>CM057458.1:536517500-538917500 GCA_016271365.2 Neoceratodus forsteri
TGTCTGCATCCAGGCCGGATTGCCTCCAGCAGCGCTCTAATCTCCGACCCTTTTTCTCCATCTCCCTGAGGTCCCCATCAAACCAAAGAGATCTCTGGTATGAAGATTTGGGATGTAGACGGACAAGTGTGAGGTAGTCAATGGCATCAGATAAAACCCTATTATAGGAGTCTACCATAGACGCATACATTTCCCACGTCAGATAGATTGGCTACTGCCAGAAAACCATCTGGGGTCAAACCCCGTAAAGAGCGGCAGCTCATCATCTCAGTAGGGGGAGGGCATTTGGTGGGAGCCCTGAACATGAACTGCACCGTGCAATGATCGGACCAAACCACCCTATCAATCCCAAGATTATCTATCTCAAGCCCCAGTGAGAACACCAGATCCAATGTGTGGCCACTCTGATGGGTCGCAGTAGAAACAGCTTGTGACAGGCCCAAAGAAGACATAATTTGGAGGAGGTTGTAACCAGGCCAAGACAATTCATCGTCAGCCCAAACATTGAAGTCCCTCAGAATAATACATCTGGGGGCCTCCAGTGTTTCACCGACGACGAATTCGGCAATCTCCTGCAGAAAATTCCCCACCATCCCAGGAGGGCGATAAACTAGGAAAATTCTGCACCCTACACCTGGACCCCCACGAATGAGCACACATTCAAAAGAATCTGGGGTTCCCATTGGGTGCATGGTGAAGCCCAAGTCAGATCTAAAACAGATGGCTACGCCCCCACCCCTATGCTCCTCTCTGGGGCAGTGCAGTACAGTATACCTGGGGGAAACGGCAGCCTCAAAAACTGGGCCTGCATTGTCCCCAGCCCAGGTCTCTGTAATGCAAGCCAGGTTGACAGAGGAAACCAGATCCGCAATAATTGCGGTCTTATTCCTAATCGACCTGGCATTGCACAGCACTGCCCTCAGGGGATTAGTGGGAAAGGTAGCCCCTCGGGTTACCTGACCACTCAGTCTGGTGGAAACCCTGGGGACAGGCACCAAACACGTCTGGCCTCTCTCTTGTGCCCGTTGTCCAGGGCATCTCCTGGACCTGACAATCTCGATTCTACCACCCTCTGCCATGCACGGGGCATCCCCTCGGCCTCTCCAAATCCCTACCTCCCGGCAACGTCTTACTGTGGTACCCGAAACCAGGAGACAGGTGAAAGGCCAGAGGTCACGCAAAAGGGATGACCCATACACAATTCTAGCCCCCCATGCCCCCCAGACAACCCCTACACATCAGAGATATTTAAGCTTTAAACTACAAAACCTTCTATCTATACCATACAATAATTAAACTTATTTAATATCACACATACAGTAATCCTGGCAATAAATTACTCAACCAAAATGGGAGAGACTATAAGCATCGATAAAACCACAGAGCATAAAATGATATTCCCCTTACTATGTTTCGAACTTACCAAGCACCACAACTAGCAGAATCATAGAGTCCCTAGGTCCATTAAACACAGTATATACCCAAAGAAACAATCATATATAGACAAAATCCCTGTATCAGATAGCACCCAAACTTATAACTAAATTAAATGCTTTCCTCTAGGGAGTGGTGCTCGCGCCACTCACTACGCTCGTACTAGCGAGCAGCATGGAGATTTCAATGGGATCTAGCCTCTCCCAACAGCTGACTTCAATAACACATGTCCTGCATTAGTGGGTAACAATACCAATCCTGACCCACTACCTGCCGGCCGTAATGTGCAGCTCTGGAGTGTCGATGCAGGCAGCAGTCTCTCATCCTACACACTCTCATACAGTCCCTTTTGTCTTCATCTGCTCAGCACACACAGCTGGTAGGGGAAACACGGACAGGGCAGCAGCCCACAATTTATCACTGAAACGAAGCGCTAGCTAGCAGCACGGAGATTTCAGTGGGATGTAGCCCCTCCCAACAGCTTACTTCAATAACACATGTCCTGCATTAGTGGGTAACAATATCAGTCCCAATCCACTACCTGCCGGCTGTAATGTGCAGCTCTGGACTGTCAGTGCAGGTGGCAGTCTCTCACCCTGCACACTCGCATACAGTCCCGCTTGTCTTCAGTTGCTCAGCACACACAGCTAGTAAGGGAATCACGGACAGGGCAGTAGCCTACAATTTAGCACTGAAACAAAGCGCTAGCGAGCAGCAGAGAGATTTCAATGGGATGTAGCCCCTCCTAACAGCTGACTTCAATAACACATGTCCTGCATTAGTGGGTAACAATACCAGTCCTGATCCACTACCTGCCGACCGTAATGTGCAGCTCTGGAGTGTCGATGCAGGCGGCAGTCTGTCACCCTGCACACTCTCATACAGTCTCGCTTGTCTTCAGCTGCTCAGCACACACAGCTAGTAGGGGAATCATGGACAGGGCGGTAGCCTACAAATTAGCACTGACACAAAGTGCTAGCGAACAGCGTGGAGATTTCAATGGGATGTAGCCCATCCCAACAGCTGACTTCAGTAACACATGTCCTGCATTAGTGGGTAACAATACCAATCCTGACCCACTACCTGCCGGATGTAATGTGCAGCTCTGGAGTGTCGATGCAGGCAGCAGTCTCTCACCCTACACACTCTCATACAGTCCCGTTTGTCTTCATCTGCTCAGCACACACAGCTGGTAGGTGAAACACGGACAGGGCAGTAGCCTACAATTTATCACTGAAATGAAGCGCTAGCTAGCAGCACGGAGATTTCAGTGGGATGTAGCCCCTCCCAACAGCTTACTTCAATAACACATGTCCTGCATTAGTGGGTAACAATACCAGTCCTGATCCACTACCTGCCGACCGTAATGTGCAGCTCTGGAGTGTCAATGCAGGCGGCAGTCTGTCACCCTGCACACTCTCATACAGTCTCGCTCATCTTCAGCTGCTCAGCACACACAGCTAGTAGGGGAATCATGGACAGGGCAGTAGCCTACAATTTAGCACTGAAACGAAGCACTAGCGAGCAGCGTGGAGATTTCAATGGGATGTAACCCCTCAAAACAGCTGACTTCAATAACACATGTCCTGCATTAGTGAGTAACAATACCAGTCCTGATCCACTACCTGTTGGCTATAATGTGCAGCTCTGGGGTGTCAATGCAGGCGGCAGTCTCTCACCCTGCAGACTCGCATACAGTCCCGCTCGTCTTCAGCTGCTCAGCACACACAGCTAGTAGGGGAATCATGGACAGGACACTAGCCTACAATTTAGCCCAAAAGTGTCAACAAGTACCCCCCATTTCCCCCTCCCAATTTAATGTTTATAAGAGAACTAGACACATGGGATAACGTCCAATGCATTAGATCATGTAGTCATACCTATGCCCAATGTTCTTTTCCCTCCATTAACCTCCATGCCCCCTCCCCAGCCTCTTACCATCCCCACCACACTTACCCAGCATGCCTTCCACTTACCTCATTATCCTCCTTCCAATTCAATCTACCCCTGCCACCCCCATAAACCTGCATACCCCAACTTCTCTTGCCTCTCCTCACTGGCTAAATTTCCCTCTCTGCTCCTTTTACCCTACCATTCCTTCTTTCTCTACCTACCCCACTGCTGTTCTCTCTTCTACCAAACTAGCTGATCTCACTTCCTGCCTTCCTACCAGCCACTGCCACGAATCTGGGTTGAGGCATCCTGCCACCTGCCCCGGCTGCAGCATTCCTCTAGACAGGGCCTCTGGCTGCACCTATGGGTATATTCTTGTGCAATTCTCTACTTCCAAAACTTACCTTGTAATATGTTAGTTACCCTCTCTGCTTTCTGTAAGTACAATTTTATTGCCTATATTTGTATGATTACACTGAATGTTTGTTCAACCCAACTTATTTGTATACTTGTACCTCGTATTTCCCTTAGTGTTCTTGATATGGAACCTATGTAAAACAGCCATTGCCTCAAAAGTGTTAATCTGAAATCTAATAAATAAAATAAATAAATATCAACCTTTTGTCACTGAAATGAGGGACAAGACAATGAAATGAGAGATCACATTGTCAAACATGAAGATGCAAGCTCAAAACACTGTAAAAACCAGTGCTTTTATTTGCTCAGAGTTTGCTTTTGATTTTACATCATAGAATGTTTAGAATTTCTGCTTTAAAGGAGAACTGTGGGTGATAGTAGAGGAGACCAGACACACTCAATGAGTGTAGTGGTATGTCATTAAATTAGTGTACATTACACTATAGTATCACTATGCCACTTGCCGCTCTTCTGGTTTCAGTACACAGTTGTGTACCAGCTTACAATACTCAGAGTTAGTTGCTATGGCTGTGTTACATTTTATTTGTCAGTTTATTTGAGTTGGGGGACTCTAACCCCACCCACCCTTTTTTAACATGGGGTGGGGGTTTGAAGCTCCCCAACTCAAATAAGCTGAAAAAAAACCCTACAGGTCGATGTGGCATAGATCATGCCATATTTCTCAAGTAGTGTAAGTGGGTCTTGTCTCCTCCAGTATCACCAAACTGTGCTAGACAGGTAAGCCAAAATGGCCACCAGGCTGGGTGTGCTGTCCGTTGGGGTGGCATGCTGTCCATTGTGGCTTTAGCTAAGCTCTTACAAATTCCAAATCAAGCTTTAAATACAAGTAGAAGAATCCAAAAATAAGGTGTTTAGGAGGCTGTTTTGGGTTGTATGATCTCCTGTCCTCCAAAACTTCTGATAATATAGCCTATTTTAATTGATTTTCACTTTCTCATCAGTTGTTGCAGCTATATTGTTGGTACTACTTTGAAAGGGTAGTCAGTAAGGACATTAGCAGAGTGGCACAACAGTCAGGGCCCTAATGAGTAAGGGCTAGGAGCAATATGTTTATTTTTTAGGTAGTTCTGTGTTTCCCTGTTTTGTTTCCTCTGACTTGGGTGCCAGTTGAATTCGGCATTTACCTCCTTTTACCTCTGCATGTCTGGTATCTGAGTGATGCAATGTTATAGAACTGTGTTAGGCATCACATCAAGTTTTCCATCTGGTTGGGAAAGGGTGTGTAAAGAAGAATGATCACATTGTTTTTCTGACAGTCAGAGACATTCCGGGGGAAACTAAAGCTATTTCACATTCACAGGGCACCCATCTCCGTGAACCTGCATTTATTGCCAATGGGAACATAGCTGGATCCGTATGGCCAGTGTGCTTGCTTGGATCATTTCACTTGTTGGAGGGACTATTGAAGGGCTGGCGGGAAGAGCCTACATGACTATCAGTGGCAGCTAGTAGTATTTTTGAGCATTATTTTGGACTTCTGCATCTGCTGAATTGCAAATGGGTTTAGTTTTCTGGGTCTGGAGGATGGCATCTGGGAAGGCATGAGCAAGTCAGTCTGGACATCATTTGGAGCCATGGGTAGTGAGAGAACCCTCACGTTCATTTTTCCTATCACGTCTTGCAACACTTGATAAAATTCTGCTGTAGGCTACAGTGAAAGAGCAGCCAAAAAGATTCCCCTCTGCTTAATGCTTTTATTTCCATGTTTTTCTGCTGATGAATGCAGAGACAGTCACCTCATATGACCGTTTAATTTGACAATGACAAACTGAACTTGTATTTTAATAGTTCAATGACCTATGCAACCAGAATAATGTTATGCTTGTACAACTGTTTAACAACATTGTGGCTATTCACACTCTCTATTCAATTAGGAACTACCATCCTGTAGGGGTACTGAAGGCAAGAAACCCTGTAAGAGGCTTCCACCCCTAGAGGTGCTGCGGGAAGAGTCCCTTTGCTAAAGGTACCTTAGGAAGGAACCCCCTGGGAGTAGAGAGGAGAGCTGCTGGAGCAGGAGGGGAGGATGGTGGGGCAAAGAGAAAGTACTTCAGAGGGAGGCTGGGAGGAACTGCTTATATAGCTCAGGAAGTAGGTGTGGCTGGTTGCTCACCCATTGAACTGCAGGTGAAGCCTTTCAATTCAATGGCCTACGCCACCAGAATAATGTTATGCTTGTGCAACTGTATAACAATGTTGTGGTTGTTTGCAATCTCTATTCCATTGGAAATTACCACCCTGTAGGGGTACTGAAGGCAAGGAACCCTGTAAGAGGGTTCCATCCTTAGAGGTGCCACAGAAAGGGTCCCTTGGCTAAAGGTACCTTAGGAAGGAACCCCAAAAGAATTGTAGCAGCAATCGATGACTAGGAGTTAGAGAAGCAGACTGACAGCAAAATGCAGCTTAATGAAACATAAATGAGGCACACAAGTTAGAAGGATAGTTCCAATAATATGGCTTACGCTGATGACAGCAAGGGGCTTCCTAAGGAGAGAGGAAATGGCTAGTAAGGCAACCATCCCTCTCCATCCAACAGCAGAACCTACCTAAGTAAGCTAAGTATATTACTAAAACTAACTAAGCATTATGATCTGCCACATGGAGAAGAGAAAGAAAAACCCCTTTGAGAAGGAAATCTCTGGGGATCCAAGGCTGAGATTGCCTTCCCTCCAGGCTTGGGCTATTTTATTTAATGACGGCTTAATTGCTATGTTTGAAATTGAATTCAAAGGGGTAGAAAATATTCCAATTTGGTAGCGGGCTCTCGTTCTAGCCCTCTAATGGGAATACTGTGAAGGGTTGTGAGGGTTCTTCTGAAGGAAAGAATTGTTGAGTACCTAGAGGCCAGTGGGGCACAGGACCCAAGGCAGCATGGGTTCAATCAATCAATCAATCAACGTCTTTATGTAACCAGGCGATCACCGTTGAGCA
Source organism: Neoceratodus forsteri (assembly GCA_016271365.2). Classification (NCBI taxonomy): domain Eukaryota; kingdom Metazoa; phylum Chordata; order Ceratodontiformes; family Ceratodontidae; genus Neoceratodus; species Neoceratodus forsteri. Next base: position 536,524,197 of record CM057458.1, read on the forward strand.
AGCTCATTTTCGAGGTTGACCTGGGTTTGTTAACAAGGGACAATATAAATGGGATGCAACACACAAGAAAATAGTAATAATACAAATGAAGTGAGATACAATAATACAGTATATACAAAGTATCAGCAGGTAGCATTGACAGTAGTATATGTTTGGAACAGAAGATACAGCTAGTTTTGGGTAGGACACAATTTTTCATAAAAGTAAAGCAATATACACAGCAGGAAGGTCATGTCAGATGAATCTAATTGATTTACAGGGTTTTATTTAACTCCAAAAATTGATTAGCGTTTTGCTCATAAAAGTGCTAAAACATTGTGAAAATGCATAGCACTTGCCTCATTGTGTTTAACAAACATAACACTTCTAGAAAACCTATATAAATAATTTCTGTACAGTTAGCATTATCCCAAGAAAAAAACTGCTAATCAATTATTTAAAACCCTGATTTATTTGACTGGGTGACCAAAGTAGTAGACCAGGGAGGGGCTGTGGACATGGCCTACCTAGACTTCAGCAAGGCATTTGACACAGTCCCACACACAAGATTAATAGTCAAATTAACCAGCCTGGGAGTGGGTCCCAGGGTGGTAACCTAGCTAAAACATTGGCTGGACAACAGGACACAGAAGGTAATTGTAAATGGAGTCCACTCTGAAGAAAGAGGGGTTACTAGTGGGGTACTGCAGGGTTCAGTACTGGGTACAGTCCTTTTTAATGTCTTTATAACTGACATTGCAGAGGAACTGGAAGGAAAAGTATGCCTCTTTGCAGATGACACTAAGATCTGCAACAGGGTTGATACACAAGGAGGCGTGGAAAAGATGAGAAGGGACTTGGCAAGGTTAGAGGAATGGTGAAATGTATGGCAGCTTAGATTTAATGCTAAGAAGTGCAAGGTAATGCACCTGGGAAACAAAAACCCTGGGGAAGCGTACACAATGGGGCGGAGGTAGTAACAACAACAAAAATGGAAAGGGACCTGGAGGTAATCATATTAGATGACCTTAAGGTTGCAAGCAATGTGAGAAGGCAGTAAGGAGGGCTGGGGGGATACTGGGATGTATAGGGAGAGGCATCTCCAGCAGAAAACAGGAAGTTGTTGTCCCTCTGTACAGGCAGTTGGTGAGACCCCATCTGGAGTACTGCATCCAGTTCTGGAGACCCCCATCTCTGCAAGAACATAGACAGGATAGAGGCAGTCCAGATGAGGGCAACTAAAATAGTGCAGGGTCTGCAAGAGAAGCCATACGAGAAGAGACTAAAGGAGCTTAATATGTATACCCTTGAGGAAAGGAGGGAGAGGGGGGACATGATAGAAACTTTTAAGTACCTCAGTGGAATCAACAAAGTCCAAAAGGGTAGCATCTTTCAGAAAAAGAGATGTGCAAGAACATGGGGACACAATTTGAAGATGGGGGCGGGGGCAGTTCAGGGGAAATATGAGGAACAGCCTTCCTGAGGAGGTTGTGGGGTTTAAAACTGTGAGAGAATTCAAGAGTGCATGGGACAGACATAAGGCAATTTTTTTTTTTTGGCGGGTAGGAAGAAATAGGTTGTTGGTTAACTAGGATCTGCAGTGTATCCTGTAGGTAGGGAAATGGGCAGACTAGGTGGGCCAACGGTCCTTATCTGCTGTCAAAGTCTATGTTTCTATGTTTATATGTTCTCTGCAACAAGCACCTCCAAGGTGGGAGGAGGACAGCAATGACCGCTGAGGCACTTAGCTGGCTTGCCAATCTAAAATACAAATCAGGTGAACCAGAGGCAGTCATAAGGAGAAGCATTAGAAACATAGAAACATAGAAGTTGATGGCAGATAAGGACCATCCAGTCTGCCCATTTCTTTTTCTACCTTATGAATGTGCCATCGGCCATGGCTCTGTCAATGGCCTATCTATCCATACTCATTTGTATTGCTCCCTTATGCCTATCCCATGTCTGTTTGAAGCCCTGCTCTGTATTCATATCCACCACTTCCTGAAGTAGGCCATTCCATGCATCCACCACCCTTTCTGTGAAAAAGAACTTCCTCACATTACCCCTTAATCGGCCTCCCTCTAACCTCATGCTGTGTCCTCTTGCCCGGCTATTTTTCTTATATTGAAACATGTTAGACTCTTTCACCTTGTTAATGCCCTTAAGGTGTTTGAATGTTTCAATCATATCACCTCTCTCCCTCCTTTGCTCCATGGTATACATATTAACCTCAGTTAATCTGTCCTCATATGTTTTCTGATGCAGTCCCTGCACTATTTTGGTTGCCCTTCTCTGGACTGCCTCAATTTGGTTAATGTCCTTGTAAAGGTGTGGCCTCCAGTACTGCACACAGTACTCCAGATGGGGCCTAACCAGTGTCTTGTAAAGAGGGATTATTACCGCCCTCTTATGACTTGTGATACCCCTACTAATACACCCCAACATTCCTCTAGCCTTACCTACTGCTTTAGTGGTCTGCTTGGATGATTTCGGGTCATCGGTGATGATGACACCCAAGTCTCTTTCTTCCTTTGTGACTGCCAGCAACTCCCCTCCCAGCCTATAGGTCGCTTTAGAGTTTCTCTTCCCTTTGTGCATGATCTTTCACTTCTTTGCGTTAAACCCCAGCTGCCACTCTTCCGACCATTTTGCTAGTTTATCCAGGTCTCTTCTCATTCTGCCCATCCCATCTGGATCATCTACTTTGTTGCAGATCTTGGTGTCATCTGCAAACAGACAAACCTTACCCTCCAGTCCATCTGCAATGTCACTGATGAAGACATTGAAGAGGACTGGCCCCAGGACTAATCCCTGAGGTACCCCACTTGTGACTTGCATCTCTTCTGACAGTATACCATTTACCACCACTCTTTATTTTCTGCCAGTCAACCAGTTTGCCACCCAGTTGACCAACGTCTGACCCACCTGGAGCCTACCCAGCTTATTAATCAATCTTTTATGTGGAACAGTATCAAAAGCTTTGCTGAAGTCAAGGTAGACAACATCAACTGCTCCCCCTTGATCCACCACTCTGGTTACCCAGTCAAAGAAATCTATGAGATTAGTTTGACAGAACCTTACTTTTGTAAACCCATGCTGTCTTGGATCCTGTGCTCCTATGGATTCCAGGTGTTGCACTATCCTTTCCTTAAGGAGTGTCTCCATAATCTTGCCCACTACTGAGGTAAGACTGACTGGTCTGTAGTTCCTTGCCTCCTCCCTGCTACCACTCTTGTGGCGCGGGATCACATGAGCCCTTCTCCAGTCTTCTGGGACCTGACCTGTGCTCAGAGACTCAGTAAACAGTTCTGATAATGGCTCTGCTAGTTCCACCCTTTGCTCCTTTAGTACCCTAGGATGTATGCCATCAGGTCCCATTGCCTTGTCCACCCTGAGCTTATCGAACTCTTGTAGGACCCTTTCTTTTGTGAAGGGACTAGCGCACACCTCCCTCCCCCCTGTGTCCATGGTGTTGAGCTGTAGGCCCTGCCCTACCTTCTCTTTAGTAAATACTGAGCAGAAGTATCTATTTAGGATAGATGCTTTTACATGTTCCTCCTCCTCACACGCCCCCTTATCCCCTTTGATCTTAGCAATACCCCCTCTGGACTTTCTCCTTTCACTAATGTATCTACAGAAAGTCTTGCCACCTTATTTTACTGTTTGTGCTAGTGTTTCCTTGGTTTTGGCCTTAGTCTGCCTTACTGCCTTCCCTTAGGGAAGTTTGGTATGCCTCCCTATCTTCATCCTGCTGCGTTCCCTTATATTTCCTGAAGGCTAGCCTTTTGGCTCTGACCTTTTCTGCTACTGTGTTTGAGAACCAAAGTGGTTTCCTTCTTCTTTTGCACTTCCTTTTCTCACTAACACAATGGGATGTTGCTTCAAGTATTGCATCTTTAATGCTTGCCCACTTTGCCTGTACCCCCTCACCTGTATTTCTTTTTGCTTGGGCTAGCTTAACTCTGTTGGCCATCTTATCAAAGTCAGTTCCTCTGAAGTCCCATATTTTTGCCTTGGAATGGGATGTTTCTGTGCTAGTGACCAAATTGAACCATACCATGTGATGGTCACTGACCCCAGGTGACCTTCTACCTGGAGATCTGTGATCCTTTGCCTGTTAGTCAGTACCAGATCCAGGATAACCTTGTCTCTTGTGGGTTGTTGTACCAGTTGTTGAGGCCCTCAGCTTGCAAGGAATCCACCATGTGTCTAGTTCTGGCAGATGTCCCTGCTGGTATTGACCAATCTGTATCTGGCATGTTGAAGTCTCCCATTATCAGAACCTCACCTTTAGCTGTCTTACTTTGTATGTCTTCTAACAATAACATGTCGATGTCCTCCCCCTGGTCTGGAGGCCTGTACACAACCCCAAATCATATGGCTGTCCCATTTCCTGTTTCCAGGGTGACCCACAGTTCTTCTGGCTCCTTATGTGTATTCTGAATTTCTGTAGCTTTGATATTTTCATTGACATAAAGGGCCACTCCACACCCCACTTTTTGCACCTCGGTCTCTTCTGAAAAATACATAGCTAGGTACTGAAGTCTCCCAAGTGTGGTTACTGGTAAACCATGTCTCGCTAATGGCTACTATGTCCAGTTTAGCCTCTATCATTATTGCCTACAGGTCTGGGATCTTGTTTCCCAGACTGCGAGCATTTGTGTACATGATTTTCCATTGGCCAGATTCCAGTATGTTAGTTGTTGGCCGAGGTCTGGCGTTTCCCCTGTGCATCGAATGGGGAGCTGGACCTTTTTCTTTACCTGGTGATGCAAATGAACTACAAACATGCTGAACTCCTGTTTGACCACTAGCTGACGGGAAGGGGTGTTCTTCCCATTCGATGTTTGGGGTGCTGCACCCCTCTCTCCATTTGCTAGTTTAAATATTTGCAAAGACATCAAAATTCTGCCCCAATACACTGACTCCCTCCTTAGTCAGATGCAGTCCATCAAATTTAAAGAACTTTCACTCCCAAAACTGTTGCCAGTTCCCTACACATTTGTATCCTTTATCCTGGCACCAGCCCTTGAGCCATATATTTAGCTCCCCTGTCTCCCCTTCTCTGACCTTCCGTCCATCTGTCCCCCTCTCCCAGACTGGCAGGATCTCAGAGAAGGAGATGCCGGATGAAATGGATGATAGTTTGTCACCCAGCCTGGTCAGGTGTTCTTTGGTCTCCACAACTGACCGGCTGGCGGGACTGTTAGTCCCTATGTGTACCAGGATGTCAATGTTTTCTCCTGCTTCCTGAACAATTTTACCAATGTGGTCAGTGTCTCTCCACGCTGATGTACCTGGGAGACATCTGACCATTATCCTGGTTTGGAGATAGGTATCAACTCCCCGAATCATGGAGTCTCCTATGATCAGAAGTTTTTTGGATTTTCTTTTTGCTTTTTTTTGTTTTGGTTCCTGTTTTGGGCAAGTTTTGTTGTGCTAGCTCCTGTGCTGCAGTGTCCTGTTCTGCAGTGTCCTCTGCCCCCTTGTTTGACTTTGGAGATGAGGCAGATACCTGTTTGTAGTTTTATAGCTTGTGGAGGTGATATGTTGGAGAGCATCGAGTGATGGGGCACCCGAATTGCCCCTCCCAACCACCTGCCAACCTCCTGGACCAACTACCCTCTGTAGTCGAGGTGCTTCTGTTGGATGTTGGGGAAATGGCGGGTGGTTCTTATAATATAATTCCTCTTGAATATGCAATTTGAGGCGTGCAATCTCTGCCCATGCTGCCTGGAGCTGAACCCTTAGATCTCCAATGGCCCAGTATGTAGGACAGTGTCCTAAATCCTGTAAAATTGCCCTTCTGAAAAGTGTTCTGCAGTACCTGCAGTTAATAATATCCATTCCAGATAAGTTGCTGGGTTTATAACCTGGTCAGAGTAATTAGAAGGAAGAAAATGAAAGCCAAAGTTTGATTTTGTGTTTTGTTTGTTTTTGTATAACTTGTTATAACAAGTTAAAGTACTAGTGCCCCCGTAAATAAGGTCACTGTGTGGATACCCCTCTGATCTGCCCCTTCCTGCTTCGCTACAGAAAATGTCACAACTGTGCTACCGTATAAAAGGAGTGTAGTGTGGGGGTGGTTGGAGATGGGGTGGGTGGTTGGGCCCTTCCTCTGCTGAAAAAGAACCATGGACAAAAGAAACAATGGGGCAAGAGCAGAAACAATCAGACAGCAACAAATGCAGTAACCCTGAAAGCTTATCCTAATGATAGATAAAACTGTAAAACCTGTAAAAGCACCACCAGTAATAATTTCACAGAAGATATACCCTGTAAGAAACACTTTGCTACCGAGAAAAATAAAGCAGTAACAGAAGATATACCTTGAAAAAAAGACAATTTGAATCAGAAGATTACAGCAGTAATCTGTAAGCACACACCTGTAGGCACACCCTGTAATAATGCGGCAGAAGGTATACCCAGCAACAACAATTTGAATCAGAGAAAATAAAGCAATTATATATTAGCAGCAAACAGTAACAATCCCTGTGAGTACAAAATAAAAATAACAACACACACAGTAGATCTGCCTAGCCAAAAGAAGCCTTAATCCTCATCCTTGCTCTGGTAAGGTTCTTTGCTCTGTCCTTTCAAGCAACCTAGAAGAAAAGAGCTCAGGTGAAGATAGGTGCCTTTGCCAGCAAACCCAGTCTTCCACCTCCCATTGAAGATGCAATGGTAATAAATTAATCCTTGCTGTGCTGCCGGTGTGTATACACATCCTAAAAACCTATATGTGCAAAATCTTCTGGCAGCCTTAGTGTTAATACTACAGCTAAAGGGGGAACGTACGTAACCACCCTTCGCAGCTAGTCATAAATTCTACATCGAGAAACACCACCACACACGAATGGCTAAAGCTCCACCCAGAGTGAGGACATTCCCACTATGGGCCAGAAAGGAAGGACCCCACTCAGGCATCACACACACTCAGGATGCGGACTAGAATGTAGAGTGAGACCATCAGCTGAGAGTGAGCTCAGAGCCAATAAATTTATGGGCATGGTCGGCTAGTCCCCTTTTGCAATGAAGCAGGCCATATATGGTAATGCAGGGAGTAACAGGCAATATGCAGCATGGTAAACACCTTTAGCAATGGAGCAGGCCATACATGGTAATGCAGTGAGTAACAGGCAATGTGCAGCATGTTAAACCAATAGTATGCAGAAGCATGATAGCAGTAGGAATTGCACAAACAGCTCAGGGTAACCTGGTCCTTTATTCAGTGCGAGGTGCTTGCCTGGTAAGGTTATAGGACATACGATGCAAGTAAGGAGGAAGGAATACTAGCTGACCAGTCCATCAATGGGTGCCAATTAAAGGTGACATAAGTACCCAGGGGATTATAGTGGCAAAGGCAGTATATGATCATGAGATAATTGAACCACATGGGGCCATGAATGTCCACTATGACCCCCTGTCCTCTGCCATAGGAAAAACAAGGAAGCCACAGTAAAGTGCCATGACCCACAAGCAGATAGTAAAACTAGTTTACAGCGACAGCTGTAGATGAACTGACCTTCAGAGTATAATTAAGCATTGTAGGAATAGTGAATAGCTTCTAGCAGTAATTAGTTATAGATTCCAGCAGTAGCTGAGCTGAACAGCTGAACAAGCATAGAAGTTTGTAGGCATGGGCAATAATGCATTGAAAATCAATAATAACTGCTTGGTACAATTGCATTGAAGCAGGTTTGGATCACATGGAGAAAGTAATATAGAACTGCAGTAGATTCAGTTTTGATTCCCACTGAGTGCAAATAAACATGTTGAGCAGATTTAAATCCCCAAAACAGCTGGATAAAACTTAGGTAGTACGGAAGAAATTGGCAAGTAAATAAATGAAACGCTGAGGTAAATAAGCAGGAAAGAACCATAGCGGAATGCAAGGCTGCTGGCAGGATCAGAGTAGAGCTAGCTCTGAGAACTGAGAGCAAACTGTGACAGGGAGAGGCAGCAAACTGAGAGCAGAAGCCTAGGCCAGATGCAATAAATTAACAGAAGCAGCAGCAGCAGAGAAGGTAGAATGGGAGCTGAAACATACATTAATTGCAGGAAAACTGAGGGTGGTAAGCAGCTGAAAGGAAAAGGGGCTTGAGCACAGGCACAGGATTAACATAGCACACACAAAGGGCAATGAAAGAAAAGACAAAACAAACACACAAACACAGAAAACAAGCACAGGAGGAAGCACACAGTGGCTGGAAACAAAACAAATACTAACCAAGCAGGAAAAAAAATGAACACGTCATGCAGAAACAAACAGGTCCCAGAGTACTGACGATGAGAAAAGGGTGGGGCAAGGCTGAAGCAGGCCCCAGGCAAGACTGCAGCAGGCCCCAGGCAAGACAGCAGCAGGCTCAAGTAAGAAGATAGACCAACCGAGCTTCTGACTGGCAAAGAGAAAGTACTTCAGAGGGAGGCTGGGAGAAACTGCTTATATAGCTCAGGATGTAGGTGTGGCTGGATGCTTACCCACTGAACTGCAGGCATAGCCTTTCAATTGATGATGGCACCTAATCTGGACACTCTCAGTACCATTCAGTTTTAGTCTGGATTCTCATATGTATAGTTTTGTTAGTCTTGTTTAAATTGCTGGGTGTGTTGGTGGGTTGGGTTGGTGAGGCTGGTGAGAGCAGGGTGATGACTGTGGGAGTGTCTGTTTGAGATGATAAGAGAGTTTGTTTAGTAGGTTGGGTGATTAGTGTGTGCATGTTGGTTTTGTTGTGGTTGTGGGTTGTGATTAGCATGGGGGAGGGCTGGATTTATGTGATGGCATCTTGTGTGTTAGACTTGAAGCCCCCCTGGCTAAGCTACTCCCCTCTCCCAGCTGCTGGATCTCCTCCCCTTTTGTGACTCCTACTGTCAGTGGTGGTGTATAGGTGTTGCAGGGAGGTGGGCATCATTAGAAGGTGAGATGGTAGGTGGTGGGGGTACTAACAGGAGGAGCACTATAGGGCTGGTGAGGACCAGGAGGCACCTGATGGAAAAATGGGTCCAAGAGAGAGGCGAGCCATAGTCAGTACCCATTCCAAGGGCTTCCACTGGATTGAGTGGGCAGGTAGTTGTGAGGCCAGCAGCCTCCTCCCATCCCCTGAGGGGGTGCTCTGCAATGCCAGATCAATGAGGAGTAAGACAGCTATGGCTGGCTTAACGTGTTGTTCTTCACTTGATCTGGGTTGCATCACAGAGACCTGGTTGAGTAATGATGCAGGTCATGTTTTGGAGGTGGCGGTCCCAGTGGGGTTATCCATGGTTCATTGCTCTTGGAGGGATTGCTGGGGGGGTGGGTAGCTATCTTCTTTAGAGCCGAGATGAATTTCATGGTGCTCCCAGTTGGAGAATCCTCAACATTTGAATGTGTGGCTGTGTGTGTGTGTGTGTGTGTGTGTGTGTGTGTGGTCCAGATGCAGGTTGCAGGATCCTTTTTGTGCATTGTCCCTCGGGGCATGAGAGGGAGTTCCTGTAGAAAGTTGTAAATTTCATTGCTGAGGGTGTTGGAGTCACCCAGATAGTTGGTTTTGGGCAATTTCAATGCCTGGGTCAATGATGAACTCTCGTAGTTTGGTTAGGATTTCCTCCAGTTGATGGAATCTCTGGGTAGTTACCTCTGCGACTCATAAACGTGGTCATGCCTTGGACCTAGTCCTTTCACCGGGATTTAAAGTACATGATTTTCAGATTGATCAGGTTTGTTGTTCAGATCACTGTACGGTGCAGTTCTCATTTGGAGCCCTCCTCATAGTCCACCCCCCTGAGGAGATGATCAACGACTGCTCTTTGAAGGGGTTGTCCCCATAAGGACTCTATGTGGTGATTGATTTATTGGGACTGATGGTTGTGTGTGTGTCTGGATTGATGGAGGCAGTGGTGGCCTATATTAGGACCATTGCCTTTGACTTCAATACAGTTGTACTAGTTCATACATGACCCAGGACTTTGCTTTCAGGATCCTCATTGTTTGACAGGGAGCTCAGGGAGTTGAAGTCTGAGGGTCGAGGTTGGAGCGTTGTTGGAGGATGTTGTGGACTGACAAGGGCAGACTCATTAAGAAGACTCACTACGGTGAGTATCAAAGGCAATTTCCTGTAAGAAGGCAGAATTTTTTCTGGGGGAAATTGCAGCTGGGAGAAATCGACCAGCTCATTTCTTCCACATGGCAGACAGACTACTTTGTCTGGTCTGTGAGCAACTAGTAAGAGCAAATTCATCCACATGTTGTGAAGAGGTTGCTCAGTTTTTCTCTGACAGGGTGTCTCTGATTCGGTCTGGGATTTCTCTGATCAGGTCATTGCGACCTGGCATGGTCAAGCTGGTGGTGAACAGGGTCCTTCTGCCAGTCTGGTAAGAGTCTAGGCTGGTTTCAGTGCATGAGATCTGGGGAGGGGGTCATCTTAGAGCTGGAGCTCACCTTTGTGAGCTGGACCTTGGTCTGATGTGCCTTGTGGTGGGGTGCGTAGTGTTTTTGGGTCCAGTGATCGCTGAGCTAGTCTGGTGTTCCCTTCTGAAAGTGTCTTTTCTAGTGCATTGAAAGCTGCTCTGGTCAGGTCACTCCTTAAGAAAAAATTTTTGTACACGGACTGCTTGGTGAATTATAGACCTGTCACTAACCTTCTCTTTCTGGGGGAGGTTACTGAGAAGATGGTGGCACTACAGCTTGAGGAACACCTCACACCTTTTGAGATCTATGAACCTCTACAGTCCAGGTTCTAGTCAAGGCACAGCACTGAGACTGCATTGGTCAGGGCGCATAATGACCTTCTTAGAGCAAGAGATAGAGGAGAGTGATCAGTTCTCGTACTTCTCAATCTCTCTTTAGCTTTTGACACTGTGGACCATGGGTTGTTGTTATTGCAGTGGCTCAAGAAGCACTATGGACTCATCGGCAGGTTTGAGTGCTTCCTTAGAAATAGGGCACAGAGTGTGGTGATGGGGAATTTCTTCTAATTTCCAAAGCCCCTGCTCTGTGGTGTGTCTCTGGGTTCAATTCTCTCACTCATGCTTTTTGCGGTGTACATGCTGCCTCTAGGAGGGATCATTAGACAGTACAATCTAGGTTTTCACTGCTATGCTGTTGACACCCAGTTGTACTTCTCTTTTGCATCTGGGATGCCGGATGTGGTCAAGGTGCTAAATTTGTGCTTAGCCAAGATTCAGGACTGGATGTTATCAAGCAGGCTCATACTTAACCCAGACAAGATGGAGGCACTGGTGATTCAGCCTGGTCACTGGTGGGGGCAGAAGTCACTGAGGAGATGGCAGGCCTAGTGCTTGGCTCCTCTAGCTTGGTGACCTCTGCTAAGGTGAAGAATCTGTGAGTCACTCTGGATGAGAAGCTGATATTTTAGGCTCAGGTGTCAGCTGTAGTTTGGAGTGGCTTTTACCATCTCAAAAACATTGCTTGGATTAAAGCCTTGATCCCCTGAAAGACTTGCAGTTACTGGTACATGCCTTTGTCACATACAGACTTGACTACTGTAATGCTGTCTACCTCGGCATGAGTAGAGATGTGCTATGGTGGCTGCAGCTGGTGTAGAATGCTGTGGCCTGGTTATTGACAGACCTTCCTAGGTCTTACCATATAACCCCGGTCTTGTGCAAACTGCACTGGCTGCTGGTGAAGTGGCATATTACTTTCAAGGTCAGTTTGCTGACCAATAAGACCTTATATGGACTGGGTCCTATCTACCTCAGAGATCTCCTGACTCCTGACCAGACCTCTCACCCCCTCCACTCCTTTGAAGTGTGCCTCCTAACCATTCCCAGGGCTAGGCTAAAATCTTCAGGAGATTGAGCGTGTGCACTTTCTGGACCTGCCCTGTGGACATGCTCGATCTCTTGGGGGTGCTTCTTTGGAGGAGGCCTTTTAAAAGTTGCCTAAAGTCCTTCCTGTTTCAGGAAGTGTTTAGCTATTCTTAGAAAGCTGCAGATTTGATGCCTTCTAGGTTACATAGAAACATAGACTTTGACGGCAGATAAGGACCGCTTGGCCCACATAGTCTGCCCATTTCCCTACCTACAGGATAGGCTGCAGATCCTAGTTAACCAACAGCTTATTTCTTCCTACCCCCCACAAGAATTGCCTTATGTCTGCCCCATGCATTCTTGGATTCTCCCACAGTTTTAGACCCCACAACCTCCTCAGGAAGGCTGTTCCATGCATCCACTACCCTCTTTGTGAAATAATACTTCCTCACATTGCCCCTGAACTGCCCTCCTTCTATCTTTAAATTGTGTCCCCTTGTTCTTGCACGTCTCTTTTTCTGAAAGATGCTACCCTCTTGGACTTTGTTGATTCCACTGAGGTACTTAAAAGTTTCTATCATGTCCCCTCTCCTTTTTTCCTCAAGGGTATACATATTAAGCTCCTTTAGTCTCTCCTCATATGGCTTCTCTTGCAGACCCTGCACCATTTTAGTTGCCCTCCTCTGGATTGCCTCTATCCTGTCTATGTCCTTGCGGAGATGGGATCTCCAGAACTGGACGCAGTACTCCAGATGGGGTCTCACCAACTGTCTGTACAGAGGGATAACAACTTCCTGTTTTCTGCTGCTGATGCCTCTCCCTATACATCTGAGCAGACCCCCAGCCCTCCCTACTACCTTCTCACATTGCTTGCTAACCTTAAGGTCATCTGATATGATTACCCCCAGGTCCCTTTCCTTTTTTTGTTGTTGTTACTACCTCCCCACCCGTTGTGTATTCTTCCCCTGGGTTCTTGTTTCCCAGGTGCATTATTTTGCACTTCTTTGCGTTGAATCCTAGCTGCCATGCTTCTGACCATTCCTACAACCTTGCCAAGTCCCTTTTCATCCTTTCCACGCCTCCATGTTTATCAACCCTGTTGCAGATCTTTGTGTCATCTGCAAAAAGGCATACTTTTCCTTCCAGTCCCTCTGCAATGTCACTAATGAAGACATTAAAAAGGACTGGACCCAATACTGAACCCTGCGGTGCCCACTAGTAACCCCTCTTTCTTCAGAGTGGACTCCATTTACAATTACCTTCTGTGTCCTGTTGTGCAGCCAATGTTTACCCAGGCTACCACCCTGGGATCCACTTCAGGCTGGTTAATTTGACTATTAATCTTTTGTGTGGGACTGTGTCAAATGCCTTGCTAAAGTCTAGGTAGGCCATGTCCACAGCCCCTCCCTGGTCTACTACTTTGGTCACCCAGTCAAAGAAATCTATTAGATTCATCTGACATGACCTTCCCGCTGTGAACCCATGCTGCCTTGGGTCCTGTGCTCCACTGGTCTCTAGGTACTCAACTATTCTTTCCTTCAGAAGTGACTCCATCACTTTCCCTACCACAGAGGTCAGACTGACAGGTCTGTAGTTTCCTGCCTCTGTCTTGGTCCCAGTTTTGTGAAGGGGAATCACATCCGCCTTCCTCCAGTCCTCGGGTACCACACCATCCTCCCATGATTTATTAAAAAGAGTAGCCAGTGGCTTCACTAGTTCCTCCCTTAATTCTTTTAGAATTCTGGGGTGAATTCCATCAGGACCCATTGCTTTGTCCACCTTCAGTTTTAGGAGTTCTTGCAGAACCCTTTCTTCTGTGAAAGGACTGGGTTTTAGTAATTTCAAGAAAAAATGCATTTTTGCACAAATTTATTATTTACTGATACTTGTTATTTTATTTATTTATTTTTTTTGTTTTTGTTTTACGTTGCTCTGAGACCCTGGAAATGGGTGCATGATTAATAAAGGTTTACTTAATTAACTTCCTTACAGTTTTCCAGTACAAGCTGTTTCTAAGCACTGGATTGAATTATGTTATTGTTCTACCTATAAAGGACTTTTGGTAATCACAGCTGATATTTTTGATTTACACTCTGGAGGTAAGTGCCATTTTAGAACTGTATGATGTAGTTTATGTCCCTGTCAGTCACTAAGTTCTGTAGTAGAACACTGATGCACTGTGCATCAACTAAGCATAACAGGGGCATAAACTACATCACAGAGTTCTAAAATGGTCCTTACCAGCAGCATATAAATGATAACTAAAAAGGCATGTGCAGCTAGAACAACAACAAACTTTAAATGGGCATGGCAGACAGACTACTTTGTTTGGTCTGTGTGCAACTGGTAAGAGCAAATTCAACCACATGTTGCAAAGAGTTTGCTCAGTTTTTCTCTGACAGGGTGTCTGTGATTCGGTCTGAGATTTCTCTGATCGGGTTTTTGTGGCCTGGCATGGTTAAGCTGGTGGTGAACAGGGTCCTTCTGCCAGTCTAGGAAGGCTGGTTTCAGTGAATGAGATCCGGGGGTGGGGGTAAAAAAAAAGCTTCTACTCAGTAAAATGACTTGTAGATTCAGCGCAGTTCTCCTTTAAAGTCTTGAGTTTACAGCATTTCTTCTATGTGGACATTATCTTTTCAATGTGGGACAGAGCACTTCTGAGAGATAAAATGAGGGACAGTTGAGTGGTATACATGGCCACTATACACTGAAGACAGTCTCTTACAACAGAGAGGAATCCCACACAGGCAGCCAGTGACACATATGGGGTTCTTCTCTTGCATTAGTGCTTTGTGAACCTTCCCACTGCTGTGGAATTTCTCTCAGAGGAAGAAAGCAAATACTCCAAAGGATTTTGTACCGCAGTTCAATGACTCCTTCAATCTAAGCCAAATATTTGGCAGCTCTTCTTGCCTTTTATAAGCTACCTAGGATTGAATGCTCACTGGGAGTCTTGCGGATAATGTGGCAATGGAATTGTGTGACTGACACTCATGCTGTGGAAGAGTACTTGAGAAATGTTTTTTTCTGCTATTTATTGCAAACCAAATATTTACACACTGTCCTGGCTAATAAGGGTGTGACAATTGTTTCTAAAATGTCTAAACTATTCTGTTTAGAGAACAATAGAAGGTTATAAATTTTTCTAGACCCATTCTGAGCAAACATTCCTTGATTTTCAAAAGGAGTTGCAGTTTGTATGATGTTTAAAAAGAAGTCGTATAGTATCAATTTATTTTTATTATTTGACTTTTTTGGCCAGGAAAGACACACACTGAGCTGAAGCTCATTTCCAGGTGCATTCCATGAGTCAAGAAGGTTAAGTAGCTCAGGATCACAAAGTGTTCAGGTGGATGATGCCTGAATCAAACCCAGACATTCTGGATGTACCACACTCATTCACAGCTCATTACTCTAACCTATAGGCTATACTGCAGGTGGGTTAGTGCACTGGTTTTGAAACTGGATGATTGCAGATTCCAACCCCATTAAATCCAGATACTCACTGTATGATCTTATTGAGTCACTTAACCTCCAAATCAAGCCCATCCAGCTGTGGAAATGGGTAAAAGCAGGACCTTACTGAAAATTAAATGTAGCTTCTCAGTGGGACTTGCCTGGATAAAAACATTGCAAAAAAGAAAACAAACTTGCCATTCCTTGGAAAATAAAGGCATCTGAACACTCAGCTATGCTATCACTAAACTGGGAAGAAGCTCTAAACTGAAATGATGTCCTTGTAGACTGTGAGAGGGTATTTCCTCTCCTAAGAATCAGGGGTCTACAGTTTCAGTTATGTCATTACAGCAGAGAATTATGAATAAGGAGGTCATCAGTTTGAATCCCACCACAGCCACTGGGCTTACTATATGGCTATGAAAATGTCACCTGGCCTTATGTGCTCCAGTCTCCACAGCTGTAAAGGTGGGCAGAGGCAGAGCTATCCTGAAAAGAAATGATCTTATATCTCAAGTTGGACTTTCCTGGTTAAATAAATCTTAATATAAAATAGGATCAACTTACTCTGAAAATGGCACACAAAGCATGATCCCTTTTGAGAGGCAAGCCTTCTGGAATCGATTACTTTGCCTGAATTCTTTTGCTGAGTCAGACTGAATGAATCACTGGCATAAGTGTCAGTTATTACATAACATATTATTATATACCGATTGTTAGATTAGGTATATTTCCATTCTATCTGTATATACTGTATAATAGCTGGATTTGGGCAGTAGAAATTCAAGCCATAATTATTACAGTAATGTGCAGTGATGATATAGTGAGACTCAATTGACCAGGGCTTTGGAATTAGGAAATGCAGGCCTTGTATTACACTTGTACATAAAGGGAGACCCTTTAAGTGGTTCTCTGTGCATCTTTATGGGATATAGGAACTCCTTCAACCGCTCCACACACTGATATCCCTGGGTGCAGATAATAAAAAAAAAATGGGTTCAGTTTGGAAACTGTATGCATGTCCCATCAAAAACTACAAATTCATTTTAGAACGCAGTTTCATGAATACGATTAGATGGCTTTGAGCAAAATAGAAAGACCTTTGTAAGAAAATTACATGGAACACTACTAGCAGCTTGACTAGCAGTCAAAAGTGCAGTTTTTTCCTGAACAAGACCAATAACCAAAGAGATGCAAAAGTTCAGTATATTCAAGCAATGATACACAACAAGGAGGGCAGTATTGCGCTATACTTGCCTGCCAGTTTGTGCAATGAGACCAGACACCACAGATAGAGGGTCCTGTAGATCCTAGAAGAGTGGATATAGACCATACAACCCCCCCCCCCGAGTGCATTATTACTTTTAGAAAATGGATGCTTGTTTTCTGAATCAGAAATACTTGAAGTTGTGGTAACAGAGCCAGCAGGCTGTTAGCTGTTCACCTGCAGAAACAGTAGGCAGAAAGACACTTTGCTATAATTAAAAGCAGATACCCTACAAAAGGCAATGTCATGTACTCTACTCACATAGCTACAGAATTTCAAACATTCCATGTTAATTTAAGAAACATAGAAACATAGACTTTGACGGCGGGTAAGGACCTCTTTGCCCACCCAGTCTGCCCATTTCCCTACCTATTGGACAAGCTGCAGATCCTAGTTAACCAACAGCCTACTTCTTCCTACCCTCCACCAGAATAGCCTTTTGTCTGTCCCATGCATTTTTGAATTCCCTCACTGTTTATGACCCCACAACCTCCTCAGGAAGGCTGTTCCATGCATCCGCCACCCTCTCTGTGACAAAAAAAATTCCTTACGTTGCCCCTGAGCTGTCCCCCCCATCTTCAAATTGTGCCTCATTGTTCTTACACATCTCTTTTTCTGAAAGATGCTACCCTCTTGAACTTTGTTGATTCCCTTGAGGTATCATATCCCCTCTCTCCCTCCTTTCCTTGAGGGTATACATATTATGCTCTTTCAGTCTCTCTTCATATGGCTTCTGGTGCAGACCCTGCACCACTTTAATTTCCCTCCACTGGACTGCTTCCATCCTGTCTATGTCCTTGCGGAGATGGGGTCTCCAGAACTGCATGCAGTACTCCAGATGGGGTCACACCAACTGTCTGTACAGAGGGATAACAACTTCCTATTTTCTACTTGTGATGCCTCTCCCTATGCATCCCAGTATCCCCCTCCCCCCGCCCTCCTTATTGCCTTCTCACATTGCTTGCTTATCTTTAGGTCATCTGATGTGACTACCCCAGGTACCCTTCCATTTTTGTTGTTATTAGTACCTCCCCCCCTCCACATTGTGTACTCTTCCCCTGGGGGTTTTGTTTCCCAGGTGCATTACTTTGCACTTCTTTGCATTGAATCTAAGCTGCCACACTTTTGGCCATTCCTCCAACCTTGCCAAGTCCTTTCTCATCCATTCCACCCCCCCTTGTGTATCAACTCTGTTGCAGATCTTTGTGTCATCTGCAAACAGGCATACTTTTCCTTCCAGTCCCTCTGCAATGTCACTTAAAAAGATATTAAAAAGGACCAGTCCCAGTACTGAACCCTGCGGTACCCCACTAGTAACCACCCTTTCTTCAGAGTAGACTCTATCTACTATTACCCTCTGTGTCTTCTTGTCCAGACAATTTTTACCCAGGCTACCACCCTGGGACCCACTCTCAGGCTGGCTAATCTGTTTATTATTCTTTTGTGTGGGACTGTGTCAAATGCCTTGTTAAAGTCTAGGTAAGCCATGTCCACAGCCCCTTCCTGGTGTACTACTTTGGTCACCCAGTCAAAGAAATTTATTAGATTCGTCTGACATGACCTTCCCACTATGAATCCATGCTGCCTTTTGTCCTGTGCCCCACTGGCCTCTAGGTACTCAACAATTCTTTCTTTCAGAAGTGATTCCATCATTTTCCCTACCACTGAGATCAAACTAACAGGTCTGTAGTTTTCTGCCTCTGCTTTGCTCCCACCTTTGTGACGAGGACTCACATCTGCCCTCCTCCAGTCCTTAGGTACCACACCATCCTCCCATGACTTGTTAAAAAGGGTAGTCAGTGGCGTCACTTGTTCTCCCCTTTGTTCTTTTAGAATTCTGGGGTGAATCCCATCAGACCCCATTGCCTTGTCCACCTTCAGTTTTAAGAGTTCTTTCAGGACCCTTTCTTCTGTGAATGGACTGGTATCGACCCTCCTATCCAGAGTGCTTCTATTGATTGGAATAGGCACCTCCTCCTCCTCTTCTTTTGTGAATACTAAGCAGAAGTATTCATTCAGTATCCCTGCTTTTTCACTGTCACCCTCTCCCCCCCCCCCATTGAGCCTCACTATCCCTTCCTTGGTCTTTCTTTGCCCCCTAATGTACTTATAAAAGGTATCATTTCCCTTTTTAACTGAGTTGGCAATCTTTTCCTTGGTTTGGGCCTTTGCTATTCTGACTGCCTTCCCCGCTTCCTTCTGCTTTAACTGGTACAGTTCTCTGTCCTGCTCCTTCTGTGTTTCCTTATACTTCCTGAATGCTATCTCTTTCTCCCTAACCTTCTCCGCCACCTCTTTTGAGAACCATAGTGTTTTTTCCTTCATTTTGATTTGTTTATTTGCTTCACACAAAGGCTTGTTGCCTCTGTGATGACAGTTTTGATTTTTCCGCATTGTTCCTCCACCCCTCCTTCTTGCCCATTTGCTAGTGCTTTTCTGAGGCACGCTCCCATTTTGCCAAAGTCCACCCTCCTAAAGTCCAGTAGCCTCGCTTTTGTGTGCCTTTACTGTATAGCTGTGCTTATCATGAACCACACTGTTTGGTGGTCACTTGTTCCCAGATGGCTGCCCACTTCTAAATCTGAGATCCTTTCTCCATCCCCATTTGAGAGTACCAGGTCTAAGATTGCTCCCTCCTGAGTGGGTTCCAACACTAGCTGTCTGGGGCAGGCTCCCTGTAGGGCATTGAGATATTATGCAAGAGAGCCTTGTACGGACAGTCAGGGGTGATAGAGGAAGTATTGTTAGGACTCTCCCTTCCAGCCCTGTCCAAAGAGGAGCAGGCAGAATAAGAAGCACTTTTCACTGTGTCAGATATCATGCAGGTTATTAAATCCCTAAATTTGATCAAAGCTCCAGACCTGAGCAGCTTCATTGCTGAATTTTACAAGAAATTTACTGCTGGGCTCGCCCTACACTTATAAAAATGTGCAACAAATCTCTTGAGAAGATGAAAATTCCAGACTCTAAGTCCAAAGCAGTGACTACTGTATTGTCCAAGACTGGAATGGGCCCTACCCAATGTGGTGGATACTTCCTAATCTTGCTCCTAAATCAGGATACAAAGATTTTTGAAAAGGTGATAGCCAATAGACTTCAAAACATAATTCATCCACTTATTCATCTGGATTGCACTGGGTTCATACTTGGGCAGTACCTATAGGACAATTGAGTCTATGCACAAAAGTTGTGATTGCCTATGCACCGCATGTCCATGGGACAAAGGCAACCATAAATCAGAATGTCATGAACTGGCAGTCCAGCAGACTCCCAGCAACATTGATGGAAGGGGTGTATGTCCCCATACGCACTCGATGCCCCAGCCAATTGCACAACTGCGTGCATGGCCCATTTGGGGCATGCCTTCACTCCATACTATTCACAAAGGTATGGAGTGCTGAATGAGAAGGATGCAGGATAGAGCAGCAAGAACCCTGCTATATGCATTGCTTGCTCCCCTCTTGAAAAAGCCTGCAAGCCATTCGGGCAATTGCCCAACATTATAAACTTTTGTGCTCCTACACTTTTCCAGAATCCCCTGTTCGTGCTGGGCATGGGATCCACTGTGGGACTCAGGACAGGCATCCAATTTGATGCCTGCTGTGTCCCTGATGCACCCCCTGTGCAGCTTCCCATTGGGGGCAGGACTGTGGACAGGTGCACGGCGGTGGCCAGCTTTCGAGTATGCTGGCAACCTCACCCCTGCCCACAGGTGTGGAGCTACATGTGCTGGGTATGCATGAATCATATGTACCTGGTCCATCTTTGATGCATTGCTCTCATTGTTAGAAGGCTGCTAAATATAATAGCACATAGTCATCATCTCCGGAAAGGCAAAATACAAGACATAATTACCACTGATGCCAAGAAAGGCATTTGATCACGTAGACTGGAATTTCTTAGATGCCACCCTTCATAAGCTAAAATTTGGGGATAGATTCTGGGCATGGATAAGGGGTTTAAACACTATGTCAAGGGCTAATGTATGGGTCAGTGGTACTGTTTCAGACCAGTTCCAGATGGAAAGGGGTACTAGGCAGAGCTGCCTCCTTTCACCCCTTCTGTTCCCATTTAGCTTGGAATCCCTGGCAAAATAGATTAGATCCACAGACAATTTAAAAGGGATCACGGTGGGGAAGAAGAACTGAGAATTTGACTGCATGCGGACAGACCTCTACTTTATGTAGAGGATCCTGTAAACAACGTCCAACATTTGCTAGAGATTTTACACACATTTGGACAGGCTTTGTGATTCAGAATCAACAAAGACAAGTCAGAGAGTATGATGTTGGGAGATCCAGTTACCCAGTTACTCCAGAATTACACACTTGTTACAAACTCAAGTGGGCCCCACAGGGTTTAGGTATCTTAGAGTTTGGGTTTCTCCAGACATTTCCAAATGATTCTCCCTAATTTACCCCAAGCTTCTTAAAGAGATACAGAAGGACTGCATTAGATGGAGGGAACTGCCCCTCATAGTGGGAGGGAAAGAAGAAATGGTCAAGATGAATATTCTTCTTAGCCTCAGTTTTCTTTCGCCACCCTTTCCATTAAAATACTGACAGTAGTGTGGAAACAACTCCAGAAGGCATTATTGAAATTTGTCTGGAGCGGCAAGAGGCCTGGAATAAAATGCAATATCCTCACACCCATAAATCCAGAGGGGAACTAGGCATCACAGACCTGAAAATATATTACTAGGCAGCTCAGTAACAGTATTTTGTGCATTTTTTAAAAACACAAGACATCCCACAGTGGGCACCACCAGAACAAAATAATCAAGCACCAGTGAGGATGGCGGGCATTCCATTTATAAGAAAGGAGGGTGATGATCCAAGCAATAATAATAACTCCTGGGCCAAGCACATGATTCAGGTCTGGATACAAATGTACAAAAAGTGGGGGCTCCCTAAGGCTATTAGCAATCTCACACTTCTAACAGCCTGTACAGACTTTGCCACAGTGCAGCTGGACACAGGTTTCAGAATTTGGGAAATGCTAGGACTGTTCCAGTTAGGGTAGTTCTTTTCTGGGGACACCATGAAATCTTTTGAACAACAGAGGGCAGAATTTGGGCTGGCTAGTCAGCACCTGTTTAGATATCTTCAGGTTACGCATTATTTTTCTTCAGGTCAGATTTCACAGAAACTAAATCAAAAGGTTAACCCCCCAGTACCTTGTTATCCCAGCTAGGTAGTCAAAATAAATCCAAAACAATTGCTTTCTACCCTCCCTGTACTCAAGTATCCACAGTTTAGAGGGAGATGCCTTACAGCTTATTAAAAGTAATTTTTTGTTATTTTTTATTTTAGTTTTTGTTGCCCGGGTAAGTGCACTAGACAAATCCTGCCTATTTTCAGGCACAACCCGGGGAAGGGGGATACAGATGAATGCCAACTGATCTTAAACCAGATTAAGCTGTTGGTGGTATTTTCTTTTGTGAATGAGGGAAATTTGGCCAGTACACCGGGGAAATTACCCTACTTTTTTCAATAAGTGCCATGGGATCTTTAACATCCACCTGAACTATCACCAATCCAGGCAGATGGAACCTCGGTTTAATGTGGGGTTGTTCTAGATGCCCTACAGGAGGCATGCCTTAGACAACTAGTATTGGAACCCACTCGAGAGGGAGCAATCTTAGACCTGGTCCTCTCAAATGGAGATGGAGAGAGGATCACAGATGTAGAAGTGGGTAGCCATCTGGGAACTAGCGACCATCGAACAGTATGGTTCACAATAAACACAGCAATAGAGTCAAACCATACAAAGGCAAAAGTACTGGACTTCAGGAGGGATGACTTTGCCAAAATGGGTGAGTGCCTAAGGAATGCACTAGCAAATGGGCAGGAAGGAGGGGTGGAAGAACAATGGAGAATAATAAAAACTGCCATCACAGAGGTAACAAGCCTTTGTGTGAAGCAAATAAACAAAACAAAACGATGTAAGAAACCACTATGGTTCTCAAAGGAGGTGGCAGTGAAGGTTCAAGAGAAAAAGAAAGCATTCAGAAAGTACAAGGAACAACAGAAGGAGCAAGACAGAGAATTGTATCAGTTAAAGCAAAAGGAAGCTGGGAAAGCAGTCAGAACAGCAAAGGCCCTAACTGAGGAAAAGATAGCCAACTCAGTTAAGAAGGGGGATAAAACCTTTTTTAGGTACATCAGGGAGTGAAGGAAGACTAAGGGAGGGATAGTGAGGCTTAATAAAGGGAAGGGGATGGGCAGAGGGTGACTGTGAAAAGGCAGAGATGCTAAACAAATATTTGTGCTCAGTACTTACAAACGAAGAGGTGGAGGTACCTAAAACAAACAATAGAAACACTCTGGATACAGAAGTTGATACCAGCCCATTTACAGAAGAAAGGATTCTGAAAGAACTCTTAAAACTGAAGGTGGACAAAGCAATGGGACCTGATGGGATTCATCCCAGAATTCTAAAAAGAACTAAGGGTAGAACTAGTGACACCACTGACTACCCTCTTTAACAAATCATTGGAGGATGGGGTGGTACCTGGGGACTGGAGGAGGGCAGATGTGATTCCCCTTCACAAAAGTGGGAGCAGGGCAGAAGCAGGAAACTACAGACCTATTAGTTTAACCTCAGCGATAGGGAAAATGATGGAATCACTTCTGAAGGAAAGAATTGTCGAGTACCTAGAGGCCAGAGGGGGCACAGGACCCAAGGCAGCATGGATTCACAGCAGGAAGGTCATGCCAGACGAATCTATTAGATTTCTTTGACTGGGTGACCAAAGTAGTAGATCAGGGAGGGGCTGTGGACATGGCCTACCTATACTTTAGCAAGGCATTTGACTCAGTCCCACACAAAAGATTAATATACAAGTTAGCCAGCCTGGGAGTGGGTCCCAAGATGATAGCCTGGGTAAAGAATTGGCTGGAGAATAGGACACAGAGGTAATAGTAAATGGAGTCCACTCTGAAGAAAGGAGGGTTACTAGTGGGGTGCTGCAGGGTTCAGTATTAGGACCAGTCCTTTTCAATGTCTTTATAAGCGACATTGCAGAGGGACTGGAAGGAAAAGTATGTCTCTTTGCAGATGACACAAAGATCTGCAACAGAGTTGATGCACAAGGTGGAGTGGAAAGGATGAGAAGGGACTTGGCAAGGTTAGAGGAATGGTGAAATGTATGGCAGCTTAGATTTAATGCTAAGAAGTGCAAGCTAATGCACCTGGGAAACAAAAACCCTGGGGAAGAGTACATAATGGGGGGTGAGATACTAACAACAACAAAAATGGAAAGGAACCTGGGGTAGTCATATCAGATGACTTAAAGGTGGGCAAGCAATGTGAGAGGGCAGTAAGGAGGGCTGGGGGATACTGGGATGCATAGAGAGGCATCACCAGTAGAAAACAGGAAGTTGTTATCCCTCTGTACAGACAGCTGGTGAGACCCTATCTGGAGTACTGTGTGCAGTTCTGGAGACCCAATCTCCGCAAGGACATAGACAAGACGGAAGCTGTCCAGAGGAGGGCAACTAAAATGGTGCAGGGTCTGCACCAGAAGACATATGAAGAGAGGCTAAAGGAGCTTAATATGTATAGCCTCGAGGAAAGAAGGGAGAGGTGTGACATGATAGAAACTTTCAAGTACCTCAAGGGAATCAACAAAGTCCAAGAGGGTAGCATCTTTCAAAAAAAGAGGTGTGCAAGAACAAGGGGGCACAATTTGAAGATAGAGGGGGGGCGGCTCAGAGGTAATGTAAGGAAATATTTTTTCACAGAGAGGGTTGTGGATGCATGGAACGGCCTTCTGGAGGAGGTTGTGGAGTCAAAAACAGTGGTTGAATTCAAGCATGCAAAGGACAGCCATAAGGCAATTCTAGGGGGTGGGGGTAGAAAGAAGTAGGCTTCTGGTTAACTAGGATCTGCAGCTTATCCATTAGGTAGGGAAATGGGCAGACTGGGTGGGCCAAGCGGTCCTTATCTGATGTCAAATTCTATTTTTCTATGTTTCTATGTTTCTAATGTCTCATCCAAAAGATGGTACCTCAGAAGTACAGCACCCCTCTCATGCTGCAGTACAGTGTCAGTACTGGGATATTAACCTAAGTGCCAGATGTGGGAACTGAACCAACAGCCCTCTGATCTCCCAGCCTCAGAGGTGAGTGTGCTACCTACTGAGCCACTGACACTGCTAAATAGCAGAACAAAGCACAGCTAGCATGTATGGGAAAGAGTGGGCAGAGATATGGTACCAAATTAGGGTTGCCACCTATCCGGTTTTTGACCAGATAATCTGGTTTTTAGGGTCCTTATCTGGTCATCCAGTTTTGGTTACATGCAGTCTGGTTTTTGGGCCATTTTAAGTGCTCATATACTCTTAAAACTGATGTATCAAATCATTCACTGTTTTGGCTGCATTACATGTCCAGGTTACAAAGAGGTTCTGCTGTCACAGTCATTCAGACCTGCCTTTGTTTGTAAAACCAGACTGTCTGAGAGGTGTAAAGTATGGCCTTTAAGATCATTAGCAGTATATTAACCTATTCTTTTCCACTCTGAATTTTAAGTATGGTCTTTTACTGCTATGACAGGAAACAGTTTTTACACCTGTATGTGCTCTCATGTGTTTCTTTTTGTTTGTTCTATATTATGGTAAGTTTTAGACCCATTTTTGTTATATAATCTAACTTTTATTGCTTTTATCACTACATTTGCTCTAATTTTTTTGTATTACCTGAACATTCCATGATATTAGCTACACTTTGACAAGTCATTCAGATAAACAGCATGGAATGGTGTATCTGAAATTGTGGAATGTCTTAGAAATATGAAAAGAAACAGCAGTAGCTGCTGATGTAAAGGGGAACACAGTGCAGTATTAAGGGTACCACAAGCACTGATAATTAAGTTGTCAAAAATTGGACAAAGAATCAGAATACATGGCTGACATGGAAAGGAAAATGGGAGGGTGCTTAACAGAGTGCTGAGCAATAAGCTGTGGCTGAGCTTGGCACATCCAGCAGACCTGAGTTTGATTCCCACAACCTCCACTTAAATACTGTGTGACCCTGAGCAAGTCACTTAACCTTCCTGTGCTTCTGGGTCACTCCTGTAAAATGGGCTATGTGGCCTATGGGAGGTAACCTGGTTGCCAAAGAATAAAAATAAATAACTGAATAAATAAATCAAATAAATAACAGTATAAAAATAATTTCCTATCACTAGTAATGTCTATTCCAACATTACAAATGACTTTGGAGGAGGAGTGATATACTCGTCAGTCATAAAAAGGGGTGGGGCCAGAGGCGGAGCTTGGGGTGTGGTTTCAGATCCAGTTTTTACCTCATCCAACGGTGGTAACCCTCTACCAAATCCAGAAAACAACAGCATCTCCTAACTGGAGAGAATTCTGATGGTAGATTTTAATTAAATATTTAAGGACACCTGTCATATCTAAACACTATGGAGTACATAGCTCAGATCTCTGTTGGAGAAATTGTGGAGGATAGGTAATCATGTACATATATTTTGGACCTGTCCAGTATTTGAGGGCTCCTGGAAAGACACAGGGGATAACAAGACATATACTAAGTACACCCCCCCCAGTAATCCTGATCACTGGATTCTGGGCATATTATACCCTGGGCTCAGAAGGAAAAACAAACAATACTTACTGAACATTTTCTTGGTGACAACTCACAAAACTATTACCCAACTGTGGCTTTTAGGTGCTCCCTGAACTGTGTAGGATCGGTATAAAATTTGCCCCACCATACAAGAGATGGGGAGAGTCACTGCCCTGATTAGGCACACCATAGAGAAGTACAGTAGGCGATGGTTAATGTTCCAAGAATACAAAGAAGATAAGGAAGGCAGGTTCACCCAGGATATCTTGGCAGAGGTGTGATTTCATAGAGCCCTCCAATCTCCTCACACTAAGAACAATAGACATGTTCCCTAGAAAACTAATGGAGACTAGGCAGTTCATTATTTTATTTATTTATTTTAATCATTGGTGACCGGGAAAGGCACACTGAGCCGAGGCTAATTTCCAGGTGCGATGTTAGCCAGGACACAAGGGAAATTCCCCTACTCTTGGGTGGGGGGCACTGTGTTACTCCAGTTGGCAGAATGGCTGAAAGTTGTGTGGAGGTTGGTGGCAGTGGAGGTTCAGGAGCCGAGAGCTCCGAGAAGATTGCAATGCATTTTTGGTTCCATGGAAATACCTGAGGCAAATGAGGTAGATGATGTTCCAATCGAAATGGCTATGGAAATTGTGGACATTGATATGGAGGACAGCACCCAAGGTAAAAAGACTCAGTTGCCTGTAAGGCCAACCACAGCTCCAGCTGTGATGGAAGAAACAGGGGTGCGGTTTCCAGGTGAAAGAGAAGTGCGCAAGGCAAGGCTGCTGCAACAGCCGCAAATGGGAAATGAAGAGATGCAGACAGAGGAACAAAATCAAGGGGAGCAGCGTGTGGTAGCAGAGGAGGAAATACTGCATCATAACACTGACTCTTGGTCACCTGAAAGAGCTCTTAGAGCCGCGGGTTGGATATTGGCACCAGACAGGAAAAAGTGGTTCCCAGGAGTGCCACTGACCGTGGCAGAGATTTGTAACCTGTCAGCAACGGAGTCAGTATGCATAGCACCGAACCCAAGGCCACAGACTCTAGCAGCAACCAAACAAGGTGTGGCAGCTCAGGCATCACTACAGACAACTGTTGCAGTGGCTGAGAATATGACAGATGGGAGCAAAAATACAGAGCATGGTGCTCAAAATACAGGTACCACTCCAGAAATTACCACAAATGTTAAAAAAATAGTTTTAGAAAAAACACAGACTGAGACTGAAACTGAGGCTAGTAACCAAGCAAAGGGATCAGAGACTGTGCCAGAGAATATAAGGGGAGAATCGGAGGGGCATGAAGCAAATGCATCGCAACAAGAACCCTCCACAACTTGGGCTGATACTGTGGAAAATGTTACTATTGCAAATGAGGAGCTGTCTACTTTGGCAGGGCCTAGACAGGGGCCTGGGACAGTACCCCCCAAAGTGAATGCTTCTAGTCCCCAAACAAACCCTAGATTCAGGATGGCAGATCTGTTTTTCAAACTGGGTAAGCCTAGGTCAAGATGCAATGCAGTACGCCTAAAATACAAAGGCAGTTTAGACTTTCTCCTTGACAGAGTCTATGTGGTGAGGAAACTGCTGAAACAATCCATGCAGTTCTTAGCAGTAGATATCTTTGCACTGATTTACATATCAGGAGATACAATTGTCAACACCAGCTTCAATACTCCAGTGCAACTAGAAAGATTCTGGACAAAATATGCCTATTTAAAGAATTCAGCTCTATGGGCACCATTTATTGCTGTCCCCCTGACTTGCCCTGCCATGAAAACTATTACCTTCTAGAGGTGTGTGAAAAAAAACTTCTGCTGGTGGAATTCTCCGAAAGTCGGACTTTCACTTCCTTGAAAGTGTGGAAATTCCTAATTAAAATGGCAGAATAAATGTATAAATTGTGGATTAGTCTATTAAACTGTGGAGAAAAAAGTCCCCAGAACTGATAACTGAACTGCAGAATAATTACATGTATTGCGGAATAATTCATTAAACTGAGGGAAAAAAAAATCCTCGGAACTGCTGATCCACAGTTCATGTGTATTATTCTGCAGTTCAGCCAAAAAATTCCACAGAATAGGGCGAAAATCCACCAAACATATTCAGAAGATTCCGATCTCGCCAATGACGGAATTTCAGAAAATTCTGTGAAATTTCTGAATTTTCGCATAAGTTCTGCAAAAGTGAAATTCGTAACTTTTGCTCACCTCTATTACCATCCTATTCTGAACTAAAATGTGCATGTGTCTGATATATTGTACTGGGTAAAACAAAAAGCAGATGTATTGGAAAGACCAGTACTCATACTTAATAGTCCCTAAGCACATTAAGTGTACCTGAGATGACAGAAACCAAGAAAGATATTAGCCCAGAAGACATTGAAAAGGCACTTACAGACAATTTTAACTGCCCTCCCAAAAACACACCAGTTGAGGGGGATCAAAACATAGATGGAGTAGAAAGAAGAGTACAAGAGGCACCTTTAGAGGGGGCACATCAAGAACTGACAATGCCTCCCCCCCGATGAATATCAAGTGGTGCGAGGCAAAAGAAGACCAGCAAGAATTATTCCCAAGTCAAAGCTCCCAAAAACAGACCCAATTGCGAACATCAATAAATATAGTTTTACAGGACAACTCAGCCTAAGTGGAGGAAGATTCAGAAACTTCATCTGTGGCCTCGTCACAGAAGGACACCTCAGACGTGGAAGGGGAACTTATGGAGAAACTGAAAGTGAGGAAGAAAACAAGGAAAAAATCATGATTTACAAGACTACACTACCATTAAATGGCCCAAACCGATGACGATAATTTAAAAATAATCTCTTTAAATGTCAATAGTGTAAAAAATTACAAACAGCACTGTATCACATTTCAAGCCTTATTTGAATCTAATGCCTACATCTGTTTATTAAAGGATACTAGATTATGGTCAGAAGCTGGCATTTATCAGGCACAAAAATCCTGGCCGTGGGGTCCCACGGTTTGGTCATTAGGTTATAAATTATGCTCAGGGGTAGGGATCTTGTTTCATGGGTAGATCAAAATTTAAAAAATCATGGATATAGAGCCAGGAAGAGCTTTATTCTTGGATATACAAGTTCAGAATAAAGACATCAGAGTAGGGGTTGTGTATGCACCTCAAACAAAAACCAAAAAGCAAGAATAGAGTTATTTAAGCTAATCCAGCCATATTTATACACCAAAGGCAGGGTGATCCTTGGGAGAGATTTTAACTGCCCATTACAATTAACGGATAAAAGAATGTCTAACATCTAAACTGTATTGTGATCACGAACATTTTAAAACAAATTTTAGCAACAGCAGAAGTAAAAGACACTTACAGACAGATAAGAAACAAGGGAGAGCACACTTATCACAGAGGTAATAGTTCATCTAGAATTGATTATATTTTCATTTCCAAGCTCTGGCAGGTAAAAAAAGCAAACACGATTTCCAGTGCTACATCGGACCATTACTTTAGGTTAGTTAGCAAAAAATACTGCAGGCCCATGATACTGGAGAATCAACAACCAAATGCTTGACGGACCCTACAGTACTGAGTAACACTATTGAACATTTACTGGCTAGAGCCACATTAGTTACCTGGTATGACACATTAGGTGACTGGTATGACACATTAAGTGAATGATGGATAGACACAAAAAAAGTGATACAACAACTATATCAAAAGTGGGGGCAACAACAGGGAAAATCGGTCTACTTTCAATTTTTAAGATTATGAAAACAGCTGTACAAACTAATTTCTATTCAGAATACAGAACATATGGACTATTCCATCCAAATTCAACAGGTAAAACATGAAATGAAAACCTATCTATATGACAGGGCTAAATCATTACATATGGAACAAACAGTAGGGACACCAGGGACTAAAAACTCCCTAAATATCTTTAAGGATTGTCACACCAGAGTACAGAGCAAAGAATGGGAAGTGGTAAGAGACAACTCTGAGTCTATACACACAGATTTTAATAAAATAATGGAAGTAATCTCAGAACATTTACTCTCCTCATTTGGTACCCCTGTACAAACTAAAGGGAATATACAACATTTTTTAGCAGATCTTCAGATTGATATACTAGCTAAAGAGGAAACGGCCTTTTAACACAACC
This sequence comes from Neoceratodus forsteri, assembly GCA_016271365.2. Classification (NCBI taxonomy): domain Eukaryota; kingdom Metazoa; phylum Chordata; order Ceratodontiformes; family Ceratodontidae; genus Neoceratodus; species Neoceratodus forsteri. The sequence goes on from CM057458.1 coordinate 536,554,380, forward strand.
TATTTTATCAGCGGAAATTTCTGTAGCTATAAATAAACTCTGAAATAATACTGCCCTGGTGCCAGATGGGTTAAGTCCAAACTTTGACAAAACTTTCCAGGAAACATTAGTCCCATTGCTACTAGAAACATTTAATGATATCCTGGGAAATTCCGAAATGCCAGAGCAAATGGCTACAGCCTTCTTAATTTCAATACATAAAAAAGGGGATAGGCTGGAGATTTGGAACTGGAGACCCATCTCCTTACTTAATGTAGACTTTAAATTGCTTTCTATGATACTTTGTTACAGGTTGGGTCAGATAGCACAAAAACTAATATCCCCATACCAAACAAATGCTAGTAAAGGGAGAAAGTTGAGGGATAATCCAATTTGCCTTAGGGAAGTATTTACTGGAGGACATTTAAAAAAGGCACATGGATACGTTGGAGCTTTGGATCAAGACAAAGCTTTTGATCAAGTTTTCCATGAAGTCCTGTTCCATATTTTAGAAGTTTATGGGACACCTCGAAGATTCCTTACATGGCTACAAGTATTGAATTCACAGGCACACGTTCACCCTTTACTAAATGGTACAATAGGAAGAAAAATTGTTATATGTAGAGGAGTCCAACAGGAGTGCCTTTTTAGCCCCCTGTTGTACATCTTTTGGATTGATATTCTTATTAGGAAAATAAACTTTAATGTACAGATACAGGGTATAAAACTCTCACCCACTGAAAGTAATGGCATATGCGGATGATTTATGCTTATTCTAAGCACAGAAGCATATAGTGAAAAAAGCATTTGAAATACGTTTAAAGTATACCAGAGATGCAGGGCCAAAAATCAACTTCAATAAAAGTGAAGCCTTAACAATAGGGAACAGAGTAACAAATGAAGTATCTCAGATTAATGAAATACCCATAGCACCAGAAGTAGAAATCTTAGGTACAACATTTGGTTCACCAGAAATGAACAGGATCAACTGGGAAGCTAAATTAGCATTGCGTGAAAAATGAATATATGCATGGCAAAGATTGCAGATTTCTAAACTGAAAAGGGCATATTTAATTAAAACATTTATTATTTGATTATTGCTTTTTGTTGGGGCTATCCTCCCAGCAGCTTTAGACACTAAATAATATAATACTTTCTTTCATGTAATTTGGGGTAGTAGATTGAACCCTGTTAAGAGAAATACAACACATAGGGCAGTAGCACAAGGAGGCCTAGGAATGATATAGCCTGTAATCCTTTTTCATATGATTTCTTTGTACTTCAATTTGGTTCCTATTTTAAAAGAAGTAAGTCCTGTATGGAAGGAATGGGGTAAAGAATGGATACAAGGTATATTACCCGTATGGCTATCAGATAAATGGACTTTTAAAATGAAGAAAGAAGTCCTTCTCCCTTATATTGGTGCAATGATGCAAAACATTTGGATTTGGAAAATAAAGATTAGTGATTTAAAGAGTCACACAAAACATGTTCCTTATGAACAAATATTACTAAATTATTTTACAGAACCATTTTATTTTCTGAAGGGATCCCCATAAATTTGGCACAGACTACTAGACAATTGACAGCTAAACGAATACCAAAATTTCTTTGAGACACAATTTGGCTGGCAAGTCATGGAAGACTGAGTGTAAAAAAATTATTATAAACATAAGAAATTAGATGAAAGGTATTGTCCAAGAGATATTTGTAATGTGGTTTTGGAGACTCAAGATCACTTATTTTTTGAATGACCATATATACTTAATTTTTGGAATGTATTAGCTACTAGAGCACAAGATCAGAATTTTGTTACAGTTATGTATGAAGTATTAATATTAGGTATCTATTCTAGACATTGGGTACACTACTCATGTAGAACATTAAGACTTCTTTGTGGGATATTGAAATATCATATTTGGCAAGCACGTTGTCATTGGACCTTACAACAGCAATATATTTCCCAAATTGAATTAGTAAGCATTATTTTTGGGAGAGGTACAACACATACATGAAAAATAAAATGGACTGAAAATTCTCAATGTCTGAGTCAATTATGGAAACATCGTATGGGTTGGATAAAATAGAGGAATATATATATATATATATATATATATATATATATATATATATATATACATATACATAAAATAAATATCAAAGGGGAAAATAAAGTGAAGGGTCAGAGAAACAGAAATAATTCAGATCTATGATAGGGAGTTTTTCTATAATATTTAGTGGGAATAGATTGTAATATGAAATCATCAGTAAGATAAGAAATGTTATTCTAGTTAGAAGTTTTCCTTATTGATTATTAGATATTATCTTCCAGTACTGTTGGATTTTTTTTTTACAATAAATTTTCTGCTACACTGGGGAAAAAAGGGAGGGGGGGATAACATAAAGAGAGGGAGGAAGAAGGGTATGCAATAAGGAATTTGTTTAAATCGTATAGTATACAGTGAGTTTTTGTGTTTGAGGACAGATTTGGGGGATATTTAGATACATGGTGAAAAATATACAGATGGAATGTAAAAATACAAAATATGATTGTTTAAGTTTACTGTATATACTTTTTTGAAATATGTAACAAAGGCTACAAAGATAGTCTCTGTATTAATTGTCACTAGTATTGTGTGATTTCCACATTAAAAACATCCTCTACTCACCCATAGGGGGTCCTGCTGTTGGTGGTTGGCAAGATGGCTGACCCAGTCTTTGAAGGAGGAGGAGGTGGAGGTTCTGAGGAGCAGAGTTTCAGATCCCAAGGGGGTCTGGATGGTATTCATTTCGCTACATCTATAGATATTCCAGAACATGTGGTGAGCAAGGTACATGAAGATATTTCCACTGTACCTGAGTCGGATTTAGAGGATATGAACTTACATACAGGTGCAGGCCTGAGGCAGAGACTGCATTTTCATGATCCTTTGGCAACAGTATCCATGCTGAACAAGAGTAAAAGTATGGAGGTACCTGTTGATGTGCAGGAAAGGCAAGCTTGGCTGCTGCAGATGTTTGCTGCTGATGACACTGCTGCTTGACATTCTGATGTCAGAACACCAGAGCTGGATACCCTGCCTGTGATTGTGGCACAGACTCCTACTTGAACAGTTTTATTGCACGGACCTCCATATGGCACTGAGGACTGCTCTGTTCTGTGGTCTCTGGAACGGGCTTTGCTAGCTGCAGGATGGACACAATCTCTGGATGGCAAGGGTTGGGAGGTGGGTCTGGCACTGACTGCTGCTCTCATCAGAGAGACATGTGGCTTGGGTGAGAACTTGATGCCTGCTGTGGCTGCAGCCACACAGCAACATTTGCTGCATTTGCTCGAAATGATTTGGATGATGTGGAGCTATCTGCCTGATGGGGAGGACCAGAGGTGGTAATCCAGGATGTTGGATAGGCACCATTTCAGTCCTGATGGATGAGTGAGACTATTCCACTTCAGGCTTCATTGCAGAATCGCATGTACCAGTGGCTGGGCTGGTGAGTACACAAAGTACTGAAAGGGCTTTGGAGCATGACAATGCATTGCTGGACATTACTTTTTTTTTATCACGACCATTTTTGCACCTTGCCACCGGCCCCCATCCTATCAACCACCCCAGACCCATCCCCCGGAATCACTGGGGCTTACCTTAACCGGTCCAGAAGTGGTGCCCTGCAGGGGTCGATCTTCATCCTGCCGCTGGTGTGTTTTCCTCTCCATTTTCTCCCAGGGGCCCCAGGAGTAGGCGACATGCACGTAGAGGCACGCATGCATTCCTTGTAGCCCCAGTAACTGACCCCCTTATCCCCACCCTATTGGCCTAAATGCCTGGCACCCTCTGGCCTGAGCTGCCCTGGCCTCCACCAGGAGTTGGCCATTAGCCAAGGGTAGCCACCACACCACCCCCAGAGGAGGCTGCCTGCCAGCAGCTCAAGTCAGCCTCTCCCCCACTGCCAGCCTCGAGTAGTCCGGCCTCGTTCCCGAACCAGGTTGCGCATGCTGTAATCTTCTGATTCAAATTGTCTTTTGCAAGACATATCTTCTGTTACTGCTGTATTTTTCTCTGTAGCAAAGTGTTTCTTACAGGGTATATCTTCTGTGAAATTATTACAGGTGGTGCTTTACAGGTTTTACAGTTTTATCTATCATTAGGATAAGCTTTCAGGGTTACTGCATTTGTTGCTGACTTATTGTTTCTGCTCTTACCTCCTTGTTTCTTTCATCCATGGTTCTTCTTTTTCAGCAGGGGAAGAGCCAAGCCACCCACCCCCCATCCACAAGCACCCCACACTACACTCCTTTTATAGGGTGGCATAGTCATGACATTTTCTGTGGCAAAGCAGGAAGGGGCGGATCAGTGGGGTATCCACATGGTGACCTCATTTACAGGGGCACTAGTAATTTAACTTGTTATAACAAGTTATACAAAAACAAACAAAACACAAAATCAAAATTTTGCTTTCATTTTCTTCCTTCTAAGTACTCTGACCAGGTTATAAACCCAGCAACTTATCTGAAATAGATATCATTAACAGCAGGTACTGCGGAACACTTTTCAGAAGGGCAGTTTTACAGGATTTAGGACACTGTCCTACATGCTGGGCCACTGGAGATCTTAGGGCTCAGCTCCATGCAGCATGGGCAGGAATTGCACACTGCAAATTTCAGTGCTTCAGTCAGGGTAGTTATATTGAGCTGCTCGCAAGCATTGGAAGATCTTGCTCTGTCTGCTCTCTATTGCTGTAACATCGCGCTGAGGTGAGCTGAGCTACTGCTGAGTGAGTGGAAATGCTGTGTTTAACTGCTGACATTGAACCTGTTCAGAACTGCTGTTTGAATATCTTGAACAGAATGGCTCTGTGTTTCCCTGCCTAATTACCCTGTTTAGTACAACTGTGCTCAGCTGACCTGGGGGCTCGGGGGCAGGCCAGTGGCTGAGTGCTTCAGTCAGGGTAGTTATACTGAGCTGCTCGCAAGCATTGGAAGATCTTGCTCTGTATACCCTCTATTGCTGCAACATCATGCTGAGGTGAACTGAGCTACTGTTGAGTGAGTGGAAATGCTGCATTTAACTCCTGACTTTGAACCTGTTCAGAACTGCTGTTTGAATATCTTGAACAGAATGGCTCTGTGTTTCCCTGCCTAATTACCCTGTTTAGTACAACTACTCAGCTGACTTGGGGGCTCAGGGCTGGCCAGTGGCTGAGTGCTTCAGTCAGGGTAGTTATATTGAGCTGCTCACAAGCGCGAGCATGAGTGGCACGAGCACCACTTGGCAGAGAAAAACTGATTACACAAGAGGTTAAGGTAACTTATGTTTTAGCTGTATTGGAGTTTAGTTTCCTTTATAAAGTGATAAATAGGGAAGATATAAAGGTTACTGACATTTTAAAACTATAAATTGACACCAAACCTTGTATAATTAAGTGTTGGAAATGTTTTTAAGAATGCAAAAGTGTTTAATAATGGTGGGTTGTGTACTGGGGCTGATGCATGTGGATTCAAGTGTTTGGATCCTGGCAAATAAAGCTGTGGGTAAATTTGAACAAGGCAGACTCGAAGATAATTTTATATATTCGAACCTGCTTTGCAAATTTAGACATAAAATGTTGTTAAAATTAGAAGTGGTAGGGTTGTTGAACAAAAAGTCACATTATAAAATAAGTGGTTCTATTGTACTAATCCCTAATTTTTGCCCAAATATTGTATTGTCCTTTTGTATTGAGTTATTGCTAACTCTATCTGGGGATATAGAAGTAAACCCAGGTCCCAATCTGTATGGTGATCATTTAACTTGGAGGAAGGGGGGCCTAAGAATGGCACACTTGAATATTCATAGTTTATTTCCCAAAAAACAAGAGTTAGAGGTTTGGGTCTTAAAATATGAATCTGATGTCTTGAGTTTAACTGAAACTTGGTTAAAACCTTCAGTAACTAATGGTGTCTTGGGTTTAGATGGTTATAAAATAATAAGAAAAGACAGGGAAGGAAAAAAAAGGAGGGAGGTATACTTATTTACTACAAACAAGAATTAACTGTATCTGAATTGGAGTTAAAGGTTGATTCCCCATCAGAGTGTGAATGGTTATTGATTGAGATAAAACTAGGGGATAATTATAAACTTAAACATTGCACTGTCTATAATTCACCAACATTTGCATGCAAAGGTCTTGAAGAATTTTTACAATTTGTTTCAAATTACCAATTCAGTGCTGACTTTTTAGTGTTAGGTGATTTTAATATTCATTGGGACTCTTGTGATGTTTCTAATATGGAATCCTTGTTGATGAATGCAAGTTTGTGTCAGTTAGTGCAAACTTTTATGCGCATGAACCTGAAGACAAATAATCATACAATTTTGGATTGGATTTTGACTTATAATCATACTAAAATTATTAAGCATGGAGTCTTACCAGATGTTATCAGTGACCATCAGGCAATATATTGTACCTGGAAATCAAAGAAAATAAAGTCCCCCCCCCATTTGATTACCTATAGAAAGTATCCTGAAGATTTGGATGATGGATTAAAGTCTGAATTAAGAGAAGTTGATTGGTCCTATTTGGATGTAATACCTTGCATAGACTCAGCAGTTGATTACTTTACAACACAAATTTTGGAGTTACAAAACAAATTCTGTCCAGTATTAACAAGGACAGTAAGGGGGACAGTAAATAAATGGATTACCCCAGAGATGTTCAAATTGATGAAACAAAGTGATCAAGCATGGAAACAATTTTGCTTGAGTAAAAATATTACTGATTTTCAAAGCTATCAGAAATTAACAAATGAATTTAAGATAAAATTAAGGTTATGTAAATCTGATTATTACACAAAACAACAAGATTTAAATTTATCAAATCCAAAAAAATGTTGGTCTTCAATCAAATCTTTGTTGTCTCCTTTCATAAATGAACAATCAGGTGAGTTCCTTGTTGAAGGAGATGCAATAAAAGATCCTCAAGAAATAAGTACAGCTTTTTTACAAAATTTTTTGGATATGGGTAAATAAAGTGTAGATAAGGATGATCAGGACTTGAAGAACATAGTCATAACATCACAATATGATTTAATATTTCATTTTAAAGAAATAGAGCCCAATCAGGTTCTGAATATTTTGAATAAAATTCCTTTAAAAAATGTTGGAATTGCTGATATTCAGCCAAGGTTTCTGAAGTTAAAATCTTCATACATTTATATGCCTTTGACAAAAAAAAAGGGGATCTTTCCACAACAATGGAAAAAAAAAACATAATTAGACCAATTTTTAAGGGGGGAAATAGTAAAGATCGGGGGAATTATCACCCTATTTCTTTTCTCCATCCTTTAGGTAAAATTTTAGAAAAGATAACAGAGGTACAAATTAGTGATTACTTACAACTGACTGGGTTTTGGGCTCCTGAGCAGCATGGCTTTAGAAAATTTCATAGTACAGGTACTGCCTTGGCCAGGTTCACAAATCACATCAGTGAGGCTATGGAGAGGAGTGAGCTCACTGGTGCTGTTTTTGTGGACCTGTCCAAGGCATTTGGCCTCATTGACCATTGCCTGCTACTCAGGAGCCTAGCTGCCAAGGGATTATCCAGATTATCACTAGAATGGGTGGAGAGTTATATATCTGGTAGGGAACTACAAGTTTTTTTATGAGGGTTCAGTGTCAGAGAGTAGAATTTTAGAAAAGGGTGCACCTCAAGAGTCAATTTTGGGATCCCTATTTTCCATATTTGTGGATATTATACCTACTAAAATCCTTAAGGCTAGGACAATCTTGTATGCTGACAATATAATATTATATAATACTTCTAATTCATTAGATAAAATTGCCGAAGATTTGACTGAAAATTTCCAGAGTCTAGAAAATTGTCTGTTGGACCTAAAATTATCTTTGAACATATCAAAAACTAAGGGTATGATGTTTGCTTCTAAACAAAAGTTGGCTAAATTAGGGAAACTGAATATTTTTGGTAAAAATTGAACTAATTCGGAGCAGGTGCAATGTTTTAGATATTTGGGAATGGATTTGGACTCAAATTTAACATTTTCAAATCATATATTGACTGTAACAAAATCAGTAAATCAAAAACTAGGGGTTTTATTCAGATTACAGAATGTGTTAACCTTACAAGCTAGGAAACATATAACCCAAAGTATACTACTTTCACAACTGAATTATTTTGTTTACAACATTGTCTAAACGTGTTAAATAATGTAACAATGACATTTCACAGTATTTGTACATTTGTTTATAGATTGCCTTATAGTACGCATCATTGTACTTTATATCAAGTTTCAGGGTTTCTACCACCAAATTTAAGCTCTATTTACTCTCTTTGTTGTATAACGGATAATGTATTGAGACAAAAAATCTCTCGCCCTTTTATTCTCTGATATCTGTAAGGGAAGCTCTGAGAAATCTGAGATCAAATTTTATTATTTGTTTAAATATGAAAATCATAAAAACTAAAATGGGTGCTCAAGCCTTTTCTATTCAAGCACCAACATACTGGAATGATCTTCCAATTGAATTTAGAACTTTGAGTAGTCATAATTTATTCAAAAAGAAATTGAAGCATCATTTGTTAAGTAGCTTGCAAAAGTAGCTTGCAATGTCACTGCTATTTTAAATAATTGTGTTATATCATTTGTCTAATATGTCATGTATTTGTATTTTTCCTTTTTTTTGTATTAAGTGAATGTAAAAGTCATCCTATTGTATAACATCTTGTTGACTGTTTTACAGTCTCGGGTCGCATATGACAAAGGGCTTTGGCTCATATGTTTACCCAGTTAACAAAATAAATAAATAAATAAGTAAATATTCAAGAGGAAATATATTATAAGAACCACCTGCCATTTCCCCAACATCCAACAGAAGCACCTCAACCACAGAGGGTAGTTGGTCTGGGTGGTTGGCAGGTGGTTAGGAGGGGCAAATCGGGTGCCCCATCACTCAGTGCTCTCCAACATATTACCTCCACAAACCATATAAAAACTACAAACAGGTATCTGCCTTTATCTCCAAAATCAAACAAAGGGACAGAGGACACTGCAGAGCAGGACACTGCAGCACAAGAACTAGCACAACAAAACTCACCCAAAACAGGAACCAAAACAAAAAAAGCAAAAAGGAAATTCAAAAAACTTCTGATCATGGGAGACTCCATGATTCGGGGAGTTGATACCTATCTCCAGCCAGGGGTAGTGGTCAGATGTCTCCCAGGTACATCAGCGTGGAGAGACACTGACTGCATTTCTAAAATTGTTCAGGAAGCAGGAGAAAACATTGACATCCTGGTACACATAGGGAATAATGATCTCACCACCTGGTCAGTTGTGGAGACCAAGGAACACCTGACCAGGCTGGATGACAAACTATCATCCATTTCATCTGGCATCTCCTTCTCTGAGATGCTGCCATTCTGGCAAAGGGGGGCAGATGGATGGAAGGTCAGAGAAGGGGAAATAGGGGAGCTAATCATGGGACTCAAGGGCTGGTGCCAGGAAAAAGGACACAAATTTGTAGGGAACTGGCAACAGTTCTGGGAGTGAAAGTTCTTTAAATTTGATGGACTGCATCTGACTAAGGAGGGAGTCAGTGCATTGGGGTAGAAGTTTGACATCTTTGCAGAATATTTAAACTAGCAAATGGGGAGAGGCGTGCAGCACTCCATACGATGAATGGGAAGAACACCCTTCCCCCTCAGCTAGTGGTCAAACAGAAGTTCAGCATGTTTCCAGTTCATTTGCATCACCAGGTAAGGAAAAAGGTCCGTCTCTCCCCATACGACACACAGGGGAAATGCCAGACCTCACCCAACAACTAACACACCGAAATCTGGCCAATGCAAAATCATGTATACAAATGCTTGCAGTCTGGGAAACAAGATCCCAGACCTGCAGGCAATAATGACAGAAGCTAAACTGGCCATAGTAGCCATTAGTGAGACGTGGTTTAACAGTAACCACACTTGGGAGACTTCAGTACCTGGCTATGTACTTTTCAGAAGAGACCGAGGTGCAAAAAGGAGGGGGAGTGGCCCTGTATGTCAATGAAAATATCAAAGCTACAGAAATTCAGAATACACATAAGGAGCCAGAAAAACTGTGGGTCACCCTGGAAACAGGAAATGGGACAGCCATAAGAATGGAGGTTGTCTACTGGCTCCCAGACCAGGGGGAGGACATAGACACATTACTGTTGGAAGATATATAAAACATGACAGCTAAAGGGGAGGTTCTGATAATGGGAGACTTCAACATGCCAGATACAGATTGGTCAATACCAGCAGGAACATCTGCCAGAACTAAACACATGGTGGATTCCCTGCAGGGGGAGGGCCTCAAACAACTGGTACAACAAATCACAAGAGACAGGGCTATCATAGATCTAGTACTGACTAACAGGGAAAGGATCACAGATCTCCAGGTAGAAGGTCACCTAAGGGCCAGTGACCATCACATGGCCAGTACAACTAAATCATCCCATTCCAAGGCAGAAGTATGGGACTTCAGAGGAGCTGACTTTGATAAGATGGCCAACAGAGTTAAGCTAGCCCAGGCAAAAAGAAGTACAGGTGAGGGGGTACAGGCAAAGTGGGCAAGCATTAAGGATGCAATACTTGAAGCAACATCCCATTGTGTTATAGAGAAAAGGAAGTGCAAAAGAAGGAGGAAACCACTTTGGTTCTCAAAAACAGTAGCAGAAAAGGTCAGGGCCAAAAGGCTAGCCTTCAGGAAATACAGTATAAGGGAACACAGCGGGATGAAGATAGGGAGGCATACCAAACTTCCCTAAGGGAAGCAGGGAAGGCAGTAAGGCAGGCAAAGGCCCAAACTGAGGAAACACTAGCACAAACAGTAAAAGAAGGTGACACGACTTTCTATAGATACATTAGTGAAAGGAGAAAGTCCAGAGGGGTATTGCTAAGATCAAAGGAGATAAGGGGGCGTGTGAGGAGGAGACCATGTAAAAGCATCTATCCTAAATAGATACTTCTGCTCAGTATTTACTGAAGAGAAGGTAGGGCAGGGCCCACAGCTCAGCACCATGGACAAGGGGGGGAGGAGGTGAGTACTAGTCCCGTCACAAAAGAAAGGGTCCTACAAGAGCTCAATAAGCTCAGGGTGGACAAGGCAATGGGACCTGATGGCATACATCCCAGGGTACTAAAGAAGGTAAGGGTGGAACTAGCAGAGCCATTATCAGAACTGTTTACTGAGTCTCTGAGCAAAGGAGAGGTCCCAGAAGACTGGAGAAGGGCTCATGTGATCCCGCTGCACAAGAGTGGTAGTAGGGAGGAGGCAGGGAACTACAGACCAGTCAGTCTTACCTCAGTAGTGGGCAAGATTATGGAGACACTCCTTAAGGAAAGGAAAGTGCAACACCTAGAATCCATAGAAGCACAGGATCCAAGACAGCATGGGTTTACAAAAGGAAGGTCCTGTCAAACTGATCTCATAGATTTCTTTGACTGGGTAACCAAAGTGGTGGGCCAATGGGGACCAGTTGATGTCACCTACCTTGACTTCAGCAAAACTTTTGATACTGTTCTACATAGAAGATTGATTAATAAGCTGGGTAGGCTCATGGTGGGTCAGAAGTTAGTCAACTGGGTGGCAAACTGGTTGATGGGCAGAAAACAGAGAGTTGTGGTAAATGGTATGCAGTCAGAAGAGATGCAAGTCACAAGTGGGGCACCTCAGGGATCAGTCCTGGGGCCAGTCCTCTTCAATATCTTTATCAGTGACACTCAATCAATCAATCAAAGTCTTTGTTTAACCAGGCGATCACCGTTGAGCAAGCTCATTTTTGAGGTGGACCTGGGTTTGTTAACAGGGAACAAGGGACAATATACATGGGATGTAACACACAAGAAAATAGTAATAATACAAATAAAGTGAGATACAATAATACAGTATATACAAAGTATCAGCAGGTAACATTGACAGTAGTATATGTTTGGAACAGAAGATACAGCTAGTTTTGGGTAGGACACAATTTTTCATAAAAATAAAGAAATATACATATCAGGTGCACCGAACACAAATAACTCCTAATATAAAAAGATATATAGTGATACAGTATGGAGAATTTAGAGCTGGAACCAGGGTCAAAGGAATGTGGAAGGGACAGATATGGGGGTAGAAAAAGGGGAGAGGGAAGAGTTGATTATAGATGTGATCAGTCTTTAAACAGTAGTAATTAGAGTGTGCTTGGACTTATAGGAGTCACTATTTAGGGCAGACAGGCACAGGACTCCTTATTATGATGTAGATATAGAGATTTAAAAGCTGCTAGGCTGATGGGGTGAGTTAATTTCAAAGTTTTTTGCAGCTTGTTCCACAGTTGAGGGAGCACAAAGCTGATGGCTGCTCTGCCAATGTGAGATTTTGCTTTGTAAACATAAAGGTAGATATATGAGGTGCTCCTCAGGGCATACTTCCCCAGAGTGCACAAAGGTAAACAGACAGAGATTTACTGGGGCAGTTTATTTGAGATAGCTTTGTATGTCCAAACTGCAGCATTTTTTTGCCATCTGTAAGCAAGGGATGACCAACCCACTGCCGTGTACAATGCACAGTGGTGGGTTGAGTATGGAAGACCCTTGATAAATCTTATGGCTCTGTGATAAAGTGTATCGAGTTTGGCTAGGGTACCTGCAGGTTCCTGACTATATAGAAAGTCTGTGCAATCCAATAGGGAAAGAAAGGTAGTTTGAACCAGTTTCAGTTTAGCGTCTCTTGTGAGGAGATTATTAATCCTACAGAACAGACCAAGTCTTTGTCTAAGTTTCTTTGCCAGTTCTTCTAAGTGATCTGTGAAAGTAAGTCTATGGTCTAACCAGACCCCCAGGTACTTCAACTTTGGTACATAGTCCAACTGCTCACCTAGAATGGTAGTGATCTGCTGGAGTGTCCCAGCAATTGCAGGATTTATTGCATTTTGAAGGGGTGAGAGGAACATTGCTTTGTTTTTTTTTTGCATTTAAGAGCAATTTCTGGTTTATAAGCTGATGTTGCAGCAGATTAAATTAATTTTGAAGGGCTTTACAGGCCTCTTCAGGTGTGAGGCTACTAGCATAGAGTACCATATCATCCGCGAATAGGTGTATTTGTGCTTCTTTGATGGGGGCATCTTCGTTGTTAATATAAATGGTGAAGAGCAAGGGACTAAGAATGGAACCTTGTGGTACACCCCTCAATAGGGTTTTGGTGGAGAAACTTCCTTCTGCCTTTACTTGTTGAAGTCATCCTGAGAGGTAGTTGGAGAACCATTTAAGGGATAGAATCCAAACCAATGTTCGGAGGGCGACAGAAGCAGTCTGTGACCAACAGTATCCAGCCTGTTTAGGTCCAAGAAAACTGCACAGACAAAGTTTTTTTTGTCTAATTCAAGCTGCCAGTCATTTGTCACCTTGGCTAGAGCAGAGATTGTACTGTGCTGTGCTCTAAAACTGGATTGTAAGGGGTTGAGCAATTTTTCTGATTCCAGGTACTTCCGAAGCTGGGAGTTCACTATTTTCTCCAGCATCTTTGAAAGGATTGGAAGTTGGGAGATTGGCCTGTAGTTATTGAGGTCAGTAGGATCTCCTGACTTAAACAAAGGGACCACAAGTGCATTTTTCCAAATGGGCGGTAGGTCACCCTGGGACAAGGATAAGTTGAAGAGATGAGTAATTGGGACTGCGAGGACATGGTAGCCAACCTTTAAGAAGTACGGGTCAATGAGGTCGGCCCCAGAACTTTTCCTAGTGTCCAGCTGAAGGAGAAGATCTTCGACTTCTTTCAAGGAGATAGGCTGTAGAAAGAAGGATGGACTGGGGATGGGTTTTTCTTGTGTATCCAATCTAAGTTGTTGGCGGAGGATATTCACGGGAGAGGAGTCAAAGGCTAGCCCTGCAGTGGCAAAATGATTATTGAGAGCATCGAGGATAGACGGTCTGTTGGAGATGACAGTATTGTCGATCAATAATTTGGTAGGTAGGGAATTTACAGTGGTGTGACCTTCAATGTCTTTGATAGTCCTCCAGAATTTGGAGGCATTTCTTGAAGAGCTCTCCAGCTGAGAGCGGTAGAAATTAGCTTTGGCTTCTCTGACCATTTTGGTGCAGAGGTTCCTCACCCTCCAGAAAGAATTCCAGTCATTTATTAAATTAGTTTTCCTAGCAGTTCTCCAGAGTACATCTTTACTCCGCAAAGCATCTTTCAGGTCTTCTGTAAACCAGTGACAGGATTTGTTTCTGGCACAAACTTTTACTATGGGAGCATACTTGTTGAGAGCCCCTAGCACAATTTCTGAGAAAATATCATAAGCCGTAGTCAGGGACTTGGCTAGATAGAAGTCCTGCCATCGCATGCAGTCTCTTAGGTCTGATATATACCCATGGAGATCAAAGTTGCGTATGCACCTTTTAAAGGAGAATTTTGGTACAGTTGTGGATTTAAGAGTGGATCTTACACACGCAATAAAGCAATGGTCGCTAATATTAGAGAAAAAGACACCAGCATGGGAGAATAAATGGCGTTTGTTAACTAAAATGATATCCAAAAGAGTACTTTTATTAGGGTTGAGCTTGTTAGGACAGGTAGATTCGTTTATTAGCTGTGACAACCCAAAGGAATCCAGAACATTTAAGTGGGGTGGATGCACTGGAGAGCCAGTCTAAGTTGAAGTCCCCTAGTATGATACACTCTGAAGATGCCGAACCCAGGATATTTTCGAGATGTTTTAACAACTATAGTCCAGCTGATGGGGGTCTGTAGCATCCTATTATACGTAATGAGACACCGGTGGCAATTTCAGTCTTTAATGACAAGCTTTCAAATTCTTTTGGGAAAGAGGTTGACTCAATTATGGAGGCAGGGAATTTATCCTTGATGTAAATAGCTACCCCACCACCTCTGGTTTGCCTGTTGGCTTTGAACAAAGAGTAGGAAGGGATGTTAACCTCGTTGTTACTGGTCGCCGGTTGGAGCCAGGACTCCGTAATCACCAGAACATCTGGAGCAGTATGACATACCCAGGCCTGAACAGAAGTGATTTTTTTTAATAAGCTACATGCATTAACATGCAAGAATGCAAGACCCTTGAGGCTTTGTAGCTCTGCTGGGGATTCCATGGGTGCCAGAGGGCCTGGATTAAGCTCAACATTTCCTGAGCATAGTAAAAGCAGGAACAAGAGTTTCCTGCAGAGTCCTAGGAGAAGTGTGGGTGGCTGGGTCTTCTTTCGGTTACATGATTTGTCTGTGGCAGTATAGGGAGTTCTGAGGCTAGTTCCCAGTTTTCCTGATGCTGCATACAATAATACCCTGACCGAGAGAGTCTATGGGAGTAGGGGGGAGTATGCAGAAGGTGGTGTAGCCCTGTGGGCAGGCTCTAGGAGAGTTCCTGTATGCCGGTGCAGGTGAAGGACCAGCAGCGGGCTAGGGGAAGTTAGAGCACATACAAGATCTTCTACTTGATAGGAAAAGCCCCGGTCTGACAATGTAAAAAGAGAGCCATTCTCCACTCTAGGAGTTATTTTTTGATTCACGTTCGGGTCCAATACATGTAAGATGAGCAGAGACAAGCATAGAAGCAGGTAATATGCCCTCATTATGAGACTATCACCCAATGGGCACTACAAGTGCGGGCAAGAGAAGGGATTCTCAAAGGAGGAGAATTTCTTAATCTCTGCAGAATACTACTATAGGCAGTGGAGCCTGAAGCAGTAATCCTTAAGTATAGCTCCTAGTCAGGCTAATAAGAAAAGAGTTCACCTGACTATAGAGTAGTACTAGGGGCAGAGAAGCTTTGAAGCAAATTTCTTAGCTACTACTCTGGAGCAGACTAAGTACTAGAGAGATCACCTGACCTAAATCAACTGCCTTAGCAAGACAGGATATGTTAGTGAGCAATAAGCAAACCTAAAGTACCAAAATGGTATGCCTCAGCAAGACAGAATGAGATAAAGCTGCTAGAAGGCTTAGTTGCAAAAAGGGGATGGGAGGAATTGCAGTTAGATACATAGATACATAGACAGTGTCGGCAGATAAGGGCCTATGGCCCACCCAGTCTGCCCATTTGAGCTTGTAAGTTCAGTTTGTTTTCCTAGAAGTCCGTTTCCCCTTACCCCTGACCTCAAATTTCTTTATGTCTATCCATGCATTCTTAAATCCGTGATTGTTTCAGCCCCCACCACTTCCTCTGGCAGGGTGTTCCACTTGTCCACCACCCGTTCTGTGAAGAAATTCTTTCTCATGTTTCCTCTGAATCGTCCTCCTCCAACTTCACCCCATGCCCTCTAGTCCTGAAACATCTTTTTCTTAAAGTAGTGTTTTCCTGCACCCTGTTTCTCCCTGTAAGATACTTGTATGTCTCTATCATATCCCCCCTCTCCCTCCTCTCCTCCAGGGAGAACATGTTCAGTTCCTTCAACCTGTCTTCATAGGACTTGTGATGCAATCCATGCACCATCTTTGTTGCCCTCCTCTGAACCTTCTCTACCCTGTCTATCTCCTTACGTAGGTATGGTCTCCAGAACTGTACACTGTACTCCAGGTGGGGCCTCACTAGTGTCTTGTATGGCGGAATTATGACCTCCTTTTCCTGCTGGTGATGCCCCTGCCTATACATCCCAGCATCTTATTTGCTTTACCTGATGCCTTGTCACACTGTTTCCTACCTTGAGGTCATCAGAGATGACAACCCCAAGATCCCTTTCCTGCTTGGTGCATGCTATATCCTCACCCCCCAACTGATATATTGTGCCAGGGTTTTGTGCCCCCATATGCATTATCTTGCACTTCTTTGCATTAATTTCAACTGCCAAACCCTTGACCATTCTTCAAGTTTCTGCAGGTCCCTTCTCATTCTGTCTACACCCTCTGGTGTGTCTACTCTGTTACAGAGCTTTGTGTCATCAGCGACAGTGAAATTCTGCCTTCTAGATCCTGTGCAATGTCACTGATGAAGATGTTGAATAGGACGGTCCCAGCACGGATCCTGTGGTACCCACTGGTCACTCTTCCCTCTGTGGAGTGACAGCCATTTACCACCACCCTCTGTGTCCTGCCACCTAGCCAGTTACCTACCCACCACACTACTGTCCTGCCCACACCCATATTCCCCAGCTTGTGTAATAGTCTTCTATGTGGAGAGTGTCAAAGGCCTTGCTGAAGTCCAGATAGGCCATGTCCACTGCCCTCCCTGATCCACCTCCCTAGTCACCCAGTCAAAAATTAAATGAGGTTGGTCTGACGATCCTCCCCTGGTGAAACCATGCTGCCTTGGGTCCTGTAGTCCATTGACAACCAGATGTTCCACCAATCTCTCCTTCAGTAGTGCTTCCATGATCTTTCCCACTACCGAGGTGAGGCTGACTGGTCTGTAGTTCCCTGCTTCCTCTTTGTTCCCACTTTTGTATAAGGGGACTACATCTGCTATCTTCCAGTCCTTGGGTACCTCCCCTGTTTCCAGTGATTGGCTAAACAGGATTGCCAGAGGTTCAGCCACCACCTCTCTTAGTTCTTCAAGGACTCTGGGGTGCACCCATCTGGCCTCATTGCTTTGTCAACTCTTTACTTCCAGTTCCTTCAGGACCCTTTTCTCATGTAAAGGACTTGTGTCCATTTCTGCACCATTCTCACCCTTGTACTCCCTTCAGACCCATTACCCCTCTTCCTCAGTAAAGACTGAGCAGAAATACCTGTTCAATATGTCAGCTTTACTGTTGTCATCCTCCACGCGACTCCCATCCTCCCCTTCAGTCTCACTATCCCTCCTTTGTCTTTCTTTTTCACTTATGTACCTGTAAAGGTTTTGTCCTTTAACCACTGATTTTGCAATGTGTTCTTCTGTCTGAGCTTTGGCTTCCCTTACTGACTTCCCTGCCTCCCTTTGTTTCTCCTGGTACTTCTCCTATCCCCTTCTGCCTGTGTCTTTGTATTGCCTGAATGAAATCTTTTGGCTTTCACTTTCTTTGCTACCTCTTTGGAAAACCATAATGGTCTCCTCTTCCTTTTCCTCTTGCTAACCTGCTTAATGCATAATTATGTTGTTCTTATAATCCCCATTTTAAATACTGCCCACTGTTCCTCAACCCCTGATTCCTGTCCCATTCCCCTTAATGCCTCTTTCAAGTATCTCCCCATTTTCCCAAAAGTCTGCCCCCCTAAAATCCAGGATACGTGTTTTTGTGTGGTTTGGTTCTGCTCTTTCTGTGATTTCAAACCACAATGACTGGTGGTCACTGTTACCCAGGTGCTCCCCCACTGTTACCCCCATCACACTGTCCCTGTTTGTGAGCAGAAGGTCCAGTATTGCCTTCTGCCGAGTTGGTTCCATGACCAGTTGCGTGAGGAAGGCACCCTGAAGGGAGTCCAGGATAAATCTGCTCCTAGTTGATGCTGCTGCTGGGATGCTCCAGTCCACGTCTGGAATATTGAAGTCTCCAACCAGCACTACCTCACCCTTGTCTGCCATCCTTTGGATGGCTAGCATCAGCTCCCTATCTGTTTCTTCCTCCTGGGCTTGTGGTCTATAGACCACACCGTGCGGATGGCTGGCCCCATTTTCCTTTCCAGCTTTACCCACAGTATCTCTCCCCCATTTTGTTCCTCCTGGATCTCTGTGGCCCTTATGTCATTTTTCACATACAGTGCCACTCCTCCTCCCTTCCGGCCTGCTCTGTCTCTTCTGGAATGTTGTTGCAGCCAGGTATGGCCATTCTCCCAGTCATGGTTATCATTACACCAGGTTTCAGTGATGGCCACAATGTCCAGGTCTGACTGTACCATGACAGCCTCCAGATCTTCCATCTTGTTGCTAAGGCTCCTGGCATTTGCACACATGGCTTTCCATGATTTGACCTCCCTAGACTGCTTCATTGTTGTACTCCAGCCCCTTCCTTGGTTGTCATTTATCCCTGGTTCTCCTTGCTGTCTGCCCTTCTGCTGAATTTTGCCCCTTTTCTGCTTATTCACCTTTTGGACACTAATCTTCATCTTTTGCACAGTGCTTTGCAGAGATAGCCACTCCTCTGGTTCACTGGTTCCACTGCTAGCTGTGGGGGTGAGCAAGTAGGTACCCTCCTTGCTGGCCTGCCACCCCTTTGCTAGTTTAAATGCTTGTCAATGTAGCATTTAAACTTATCATTGAGTGCTTGAACCCTCCAGGATGGATGCAGTCAGCCAGGCTTGAACAAACCTCCATCCCTCCAGGTGGGTTCCCCAGTCACCAATGAATCCAAACCCTTCCTCACAGCACCAGTTCTTCAACCATGAGTTAAAGTTCCTAATGCATGCACTCCTATGCTCTCCCTTGCCTCTCACAGGTAGTACTTCTGAGAAAGTGACAGAAGTAGCTACTTGCTTGAGACCCCTCTCCAGTTTTCTAAACTCTTCCTGTACTTCCTTTGGCTCCCCATTTGCCAAGTCATTAGTACCTAGGTGGATAATGACATCCAGCTCACCCTCCCGTCTTGCCTTCCCAGTGATCCCCAGGATCTTCCTTCCATCCCTCCATGCCGCGGCACCTGGTAGGCACCTCACCTCCCTGTCCTCCCCCTCCTGTGTTCCTAGCTGGATCCCTCTTATGATGGAGTCCCCCACCAGGATTCGCTTCCTCTTCCTCTGGGGTCCACTGCTTTCCCCACCGAGGTCACCTCCTTGGCTAACCTCCACATCCTTTCCTTCCACTTCTCTGGGTACCTCTATTTGGTTGTCCTCATTTGCCAGTGTGGCATATGAGTTCTTGAGAGGAATAGGATCTGGGATGTGCCTCTGCCTGACTGCTCTAACCCTCCCTGAGCCCACTGTCATCCAAGTGCTCCTCGTTCTCGGCATCCTTGAGGCAGCTGCATTGGACTGGGTGGTCCCTGGATAGGGTGATGGTATCCTGACCCAGTTTACTTCTGCTCTGAGTCTGGTTACCTCATCCCATAGTCCAAGAGATGCATGCAGATAGGCAGCACCTCAGTGTCCAGAAGGTCTGCCTGAATATGACTGCCCACAGCCACTGCATTGCACCACTCCCACATTATACTGCAATTCCACGACTTGTCTGCTACTGAAACCTCTTAGTTCTCTTTTTATTAATTTACAGTACTAAAATCCTGTAACTGATCCTCAGATTTTTTTTTTTAAGGAAAAAAACCAATAAATAAATAAATGAGTCAAAACACTTGTCGTGCTGAGGTGGGCTTCTTCCCTTATGCCCTCCTACTTCACACCTCTTACTATACCCCTGTGTTTAGCTCCTGTCAATCAGATTTATCAGGGCATATAATTAAGAGTTGGGGGAAGGGAGGGGAGAGAAAATTTGCAGCAATTAAAGACAGCACAGAATTACACCACCACTATGTTTTAAATTTTCAACAGCCCAAAAACAATTATAAGTAAAGACAACAAAGAAAGTATAGTGTCACTACAAGCCCACAATCTAAGTTTAAAAGAAAAATACCAATTACCAGTTACTCTAAAGCACTGAATTGAATATGTTTCCTTCCTTCTCCTTCTGTCTTCTTCTGAGAAAATCAACCTCTGTTGTTGTTGACAATAAGTAACCAATAAATTGTAACATTAGATAGGAGTGGGGGAGACTGTGTGCATTTAAAGGAGGCCTGGGGGGGTGGGACGAAAAATCAAGGGGAAAATTTGCAGAGCTAGCACTGAATCAGTGCACATACAGTTGGAGAGAAACTGCAGCTGGAGGGGAATGGTACATTACTTTACACAGGCTGAGCAGAACAGGCTAAATTAAAATATATAAATTAGAAGTCGAATACAGGGATGCAGGCTTACATTAAGCCACACGTCTCGGGTGCTCCTGTCTCAGGTGAGTGAGACCAGCCAATCAGGGAGCTCTACACAGGCGTGGAGCCAATAGCGCTACCCTGAGAAGGCGCTGAAATTGAAAACAGCAAATTGAAAGTGATGATCTAGTTCAGCGTTCACACAGCCCAGAGAAATTGTGGCAATTTTCAAGCATCGTACTTTATCTATCTCTTTGGGGGGTGGGTGGATCAGGCTCCTTGCACCGTAGAGGTGCTATGGCTGGATCATGACCGCTGCCCGTGGGGGCAAGTGGCACCTGTAAGGAAGGAGACAGCAAATTAAATAGCAGATGGGGGGGGGTGTCTAAACAGAGGCACACAAAGAGAGCTGAGCACCAACTTGAAAGACAAGACAGGGGGTGGTCTCAGATGAGGCAAGGTGCCGGCTAACTCGGGAATCCAAAACAAGCAAAAAAGAACAGCCTGATAGGGGAGGGCAGGAGGGACATAACAGAGATGGAAGAGGACAGAGGGACAAAGAAAGATGATTAAGAATGAAAGTCAAGGGCAGGAACCTTAGGCTCAAGACAGAGGCTACACAGATTTTACAATTCACTGAATGTTCTAACTAAGCCCATAGCAGTAAGCATGTAAACCCAGTACAGTCTTAAATAGGATTAAAAATATATATATATTAACAAAGCCAGTAAAACTTTTTTACAAACTCAGTTGAAGGCAGTGTACAGAGTGAAAGCTTAACTGGGGAAAAATCAAGGGGAAGTTTGCAGAGCTAGCACTGAATCAGTGCACATACAGTTGGAGAAAAACTGCAGCAGGAAGGGAATGGTATGTTACTTTACACAGGCTGAGCAGAACAGGCTAAATTAAAATATATACATTAGAAGCCGAGTACAGGGATGCAGGCTTACATTAAGCCACACGTCTTGGGTGCTCCTGTCTCAGGTGAGTGAGCCCAGCCAATCAGGAAGTTCTACACAGGCGTGGAGCCAATAGCGTTACCCTGAGAAGGCACTGAAATTGAAAACTGCAAATTACAAGTGATGATCCAGTTCAGCATTCACACAGCCCAGAGAAATCGTGGCAATTTTTCAAGCATCGTACCTTATCTATCTCTTTGGGGGGAGGGTGGATCAGGCTCCTTGCACCATAGAGGTGCTATGGCTGGATCATGACCACTGCCCATGGGGGCAAGTGGCATCTTATCTATCTCTTTGGGGGGTGGGTGGATCAGGCTCCTTGCACCATAGAGGTGCTATGGCCAGATTGTGACCGCTGCCCGTGGGGGCAAGTGGCACCTTATCTATCTCTTTGGGGGGTGGGTGGAACAGTATCCTTGCACCGTAGAGGTGCTATGGCTGGATCGTGACCGCTGCCCATGGGGACAATACATTACAGATGGACTGGAGGGTAAGGTTTGTCTGTTTGTAGATGACACCAAGATCTGCAACAGAGTAGATGATCCAGATGGGGTGGGCAGAATGAGAAGAGATCTGGATAAACTAGCATAATGGTTGGAAGAGTGGCAACTGGGGTTTAATGCAAAGAAGTGCAACATCACGCACATAGGGAAGAGAAACCCTGAAGCCACCTATAGGCTGGGAGGGGAGTTGCTGCCAGTCACAAGGGAAGAAAGAGACTTGGGCATCATCATCACCGATGACCTGAAATCATCCAAGCAGACCACTAAAGCAGTAGGTAAGGCTAGGGGGATGTTAGGGTGTATTAGTAGGGGTATCACAAGTCAGAAGAGGAAGGTAATAATCCCTCTTGGTTAGGCGCCATCTGGAGTACTGCGTGCAGTACTGGAGGCCACACCTTCACAAGGACATTAACCAAACTGAGGCAAGTCCAGAGAAGGGCAACCAAAATGGTGCAGGGATTGCATCAGAAAACATATGAGGACAGATTAACGGAGCTCAATATGTATACCCTAGAGCAAAGGAGGGAGAGAGGTGATATGATCGAAACATTCAAACACCTTAAGGGCATTAACAAGGTGAAAGAGTCTAACATGTTTCAATATAAGAAAAATAGCAGGACAAGAGGACACAGCATGAGATTAGAGGGAGGCCATTTAAGGGGTAATGTGGGGAAGTTATTTTTCACAGAAAGGGTAGTGGATGCATGGAACGGCCTACCTCAGGAAGTGGTGGATATGAATACAGTGCAGGGCTTCAAACAGGCATGGGATAGGCATAAGGGAGCAATACTGATGAGTATGAATAGATAGGCCATTGACAGAGCAAAGGCCGATAGCACATTTATAAGGTAGAAAAAGAAATGGGCAGACTGGATGGGCCTTGCGGTCCTTATCTGCCATCAACTTCTATGTTTCTATGTTTCTTTGCTACCAGGGGAGAGCCGGACCCCCGGCAGAATGCGGTCAGGCTCTTATACTAGGGAGGACTGGAGGAACCACCTAGCAGAGTACACATAGCCAAGGCCCCTAGAATTCTGCGGCTGCAGAATTTTGCGCAAAACTTGCAACCTACCGCAGAACTTCTGCAGTGCCACAGAATTCACTGTTCTTGGTGATTCTTTGTTAATATTTCCATTTATCCATAGAACCTGGTTCCCTTCCCCTCTTTTTATATCCAGAATCCCTCTATGCTCAGAATGTGATGTTATCAGTTCTATAACATCATACATTAGCTAATGAAATGGCTGCATTCTTCTACAGAAAAGAATAGTTACATATCTACCACAGCTGCCACTGCCAGAGGCAGTGGCACAGCATACCAGGCACAGAGATATTTGCTCAACCTGCACTACAGTCTAATACGATTTTGAGTCTTAGTTATTACACTAGGGCCAACTTAAACAAAATCTTGACAATAGCATAAATCTGTTAAGTCCTTACCTTACTTTGTACAAACTTGTTTTTGCCTTTAAGGTATAGAGATGCCATCTGAAATGAATAACTGGTTAAATAAATTAACCAGTCATTTTTAAGAAAAATAAAGTAATTATACCCAGAAAAGTGGAATATAATAATGTGCAGACCTGTTGAAAGAATAGACCTGTAAAAAATAATTGCACTGTACACATTTTTGCCAGGGTTATTGATTACATAGTGTCATTGGTTGATAAAATCACCTAAAAGTTATGGAGAAATGTTGTGTGCAGGGCCACTTGTTGGGCCACAGGGTAGCATGTTGTGTTCCCGTGCTGGCAACTCAGGTTCAGAGATGAGCTCTGGGAGTTGACTGGGCAGCACAAGGACTGGGGGAACACATCACTGCTCTGAGCCTGGGAAGGTATGGTGCAGTGTTCTGTCACACAGAGGACACATTGTGATGGTCTGGAAAGCTTTATCTCACAATGGGTTCATATGCATGTCATGGCCTGATGGTGTTACGTAGTGTGTCAGGGAAGCAGGTTGGCATGAAAAATGAGTTTTGCAATATCTCCTCTATTCTGCTTATTCCATTTCCAAAGGGACCTGTATGAATGAGGATACAATGTCATGGAAATCAAAAAAATATATATAGACACACACATACATATTACATAAAGTACCTCTCTCCCCCCTCTCTCTGTCTCTCTCTCTCTCTATCTATCTATATATATATATATATATATATATATATATATATATAATATAACATATTTGTATGTATGTTACAGATTGCATACAAATATATAAGTGACACACAATGGGGACCTCATGATTGGTATAGACAGCAGGAGTATAGAAATACCTTATTTATCACATAAAGTCCCCTCCACATGTTTAATTTATGCAATAGGCTAGCACCTTAAGAGATAGATATTTTTTTTCTTTTTAGGCATAAAATTATTTCTACAGGTCTTTTATTTAGTCTATTATTTTTTGAACTAGTGTTGCTGTGCTTTCCCCAATCTTGATTACTATAACCATTGCCATGGATGTGAAGTCGATGACAAGCTGACGCTGTGATGTGGTAGTTCGTTAGTGACGCAGAATTTCCGCAGAAATTACAAACCACCACCGCAGAAGTTCTGTGGCAAATGGTACTCTTGCCGCAGAACTTGGTCCCATTGTGCTGCAGAAAAGTAGGGGCCTTGCACATAGCCAGGAACCTACTAAAAACATCCATGAGATATTTCTCTTCTGAAATCTTTGCCCTAATAAGTATAGGGAATGGGAACTATGACATCAGTTTCAAGAGTGTAGCAAATTTAGAACTGTTTTGGGCCCAGTACCAGAAACTTAGGAATACCCCTGCTTGGATTCCCTTCCAGGCTATTAGCGTTGACAAAACCACAAATAAAAACAATTACTGTGATGTTCAAAAATGAAAGGGTCCACATAGAAGACATCCTATTTTGGTTGCAGCAACTCTGTGACATTATGGGGAAACCTATACCCACACTAGACTCAAAACAAACGTGGGATGGAGGATGGCATATAAAGGTTAAGCTGCACTCATCAGACGCAGGTCCCATGCACTTGCCCAGCTCCTTTTTGGGGGGGAAGGACCGTGGTTCAATTTTCTATAATGGCCAGCCTCGATCATGCTACAAGTGTGGCTCGAGAGCTCATCTTAGCTCGGCTTGTGACTCTCCTCATTGTAGCCACTGCTTAGGGTTCTGACATGCTTTCTCCACATGTCTGAACCTGTTTAAATGCAACCTGTGTGAACGGACAGGGCAAGCCTATGGGTGATGCCCATGGGCGTCTCACAACAGAGAAGATTGTCCATCTCAGGAAGGGATAATAAATGGGGCCCAACGACAGCAAGCCAAAAGGGTGGCTACACAGACCTTACAAAATAGTACCACACATACAAACCAGACCCAGGCAGACACAATACATACAGACCAAATGGAGGTGGAAGTAGAGGGGCAAGGCCTGGAGACATCTCAGGTAGCAGTGGAACCCCAAGGGCCTCTTGTAGGAGGGCCTCAGGAGAGTGTGGATGTGGAGATAAGGGAAATGCCACCCCCCAGTGGACAAGGATGGGGCCTTTCAAACAGTCTCCCTCAAAAAGGGACTGAGACCAGGTTGGCTAGGAACCTTAAAAGCCAGGCAAAATGTACCCGAGGTAGGACAGGGAGCAGGGTCCTGGAAATCAGGCAACAAATATGCTACATTATTGAAAGAGGGAACTGACAGAGATTCAGATGGGGAGGAATCCGATTCCTCCTCTATTGTGTCCAATACAGACACAGAGAGGAGTGGGGTGGGGTCCATTGCTAAACTGACTAGGCAGCGTAGGACCTCTAAGACCCCTTAGACTTCATTTCAGAGCTTAAATAAAACCTCCTGATGGACAGACTTTCCATCTCTGCTATTAACATTAACAGCATAAAGAATGAGAGAAAGCGTTTAGGAGCCATGCTATGTTTAAAGAGATTACAGTGTAACATCATTTGTGTACTAGATACCCGGCTGAAGAATACTTACGAATTACAGCAGGCCTCAAAATCATGGCCCCTAAGTCTCTCCTTCTGGTCATCAGGTACAGAGATATGTGATGGGATGGGCATTTTATTTTCAAATAATCGGTTCAAAGTGTCCGGTTTGGTGGACATTCACCCTGGAAGGGCCTTAATGTTGGACTTTTCCTATGATTCTTGTAGGTGCAGTGTTATAGCTATATATGCCCCACAGACCAAAGCTCAAAGGGTAGCCTTATTTAGAGAAGTTCAGCCTTTCCTACATACTTCTAGACTGGTGTATTGGCTAAGGGACTTTAATTGTGGCCTCTCCAGGGCAGATAGAGGCATGTAAACAGAGAAAATCTTTTCTGACTCAGATGCCTAGAATACCATTCTGAATCATGCAGGGCTCATTGATGCCTACAGGGAAATACACCCCAAAAGTGGCTTTACCTTTCATAAGGGGGTGTTAAAAACAAGGATAGATTTTATATTTCTTTCAAAAGGGTTAAAGGTACAAGAGGCACAGGTTATAGCATGCAAGTTTTCTGACCACATGATTGTTAAAATAGGTACACGATATGCCGGCCCCGGTGGCGCTGAGGGTTAAGGCGCTGGACGCCACACCTCACACCATGCCAGCGACCCAGGTTCGGGAACTAGCCCGGGGTGCTGGGGGTCGGCCGGGGAGGAGAAGAATGAAGCGCCAAATGACTGTTCTTCTTCTCCGGGGGGATCCACTGCATGCTCCTGTCACATTACCACCATCTAGGGAAGCCTGGTTGGTAGGTGCGGTAGTCGGAGCAGTAGCATGGGCATTAGGCAGACATTGGCAGTGGGCGGAGCCTTGCAGCTCATTGGCCCCCATTGCACGCCGACATCGAGGGAGAACAAGGGAAAAACACCTCAGTCTCTCTCAGGCGACGACACCTCCCTGCCTGTCTTGGGCCCGCAACAGCAGACCCCGCTGTACAGAATCTACATCTCAGCATGTTGGCTTTGTGGAGGTGAGTATGGGGGGGAGTGCCTCCTCACCCTGCCCTGGGGGTTATCAAGGTGCCTTGATTACTGTGCAGATCCATGGTACTCTAGGGGCAGATCACGGCAAGACATGGGGAGAGCAGTTCAGAGGATATCTGAGAGAGGGGAGCGACGAGGTAGTTAGGAGCATAAATACTAAGTTAAAAAAAAAATAGGTACACAAGCAGGGACTTCCCCACAATGCAAAAAACAATACTGGAAGTTGAATGAATCAGTGCTAACTGATCCTCGGGTAAAGAAAGCGTGGGAAAGGGAATGGGTGGCAAGGTTGTCAGTGGTGGAATGCTACTCTGGGCTCGTAGACTGGTGGGAGAACTCAAAGAAGACATGGTGCTCCTTTTTTCAGCAAAGGGCATGGGCTAGATCCACATCTGAATACCTAACTTATTTGCAGCTTAGGCAGCAGTTGCAAAGGGTTATTACCTTGATGGACTCAACAGGGCAGGACTTGAGTGAGCAGGTTAGTAATCTGAAAACCCAAATGTAAGACCTGCAGTATGATAGGGCAAAAACTTTACAGCAACAACTCAGGTTTGGGACACAGATGACAAAAGGTGGTCTCGATCCTTATAAAGAGAACAAAAAAGAGAATTGAGGGGTGGGTGATGACTCATCTAGTCTCCTCCTCAGGAGAACTGGTTACTTCCCCTTTGGACCTGCTAGGAGTAGTGGAGTAGCAGATTACCCAAACCTTTGGTAACCCGGCCCCCCGAACCAGAGGTTCAAGAACTTTCGTAATCTTTAGGGGTACCAAGAGTCCACGATAAGGATGCTCAGGAGTTGATTGCAGAAGTTACAGTAGAGGAAGTTAAGGCTGCCATTTCACAGTTGTCAACAAATACGGCTCCAGGATCTGATGGTTTGAGAACAGGGTTTTATAGAACATTTATGGACAATCTTGCACCTGCATTAGTGATTCTATATAACCATGTGCTGCAGACTTCTACATATTCAGCCTCCATGATGGATGCAGTGTTAGTGCTCATTCACAAGAAGGGTATAAGGGAAGACATTGGTAATTGGAGACCTTTAAGCCTGTTAAATTCTGACTTAAAAATCTTAAGTAAGATATTATTAGCAAGACTGAATAAGGTAGCCCACCTTTTGATCAGCCCTTTCCAAATGTGCTATTCAGAATAGGAAGCAACAGGACAACCTGGTCATATTATGAGAAACCTTTTATAATGGGAATTTGGAAGGGGAGGCAGGTTATGTGTTAAGCCTGGATCAGGAGAAGACCTTCAACAGGCTGTCCCATCATTTCTTATTCTCAACATTACTAGGGTTTGGAATACCAGACACCTTTGTGAATTGGGTTAAAGGGATGTATGCTGCCTCTTTTCTCTGGCCTAATGTAAATGGCTGGTTTGGGAGGAAGGTGAAATTTCATAGGGGTGTTAAGCAAGGTTGTTCCCTGAGCCCCCTTCCATATGATTTTGGGATAGATATTTTAATTAGATTAATATGGACACATACTGACCTGGTGGGCATATCTCTCGTTGAATTCCTACAGGACAAAATATTGGCCTATGCAGATGATTTGGTGGTGGTGCTCTCTGGCACATCCTCAGAGATGGCATTAACAGCTGTGCTGTTACAATTCTCCTATCTATCTGGGTCTAAAATCTATTTTGGGAAAAGTAAGGGAGTAACTTTAGGTAATACCTCATTACCACTGACAGGCATGTGGGCTGGGATTTATATAATGTCAGATCCCGTTTTTATACTAGGGGTTCAGTTTGATCCAGGGAATATGGCCTAGTTAAATTGGACAGTTAAAACTGAGCAAGCAAATAGGCTAGTAAATAGCTGGAAAGGGCAACAGTTATCCAAGAACAGAAGGGTTCTTTTAATGAAAACAATATTGGTCCCACAGTTTCTTTACATCAGTTACACCCCTCCCCCCCACGGTCCATCTTCACTAGTTTATATGGGGTGTTCTTTCAAGTCTTTTGAGGTTCTGGTTTAAATCCCACTGAGGGAATTTACATATTTGCCAGTGAAGGAAGGCGGTGTAGGAATGATACATCCTGTCACCTTCTTCTATAGCTTGTTTGTGAATTATAATATACACCCAGCTCTATGCCCTAACATGAAGGAGTGCCCCCAACCCCCGATTTTGGAATAGTTGGACCTCATAGGGCCGCATGGGAAGGCAAGAAGATAAGGTCTATTCCTACAAGGATGCCAGAGTATGGGAAAGACTGCATTAAGCAAGTTGTGAGGTGGAATATTACTCCAGCACAGTTATTGGGCATTGACAGAAAGGGTATATATACAGCTATAATAACCACTGAAAAAACATCAGCAGTAGAGTTCCCAGGTTGTACAAGTACCAAGCAAGTTTATGTAATACATCAGTTATCTAACTCTAGACTACCATCCTTTGTCTGGGATTGTGTCTTGCTCAGTAATTATGGCAGACTGGGAGTGAAGGGGAACAATAGGCATAAACAGCTAACTGAAAGGTATTGCTCCAGACATGTCCATTAGTACTGGAAACACAGGAACACCTCTTCTTAGAGTGCCCCTACACCAGCTCCTTTTGGACTTATCTGGCACAAGCCTAGTCTGATAATCAATTGGCAACACCCACATATCTAGAAATTAATTACAGACCACACAGGAATAGGTTTTGTCAGTATCATGGTGATACAGTGTATATAACCTTCGCTTTAATTACATTTTATCTTTGGCAGTCAAGATGCATGCTAGTAATGCAAGAAAGAATTATTACCTATCAGGAGCTCCTGAATAACATAAAGTCTTTGCAGAGTGTACAGAAAGCTGATGTGAATAGATTTTCATTAGAAAAAGCACAACATTTATGGTTGAATTGTTCAGTTTGATTGGATTAAAGACAAATCAAATTTATTAGTCAACAGTTAAGCTAATGACTGTATGATATGTGGATATTCGTATGTATTGTGAATAATAATGTTTGTATCATAATTTCTTTTGTGTAATGAAGTCCAATAATAATAAAAATTCCCTGCTCTTGGGTGGGGCGCTGTGTCGCTCCGGTTGGCAGAATGGCTGACAGTTGTGTGGAGGTTGGTAGATTGGTGGAGGTGGAGGTTTGGGAGCCGAGAGCTCCCAGAAGATTGCAATGCATTTTTAGTACCATGAAAATACCCAAAGCAAATGAGGCAGATGATGTTCCAATGGAAATGGATACGGAGATTGTGGACATTGATATGGAGGACAGCACCCAAGGTAAACAGACTCAGTTACTTGTAAGGCCAACTGCAGCTCCAGCTGAGATGGAAGAAACAGAGGTGCAGTTTCCAGGTGAAAGAGAAGTGCGAAAGGCAAGGCTACTGCAACAGCTGAAAATGGGAAATAAAGAGATGCAGACAGAGGAACAAAATCAAGGGGAGCAGCGTGCGGTAGTGGAGGAGGAAATGCTGCATCATAACACTGACTCTTGGTTACCTAAAAGAGCTCTTAGAGCCGCGGGATGGACATTGGCACCAGACAGGAAAAAGTGGTTCCCAGGAGTGCCACTGACCATGGCAGAGATTCATAACCTGTCAGCAACGGAGTCAGTATGCATAGCACCTAACCCAAGGCCACAGATTCCAGCGGCAATCAAACAAGGTGCGGCAGATCAGGCATCACTACAGACAGCTGTTGCAGTGGCTGAGAATATGATAGAGAGGAGCAAAAACACAGAGCATGGTGCTCAAAATACAGGTACCACTCCAGAAATTACCACAAATAATAAAAAAATTGTTTAGAAAAAATACAGACTGAGACTGAAACTGAGTCTAGTAACCAAGCAAAGGGATCAGAGACTTTGCCAGAGAATATAAGGGGAGACTCAGAGGGGCACAAAGCAAATGCATCACAACCAGAACCCTCCACATCTTGGGCTGTGGAAAATGTTACTATTGCAAATGAGGAGCAGTCTACTTCAGCAGGGCCTAGACAGGGGCCTGGGATAGCACCCCCACCAACGCGAATGCTTCCAGACCCCAAACAAATCCTAAATTCAGGATGGAAGATCTGTTTTCCAACCTGGGTAAGCCTAAGTCAAGATGCAATGCAATATGCCTAAAATACAGTTTAGACCTTCTCCTCGACAGTCTATGTGGTGAGGAAACTGCTGAAAGAATCCATGCAGTTCTTAGCAGTAGATATTTTTGCACTAATTCACATATCAGGAGATACGATTTTCGACATCAGTCAATACTCCAGTGCAACTAGAAAGATTCTGGACAAACTATGCCTATTTAAAGAATTCAGCTTTATGGGCACCATTTATTGCTATCCCCCTGACTCTCTCTGCCATGAAAACTATTACCTTCTAGAGGTGTGTGAAAAAAACTTCTGCTGGTGGAATTCTTTGAAAGTCAGACTTTCACTTCCGCGAAAGTGCGGAAATTAAATTAGCAACTTTTGTGGAAATTCTGAATTAGAACGGCAGAATAAATGTATAAATTGGGGATTAACCTATTAAACTGCAGAGAAAAAAGTTCCCAGAACTGATAACTGAACTGCAGAATAATTACATGTATTGCAGAATAATTCATTAAACTGTGGAAAAAAAATTCCTCAGAACTGCTAATCCACAGTTCATGTGTATTATTCCACAGTTCAGCCAACAAATTCCGCAGAACAGGGCAAAAACCCACCAAACACATTCAGAAGAATCCGATCTTGCCAATGTGAAATATCTGAATTTTCACAGAAGTTCTGCAAAAGTGGAATTTGCAACTTTCAGCCACCTCTGTTACCATCCTATTCTGAAATAAAATGTGCATGTGTCTGATATATTGTACTGTGTAAAACAAAAGCAGATGTATTGGAAAGACCAGTACTCATACTTGATAGTGAAAATATATGGACTGGAGGGTGGAAAATCTAAGTAAAATTGCATACGACTGAAGAAGGCCCAGTTCATTTCACCAGTTGTTTTTATTTAGGTTTGGACAGAGGCTTTTGTTTTTACCCTGGCCAACCTAAAACATGCCATAGGTGTGGCTCCTTCAATCATCTGAGTAATACTTGTGATGTGTTAGTATGTCATTTGTGTCTGCAAACAGGGCACGCTAGTAATTGCTGCAGAAATCCACCAAAATGCAATTTATGTGAGGAACTGGGACACCTCTTTTTACAATGTCCATGGGCTGTGCATAACAAAGGTTCAGTCTGGAATCAAGAGGACATGTTCATGCAGCTCAAGAAAAACAAACAAATATGCAGTCCCTAAGCACATTAAGTGTACCTGAGACGACAGAAGCCCAGAAAGATATTAGCCCAGAAGACACTGGAAAGGCACTTACAGACCATTTTAACTGCCCTCCCAAAAACACACCCTTTGAGGGGGATGAAAACATGGATGGAGCAGAAAGAAGAGTACAAGAGGCACCTTTGTGGGGGCACATCAAGAACTGACAATGCCCCCCCCGATGAATATCAAGTGGTGCAAGGCAAAAGAAGACCAGCAAGAATTATTCCTAAGTCAAAGCTCCCAAAAACAAACTCAGTCACGAACATCAATAAATATAGTTTTACAGGACAACTCAGCCTAAGTGGAGGAAGATTCAGAAACTTCATCTGTGGCCTCGTCACAGAAAGACACCACAGACATGAAAGGGGAACTTATGGAGAAATCGAAAGTGAAGAAGAAAACAAGGAACAAATTGTGATTTACAAGATTACACCACTATTACATGGCCCAAACTGATGGGGATAATTTAAAAATAATCTCTTCAAATGTCAATAGTGTAAATATTACAAACAGCACTGTATCACATTTCAAGCCTTGTTGGAATCTAATTTCTACATCTGTTTATTACAGGATACTAGATTATAGTCAGAGGCTGACATTTATCAGGCACAAAAATCCTGGCCATGGGACCCCACAGTTTGGTCATTAGCTGATGAATTATGCTCAGGGGTAGGAATCTTGTTTCATGGGCAGGTCAAAATTAAAAAAAAATCATGGATATAGAGCCAGGAAGAGCTTTATTCTTGGATATAAAAATTCAGAATAAAGACATCAGAGTAGGGGTTGTGTATGCACCTCAAACAAAAAAAGCAAGAATAGAACAGACTTATTTAAGCTCATCCAGCCATATTTATGCACCAACTGCAAGGTGATCCTTGGGGGAGATTTTAACTGCCCATTAGAATTAATGGATAAAAGAAGGTCTAACATCTAAACTGTGTTGTGATCATGAACATTTTAAAATCAATTTTAGCAACAGCAGAAGTAAAAGACTCTTACAGACAGATAAGAAACAAAGGCGGGGGCACACTTATCACAGAGGTAATATTTCATCTAGAATTGATTATATTTTCATTTCCAAGCTCTGGCAGGTAAAAATAGCAGACACAATTTCCAGTGCTGCATCAGACCATTACTTTAGGTCAGTTAGCAAAAAATACTGCAGGCCCATGATACTGGAGAATCAACAACTAAATGCTTGACGGACCCTACAGTAATGAATAACACTACTGAACATTTACTGGCTAGAGCCACATTAGTTACCTGATATGACACATTAGGTGACTGGTATGACACATTAAGTGAATGGTGGATAGACACAAAAAAAGTGATACAATAACTACATCAAAAATGGGGGCAACAACAGGGAAAATCAGTCTACTTTCAATTTTTAAGATTAGGAAAACAGCTGTACAAACTAATTTATATTCAGAATACAGAACATATGGACCATTCCATCCAAATTCAACAGGTAAAACATGAAATGAAAACCTATCTATATGACAGGGCTAAATCATTATGTATGGAACAAAGAGTAGGGACACAAGGGACTAAAAGCTCCCTAAACATCTTTAAGGATTGTCACACCAGAGTACAGAGCAAGGAATGGGAAGTGGTAAGAGACAACTCTGGGTCTATACACACAGATTTTAATAAAATAATGGAAGCAGTCTCTGAACATTTACTCTCCTCATTTGGTACCCCTGTACAAATTAAAGGGAATATATGAGATTTTTTAGCAGATCTTCAGATGGATATACAAGTTAAAGAGGAAATTGCCTTTTAACACAACCTATTTCATCAGCAGAAATTTCTGCGGCTATAAAAAAATTCTGAAATAATACTGCCCTGGTGCTAGATGGGTTGAGTCCAAACTTTTACAAAACTTTCTGGGAAACATTAGTCCCATTGCTACTAGAAACATTTAATACTATCCTGGAAAAGTTTGAAATGGCAGAGCAAATGGCTATAGCCCTCTTAATTTTACAACATAAAAAAGGGGATAGGCTGGAGATTAGGAACTGGAGACCCATCTCCTTACTTAATGTAGACTTTTAAATTGCTTTCTATAATACTTTGTTACAGGTTGGGTCACAGAGCACAAAAAATAATATCCCCATACCAAACATGTGCTATTAAAGGGAGAAAGCTAAGGGACGATCTAATTTGCTTTAGGGAAGTATTTGCTAGAGGACATTTAAAAAATACACATGAATACATGGTAGCTTTGGATCCAGAAAAGGTTTTTGATCAAGTTTCCCATGAATTCCTATTCCATATTTTGGAAGTTTATGGGACACCTCGAAGATTCTTTACATGGCTACAAGTATTGAATTCACAGGTACATATTTACCGTTTACTAAATGGTACAATAGGGAGAAAGATTGTTATATGTAGAGGAGTCAAACAGGGGTGCCTTTTGAGCCCCTGTTGTACATCTTTTGGATTGATATTCTTATTAGGAAAATAAACTTTAATGTACAGATACAGGGTATAAAACTCTCACCAGAAATTCACCCACTGAAAGTAATGGCATATGCAGATGATTTATGCTTATTTCTAAGCACAGAAGCAGATTGTGAAAAAAGCCTTTGAAATACTTTTAAAGTATACTAGAGATGCAGGGGCAAAATTCAACCAATAAAAGTAAAGCCGTAACAATAGGGAACAGAGTCACAGATGAAGTATCTCAGATTAATGAACTACCCATAGTACCTGAAGCAGAAATCTTAAGTACAAAATCTGGTTCACCAGAAATGAACAGGATCAACTGGGAAGCTAAAATAGCGTTGTGTGAAAAATGAATATATGTATGGCAAAGATTACAGATTTATAAACTGAAAAGGGCATATTTAATTAAAACATTTATTATTCCATTATTGCTTTTTGTTGGGGCTATGCCCCCCAGCAGCTTTAGACACTAAATTATATAATACATTCTTTCATGTAATTTGGGGTAGTAGATCAAACCCTTTTAAGAGAAATACAACATATAAGGCAGTAGGAGAAGGAGGCCTAGGAATGATATAGCCTGTAATCCTTTTTCATATGATTTATTTGTACTTCAGTTTGGTTCCTATTTTAAAAGAAGAGAGTACTGTATGGAAGGTATGGGGTAAAGAATGGATACAAGGTATATTACCCATATGGCTATCAGATAAATGAACTTTTAAAATGAAGAAAGAAGTCCTTCCCCCTTATATTTGTGCAATGATGCAAAAAAATTAGGATTTGGAAAATAAAGATTAGTGATTTAGAGAGTCGCACAAGACATGTTCCTTATGAGCAAATATTACTAAATTATTTTACAGAACCATTTATTTTCTGAAGAGATCCCCACAAAATTTGGCACAAACTACTAGACAATTGACAGATAAACGAATACCAAAATTTCTTTGGGACACAATTTGGCTGGCAAGTCATGGAAGACTGAATGTAAAAAATAATTATAAACATAGAAATTAGATGAAAGGTATTGTCCAAGAGATATTTGTAACGTGGTTTTAGAAACTCAAGATCACTTATTTTTTAAATGCCCACATATACTTCATTTTTGGAATGTATTAGCTACTAGAGCACAAGATCAGAATTTTGTTACAATTATGTATGAAGTATTAATATTAGGTATTTATACTAGACATTGGGTACATTACTCATGTAGAACATTAGGACTTCTTTGTGGGATATTGAAATATCTTATTTGGCAAGCATGTTGTCATTGAACCTTACAACAGCAATATATTTCCCAAATTGAATTAGTAAGCATTATTTTTGGGTCAGGTACAACAGAGACATGAAAAAGAAAAATGGACAGAAAATTCTCAATCTCTAAGTAAATTATGGAAACATTGTATGGATTGGATAAAATAGAGGAAAAATATATATATACATAAAATAAATATAAAAAAGGGGGCAATAAGAAGGGAAGGGTCAGAGAAAACTGAGAAATAATTCAGATCTATGATAGGGAGTTTTCCTATAATATTTAGTGGGAATAGGTTGTAATATGAAATCATTAGTAAGATAAGAAATGTTATTTTAGGTAGAAGTTTTCCTTATTGATTATTATATACTATCTTCCAGTACTGTTGGATTTTTTTTGTTTTACAATAAATTTTCCCCTACACCAGGGAAAAAAAGGGGGGGGGGATAACATAAAGAGAGGCAGTAAGAAGGGTATGCAATAAGGAATTTGTTTAAATCGTATAGTATACAGTGAGTTTTTGTGTTTGGGGACAGATTTTGGAGATATTTAGATACATGGTGAAAAATATACAGATAGAATGTAAAAATACAAAATAGGATTGTTTAAATTTACTGTATATACTTCTTTGAAATATGTAACAAAGGCTACAAAGATAGTCTCTGTATTAACTGTCACTAGTATTGTGTGATTTCCACAATAAAAATGTCCCCATCTCACCTGTAGGGGGTCCTGCTGTTGGTGGTCGGCAAGATGGCTGACCCAGTCTTTGAAGGAGGAGGAGGAGGTGGAGGCTCTGAGGAGCAGAGTTTTGGATCCCAAGGGGGTCCAGATGGTATTCATTTTGCTACATCTATAAATATTCCGGAACATGTGGTGAGCAAGGAACATGAAGACATGTCCACTGTACCTGAATTGGATTTAGAGGATATGAACTTACATACAGGTACAGGCCTGAGGCAAAGACTGCATTTTCATGATCCTTTGGCAACAATATCCACGCTGAACAAGAGTAAAAGTATGGAGGTCCCTGTTGATATGCAGGAAAGGCAAGCTTGGCTGCTGCAGATGTTGGCTGCTGACGACGCTGCTGCTTGACCTCCTGATGTAAGAACACCAGAGCTGGATACCCTACCTGTGATTGTGGCACAGACTCCTACTCGAACCGTTTTATTGCATGGACCTCCATATGGCACTGAGGACTGCTCTGTTCTGTGGTCTCTGGAACAGGCTTTGCTAGCTGCAGGATGGACACAATCTCCAGATAGCAAGGTTTGGAAGGTGGGTCTGGCACCAACTACTGCTCTCATCAGAGAAACTTGTGGCTTGGATAAGAACTGGATGCCTACTGGTGCTGCAGCCACACAGCAACATTTGCTGCACTTGCCTGACATGATTTGTATGATGTGGAGCTATCTGCCTGTTGGGGAGGACCAGAAGTGGTAATCCAGGATGTTGGCCAGGCCCCACTTCATTCCTGATGGATGAGCGAGACTATTTCCACTTCAGGCTTCATTGCAGAATCGCATGTACCAATGGCTGGGCTGGTGAATACACAAGGTACTGAAGGGGCTTTGGAGCATGACAGTGCATTGCTGGACATTACTTTTTTTTATCATGACTATTTTTACACCTTGCCACCGGCCCCCATCCGATCGACTCCCCCAGTCCCATCCCCCGGAATCGCCGGGGCTTACCTTATGCCCAGTCCAGAAGTGGTGCCTGCAGGGCGTCGATCTTCATCCTGCCGCTGGTGTGTTTTCCCCTCCATTTTCTCCCAGGGGCCCCAGGAGTAGGCGCACATGCACGTGGAGGTACGCATGCACCTTGTAGCCCCAGTAACGACCCCTATCCCCCACCCTATTGGCCTAAATGCCTGGCACCCTCTGGCCTGAGCTGCCCCTGGCCTCCACCAGGAGGTGGCCATTAGCCGAGGGTAGCCACCACACCACCCCGGAGAGGAGAGCTGCTTGCCAGCTGCTCCATCCAGTTCCATCTTACCCCCCACTGCCGACCTCCGATGGTCTGGGCTCATTTCCAAACCTGGGTTGCCAGCATGCTGTGAGGTAAGGTGTCCAGTGCCTCAGCCCTCAGTGCCACCAGGCCAGCTCATTGCTGGACATTCCTGACCAAAAGTTGATGGTGCTGGAGGGTGTTCTCCCTCCCTCTTCCCTGCCTGACAGAGGGGTCCAAGTACAATCTGAGACTACAGTGGGTGGTCCAGGGATGTGGCCAGCTCAGCTGGTTGAGGGGGCACAGTATCAGGCATCTTCCATTGTGGCAGGTGTGGAACAAATCCTGTTGAATCACACAGCCGCTGACATTAGACCACCCAGGAGGAATGCAGGGTCCTCGGTGGCCCCCCTCAAGCATCTTGGGTGGAAATTATGGAAAAGATCGAGGCAGGTCCTTCCCATATGCAACCAGACTTTGCCAATAGAAAACAGCTTTTTTGGGGCCTGCCAGCTACTTATTTTTCATTCCAGGATCGACAACCAACTAGTCCTCAGTTTGGCAGAGGGAATGGCCAAAAGTCAGCTGATTCTGTTCATGGTCCATTTAAACTCTCTGATTTATTTTCCAGTATGGGTAAGCCTGCTACCAGATGAAATATTGTTCGCCTGAAGTACAAAGATGGGTTGGAAGACTCTTCTACTGTAATAGAGTCTATGTTGGGAGAGCACTGCTTAAGGACTCCATGCAGTTTACCCCAAATGATATTTTTGCACTCATTCATATTTTGGGAGACATGCAGTTTGACGTCAGCTTTAGCACCTCACAGCAGTTGGAGAGGTTTTGAAAAAAGTACCAGCAATTAAAGAATACCCCACTGTGGTCTCCTTTTTTGGCTATTCCTCTTACCAAACCTACTTTCAAAAACATTACCATACTGTTTCAAAATGAAAACGTGCATATATTGTACATTCTTTACTGGGTCAATCAAAAGGTGGATGTTATTGATAGACCTACACCAATCCTAGATTCCAAAACCTTATGGACTGGGGGTTGGAAAATCAGAATATGGTCGGGAACATCTGACAGTGAACCTATCCATCTTCTCAGTTGCTTCTATATTGGGCAAGATAGGGGGTTTTGCTTCTACCTGGACCAACCCAAGATGTGTCACCACTGTGGATCATTGTCACACTTAAGTAATGCATGTGACATGGCGGTTGGTAACTTTTGCTTGCAAGCCAGACATACCAGAAGTTTTTGTCACAATCCGGTCAAATGTAATCTGTGTGAGGAGATGGGCCACCTATACATGCAATGCCCATGAGTGGTCCATTACAAGGGTTCATTTTATGATCAGGCAGATATGGTCCATGAGGCTGAATCCAAACAGACTAAGGCACAGACTTGTGCCCAGCTGGGAGAGTCTGGGGGGGGACCAAGATAAGGAACCTCACGCTGTAGCAACTGACAACTACTCCAGTGGAAATCATTCCCACTGCTCCACAGGCTGAGGTGCCACAGCCCATGGTTGACCACGAGCAGGTCCCTGATGTACCACTGATACCAACCCCAGAGGTTCTGCTTCATATGGAGACTGCCCTGGACCAGTCTGTGGTTATGTCACCCCCTTCGCAACCACTTCAGGACCATCAAGTGGTAAAAGGCAAACAATGCTTGACTAGGAATCTTTCTAAGTCCAAGATTGCTAAGACTGAGGGTGTGGACCATTGAAACATCTATACAGTTCTGCAGGTTCAAACTGAGGAGGAGGAGGATGGGGATTCGGAGGCCTCATCAGTAACTTCCTCTCAAAAGGACTTATCTGCCATGAAAGTTGATGCAGTCAAACTGCAAAAGATGAAGAAAAAGAGTAGGAAAAAATTATATTGAGTTTTCTTTTTCCTTTGCTTATGGCCATGGATCTCTGCTCCTGTGACCCTATTTCCATCTTATCCTTAAATGTAAGTAGTATGCAAAACCATGTTAGGTGAAGTATGACATTTACTGTATTAAGTCAGACTAGGGCTCAGATTATTTGTTATTGCAGGGCACAAGGTTACGAGCTACTGCAAATATTCATTTGACACAAAAAGCTTGGTTTTGGGGTCCCTCCATCTGTCGC
This sequence comes from Neoceratodus forsteri, assembly GCA_016271365.2. Classification (NCBI taxonomy): domain Eukaryota; kingdom Metazoa; phylum Chordata; order Ceratodontiformes; family Ceratodontidae; genus Neoceratodus; species Neoceratodus forsteri. The sequence continues at coordinate 536,594,550 of CM057458.1, forward strand.
TGGGGGAAGATCTGTGCTCTGGGGTGGGGATTCTGTTTAAATCCTGTTCAGTGAACATAGCCAGGGTAATGGATGTTGACCCTGGATGTGCGCTCGTCATTGATGTCCAAGGTCAGGGACATATCCTAAGGGTGGGAATGATTTATGCCCCTCAGACAAAACAGACTAGGATTAGCCTTTTTTTCCTAATTCAGCCATACTTACACATGGCAAGGAAAGTTAATTTTGGTGGGGACTTTAATTGTCCTCTGGATTTAGGGGACAAAATGGGTGTTAAGACTAAATTGTATTGCAACATCAATGTACTGGCCCAAATCACGTTAGGTGCGGGTATGCAAGATTCCTATAGAACCTTACACAACACTGGGGGTCATACGTATCATAGGGGGTTGTTATCCTCCAGAACATCATCTTTGTATCCAATAGTTAGAGAACTAATATGGCAGTCACAAACCCTACTATCACCTCAGACCACTTTGAGTTTATGGCTGCAGTTGGTGGTTTTAAGAGACTAAGATCGGGCCAGGGTACTGGCACTTAAATACAGCCATCTTAAAACAGCCATCTGTTAAAACAAGCTGAGGAAGTTTTGAAGGCTAGGGCCACGGTTGGGATATTTTATGAGAACATAACTGACTGATGGGATGACACTAAGCTGTGTATACAGAGGTTTTTCCAGAGGGTAGGGAAAACTAAGGGTCAGGAGGATATCTTTAATTATTTAAAATTATGCTCACATTTGTTTAGGCTCATTTCACACCAGCATACTGAAAAATGTCTGTATACTTATCAAATTTTACACGTCAAAAAAGCAATTTAATCATTTCTATGTGATAGAGCTAAAACCTTAAAGGCAGAACAAGCCTCTGGCTTGCATGGTGCTAAGGGATCCCTGGACCCTTATAAAGCCTGTCAGGACCACGTCACTCAGAAACATTTCCAGCCATAAAGGACCCTCATGGGGTGGTACATTTTGGTTTTACTGCCATACTGAGGGTGGTGGAAGACCATTTACGACAGGAATTTGGCCTGCCCTTAGAAGTTGAGGGTGTGTTGGAATCTTTTTTTGGATCCCAAACTTATAGAAGGTTTGGACATCCCAGAGCAGGAAGCTTTGGTCCATCCAATAATTGAGGCTGAAGTTGCTGTGATGCTTACCAAGTTAAGCTGCCCCAGAGCTGGATGGCCTTAGTGCAGGTTTTCATTGCACATTTTCAGACATTTTGATGCCCATTTTAGCAGTAGTTCTTAATGAGATTTTGAACCACTTGTGAGTGTCTGAAAGTATTGTGAAATCATTTCTTATTCTACTGCACAAAAAAGGAGGTAATTGGACATTTCGAACTGGCGACTGATTTCATTACTGAATTCCGGTTTTAAAATCTTGGCACATAACTTCCATCAGTGTTTGACTAAGGTGGCATCTAAGGTTATAACCTCCAAACAGGCATGTGGCTTGCCAGGGAGGTCGATCAGGGATAACCTCCTGTAGCTCAGGGAGCTTTTTGAGAGAAGCAGTTTGGATTTGGTACATGGTCTGGTGTTTTCATTAGACCAGCAGAAAGCATTCGACCGGGTACTGCATGCCTATTTATACAAAGTTTTGGCATTTCATGATATTCCTCTGCTTTTCATTGCTTGGGTTGAGCTCTTCTATCAATGGGCTAATTTCCATGTTCTTTTAAATGGGTATATGGGCCACGAGGTAAGTTTAACCAGGAAATTGTTTAACCAGGAAAGGCACACTAAGCAGAAGCTTGTTTCCAGGTAAGAGTGGCCAGGGTAGTTCAACAAGGGTGCCCACGAGCCCGCTGCTCTGTATTTTCTATATTAATGTTTTGATTTTGACAATTGTTCACACCTATCATATTAAAGGCTTAACTTTATCTGGGGATGTTCTGCTCCTTAAAATTTCTGCATACGTGGATGATTTATCTTTGTTTTTGGATGATCTTCAATCCAGTAATGTGTCAATGTCTGTAATTCAGAGTTACTCAACTCTGGCAGGTGCCAAGATAAATGTTGAGAAAAGAAAGGCAGTTGGCATTGGCCAAATGTGGGACCTTGGGTTGGTCCACATAAATGACATTCCTATGGTGCCAGATATGGTATTATTAGAGGTCTGTTCTGGAGTTCCAGACATGGTACATGACAACTTGAACTCCAAAATATTGGAGGGGGAGAGAACTGTCACCAGGTGGCACTCCATTTCCAGACTTAGAAGAGTTTCCCTTGTTAAATCCTTACTTATTCCTTTATTTCTCTATTTGAGTTATGTGTTTCGCTCTCCCTGCGAATTAGAAATGAAACATTTTAGCCTTTTTTTTTTTGGCCATATGGGGCAGCAGGCTTAATCCCATTTGGCTGCTGATTTCCTATTTGCCAGTTATTAAGGGTGGCTTGGGTATGGTTCACCCTGTTCTGTTCTTTCATAAGACTTTTTTGGTCAGTGACCCTGACCCAGGTCTTGAACTGTACTCCCAAAAATTGGGTTTTTTGGACTGAGGTATGCTTCTTCTCTATGTATTCCCTTTGGGAGGCTCAGAAATGGCATTTTCATGCCAAACTGAGAAAGAAGAGTACCCTTAAGTATGTCCTTTCTCTGGTAGCAAAAAAAAATTGTGGAAATTGACGCAACAACACTGTTGCACCTTATCTAGGAAAGTGATGTATGCCTTCATTCTGGATTCCAATATTCTAGCGCCAGTCCTGTTCCCAGGTGGCTCAGAAGGGACTGTATCAGATACACTGAACCAATTGACTGACCCCAGGATACCCCATTTCATGTGGGATATTGTTTGGCTGACTAGTCATGGCTGGATTGGAGTGCGAGACAATCATAAACATAAGCCTATCACTGACCGATATTGTCCCAGGGATATGTATAAACAAATTTTGGAAACCCAGGACCATTTATACTTTCATTGTCCCTATGTTATTGCATTTTAGAATTTTTGCCTGCCAGTGTCGCCTGTGTTGACTTTCGTTTTATTTCCCATGAGGTTCCAGTTTTAGGAGTCTATGCAGGCAGGTGATCTAAATATCATCCTAGCACTCTACAGGTGTTGTGTGGGGTTTTGAAATATTATATCTGGCATGTCCTCTGCCAGTTGCTTTTACAACAGAAGTATTTACCTCAAAAAGAACTTTTGACCTTTGAGTTTAATCAAGTGGAAACCATTTATAACCGGGAAGCATCCTTTTTGAATCTATAGCAGCTACATACATTTTGGAAACATGTCCTGAGCTGGCTTAAGTGAATTTATTTTCTTTCCTAGTAACCTGGTGGATCTTGGTTGGGCATTCTGTGAAAGGATGTTGACAGTTTAGCTGTATAGTTTCTGGTTTTCCCTTCTTCTTAGTTTTTTTTTTGTATTCTGTATGATTTTTTTTGTCCTTTGTGTTGTATGAATGACTTCAATAAAAACCTGCCCTAGTCTTGTAAGAAGTGGCTTGGGTTCCTTTACTTCCATTAGTGAAAGATACACCCCAGGACAGATATTGTACAATATGTTGTTGAATGAATTTGACCCAGACAAAGTTTTGTTTATGGATGTCTTTTCTTTTATTGTTTTGTTTCATTTACTATTATCTGTACACCAAATCTCAAGTCACAGTGTTTCATAATACACTATCTGACAATGTCTTTGGCTGTGACTGTTCTCCCAATTTTCTGTACATCTGTTTGTGGAATTTGTCACACCTATGTTGCACTGTATGACTGGTTTGTTTACTCTTGGAAAAAGCATAACTCAGTAAATTTCAATTTAAAAAAAAAAGGAAAAGTTTAAAGAAATAAAAGCATGGTTAAAATATCAGTAGAAATGAATAAAAAAAATGTTGCTGTAGAATAGTCCTTCTACTGGTAGAATTGCCAGTAGACATTGATGCTGAGGTGTTGACATGGATCAGTTGGTAGCACATTTGTCTCTCGGCCAGCAGGTTGTGGGTTCAAGTCCCACATGGGATTGGGCTCATACCATAGATGCTGGCACCCAAGTTTAGGGGGATGCTGTATTGTTGGGGTGTGCCATCCTTCAGATGCGATGTTAAACTGAGGTCCTTTTTACCCATCTCTGGTGCTGTCTAGGTGGAAGTAAAAGAACCCAAGGCACTTTTTGCAAGACTAAGGAATTTTCCTCCATGTCCTGGCCAACATTCCTCTTTCCAAGATGGACATCAGTGGAAACTACTCGGGGTCACAAGGGTATGAGGCTGTTTGTTCCCTGGCCTTACCCTCCCCCAATAATCACTTCCAAGCCCAGCTGAAGGGAGCCTAAGGAGCAGCAGCCAGCCTTTCCCCTCTAACCTTACCAGCTAATTAGGAGACAGCACAGTCAAGTGGGCAGAGCTATGTGGAAGCCTGTGCTTTTTTAAAGCAAAAATGGACACAGACTTCAGCACTCTGGCCTGCTCTCCGCAGCAAAATTGATGCTGCCGGGAGCTGCTTGGGGTCAAAAGGCTCTTTATTCCCTGGCCTTACCCTCCACCCAACGATGATTTCCTCCAAGCCTAGTTGAAAGAGAGCACAAGGAACAGCAGCCAGTCTTTCCCCTCCAAACCTCCCAGTTAATCCAGAGACAGAATGGCTGAGTAGTCAGGGCTACGAGGAAGTCCATGCTTTTTTAAACCAATTATGGAAAAAGACTTTGCCACTCAGGCCTCCCCTTCAGAGCAATATGAATGCCACCAGGAGCTGTGAGGGGTTGCGAGGGTAGGAGGCTCTTTGTTATTTGTCCTTACCTTCCCCTTACGATCACCTCCAAGCCCAGCTGAAGGGAACTTAAAGAGCAGAAGCCAGCCGGCCCCCTCCAACCTTCCTATCCAATCGGTAGACAATGTGGTCAAGTGGGTGGGGCTCTCCCACTTTCAGTAGTTACAGTCGTATGTGCAGTCCCCTGAGATGTGGTCTGAAGCACAAAGGGCCCAGCGCAAAGGGTAGGGAGTCTATCATGAGGGTCAGCTGTGGAGGCTGGCAGCTGGAAATCCTGCCCAGTTGTTTTGGAAATATATCTGAGATACTAAAGGGTACATTAAATGGTTGCACTATACAAGCCAAAATTGATTACACAGTATGGCATATTAAATTGCTGATATGATTGTTTTACATGTCTGTCCTTATTGCTGCATAAGTGGCTCTGCATCTTAAGATGATATCTAGGTTATTAATCTGACTATACATCCCTCGTATGCTTTTGGCATTACATGAGTGTTGTTTCTGTTGGGTAGCCACCCCTGTGTAACCACTGTTTTAACACAGCTGGCATCTTCTATTACTAGTAATCCCCTAGGTGACTCATTACCATGGGGTACAATACTTAAGCCCTATCTGGATACTTACAACAGTATAACCATAGAGTGTGTCTATGGTCCTGTACCAGTGATAGTGTTTCACAGCAATACCCTATCTGGGTAAGCACCACATAACAACTGTTTAGGTCCCATTCTGTCAGTGTCTAGGCTGGTCTGGTTAATAAAGCCCATAGTCATTAAGTACATATATTAGTTCAGTAACTATATACCTTATTCCTTCAATGTACCTAGCTACACCTAATCTGGGTGTCCATTACATTCTCATTTCCTAGGCCCTTTCCGTCAGTGCCCAGACATTTTTGTATAGATCCTATAGCCCTCATTCATTGCGTCTTATATAGGTGACCTTTCAGCAATTTTTCATTTAAGCCACTTCCTATTGGTGTTTGGATTTCTTAAGTGCGGTATTACAACTTTTGTTATTCCCTATCTGGGTAACTCAGCTAATAGAAATTCACATCTGCCTGCCCTATTACTGAAACCTATGTACATCCTACCAATATGAGCAAGCAGCAAACATGTAGTTATTAGGTCTGCTTCTTATCCTAAATTGGTCAGACCCTCCTCCTCGCAGTGATGGATACAGGCCCAGTCCTCATGTCATCTCACAGCCTTACACAATTTACCTTGAAGATTATGACTCCTTATGGACCTCTAACTGCTCAATATTGCACCAGGTTGCCCACACTCCATTGGTCTGCAAATCTTTCCTCCTACTGATGAAGATTAAGGTGCTTTAAATTGCACCATACAACCCCATCTCACCTGATGTTACAAAACACTCAACTCAGAATGATAAAAAGTTGTTTAAGAATAGTCTCCATCTCATTAAACAGACTATTGTGCTGTTTCTCATGTGCTCCGCTAATATCAAGCTTAACCCAAGGCCCTTCAATCAGAACCTAACTCTGTCTGATTCTGCTACGCTAACAGGACTAAAATTTCTGAAAATCGGTGTCCACAGCCTGATTAACAAATTAGACAATGTGAAAATCTGGACCTGCCTTTCTAGCCCAGACATATTCCTAATCACTGAAACCTGGCTCAAGAGTGCCATTGACTCTAGTATTACCACTATTCCCGAATGTGTGCAGTATCAACTTGACAGAGCCTCTAGTGGTGGTGGCATAGTCCTGTACATTAAAAAAAACTATCCTCCTCAATCATCAGCTCACTCTTCCTGCCCCTAGAGTCCGAGTGCCTTGCAGTACCTGTAGCCTTAACTTGCAACAAATCTGTTAACATAGCTCATTTATTTGCTTCAAAAGTGTTACCAGGAACAACATTCTGAGTTTGTAACAGCTTGTTTTCAGATGTGTCCTGGAGGAGGGTTATGGAAGACAGTTCAAGAGGAGAAAAAATAAACATTGTACCTATTTTATTTATTTTAAAATTGGTAGCCAGGAGAGGCAGACTGAGTTGAAGCTCATTTCCAGGTGCAACCCAGGTGAAAGGGGAAGGGGAAGGGGAACAAGCACAATTAGAAACAAAATACAGCCAGTCAGGTGATATGGTTACAAAGAGGTTGACATAAACAGCATAAATTGAGTGCAGTACAGACAAAATGGCAAAACATTGCATATGGAGGGCAAATTAATTAGCATACAAATCATCTGTACAGATTAGGCAAACTCAAAGTTCATAGTACCAGAGTAAAGGGAGGCTGAGCTGGTGCTGAACGTAGGAGTCAAAACAGGTTGATGAACTTCAACCAGGTTGCTAGAAGTATGAGCTTAGGGGGAGGAAGAGGTAAGGGATGGTCAAAAGCCAAATAAGGGTAAGGAAGGGTTCAGGAAGAGGGTTGGCAGGAGCAGGGGAAGAGTTTTAGCTGGTGTCTAATGGAGGGAAAGGAGGGGGACAGACAGATTGAGGAGAGTAGCTGGTTCCAGAGGAAGTGGTGGTGATATGAGAGGCAGATTTCCCAGCTGAGGAGTGTGGGTGGCGAAGGGAGAATGTACATGGGTCTGTTGAGTACAGGTAGTAGGAAGAGGAGAAGATGGGGGAGAGGAGATTGGATAGGTATGAGGGGAGGGACCTAAACCAGTATTTACAGATGACAGAAGCACAGTGGGACTGGCGACGGGATTGGAAAGGGAGGCTGTATAGGGAGGAGCAAAGGGAGGAGCAGTGAGTATGAGAGGGTGAGTTGGTCACAAAATGGCATGGTGTCCAGTCTGGCAAGGGAGGTGGAGGGGCAGTGCCATAAACCACATCTGCATAGTTGAAAACTGGGAGACCCATGTTGGTGGCCAGCTCCCAGCACACCTAGGCATAAAAGCAAACCTTTTTGTGGTACAAGGCACTGAGTTTGGGGTGGAGTTTGGCATGGATGGCATCAGTGTGGGTAGAGAAGTCAAGCCTGCTATCTAACTACACACTGGTGTACTTCAAAGTTGGGACTGCTTCAAGCGGTGTGCCATCCAGCATGGAGAAGACAGGAATGGGGTGAGCTGGGTCAGCTTCTGGTGGGTACCAAAGGTCATAGACACCATTTTCTTTTGTGTTGACCTGAAGTTGGTTGGACTGGAGCCAGCACAGACACTGTAAAAGTCTTGCTGAAGCGAGACTTCCAGAGATGCAGCTAAGGGGCTATCGGTGTAGAGAACCATGTCATCTGCATATATGTGAATATACAAGTTGGTACAGTAGTAATACAATAGTATGGGGGGAGGTAGTAACAACAACAAAAAAGGAAAGGGACCTGGGGGTAATCATATCAGATGACCTTAAGGTTAGCAAGCAATGTGAGAAGGCAGTAGGGAGGGCTGGGGGTATGCTGGGATGCATAGGTAGAGGAATCAGCAGCAGAAAACAGGAAGTTGTTATCCATCTGTACAGACAGTTGGTGAGACCCCATCTGGAGTACTGTGTCCAGTTCTGGAGACCCCATATCCGCAAGGACATAGACAGGATAGAGGCAGTCCAGAGGAGGGCAACTAAAATGGTGCAGGGTCTGCAAGAGAAGCCATATGAGGAGAGACTAAAGGAGCTTAATATGTGTACCCTTGAGGAAAGAAGGGGGGACATGATAGAAACTTTTAAGTACCTCAGTGGAATCAACAAAGTCCAAGAGGGTAGCATCTTTCAGAAAAAGAGATGTGCAAGAACAAGGGCACAATTTAAAAGATGGGGGGTGGTTCAGGGGCAATGTGAGGAAGTATTATTTCACAGAGAGTGGGTAGTGGATGCATGGAACAGCCTTCCTGAGGAGGTTGTGGGGTCTAAAACTGTGGGAGAATTCAAGAATGCATGGGACAGACATAAGGCAATTCTTGTGGGGGGTAGGAAGAAATAGGCTGTTGATTAACTAGGATCTGCGGCCTATCCTGTAGGTAGGGAAATGGGCAGACTACATGGGCCAATCGGTCCTTATCTGCCATCAAAGTCTATGTTTCTATGTTTCTAATTAACAGCATTGCAAAAATAGCAATCATATACAGCAATACAGTACATCAAATGAGCATAATCATAAACATTATAAGGTAAATCAGTACAAAAGGTACTTGCAGTAGATAAAACTGAGCTTTGATAGGCAATGGGAAATTACTTATACAGGCATAGTGGGGGAAGCAAAGTGGGCAAGGCAATATGAGTGGAGGGAAGTAAGTAAGTCTAGATCTTGGAGGTCATGGACAGTTGTGGGTGGGAGTAGAAAAGTCACCAAGAAGAGACTTAAGGGAGAAGAGGAAGAGAGGATTGATGGGAAGCATGGACCAGAGTTTAGGAAATCAAAATGAGAATGCAGCTTGACCAACAGTATATTTCCTAGATAGAATAGAAAGGGAATGGGAAACATTGCTGCAGACTGGGGAAGATGAAGAAGGGGGGGAGGATTGTAATGAGGTCAGGTTGGAGGGAAGGGAACCAAACCAGAATTTGGAAATAAAGGCGGCACAATGGTAAAGGCACCTGGTATCAAAAGAGGGGAAGGAAAGGGCAGTGTAAGTGAGCAGTGCTGGGTATGAGGGGGACAGTCTAAGGCAAATGGCAGAAAGAGTGAAAGAGGGTGTACAGACTGGCAAGGGAGGATTTGGGAACTCCACTGTAAATTATGTAACCTTAGTCAAAAATAGCTACTTTATGATGAGCTTGGCTTATCCCAGCTAGTTAATGAACCTATCAAACTCAATTCAAAACCCCCTTCAAAATTCTTCAGTCCTGGACAAAGTATTGACTAGCAGGCCTCAAAAAATCTCAGTCACTTCTGTATTTGATAATGATTGCAATGATCATAATAAGTAGCCTGTGCGAGGGGCTCAAATAAAGCACAAGTGCAGCCTACCTTTCATTACAGGAGGCGTCTCTGCCGCTTCTGTGAGCTAGCAGTTGAACATTTCAATCAACTAATACTTTCCTTCATGAATAAATACAACCCCCCCACCACCACCACCAGTTAAGTTGACAGCAAAAAGAAAAATTACCCTTGGTTCAGCCCTGAAGGATAGAGATAACCAATCTGCTTAAGTCAGGCAATCCAAACTCCTTCAAGTTTGGATGGTATTTAGACGAAAAAGGAATTATTGCACCAAACTAAACTGATCTGCCAAAACCAACTATTATTTCAATCTCATGGAGGACAACCATAAAGATTCCTCCAAATTCTGGAAGTCGGTAAAGGCTCTAGAAGGGGAGGTGGTATCCCCCTTTCTACCCAAACAAATTACAGTGGATGGTAGAACCATCACCAACAAGCTGATCATTATGGAAGAGCTTAACTCACATTTTGCTAGTATGGCATTTGATATATCACCTGCCACTGCATTCCCACTTCCAAATTCAATGTAGTGCATATCTGGCAGCAACACAGAAACATAGAAACAGAATCTGTCAGCAGATAAGGACCATACGGCCCACCTATTCTGCCCATTTCCCTACTCACTGTTGCAGCCCCAGATCATATTTGATCTGCACCTCTCCTGCTCTGCACATCTCCAGGGTACCCTTATGTCTATCCCATGCACTTTTGAATCCCAGTATTGTTTTCACCCCCACCATTTCTGCTGAAAGGCTGTTCCTCGGCTTCACCGTCCTTTCAGTGAAAAAGTACTTCCTAACATTACCCCTAAGCTTTCCACCCTTCCGCCTCATCTCTTGTCCCCTTGTTCTTGTGCAGAGTTTTCTCTGAAATATGATTTCCACCAGTACCCTATTTATTCCCTAAGGTGCTTGAAAGTCTCTATCTTATCTCCCCTCTCCCTTATTTCCTCCAGTGAATAGATATTAAGGTCCTTAAGTCTTTCCTCGTAGGGCTTGTGGTGCAGTCCATGTACCATCTTCTTTGCCCTTCTCTGGACTGCCTCTATTTTGTCAATGCCCTTCTGGAGATGTGGTCTCCAGAACTAGACACAGTTCTCCAGCTGAGGCCTCATCAATGATCTGCACAGTGGCATCCCCACATCTTTCCTCCTGCTTGTTATGCCCCTCCCTATGCACCCCAACATTGTGTTTGCTCTCCCCACTGCCTTTTCACACTGTTTGGTCACCTTACGGTGATCAGATATGATAACCCCTAGGTCTGTCTCCTGACTTGTGGTGGCCAGAATTTCCCCACCCATTCTGTACTCCTCCCTTGGATTCCTGTGACTCAGGTGCATGATCTTGCAATTTTTGGCATTGAAACTCAACTGCCAGACACCCAACCACTCCTCTAATAGGCTTAGGTCCTTTCTCATTTTTTCCACCCCCTCCAGTTACTCTGTTGCAGATCTTGGTGTAATCTGTGAAGAGGCACACCTTTACCTCCAGATGTGCTGCAATGTCGCTAATGAAGACATTGAATAGGACTGGCCCCAGCACTGACCCCTGTGGCACCCTGCTGGTCACCTCCCTCTCCCTCCTCAGATTTTATGCCATTTACCACTACCCTCTGAGTTCTGTCCCTTAGCCAGTTCCCAATCCACTTTACCACCATAGGACTTACTCCCAGGATCCCCAATTTATTTAGCAATCTCCTGTGTGGGACGGTGTCGAAGGCCTTGCTGAAATCCAGGTAGGCCACATACACCGCCCCTCCTTGATCTACTACCCTGGTTGCCCAGTCAAAGAAATCTCTAAGATTCATCTGATAGGACCTTCCCATTGAGAATCCATGCTGCCTTGGATCCTGTGCCCCACTATCCTCCGGAAATGTCACAATCTTCTCCTTAAGTAAGGACTCTATTAGTTTCCCCACTATTGAGGTCAGGCTTACAGGCCTGTAGTTGCCCTCCTCCTCTTTGCTTCCACTCTTGTGGAGAGGGACCACATCTGACCTCCTCCAGTCTGCAGGCACCTCCCCATCTCTAGTGAGGTGTTGAAAAGGGCAGCCAATGGTTTCACCAGCACTTCCTTGAGTTCCTTTACTACTCTGGAGTAGATCCCATCTGGCCCCATTGCCTTCTCTGCTTTTATTTTCCCTGAGATTTTCTAGGACTCTTTTCACCGTGAATGGGCTGGTGTCTACCTTCCTCCCCTGACTACCCCTCTTAATGAGTCTCGGACCCTCACCCTCCTGTTCCATCATGAATAATGAGCAAATGTACTTGTCCAGCATCTCAGCCTTTTCTAGGTCATCCTCCACCCTTTCTCCTCCTTTCTTCTTCAGCCTAACGATCCCATTTCTGATTTTTTTCCTCTTGCTAATGTATCTGAAGAAGATCTTGTCACCTTTCTTAATAGCCTGAGCTATATCTTCCTCAGTCTGTGCTTTAGCCCTTCTAATTATTTTCCAGGATTCCCTCTGCTTCTCTAGATATTCTCTGTCCTCATCCTTTTGTGTTTCCTTGTATCTTCTGAAGGCTTTTTTCTTTTCCCTTACTTTCTCTGCCACTACCTTCAAAAACCATAATGGCTTTTTTTTCTTTTACTCTTGCTGTGTATTTTGACACAGTACCTGTTACTTCTGTTATGACTTTCATGAGTCTAGACCGCTGTTTTTCTACATCTCCCCACGTACCTTCTGCTTCTAGGCTCATTTGAGATTTTTACCCATCTTCTTAAAGTTAGCCTTTTCTTTATATATATATATTTCTTATTTCTGCTCCCACAGCTCATTCTGCCTTACATCTAGCTATCCACTTCTTCCTCCATTCAGCCATTAGGCTCACTCACATCAAGCAGGCACGCAATGTACCTCCAGAAGGGTCCCCACTCCCTCTTGCCGAGCTGGGGTCCACTACTGAGTGCGATTTCATGACAGTCCCCCTGGGTGGAGAGGCATGGCTATCATGCTGCCCGGCTGACTGCCATTTTCCTCCTGGTTTTACGCCTCTTGAAGTGTGGATGTGCAATGACATCCAGGCACAGCGTGCCAAAGTCCACCGCACTTCACCCCTGAATGCACTGCTCCTGCAGTGCCCCAGCTTACCATCAGGAGTTGTTGCAGAGCAATGGAAGCCCCAAATCCCCCCCAGGGAATGGAGAGCAGTCCATTGGATGCTCAATCCTTTCCCTCCCCAGCTAACCACTGATGGCCCGGGTGTGGTCCCGAACCAAGGTCGTTGGCATTGCATGAGGTGTGGTGTCCAGTGCCTCAACCCTCAGTGCCACTGGGCCAGCAAAGTTAACCTTTCTGAAATCTAGGACCTTTATCCTTATATGGTTTGCATCCTCCACTGTGGTTACCTTAAACCATGCTGTCCTGTGGTTGCTGGTACCAAGAAGACTACCCACCTCCACATCTGTCATCCTGTCCCCATTGGTCAGGACCAAATCCAGTATAGCCTCCTCATGGGTTTGTTCTGCTACAAGTTGCCTTAAGTTTGCTCCATTCAGGGCAGTCATGAAGTTCCTGCCCCTTGTTGTACTCACAGTCTGAGTGGTGCTCTGATCTACCCCAGGCATGTTGAAGTCACCTATTAGTAGCAGTTCCCCTTTGGCTGCCATTTTGTGGATGGTTTCCACAAGAACATTATATGATTACTCCCCCTGTGCTGGAGGCCTGTAAATCACTCCATTGCGAATGGCTATCCTTTTTCCCACCTACGGGGTGACCCACAGTGCCTCTGCTCCTTCTTGTAACCCTTGAGTTTCTGTTGCTTTGGAATAATAGAATCTTAGAATCTTGATGGCAGAAATCCCCTCCTTCACATACATACTGTAGCTACACCCCTCTTCTCCCTTCCCTATCCTTCCTAAAAAGTGTGTATCCTGGTATGGCTATATCTCAGTCTTGGTTCACTGTGTACCATGTTTCTGTAATAGCTACTATGTCCAGGTTTGCATCTTCCATTAATTTATTTATTGGGTTTGATAGTGCCCTTGTACTAATTGGATTCTATATTATTTCAGATATGCTGTGCAGGAGATGGGCATCCTTTATCCCCCTGACTGCTTTTTTCTCCCCCCTTGGCTAGTTTAAATGCTCGTGGAGGAAGCATTTGGACTTTTCAGTGAGGATACCTTTGCCCCCCCCCAGGATAGATGTAGGCTGTCTGGTGAATACAGTCCTTCATCCCTCCAGATGAGATCCTAGTCCCCAATGAAGCCATACCCTTCCTCTCTACACCATATCTTCAGCCATGTGTTGAATTCCATAGTGTTGATGTCTTAACCCTGTCCCTTGCTATGGACAGGTAGAACCTCCGAGAAGGTAACAGAGTACACTACTTGCCCAAGACACCACCCAAGTTCCCTAAATTACTCTTGCACTTTTCCTATGTCTTTCTCTTCACCACCAGGTCATTTGTCCCCATGTGGACAATAATGTCTGGCTCCCCCCTCCTTGCCACTGCCCTAGTGATCACTAGGATCTGCATGCCCTCCCTCTGAACTGTGCCACCAGGCAGTAAACACCATCTCCCTCTCCCCATTGCTGTCCATTCCCAGCTCTATCCCTCTAACAATGGAGTCTCCAAACAGGATTTGTTTCCTCCTCCTCCTGTGCATTCTCCTTCCCTTTGTTCTCAGGGCTCCATCATGAATGACCCATTCATCCCCCTTAGTGTCCACTTCTGGAGATGCAGTGCAATTGTCCTGCTCTGCCAGGACAGTGTATGAGTTTTGAAGTGGCACTGGCTTGGGATGTGCCTCTGTCCCACCTCCTTTACCCTCCCTGAGCCCACGGTAGTCCATCCATCCCTCCTTACTGGCATCCTCTGAGGGAGTGGTGGTCCCTGTGTGTGTGTGTGTGGGGGGGGGGGTTACCCAGATCCTTGCTAACTCTGCTCAGAGTCCTGCAATCTCCACCCTCAACACAGAGGGGTGCCTGCAAATAGGGCAGCACCGCAGTGCTCAGGAGGTCCTCCTGAACACCGCTCCCAGCAACTACTGCATTGCACGATGACCATCATTTACCTTAGCCTATCCTTTCCCTTACTTGTCTATCCCTTTTTTCTTCTTTCTTATTTCCTGTTTACTGCACAACTATGTACTGTCAATAATCATTAGTGGTATGATGTATCAAGGTATATAGATTTATGTCAGGGTGTGGTGTGTGACTGTGTTGTGTACTGAAATATGATGGCTAACAGTATGTGTATGCAGTCAACTAGTACTGTATGATGTCACAGGCTATGGGTATAAAGGAAGCGATGCACTAGGGGTGGGTATGAGGAGGGTGGGTTGAACCCCTCCAGACCACCAAAAACTGTCAGCTACACCAGCACAAAAACCCAGAAACGATCAGCTGCACTAGAAAAAAAAAATCAAGCAGGTACCTTTCCAAAAGAAGCCAAAAAGCAACCTGCTATCAAGTGAAATTATTAATAAGCAGCAAAAGAAGCAATAAAATCAGTAATGAGCAGTTACTTCCCTGAAATGAAACTGATTCCTTCCCCTTCTAGTCTCTTTATCAATCAGTCAGCAATCTTGCCTCCTTCCATTTCCAGGCAATCACCTACAAACAAGTGGAAGATTTCCTATTAACTGAAGACCCAGAGTCCTAGGGCTGATAAATATAGCCCTTCTTCCTTAGAAATGGGTATTCTGTGCTGATCACCCCCATAACTCTCCTCTTGTCATCAGTTAGTAATGACATCTCTCACTCTAGATAATGGCACTCCTCTTCGAATCTGATGAAACAAGCTGTGGTAAATAACTGTAAGCCATCTCTATACTCCCAGTCCTAGCTAAATTGTCACAAACAATTAGTAAAAGACCAGCTTCAAGAGTACAATATATCACCCATAACAATATTATCACTTCAGCCCAGTCTGGTTTTAAGACCTTGCACAGTACCTCAACTGTGTTAGTCGAAGTGACAAAATATTTTTTCTGCCCTAGATTGAAAGCTTGTGACTGTTGCTATTTTCCTTAACCTCAGTAAGGCTTTTGATAGAGCAAATCACCAGATTTTGCTGCAAAAACTCTGGAATTGGTATTGATCACCATGCTCTGCCTTGGTTCAGAAATTATTTAAACTGGAAGTCCCACAAGGATCTGTATTAGGTCCTCTTTTGTTTATGATTTATACCAGTGACCTGGGATCTAACTTAAGAGATGTGAATCTTCACTGCTACCCTGATGATACAGTTCTATATGTCTTCAGGCCCACTGTATCTGACACACTACTTGAACTACAGTCAGCATTTAATCCCCCCCCCCACCCAAATTCAGATTGTTCATAGTAAAATGTCTCCTCAATGCCTCAAAAACAAAATTTATAATCTTTGCTCCTAGCAGCAAGCAGCCAACTAGCACCTCTCCTGTTAGATCCTCACATTAAGGGATGACAGTCTGGAATTAGTAGACCAATTTAAATACCTGGACTGGTGGTTGGATGTAAACTTTCCTTTGTTACCCATATTGAAAACCTGTGTAAAGAAGCTGCATCCGAGGTTAAGTTTTTATCACAGAAATAAATATTATTCTCTACCAATGCCAAGAAAAGATTAGTTAAGACCACATTTTTGCTGCTTCTTGATTACGGCGACATAGTGTGCAGAGGCATTACTGCTTTGCAACTAGCTAAACTAGACATTCTCTACCATAGAGCACCATGTTTTATTTCTGATTTGCTATCTAGGATGCACCATTGCACCCTCTACACCTCAGTTAGTTGGTCCTCCCTAAACACTAGAAGGCAGACAAAAAATACATAAAAAAAAAACCCTGTATATTTGAACTTAAGCGGCTCTTCGAAATGCTGTACCACACTATTGTATATCACAGCCTTTTTTTTTCATAGGACCACTAGCCTTTACAATTTGAGGATTAGAGGCATGATCCTGTTAGAGGCTCCCAGATATGTATCTAAATATGGTGAGTGGCCTTCAGCTGGCTTGCCTTAATGTTTTAGAACAAGTTACATGCTTCCTTCAAATTAAACTTGTTGATCTGCCTCTGTGCAGTCAAAATGTTGTTAGAAAATCATTGTACCAATAAATGCACATGTCAATAAAATTTCATGTTCATTGTACTCTGCTACTGTATTCCATGTCTTGTTTTTATTCATTAGTCAATATACCTTATCTTTTATTCTTTATTCCTGCCTCATATCACCCTTGCATAGTTTGTGTAATTGTTGCTTTATGAACTCTATAATCCTTTATGTAATGCACTAGTACACTGTGCTGTTGATTTATGTACTGTTGCCTGTCCTAAGAAGGACCTCCTTGCAAATGAACACCACTCAGTGGAGCTCTTCCTGGTGAAACAAATAAATACTGAATACAAAATATATAAAAACATTTCGTGGAATCATCTAAGGCTGTTTGGGGGTGTTGATGTGTGTAATAGCGGCCACTACACATCAGAGTTACTTCACAACCAGTCCGTCATTGCTTGCAAAGTGCTTTCGGATACAGTGTGTATGAAAAGCAGTATATAAATGCTGATTCTGATTCATCTTCTGTTTCTGCTGTTTTGGAGAGCCTTTTTTGCTTTATTTAAGCCTTTGTGTAAAGCAAATCAACAAAACACAACGAAGGAAAAAAACGCTGTGGTTCTCAAAAGAGGTGGCAGGGAAGGTTAAGGAGAAAAGGATAGCATTCAGGAAATATAAGGAAACACAGAAGGAGCAGGACAGAAAACTTTATCAGTTAAAGCAGAAAGAGGCTGGGAAGGCAGTCAGAATAGCAAAGGCCCAAACTGAGAAAAAGATAGCCAACTCTGTTAAGAAGGGGGATAAGACCTTTTATAGGTACTGTACATTAGGGAGTGAAGAAAGACCAAAGAAGGGATACTGAGGCTTAATAAAGGGAGGGAATGTGGGTAGAGAGTGACAGTGAAAAAGCAGGGATACTGAATGAATATTTCTGCTCAGTATTCACAAAGGAAGAGGAGGGGGAGGTACCTAAACCAAACAAGAGGAACACTCAGAAGATGGGGGTCGATACCAGTCCGTTTACAGAAGAAAGGGTTCTGAAAGAACTAATAAAATTGAAGGTGGACAAAGCAATGGGGCCTGATGGGATTCACCCAAGAATTCTAAAAGAACTAAGGGTAGAACTAGTGACACTGCTGACTACTCTCTTTAACAAATCATGGGAGGACTGGGTGGTACCTGAGGACTGGAGGAGAGCGGATGCAATTCCTCTTCACAAAAGTGGGAGCAGAACAGAGGCAGGAAACTACAGACCAGTTAGTTTGACCTCAGTGGTAGGAAAAATGATGGAATCACTTCTGAAGGAAAGAATTGTTGAGTACCTAGAGGCCAGTGGGGCACAGGACCCAAGGCAGCATGGATTCACGATGGGAAGGTCGTGTCAGATGAACCTAATAGATTTCTTTGACTGGGTGACCAAAGTAGTAGACCAGGGAGGGTCTGTGGACATAGCCTACCTAGATTTTAACAAAGCATTTGATACAGTCCCACACAAAAGATTAATACACAAGTTAGCCAGCCTTGGAGTGGGTCCCAAGGTGGTAGCCTGGATAAAAAAATTGGCTAGACAACAGGACTCAAAGGGTAGTAGTAAATGGAGTCCACAGTGAAGTAAGGAGAGTTACTAGCAGGGTACCACAGGGTTCAGTACTAGGACCAGTCCTTTTTAATGTCTTTATAAGTGACATTGCAGAGGAACTGGAAGGAAAAGTATGCCTCTTTGCAGACGACACAAAGATCTGCAACAAGGTTGATACACAAGATGGAGTGGTAAGGATGAGAAGGGACTTGGCAAGGTTTGAGGAATGGTCAAATGTATGGCAGCTCAGATTCAAAGCAAAGCAGTGCAAGGTAATGCACCTGGGAAACAAAAACCCAGGGGAAGAGTACACAATAGGGGTTGAGATACTGACAACAGTAAAAATGGAAAGGGACCTGTGAGTAATTATATCAGGTGACCTAAAGGTGGGTAAGCAATGTGAGAAGGCAGTAAGGAAGGCTGGGGGTATACTGGGATGCATAGGGAGAGGCATCAATAGTAGAAAACAGGAAGTTGTTATCTCTCTCTGTACAGACAGTTGGTGAGACCCCATTTGGAGTACTGTGTGCAGTTCTGGAGACCCCATCTCCGCAAAGACATAGACAGAGTGGAGGCTGTCCAGAGGAGGGCAACCAAAATGGTGCAGGACCTGCACCAGAAGACATACAAAGAAAGACTAAATGAGCTCAATATGTACAGTATACTCTTGAAGAAAGAAGGGAGAGAGGGGACATGATAGAAACTTTCAAGTACCTCAAGGGAATCAACAAAGTCCAAGAGGGTAGTATCTTTCAGAAAAAGAGATGTGCAAGAACAGGGGGGCACAATTTGAAGATGGGGGTGGCTCAGAGGTAATGTGAGGAAGTATTTTTTCATGCAGAGGGTTGTGGATGCAAGGAACAGCCTCCCTGAGGAGGTTGTGGAGTTAAGAACAGTGGGGAAATTCAAGAAAGCACAGGACAGACATAAGGCAGTCCTAGTGGGGGGTAGGAGGAAGTAAGCTGTTGGTTAACTAGGATCTGCAGCTTATCTGTTAGGTAGGAAAATGGGCAGACTAGGTGGGCCAAGCAGTCCTTATCTGCCGTCACATTCTATGTTTATATGTTTCTATTTTAGCTCTTTGTTGTTTTCTCTTCCCCTATGTGAGTAGCTGAGTGCCTTTTTTGCTTTGTTTTTGCTCTGCTTGTTTTATCCCCTGCTTCATGGTCTGGTCTGATCACCACATCATGAGGTTCAATTTTTGCACCCCCCTGAGAAGACCAGCCCCTGCGGAGATGGTCGGGTACCGCCCATTACGGAATGTTACTCCACAAGGTCTAGCGGCGGTCCTTGACCTCTCATCCTTCAGTTCGGTGAGCAATAATCCAGAAGCACTAGTGTCGGCCTATAATAAGGCCATCACAACAGCACTGGATTCTATTGCTCCTGTTCGTGAGCGCCCCAGATCCCTTCGCCCCAGAGCCCCATGGTTTGATGGGACCCTGAGGGAGATGCGGAGACAGGGGCGAAGGTTAGAGCGTCGCTGGCGCAGGTCCGCCCTTGATGCCGACCACTCTAGATTGATAGAACATTATGTTAACTATCAATCTGCAATCACCCATAAGAAGGCAGAATTCCTGTCCAGGGAGATTGCAGTTGCTCAGAATTGACTGGCTTAGCTGTTCCGAACTGTTGACAGACTGTGCAACCCAGCCTGCCTGCATGTTTGGAAAGCTTTTTCGCAAATAGAGTGCGACGAGCTCGCTCGATTCTTTGCAGCTAAAGTGGCCGACATCAGGAAGAACCTGGGTCCGGTAAGCTCTATGGGTGAAGTCTCTGGTCAGCATGAGATGACAGTGCCTCATTTCTCCTGGAGTTCCTTTCGACGACCTGAGTTCGTGGACATTATGAGGATCATCCAGTCTATACGCCCCACAAGTTGTGGTTTGGATCCTGGTCCGACTCCCCTTATTTTGGGTTGTTTGGATACCATTGGTCCGGTCCTGGCACAAATAGTCTGGTGCTCCTTGGAATCGGGTGAGTTTCCCTGCTCCTTGAAAGATGCTGTGGTAACTCCTCTTCTGAAAAAAGCTTCCATGGACCCGGACTCTTATTCTAGCTATCGAACCTATCTCTAACCTTCACTTTATTGGGAAGGTTATCGAGAAGGTCATAGCGAGTCAATTGGATGACCATTTAACCATCCATAATGTCTACGAATCCTTCCAGTCGGGCTTCCGCAAAAGACATAGCACCGAGACTGCGCTGGTTCGGGTGTTAAATGATCTTCTGATGGCGAGGGATCAGAAGAGACGCTCCATTATCGTTCTTCTTGATCTCTCTGCAGCCTTTGACACAGTGGACCACATGGTGCTGTTAGCTCATCTGGGACATATTTGTGGAATGTCTGGAACCGTTTTGCAATGGTTCATGTCATTCCTTACCGGGAGATCACAGAGAGTTGTATCGAGTTTTCCTCTGATCCAATCTCTCTGTTATATAAATTACCCCAGGATCCGTGCTAGTCGCCCATGTTGTTTGCAGTGTACATGCTGCCCTCGGAGGTATCATTAGACGATATGGGCTGAGGTTTCACTGCTATGCGGATGACACCCAGCTCTATCTGTCCTTTGCACCCGACCAGGATGGAGCTCTCTCGGTATTTAACAGCTGTCTGAGGGAGATCCAAGACTGGATGGATTCTAGTTGGCTAAAGTTGAACTCGGAGAAAACAGAGGTGCTGGTGGTGGATCCTGGTGGTCGGGTGGTGAGGCCGGATATCGGTGCTCCGTCTGGAATTATTCTTGGTGGAGTACCTTTGCCGTCCTCAGAACAGGTGCGTAGCCTTGGACTTATTCTTGATGATAAGCTGACTCTTAAAACTCAGGTGTCTGCTGTTGTCAAGACTTCCTTTTATCATCTTAGGAACATTGCCAGGGTGAAGCATCTTGTTTCGTTTGACTCCCTGCCTACTTTGGTTCATGCCTTTGTATCCTCACGCTTAGACTACTGCAATGCCCTGTACTTTGGGCTTTCCGGGGTTGAAATCCATCGCCTGCAGCTAGTGAAGAATGCTGCAGCCCGGGTTTTGACTGGGACAAGTCGTTTTTGTCACATCACTCCTGTGCTGCGCGAACTGCACTGGCTGCCTGTGCGGTGGCGGATCACCTTTAAAGTCATTTTGTTGACTTTTAAAGCCCTTCACGACCAGGGTCCAGCCTACCTGAAAGACCTCCTCGTACCTTACTGCCCTGACCGATTACTCCGCTCGGCTGGACATGGGTTGCTAGAGATCCTGAGTGAGTCTGAAATCCTCTGGCAGCAGAGCATTTTCATTTGCTGCACCCACTCTTTGGAACTCTCTACCAGCGCTGTCAGCAGTGCACTCTGGAACTCTTTAAAAAGAGCTGAAAACTTATCTGTGGAGCATGGCTTTTTTAGATAATTAATTATTTATTAATGCTCTGGATCTTATTATTATATATTTTATCTCGTGGCATGCTGATTTTATGTATATGTTTGTGTATGTAATGATTGAATTGTTCAAATTGTTCAGCACCTTGATATGTTGAAAGGTGCTATATAAATAAAATTATTATTATTATTATTATTCATGAGTAGCAGTGCAATGAGAAATATATATTTTTTCAAACTCATGGCATTTCTATTGGGAGATAGGAACAGCACAATCAGGAAACAGGAATAGTGCTGAGAGGAGGCATGGCAGTACAGCAGTAGCAGTGAATGGAAGAAAACAAAACTGGTATGTGTGTTTTTGGTGGGCGGGGAAGCATACTTTGTTTTGCTTTTGCAGCAGGGAAAGTGAGGGATGAAGTATGGTTGTAAGTACAGAGTTTGTCATGAATGAGAGAGGTAGGAGGTGTAAGAGCAGTGGCACTGAGCACAACTTCACAAAATATGGAGAAACTGGTGTGTGGGGGGAGAAAGTAGGATTTCTTTTGTCATTATGAGCATTTTTCTCACTGGGAAGTGTGAGTGATGGCAGCAGGGGTGAGTTCTGATCAGGAGTGGGATGGTGTAGTCGGCAGGGCAGCAGCAGTTACGGTCAGCAAGTGCAGCATTATCCACGAATGAGACCGGTAGCATTGAGTTCATGTTTTCACAAACTATGGAGAAAACACAAGTTTATTGGTGCCTATAACTGCTGTTTGTTTTGAATTTGCGAGGAGAAATGGAAGGGATGGGGGAACCGAGGGGAAAACATGGCTACCATTCAAATCTATACATTTTATTTTGGCACAGTGATATAGGAAGAGAAAAGGTAGCCTGGCAATGGGACTTGTTTTTTCCAGTCTCCGATGGCTCATAAATGTATCTCTTAGTAAAGGGGCTTAGCCAATCAGAGACTGGGTTTTTTCCTACCCATTTTCTAAGGAAATGTCTGGAACACATATTACCAAGTACAGCTCAGTGGGAACTCCTTAAACTGCATATGAGGGGCTGCCATTGCGCTGTACACTGACAGCACCTTAACATGCATGTGAGTTTCTGGAACTTTACATTTCCGGCAGCAATATCAAATGCATTGAATACCTTCTTAACCAAGTTGCCTAATAGTTTTTAAACATCTAGTAGGGTCTACCCAGAATATTTTAGCTGTTCCTGAATTCTACTTCTCTTTGGTCAGCACTTAGTTTGTACCACATGAACTGTGGAAATTATCAATAAATAAAGTAACAGTGGTTGATAATATTGATGCCAAACTAGTACAAACAGCCAGTCCTGTTATCTGCTACTCTTTTATCACACACACACTATAAACCTCTCACTCTCTTCAGCAACATTTCTGGAAGCATTGAAAACAGCAGGCATCTCCTCAGTCTTCAGTGATGGTAACTCAAATAATTCCTGGCAATTGAGGCTCAAATCAGTTTTGTCCTTTAGCTAGAGAACAGCTAATATTCTTCAGGTGAAGCTACCTCTGGCTGGAAGCTGCAATACTGAACATAGGATTTGCAAGAAAGTGAGTTGTGCTCACAACAGAGGGAGATGAACCTTACAAATGTCTTTGGTTTGTAGCAGATATTCTGCAGGTGGAGGCTACTTCTAACTAAAAGGTGAAATAAGGAACTTAGAATTATCAGGAAAAGACAGTCTTTCAAGCAACAGAGGGAGGTGGATCTAGCTTTACTTTTGTTACAATTCTTAAGATTTTCAGTGCAGGAAGTTTAAAGCACAGCTGACTTATTTTGGGGCTGAGTGCTGTCACAGCACAAACCACCAGGCTGTTTTGGGGCTGGGGAGGTTTACCTGTGTCTGACTTGGATGTCTGGATTTTTCTCTGTTTGATTAGCAGGGTATTTTCTCTGTCAAATTGTTGTGTAGGGCATCTTGCTGACAGGAAGGCACTCATCGCAGTGGTGGGTCAGAGCTTTTAGCTGATTGTTTCGTGAGGGCACAGTTTTTGACCCTGAACATGCCACTTGGCCTCCTGCACTTTAGTTCTCCCAGCTTTGGAACTGGGTAAAAGCAGAACCCCAGGGAACACAAAATGTTGTACATCAGTTAGGCTATCCCAGGTGAATAAACTGGAAAACAACCTAAAGCACTGAGCTACTAGTTTCCACTAGAAGCATTTACACAGGGACACTCAGAGTCATTTCATGTGCCATACATCTCAGAGTTTAACTGCATGTAAGCCACAGCTGGGTTTACTTTGTAGATTCCTGTTCACATCTGCTTAATTCTGTCCCTCTTTCTTGCTTTTTATATTTTGACACTATGCCACTGTTGGCCTTTGATTCAACCTGATTGCAAAACCCACAGATTTTTAGGGCTGTGGGGAGAGCCTACAGCCCTTTTGCAATTAAGCTCTGAAAATGGCTGATCATAGAACCTTCCGTTGGACATTTGGAAATATCCTTCTGAATGTCCAATGTAGCTTGAAACCCTCCACCACGATTGGCTGCTATGGAATAACAGCAGCACTATTTCGGTTGTTACTTCCATATTCAGTGGCAACCGTGCATGCGCGACTGTCACGCATGCTCAGTTGCGTCACCGCTGCCATTCTGATTCAATGCAGAAAGCCGCCTGTTAAAAATTTGTAATGCTGCTGCAAGAGAGCAAGAGAAAATATAATAAGAGCATGTCAGCTCTTTGTTCTGTCTCTCTCTCGCTCTCTGTCTCTCTCACTTCTTTGCATGCCTGCATGTTAAAATATTTTATCCTGGGAGCAGAGCAGCTTTACTTTCTATTTTGAATTAAAAAGCTGCTCTGAAGCTCCCTCACAGTTTTTTGTTTCCTCCCCCCTCACCCACCGCTGCCAACATTGGGGTGCTCAATCTTCGTGTGTACACCCACCAGTCATGTGGCACACTGGAAGCCCACCCCAGTGTGCCCAAATGTTTCTTTCATCTGTAAAACAAAAAACAGTTCCTCGTTGTGCCAGTATTTTGTTTTCTCCCTGTAAACAAAAAAAAGGTCCCTTGTCATTGTTGCAATCCCCCTCCCCCATACCTACCCTCCCACTGAGCACCCACCTTCCCACACCCCCCTTTACCCCATACTTACCTCCAGAGGACAGTGCTGTCATCTTCTCTGGACCAGGGCACATCTACACTCTTCAAAGTTGAACCGCGAACTGAAGAATTGAAGGTAAGCCTGCTTTAATGCCACTCAATGGGGTTTTCATCTTATGCTGATATCTCACCCATTTTTTTGAATTTTTTCCCCACATTTTCAACATGGGGTTCTTGGGACCCCAGCTCATGACAACTGTCACTATCATTTTGTTACTCTGTCCTGAAAGGAGATTTCTCAGTCGCTACGCGGAATCACCTTTCAGGACCAGATCATGAAATGACAGCACCACTGTTCATGAAGTGGGGTCCCAAAAAGCCCATGTTGCAAATTTGGTGAAAAATTTCCAAACAATGACTGTGTTATAAGTGTGCATTGCACAGTTTCTACGCACTCTCCTAACTTTACCAATTTTTAATATTTTCACTGCACATTTTCAACATTGCCATTTTTCCACACTTCCTTCAAAACAGTACAGTTGTCATTTTCCACAACCCGCCCAAAATTTGTTTTTGCACTTGCTCAGCAGAACAGTGCATTTACTCTGCAAAATCACCTTTCGTGACAACTGAACAAAATGACACTCACCCTGTTTACATGTCAGGAAGCAATCAGATATCTGAAGAAATCAGGTAACTTGAAAACTTGATTGAGTTTTCTGCAGTGCTGTTTACATGCTGTCTCTCTTAATAATCTGATGCAGTGCATCTGTTTACATGTCTGAGAGTTATCTGGTTTGATTTACATGGGCTCCAATTGTTAGATGACTATGTTGTCTACATTATACTGTATACTTAGGATTCAGACAAAAGGCATTTTGTCCACAAAAAAAGTAAGAGTACAGTACTTATCTTCACCTACCTCACACCCCAACCTCTGCCCCACAGGTATTCCTACTCTTGTAATGCCCTACAGCTAGCACCCAATATTCTTATGTGGAACTGCTCCACCCCAATATCTGTCTCACAACTCCCCACTCTAGCATCCCTCTCATAACTACCTAATATTCTGCCCTGTAACTACCCCTTCCAAATATCTGCCCACAGATACCCTAACTCTAGTGACATTCTCACAGCTTCCCAACATTCTGTCCTGCAACTACCCATACTCTGTTATATGGCACACAACTACCCTCACTCTTCCAACACTAATGCATCCGCACAATAGTCTGCCCTTAGTCTGTCACATGCCACAATATCTACACCCCAACTACCCCAGTGTAAGATTGTCACAGCTACTCAATATTATGCCCAGCAATTACCACACACCACATTATCTGCCAGTTACCAACACACTAGTAACACTATAGAAGCCAACTAATACTTTGTCCTGTAACTACCCCATTCCCCAATACCTGTCCTACAACTACCACAACTCTAGTAAGACATTCTCAGTGACCCAGTATTTACTCTGTAACTACCCTACACCACAATATCTGCCCCACAACTACCCCACTGTAATAACTCTCACAGCTACCCAATATTGTGCCCTGCAGTTACCCCTCACTACAATGTCTGAGCATAGCTACCCCCCACTCTAGTCATATTTTTTGAATTACCCTATTTTGTGTCCTGCAACTTCCCCATGTCCCAATATTTAATCCAAAACAACCCCTACAGTAGTAACCTTTTTGCAATTACCCAATATTCTGCCCTTCAAATACCCACTAATCAACATCTGTTCCAGAACTACCACAACTCTAGTTATCACATATTCTCAGTAAGTCAATATTCTGCCCTGCAACTACCCTACAATACAATATCTGCCCCACAACTACTCGACAATAGTAACACTCTCAAAATGTCCCAATATACTGCCCTGCCGTTACACCCACTACATTGTCTGCCCCACAGCTATAGTCACTCTGTTCACACCATTGCAGCTACCCAATATTCTGCCCTGCAACTACCACACACCCCAATATTTGCCCAACTACCCCACCCTAGTAACACTCATGCAGTTACCCAATATTCTGCCTTGCAAATACCCCACTACCCAAAATTGATCCCACAACTACTCAGTCTCTAATAACACGCTCACAGTAACCCAGTATTCTTTCCTGCAACTACCCCAAACCCAAAAATTGGCCCCTCATCCCCATTGTAGTATCACTCACAACTAGCCAATATTCTTCCCCGCTACTACCCTACAAAATAATATCTGCCCCACTGCTACCCTCACTTTAGTAATACTTCTGCAGCCACCATATACTCTGCCCTGCAGCTACCCCACACCTTAATATCTTCCCCACCTTGGGTTGGCCTGCCGGTGCAGTGTTAGTGCTACCGCTAGTGATGTTGGTGATCCAGGTTCAGGAGCGAGCCCAGGGAGTTGGAGGGCCAGCTGGGGTAGAAGGCTTGAGCATCCATGGGATTGCGTGCCTTCTCCAGGGTGGAGAGGGGGGAGTGGGGTAAGACTTGGCACTTGTCTGGACTTTGGCAGAAGCCGGCAGCACCTTGATCACCAATCCAGACAAGGCGGGGGAGGCATGATCGATGTTGGCGTATGCACCCTGACATCAAATCACACAGCATGCCTCCAGAGAAAATCAGAAAAATGGCCCCAGCACACCAGGAAGACAGAGTGCCCGGAAGCGATCCAGAACTACCCTACCTGTCCCATTGCCCAGCGTCCCAACAAAACTGCAGAATTTTGAGAGCAAGACCTGCCCACCTCATGAATGCATAGGGTACAGCCATGGCTCCATTGGGGATGACCTCGGTCACTGGGCTCCAGGTAAGGAGGAGACAACAGCTGTGGGGTTGCCTTGGAGACTGGTGATGTGTCGGTGTGCTGGTGGCAGACAGGAGAGGCAGGAGGGGGGGAGCATATACATAAAATAACTAAACAAATAAAATATTTGCCCCACCTACCTCTCCAGTCTGGCAACACTCTTGCACTTGAAGTTATCTGTAGCTTTTCCATCGCATTGGCACATCTGTACCATCTCATTTTCAAAGGAGTCCCATCTTGGGACCAGCTTTCAAGGTACAAGTAATGGTCATTTACCTTCCCCTGGGTGGAACTAAAATTCCCAAAATGAAGTGCTGAAGCCTCCATGCATGTCTGGTTCATCCTCCCAGGGGAAGGTAACTGATAATTTCTTGTATCTTGAAAGCTGGACTGCCAATGCTAATGCATCATATGTGTTAGTTCAATAAACCTTGTTTTGGGGTGTTCAGTTTCTCATTTTCACTGTAATTTCTGGCTCGAATACCCAACATGCTTACCCAGCATTCTGCTATACAACTACCCCACACCTGAGTATATGCCCTACAACTATCTCTTACTACTCTTTCTGCCCCATAACTACCCCCACACTGTGGTATCTTCCCAGCAACTGTGGCTTACCCCATATCTGTCTCACAACTGCTCCATACCCCATAATCTGCTCTAAACTAGTATACAACATACTAGTAAATAGCCCAAATTACAGTATCTGCCCCTCAAATACCCTTATTCCAGTATCAGGTTCAAAATTATACAATATACTGTCACACCCCAGTAACTGTACTATAATTAACCCATCAATGTATTTACCAATAGCCTACATTCATCATTGTTTCTGCCCCATAATGACCCTAACACTATGGTACTTCACTGGAAACCACCCTTCATCCTTGTATCTGCCACACAACTGCACCACCTCCTATTATCTGTGTAAACCATCCCATATGCCTGTATCTGCCCATAATTACCACCATACCTCAGTATTTGCTCCATAATCACCTCATACCCACCATCCATTCCAGAACAAATCCTCACTTCACTAAAGAGTAGTACAGAGTCAGCTACTGGGGTGTGAGTTGATTGCATATAGATTCTGGGATGTAATAGCTGTAAGTTGGAAAGAAGGGTAAGTAAATTTGTACAGCAAATACTGAGGAATGATAGTGGTTGTGGGCAGTATATGGGGTCTGTCGTGGCTCTGGTCAAATATTGGTATGTGAGGTAGTTGTGTGGTAGATACTTGAGTGTGCGGGCTACCTTATATGTATACCTAACATACAGCTATCTGCTTCACAGTGGTCCCACTTCATGGTGGATGGTCACAAGCATTCAGATATAGAATGAGGACTCCAGAGGCATGGAGCCTTGAGGGTCAGAGACTGGCAGAAGTCACAAGGGCTTGCTTCCTTATGTACTGGGTTACTGAGGCATTTATTTCAGAATGATGCAATATGAATATACTGTATGTGACTTACAAACAAACAGAAGTGAGAACAAATTAAAGGCAATAGCTGGAATTTGAACCTAGGTCCCTCTGCATTTCATTCCGCTGCTCTGCCAGTTATGCCACCCAAGCAGCTGGAAACCTGGGGCCTGATTTTAAAATAATTAGGACTAGCACAAGGGGCTTGTGTCAAGGAGACATGGTGCAAAGGGCTCCTTCAGCCACACCTTGTGCCAGTCCGGATTTTAGAAGGCAGCCTGCACCACTGGGGAGACTGCTTGCACCAACTGGGCTTGCACCATTCTTACAATGGCCACACCAGTGCACCATGGCAGAAGGGGGCCTTCACTGGAGAAGTGCTGCAATATCCTCTAAAGTGGGATTTTGCAAGCCACCCCATGGGCGCATGGATTCTGCGTCTGATGTAACCCACTGTGTGCCACTCCAGGAGACATCTCTGGGTAGGCAGTGATCCAGTGCCCCTCCGAGGAAGGTGCCCTCAGAGCCCCCAACACCTGCAAGACCACTTCTGGAGGGGTTGGTGGCCATGGCTGGTATGAGCCTGGGACCCCTTACCCCCAATAGTGGTGCTGCTGCATCTGCAACCCCACAGACCTGCACTGCAGGTGGTGGTCATGTTTTTTTTCCCCAGTTGGGGGCAGATGCCACCCTTCCCCATATCAGACCTCCTGTCACCCCCCAATGAGCCAGGGCATGCCCTGGATGACCCACCAGCCACCAAGGAGACTGGCCCCTGCTGCTGCAAGTCAGTCTCTTATGCACTGGTTTTGCAGTGCAGCTGTCAACTTGCAGCAAACCTGGGGACTTTGGCACTTGGACCCCACTTTTTGTAAAATCAGGTGCAGGGTCCCTATCACACCTGAGTTTGGAACAGCCAGTGGTTCACCGCACCATGTGTCGATCTAATGGTGCCTTTTAAAATCATGTCCCTAAGGCCAGTCCGGTGGCGCTGAGGGTTGAGGTGCTAGACGGCACATCTTGTACTATGCTGGCAACCCAACAATCTCAGGTCACCTGGGTGCTGGCACTTGGGAGGAAGGGTGGGAGGAGGATTGAGTGTTGGCTCTCCTCTCCTGGGTAAGGGGTGGGGTCATCTGCCCATATTTCCACCATCACTGAATGGAGATTTGGTGCCAGCGCAGGTGGTTAACGGTGAGACTGGAAGGGAGGGGCATTCCGAATGGCGTACATGTGCACTATGTCCAGGACGCACGGGTGTACAGGCCAGAAGAACATCCATAAAAACCCAGAAACTGTATATGGAAAAAAAAATCGTGTCCTTGGCACTCTATGAGACACATCCTTCATTCTCAAATGCACAACCTGGTGCTACACAAATTTTAATAATTTTCACCCCCCCCAGCACAGTGGCCCTGACATACAACCCTCATTCTATTAGCCACAGAGGCAGAACCATAATAATAAAAGTGGTGGTTCTGTGGCATCAGTGGTGGATGGATACTGGTACTGTCATACTCTCATGAGTGATGGTTTTCAGACTCTTTACTCTGCCAACTCACCGGCCAAAGACTATGCCCCTTGGCCGCCAAGCACTCTGACTGGTGGATGGTGGCTAGCATCTTGTGGTCACCCATGACATGAAGGACTTCACTTCTTCCCACCTTAGGATGGTATCAACCCTATCAGTTCTCTATATTTTATCCCTAGCAAATAGCAATCCTGCCCTTAACACAGCCACCGCTAAACCAATGTACGCTAGAAGGAGTAACAAAAGACTGTTTAGCAGGCTAAGACACCACCTTTAAAAACTACTACTGCTTCTCCTACTCTGTTTGGGAAATGTTGAATTAAACCCAGGCCCACCTATTTCTCTGGACACTCTTGCGGACCTCCCTCAATATAAAGGGATTAGCTTTCTCCATATCAATGTCTGTAGTTTGCTAAAGAAGATTGACTCTATACAGACCTGGGCTCTACATGCATCTCCTGATTTCTTCATGATAACTGAATCCTGGCTCACATCCTCGAACCCGGACAAATCTATCAACGTACCTGGATATATCATCTACCACTGTGATAGACCAACTAGAGGGGAAGGGGTTGCAATATATGTCAAAAGCAAATTCACAGTCACGGTCTTTGACTGTACCTCAAAGGCTAAGGAATTTGAATGCCTGGCTCTAAAATTATCACTTTCCAGTGAGAAATCACTCCTTATGGCAGTATGCTACCGACTGCCATCTGGTGTCTGGGCACTTCTGCCACACCTTCAAAACCTTCTTGACTCTGCTAATACTGAGTGTATTCTAATGGGGGATTTCAATCTAAATTGGAATGATGACAGCTCTAAGAAATTGAAGGATCTATGCAATGTTAATGGTCTATTACAAATGGTGACTGCTATAACCAGACCTAACAGAAAAAACCCTGAGCGCAGTACCCTCCTGGACCTTATGGTAGTAAACAAACCTCACAATATCTTGAATACTGGAGTATTCTTCAATGATATAAGCGACCATTGCGCTACTGCCTGCATCAGACATCCTTCCCAAATAAAGACGGCCTCCAAATTCAAACTAAAAAGATGCTTGAAAAAGTTCTGCAAGTACACTTTCCTGAAAGATCTAAGCAACATTCGTTGGCAGGATTTCTATCTAGCCCCCACCTTTAACAAGGCATTTAACATCTTTCACAGCCTCTTACTGGGGCTAATAGACAAACACACCCCACCAAGTCTGATCAAATCAAAAAATAAAACTCCTGGCTGGGTCTCTCCCATCCTGAAGAAAGCACTTACGGATAGGGACTGCTGGTGGAAAAAAGTGAGGAAATCCCACCTGGAGGCCGATTGATTAGCATTCCGTACCACTAGGAATGCTTGTACCAAGCTAATTAGGTCAGAAAAAGCTAGGTACTTCCAAAAAGAGCTAGAAGACAATAAAAACAACTCTGCCAAATTTTGGAACATCCTCAAAGAAGTCGAAGGTCAGTCCACTGCAACACCCCTTCCAAACAAAATTGTGTCTGATGGTACCATCTATACGGACAAAGTTGATATACTAGAGAAGTTTAATGATCACTTTGCCACTGCAGGGCTTGCCTTTGACACCTCACCTATCAGCAAACTTAGCCCGGCAAGAGACTACACTGTTGGCTTCATTGATAACCACAACCACAACCAACCGCAACCCACCCCCTTCAGCTTCCTCACAATTACGTTCAAGCAAGTGGAGGACCTCCTCCTTTCTCTTGATACAAAAAAGAGTGCGGATGCAGATAATATTGAACCTTACTTCCTAAAACTTGGCCATACCTATCTGACCACCCCCATTACACACTTATTCAACACCTCTCTGATTCAAGGTGAGCTAACCGTCTCATGGAAAACTGCCCACATCCTACCATTATTCAAGACTGGGGATCCGAGTGATCTGAACAATTACCGGCCTATTTCTATACTATCCGTCCTCTCTAAATTTCTTGAAAAAATTGTCAACATCCAACTTAGAGAACATTTGGATTCACAAAAGTTGCTAAACCCGGCTCAGTCCGGCTTCAGAGCCAAACACAGTATAGTATCGGCTCTTGCCAAAGTAACTAGAGACTGGCAAATGGCCTTGGACTCTAAGAAGCATGTATTTGCCCTCTTCCTTGATCTAAGTAAGGCCTTCGATACTGTGGATCATACCATCATGCTTACTGCACTGAGTAACATCGGACTTGATAGTTCTGCCATTAAATGGTTCACCACCTACCTAACCAATAGGTTACAACAAGTCAAAGCCATAGGAGATCTGTCCCCACAAAAATCCTTTTTACGAGAAGTCCCACAAGGCTCCATCCTGGGCCCTATCCTTTTTGCAATATACATCAATAATCTGGACTCATAGCTGGGCACAGCCAATGTGCACTTATTCGCAGATGATATTGTACTCTGTACCACAAATTCATCCTTGGATTTGGCCCATGAGTACTTGCAGAAAGACTTCGTCACCCTCCAATACAACCTCATCACTCATAAGCTCCTCCTCAACGCCAAAAAGACTAAGCAATGATTCTCTCACCAAAGTCTACTTCCAGATGTCCACATATCACACAGATCCAAACACTCTTAGATGAACCCCTTGAAGTAGTTGATACCTTTAAATACCTAGGGTTCTGGCTGGATAACAAGCTCAACTTTCTGTGCCACTTAAATGAAACCTCGAAGAAACTAAGACAATGATTAGGTTTATTCTATCGCATTAAACACTTACTTACGTTAGAAGCCAGAATGAAACTAGTACAAACTACATTCTTACCTATACTGGACTACGCTGACTTCCTTTACAGTTGTTGCCCATCAACGATGCTAAACAAACTGGACACCCTTTACCACCGGGCTTTAAGATTTATCCTAAATCTACCCTGTGGTACACATCACTGTCATCTATACCAGGTTTCTGGATGGACCTCACTCTCAACTAGGAGAAAAAGGAATGCTCTCCTCTGTTTTTTTAGAGCATTATCTGATAACCTCCCTGCACACATCTCAAACCTCTTCAAATGGACAAAAGGTTCCTATGGCCTGAGACTCTTCTCCATAATCTGCTTCCAGATTCCTAGAGTGAAAACTACCCTTGGCTCGGCAGCAATCAACTTCTCACTTCCATCACTTTGGAACACTATGCAAGACTCATTAAAATTATCCTCACTTTCAAACATTTTCACATTCAAAGCTCTATTAATGGATTATCTGAAGGAATCATGCAACTGTTTCAGACGCCTATGACCTCTAAGCCCCGGGTGCCACTCTCAAATCCTACGCCTGAGTATCTCATCCACCCCACATTCCTAACTGAAACCTAGGACCTACAAGCCTAGTTCCCTTAATCCGAGATGACCCTGCCTATTCTCTACCTTTTACCTATTCTGGCCTCCCTCTTGGCTGCCTACTCTTTCACCCCAATTTCTACCCTATTCCTTAATACCTCCTTATTTTATATTATTTAGGTATGAGTTCTTACTTATCAGAGACTATATGGGATTGTTCTCTCTTCTCATTCCAGTAAAGCTTATCATTATGTACCTTTGCATGTTAATTATGTTGACTGGTATGTATAGGCCCATATTGATCGACACCTTCACGATGTTTTTTTTTTTTTTGCACCGCTGTCCACTGTAATTGTAATCTTATGAAGTGTACTGTATTGTATTAATGCCCAGGACCACCTTGAAAATGAGCTTGCTCAATTGTTTATGCCTGGTTAAATAAAGTGATTGACTGATTGATGCACTCCACTCAAGCATCAGAGTACACATCACCCCCACCACCTGGATCAGGACATGATGTTTACGTATTGTGTCCCACACTCACTGGCCCAGGTCTGCACCAACTGGGGAGTTGGACTCAGGATATGAACCTGTGTCTCCCATGGGATGGATCAGTGCAACACACATCACCCGCCCTTTGGATTAGGGCATGATGCTTCCACACTGCACCCCACACTCCACGGGCCAAGGACAGGGAAGTCAGGTTCAGGATAAAACCCATGTCTCCCATGGGGTTGTGCAGTGGAGCACACATAATCCTCCCTCAGGATCAGAATGTGATGTCTCTGCACTGTAACCTATAACAGTTTGACCCAGAGCAAGTGTAACCCCTAGATGGCGCTATCCCAGGGGCTACTACCCCTGCCTGATTTGCCACTAACAGGTTGAGGGGCCTGGATCCAATGGCGGGTGCCTCCACCCAGAGGTCAGAGTTTGCAATAGTTAAACTTACTTGGTCACAGCCCTCTGGGACACTGCAACCCCCTTTCTTCCACTAGTGGCCACACAATATATCAGAATTACCTTCACAGTATACACTTACCCCAGGACTAGTTCCGCACTGGGACCTCCTGTGAAATAAGATACAGTGCAACAATCACAGTACAGTACTTTAACACAGACAAATACCTCAGGAAGTATAACTTTGCTGAAACAAGCAGCTCTGATTTATTTAGGGATATAACAAGGACAGGGGAAATCAGGTTAATTAGCTTATCACTTTACTATCTACCTATGGCTCTGTGCACAGGCCTATCCCTACCAGTTACTGTCCCTGGGTACCCAAGCCCTAGTGGCTAGTCCAAACCGTGGCAGCTGGTAGGGGCCCTTTCACACAGTGAAAAGAAAAATTAGTTTAAACAGTCAGCAGTACAGTGATTCCATTTGGATTTAATGTGGCAATTCAACAGGGAGCGACCCTGAATTAGTACTCACGACCTCCAAACTAGATAGGGTCCTTCAACGTCAGCAGGGCTACTCTTGAGCTCCACGAGACTCTTCACACATTTATATGGTAAAAAAGAAAGTACTATACCAGGCAGGCTGCTTCTCTATCCCGATCGCAATTACTGCACAATACCCGGGAGAACACACAGCAGATTCAGTTCCTGACAGACCGAGTGCAATTCAACAATTTCTCCAGTCTTCTACAGGGTGAGCCTGGTTTCTACTCTTCAGAGATCCTTTGATTCTTTTCACAGGACGGATTCAGTCCTAACAAGCAGTTACACAAGCTGCAGACCGAACTCTGGGCCTTACACACGTTTTTGACTAAAACTGTGCACTGAAGGAGCACAGGTTTCTTTCCCTTCACTGCCAGATCTAAACTGAAACTCCAACAGACAAAACGGGCACTTCCTTTGAGTTCCTCCCAGTTCTTGACTGGATTGGCTGTCACTCACAATAGACTGCTGCTGTTGGTTCCAAAAGGCAAGTCTAAACTACATCTCCCAGAGTCACTGCCCATACAATCCTCTTGTGGCTGGCTCAGATTATGAGTCTAAGTTCTGATTCAGTCCAAGGCACCATTTTAGAGCAAGCTTACCCCACACTGATTGGTCCAGTTCAGTAGTTCAAAACCAGAATGGGGAACTAGGCAGACACAGTTCTGACTGCAAAGAAAGCAGGTTAGACAAACTGTAATTTCATTATTACTGTAAATGATTTCTGGCAAACAGTTACATCTTTCAGATAGGTTCCCTTTGCACTCCTAGTGACTGCAAAAATGGAGTGAATTGGCAGCAGCTCGAGTGGTACTCAAACAGAGAAGCACACAGTCCCCCCATACAAACTAATTATGTCTGCAAGCAGACAGCTCTTAAAGAGACAGTACCAGAGGCTCTAAAAACACTCACTGATAAATGGCTTAAACGCCAAACACCATTCAGGCTTGGAGCGTTCAAGCAAGCTCCTGGAAGTCTTTTGGGAACCCTCATTTGCAGGGGGGTTACACAAGGCATTTGGGTTACAAGCTTATGTTCCCATGGGGTGGTGCAGGGAAGGACACATCACACTTCCCCGTTGGGATCTGGATATGATGCCTTTGTTTTGTGCCCACACCGCTCTGGCCCAGGATAGGGGAGTCCTCTCAGGCTACAAACCTGTGCATTGGAGCATGTATCATCTTCTCCCTGGGATCAGGATATGATGCCTCTGCATTGTGCCATTCTGTGCTGTCCTAGGAAAGGGGCAGGACAGGGGAGTCCGCTCAGACTGCAAACCTATGTATTGGAGCATGTAACTTCCTCTTCCTGGGATCAGGACAGGATGCCTCTGTATTGTGCTCCACGCCCCACTGGCCCACCCAGGAAAGGAGAGTCCAACTCGGTACACTAACCTGTGTTTCCCTTGGAATGGTGCAGTGCACCACTAACTGGTGTCACCTGGACAGACAATAGCCTCCTTGTTGTGGTCAATACCTTGCAGCTATCTCTTACGTTTGGTTAGGTGTAAACTAAAGAAATAAAATCCGGGTGCAGCCTTACTTTCTGTATATGAGCCCATTAGTGCAGTCATCCTGGGTAGTCCTGAATGATTTTTGCTCACATGGTGTTGATTGCTTTGCTCACCTGGTGCCCCCCAAGCTGGCTATGTGGGACCAGGGAGCACAGAACTAAGTTGCTGCTGGTTTATTTTAAAATCATCTCAGCCACATGCCTACATTCTGCCAGACATGCTGTGAAAGTAAATCATTTGCTTTCCCAGCCCCTGCGAAGTGGGCAAATGGAGCTGAGCAGTGTGACAGTAAAGTATGCCTCTTGTTTTTTTAACTCTCTGTTGCTGGAGTTGCACTGATATCCTAATGTAATTGGTCTCCCAGCCCAAGCAGAGTGGACAAAGTGGGCTAGGAAGCACAAAAAAAAAATTGCATTTTTTTATATTTATTTGCGACCAGAGCCACATTGATAATGTAACTTGTTTGCTGCCCTGGCCCTTATAAAGTATTCAAATGGGGATGGGCAGCATGAAAACAAACAATACATTCTTATTCCGCCAGCATGTTCAATTTCTACTTCTGCAGCTGCACTGATAGCCCAGTCTGTGAAGCTGTCAGGCACAGAGCATGAACCAGTAAGTCCTGGTGCTGTGCCTTCTGTTCAAACCAGTCAATCTCCATGTCTCTATTCCATAAGGACCATGCAATAGTGGTGGGGAGCAAAGCATAACAAGATAGGACCATTGTTACAGTTAAAGCAGAAGGTGTGGGGGGGGGATTATTTTAATTGGTTGGACCACTGGACTACCAGGTAAAAATGTTTGGAGGGGATAGTAATACCAGTAGAAGTGGGTACATGGCAGGAGTTGAGCCACAAGGAACTGACACCATTTTGGTGTACTTGTGAGGTAGGCTGAATGGGGTCATTGAGATGGGTGATTTATTTATTTATTTATTTAGCTTTTGTTAACCGGGTAGGTACACTGGACAATACATTTGCCTATGTTCAGGTACGACCCGGGAGGGTACACAAAATACAAGTTAAAGTACATTGGACAACACAGGTACAGAAACAATCAGTTTACAGAGTTAGAGCACAAATTACATGATCAAGTGGTTACTTACAGTAGGACTTATGCGTTGAGAACTGAGCAGTGCGGTGCATAACATTAGAGGTACAATAAATACTATTATATATACAACTGCAGGACCCCCCAGAAGGAGGACCCCCCGGTGCAGATTATGTACAACTGTTGGACCCTGGGAAAGTGGTGGAGGCAATACATACCAAGTCACACCCCAGAGCCAGGGCCAGAAGAAATCATGGAGGCTTGGGGCAACCACGCACAGAGGAAAGCTTCAGGTGGTTCCATAGGGAAGATCTGAGGCAACCATGTGAGGGAGAGGAGCGGATCAGGGCAGGAAGTGAGTTCCACAGCCTGGGTGCGCTTGAGGCAAAGTCTCTGTCACCCATTTGAGTACAAGTGGTCGGTATCTTAAGGACAGCAGAGCCCAGGGACCTGAGAGAGTAGTGAGAGGAGACAGCCGGTACAAGGAGTGCTGCCAGCCCGGGGTGCCAGTCCGAAGAACCTTACCCATGAAGCATCCCAGCACAAAGTCTAAGTAATGAGAGGGAGAGAGCCAATTCAACTTGCTGTACAGGTTGCAGTGATGGGTGAGACGAGGGGCAGCAAGAGCGAAGCGACAAATATTGTTATATGAGATGGTTCATCTAGAAAGGTGCACTTTGGCAGTGTGAGCAAACAGAAAGCTTCCGTAAGTGAGAGAGGGGAGGAACACGCCACGAGCCAGTGCAAGTCAGGTGGCAGGGGTGAGATTGCTCTATGCTCTGTACGCCATACCCAGTTTACAGTTGACAGTTTTGCAAACATTCTGGATATGATGCCCAAGGTTGAGCTGTGGGTCGAGTGTCACACCAAGGTATTTGAAGGTGCTAATGACAAGGACCGGAGCGTTATCAAGTCTGGTAATGCACAATGGAGCAAGAGAGGCCTTAATCTTGGCCAGGGACCCAAACAGCATGGCATGAGTTTTTTTAAGGCTGAGAACCAGCTTATGGGACGCAATCCAGGATTGGATACTCCTGAAATCCTCAATCAGATGACAGTTGATGTCCCCAATATCCTGAGAATGAGTGAGGATGACCAGATCATCTGCATACAGGGTGGATCTGCAGTGGACAGTGGTAGAGGGTAGGGCATTGACAAAGATGGAGAAGAGCAGGGGACCCAGGACTGAACCCTGGTGCACTCCTGAGGATATGGTAGCAGTCCCCGAGAGCACCTTTCTGAAACTGACCAGCTGTTGTCTACCTTGTAGGTAATTGGAGAACCACCGAAAGACCTGGGAGGACAGGCCAAGGGACCCAAGCTGAGAGCAAAGCATGGAATGATCAACAAGGTCAAAGGCCTTAGAGAGGTCAATAAAGACAGCACCAGAGAGTTTCCCCGGTCCATAGCTGTTCTTATTCCAGAGGTGACAGAGACTAGGGCAGAGGATGTGCTATGCCCTTTCCTAAAGCCATGCTGTGCTGGAGACAGCAGCTAAAGCAATATACCATGACAAGGTGTGGGTATATTTATTTATTTATTTAAGAATCAGTTTACAACCTTTGAGCCAGAGGCTCGTTTCCAAAGGTACTTTGTCACATAAAGACATACATTGTGTTTTTGGTTACATAGCAAAGATTTGCAAAACAATAGGCGTTCAACAGAGGTGCCACGTCACATTGTGGTCAGACGAATACAATTGGGTACAGGGTACATGTAATTGATAACAGGTGTTACACAAGTTGGTATCAAGTGAGCAATCTGGCAGGTAAACACTGAAACAGCTGGCACTGGCCAGGTTAAACATAGGCATGGTGTACAGGGAAGTGGTGGAGGGGATGGTTAGGTGGAGAGCTGCCCGGGGGGGGCATTGTCAAGAGAAGCAGAGGTGGAGGCTATGTTCAGAGACAGGAGCAGGATTTACCATGCCTTGTGTGGTTTGAGCACAAGGCCACAGAACGAGTGAGTAAACCACACCAGAAGTGATAAATCCTGCCATATACTCATACCCTGGAGTTGTATATTGCGATTATACATTGTACCCCTTACGTTTTTAAAAAAATAAATAAATAAAGAGAAAAGTGCATTTTTTTTGTTATTTTACACCATTTTGGTTTTATTTATTGTTGCGTTGGAAAACAGAAAATAGCCAGAATACAGTAGATTGAGAGGCAACTTCAACTCAGCCCTATCTTGTAAATGATAGCTGGCATGGAATCTGAAAATGTTTGATTGTTTAACTTCAGTAAGGGGCTGTAGTGGGCAAAAGTGATAACAGCATTGAGGATTTTTATTTTTCTCTATGATGATGTAAGACTTTGGGCTGCAATGTGTAGTGAGGAGCGAAGTTCAGCACGTGGTCTTCATCGGAATAGACGACTGCTGAACCTATTGTAACAGCCTGTTTCTGGGTGCCATCGCTGTTGAAGCACTATGTTTTTATAATTCTGACTAAACTGATTTTTTCTTAAATGGAGACATTAACAGATATTTATTTAATGTGTGACAGCATTCAGTGAGTTTTCCAGCTGTGAAGATTTGGGGGGACATCGGAAAGAAGCAGAAGCGATGGTGAAACAGAAAAGTTAAAAAAGATGAGCTGCGAGGAAGTGGTTACCGGGAAACTAGCTAGAAAAAAAACTGTTGGGGGGGGGGGGCACAGTTTTGGTCCTTGTATGAGTTTTGGTTTCATCTGGTTGATTGCTGCTGTTTAGCAGAGAAGCAATGTGGCGAGATGACTTGCCTTCCGTTGCTGCCTTTGCTAGTCTTGGGCTGGTGATGGTTGGAGTGATTTTAGGGGTTGTTCTTTATGCGGCAGACTAGCGGCCGGCACCTTTTTGCGTTGGTACACTGGAGGATTTCCAACACTGGAAAGGTGCCAACCAGCCAATCAGAAAGCAGCATTTACTCTGTATTGACCTGGCCATTGTATAATGTCAGATTTAGTATATACTAACATACTAATTGCCAGCAGATTAGGCCTTACGATCTATCGAGTCTGCTCGAACCTCAGATCCCTAGTTGGGTGCTGAGGCCCCCCCCCCCTTGTGTTCCAGAAAACCCTATCATCCATCCCCACCCCACTGGGCCAGGCCATCATCTGATACATCCATTTTCTGTGTCTGTCCCACCCTTTCTTGAAGCCCTCCACTGTGGATCTCTGAACCAGCTCACCAGGCAGAGCATTCCAAGGGTCCACCACCCTCTAAGTAACAAACCTCCTCCTCTTTCCCCCCCCCTTACCCTTCCACCTTCCAACTTCAAACCATGCTCTCTGGTGATACCTCCCTGCTTTAGTCTAAAGATCCCCTCCATGTTTACCCTATTTATTCCCTTGAGGTACTTGAAGGCCTCAGTCATGTCCCCCCATCTCTCCTCTCCTCCAATGAAAACAGGCAGAGCTCCACAAGTCTGTCCTCATACGTCAAATCCCCTAGTCCTTGTATCATCTTAGTTGCCCTCCTCTGTACCCTCTCCAGGAGCTGTATGTCCCTCTTCAAGTGTGGTCTCCAGTACTGTACACAGTACTCAAGGTGTGGTCTAACCAGTGCATTGTACTGCGGCAGAATCACTTCCCTGCTCCTAGAGGTGATCTCCCTTAAGATGCATCCCAACATCCTGTTTGCCTTGCTAGCCGCTCTCCTGCACTGCTCAGAATTATTCATACATGCATCCATCATGACCCCTAGGTCTTTTTCCCCTGTTAAGGCCTCCAGCACCTCCCCTCCCAGGGTGTACCTGTGTTTTTAGGGTTTCCCACCCAAGATGTAACACCTTGCACTTGGTGATATTGAAATTTAATTTCCATGTGTGAGCCCAACTTTCCAGGGTGTCCAGGTCCCCTTGCAGGGCCAACCTCCCCTCTTCCCCCTCAACTACTGCTCCCATCTTGGAGTCATCAGTGAAGAGACTCATTTCACACCCTATACCCTCCCTGATGTCTGATATGTATGCATTAAACAGGATCGGACCCAGGACCGAGCCCTGAGGTACACCACTACCGACCTCTATAGGGTTTGAGAGCTCCCCAACGACCACTGCTCTCTGGGTACATCCAGCTAGCCAGTTTTCAATCCATCTGACCATCAAAGGGCCTACTCCCAACCCCATCAGTTTCTCCACCAGACCATTGTGGGGGACAGAGTCAAACGCCTTGCTGAAGTCCAAGAATAATACATCCACAGGCTTTCCCCTGTCCAGTTCTGATGTTACCCATTCGTAGAACTCCACAAGATTGGTATATTGCCTAGTATAGTGAACTATTGACCAGTTTTAGTCTGAAACTAGTCAATAGTCCAAAAACCTTTGCTGTCATGTGACTGGCTCAGGATTAATCAGCGACCAGGATTTTGTTTTTATTTTAAAAAACATTTTTTGAAATGTGGTCTTCTTTCAGGCAATTTAACCAATATGTAGAACAGTTTCATCTACTTACACTTCCACCTTGTACATGTAATCACCCAAACATTTTATCGCCACTACCCCCCAACCAGCCCTGAATCTTTCTTGTTTTTGCAGGCTTTGCCTGTTAAAACCTTAGAAGATGCCAGTGACTTGGGTTCAGAATTGAAACAGGGCTGTCAGGGGTTGGCTGGGGGGGAGGGCAAGGAGTGAGATTGAGTCACCACAAGGCAGCTCTATCCTCCTTTGAGGGACTTGGGCCTCCCCAGCCATTGGACACCACCCGGTGGAGAATGTATGGTGGTGCCAACCAGAGGGAGCTCTGGTGCTAGCCACAGGGAGGGGTGGAAGGGGCTGAGCTGGTGTCACGGGGCATGTGTGCACCTCCATTCATGCACAACACCCATGTGCTGCGGTCCCGGGAATAGGGGAAGAAAAGGGAAAAAAAACAATAAAGTACTAATTAAAAAAAAAAACTTAGGAGATTACTGATAAAAATAAAACTGTTTGAAAGGTCTTGTAGTTTTGTTAATTATTATGCCCCATCAGTCAGAGTGATGATTTCTGCACTGTGGATAGAGGCATTTCATGCAACCAGGCATATGCAAACATAATAATAATCTGAAAACATTACCAGATCTGTTTACATGAGCCAGTTACCAGATTCAAATAGGAAAAATCCAGGTATTTGAATCGGGTTTCTAAAAGTTTACATAATCTGATTATAATAAGAATGTTCCTGTTTACATGGCTCTGAATAATCTGATTCAGATATCAGATAATTCAATAATCTAGTTCGAATCAGATATCTACCTGCATGTAAACATGGTGACTGACACTGTTCACGTGGAGGGGGCCCAAAAAAGGCCATGTTGAAAATTTGGTGCAACACCTCCAAAAAATGGCCCAGTGACACCTGGGCATTGAATAATTTCTACGCACATGTGTAACTTTGATCATTTGGTAGCTCTTCACAGCCCTATCGGCTCTGGCTAGAGTTTGTTTAACCAAGCTGCTGTGATATCCTACAAAAGACTGTTCAACTACTCTCTTTTTCCATCAGAGCAGTTCAAGAGGCCAAAGAGAACAGAGGAGGCAGTTCTCCTGTTGTAGAGTTTCAAACTTTAAAAAGCCTATTCTGGGCTTCTAAACTATAATAGCTAGCCGCAGACTTGTCCAGGTTCATTCTGAACACAGGTTAAGTCTAGGCCACCTGCCTGAGTGGAGGACTATAACAAACCAGGAAGTGAGTTGTAACTACAATTTAAGCAGCAAAAGGCACTTTTTAAAGGAAGTGTAAAAGCATTCTCCTGAAGAAGCCTATAGTATAGGTGAAATGTTGGGACTGGCTGCTGTATTACGACAGAACCAAAAGAGAAGAAAAGTGTTGAAACATAACTGCTGTTTGGTGAATTTATGCGCCCCCCACATTGATCTCCCAAAACAACTGCTCCTCTAATAACACCACTGTGTGCGCTCTCGCTCTCTCTCCACTTCAAACAAAATAAAAAAAGGGTGGTGTTCACCTAGCAAATAAACATGAAACAGCAACCCTATGGGGGGGGATCACAGCAGCTGGATGGAAGGTGCAACTTCTTGAACCATAGTCTATCCAGCAGTAAAACACAATGAGTGCTGAGTATGTCTGAATGTATACAGATTCTGGATGTATACGTCTGCAGTTTCCTAAATTAATAGACAGCAGAAGAATATTTCTATGATAATATTAACCCCCCCCCAAAAAAATTCTTTTTTTTTTATTCCTTATTTTATGTAATTTTCATATTTTATCATCACAATAATCCACTCCAGGATGTGGGTAATGCTGGCATTTAACCATTTCTGGTATAGAGTTGATCACTGTATATGTGGCCTCCTGACCAAACTACAAAAGGCATAGGTAAAAGCCAGCATAACTCACACATGGTCCTGGATTATTGCTTAACCGATGTCTGTTGACCAATATTTAGGCAACAGTTTGTATCAAAATTATTTGTCTATGTCAACCTGACCCAAATAATTCATTGAAAAAAGGCCTCCTGACCATAATGGTTCCAAAGTTAACCTATTCTAAAGATGTGTTTTTAAAGTGGGTTAACTTCAGAAACATTAAAGTAGCAGTATTTTTATTAGAAAAAGAATTGTGCGCATTTGACTTTTATGGAGTAATGCATTTCTGGTAAAATATCAATGTATCTATTTTTCTTTTTGTTGTATTTCAGGCTGTTCACCCTCAGGCCTCGCAAATCATGAACAAAGCTTTAAAGATCAGGGTCAGATGGCCAAAAATTGGGGACCCATATTAAAAAAAATATATTTGCCCCAAAAAACTGCTATAGTGTGTGGTTTACTGTGAAAAACATTTTCTGCAGGAGAACTATATTAATACTCAAGTCTGACATTTGCTGGGAATTTTGTTTTTGTTGTTGGAGTGACCGTAAACACCTTTTGAGGCAAAAATTGAAGCCTGAAAGTCATCGAAACAAAGCAATTGGGGAAAATGTTGCTTAGAATAAGTATTAAAATGCACA
Source organism: Neoceratodus forsteri (assembly GCA_016271365.2). Taxonomy (NCBI): domain Eukaryota; kingdom Metazoa; phylum Chordata; order Ceratodontiformes; family Ceratodontidae; genus Neoceratodus; species Neoceratodus forsteri. The sequence continues at coordinate 536,639,072 of CM057458.1, forward strand.
AGTCTGTCAATATTGAATGTTGTTATCTGAAATTGTCCTGGAATCCCGGTTGTGTTGAAGAAGTGGGTGTTGCTTTCATTTGACGTTGCTTTTGGGGCAATGTCAGTCAGTTGTTCCAGTGCTTCCTTTGGATTTGTTTCAGCTTGCTCTGGTTTAATATTTGGCATGATAATTGTACTGGTGACAGCTTCACTGTTGCCTGTGAGAATGGAGCTCCAATTCAGTGGATCTATGTTTGAGGTAGTCTAGTAATTATGTGACAACCCTTTTGATATGCACATGTGTGACAGCTTTCATTTTGCAAATCATGGGCAAAATATTTATAATGTATGTTAGAACGCTGTTAACCTTAGGAAATCATCATTTCCTAAGGTTGTTAACCTATCGATGTGGCGTAGATATGTTGTTAACCTATCGATCCTACGTCCATCGATAGATTAACAACAGCGAGTGGTCTGGCGACAAAGCGCGCTTTTTTCGCCGACGGAAACCGACTGAAGGAAAACCGACGGGAAGGACTGAAGGGCATGGCGGTGACTTTTAAAAGCGTAAGCCCTTTTTTTTGATAGTGGGACCATACACTATAAAAATAATGTATGGTCCCTCTATCACGGCAGCGTCAATTTTAACCGTCTCGAGGTTGCCATGGCGGCGTAAACCTCCTCGAGCTTCGCTCTCGAGGTTTACATGGTCACCCTGGCAACCTCTCGACTGTTAACTGACCGGTTAACGATAGAGGACCATACATTATCCTCTATTTTATACATTCCAAAAGGTGATTTTGCAGTCCCCTGTGCAAAATTACCTTTAGGCCAGGAGTTGAACATTTACTCTGCCCTTCTTCATGAGACAGTTTCCTAAAAAGGCTATGCTGCACATCTGGTGAGAGAGAGAGAGACAAAGAGACAGAGAGACACAGAGGTTCCTTTCTGATAGATGTATTAAAGGTTTGACTTCAGAGGCCAGTAAGATGGAAATAACCACAGTGTAAGCTACTTCATAAAAGTTCAGCCACACCAGTATATTACATCAAAAGCTGGTTTATTGTAGATTTTCATTACTACAACGATCCCCTGTATGCCCAATGTTTCACCCAACTGGGCTTCCTCAGGGGCTAGGAACTATATGAAATGTACAAATTATACTATTTAATATACATATAAATGTAATAATTCCCCAAAGAGGGCTTGTTCAATTTAATCTGGTCGCAGTGTGCTGTCCCTTTAACACACCATACTAAACCTGTATTAAGTATTTATAGTGCTGTTATTGCAAATTCATAACATCAATTCAGTCTCATTTAAATTGTCAGTATTTGTGGACCCATCTAAACATTGCTAAACATCACATAAGAGTACTATGTAACATTTTTAAAGTGTTCAACATTTTTAACTTCAACAGTCTGTAAAATCCTTAATGGGTGCTTGGTTTTACCTTAATTTATTGTCGACTAGATTAGTCTTCCTGATAAGATGATATCACTGTTTCTGTTATTATCCTTTTTCTGCAATTAAAGGTTATATGTTTTAGTTGAATAATCCATTCTGTTAAAAAGACATTTTACTGTTTCTTGCTTGCTTGCTGTATGCTGACTCATAACATTTGTTTATTATTTATTTTTTAGCTTGTTTTTGTGCACTTGCTGTTATCCTGTACCCAAATATCATTCAAAATTATGGAAATACTTCAGGTTGCTTCAACCTTCTCTGTCTACTGGTTCTATAAACAGTTTAACAATTTTAACATTCTCTGCTAGTGTTACGTATCGGGTATATACTGCAGAACTAATATATTTTGCATTAAAAATATTTATTGGTCCGAACAGTGGCAGCATATTCACTGCACATAATTTTCACTGGTGCCGGGTTGTTGGTAACAGCAGCAGTGGGATTAACAATATTTCTCTTTCATATTATTTTTGCAATTTCAGGATGGTCAGCGAATATAGTGAAAATAAAATGAAAGTGAAATATATTAGTTCTACTATATATATATATATGTATATATATATATATATATATATATATTTATACAATGGGGGTGAGACATATTCCAGTGAGATAAAACAAGTTATTTTCACTGCAGTGAAATAAATCCTGATATCAGCAGAGTTAAAATAAATGCCATTTATTACACCCCCTAAACCTATGCTAAACCCATGCAAAGCAGCGCAATCACGCTAAACCCGCACAATCACACTAAACCCATGCAATCGCACTAGACCCACGCTAAGCCCGCACAAGCCATGCAAATTCTACATTTTGCAGCAGTGCCCTATTGTATAAATAGGACACATGATGTGCACATCGTGGAATATGAACAATATTTTCACTCCTGCCTCGTGAGCACTGTATATTCCACTTGTGCCTTTGGCACTCATGAAATATCCAGGCTCACTCTGCAGGAGTGAAAATATTTTCCATATTCCACTCATGCCCATCATGTATCCTATATATATATATATATATATATATATATATATATATATATATATATATATATATGTTTCATGTAACATTAACAATTAAAAAGTAGCCTATTTTATAAGTGCACTAAGACACTGCAAAGGTGTTCATTGATCAGATCTGACCACCCTTCCAGGAGCTGAAGGCACTCGGCCTGTGGCCTTATGCCTTACAACATCCCTGGGTGTGCAGTCAGATCTGTTCAATGCACCCCCATTGTGTCTTATTACACATTACACTTATTACTTATTGTGGCTTATATAACATAATTTGTAATCATGTATCAGTTTCTGTGTATTGCGTAGTCACCATGGGCAAGACTCTATTGTAAACAATCCTTCAGGTTTAGTAGGCTATCCTGTAAAAATATCATACACAAACTCCTGCAATAAAATTTCAAACAGTGTATGTCTGTCACTTAAAATGAATTATAGTGTACAGTGGAACGTTGTTCCAAACTGATTTTCATCTGAGCTGAAACACTGTTGTACCACAGTTCAAAGGTCATGGAATGCTGTTCAACCCTTCTGTGGTACAACAATGTTCCAGCTCAGTTGAAAATCATAGGAGCCACACTAACAGACACTGCAGGACCAACCAGATGAAAAGTTGCTGCAATGGTATGGACAGACAACGTAATCCTGCAGATGCAGGATCAAACAGATTGAGTAAAAAATATGCATGATCACCCAGATATATACTTCTATGTGAAAAATTAAATGCAGGATCAACCAGATATTTAAAATAACTAATAAAAATAGACTCTATTTCTCCACCTCAGTTTGCTAAGTGAGACATACAGCTGCCATTTTTTTAAAGTCCTCAAAAACCTGACTGATAAACAAAAAGATTGTGTGCTACAGATGTAGGGATGTCTGGTCCCTAGCAACCACACAACTTACTCTAGCAACCAGACCATAATCCCTGAATGAGATGCAGCAGCAAACAGTTTGTTTTTGTATTTAAAAACAATGATATACTTAACATGTGTTTACATTACCTAGGGGAGCACCATACACTATAAAAAACACTGGCTGGGCAACTCTGTGCCCAAACAGTGTGTTCTGTCACTTTGAGGTTTTGATTCCCACAGGCCTTTCAAGGTCACAGGGAACCAGAACCCCTCTGTGGCAGAATGCATTGGTTGCACATACAGTAGTTGCCCATCCAGTATTCTCTATATAATTCATAGGGCTGTTGTTTTAGTGTGTATAATAATATTGAGTTGCATTGTGCAATAGAAAAGCCAGTAGGACAAGGAGGTACAGGGGTCTATTTTCACATGGGCTGTTTACACTGAAATGGTATGTGAACCTGTACATTGTGTTCTATAAATGTAGAAGTGTTTTTTGCACTTGATTTCCTGCTTTGGATTTGAATTGATTTAATTATATTAAATTACCTTAATACTAGCCTGGAGTGTCATTTCTTTATTTGTTGTCTAGTTTTACACTTACTGAACAGATCTGTTTATACAAATACCATCTGGGTACTGCAGAATGTCAATATGCTAGTTTAAGGAAGTCGTTAACAAAATAAAATATATGTTCACTGTTGCTATGGGGACTTGAAAGGACTGCACTATATTTTTGGCTAGGCATGTCCTTCACAACATTCCATGTAGGTTGCGCATGGGATTTGGTTCTACCTGACTGGTAAGTTTGTTATGTGCATGAGCTAAGTTTTACTTTTCATGCCATTGCAAAATGCCAAACGTATGTTTTGTTTATGAGTGTGATTAAGCAAAAGGTTCAAGGAATCCCAATAGACTTGATATTGTCTGAAAAACCTGAAGAAAAAACTTGAGTAGAATTAGTATCCACTCTACAAAGTTACTATTTACCAAAATTATAGGCAAAGCATAGTAAGCCACATTTATTTGTTAGGCACCATCCAGATCTCTGAGTGCTGCACAAGCAACAGTTTAAAATCTTATACACATAATTTAAAACAGGTCAGGATATATGCACAACCCTAAAGAAAAACACACCGCCAAAAACCCAGCTCCAAGTGATCCCAAATGCCAAATTAGCAAGTGGGTTTTTAGCAAATTCATAAAATATTCAAATGCTGGGGTCTCTCTAATGATAGCAGGAAGTGAGTTCCACAAAATGGCCACAACAATGCAGAAGACCCTGTCACCTGATGATTTCATGCAGGAACGTGGCACCATGAGGAGCCCCACCTCAGAGGAATGAAGGGGCAGACAAGTGTGTATTGAATCATAAAGTCTTTCAGTTTGCCAGTGCCCAAATCATGCAGGGCTTTGTAGATTAACAGACTTATCTTGAAGCTGATGTGCCACCTCACTAGCGACCAATGCAGTTTCTGCAAAACTGGCATGATATGCATGGATTGAGGTCCCTGCAGATATCTGGGATTCGGAGTTCTGCAAGTGATGTACAACTCCTGAAGATATCCCCAGGTAGAGAGCATGGCAATAATCCAGTAGTGTGGCAACAAATGCTTGTACAAGTGTTTCCAAGTCTGACAGAGACAGGTTCGAATTCAGGTGATATTACACAGATGGTAAAAGCCACTACAGACAACAGACAACACCCAATGTTCTAGAGTCAATCCACTGTCCACAGTGATTCCCAAATTTCTTACCATATCAACCACTTATATTGTGTTGCCATTTAATGATAGCAACAGGACACTATCATTGTTCATTGCTGCCCCCATATGACCTGGTTTCACTAGTAACAGCTCTGTCTTTGTCGACATAGTCTAAGCCAGCTTGAGGCCATCCAGTCTTGGCTTTCAGCCAAATGCTAGTCTAGCACAGCCACCATGTTGACCCCATCAGGAGCACATGACAGTATATCTGAGTGTCATCTGCGTAGCAGTGAAAACCCAGACCATACCACCTGGTACTCTCCCCCAATGGAAAAATGTACACTGCGAATAACATGGGAGCTCAAATTGATCCCTGAGACACCCCACAGCAGAGAGCAACAGCAATCAAGAGGTTACCGATTAATATTACTTTCTGTCATCTGCTGTACAGGTAGGACTCAAACCACCACATCGCCATGCCAGTGAGTCCCACATAGACCCTTAAACAGGTCAACAACTCCCCATGATCCACTGTATCAAATGCAGAAGAAAGATCCAACAGTACCAGAAGAAGATCATTGAACACAATGACTAGTATGGTCTCCATGCTATACTGAAGTCTAAACACAGACAGAAATAGCTCAAAGATCTCCTAACATGCCATGCAGTCCCACAACTATGCCACTGCTATCTTCTGAATTACCTTCACTAAAAAGTGGGAGGTTTGAGACAGGCCTGTAATTTGTAAGCTCTTAGGGTTCAAAGACGGCTTCTTCAGCAGGGGCTTCACCACTGCCCTTTGCAGTTCATAGGTTTCATAGGTTCATTCAAGCCGAGGATAGAAATACCATCCTATAAGGCTCGCCTTCCAATTATTATTGACATATGAATTTGTTATTTCCAAAAAATAGATCTATCCCATTCTTGAATTCGTTCATAGTTGTACTATTAACAGTTTCCTTTGGTAAGTTATTCCAGGATCCCACAGCTCTTAAACTATACCAATATTTCCGAAAGTTATGTTCCCAAATTTGTTGGTGCAATTGTTTATTATGTTTCCTTGAACTAGTTCTCCCAAGTTTATATGTGAACCCCAGTTCTTTTAATAACTTGTCATCTTCCATACTCTTATATAGGAAACATAGATCTCCTCTTATTCTACGATACTGCAATGAAAAAAGATTTAGACTAACCAGTCTATTGTAATATGTTTTATTTTCTATTCCTTTTACTTTTTTAGTAAATCTTCTCTGGACTTCCTCAATATTTAATATGTCGTCCTTATTATAGGGTGACCAAACCCTTGCACAATACTCCAGGTGCGGCCTGACCAATGCGACGTACAGAGGCGTCAACACATTCCTATTTCTACTCACTATGTGCTTAAGTATACAATTTAGAATCTGGTTAGCCTTTCTAAGCTGGTTTCTACAGTGCACTCTGAACTTCAGGTCTTTGGTAACTGTAATTCCCAGATCTTTTTCCTCAGTTACAACCCCTAGTGTAATGTTATCTATTTGATAAGTTACTTCTATGTTATTTTTCCCCAGGTGCATAACTTTACATTTGGTTTTGTTTAGCCCTAACTTATTACTGATTGTCCATTCATGTATTGAGTCCAGTGTGTACTGTAATGCTAATATATGTTTGTCTTTATTTGTGACTACACCCAATCTGCAATCATCGGCGAACTTTTGCATCCATATATTATTGTTCCTGATCTTTAAAGAGGAAATATATATATTAAACAAACTGGGGCCCAGCACCGATCCCTGAGGCACTACACTGGTCACCAAAGCCCAGTCAGAGTATTCTCCGTTTATGACCACCCTCTGTCTTCTATCCCACAGCCAATCAGGAATCCATCTGCATATGTTATTGGGTAGTTTTACATTTTTCAACACTAACAATAATTTCTTATGAGGCAATTTATCAAAGGCCTTAGCAAAATCGAGAAAGACCACATCCACAAGGTTCCCAATGTCCAGTTCTCTATTAACTTTTTCATAAAAGGACAGTAGATTGGTCTGGCATGATCTATTCTTCACAAACCCGTGCTGTATAGGATCCCTCATGTCCTGTACCTCCAGGTGTTCTTTTAGTATGTCTTTAATTATGGTCTCCATAAGTTTTCCCGGTATTGATGTCAATCTTATGGGCCTAAAGTTTTCTGGTTGGGTACTAGGTCCTTTTTTTAAGATGGGTACAATATTTGCTAATTTCCAGTCATAAGGGACGGAACCAGTATTTATAGATGTTTGGAATATGTGTGTCAAAGGATGGGTCAGTTCACTATCCAATTCCTTTAGGATTTTAGGGTGCAAACCATCTGGGCCTGGGGACTTATTTGGGTTAAGTCCAACTAACTGTTTAAATATGTTATCTGGGTTCAGTCTTATCATCTCTTGCTCAAGAGGTTGCTTTGTGTAGTATGTATCATTTTCGTTAGAATTATAAACCGAACAGAAGTATTTGTTTTGAATATTCGCCATTTGTTGGTTAGAAGCTGGGGATCCATCATCAGTAGAGAAGGGACCTATACTGTTTGAAGTCTTCCTCCGATTATTAATATAAGAAAATAAGGCTTTTTTGTTATCCTGTACTTTCTTAGCAAGATTGTACTCATATATGGTTTTAGCTTTCCTAATACTAATTTTAACTTTTTTTTGACATTCCTTATACTCTGTGTATAATTTAACCATTTTAAGAACTTTTAGCTTCTTAAATAGTCTATTTTTTTTTATTTATTAACATTTTAATTTTTGTAGTAAGCCAGGCAGGTCTTATAGATCTGTCCTTATGATATTTGGTTGCTACAGGGACAAATTTAGTAGTTAATTCCTCCAATTTAGCTTTAAGAGAATCCCACATGCTTTGTATGGGTTTGTTATCAAATTCAGAAATCCAATCCCAGCAGTCCAATTTAATTTTCATATTATGGAAATCAGTTTTCCCCATGTTTAGTTTTACAGTAGCTCCTGTGAGTTTCCTAATTTCAGTTTCCTTTATATTAAATGATACAATATTATGGTCACTGCTACCTAATGGGGCTCCAACTACCACAGAATTTACTATGTCTCCCATATTAGTAAAAATTAAATCAAGAATATTATTACCCCTTGTACTCTCTTGGACCAGCTGGTCAAGACCCCTGTGATCCATTATATCAATATATTGCCTTTCAAGGGGACAAGTGCTCATGCCATTTACCCAGTCAATATTTGGTAAGTTATCAATACATAGATACATAGATACATAGACAGTGTCGGCAGATAAGGGCCTATGGCCCACCTAGTCTGCCCATTTGAGCTTGTAAGTTCAGTTTGTTTTCCTAGAAGTCTGTTTCCCTTTACCCCTGCCCTCTAGAATTCCTTTATGTCTATCCCATGCATTCTTAAATCCTGTGATTGTTTCAGCCCCACCACTTCCTCTGGCAGGGTGTTCCACTTGTCCACCACCCGTTCTGTGAAGAAATTCTTTCTCATGTTTCCTCTGAATCGTCCTCCTCCAACTTCATCCCATGCCCTCTAGTCCTGAAACATCTTTTTCGCTTAAAATAGTGATTTCCTGCACCCTGTTCCTCCCTGTAAGATACTTGTATGTCTCTATCATATCCCTCTCTCCTCCTCTCCTCCAGGAGTACATGTTCAGTTCCTTCAGCCTGTCTTCATAGGACTTGTGATGCAACCCATGCACCATCTTTGTTGCCCTCCTCTGAACCTTCTCTACCCTGTCTATGTCCTTACGTAGGGTATGGTCTCCAGAGACTGTACACTGTACTCCAGGTGGGGCCTCACTAGTGTCTTGTATAGCGAGATTATGACCTCCTTTTCCTGCCGGTGATGCCCCTGCCTATACATCCCAGCATCCTATTTGCTTTACCTGATGCCTTGTCACTGTTTCCCTACCTTGAGGTCATCAGAGATGACAACCCAAGATCCCTTTCCTGCTTGGTGCATGCTATATCCTCACCCCCCAACTGATATATTGTGCCAGGGTTTTTGTGCCCCATATGCATTATCTTGCACTTCTTTGCATTGAATTTCAACTGCCAAACCCTTGACCATTCTTCAAGTTTCTACAGGTCCCTTCTCATTCTGTCTACACCCTCTGGTGTGTCTACTCTGTTACAGAGCTTTGTGTCATCAGCGAACAGTGAAATTCTGCCTTCTAGATCCTGTGCAATGTCACTGATGAAGATGTTGAATAGGACCGGTCCCAGCACTGATCCCTGTGGTACCCACTGGTTACTCTTCCCTCTGTGGGTGACAGCCATTTACCACCACCCTCTGTGTCCTGCCACCCAGCCAGTTACCTACCCACCACACTACTGTCCTGCCCACACCCATATTCCCCAGTTTGTGTAATAGTCTTCTATGTGGCACAGTGTCAAAGGCCTTGCTGAAGTCCAGATAGGCCATGTCCACTGCCCTCCGCTGATCCACCTCCTAGTCACCCAGTCAAAAATTCAATGAGGTTGGTCTGACATGACCTCCCCTGGTGAAACCATGCGCCTTGGGTCCTGTAGTCCATTGACAACCAGATGTTCCACAAATCTCTCCTTCAGTAGTGCTTCCATGATCTTTCCCACTACCGAGGTGAGGCTGACTGGTCTGTAGTTCCCTGCTTCTTCTTTGTTCCCACTTTTGTATAAGGGGACTACATCTGCTGTCCTCCAGTCTTTGGGTACCTCCCCTGTTTCCAGTGATTGGCTGAACAGGATAGCCAGAGATTCAGCCACCACCTCTCTTAGTTCTTTAAGGACCTTGGGGTGCACCCCATCTGGCCCCATTGCTTTATCAGCTCTTATTACTTCCAGTTCCTTCAGGACCCTTTCTCGTGTAACCTATATAATAACCAATAATCTAGTGTTTGGGTCCAATTTCTCAAATATATTCAATAAAGTCCTGTCATTGTCACGTGACATAGATGGTGGCCTAAAAAGTAGCCCTAATATGATTTTGGGTCTATTAATCGGTGATAATTGAACCCAAAGGAGTTCAGTTTGGCCTACATCCCATTTTAGTTCTTCTGAGACAATATCATTGTGAATATAAATTACCAGTCCTCCCCCTTTTCTATACTTTCTACAATAAGAAAAGAGTTTATACCCCTCAATTTCCTTGTCCCATTTATCATTTTCATCCCACCATGTTTCAGTGACCAAGGCTATATGTACTTTATTACTGCGTAGGATTATTGTTAGCTCATCATATTTGTTCTGTAAGCTTCGTGCATTAATCAAAATAACATTCCACCCCATAATGTCTACAGAGGAAGATGGGATTACGTTTAAGTTTTTGTTATCCGTACCCCCCTTCCTATCCAGTTTAAATGGAAATTAACAATCTCCTGAACCTTTTTACCCAAAATCCTGACTCCAGCATAGTTTAGATGGACACCATCATTTCTGTATAAGGAAGCTCTACTAAATGTTTTTTCATTATCCATAAAACCAATCCCTTCTTCGACACAGTATTGTCTAAGTTTACCATTAATTATTGATATCTGTTTGTTTCTGAATGACTTGTTTCCCTGCATTGGGGTTATTCCAGAAATAATAATTTCCCCACCATAATTCCTTACTGCATCAACAGTGATCTTGTAGTCCCTTTGCATGGAGTTCCAGTTAGTTTTGCCTACGTCGTTGGTCCCCACATGTAAAATGACTAGAGGGGTAACTGTGTTTTCGAAAAGACCTTGCAGCATACCAACTATGTCATGTATTTTAACTCCAGGTAAGGGCTAACTGTAGTATGTTCATTTTGGTTATAACATATATAGGTGTCTATACCCCTGATAATTGAATCCCCTATTATCAAGATATCCCTTTCTATCAGTTTATTTTTGCCAGATGTTTTTTCTCCAGCAAGGTAGGTGGGGTTATCTAGATTTATGTTACTACCTGATACCTCATTTGGTACCTGTACACATTCTGTATTTTTAGATGTTTTGATTTCACTTGGTAAACTATTCCTGGTGTTTACAGAATCATCCTTTGCAAGGCACTCAAATCTATTCAGTACATCTACTGTGATAAATGACTGAGATACACCACTAGTCTCATTTTTATCATTTGTACTATCTAGGTGAACTGAATTATATAGAATCAACGTTTGTCTACTACTAACATCACATACAGCCTCGTCAATATATTCTTCTAATTTAGATATATCTTTGTAAGTCTGTATTCTGGCCTCGAGTTCAAGTACTTTCTTTTGTAATTCAAAATTTATAGTACATTTATCACACGCAAACTCTGTGTTAGCGCCGTCATCCATGTACATAAGACACTCCTGGCATGATTTTTTGCCTTTAATTTTTTTGCCTTGTGTAGGCCATTTTTTGTTATTGTTTAGTTCTTTGTAATTAAGTATTTAAGGACCTTTTAACTGTTTAAATTTGGGCCCACTTACCAATTTCACGTTTTACTGAGCCTCAGAAGTTTGTCCCCCAGTGGTTCCCAGTGTCCCCAGTGGACACAGCAGACACATGACACGCATGTCTCTGTGCGCATCTCCACGCGCAACTCGTGCTCCTCTTGGCTTGCTCCGCTCGCTGGAGTGGCTATTTTAATAGTGTTTACACACTGGAAGTAGCCTGCAAACCCCTCGTTGTGCAAATGAAACTAAAGTTGTTATTTTTAGCCCACAAATCTACTAAAGGGACTATCTAAGGTTTTAAAGTGCCAAAAGTTAAAAAAACACTTAAAATGACATAAAATAGACTAGTTTGTAGTTCGTTTGCATTGGTCCCGAACTACAGTCTCTCTTCCTGCTTCCAGTTTAGTTGCTTGGCTCAATTCACCAAACAAAATTATTTGTATATTTGTTTTTCTTTATAAACAGCTCACAGACCAAGTTTCATTTAAACTAACAGCTCAGTAAGACTTTCAGTGTTTCTTTATCGCTCCGCTCGCTGGAGTGGCTGTTTTAATAGTGTTTACACACCGGAAGTAGCCCGCAAACCCCTCATTGTGCAAATGAAATAAAAGTTGTTATTTTTAGCCCACAAATCTACTAAAGGGACTATCTAAGGTTTTAAAGTGCCAAAAGTTAAAAAACTCTTAAAATGACATAAAATAGTTCAGTGGGGAAAATACCCTCCCAATGTGAACCCCTGATAATCTCAGTGATTATTGGAAGCAGGGTCAGCCAGCAGCTTGAAAGAAAGAGCATAGCCCCAAGACCACTCAATAGATCTCTTCCATTGGAACTGGCCCAAACTCTGCCCACGGTGACAGAGTGCATAAGTCCCTAACCTCATGAATACTGTTGGCCTATGACACATTACCTGAGAAGATATCCACTCCTGATGGAGGACATCTTGAAAGTAAAAATTGAATTGACTCATTGCATTTTTCTTCTGTAAAAACTCTTCCCAACTAAAGACAGGGGGGCCCAATTCTCAAAGCCCTTAGAATAATGCTAGGTGCCTGTGTCAAACATAAATGATGCAAGTGGCATCTTTCATCAAAAAATGCAACCCAAGCTATTCTCAAAATCAGCCTGCATTAAAAACAGGCAGCATGCTCCAAAGGGGGATTGCACCAGCCGTGTGCCACAAAATGGGCTCTGGCATGCTGCTACGGGTATCCAGTGATGATGATGATGATGACTGCAAATGAGTGACTCTGTTATGAGTGACTCATTTGCAGCACCTGACATGTGAGCTACCCTATAAGGGTAGTGACGGACAGGTACAGCAATAGTAAGGATGAGCGAGGGAGGGTTGCTGTACTGTAGGACAGCGACAGGAAGGGGAGGATAGGGAAGAGGGTTTGTATGGTGCAGTGTGGCATGTTGCAGCCCAGCTAGCCATGTGGTATGGTGGTGAGGGTGACTAGCTATGGCACAGCAAGTACAGGGCTCGGGGCTAGGGAGGGGTAATGTTATGTGCTTTTGCCAGTATTTTTTTTAACTGTCTCCTCCTCCTCAACATGCACTCCCCTGGAGTTGGTAATCAATAATCATGGGGGTGTGGGGCACAGCCCCCCCATAACTGTTGTTTTTGGTTTGTCAGCTGTGGTGTTAATATGTACATCACTGCTTAAGCCGGTGATGTACACTACTGTGATAGTGATCGGCTGTTTTGTGATTGTTAGCTATCATGGCATGGCTAGGGGGCTTGTGGCAGATGCAGGCTGCCATGGCCCCTACTTTGGCATTCCCAAACCCCTCCCAGAGGACAATGGTCTAAGTACCATTGGACCACCCAAGGGCTGGTCTAACAGTACTTAGAAATCCTCAGGGAGGGTTGTGTACTTGCAACAATGTGTGGCACGCCATCCCCCCAAACACCATTCCCCAGGTTAAGAATTATGAAGAAGTCACTGGTGGTCTAGTGGAGCCCCCTCCCTGATGTTCATATGAATTTTATGTGACCTGGTAACCTATTGCCTCCCTCCCCCCCCCAAGCCCCAATCACACCGTTATGAATTATGAAATATTCATTGATGGTCTAGTAGAGCACCCGAGCCCAATCCCCCGTAATATACATTTTTTATATACCTGGTGGTCTAGTGGAGCCCCATGCCCCCACCCTGCATTACCCTATCACCATGCTCCCCTCAACTCGTAACTGAGCCATTGACCAGCACAGCCACCACTCACCATTGCGGCCAGCCATCGACTGAGCTCTGAATGAGCGTGTGCTGTATATAGTACACGTTCAGTGATTGACAGATCAATCACTGACCACATACTGTATACAGTACGTGCTCATTCAGAGCTTAGTAGGTGGCTGCCCATGGTGGTGAGCAGTGGGCTGAGCCTGTCGCAAGCTCAGATAAGGGTTGGGCGAGTGGGGTGGTAGGGCACTGCGGGGTGGAGGTCCATAAGACTGCCAGGTATGTATTTTTTTTACGATTATTTTTCCCTCCCGTTGCTGCTGGCTGGGGCCCCATCAGTTGTCCTGCCTTATCTCCTCCTGCTGTGATCCTCCCAGACCATACTCTCTATCTCCCACACTGGTGGGCAGGATTTGGCATTGGAGGTGGGGGTAGGCAATGTCTTCCTCCCAGTCAATGGTTGGCTTTCTTTGTTTGACAGCTCCCCCCCCCCCAGGAGCATGGATGTACAATGACATCCAGCACAGGCTGAGTGTGCTCCCGCACCCCTTTCATGGATGTCTGCCGATGCTCCTCCTCATTCCTGACGTGATCCCCACTCTCAGCTTCCACTGGGAGTTGCTAGTGCTGGAGGATCATTGACCCACACTCCCCAGGAGAGGAGCGCTGTCATCAGACTCTCAATTCTCTCCTCCGCTGCTGATCCCCAGTGGCTCGGGGTTTGCTCCCGAACCCGGGTCACCAGTGTGGTGCGAGGTGTGGTGTCCAGAGCCTCAACCCTCAGTGCCACTGGGCCAGCGACTACCAGGTATGTTAAATATTAATATAATGGGATATCGGGGTTGGGTGGTCCAGTAGACCACCAGGGTTGTCTCAATTATTATTACAGGAGATCGGCACCTGGGGGGGGCACGCTAGGGTCTGCTTCTGTACACTGCTGCAGGCTTATGGCAACCTGTTCAGGTGTGCTCTCTGTTAGGTGCACTGCCAGGGTTGCCGTAAGCCATGGGACTTTGCCACTGGGACCCTTCCGAATAGAGAATTGGGCACAGGGTCCCCAGTGCATCGGCAATTGGCACAGCCACCTTTTGTGCACCTGCACTTGACTTTTGAGAATTGGGCCCAAAGAATTTAACAGTCTGTCCATGGTACTGAAGAGGTGAGCTAGTGGATTTTTCCATCCGTGATCCTGCATGACAAGAATGCTGTCTTATTCAATGTGGTCACCCACTGAAGACTGAAGGATCTAAATATGTACTCACTGGAGGTTAGAAGGGAGAGGGGAGACATGATAGAAGCATTTAAAGGGACACTGTCAACCTGTTTTTCATCACATTATTTGTAGTTAAAAACTTACATTTTATGATTGCTTACCTTCTCTAAAATACATTGATGTTGCTGTTTGTTTTGTCTGTCTCCTTATTTAGTAGAACTGAAATGCATGCTAATGTATATTTATAAACAACCTTGTTTTGTTTACAATCTTGGATCTGTTCTTACTGCATACTTCTTGAATATTTGGAGCACCCTCAAACAGTGCAGTCACTCATGAGGCAGTAGCCTCCTGTACTCCCACTGTCCCACTGCATCATGAGTAGCTAGAGAGTGTTGTGGGTGTTCCCAAGTCCAGGAAAGATGCAGTTGGAGCTGATCAGGGAATGTAAACAAATCTGTTTTTGTGTGTTAACAACAGTATGATGGGCAATCTGTTTTTAACTTTTTTAAAGAAAAAAAAGAATCAGAATCAAACTACCAGTTACATCAGCAGTCTTTACAGAATGTTGGCAATCATAAAATGTGTTTTTTAAACTAGGAACACTTTGAGACCTTAGGGGGTTGACAGTGTCCCTTTACATATGTCAAGGGAATAAATAACGTAAAGGAAGGTAACTTTCTTCAGAGAAGGATATGAATGAGGACAAGGGGACATGATATGAGGCTAGAGGGGGGAAGACTTGGGGGTAATGTTAGGAAGCACTTCTTCACTGAGAGAGTGGCTAAACCCTGGAACAAGTTACCAGGGGAAGTGGTGGGTGTAAGCACCATAGAGGTATTCAAACATGCATGGGATAGACACAGGGGACTCATGGAATCTGGACCAAGGGGATATTAGAATGCAGGTCTGACATGATCTGTAGTAAGGAAGCAGTAACTAAGCTCAATAAGGCAGATTAGATGGACCATGGCATATTTTTCTGCCGACATCTACTATATAGCTATGCAACTATGTAACTGATATTCACTGTAGTGAGCATTCAATGTCAATTTATCCTCTTCTGACCTAGATCTCCATCAGGAATGCTCCAGCCTCTGCCCCATAGTCTTTAGCTGCCTAAGGTCATTATCAAACCAGGGTGACTTAGGGCAGGACATCAAGGGGTTAACACAACAGGGTGCCAGAGAGTTGAAGCCCGTACTAAGGTGTATAAAGCAATGGCTAGAAATGGAGTATTCTGATAGCCTTGACAGCATTCTAAAAGCATTCTAATATTGGTTGAATACAATAGAATCATTACAAGTTTAGCTATAAAAACATTCTTTGTAACATTATAAACACAGTTTAGTTTAATAATAGCATTAATACACTCCAGAGGTTGGGTTACCTTTATTAATCTAACATTATGGGCTAAAAGTACTTATTTTATTTTAACCAGGAAAGACACATTAAACTGAAGCATTTTTACAGGTGTGGCCTGGGAGTACTTGCTCAGGTGTCACACAGTATGCAAGTGAGGGCTCTGGGATTCAGACCCAGGTCTCCAGGTTTGCAGCTCAGAGCCTTAAACCACTGTGCTATACTGTCTCCTTAAGTAATAAGGAATGACAGGGCAAGGCTTATTGGGGGAATTTAGCCAAGCCTCATGCGGTGTGTCACAAGGTCGAAGGCCAAGTGACTTTAACTGTATGAGACTTGGGTAAAGTCTTATTATCCATGCCATGGAGTACCCTATTGCAATTATATAGTGAACCCATGAGTACAAAAATATACTTTTACATTAGCAATTTTAATAAATTTGTATTTTTAATTTTTATTTTGTGGTAATGGCTTCCATAGGTAAAATAATTGTCATGTTCATCCTTCCCATCGGCCATCACTGTAAGTCCCCAGAGAAGTACAGCTGTACTTAATTTGAATGAATAGATAGTTAAATACATACATAAATAAATAACTACATTGACAAATATTATTTTATTTGCCCTCCATGCAGTTGCCCACTAGTAGTGGTTTGTGCATGAGACCGGGGGCAGGGAGAAAGCAACCAAGCTGAGCTGTGGTGAGCAAAGTGGGCAGTGATAAGTGATCCCTGAATTGAGTTGTGAGCAAAGCATGCCTGCTGCGGGGAGTGAAAGAATTTGAGCTGTGAGTGATGTGGGCAGGCAGTGGAAGAGCACCACAAACTTGAGTTGAAAGCGAGGCAAGTCGGGAAGAGAGAAATTAAGTGCAGACAGTAAGAGAGTTCTACGTATGAAAGTGAGAATTTTGGAACAGACATAGTAAGAAGACAGAAGGAGCAGCAGAGCTTTTTGCACCAGTGAGATAAGCGGTTGGGAGCAGGCATTGACAACTTGGTGAGAGACAAAGACAGAGACAGACAGGGAGAGAGAGAGACAGAGAGAGAAAGAAGCATGGGAGAGAAAGCAGTGTGAAAAACAGACTGTCAGCATGCAGGCAGAGTGAATGCCAGATCAAAAGCCTGGCAGTAGGTGCACTGACGATTTGTGCCAATAGTCACAATTTGTTTTCTGTTCTCTATGATTGCAGGTACAGTGTTTTTAGATTTGCTAACTATTGTTTCTGTTAGCCTGTTGAAATCAGGGCAAACACGGTCATTTTCTACGTGAGAAATATTCCAAATTTGCGGCCACAATATTTTCAAAGTTTATGTAGTGACATTGGGGAAATTTTTATTGTGATTTGGTTGCTGGCTTCACCCATCTAACCAATCAGGAGCCTGCATTTTTACGACCACTGTCTGATCAGCTTCGTCTTATACCTCATGATTCTCCTAAGGTTAGATGAATGGATGGTAACTCAACCTTTGCTTGTGCCTTAATGCTTAAACAAACCAAAGTGGCCACATACAATGTATAGGGCCTATGGGCAGACTGGATGGGCCTAGCGGTCCTTATCTGCTGACAATTTCTATGTTTCTATGTTTGTAATAGTTGAGAGGTATAAACTGAATACTCTGAATCCTCTTTAAAGGAATACTACAGTCAAAATGTGCAAAAACATATGTTGTGCAGTGTTTTGATTTGTGTGTGTAGTCCTGGTGTGTCCTTCCCTTTGTTTGCTATTAAGAGTTTTTTTTTCTAAATGTGCCTACTAGTTTAATGGCCTCTCCCCTTTTTCCTACAATGCCTCCTGTCCCACGTGACAGTGATGTGTCCAGGACCATAAGTTTAGTAATATTGGTTTACAGTCAATTTTACAGCAGTACTGCTGTGATTTTAAGTCCATTTTCTTATCCAGTGGGCACTGGGGGCTACATTTACAGCTTAGCAAACACTTAAGGTCTGATTGAGTGGGTATTCTGTAAAACAGCTAGGGAATTACTAATTATTTATTCATTTGCTTTTGGTTATTAGGTAAGTGCACTAGGCATGGACCTGCCTATTTTCAGGCATGACCTAGGAGAGTACAAAAAACAACAACCAAATATACAACCACACATTTGGACAAAGTACAAAGAAGTATGCAGATATCCACACAGGGGATAGCCTGACCTAGGGTGATGTGTGTGCTTTTTATGATTGGGTTTAGTTTGATGAATTTAAAAGCAAAACATTTACTCCTGCTAGATAGACTTAGACAGAAACATAAAAACCAAAAATACTGAATTACAGTTATTTAGTTGTGGCCAGAACATCAGGCTCCTATCTGCAAATATAGTAAAAACAGAAAAGCCTGGACACCAGTAGTACTGCCAACAAATATTTATTATTTAAAATACATCAGTACTCACAGACATAGCTCAAAGCAGTAAAGAAGTAGCAACAGCAGCAGCAATGAGGGAACAAGAATACCCTAACTGGTTTCACCAGAGGCTTTGTCAGAGGGTGTGTGTCTGTCAGCAGCTAGTGTACCATTTAAATACAAAAATCCCTTAAGGTGATAGTACACCGTAAGTGCAATATAACACTCAACTTTATTTATAAAATAACACCAAGTGTATACAGTAGGAATGGGGGAAGGGGAAATGGGGAAGGGAAAAGGTTTAAAAAGTATAGAAGTGGGTTTTTAACATTTTAATCAACAGTTTATAAATAGTACTCTAGTAAGCAAAACACTATTATAATAAAATATTACACAATATTACATCATGTAGGACTATTTTGGAAATATCAGAAAATAAAGTTCCTTTTGGTCTTCAAAATTTATCTCCATCTTTATTAAAAAAAGTCTTTCTGCACATCTAGAGGTCCTGATGTAAGTGTGGAATGCTACGGTTTCTATGAGAGAAAGAGGAGAGATTCCATTAGTACAGAGATATGGAATAAACAACTTGTTTTGTTTATTTTTTTATTCTTGTTTCTGTTAAGGACAATGGAGTCTATCCTGTCATTGAGTCCTGGTGAAAAGAGGGCTCCCAATTGGACAATCCACATGGCTTCTCTATTTAGGGTCAGGTCATTTAAATTACCTCCCCTCTGCCCCAACTATACGCGTTCTATGCCACTAAACTTAAATATATGGGAACCACTATTTCTTTGGGTACAGACATGATTGGCTAGGGCATTAGTGCATTTTTTTTCTCTGTTTTTCAAAGATGTTCCCCCTATTCACACTTAAAGGCACATGATGTCATAAAAAGCTCCACAGGTGCACCTAGCTAAATATATGATGTTTTCAGTATCACAGTTAATTAATGACCTAATGTTGAAGGTCTTAGAGGCATTAACACTAGTGAAGCTAGCAGTTTTAGTACTGTTTTGACAAAATTTGCACTGACCACATTGAAAAGTGCCATTAGGAAAAGGGGGTAACCATCTTGGAATCAAATGGTTCAGGCTATATACTGGTTGCAGACTATGCACACGTCTGCCTTTCAAGTTTCTGCCCCTTCTATATACAACTCATGGAAAATCCTTGGTATAGTTTCTTAGAATGGGGTCAGAACCCAATATAGCTCAATTTGTCTGTATGATCTCTCTGACCCTGTTGCTGTGATTACATTATGTGGTTACAAAGTTGAGTTGTGGTAGTTGGCTTGCATTTAATGGTCTGGGCCCTAACAAATGTGTCCTGTCCATGTTTTTTAACTTGGGTCAGGGCTTCATTCAATACTTCTGTCTTGTACCCACAATCTTGGAATCTATGATAGAGTTCCATGCTTTCCAACTCAAAATCCTTCTCATCAATATAGCTTTGTCAGACACATAGAAATTGGGATTTAGGTATATTATTGCTGGTGTGGTGGGGGTGACAGCTGGATGAGTGGAGCAAAGGGTTTTGATCTATCTTTTTTTGATACAGGTTTGCACTAGTAATGACATTTGGTATTTTTTTTTTATCATTAGATCCAAAAAAAGTAATGGGCAACTGACTTGCCTGTATGGTAAAATACAAATTCGAGTTACTTCTGTCCACATACTTTTTGTATTCATCCAACTTGTCTCTGTCACCCCGCCACACCAACAATATGTCATCTATGTACCTTTTCCATAGATCAATCCTATCATGAAAAGGGTTGATCTCGGAATCACAGACATTTTCTGTCCCCCATTCTCCTAAAAAAAAAGATTAGCATAATTGGGTACAAAACCCATAACTGTCCCTTTGGTCTGTAGCCAGAAGTCCTCCTGAAATAGAAAAGCATTATAGGTTAAGACAAGTCAAGCACATTCAATTAAAACTTATCTTACATTCTGGCTGTAATTGGTACTATTCTCCAGGTAGTATCTAAGTGCCTGCAACCCTTCTGAGTGGGGAATGTTGGTATAACGGGACTCAACATCCAGTGACACCAACCGCCACTCTTGTTCTAACTGTATGTCATCCAGGATATTCAAAATATGTCAAGTATCCTGGACATATGAATGAAGGGAGTTGACTAGCCCTTTGATGTGGCCATCAACAAATCTGGAGAGGGGCTTTGTCACAGAGCCAATTCCCAACACTATCGGGTGTTCTGGTGGATTCTGTGTGTTTTTATGGATTTGGGGGAGCACATAATGGGTGCTTCACTGTAATGCATCTGAACTAATTTTCTGTTATTACCCCATCTTCCCTCCCATCCAATAAAAAAAGGGTATATCTGTCATTTGAACCCCAAGGCAGGGTCCAATGGTAGTTTCTTGTACAATTTTACATTGGACAATTGTCTTTCCACTTTTTCTGTATACTTGGAGGTGTCCCATACTACCACCAAACTCCACTTGTCTGCAGGTTTAATAGTGATAGCCTTATCTATTTCAAGATTTCTCAGAGCTTCATATTCCTTACTGTTTATGTTCACAAATGAAGTAACCTTCTTCTCTGATATTAACTGTCTGAAGTCTGTCTTCTCTGATATTAACTGTCTGAAGTTCACACATACTGCACATTCAAAGACAGCAACTGTTTGATTGTAAGGAGGGTTGAAGGTTGATGCAGGTTTAAAAATCATTAGTTCCTGTTTTTTTTGTTATATTTCAGTATATTCCCACCATCCATGTCCATATTCACATCCAGATTAGCGCCTATAGTGTCACCAGAGAGACTTAATGAATTCTTAACTTGACTCCCCACATTAGTTTTGTGGAAAAAAGCTTTCAGGTTGAGATTTCTTATGAACTGGTACAAGTCCAAATACAAATCAAAAGGTTGAATTTCCTAGGTTAGGTTAAAAGAAAGATCTTTATGTAACAAGTCTGTTTCTTCTTTTGTTAGTGTTCTAGATGAAATATTGATCACATTTATTTCTTTGCAGTGGTCTTCTTGGTGTTCTGTTTCTTGCCTTGATTGTTTACTGGAGTGGCTATGACCTCTACCTCCCCTTCTGGTGTGCCTGTTTCATCCTTGAATGTGACTGTTCTCGATCTGGGAAATTGTTAAGTCACCTTTTACCTTTCTTCTAAAAAAGGATTCTCGTTCTCTGAATCGCTTGTTGAATAATAATTTGTTGAAGGTGAGCAATTATTTTTATTCTTCAGTACTGATTTGCAGTCATTCCTGCTTCTGTTATGTACCCTCAGTTCACTCTTCTGCCATGTAAAAACCTAGTTCCTCTCGTAGTCACCACAGTCCCTTTCAAACTTATGAAGTTTCATGGCTTTTATTCTTTTCTCATGCCTTTAATAAGCAGAGATTAGCCACTTCTCAAATACTCCAAACTCTGGATGGTCCTTATATTTATCTGCCTCCTGTTGGTTTGCTATTAATTCCTCCTGCAGTTCCGGTTCTTGTCTTAGGTAGTCTCTAATAGTGCACCGTACTAAATCCAAGGAAGCCCCCGTGTGTTGTTTCATTCCAGTCACTATAGAAAAGCTCTCTCTCTCTCCTGCCCATAGCCAGGCTGCTTGGTCCACCTTAACCCCCATGACACTCTATTCACTTTAAGGGATTTTTGTATTTAAATGGTACACTAGCAGCTGGCAGACACCCCCCCCCCTCTGACAAAGCCTCTGGCAAAACTGGTTAGGGGATCCTTGTTCCCTCATTGCTGCTTCTTCACTGCTTTGAGCTATGTCTGTAAGTGCTGATGTATTTTAAATAAATATTTGTCAGCAGTACTACTGGTGCCCAGGTTTTTCTGTTTTTACTGGTGTTCTTCCCTCTGAGGCACAATATTTTTACTTGTGGAGCGTTTCTTGCCTACGCCTATCTGCAGATTATTGTTGCAGTATTTTCCATCATTGGAATCAGTGGTCCCAGATGCATCACTGTCACATGAGATAGAAGGCATTGTAGGAAAAAGAAAAGCAATAAACTATGCTAACATGGAGATCCTCAGAAGCCATAAAACTAGTAGGCAAATTTAGAAAAACTTCTAATAGCAAACAAAGGGGGAGGACAAACCAGTACTATACACACAAATCAAAACACTGTGTACAACACACATTTTTGCAAATGTTGACTGTAGTACTTCTTTAAGAGTGAGTTAGTTGCTGAAAACATAAAGCGAGTTTGTAGGTTTCTGCAAGTTTCTTTGAACAGTTTTAAAGTATGGGCATGTAGATTGACTGGTATATAGAGTCTCGAATAGGGGCACTGTATCTGACCAATGAATGCAGCCAATACAAAGGATGAGAAATTAGAAATGCTATGGATAATGTGAGATTTTGAGCCGATGAAACAATACCTGTCAAATTGATAGAGAAACTAAATCACTGTCATCAGAAAGAAACAGGTGAGATGGAAAAACTTGTTCTTACTATTGAGATAGTAGTCATGAATGGCTCACGATGCAAACTCCAGAGCTAGGCCTGTTGGGATATAAAAATCTGGACCCATTGTGAAGGTATGTTCTGGAGACAAGGAATAAAACATTTTAAAACACATAAGGCTTCCTTGGACCAGAGCAGGAAAGGCCATTGCCTGAAATAAAAGTACAGTAAGCTTGTACCAGATGAGGGCTATTATGTACTTTGTTTTCAGTAAGAGATGACTCAGATATTCAAAATATTTTTTTGTTCAAATTACTTCCTTATGCAAACCCTAAAACATGCTCTTGGCAATTTCAAGGAACATCACTAGAACTTTAATCTTAAACTTGCATAAACAACCAAATTGCACATGCGTGGTACAGATGTTTTGATTATCTGTCTCACTAAAATTCCTCGGTATGATTGACAAAGGGATCCATCCAAGATCTGTCCATGACTATTTTCGAGAGGGAAATCCATCCAAACTGTTAGACCATCACTATGATGGTGTTAACTACGATACATCCAAATGTTGTATCTATAAAAGATGCAATTGTGGCAAAATGATGCAAATTACATCTGCTTCACTATTTACCTCAAATCGCAACTTTTTGTTGCAAACAGACATGTCTTGTAAAATTAGTTGCATGGTGGCACAGATGCAATATGGGTGTGTCGGGAAGTGCCGATAGTGTAGCTCCAGAAAGTGCCGATAGTGTAGTTACAGAAAGACCACCAGCTGCCCTTGTCTGCATACCACACCCCAGTACCATCCCCCCAAAGACAACTAGTGACAATCATTCAGTAGTTGGGGTGCTGCACAGCTTTATTATACCAGATTACGTCCACTACATTTGCCAAATACATCATTTCCACAGTGTCAGTATTAAACTGCATGAACAGGTACCATTATATACATTCTATTGCACACTGAACAATAACAATGATGCTATTCACATTCCCCTATACTTTCCCTCACCTCTTTCTATGACTGAGATGAAATGCAACCAGTTGAGTGTAGAGAAGTAAGCCTGCCACAAATCATCAAACTCAGGGCCCTAGGTCTAGCAAGACACTGATGTGAACTAGGGCCATATTAAGGCATAGGCACAGGTCTAGGGCCCCTGCCTGCCAGGGGACCCCCAGCAATCCCAAACATATACTGTATTTACTATATTTCCTTTTCTCTTTGCCTGAGCTGCATTTTATTTGTAAAGGATTCAGCCACTGAATAATCTGAACAAGGCACGGGCTGAACTGTGACATGACTCTCACCTCCCTGATTAGGTGTTAAAGGCAGCTGGTAGCTTCAGGGGGGCCCCGACCAGGCTGACCTTTAAGGTGTGAACAGGTTCATTTCCTTTGCTTTGTCTCCCACCCCCACATAAAATCCCAACTTAGAATGAAGTTTTACTCTTAAATATAAAAGATTAATAGTGCAGTTCAATGTGTATGCTTTATATTTTAAAAATCATACTCTTTTTTTTTTTTATTCCCTCACCTGACTCATATTGAAGTTCTGACCTTGATATAGCTCCATTTTCAGAGTGAATAAGTGAACGTATTTCCAGATTCCCATCAGTAAATCTTGCCATTTATTGATCCTGGCTTACATATCAATAACAGAAATGTTTGATCCTGGGACCTATTTCTTCCAACAATCACTCACTTTGCAATATAATCTCTATAAAGTTCATGACTCCTCTAGTGAACAATTAACTTAATTCCTATGCCACTCAGGATGTAGCCCATTTTAGAGATGGGCCCCTACCCTACTGAACAAACCTCCCATATCCTGGTTCATACTACCTGACAGAAAAAAATGATAACACTCAGACTGCAAGCGCACACGTGTGTTTGGGGAGGGGGGCCCTTTGGAGAAGGGCAAATCATGACATTTCACACCCAGGAAATTATTTTTACCAGGCCAATTAATTATTATGTTCTCTAAATGATCAAAACTTACACTAGTGTTATTTTTCTGTATTGGTATTACTAGTGCCATTAATGTTGAAGCATTTTAGTTAGGTTCTTTATGTTTCACACCACTTTTTAGGGACAATAAGAATTTTTTTCAAGTTGCAGCAACTGAAGTGCAATGGCCAAGGGGTGCAGTCACAACAAAGGGACACAATCATGGCAAAGGGCCATGGTTGGGGAGAAGGTTCCCTTAATCTTGCCCTGATGTGAACCAGACATCCTGTACCATGCCCCAACACAAACTGGGGCAAGTGCCACCTGGGACCAACCCAAGTTATCTTCCCATAGTCATCCGGTGCCTCGATGCAAAACAAGACCAAACCTGCAAGGGATATGACCCAGATGCTATCCAATAGTCATCCATAAGGCCACTTCTGTTCACATCTGTCTCACATTCTCCCTCATCTCAACAGACCACTAGCCAATCTCCAGCTCTAGTGATGGAAGGTTGGCTTCCCCCAAGAAACAACTCCACTACATCTTTCACGCCTATGAGAAACAAGTTCAAGCCAATATTAGAAAGGTGTTGCCCCTCTGGTCAGTCTAAGCCTGGTCAGTCCAATCAGATGTCTAGTTAGTGCAGCACCAAACTGCCTGCTGCTTCAAATTCTACCCACACCTGATTATTGAAATGCTTTCTGGCTTTATTCATGGCTTCCTCACTCATGGCCTGAGCCACACCCTCCTGGGTATCACCTTAAAGCAGACTAGCACCACCTGTGGTCACCTGCTTTTTAACAGATCTTCCAACACCTACAACCATATCCCTTTCCAGGGCCATGCTACCAAGTTTCTACCGCCCAGGTGCATAACCGTACCACAACTATTGATGCTTGGCACCCAGACCTATGCACCAAGGAGTGCCCACGGATGCAGGTCAACTTCTGCCATCCACAAGCTGAGGAAACAAAAATGGCAGAGAATGGACAATTATGTAATTGCCATATACAGTATATGATCTGATTCTAGCAGAACATCATCTGCCAACACTCATCACACACTAGTCTCCCAGCCTCTTGCCACTACTTCCAAGGCTGCCCCTATCCAGAATGAGTGTGTCCCATACTGGGAAGGGTCCTTTCCCAAGAAAGCTACAGCTTTCGTGATTATGGCTGACAACTGATACCACATCAGTGGTTCCCCATTCCCACAGAGGAGAATGGGGCTTAGGGAATGAGGTCTGCTGGCCAAATATTATTCCATTCTGAGCACTGAGCAGAGAGGTCCCACCCCCAGCAATTTGACCACACAGCCAGACCATGTCTGGTCTGTCTTGGACCTGTGCAGGGTGATGACTAAGCCTGCTGAGCCAACTCATACATCTCTGAGGGACAGAACCTCTCTCTGGCTGTTGGAGATATGAGATTCTACTGCTATCTCCCCAATTATAAATACCCATAGAACAGTAGGAAAAAGGCCACTTGGAAATGGCAGACCTTGGACGCTAATGAACACACGCTGCTCAAGCACTGGATCACGTCTCCCAGCAGTAAGGTGGATATGGGTCGACAGCTATCATAGGCCTTGCCACCTTCAAGGGCTTAGTCCTGCATGGTCGTTTTGACCTCCATGGCTTGACCAGGGTTTGCATCTCCCATTAACTTGCTTATAAATGCTATGGCCTGCAGGTGGGCCATAGCTATGGCAAGGGTCACCCCTTCTCCAATTGTGCCAGAAATCTGACTACACAATCCACTGGTATCCATCAACTTGCCTGTAAGCCTCACTGCCCTATAAACTTATAAAAACACCTTCATGGAGTCCTCAATAGTTTTCTCAGTATTTACTGATCAACTTTACTTAATGCTTAGTGCTGTGAAGCCGATTGGAAACATGGTGTTCACTTTGCCTTTTTTTATCAGAAAACAAAAATGATAACAGGGATTTACAAGAATGCGCTAAGGTTCTGGATTTCATTTTTGGTCAGTTGTGACTGTGGAAGGGAATGATTTACATTTTGTAAGGTTTCTTAAATACAGGGAAAAATTGAGAGCAGTCATGTCAAGTGTGGACAACTTGAACATGGCATGTGTAATGATTTCTTTTAATGTCATTCTGTCATGTGTGTGCTAGGACTAGATCCATGGTGTTGTGCTGGGATAACATCATGGGTCCAGCCCCAGACTGACCAAAAGCCCAGGATTCTTTCTTGCCAGTATATAATTTGCCTCTCTCATCTCATTTTACATGATGTGACTGCTCTTGACTTTGCCTTTCTCACATTGTTTCACATGGAATTGAAGTAGAGGTTAGTATGGAAGGAAGAGGGTGAGATTGGTATGCTTCTGGATGTTCAGGGAGGTTTAATAATCAGACGCACTGAACAACCAGCAGGAAAAGCTGCCTAAAGTGGGAATGAAACCAGTGAACTTCTGGGGACTAATGAACCATGATTTATTTGGCTATACTATCATGCATCCCATCTTAGTTCATCTGTCAGGCATAGCACCTGTTCCATGACTACTATTACCACTACTGCTTAAAGAACTAGTATTTGGCACCTTTTCCTGCTCCTTTCCTCCCTCCACATCCCTTTCTCATTCATTTCTTTTCTTCATGGTTTCTACATGACACTGCAGCAGACACCCCTCACACGCGTCTGTTGCATCGTCCACGCACTCACACACCCTCTTCACCCTCACTGAGAGACATAGTGTTGCACTTCAGCTGCCTACTTCTTAGTTTTCACTCACAGGCAAAAAGAATTAGAAAAAAAATGGTTTTCTGTTCTCTGTTCTCTGTTACTGCACCACCAACAGGTCTCCCTCCTCTGCACTTTTTCCAGCCTATACATTTTCCCTTTTTTAGAGGAGGATTCCAAAATTGCACACAGTACTGAAGGAGCAGCTTTATCAGGGTTCTGTACTGGGGGTAAGATGACCTCTATTTCCCTACCACTGCCCCTCCCCACTTTTGCTTTCAAGCATTTTGTTCACCTTCCCCACTGCTCTACTGCATTGTGCAGATGTTTAAAGGCTGTTTGAAATCACCATTCCCTGATCCCTTTCCTAATCACAATTCTCAGATCATTTTCTTAATCACCATTCCCAGATCCCTTTCTTACTCGGTCACCATGACCACCACTGCTGTACTTAACCACTAGAGTTTTGCTTCCCATATGCATGACCTTGCAATTTTTGGCATTGAAGTCCAGCTGCCAGAGTCTGGGCCACTTCTCAAGCCTTTTGAGGTCCTCCCTCATGTCTTGCATCCCTTCTTCCCCATTCATCCAACCACAGAGCTTGGTGTTGTCTACAAAAAGGCAGATTTCCCTTGAATGTTGGCTCCAGTATCAAAAATACAGACATTAAAAAGTACTGAACAAAGCACTGATCCATGTGAGACCTCACTAGTGACCTTCCTTGTTTCCAAGGCTTGCCCACTAATTACTCCTTCCGTGCCCTCCCTCCCAGTTAATTGCTCACCTACTGTACTTTGCCAGTGTGTCCTCCACTCCAGGGTCCCCCAGTTTTTTTGACTAATCTTTTATGTGGAATGTAGTCAATGGCTGTGCTAAAGTCCAGATACAGGACGAGTGCTCCTTGACCTTTATCCACAGCCATTGATGCCCAGTTAAAAAACCCTTTGAATGTGTTTGACATGACCTTGCTGCCACAAACCTGTGCTGTCTGCCATCTTGCAGCCCATGTGTAGCTAGGAACTGTACCAGCCTTTCCTTTATTTTGGCTTACAACAGTTTTCCAATTATTGATGCCAAACTAACTGTCCTGTAGTTCACTGTCTCATTCTTAGCCCCACTCTTGTGTAGGAGTACCACATCTGCTGTTCTCAATTTCATAGTCACTACTCCTAAGTATAAGGAACAGTTCAAAAGGCTTCCTAGGGATACAGCTAGTGCCTGTGCCAGTTCCCTTAGCAACCTAGTGTGTGACTCATCTGATCCTGGAGATTTATTTAGTTTGAGAGCTTAGAGTCCTTTGAGTAACCTGTCCATGGCAATGGGTTCTGTTCTATGCATATTTTTCGGCCCTCCCTTCCAGACCCATGCCAAACCCTCCCCTGTGGTAGTGGCTCCTCCATTTTATTTGTGAATACTGAATAGAAGTATTCTGCCTTGCCCTTGTTATCCTCCACTCACCCCTCACCTTGTTTCAGCTTGACAATGCCTTTCTTCGTGTGCCTATTCTTCCTAATACACTGAAAGAAGGCCTTATCCCTTCCTCAGCGACTTCAGCTATTTTTAGATCCCTGTCCTTAGGTAGGCATCTTTGTTCCCCTACTTTTGGCTCCCTTTGAATTCCTTCTTTTTTCCATATGTAATTTATGCTCCTCTAACCTTCAGCTCCCTTCTTCTCCTAGCCTGTCCAGTCCCATCACCCACCATCCATGGGACTCACTAGCTCTAATGATCCCCAGTAGAGTATCCCACATTGTAGGATCAGCGGGAGGGCCATCTTCCTTCCCAGATGTCCTCTTCCAGATTAGAGCCAGCTCAGTCAGTTGTGTGAGGCCTGCAGCGAGTTAGGGATTCACCCAGCCATTGTTTTTTTCCCCCTCTATATTCCCCCAGGGTTGCCAGCATGCAATAATTCATACTGTGTGCATGCCTCTGCATACACTTGCACATCAGCATCAATGGCACCCTTGCCTTTTTTTTATTGACTTTTTCTCCCCTGGGCCCCTGGTCAGCCCTAGTGTCCTTGCATCCCTCACCTCCAGCTGGTGTCTGACCCACACCAGTCTCTCACTGAGGGCCATCACCCATTACCCCATGGCTTGCCCCCCATGGCGGGGTGGCGGGGGTAACCAACTCTCCCACCAAGACTGGATCCGTACTGATGATCCCCTCCTGGTGTTGGTACGGGTACTCTCAGATGGCCATCAAGCCACTACAACCAAGGTGCTCCCTTTCTTCTATTTTTCTCCCTTACGGAGATGAGGTGTGCAATGACGCCCTTGAAGAGAGTGTGCACACGTCAGCATGCGCTCCTCCAAGCATCTTCCCCATCTCTTTCTCCTTCCACAGCATTGGCGCACTGCTCTCCAGCCTCCACTAGGGGCCAGTCAGACGCAGACCCCACTGGCGACCCTCCTCCCGGAGAAGGAGAGCAGTCCATCAGATGCTTGATTCTTCTCCTTCCCTGCAGACCACCAGTGGCCCATGCTTATTCCCGAACATGGGTCACTGGCATAGCACAAGGTAGGGCATCCAGTGCCTCAGTGCTCAGCACCACCGGGCCGACCACACCCTTGCCTTTTAAGACTCTTTGCTGCATTACCATCTGCTCTCCATTGAGTGGCAGCTAATGAGCAGGAGATCAGAACCCCCCCACCCTGAAGGAGGAGAGCAGTCCTTCAGATGCTTGATCCCCCCCCAGCTGATCCCTGATGGCCAGAGTCCACTCCCTATGTGGTGGGCGGTAGGGCTACTGCTGAGTCACTGGGCTGGCCTCCCCTTGAATTTCTTAAAGACTCCCTTTTCCCTTCACTGCCTTTTGCACCTCTCCTGTGAACCGTATCAGTTTCCTATGTCTCCCCCACCTGTCTCAGGCAGGAGCTGGTGACATCTTTTTTCTTTTTAAGTTCTCTTGTAGCCACTCAGGCTATGGGTGTGGATATACCCCCTCTACTGATGGCTGGATCCCACCAGCTGGCATCTCCCTAGGCTGCCAGAGTCTGGGAGGCCCGCAGCTTACCCCTTGCGGCAGGGCTTCCCAGGGGGAGAGACCAAAATCCACCTGAGGTCCCAGTCAAGGCTTAAGCCTGGGGCATCATTTGTGTGCGGGTCCTAGGGCTTCATTAAGCTTCTGTCCCAAGGGTTTTTCCCCTTAGGGTTCCCCAGGAGATGCGGATGTACAATGACATCAGTGTGGGTCGGGCACGCTCCCACAACCAACCCAGGGACATCTGCCATTGTCTCTGCTGACTACTTTGGTGATCCTGGCCAATTTCTCCACTGGGTGTCACAAGCATGCCAGGATGCCACAATTTTCCCCCCAGAGGAGGAGAGCTGTCTGAGGGTGCTCATCCTACCTCCCCCCCAGTTGACCCTCTGATGCTCTGTGCTCTTTCCCAAACATGGGTTGTAGCTGTGATGTCATACACATGTGTACATGTAAAAATAATTCACACATGTGACGGACATTTTTAAAGAATCGGAAGTTACTGTACTGTTACATAGATCAAATATGAAGTAATAAAATAGTATTTACTGGGCTGATGTCTGTATTGTACTTTATTAAAGCACACATTGTTTAAAAAAGTGATGTCATATATAGGTGTACATGTAAAAATTATTCACACTTGTGACATAAGATTTTCTTCTAAGATTGCTTGAACTTACATGGCTCAGCTTTATTAGAGAAAAGACACACATACATTATATATGATTAGAAAATGGCAAGAAGTCATTCTGATACCTGATTGGCTGACACTGGCTCCAAGCTGGGCATTTATTTTTCAATAGATGTCCAGCTAAAAATAAGAGCCTGTCCAAGTGCCACTTCACCAGGTATCCTTGTGTACTGGTGCCCAGCCTGCTTTCTCATTGGCTGAAAGCACCCGGCAAAATTTTGAATCCCCGCCATCTTTTTCTTTCGCTTAGCGAGAACTAACCCCCCAACACACACACACACAGTCTCCAGGCTTCAGTGCAAGAAAGTAAACAAACCCCACCTCCGAATGCTGCGGTCGGGAGAGTGGTAAAACAGCAATTTCTAACAGCCGTGTTCTTATACAATGGCACCACTCTCCCGACCGCTGTTTTCAGTACCGGCGCTGAATAAAAAGCGAATGCCGTCAGTCGATGCTGAACCTCATCCTCCAATGGCGACTGAAAAAAAATAAAGAAGCAGCAGGTGTCACACAGTGCGAGAATGCGACCGGGAGATTGCTGCCGTAGGATATGATTGCGGCTGGGAGAAAGGATGAATTCTGTCTCTCCAGGACTGCAAAAGTAAATGCTGCAGTATTTCTTTTTTTATTTTTAAATCTAACAGCATTGGTGAACAGCTGAAGGAGGGAGGGCGAGTGCGCAGTCCAATCTGCAAGAGTCAAGTATGGACACTTGCAGGTCAGGAGAGAAGACGACACAAAGTCTTATTTTATTTTTTAAATGTGCCTACTACTGTAGTTTGCCACAGATATGACGGGGAAATGTCCAGATGCAGTTTTATCTGGAAAGTGTGTGTGTCTGCAACAGAATAATACTCTTCAGGCGGAGGAACTATTTTATTTCAAAACTTACTTTAAACTTATTTTCATTAACATTTTTAACTAATTTTTTTACAATACCCATTTTCTAAAGCATAATAATACCCAACAGGGTGGTTGTGCTGATACCAGACCTTCCAGGCTAGCGCCCTCCCGCGCGCCGGGCCTCATTACCTCGGGCGGACCGGCATAGCACAATACTGCCCACCCTGTTGCATTATTGCTTACGTATATGTGTGTGTGTGTACCCTATCAGCCTCTCCCTCTTTTATTCCTCCCCCAACTAAAAGGCTATATTTAGGGTTCTCCATGTAGACAAATAAGAGTTTAAAGGGACACTGTCAACTCCCTTAGGCATCAAACTGTCCCTAGTGTAAAAAACTAATCTTATAATTGCTTACAGTCCGTAAAGATTGCTGATCTAGCCAGTTGTTTAATTTTAATTCTGTTTTTCTTTTGAAAAGTGAAAAACTGACTCTCCACCATACTGATGTTACCACACAAAAACATGTTTGTTTACATTCCTGGGTCAACTCCCACTGCATCTTTCCTGGACTTTGGAAGACCCCCCCACACAGTCTAGCCATGCAGTGGGAGGAGTGGAGACTACT
The DNA here is from genome assembly GCA_016271365.2 of Neoceratodus forsteri. Lineage (NCBI taxonomy): Eukaryota > Metazoa > Chordata > Ceratodontiformes > Ceratodontidae > Neoceratodus > Neoceratodus forsteri. The sequence goes on from CM057458.1 coordinate 536,671,777, forward strand.
GCATCGTGAGTGGCTGCACTGTTTTAGGGCATTCCTAATGGTCAGGAAAGATGCTATATGAGTTGATCAAGGACGTGAAACAAAACAAGGTTGGATATCATTATACCGTTACCATACATTCAGTTCTACTAAGAAAGGAAGCAAATAAAACAACCAGCAGCAGCAGTGAATTTAGAGAAAGCAAGCAATCATTACATGTGGGTTTTTAAGTAGAAATAGTATGATTTATTCATTTATTCATTGCAAATCGGGTTTACAACCTTTGAGTCAGAGACTCATTTACAAAGGCACCTCGTCATGGGGGGCAGATATCATGACAGTTATTACAGTGCAGATTAAATCAGAGGATAACATTACAAGTGCAGTAAAAGGAACATTTAACATAGATACACTCAAGTTACATAATGTAGTAGTTTGTATGTTACTTAGGTTACATAATGTTACAAAATTGTGAGTTACACTCATGGATATAGTTGGTCCTCAGAGAAGACAGTGGGTTACATCCCTGTTTGGTCCTAGTAGGGAAGGGGTAGGTCTGGGGGAGGGAGAGGCTGTCCAGTGGATGTTGTCAAGCCAGGGGGCAAGGTGGGCGGGAACCACAGGTTACAACAGGGGGTTAGTTTCACCTATAACAGTGGGTATTAAAGATATGGTTCCGAAGGGCTGTTTTGAAGGAGCCAATTTTTGGCAAGTATGAGATGCAGCTAGGGAGGGAGTTGAACCAGGTGGGGGCTCGGTGGAGGAAGGATCTCTGGGCAAGAGAGGTCTTGGTTCTGAGCACCTTGAAAGTGGACTTAACAGAGCTACAGGTGGTGACGGACGAAGATGGCTGCTGTAGGGAGATGGAGACTCCTGGGGGGGAGAGTCCTAGCAGAGATTTCTTAGCGAGAAGCCAGGTCTGGTAGAGCAGTCACTCCTCAAAGTTGAGAAGATTGGTGGTAGTATAGAGAAGGCAGGTGTGAGTTCAACTGGGGGCACCGGTCAGGAGCCTACAGGCCTTATTGATGGAGAATTGGATTTTGGAAAGGGCAGTGTTGTCAGCTGCAGTGTAGATGGGCAAGCCATAGTCCACGAGGGACAAGATGGAGGAGGTGATGGCCAGCCTGAGGCCATACTGAGGCAGGCAGTCCCAGTGCTGGTTTAGCAGGCCAATCCGAGAGTTAATGGTGGCTGACAGGGCATTAATGTGGGTGTGGAAGGAGAGGGCAGTATCGAACGTGATGCCTAGGTACTTGTATGTGGTCACTTGTTCTAGCGGGTGCAGCTGGGGATAATCAAGAGGGGGGTATTTTTAGCTTTATTTTGGTGATGGGAGAGATTTGGTTTTCTTTAGGTTAATGACCAGTCTGCGGTCTCCGAACCACCTTTCAGTTTGGTTGTAAGCTTGCTGGAGGGATAATTGGAGGGAGGTGGGATTGGGATGTGAGGCAATGAGGACTGCATCATTGGTGTAGAGGAGCATTTTACCAGTACATGAGCTGGGGAGGGTGTTGAGGTAGAGACTAAAAAGTATTGTACCCAGGATGGAGCCCTGAGGGACCCCGGAGCAAACGGGAAGAGTGCTGGAGAGGGAGCTGCTGATCTTAACACACTGGGATCTAGCAGAGAGGTAGCTAGAGAACCAGGAAATGGGACCACCAGAGAAGCCAAGTTGGTGGAGAGAGTTGAGTAGAAGGGGATGACAGACAGTGTCAAAGGCCTTGGAGAGGTCAATGAACACTGCTCCTGCAAGGCTGCCAGAGTTGAGAGCAGCATGCAAGTGTTGGGAGAATTCCAGGAGAGCCACGGTTGTACTGTGTCCTGGGTGGAAACTGTGCTGCTCTGGGCACATAATGTCATACTTGGTTAGGTATTCAGAGAGCTGGATTAACACCACTTTTTCAAGGGGTTTGGAGAGTGGGGGGAGGATGGAGATGGTCCGCTAATTGTTGGGGGTGGATCAGTAACCACTCTTATGTATGGGTGTGATTTCAGCAGTTTTCCAAGCACTTGGGAACTGACCCAGGCATAGAGACCGGATTAGAAGTTCAGTCAGGGGGACTAGGACTTCATCCAAGGCCATATGGAGGATCCTGGAGTCGAGGGGGTCACTGCTGGGGTTATTGCTGCCTAAGGCTTTTAGCAGGTGCGGCCTGGCTTTTTGGGGGGGATAGAGTGCTCAGGTAGAATGGTGGGTGATGCAGGACCGGAGGGAGAGAGATGGGAATTGGGTCAAAGAAGCTGCTGGGGAGAACCAAGCTTAGGTCAGAGAAGGCAGTCTTAAGGCAATCGGCTATGAGGAGTGGATCTGTGGTGGGGGTGCCATTGATGGAGAGCTGAGATGGTGGGGGGGAGTGGGACTTCCCATTTAGCTCTTTCATATTATCCCAGAAGGTCTGGGCTGAACCCCAAGTGGAAGTGAGAGTGGTCTGGTAGTGCTCTGCCTTGGCCCGCCTAATGGCCCGAGTGCACTTATTGCATTCTGCATTGTAGGCCTGTCTGTCAGATGCCTTTCCAGATTCTACAGCAATGTGCCAGAGATTATCTCTGTTTTTGAGTGTCTGGAGGAGGGGTGGGGTGATCCATGGGGCATTGCATTTTTTGGAGCAGATCCTGGTGAGGGGGGCGAAAAGGTCACAAGCCTTACAGAAGGCATTTGTGAAGTGGTCAAGAGCTGAGTCAATGTCAGGGGCGTGCTGGATAGGGGACCAGTCTAGCTGGGCTAGGTATTGTTTTAATTTTCTGAGGCCGCTGGGGCATAAATGGCAGTGTAGAGTGGCCGGGGACACTGGCTTCAGAGTGGAGGATGACCAGAGACAGAGGACTGGGGAGTGATCATTAAGAGAGTTGGGGAGGACGGTGACATCCTGGATTTTGTAGGGGCGGTTAGATATAACAACATCTAGGAGAGTGCTGGTACCAGTAGAGTGGTTGAATCTGGTGGGCTGGGTGGCTAACTGGGACATATCCAGGGCAGCAAAGGAGTCCCTTATATGGGAGGCAGTGGAGGCAAGCCAGTTAACATTGAGATCACCTAGGATGACTTTCTCCACTTTGTGAGGGAGAGATGTGAGATAGTCAATGAGGGACTGGACCGCTTGGTTTTGATTCCTTGGGGGTACGTAGGAGACCGTGAGGAAGAGAGGGCCTCGGGTAGGGTCAGGTGTGATTTTTAAGGTGAGGGCTTGGGCTCCATAATCAAGTTTAGGAGCTGGGAGTGCCTGACCTATAAGGGAGTCCCATACGAGTAGTGCGCAACCACCACCAAGTTTGCCTACTTGGTCTTCCCTGTAGATGGCATATCCAGGGAGAGTGATAGGAGTCAGGGGTGGATTTGGAGAGCCAAGTCTCTACCAGTGCAATTATGTCAGGTTGATGTTGAACAACCCAGTACTGGAGGGCAGCAGATTTCTTTAGGAGACTGCAAATGTTTAAGGATGCAAAGCAGAGGCCAGTTGCAGTACAGGGTTTAGAAGGGCTGGAAGCAATAGGTCCTGGGTTTGGATGTACATTACCAGATAATAATAATAGCAGTGTAATTATTCTGGTTAGTGGCCGGTGGTGATGGAGACCCTTGTGTCGACACCCAGGTGAGGACTTTAGAATCAGGGTGCATGGGATGGATAAAGTGCGAAGGGTGGGAATGGCATGGGAGAGCTGGGTCCAGGTCAGGCCTTGGAGGGTGGGGGGTGTTGGCAGGGTGAGGGCATTGGCGGAGTCACGGGTGTGTTGAGGGTGGGGGAGGGCTGAGTCACTGTGGGGTAGTCTGGGGATGAGGTGCCTAATGTGGAGGAAAGGTGCTCCAGTCAGTGTGAGATCTGTACCAAGAGGGTAAAGGAGAGCAGACTTAGTAATGGAGTGTAGGTACCCATAGCAGCTGAGCAGTAAAGGAAGAGTACCAGGAGTAGTTGAGAGTAAGGAGATGTACAGCAGCTTTGGAATGGTTGGGGGGAAACCCCCTTTAGTGGGTGAAAAGACTATAAGCTGCAAATGGGAAAAATCAGTATCAATCAGTAGAAGAGGAAGGGGCAAAGACAGATGAATAGTGATAGGCTGACCACACAATAAGTGAAATGAGACAGGAACTATACTGTGTTGGATTGGGTAAGTGTGCTTATAAGTGGGCCCTCTAGTGGCTAAAGGATATGATCTGCTAATGGAAAAGTCAGCACTTCAAAAAAAAAAAAGGGTTGACAGGGTCCCTTAAAAAAAATTACTGAAAATGCCACCCATATCCCCAAAAGCCTGCGACACATCTGAGCTCCATTTCTGCAAGGCATAATTGGATTGGATTTCATTCTGTTTGATTACAGTCCATTAGGATCAATGACAAATACATTTCGGTGAAATGGAGCTACAAGGAAAGGAATATTTCCAGTGTGATAAAAATCATGTGAAAAAATACTGCGTTTCTCATTTTTGTCATTTTTTTAACATTTAGCTGTAACACTTTATTTTAAGTATCATTAACTACACTATAACTATTGCATAACTACACTGTAACTACTGTGCATTTACATGCAACTACTATGTAGTTGTTAACTAGTTTCACATTTGCATGTTGTGCAGTTACACACACTTTGCTTGAAGTAACTACACTATAACTGTGGACATGGCCTACCTAGACTTTAGCAAGGCATTTGACACAGTCCCACACAAAAGATTAATATACAAGTTAGCCAGCCTGGGAGTGGGTCCCAAGATGACAGCCTGGGTAAAGAATTGGCTGGAGAATAGGACACAGAGAGTAATAGTAAATAGAGTCCACTCATAAGAAAGGAGGGTTACTAGTGGGGTACCGCAGGGTTCAGTATTAGGACTGGTCCTCTTCAATGTCTTTATAAGTGACATTGCAGAGGGACTGGAAGGAAAAGTATGTCTCTTTGCAGATGACACAAAGATCTGCAACAGAGTTGATGCACAGGGTGGGGTGGAAAGGATGAGAAGGGACTTGGCAAGGTTAGAGGAATGGTCAAATGTATGGCAGCTTAGATTCAATGCTAAGAAGTGCAAGGTAATGCACCTGGGAAACAAAAACTAAGGGGAAGAGTACACAATGGGGGGTGAGATACTAACAACAACAAAAATGGAAAGGGACCTGGGGGTAGTCATATCAGATGACCTAAAGGTGGACAAGCAATGTGAGAGGGCAGCAAGGAGGGCTGGGGAGATACTGAGATGCATAGGGAGAGGCATCACCAGTAGAAAACAGGAAGTTATTCCTCTGTACAGACAGCTGGTGAGACCCCATCTGGAGTACTGTGTGCAGTTCTGGAGACCCAATCTCCGCAAAGACATAGACAGGATGGAAGCTGTCCAGAAGAGGGCAACTAAAATGGTGCAGGGTCTGTACTGGAAGACATATGAAGAGAGATGAAAGGAGCTTAATATGTATAGCCTCGAGGAAAGGAGGGAGGGGGGACATGATAGAAAAGTTCAAGTACCTCAAGGGAATCAATAAAGTCCAAGAGGGTAGCATCTTTCAAAAAAAGAGGTGTGCAAGAACAAGAGGGCACAATTTGAAGATAGAGGTGGGGCGGCTCAGAGGTAATTTAAAGTATTTTTCACAGAGAGGGTTGGGATGCTGGAGCTTTCTCCGAGGAGGTTGTGAGTCAAAATCAGTGGTGAAATTCAAGCATGCATGGGACAGTCATAAGGCCATTCTAGGGAGTGGGGGTAGGAAGAAGTAGGCTGCTGGTTAACTAGGATCTGCAGCTTATCCATTAGGTAGGGAAATGGGCAGACTGGGTGGGCCAAGCGGTCCTTATCTGCCATCAAATTCTATGTTTCTATGTTTCTATGTAACTGTACTGTAACTACTATGTAGTTGCTAACTTGTTTCACATTTGCGTGTTGTGTACTTACACAATTTGTATGAAGTAATAGTTGCATGTGCAAGCACTACTGTCTCTCTTTCAGCACACAAGCAATTCATTCTGATAAGTATAACTACACATTTAATAGCTGTTGCAAAGTGTAACAGAAAATCTGTTGTGCAACTACCAATGTATCTCTTCTGGCATTATGTAATTCGTTCTTACAAATGCAACAACACATGTAATAGCTATTGCAAATTGCAACAGCAAATCTTTTGTGCAACTATTATGTTACTACTGGTGGCATTATTAAATGTGTTCTTACAAGTGTAACTACATACTGTATGAATGCAGGTCTTATGCACTATTTCAGCAGTCTATGTCTATCTGATATTTATTTAAAGGGTAATCAGACAGGAAAACTTAAAAGTGTAATTGGAATGGTAACTAAAATATGATTACACTGTAACTTTAGTCTGCTACACTGAAATGCACTGACTGGCAGCTCTGTGGGAGGTATTAATGTGGGGGTATAACCACAGTTATCCATACATAAAATATGATGACCAGTAATTAAATATAGATAACAAATATAAAATATTTTCTTTTTTTTTATTTCATATCTATCTCGCTCTCTCTCTCTCTCTCTCTCTCTCTATATATATATACATATTCATTGCAAAAAACTTTGTTAATGCATCAGTTATGATTGTTACTACAGTAATAAAAGCAGGGAAATGTGGTGTTAGGGTTTCCAACTCTAACACCCCACCCCCATCCTGCAGACACCGACAGGCATCGGGGTGCGTGTCTTGGGTAATCGACCCTAATGCACACCCCATTCTATAAGTAAATAAGCTAAGATGGGTACAGTATAAGCAAATGGGGTAAGAGTTAAGGCTAATGACCCCAAGGCACACCCCTGATGCCTGTCAGTGTCTGCAGGGTGGTGGGGGTGTTAGGGTTGGCAACCCTAACATCACATTTCCCTGCTTTTGTAGCTTTAGTAACAATCCTAACTGATGCATTAACGAAGCTATTTGCAATGAATTTCCTTACTTTTTCAGATAGTATAATCATATCCTAATTTGTCTGTCCTGGCTCTGTGCTCCAGTCTCTCCATAGATGTGTATATGTGTGTAGCCATGGAAGCACATGACCCTCCAGTACCTGTGCTTCCATTTATAGGACAACAGTGACCAAATTGTCAGCATAGCCATCTTATTACCCCACCTCATATACCCCAGTACAGAAAATGTTCAAATCCACACCAAAACTTAATTCTGCTCAACTGCCATGCTATTCTGTGCCACAGGTGCGAAAAGTCATTTTGGGCAGGATTTGAAAAATGGCAACTGTGACATACATGAGGTCAGGTAATATGAAGGCTATGTTGAAAATCTGGGGTCAAAATATTTAACATTTCTGAAGGTACGAGTGGGTGTACTGAAATTGCAACGAATGGTAATAACTTTGGCATTTTTCGTATTTTGACCCCAATTTTGAACATAGTCTTCTTATGACACCACCTCATAAACCCCATAGGTGACCATTTTCAAATCTATGCCAAAATGCCATTCCACATCACAGGTGTGAAAACACATTTCGGGCTGGATGTCAAAAATGATAGATGTACTGTTCATTAGGTGGTGTTGTGAAAAAATGACTATATTGAAAATGTGGACTCACAATATTGAAAATTACCAAAATCAAGTGGGTGTGGAGATAAATTTCAATGAATGCTCATAACTCAGCCATTTTTAGGTATTTCATAATCACATTTTAAACATGGCCTTTTTAGGATCCCACCTCATGAACACTGGTGGTGAAATTTCATTATTCGGTGCCAAAAGGTGATTTCAGGCAGCGACCGTGAAATCAGCTTCTGGGCCCTGTGAAGGGGCTGCAGGATAACGGATGGACCAGACACAGAACTTCAGGTTCAATATACAATATCTGTGGGATGTTTATTTAAAACACATGGGATAACCTTAAGCAATGGCATATCTCTTCTTCACTACATCAGTTTGCAGCAACAGGCTATGCATGTCCTTCTTCTGCATTCAGTCAGCACCTACTGACCCACTGATCTACTGATCTATCTCTTCAGTGGAAATTAATTCATTCCCTATGTTGGTCTTGTGTGTTTGGGTAATGGGGAATTCAAAAAGAAAACCCCCAAAACAAACTAAAGACAAAGAACCTGAGTGCAGAAACACTGAAGCAAGGGTTACCTTAAAGAGCATTGGCAATAAAGCCAAGTTTCAAAGAAACACAACATCACAGATACCCCCCATAATGCAAAGCATCATGGGATGTATATGCAAATCATCATGACATTGTAGGCTGGTTCAGCTTACAGCAGGAATGCATGGTGCCAAAGGGCCTCTCAAACAATCTGTAATTTACATGCGTTTTAAATAACACAATAGGAGGGGTTCTGATATCTAGACCCTGGTAACTTAATTTTTATAATACAGTCCCCTAGTAACTTTTTACCTTTATGAAAAACACCTAGTGCTGTGGTATTTTCAACATTTACAGATTTCATACACATAAGACACATACATCAAGGTGTTTCATGACATAGTGCTATTACATACTAAATCCATCAATGAGGAACACAGCCTGTTGTTTTGCATCAACTTGGAGGTCACCATGATAACCTTCCTGTACTAGGACCTGAGAGGGAAAAGGAAAATTAAAGAGGACACTATAGCATAGTCAAGAAAGGGGAGGGAGGGGGCACCTATTGGTGGCCTGCCTTATGGACTAGAAATTGTAAAGGATAGATTAAACTAAGAAATAGAAGAACTGTTACAACAGATTTAGGAAAAGGTCGGTCCTCAAGAGTGGCAGGATCTCCCTGTCACATAACCCCCACCTTAAGAGGGAAACAGTTATTTCAGACTGCCTACCATTTTCCTGTCTCAGGAAGGGATGGAGCTTTCATCCATCCATCCATCTTCAGAAGCTCCATTTCAGGGTCCCTATTGACGATAAACATACCATCATAACATAGTGGAATAATGGATATCATTTTTTACCCTGACACGTTAACACATTTCTCAACAGAGACTAATGGTACTTTCCCTGCACTATCTCCTTTTAGGGAAAGGACAGCACAACATATATCCTCACTACTCAAGTTTCTTCATATACAAAGCAGCTTTAATGTTTAATGAGCCTCCTGATGATGCAAGTTCATTTGCAAAACTGGCAGATGTCCTTTGTTCTTGATGTACATTTTGGTGGATAAGCTTTTGTCTAGATTTTAAACATTAAAGCTGTTTCGTATATGAAGAAACCTGATTAGTGCAGATATTTGTTGTGCTGTCCTGACCTGCTGTTATGTTCAGCACTCTCCTCACCCTGTGGAGCTGTTTTGTTGTGCTTTTCATTTTAGGGAAAGTCTGTCTTATTTCACTGATATCAATTCCTGCACCATATCTAGACATGAAATCAGTATTCCCATATTTTGTCCCTGCCCTGTGGGACACAGTAAAATGATAAGGCTGAAGAGCTAAGAACCACTGCATTATACAGGGATTTATTTTCTCTCATTGGGTGCAAGCAGCAAAGGGGGTTATGATCAGTTAAAACCTTAAATTCAGCCCCCCTTAAGTAATATTTCAGAGACTCAATGGCTCACTTCAGAGCTAAGCATTCTTTCTCTTTGGTAGCATATCTTCTCTTCCTCTCATGTAGTTTCCTGCTAATATACATGATCGGATGTTCTTCCCCATCTATTTTCTGAGATAAGACTGCCCCAATACCATTCTCTGATGCATTGGTTTGAACCTCAAACACTTGGCTGAAGTCAGGGCTTTTCAGTACAGGAGTTGTACATAGAATGGCCTTGATATTCCTAAAAGCCTCATCACAAATAGGGGTCCACTGAACCTTATTTGGGCACCTCTCATTACTGAGATCAGTCAAAGGACTGGCAATGGCTGAGAAATTATGGATAAATCTTTGGTAATAACCAGCCAGGTCTAGGAAAGATCTCACATGCTCTTTTGTGGAAGGTATGGGACTGTTCGCTGCTGCTGTTACCTTTTCTGCCACGGGCTTCACCTGTTCATTGCCTAAAATGAACCCTAGATATCTTGTTTTGGGTAAGGCACACTTAGCAGGGTTAATGGTCACTCCTGCCTCCTTTATTGCTTGCAATACCTGGGACAAGTGTCTAACTTGAGTTTCCCAGTCAGCACTGAATATGACCACATCGTCCAAATAAGCCGCACAGTAGTCAGTGTGTGGTCTTAGTATGTGGTCCATAAAATGCTGAAAAGTGGCTGGGGCCCCATGTAGTCCAAATGGCATTGTGACAAACTGGTAGAAACTGATTGGGATGCTAAATGCAGTTTATCTTGTGAATCAGGTGACAAGGGGATTTGCCAATATCCCTTAGTAAGGTCAAGGGTGGAGATATACTGTGTATTGCCTAGCCTGTCAATGATGTCATCTATTCGGGGCATCAGATAGCCATTGAATAGTGAAGTGTTGTTAAGCTTCCCAAAATCTAGGCATAGACATATCCCATCCTCTTTATTGTCCACTATGACCATGGGTGAAGACCATGCACTCTTTGAGGGCACAATTATGCCTAACTGCTCCTTTTTTTTGACTTCCTGCATCACCTCATCCCTCACCTTCGTGGGCAATCTATAGGGTTTTTGGTGTATGGGCTTGTCTTGCATGGCATGTTATGGTGTGCACAATTCCTTTGACCCTCCCTGGGATGTTTGTGAATATGGGCTCAAATTATTGTAATATCCCCTGCAAATCTTTCTGTTGCTGAGGCTCCAATTCAGGATTTATCTGGATCTCCCCCAACTGTCCCGACTGCTCTAGCCTTTTATAGTCATCCTCCAGCTCTCACTCCCTAACTTCAGGGTGGATATAAAGGGAGGGGTTAGGCTTCTCATGCCATTTCCTAAGGAGGTTCATATGGTAAATTTTCTGGGGGTCTCTTTCCTGGCATGCTAAGCTCATAATTCACTGCTCTTGTTTGCCTCAAAATAGTGAAGGGGCCCTACCATTTCATGAGTAGTTTGTTCTCTGTGGAGGGAAGAAGTAACAACACTTTGTCCCCTGAATGAAATGTTTTCGTTTTCAAACCCTGGCCTTAACTTTTTTTCGGCAAGTCTTGCTTCTGTTCCAAGCTCTGGTGTGTCAAGCTGATATACCTCATCAGGCGTTTGCGTAACTGAGTCATATACTCTACGACATTAAGATGTCCCACCTTCTTCCCCTCTTCCCAATGTTCTTGAACCACATCCAGTGGCCCCCTCAGGTTCCTTCCATACAATAATGAAAAAGGAGAGAAACCAGTGGATGCTTGGGGGATTCCCCTGTAAGTGAAAAGTAAATAGGGGAAATACCTGTCCCAGTCTCTACCCTCTTCTTTTGCATACTTCCTCAACATTCTCTTTAATGTCTGATTAAACCTCTCTATGAGGTCATCAGTCTGCGGGTGGTATGGGAAAGTACACACTGCTACCATGCCCAGCAGACAGTACAACTCCTTTAGCAGGTGTGCATTAAAATTACTCCCCTGATCAGGAAGTATTTTCTGGGTGATTCCCATATGACTAAATACGTTTGCTAGCTCCTATGCTATCCTCAGGGTGGTGACAGTTCTCATGGGGATAGCTTCTGGGTAGCAGGTAGTATAATCATATATAGCTAGCACAAACTGGTTTTCCTTGGAGCTCTTTTCCAGAGGGCCCACTACACACATGGCTATCCTGTCAAAGGGGTTAGTCACAATAGGGATGGGCTGTAGTGGTACTCTATCTCACAATAGGGATGGGCTGTAGTGGTACTCTATCTCACAATAGGGATGGGCTGTAGTGGTACTCTATCCCTTTTTCCTGCCTGAGCTACTTTCTGACACACAGCACATACTTTACAATACTCAGCTATGTTCTCATGATAGAGGGACAATAAAACCTGGGTAATATCCTGTTCAGGGTGCTATCTCTGCCTGCATGGCCTGCTAGAGGGATGTCATGCGCAAGATACATGATTTGAGAGCAGAATTTCTCTTGAACCATTAGCTGGTCCACTACCTCTCCAGTTCTGGGGTTAGTACATTCCCTGTACAATATTCCCTGTTTTACAACAAACTGAGGGGCACCTTTTTCCACTCCCTTCTCCACCTGTGAAAACAAAGGGCTAAGTGAAGGTTCTGATTTTTTCCCATGCTGCATATCATATTTAAAAGTATGTCCCAAGTTTGGCTGTACACCAGTATGAGTATCAATTCAGTCCTTCTTTAGCTTCCTCTTCTCCACCTTAGTTTCACAGTCCTTGCCAGGATCCTCAAAAACATCATCTTCAAATGGGAACACAGATGGTAAATGTCCCTGCTTCACTTGAGCTCTGGTGGTTACAGCAACTACAGCAGAGTCCTAGGCAGCATGACAATGTATTAATGAAGCAAAGTCCGGGTGGTCATACCCGATAACAACTAGCACAGGTAGGCAAGGTACCAACCCCACTTCTAACTCATGTGTCTTTTCTTGAACAGTCATTTGTATGGTGACTGTAGGGTAGCAATGGGTATCATCATGCACACAGATGACTGCCTTATCCAGCCCTTTATTATTCCCAGTCACCAGATTTGCTCACACAAGAGTCTGGCGGCTTCCTGAATCAATCACTCTCATCATCTGCTGTGATCCAATCTGCACAGTAGCTATAAAGTGACCCCAGTTCACTACGGCTAGGTAATCTGTCTCTTTCTTTGTATTGGGACAGTTTCTTACCTAATGTCCCTTCTTTTGGCACTCATGACATACAATCTATGCTACAGAAATTTGCTCCCCTCTCTCTGCTCTCCAATCTTGTTTCACTGGGCTGGATTTGACAGTTTATAAGTAAAAGGGTTCCTTACCAGATTGCTGGTGGTTGCAGCTGCTGATGTCCCTTGGAACCTGCTGGGTCTGGATGGTCTGGCTGCCAGGAAGTCTTCTGCCAATGTGATGGTTTTATCAGTGGAATCAGGCTTATGCTCCCGAACCCAAAGTTGTACATCCTGGGATAAATCTTTAATAAACTGTTCAATACTTACCACCTCCAGAAGTTGGTTCTTGCTCTTGTTATCTGGCTGCAACCATTTGTAACAGAGCTCCTTGAGACGGGCAAAAATTGCTTATGAGGTGTCCAGTGACTGCATTTTAAGAAACCTAAACCTCTGGTGATAGGTTTCAGTGTTTATGTCATAGCGCCTGAGGATCTCCTGCTTCACACGATTATAGTCCTCTGCCTCTCTGGAGTCCACGTGGCTATAAACCAACTGGGCACTGCCTGTCAGGTGCGGTGCCAGTCAAACAACCCACTGTTCCCTTGGCCATGCGCATGTTCGAATGATCCTCTCAAATGTTGTGAGGTAGGCTTCAATGTCTTCATTGTCCGATAGTTTTGACAGTTTAATGTCTTTTGGGCTATTCGCTCTTTCTGTTTGCCTTGCATTGATGGCATGCAAGACCCTCATGGTATCCTCCCATTTGGCATCTTGCCTTCTACGCTCAATGTCTCTATTGAGGGGGAGGCTCAAAAGGAAAAACCCAAAAACAAGCTAAAGACAAAGAACCTCAGTGCAAAAGCACTGAAGCAAGGGTTACCCTAAAGAGCATTGGCAATAAAGCTAAGTTTCAAAGAAACACAACATTGCACATACCCCTTCATAATGCAATGCATCATGGGATGTATATGCAAAACATGATGAAATTTAAGGCTGATTCAGCTGACAGCAGGAATGCATGGTGCCAAAAGGCCTCTCAAACAATCTGTAATTTACATGCATTTTAAATAACACAGTGGGGGTTTTCTGATATCTCTACCCTGGTAACTTAATTTTTATACTACAGTCCCCTAGTAACTTTCTACCTTTATCAAAAACATCTAGTGCTGTGGTATTGTCAACATTTGCAGGTTTCATACACATAAGCCATATTGCATACTAAATCCAACAACGAGGAACACAGCCTGTTGTTTTGCATCAGCTCAGAGGTCACCACAATAATCTCCCTGTGTGAGGACCTGAGACGGAAAAAGAAAATTAAAGGGGACAATATAGTATAGTCAAGAAATGGGAGGGGGGGCACCCATGGGTGGTCAACCTTATGGACTAGAAATTGTAAAGGATAGATTAGGCTAAGAAATAGAAGAACTATTACAACAGATTTATTAAAAGGTCAGTCCTCAAGAATGGCAGGATCTCCCTGTCATGGGCCCGATGAATGAAATTACAGTTGCAGTGTTCATGAGGTGGGGTGCCAAAAAGCCCATGTTGAAAATTTGATTAAATAAATTTATTGAAATGGCAAACTTATGAACATAAGCTCAAAATGCCATTGAAATACATTATACAGCATTTACCTTGATTCCTCAGTTCACAGTTCGGCTTTGAAGAGTGCAGATGTGAGTCAGGCAACAGAGGATGGCAGCCTATGACCTCCAGAGGTAAGTATAGGGTGAGGGGTGTGTGGGGCGGTGGGAGCTTAGTGGTAGGGTTGGGATAGGGGAGGAGGATGGCTGGGACGTCGAAGGATGATTTTCAATTTTTCAGGTTAAAAAAGAAGATATCAAGGGACTGTTTTCTTTTCATAGGTTCTACACTGCTGGGAGAGGGATGGGGCTTGTAATGCTGCCTGGGGGATTGGACCCCCAGTGTCGGCAAATATTAACAGAATAGGCCATCGGGTGGGGGGAGGGGGCATCTGACACCAGGGATGGGCATCACGGTGTCAGATTATATAAAGAAATTAAAAAAAAAATACAAATAAATAAATATTCGGGGCACTGGAGGTGGGCTACCCAGTGTCCCACATTGCTTGGGAGGGCTTGTAATGCTGACACTGGGATTGGGCCCCCCAATGTCAGCAAATAGCACAAGGGACTGTGGAGGGGGGAAACTGACACCAGGGTGGGCATTCCAGTGTCAGATTAAACACATAAATAAAGTATGTGAATCAGAGAGTGGGGGGGGTGCCACTAGACACCAGGGAAAGGTATGGGAGGGGGATGCCATAAGTGACAGTGATTGGTACTGTAGGTAGGGGGTGCCACTAGACACCAGGGAAAAGGGCAGCTCAAAGCTGAAGCTGCAGACGGTAGCATGAGTTCCTGCTGCGGCTGCAGAAGTCAAGAAAATCCCACTGTTCTCATACAGAGAACATGGGAGAAGTGGTCCTTTCACTAAACTCAGCACCCAGGATTTTGAATGCCCAGAAAAGATGTTTCATGCCAAAATTAAAACAAACATCAGAATGTATTATGTAGCTAAATAGGTCCAATTTAGCTAGGTTCTGATGTTTTTTTTTTAATCCGTTCATTTTTTTATGGGTTTTATTTCTTTCTTTCTCTCTCTCGCTAACTGGAAAACAAGATGGCAGACACATGAGAGCTCTGCGAAAATATACTAGGCTCCCTGCGATATTATGTGACCCTGTCTGTGGAAATACAACAGCTTCTGTGAAAATAAAAGTATTTTCATGCAGAACATCTAACATTTCCCATAGGAAATAATGGGAAACTTTAACATTTTATAACTTTGGAATGTATTAATATTTTTTCACCAAACCTTCAAAAAGCACATCTGTGAGGCAAATGCTTTCTACTCTGAAAGTTTCAGACCACAACCTAAAACAATTTCTGACATACAGGTGGACAAAGAAACAGCAAAAAACATGTAAATTGAAGAATTTTTGACACTCTGTATCTCAGAAACTAAACAATGGATTCATGCATAACTTGCCCTGTTGTGGGACCTATACCAAGAGATTATGCAAGCAAAATTTCATGCATACCTGTTCAATGGTTGCAAAGTTATTTAGGTTCAACAATTTGGCTTTAACATAGAAGTGAACACTCAATCCCAACTATAGCAGTGCTACCGCACCACTATGATATATATACATTATACATGTATATATATATATATATATATATATATACAATGCAAAACTACGATTATGAGTTAGGTTTTTTATAGTAAAAGCTGGGAAATGCAATGTTAGGTTTACCAATTCCTGTTACCTTCATTCTCCACACCAGCAGCATCAGGGTGTGTTTGATCGTTCTAACTCTCACCCCAATCCCTGTGTAAACAAGATGAGATGGCACAGTATAGGAGAATGGGGTGAGAGTTAGGCCCAATGATGCAAAGGCACACCTCGATGTCTGTTGGTGTGTGGAGAGTGGGTGGAAAGGTTAGTAACCCTATCGTCGAATTTCCCAGCTTTTTACGCTTTAATGAAAACCCTAACTGATTAACATTATTTTTTGCAATGAATTTCCCTTCTTTTTGAGAAAGTGTAATGCAACTGATATGTGGTTGTGGGAGCGCGGACCCTCTGGGCTCTGCATTCCCCTCACACTTCCCATTGTTGCATAATGATATGCATAAGTGGGAGCGTGGGCTCTCTGGACCCTGTGCTCCCACTTACACATAAGTATGGACATGCCGCAGCCCTATAGTCATGAAATGTAACCCTTGTTACACTAATTTGGCAATATGTCAGTAACTGTAGCAACTATGGAGAAAATTCCACTGCAGTTGTAATCATGACTTGAAACCTCCATGGGTGCTTAGCTTCAGAGAGCGAAAAATGTGTATCTCGAATAATTTTCAAGATACGGGTGCTGAAAGGTGCCGCGGGTGCCACAGTTCAATGGATGCATGTAACTCTGGCGTGTTCAGAATTTTTTTCACCCAGTTTTCAACATGGCATTTTGGGGACCCCACCTCATTAGCAATGTCACTGTCATTTTGTTAATCTGTCCTGAAAGTTGAGTTTACACAGGGAACGCGCTATTCTGTGCCATCGGTGCAAAATCATGCTTTGGGCAGGCTGTGAAAAATTACAGCTGTATACTACAAAGATATGAACATACGAAATTTACCAGCAGACAAAGGCCTAGAGGTCTATCAAGTCTGCTTGAATGTGCAGCTAGCACCCCTTATTCTGCAGCTGCCCTTCCCTTCCACCCTTCCCCTTCATTAACCCTCCCTTTGTCCTGTCCCATCCCCTTTTGAAGCAGTCCACTGTTCTACTGGATACCACTTCTGTAGGTAACGCATTCCACCCAGCCACCACCCTCTCTGTAAAAACGTGTCTCCTCATCTCCCTCCTGAACCTTCCTCCCTCTAGTCTCATATCATGGCCCCTGGTGTCCCTCCCTTCCCTTACTTTGAACAGCTCCTCTGTGCCTGTCTTGTTTATTCCTTTCATGTACTTAAAGGTTTCAGTCATGTCCCCCCTGTCCCTCCTCTCCTCCAGTGAGTACATGTCCAACTCCCTCAGCCTCCTCTCATATGATAAGTCCCCCAGCCCCTTGATCATCTTTGTTACCCTGCATTGCACCCCCTCCAGTAACTTAATGTCCCTCTTCAGATATGGGCGCCAGTACTGCACTCAGTACTTCAGGTGCGGTCTAACTAATGACCTATACAGTGGCAGAATCACCTCCTCCCTCCTTGAGGATGTACCCCTTGCAATACAACCCAGCATTTTGTTGGCCTTTGCAGCTGCCTTCCTACATTGTGCCAAGTTGTTCATTGACCCTGTAATGAGCACCCCCAGATCCTTCTCCTCCCCTCTCTGGGCTAGCTGCACTCCCCTGCTGGTAATTCCTCCTTGGGTTCTTCATCCCAAAATGCAGCACCTTGCACTTTTGGCATTAAACCCCAGTTGCCAGGTGTCTGACCAGGTTTCAAGCTTTGCCAGCTCATCCTGCAACCCCTGCCATCCCCCTAGGTCATCCACCACCGCTCCTACCTTGGTATCATCAGCAAGCAGACTGATCTTGCTCTTGATGTCCCATGATATGTCTGCAATGAATATCCCAAACAACACTGGTCCCAACACAGCCCTGTAGAACACCGCTTATCACTACCCTTGGGTGTGAGAGCTCCCCACCCACCACCACCCTCTGTTGCCTTCCCTGAAGCCAGTTTCCTACCCATCTCACCAACTTTGCACCCACCCCTGTGCCTACTAACTTACTTCCCAGCCTTCCATGCGGCACCGAGTCAAATGCCCTACTGAAGTCCAGATACAGGACATCCACTGCATGGCCCCTGTCCAGTTGAACAGTTAACCAGTCATAGAATTCCACCAGGTTGGTTTGGCAGGATCTGCCCCATATGAAGCCATGCTGTCTGCTGTCCTGTAGTCCTTTGGCCTCTAGGAGGGCCACCAGCCTCTCCTTCAGGATAGTCTCCATTAGCTTACCCATGATGGCTGTGAGGCTCACTGGTCTGTAGTTTCTCGGTTCATCCTTGGGGCCACTCTTGTGGAGGGGCACCACATGAGCCATCCTCCAGTCCTGAGGTACACACCCTGAATGTAGTGAGGCATTAAATAGGTCTGCCAAAGGTCCTGCAAGGACCTCTGCCAGCTCCTTTAGTACTCTGGGGTGGATGCCATCGGGGCCTGGTGCCTTGTCCACCCTCAGTGCTTTCAAACCCACCCGAACTCTGCCCTCCATGATTTTCTCATCTGTCACCCCTTCCCCCTTGTTTATGCCATTTCTCCCCCCTTGGGTGTCACCCCCTCTTCTCTTTAGTAAATACTGAGCAGAAGTACTCATTTAGTGCTTCTCCCTTATCGCACCCTGCTTCCATCCAACCCCCCCCTCCTTCCTAATCCTTACTATGTGGTCCTTACAGCTCCTTTTCTCCCTGATGTACCTAAAGAAGTCCTTCTCCCATTTCTTAATGCCTTGTGCTAGCCTGAGTTCCGTAGATGCTTTGGCTCCCCTTACTGCCCTTGTCACCTCCTTCGATTCTGTCAAGTACTTCTGCCTGTCCTCCCCCTCCCTGTTTTCTTGTACTTCCTAAAGACAGCTCTTTTCCTCCTTACCTTTTCCATGACTTCCTTGCTCAACCAGCTCTGTTTCTTAGCCCTAGCCTTCTTGCTCTGGGCCTTGCAGCAGGTTTTGGTTGCCTCCCCTGTCCCCAGCTTTATGAGCTCCCACCTCTGGTTAGCATCCATACTAGATTGAATTCTGGCCAGGTACCCTTTTACCACTTCCCCCATCCTCCCAAACTTGGCCTTCCTGAAGTCCAGCACTCTTGTGCCAGATTCCACTCCTTTCTTGCCCATATCCAATGTGAGCCATACTGAGTGGTGGTCACTCCCTGACAGCAGTTCCTCCACTGTAAGTTCTCTCACAAAGTCCCCATTTGCCAGCACAAAGTCAAGGGTATTCCCTAACCTGGTTGGTTCACTGACCATTTGCAGCAGGAAGATGTGCTGGAAGGCATCCAGCAGTACCTGCTCCCTTCTGTTACTGGTTGTTGGGGTACACCAGTCCACTCCTGGCATGTTGAAGTCCCCCACAATTACCACAATACCCTTCTCGCAGGTCCTCCTGATCTGTCCTGATAGTTCCCTGTTTAACTCCTCCATCTGAGATGGTGGTCTGTACACCACTCCCATTCTAAGAATCCTATTCTTGGAATCCTGGATTTGCATCCAAAGTGACTCCGTACTACCCTCCTGCCCTTCCTCCCTTACACACTTCAGTCCTTCCTTCACATATAGTGCCACACCCCCTCCTTTCCCAATCACCCTGTCCCTACGAAATAACCTGTACCCTGGTACAGACAGGTCCCAGTCATTGTGTTGAGTGGCCCATGTTTCTGTGATGGCTGCAATGTCCACCTCTCCCTCTGCCATGAGCACCTGTAACTCTGCAGTTTTCCTCCGAAGGCTCCTAGCATTAAGGGTAACCACCTTCCACCCTTCCCCGCTCCCATCCTGCCCTCCTTTACTAGCATCACCAATAGTACTTGCCATTTGTCCTTTGTCACTGTTATGGGGGTAAGCTCATATAGTTTCCCAACCTATGGTCTCTGCATATCTCTTGCCCAATTGCCATCCCCCGCTCCTAGTTTAAATTCCCAATTTCCTCTATGTACTCCTCCATCCTCTGTTTTAACACTTTCTTTCCCTCCTCACTCAAGTGTAGTCTGTCCTTAGCATAGAGACTACTGTCCTCCCAGGTCCCTCCCCACCCCCCAACAGCCCATACCCTTTAGCACAACACCAGGTTCTTAGCCATCTGTTAAATTCCTCTATTCTCAGCTTTCTTGTTGTGCTTGCCTTGGGCACTGGAAGCATCTCTGAAAAAGTTACTGATCTTCCTGCCCCCTCACATATTTGTGCTAGTTCCTCAAACCTCCTCTTGTCGGCCAGGTTGTTCATCCCAAGATGTATAATTAAATTAGGCTTATCCCTACCCAATCTAGCATATTTCAGAACAGATTGTCCCACCCTTTCTGCTGTCATTCCTGGCATGGCCTCCACCCAAATGTGACTATGCCTCTCCCCCTTGCAACCCCACCTGACTCCTCTTAGTATTGAGTCCCCCAGGACTAAGATTTCACCACTCTTACTCCCTGCTTGCTTCCATTCATCTCCCTCTCTCATTTCCTGCTCCTCTTCTTCTTCCTCCTGCACATTATTTCCCCCTTTTGCCCCTTTTGCAATTCTCCCAACAGAACTTCCCCTCGCTCTGGTTTGGTCCAGGCATTTATCAATTACTCCTCTAATTTCATCATTTCCCTCCTCCACCTTCTTCCTCTCTAGCAGTGCAAAACTATTTTCTGAAGACCCTTCACAAATGCCTGCTCCCTATCTCTTCATAGTAACCTGTTCTCTCCTTTCCACTTCATGACTTTTGTCACTTCTTCACCTCCCCTCACAAGTCCCTATCTATTCCTTCCATTTGTCTTTTGTCTCCTGACCTGGTTTCCCTGGCAATCATTCTTCCTGGCCTGGGCCCCTTTGTCTCTGCTTCCCTTCTTCTGACCCTCTCCTCACCACTTTTGGCTTAAATCACCCTCCCTCATCTCCCCTTCTTCCTCCTTCCAGTATTGAGCTAAACCCACCCCTAATCTGCCTTGCCTGTCTTAATTCCTCCTGCAGACCCTCAATCTCCTGTCTAAGTTTCTCTATGTGGTTGCACACTAAACATCCTCGCACACTCCAGGCAATTTTTAGAAATACTGGTGCACCGCAGTTGTTGTAGTCTACCACCCTACCCATTGCTGTCATTGCCCACCAGTGGCCCCCCACCCTTCCAGATGCAGGATACCAAACAGTCCCCCCAAGTCTCCCCTCTCCCCCCTCTATCAGTGCAAAACATTATTTTCTTAATTTCCCTTACCCCCTTTGTTGTACACGTTTTGATAGATTGAGCAACTGCTTTTTATATTCCTATCCTTCCTATCCACACTCAAAAAGAGACTTTAAGTAGCTATTGCACAACCTTCTTCAAACTCCTACTCCTCCTTTCCCCAATGCAATAGCAATGTAAAGAAGTAATAATGAAAGCTCCTAGATTTGCAGTTACTTCCCTTCCACTGCGATAGCAGTCACCTCTTCACTTGCTGCTGTTCCTTTCCTGGATGTCTGCTTCTGCTATGACATGTGCATATCCTTTGCCTGTTTGAGGAGTGATGTCAGAACCCCTGGTATAAAGGAAATCATGGACCAGGGGTGAGGGGTTGGGGTGGGACCAGCCCAAGTCTTCCAGAAACAATCAGATAATTGAGGTCCCTGCTCAGACCATTAGCACCCTTCCCCCACTGTGCACTAACCTTTGCAGCTAGTGAAGCCAGCAAAAATAAATGACAAATCTACTCAAAGCCCCCAAAATAGGTTTTCTACCAAAAAAAAACAGGACTCCAATTCAAACAGCTTCACCTACAACACATCAAAATAGGCTTGAAATTAGAAGATATAGGTCTCCAATTCAAAGAAACAGTCCCAGTTAAATCACACCAAATAGGTTTTAAATCAGAAGAAATAGGCGTCTACAAATGCAGCCTGCTACACAGTGAAACATCCAACAAGTGAGCCCACTTATAGCTACAAAAACAGGTTTCAAAATTCCAACAGCCCCAAACAATACCCTGCTAGCCTCTTAGAAGTAGTAAGAAAGAAAAGAAATAACCTTCTACCAAGTATAATCCACAAGAAACAATGTAAAAACAACAAGAAGAAGCTACTGTACTGTAACAGATCTGATCCTGTCACCTTCTAGTTCCTTCTGAGAAGCCAAAGCAACTGACACCACACTTGATTCAGCTCTGCCTTCCTAGCAGAGTGAGACCTGGCCAGACCATTAGCACCCTTCCCCCACTCGGCATTAAACTTTGCAGCTAGTGAAGCCAGCAAAAATAAATCACAATTCTACTCAAAGCCCTCCAAATAGGTTTGCTACCAAAAGAAACAGGACTCCAGTTCAAACAGCTTCACCAACAACACATCAAAATAGGCTTGAAATTAGAAGATATAGGTCTCCAATTCAAAGAAACGGCCCCAGTAAATCATACCAAATAGGTTTTAAATCAGAAGAAATAGGCTTCTACAAATGCAGCCTGCTACACAGTGAAACATCAAACTAATGAGCCCACTTATAGCTACCAAAACAGGTTTCAAAATTCCAACAGCCCCAAACAATACCCTACTAGCCCCTTAGAAGTAGTAAGAAAGAAAAGAAATAACCTTCTACCAAGTAGAATCCACAAGAAACAATGTAAAAACAACAAGAATAAGCTACTGTACTGTAACAGATCTGATCCTTTCCCCTTCTAGTTCCATACTGTTCATGAGGAGGTGTGGAAAAGGGAAATGTTGAAAATCAGGAGGGAAAATATGAAAAACTGGTGAAGTTATGAGCGCACATATAAACTGCACAATGCCTACTTGTAACATGGCCATTTTGGGG
The DNA here is from genome assembly GCA_016271365.2 of Neoceratodus forsteri. NCBI lineage: Eukaryota > Metazoa > Chordata > Ceratodontiformes > Ceratodontidae > Neoceratodus > Neoceratodus forsteri. Next base: position 536,694,327 of record CM057458.1, read on the forward strand.
AATTTTTTAACCAACTTTTCAACATGGGCTTTTTGGGAAATCCCCTCATGAACACTGGCACTATGATTTTGTTACTCCATCCTGAAAGTTGATTTCGCACAGTGACTGCTCCATTCTGCGCCAGAGGTGTGAAAACTCATTTTGGGCAGGATGTGAGAAATGACAGCTGTACTGTTCATGAGGAGGAGTGAAACATTGGCAATGTTGAAAATCTGGAGTGAAAATATTAAAATTGGCGAAGTTACAAGCATGTGTAGAAATGGTGCAACACATGCTTGTAACACAGACCTTTGTTTTATTTTTTGCACCAAATTTTCAATGTGGGCTTTTTGGGACCTTCCCTCATGAACACTGGGACTGCCATTTTGTTTATCAGTCCCAAAAGATGATTCTGCACAGCAACTGCAAAATCACCTTTCAGGACCGAGTAACACGATAGCAGTGACATTGTTCATGAGGTGGGGTCCCAAAAACCCCATGTTGAGAATTTGGTGCTAAAATCTCAATAAATGGCAGAGATATCAACATAAGTTGAACCCCCCCTTAATTGCTATTATATGGCTTACCTTTGATTCCTCAGTTTGCAGTTTGGCTTTGAAGAACGCAGACATGTCCTGGTCAACAGAAGAGGACAGCACCTAACCTCTGGAGCTAAGTATGGGCTAAGCGTGGGTGCAGGGAGGTGGGTGTGCAGAGGGTGGTTCAGGATTGGGGAGAGAGGATGTGGGGAGACATGATTTATATTTTTAGGGGCTACTGCAGACCGGGGATTGGGCATCCCATTGTTGGCCATGGTTTTTTCTGTTGGGGACACTGGGAGTGGGCTCCCCAGTGTTCCATACTTGTGGGGGGCCTCTAGTGCTGACATGGAGTTTGGGCCCCCCATATCGGCAAACGTGTTTTTTTAATAATTTTTTCAGGTCACGACCTAGGATCCTAGGTCATATCTCTCCATACAAACTAGGATCCTAGGTTGTATTATGTGGATGCAAAGTAGGATTTAAATGATTAAATAAACACATTTCACAGGCATATTTCATCCCATAAAGTGCAGAATGCACCAAAGGGGGTCCCAATAAGCTAGCTACATGTGCTGGTTCCTCCCAAGAAAATAATTTTGGGAGGTTTCAGAAGTTTATTTTGGCAAAACTGAAAACAAGATGGTAGCCATATGAATTAGGAATTTCTCCATATGGAGCAGAATTCCTACTTCTTTCCATACTGCTATTTTGAAGTCCTACTGAGCATGCTCAGAAATTATTTGTTTCACATTTTTAAATTGCAATGACTTAAAAACAACTTATTCTTTTTACACCAGACTAGTAAAAGGCACATCTGTTGGGTTAGTCCCTTTCTACCTTGCAAATTTCATGCCAAACAACCAAACCCTATGGGCTGTAGGCAAGTTCAAAGAAAAATCCCAGCAAAGCCAATGGGTAAAAACATGTTTTTTCACCTCTCTGTAACTCAGAGACTGCATGTCCAACCAGCACGAAACTTGCCAGATCAAACGACCTGCCCCGCAGCAAAGTGCATACCAAACTATGTGCAAATCTGTTCAACGGTTACAAAGTTATTAAAGTGCAAAATTATGTGTTAAACATTGAAGTGGCTACTCAAGCATAACTATAGGGCATGACTGTACCCCTGTAATATATATATATATATATATATATTACATTATAGCATTATAGTAGTGCAGTAGTGCCACCATAGTTAGGGTTTAATGGTCATTTCTATGTTAAACCCAGAATTGTGCACTTTCATAACTTTGCAACAGTTTGACAGATTCACATGAACTTTTGCAAGCACCATGAGGGATCAAAGATCTCTTGATGTGGCAAGTGTTGTTCTGGTTGGATGTGTGGTTGTGGAGATATGGATGTCATAAAATGTGAAAATTACCATTTTTATGCAAATCTTTTGTAACACCATTTCTCAGAATTAGCTTGGGTGTTTGGTCTAAAATTTGTGGGTATCTCAGGCTTGGGTCACAGATGTGCCTTTGGAAGGTTTGGTGAAAAAATATTAATCTGTTCAAAAGTTATTAAGTTTCAAAGTTTCCCATTATTTCCTATGGGAAAAGTTATCTGGTAGCCTTGACAAAACTTTCTTTTGCTGCAAATGCATTTTATTTTCTGCCACAAATGTGGAAAGTTTTTCAGAGCTTCTGCCATCTTGTTTTCAGTTAGTGTGGCAAACAAATTTAAATATTTAAAAAAATACTTCTAGTTGGTAAACACCAACAGTTGTGTTTACTTAGTCGGGGCCCGAGGAATCAGATTCTAGGATCAGTTTGTCACAAAAGTGCCCAGAAATATGTTAATTTTGTCCATGGATGTATTTGTGCCAAAAATTGCAGTGATTGTTTTGTGAAACAAGGGGAGTTTGTGCTGCAAATTGCTGTACAATCCCATTGTTTCACGCAACAAGGAAGGGTGTCTCACAAAACAGCTGCCACAATTTGCAGCATAAATATGTCCATGGAAAAAAATTACATTTCTGTGCATTTTTGGGGCAAACTGACCTGCAGAATCTGATTTCCTCATCGCTTGATTAAGTAAACACCTGTAGGTGTTTAACTAATTCAAGTATAGTGGCTCCCTCCACCCTTTGGTTCTCATTGATACTTAAAAAAAATTATCTATTAATATAATCTGACACTGGGATGCCCACTCCTGGTGTCATATGCCCCCCCCCACAGTCCCTTGTCTTATCCTTTTCATACATCAGGGGGCCCAATCTCCATGTCAGAACTGGAAGTCCCCCCAGCAGAGTGGGATATTGGGGAGCCCACTCCCATTGTCCCAAAATATTTATATTATTTTTTACCTCTAAAGAAGAAAACTGTCCCCCTGAAGTCTTTTTTTCCTGAAAAAAAGAAAACGGTCCCTCATTGTTCCCACCACCCCCCTCCACCATCCCAACCCTTCCACTGAGCACCCACCATCCCACTCCCCCCTTACCCTACACCTACCTCCAGAGGTCATAGTCTGTCATCTTTTGTGGACCAGGACATGTCTGCACTCTTCAAAGTTGAACCGCAAACTGAGGAATCAAGGTAAAATAAACAAAATGGTAATATTAAATGCACGCTGAAAATAAAAAATAGAGTTACAGATCGACATTTCGACCTTAGGTCTTCTTCAGGAAATCCAACAACAAAGTTCTGGCCAGCTCAAGCAATGAATGCTACTATACACAAAGTCTTTTTAAAGTTCGTAATTTTTATTTTATAAAGTCCCAACGTTTCGCCTTGTATTAGACTTCTTCTGGGGAACTGTAAAAAGATTTATAAATAAATATTTACTATATTTCACATTTGAAAATAATATTTAGTTTTTTAATTATACATTTTTAATATCTTTCCATATTAGACCATGCTAGTCTTCTGAAAATGTCTAAAAGAGAAAAAAGCAAAAAGCAAAAAAAAGCAAAGTTAGTGTAATGGGGAAGTAAAATAAGGAATATATATGTGGGGAAAGAAAAAAGAGGGAGGCTATGGGAGAAGTGATAAATGGCAAGATAAAGAGAGAATCTGGAAAACAAAAAAGTGATGATGGGAATGACGAAGCATAATAGCAGTGAATGAGCTGGAGAAGTCCTCAGGAGGGGATTAATTAACAGGGCCTAGTAAGAAGGCTGAAAGGTGACAAATGTGGGGGAAGGAGACAGAGACATCTGGTGAAAATGAAAATGAAAGGCTGACTATCAGACTGAGGTTACCACCACCATCACCTCTGCTATTGAAAACAAACAGCTATCTGCTCAGCTAATAGACTCATAGTTCAGCATCCTTGGGCATCAAGGTTTTATCTCCTTCTCAAAATCCCCAAAACAGGTAACCCTGGACATCCTATTGTGTCTGCCTGCTGCTGCCCTACATCCCACATCTCTGCATTTCTGGACAGCCTCATGAGATCATTCATTGAGTCCCTGCCCTCCTGTGTTAAAGCCACTAACCATTCTCTCCAGTTATATGACAGGTTCAGATGCACTGGCTCCCATCAGCTCATCTTTACCATGGATATCAAATATCTTTACACAGTGATCCTTCACAGTGATGGCGTGACAGCTTTGCAGCATTTTCTGAATAAGCGGGAAGTCCAGCAGCCACCCCCCCTCCCCACACACACTAACCCATCTGGCAGAACTTGTTCTTAAACTCAATGCTTTTTCTTTTAATAACAGTTTTTTTCAGCAGATCAGTGGCATTACCATGGGTACCAAGATGGGTCCCAACTTTGCCAATCTGTTTGTGGGTCAGGTGGAGGAACAGTTTATCTCATTCAGAAGGACTGTGCTTGAACTCCACAAATGCTACATAGATGACTGTGTGGGGGCTGCCTCCTGCTTCAGGGAGACTATTCAAGTCTTCTTGGACAAGTTTACCACAGCCCATCCTTCCCTTCAGTACACTGTTGAAGTATCCTCCTCTACACTGCCTTTTCTGGATATGAAACTGTCAGTGCAGAACACTGGTCTGAAGACATCAGTTTATTACAAACCCACTGACTTACACAGTTTCCTTCTCCACAGCTCCTTCCATCCTAAACATGTCAAGAATGACCTGCCATATTCACAGTTTCTTAGACTTCGCCAGTTATGCAGTGAAGATGATGATTTTGTTGAGCAGGCCCAAATAATACACAGTTTTTTTATTAACAGGGATACCTTAAAAGCAGAGTGGACAGAGCACGCTACCAAGTCAGTAACATGCCCCCTAACCTTGACCCCCATAGGAAGGATACTGTCATGCAAGAACCATGAAAAATTCCACTAGTGTTTCCCTTCCATCAGAGTACACCTTCTCTTCACAGGATCATCACCAGTAACTTTTCTATTTTGCAAACTGACCCCATCATTGGTGCTTCCTTTACAGAACCACCTATTGCCTCTTACCACTGGCCACCCAACCTGTGGAATCTCCTGGTAAGAATCAGCTTACCTACTCCTAACTGTTCCTCCCTTCCAGGTACCAAACCTTGCAACAGAACTCGCTGCTACACCTGCAAATTTATTTCTAGTGTGACTGAAATTTGGGGTCCAACAGGTGTTTTTCACATCACCAAGGAGTTCTCATGCACCTCCACTAATGTGGTATATTGTATTCTTTGCAGGAAATGTACAGCTATTCACATCGGAGGGACTGGTAGATGCCTTGCTGACCATTTCAGGGAACATTACAGGGCAGTCAGGAATGGTTTCTCTGATAAACCCATTGTATCCCACTTACTGGTTGTGTCCTTCAGCAGGGATTTTGGGATTCTGACCATAGAAAAAACATGGAAACCAAGCTGATCATCCACCTTGACTCCCAGCAGCCCTACAGTTTATATGATAGACTTATTTTCTACTAACGTCTTTCAGCCACTCCTTGTTTTCCCTAAAGTTTGTTTGCATCTGTACACATCTGTTTTCATTTTCACCAGATGTCTCCATTTCTGTCTCCTCTCCCCACATTTGTTACCATTCAGCCTTCTTACTAGACTCTGTTAATTAGTCCCCACCTGGGGACTTCTCCAGCTCATTCACTGCTATCATGCCTTGTCATTCCCATCATCACCTTTTTGTTTTCCAGATTCTCTCTTTATCTTGACATTTATCACTTCTTCTCCTAAAGCCTGCCCCTTTTTATGTTGGCATGCTTGCGTAGCCAACATCTTGCGGCAGTGGAGATTTAGAGGAATGGTCACTGTTGGTTGAATGCAGGGCACACACCAGTAGGTGCATCCCTCATTCCCCAATCAGCCTGCATGCCAGTGTCACACCACCTGGGTGAGCACATCTAAGGATATGTCCGCTGCAATGCCATCAAAGCTTGTCACACACAGCAGACCTTCCTACGTGCTTTGCCAGCTACAAACATGGCAGTACAGTGGCCGCTAAACTGCCGACTTCAGAGGTGCCCAATACCCTGGTCGGCTTACCCTGCCCCTCATGTGCGTGCCGATGGAAACCCTCCCCATTATGGCATAATGTGTCCCCTTTTTTGCTTGCCGAGGGGTGCCCAATCCCTCGGCTCATGCACTCCCACTTTTGTTGTTTGCCGATGGGGGTGCCCAACCCTGTCAGCTACTGTATCCCCCCAAACAAAACCTCTAAAAAGAAAACCATCTGCAATGGGTTTTATTTGAACACCTCTAAACAGAAAATGATCCCTCATAGTCTCCCTACCCCTCTCCCACCACCTGCACCCACCCACTGCGCACTCTGCTTCCCCACACCCCCCACCCCATACTTACCTCCAGAGCTCAGTGCTGATGATCTTAGGTGAACCGGAACACATTTGCACTCTTCAAAGATGAACGTGAACTGAGGAAATGCTGGTAAGCTGTATAATGGAATAAATAGGGTTTTTTCATCTTTGATGCATATCTCGGGCATTTTTTGGAATTTTTGCACCAAATTTTCAACTTGGGGATTTTGGGACCCCTCCTCATGAATTCTGACTGTTTTCCAAGTGTGTGTTGTGCAGTTGCTATGCACGCTAGTAACTTCGCAAATTTGCAATATTTTCACACCAGATTTTCAACACTGTCATTTTTTCACACCTCCTTGTGAACAGTACAGCTGTCATTTCTCACATCCTGACCAAAATGTGTTTCCACACTTCTTGCGCACAATAGCCCAGTCACTGTGGGGAGTCAGTGTTTGGGGCAGGTTACAAAAATGACAGTGGCACTGTTCATGAGCAGGGGTCCTAAAATGCCTATGTTGAAAGTTTGTTTGTTTGTTTGTTTTAAAATTTAAGTAAATCCCCATTTACAACAAATACCTGTGGTAATTACAATAAAAACAACAAGACATAACAAAATATAAACAATACAAAATCACAATAACCTAAAAACAACTACAGCAAACATTTAAAGAATTATACAATTCAAATTTAAAAATATGTAGATCAGAAATTTCAATCATTTGACGAGGTAATTCATTCCATATCCTTGCTAAACTATTTTGTAACACCATATCCCCCATACCATTTATAATTTGAGTCATAGGCAATTTTCTAGTTGTCCTCCTAAATATGTCTAAATATTTAGAATCTGAGTTCAAACATATCAAATGTCTTAAGGAATGCATTTTTAAATATATCAAACCATGACATGTCATAAGCCATAAGTATTCCCTTCGGGCTGACGGATGTAACCAACCAAGTTCCTGATAAACTAAACAGTGATGAGCTCGAAATTTATTATCCAAAATATACTTCCCCAATCTGTAATAAGTCTGGTCCAATTTGTTTTTTTTGGTGATGATACTCCATAAAATGGCTGTGTTACGAGCGTGCATTGCTCAGTTTGCATGCACGCTCATAACATTGTGCATTTGTAATATTTTCACTCTAGATTTTCACCATTGGCATTTTACCACACCTCTTGATGAACAGTACAGCTGTCATTTTATATATCCTGCCCAAAATCTGTTTTCGCACGTCCGGCGCAGAATAGCGTGGTCGCTGTGTGAAATCACTTTTTGGGACAGTTTGAGGAAATGACAGTGACACTGTACATGAGCAGAGGTACCACAAATGCCTATGTTGAAAATTTGGTGCTGAAAGTCCATAAAATGACTGTGTTTCAAGCACGTTTTGTGCATTTCCCACGCACCCTTGTAACTTCGCAAATTTGCAATATTTACATGCCACATTTTCAACACTGCCATTTTTTTACACCTCCTTATGAACAGTACAGCTGTCATTTTTCACATCCTGCCCAAAATGTGTTTCCTCACTACACTACCAAAGCCAGTGTCAGCACGACAACATTCGGCATTGACAAATGCTTGTTTCTTTCCCCACATATATATTCCTTATTGTACCTCCCCTCTAAACTAACTTTGCATTTTTTCTCTTTTGGGTATTTCCTGAAGAAGACCTAAGATTGAAACATCGACTTTTAACTCCTTTTTCTATTTTCAGCATGCATTTATCATTACCATTTTGTTTTGCTTTCAGACCACATGCTGATGTAACACCTTGTTTTTGTTTTTACAATCAAGGTAAGTACTGTATAATGTATTTCAATGGTGTTTTGAACTTATGTTCATAACTTTGCCATCTTTAGGTATTTTTCACCACATTTTTAACATGGACTTTTTGGGACCCCTACCTCATGAACACTGTCATTGTCATTTTGTTAATTAGACCCGGAAGGTGATTTCATGGTCACTGCATAAAACCATCTTTCAGGACCGAGTAATGAAATGTCACCACAAAGGCCATGTTGAAAATTTAGTGAAAACATTTCTAAAAATGGCTGAGTTACTCATGTTCATTGAAAATTTTCTATGCACACACATAACTTTGGTAATTTTCAATATTTTGATTTCAAATTGTCAGCATAGCCATTTATTTCACACCACCTCATAAACAGTACCGTTGTCATTTTTCACATCCTGCTCAAAATGTGTTTTAGTACCTGTGGCATGGAATGGCAATTTGGCATGGAATCTGAACATTTTCACCTATGAAGCTTATGAGGTAGGGTCATAAGAAGACAATGTTCAAAATCTGGGGTTAAAATATGGAGAAATGCTAAACTTATGACCATTCATTGCAATTTTGGTACATTCGCTCATAACTTCAGAAATTTTAAATATTTTGACCCCAGATTTTTAACATAGCCTTCTGATTGACCAACCTCATGTATGTCACAGCTGTCATTTTTCAAATTCTGCCCAAAATGTGTTTTTGCACCTGTGGCACAGAATGGCATTGGGGGGGTTGTCTTGGGGTTGTCAGCTCTAATGTTCACCCCATTCTCCTATACTGTACCAGTATCAGTGTATTTACTTATGGAATAGGGCAAGCATTAGGGTTGATGACCACAAGGCACTCCCCGATGCCTGTCAATGTCTGCAGGGTGGGGATGGGGTGTTAGGGTTGGAAACCCTAACACCACATTTCCCTGCTTTTGTTGCTTTGGTAACAAGTTTTTTGCAATGAATTTCCTTACTTTTTCAGGTAGTATAATTATATATATGTACGTGTGTGTGTGTGTGTGTGTGGGTGCGTGTGCATGTGCGTGTGGTTTCCTTTATTGTAAAGTAAGTACATAACGGAGTCAAGGTTTCCTTTATTATAAAGTAAGTAGACAAGTGGGCTGATTTTTTTCCTTTATTTCCAAAGCATGCATTATATTACAGATACAATATGAATTTATATCAGAAAAAAAAGAATACACAAGCACTGTTACTACACAATTGGTTTACTATTCAGTTTATTTACAAAGTATATATATAGCTATATAAAATATAATATTATATTATTTAAAAGTTGAGAAAGGAAATGCCCTAAAATAACAGAATATTTTTATGTAACAGTCACCATGTAGAATATAGCCATGTAAAAGTATTATTATGTAATATTGAGCTTGTGTTGAAGTTTTCATTGTGGTTTCTATTTAGCATCCATTTTGGGTATTCCTAGGGGAAAATAGACATGTTAATTAGATGTGTAGCTACAGTGCTAAAACATTGCCAACATCTATAAAATGCAGTAATATTAACAGTATCTCTAAAAATGTATATGAACATTGAAATAATTCTGTCCTCTATATGTATGTTATAAAGTGATGTTCAATAACATAGCTATGTTTTAAGAAATATCTTAATTACCAATAAACAATTCATATCATATATACATATAAAATACAGCAGATGTGTGTGCTATGAGTTTGCACTTATTGCATGCCCTTGGTTCACGAGGGAAGGGGGAGGGGTGGTGATTAGGTTTGCTACTAAACAATTTTAAATGAATAGGCCCAGTATGAGGTACCAGACCATGGATGGACACCTGTGTACCTATACACTGGTTCACACTTATGAAGGTAGTGCATATAGAAGAGGGGGAGAGAGAGTAATACATACAGTAACAACCCATATAGTACATTTTCTAACTTTGTTGGGGTATGTGTTGTGTGCAGTAACAACCTTAATGTGCATTAAGGCAGTTTTTTAGTTTTTTTTTGCCATAAGTATCTCTCCTCTCTCTCTCTCTCTCTCTATCTATGTGTGTATATATATATATATATATATATATATATATATATATATATATATGTATATAATATATATTATAGGGGGTGTGGTAGTGCCCCCTTAATTTGGGTTGAGTAGTGTGTTTAATATTTACCCCCTAACTTTGCACCTAATTAGCTTCACCCCTGTTCAGCAGAACTGCATGAAATTTGGCATGCATGATCTGGTGGGACAAGGCCTCTTGATTCAAACAGTTTCAATTTGGTCAGATATGTGGATTCCAAGATCCAAATACTACAAAAAGAGGAGAAATCTGGTTTATTTGCTGTTATTTTTTCCTCTTACCTAGTACCTAGATGGTTTGGAATTTTGTTCTGAAATTGTCAGGGTAGAAAAGACTTGCCATAGAATGCTTTTTTATTGGTTAGGTGAAAAATATTAATCCATGACTAAGTTATAAGTCTCTTTGTGGATGATAGCTTGTTTTGTGGAAAAAAAACCAACAGCAGCAAAACAATTTCAACAGATTAACAATAATACTGTTTTATTGCAATGAATATATACCCCCTCTTCATCATGTGTGCGTGTGGCATACCTTGTCAGAATAGCTCCAGTCAAAAGCCATAGTTTACAGTGTGACTTTCCTCTCACTATGTAACAACCAGTTGGGGGTAATTGGACATGTGCTACTCATGTCTGAATGGAGACTGGTAAACGGACTAATCAGACAGAAGAAAGAAACACAGACATCTTAAATTAGATTTTTTTAAAGTACAAAAAGCTGCTGGGCATCAAAAACAAATCACTCCAGCACTATGCATGACAGAAAAATGCTAAATCCACCAGCTCTTTAAACTCCACATTTCTTAGAATTAATTTGACAGAACAAGAGGATCTATAAATGAAATAAGGGTATAAGGACAAGTGGCAAGGGGGGGGGCACCACTAGACACCCGGAAAAGGGTAGCTCACTGCTCTCACTGCAGTGTGCAACACGAGTTCCAGCTGCGACTGCAGAAGTCTAGAAAACCCAATGTTCTCATACAGAGAACATGGGTCAAGGGCTCCTCTTGCTTAGCTTGGCACCCAGGATTTTGGGTGTCCAGAAAATGTATTTATGCCCCTCATTTAAAATAAAACAAACAAACATCAGAATCTAGCTAAAGTGAGTCTGTTTAGCTAGGCTGTATTGTTTGTTTTTTAAAATGCCAGCATTTTTATGTATTTTCCACGCTTGTTATTTCATGGAAAAAATCAACAAGATGGCGGTTGTCATGGCACAAGAAATGTTTTGCACCATGCCAAGCAAGTGGTGCAGAACCAGAAAAGGGTCCTACGACATCAAATTTTACATTTCACATCAGAACGTTATCTCATAAACCCTACTGAACAGACTCAGGATGGAAAACACTAAACTTTAAAGCCTTGTAGTTCTGAATCCTTTAATATTTTTTCACCAAACCCTATTAAAGACACTACCTTAGGACATGACACATGTCCCCTGCAAGTTTGGAGTAAAAATTCCATCCCACGTAGGCTGTAGGTGAGAGCAAAAAAAGGAAAACGTTACGTATAGAAAAAAAGAGCCTTTTATGAAACATGACATATGTGGATCTCAGAAACTGCACAAGCTGCTGTCACAAAAATTAGAACAGATCAAGACCTTACCTCCTAGATAACACGTGCAAAATTTAGCTCATTTTATCAAATGTTGCCAAAGATATTAATGTGCAAAGTTAGGAGTTTAACACTGAACACCCTATACAACTGTTACTATAGTGTCACTACCACACCAATATAATATCGAGGGAGAAAGAAAGAGATCGAGAGAGAGAGAGAGGATAAATGATGGGTATGTGTGGTATACAAGGAAATATACCTATCGAGGGAGAGTAATTAGATAAGAAAGCCACAAACATATAATACATGGCATTTTTTTTAATTATTCCTGCTGTGTGGGGCTGGGTCAATTTTCTGGTGAGCTATTGTCGGGGTCATCTTTGGGTTTGCCTTTTCCCCTTCTGGCCCTGTATGTTTTCGTAATGCAGTGGTGCTGTCACAGTTGGATCTTTTTTAACACCTTTGCTTTTCCATAATGCATCATTCCGCCAATAAAAGGGGATTTGTCTAGGCTGGTCATCCTTTAGTTTGTTGTTGGGTTTGTGGATTGCTGCTGTGTGTGGTGATATGTAGCAGTTTGATTGGACTGTCATTGCTAGTTGAGAGGATGGTTTGTGGTCAGGGAGTAGCGTGTGTTGTTGGGGCCCATGGAACCAGTGGAGTAAGTTGGCCTGGCATCTCACATGACAACAGCAGTGTGGAGTGCTTTGCAGTTGAGGAGAGAGCTGGAGCTTCGAGGGAAGAGGTTTTTGGTAAGTATTAGGGGAGATGGGTTTCTGGTGGTTTTCTGCAGCCAGCATCCAACTATTTTTGATTTTAGGTTTCAGGAGCTCCAGGCTGGGGGGGGGGATGGTTGCCTACAAACATTTTTGCTTTTGTGGACTTGAATGCCCCTGGATGGGGGGGTGCTCCAGGACTGGGGGGGTCCTGCTATATACAGGTATAGCCTTAATTGGGAGGTGTACAGCCTTAATTGGGAGGGATATAGGTATCCCTCAAGCGGTTAATTGGGAGCTATACTGCTGTAATTGGGAGGTATACAGGTTTAACTGGTGAGGTATACAGTGAAATATATAATAACTACTATAGAGGAAAAAGCCAGCCATGTGTTATACATATATATCTAGCTATCTATATAAGAGATATGCAGGGGGGAGCTGTGTGATACATAATTTATCAATGCAAGTGGTGTTTGACCTTGGAAAACTTCACAAGTGGTGTAAGTCATGAGTGAGGTGTCCAAGACAAACACAAGTACAGATAAATCATGTATCAAGCTCCTACCTACATATTTCATTTATGCAATAGGAGAGGAGTTTGTGTACCTTTAATGTGGTGAGATTGTTTTTTAAAATTAAATTGTTTATGAAATTGTGAGGGTTTATTATGTTATTTGGCATATCAATGCATTTGTCAATGTGGTTGCAATGGGTGTTATTGGGGATGCACCGTCACAATGGCACGTTGAAGGAGTAACGTTGTTGTTGATTGGTCAATGGCTGGTTTCCACAATTTTTTCAGGGCAGGATGGTGGTCTTGTTTAGTGAGTGACACTGCAGTGGCTGGGGCTGAATTACTGATATGCCCCTTAGTCACTCTTACTTTGTTTAATAGCCTGAATGTTTTTTTGTTGGTTTACTGTCTGAAAAGGTAAATGCCAGGCAGTATTTGTTTGTCGGTGACTGAATGGGACTGGGAGTGAATGGCAGCACAATGAGTGAGAGCACAGTGAGTGGTAATGGAAGTCACAGTGAGAGGAAACAACCAGAGAATGGAGAACAAAACCAGATAGCTGCATTTCTTCAGTAAAACACTGGTCAGTCCAAGTATACTCTTTCAACACTTTATTGTGACAACTAGAAACAGAACTGAACCACAGTCAGACACCACAGTGAAACAAAATCACTCCAGTGCTTCACCCAAAGGCTTCACCCCATGATGAAGCCTTTGGGCAAAGCACTGGGGTAATTTTGTTTCACTGTGGAGACTGGCCATGCTTCAGTTCTGTTTTATATTTTTCACAATAAGCTTGCAGAAATGAAACTAGTGTAACTTACGCTGCTTACGGGGGTTTTCCTGATGATGAGTTTACAGTAGGTATAAATCTAAGATTTCAGCTTTATACACATAGCTCAGATAAACAGATTAATACAATGGCTTTTGTGTCTACTGCCATTGCATAAATATATATATATATATATATATATATATATATATATATATGTGTATGTGTATATATGTCTGTATTTAACATGGCTGGGGAAGATTCCCCCTATCAAAGGTCATCATTTATTTCCCTGTATACCTGTCAGTAAATTATCAATTAAAAGCACATACCCACACTAATAAACCAATGTACGCTCACTAAGTAAAAGTATATACCTGCACAAATTACAACTGTATACACACACTATATTAAACTCTACTAATTAACAACCCAATTAAGCAATTATCCAACCAATTTAGCATACCTAAAAATCAAGTACACATTCACCCCTCCCCACCCCCAAACAAAATTCCGGAACTAAACCAGAAACTAAGACACTAACACAAAACCTGACAGTAAAGTTTAACATTTCCCATACTCTTACCAAACAACCAGACCCCTCTGAGCATGCTCCACAGTGCTGCAGCTATCAACCTGCATGATGAAGTCCTTCACGCTGCAATCTCTACAGCTGCTACTGATTAAATACCTCACTCCTGGCCACACGCCTAGCTCCGTAATGCATGACTGACTCCCAACCTCATACCTGACTGCATGCCTGGATCCCAACCACACAACCAACTCACAAACACACAGAACAACACCACCAAATAAAGGATGGAACCCTGTAACCATGCCCTCCTATATAGGGGTCCACTACACTACCGAAACACTAATGGGCCACAACTCTGCAGAGTACGTTTCAGAACAATAGATTAACACCACACATTGACAATCTGTTTTCACAGATTTATTCTCCCTACATCACACAAAATGCTGTGTTTTATGTATCGTGTTTTATGATTAAGCAGGCTAAAGGTGATTCTGAAACCATGTCTGGAGCCAAATACAAAAAGTGCCAAAACAAAGCAGAAAAAAAAAAAACCAGCTCACAGATTCTGGACAAAACTAACCAGGCCTTAGTCATAGGATAAAATAATATTTATTATGACCCTGTTATAAAACTTTCTCTTCAGGAAATCTAAGCATTTTATGGCACCCCTGTCAGACATAAAACTTTATATAGTAGGGAAAGAGAGAAGTGCACATCTACCCCCCCCCCCAAAGGTGGTCCAGCCAAACACGAAAAGCACAAAAAAAGGAAAGAAAGCTGGGCGCACACCAAAGAACTGTGGGTGGGAGATTTTATTATATTAAAACTGCATAGCAAAACAACAGGGCTTACACCCCTTCCTTATGACCCAGCAAGTGAGTCTTCCTCAGAGAGTGAGAAAGACTTGCTAGGTTGTTACGTAGTGATGTTAGCCCTGTTGCTTTGACATGCAGTTTTAATATAATAAAATCTCCCATCTGCAGTTCTTTGGTGTGTGCCCAGCTTTCTTTCTCTTTTTGTCGCACTTTGTATAATGCTATTCTACACATCTGATTTTTTGCATTGAAATGATTCTCTAATGAATTTAAAGTATGCCACTTATGTAGACAGAAAACTTTACACAATATCATTCTGTACGTAAAAGTTGCATGGACACTGTCTGAGGTTTGCTGTGTGCTGTATGTACAAGTGTGTACCAGATCGGCAGTTCTTTCCACTCTCTCAATGTAAGTGGCTGAAGAAAGATTTACTTTGCTGAGCACAGATTTCATACCTCAAAAAGAAACAAAATCCTTAGCAGCCTGTTTCCCAATGCAGGAAAATGAGAGAGCTGAGTCAAACTCCAAGGCACTAAGGAATTTAAAGTGATGATGGACAGTGCCTCCAGCTGGGCAAAGTGCCCAAACATCTTAGGTATGAAACATTGAAGCACAGATATTTCCAATGAATTTATTTCCTAATGAATGGTTCTGAGTGTTGCTTTTTTTTTTTTTTATAAAACTTCTTTTTAGAAAACGGAGATGGACCTGAACTACTACTGAAGTATGGTGAAACTATTATAAAAGTTATGACAGCATTACCTCCATATAAGAAAAACATTTTTTTAATTAATTAATGCAAAAATCAGCTGCACAGAGGGATATTGTCTATAGCTTTCTGTCTATATAAATGGATTTATTTTTTATTTATTGGATTTTGTCAGGTAGGCCCACTGAGACAATATCCCTTTTCAGGGATGACCCAGGGTTAACTGAGACAGGACTCTGAGTCAACATTGAAATACAGCATATACAGAGATACAAATATACAATGCTCTACAAAATACAATATGTAGAGGAACATAGATACAACACAGTTACATTAATAAAATGCAAATTGTTAATAAAAAAGAATATTTTACATGCCAATACATTGAGTAGACATGGCTAGAGCATAACATTGCTCAGAGTAAGGTATAAGGAGTTTGGTAGCCATGAAATGTAGGTGTGAAGCTTTAATTATAAGTGCAATGTGTTACAGGGGAGAGGCTGGTTCTAAGGAGATTATTAAATGACCCTGTAGAGGTGCACTGTTGCTGGGAGGCTGGAAGGGCATTCCACAGTTAAGAAGCCTTATTTGGGAAGAACCACTGGCCAGACAGGGATCTAGATTTGGTGACTTCCAGAAGGTGATGCTCCGAAGAGCGAACAGTTCTGGCATGGGGTTTTAGCTTCACTAGGTCAGAAAGATTAAGTAGAGAACCCATAAGGATTTTGAAAGTAAGGCATAGGATGGAGTAGTTTAACCTATCATCCAGTGAGGGCCACTACAGGGATAGGAGCACCATACAATGATGCTCCCAACTGTTGGCTCCAGCTGCAAATCTACCTCTTATGATACATTTGTCTGGCCTTACTTGGTTCAGATTCCTTTAAGGAGGCCAGGACAGGTGCTGTATATAACAGCAAGGGGAGGAGAAAGGTACTGGCTATGGAGAGACAGGCCTCATTTGTGAGTCAAGATCTAAGCCAGTAAAGTAGAACAAGTTTTGTGGATAGCAGTCATGGTGTGTGTTCCATATACGATCTCAAATGCAGTTCCTCGTCAAGTTGGGTACCAAGATATTTGAAGTTAACAACTACCTCAAGCTGAGTTTCCCCTGAGGTGACAATACAAAGTAGATAGGATCTATCAGTGCCAAGACTCTGAGACCCAAGGAACATTTCTTTCATTTTCCTAGTGTTTAGGACTAATAGATTGTCCACAAGCCATTTTTCCAGGATGGAAAAGTCTAGGTCCAAGCCACCCTCAATCAATTTTGCATTATTATGAGACCTGTAAAGGACAGCATCGTCTCTCTATAACAGGTCTTGGGCCTGGCTGCAGTTAACTGCCATATTATTTATAAAGAGGGAGAAAAGGAGTGGCCCCAATATGGATCCTTGGAGGACTCCATCAAGTATTTATCTTAGGAATGAGAGGGTATCTCCCCACCTCACAGCCTGGAAGCAGTCCGTAAGGTAACTTTCCATCCAGGTAGCAGACGGTGAATTGAGTCCTAGGTTCTTCAGTTTTATGATAAGAAGTCCATGACTGACTAGGCCAAAAGCCTTCATCAAATCTATAAAGATTGCTCCAGTGGCTTTCCCTGAGTCAATGGCCCTGAGAATGTCAGAGGTGAAATGAGCAAGAGCTGTATCTGTGCCATGATTCTTTCACAATTCATGCTGAACAGGAGTGAGCAATGAGTGGGTTTTGATGTAGGACACCAGCTGGTTGTAGATAAGTCTTTCTTGGATTTTTGATAATGCACTAAGGATTGAGATCGGGCAATAGTTTCCTATGTGTTCCTTACCACTTCCTTTATGTATAAGATTTCCACTGTTGGGGGACCACTCCTTGGAGAAGAGAGAGGTTAAAGATTTTGGTCATCGGGTGGACAATTACAGGTGCAGCAAGTCTGAGTAGCCTGAGTTCCAGGAAGTCAAATCCTAAAGATTGGTCCACTTTAAATTTAAGCAGCTGGCACAGCACTTCTTTACTCAAGAAAAGTTTGAAATGAAAGTCTGGGTGGTTGGATTGTGTAGCAGATGTAGGGGGGGCTGGTAAGATTGGTTTTGTAGCCAGCCAGATTTGTGAAATGTTTGTTAAATGTCTCAGATAGTGTTAGTGTGTCCTTTATATCCTTATTATTAATTAGGAACTATTAGGAATAATTTGAATATTAGAGAATCATTTCAATGCAAAAATCAGGTGCATAGAGTATCATTATGTAAAGTTATATGTCCTGCAGGGATGCCATGAGATGTTTTGATTTCCTGAAGAGAACGTTTGATAACAGGGTCATAATTAATAGTTAAAAAGTTTAAATGTTAGCAAGATACTGTGTAAATATTTATAGCCATGTTACATAATTGTGATTAGGGGAGCATACTGAGTTAAGAGAGTGAGCTAAGGCATGGTTATGGAGATAGTTACCTTTAAAAACATAGATTGCACAGATTTTTGGGTGCTGCTGGCACTGTGGCATGGTTTAAAAAAAAAGAAAAGTATTATAAAATGGAAAACTTAAAGATTCAGTGGTATCTTGGCAGGTTCAAAACACAGCAGGCTGACAAAGTGATGCCAGTCATGAAACATCCGCAGCATTTTGTGTGAAGTAAGGAGAATAAATCTTTGAAAACAGATTTCAAATGTGTGGTGCTCCTCCATTTGTTTTATGGAATGTACTGATTTGAGCCTTCTTTGGATAATCCAGGATGAAACTGATATTTCCTCTTTTTAAAAGAAGGCAAGCTGGACTCCTTGCACAAACACCACAACTCTGGAGACCCAAACAAAACCCACTACACTTCAAAAATCTTAAGGACAAAGAAATAAACTACAAAACCTGGAAGTGATCGCAACTGCAACCTTCAACAATAACTTACAATTTGAATGTACTATATTAAAGGAATAATGCCCAATAGTGTGGGTGTTATGCTGGGATAACATCCCGCCTCGTCCAACACCCAAGAAGGGATGTTATTCCAGCATATCACCCACCATGGAGGGCATTATTCCTATTATACAATGGCTCAAATTGAAAGAAAAAAGGAAAATTATTAAAATGTTTATTAAAGGTAGATTTTTGTGTCATTTTTTGAAGGGGTAGGGATACTTACTGAAAAAACAGTGCCTATTTGTTTCAGTCAATAGGTGCAGCTGCTGTGTTTGAGTCTGTGGCTGTGCTATTTACCCCCACCCCATTCTTTTGTACAGTTGGTAGAATAAAAGGGAGATAATCTGTTCTGTATTTTTAATTTGGTAAAGGGGAATTTGTTGTGCTGCATATTTGTTCATGAAAACTGGAAATAACAAAACGACTCCCCCCCCCCATCGTTCTTCCTGGGATAAGTTTTCGGGCAGAAGAAGAATGAGACCGTGATAAGAAAAAAGTGAGTAACTCTTGTTTTTTTTTTGTGTTGGAAAGGCTCAGGGCCAGCTGTTTGCCTCACTCGTTTTCGGCTCTTTTCCATTGCAATGTCACGCGGTCACATGTTTGTCTCTCAGTACTCCACTCTCCCTTGACAGTTCTTTTTGCTTCTCCCGGTACACTTGTTCTGTGTGTTGTACCTGGAGATTCAAGGTTAGTAGAATACTTGCTTCAGTATGTGAACCTCGCAGCCTGGGTTTGCAGCAGCAGTACCGAGCAGGGTGGGAATGCTGATTCTTAGTGGACCAAGCAGTATTGAAGATGACCATAGGGATGGGTGTGGGGTGATTTCTTTTAAAAAGATTTCATATGGTCATTACTGTGCTGGGACTAGACTCGGGATGTTATGCTGGGATAACATCGCGGGTCCAGTTCCATTCTGACCAATCAAGGAGCAGGATTTTCTCTTGCCATTGTATAATAAACAAAGAATGTTTAAGGGTGGTACACTCAGAAGTATACCCATGTCAGGGGCTAATTAGGGTAATAAAGCCGCTTGCCCTTTGGGCTCTTAGCCCTATAGCCCTAATTAGCCCCCTCTATGGGTATGGATCCCTGTATACCACCCTTACTCATTATAACTTAAGGTTGTTAGGGTTAAAATTCATAGGTTTTCAGAGTTTATAAAGACTATAGTCCATATACTCGTCATCTATTTTATGTATATCCAAGAATATTATTTCTGATCATATATTGATCAATTTGCTTCTTAAAGGATTCCATTGTTCTGCTAACTATTATTTCAATTGGAAGCCTATTCCAGATCTTAACCACTCTCACCGTTAACCAGTACTTTCTTCTGAGTGTTTTAAACCTATCTAATTTAATCTGCAGTGGATGAGCTCTAGTCCCATAGGGTTGATCCCTTAATACAAGATTTAGCTGTTCCCAAAGTGTGGGGGTCATTTAGTGCCCTATATATTAAACATAGGTCGCCACGCATTCTTCGATACTCCAAGGTATACAGGCCCAAAGCTGACAGTCTCTGTTTATACTCCTGCCCCTGAACCCCAGCTATCCTCTTTGTGGCTCTCCTTTGTACCCTCTCCAAAGATCTTATATTGCCCTTGCCCCCTGGTGCCCAAAACTGGGCACAGTATTCCATATGAGGGCGCACCAAAGATGTGTAAAGTGGTAAGAGAACTTTTTTATTGCACTTTATATGTTCATTTATGCAATATTGTATGTTGCTAGCCTTTTTTTATTATTTGATTATAATGTGGCCTGAAGCTTAAGTTATTACATATTTTAACTCCCAGGTCACTTTCTTTGGTGACAACCCTTAATAATTCATTTCCCAACCTGTACTGAAAATTTATATTATTCTTGCCAATATGCATAACTGTACATTTCGTTACATTGAAAGTTGACCCTTGGTTTTGTGCCCATTCTTCCAAGTTGTTTAGGGGTGGTCTGGAGTATATTAGCATCTTCTATACCATTTATCATCTTACCCACTCTGGTATCTTCAGCAAATTTTGATAGCCATACCTCCGGGCAGAATGCACAGACCCGATATAAATGCTAAACAGACAGGGCCCTGATACGGAGCCCTGTGGGACGCCACTGGTCACATCTATCCATCTTGAATATTCTCCCTTTACACAAACCCTCTGCTGTCTTCCCATAAGCCATGACCTAATCCAGTGAACAATGTCAGAATGTATCCCCATTTTACTAAGTGCGTCAATCAGTTTGTCATGTGGCACTTTATCAAAGGTCTTGACGAAGTCCAGGAAAATCACATCCACAGAACTCCCATCGTCCAAGGCCTTATTTACTTTACCATAAAATTCAAGGAGATTCGTCTGACATGATCTGCCCTTTTCGAAGCCATGCTGTGTATTATCTGTTTTCTCAGTTTGCTGTTGAAAGTCCATAATGTAATCTTTAATAATACCCTCCAGTACTTTACCCAAAACCGAAGTCAGGCTAATTGGCCTGTAATTTTCCACATTCTGTGTAGATCCCTTTTTATGTATAGGGACAACCACTGCCTGTTTCCATGCTTCTGGTACATCACCCTCTCTTATGGATTGTTGAAAGAGGCAGGTGATAGGACCTGCCAGTTGGTCTGCCAGTTCCTTTAATACCCTAGGGTGCAATTCATCGGGACCTTGGGCTTTGTTCTGGTTTAGTGACTTTAGTCTTTTTTGTACATCGCATTCCGTTAGGGTAATAATTGGCTTCCAAGATGCCGTACTGTTATGGGGTGTAGTATTTGTAGGGTGATTAAAAACTGAAGCAAAGTAATTATTGTAGTGTTCTGCCATTAACTGGTTATCCATTATAACAGTTCCATCTTGATTTCTTAAGGGGCCTATGTTCTTTATAGTACCCTTTTTATTATTAATGTATGAATAAAATGATTTATAATTATCCTTTACCCTGGTAGCCAGTCTATATTCATAAATATTTTTTGCTTGTTCGATGTGTTTTTTTGTGACCCTTAAACATTCTTTATATTTCGCCCAACTACCCTCATCCCCACTTAATTTAGCTGTTCTAAACATTCTATTTTTTTTTCTTTATTTCCTTTTTAATTTTTGCTGTCATCCATACAGGGAGAGGTTTATTTACTGAATCATATTTAATTGAAGATGGAACATGAGACTTAACTAGGCCCCGCAGTGTTTTTTGTAATTTGTCCCACATTACCGAAAGTGAGGCATCCTTGAATTCGTTCTTCCAGTTCCATTTTAGCAAATCGGTTCTCATGCCCCCAAAATTTGCTCTATCTTACCTACATATGGACGTTTTACCTAAATTAACACTTATCTGCTGCGTATATAGAAACATAGTTAAACTTAATTGTTAAATGGTCACTGGTACCTAGTGGTGGCAACACTGTACAGTCCTGTACCTTGTCATTTAAATTACTCAAAACTAGGTCCAAGATGTGATTTCCCCTGGTATTAGCTGTGACATACTGTTCTAAGGCAGCTAGATTAATTATTTCCAGATATTGTTCTTCTATGGCTGTATTTACTTATGTATTCCAAATTATGTCTGGTAAATTAAAATCACCTAGTAATATGACATTATTTAAATTTGCCATCTGCTTGATAAAGTCAGACAGCATAATATCCTCCAATGTGGTAAGCGAGGGAGATCTATAAATTACCCCAATATTTAACCTGATGTTCTGTTTTGAAGAAATTTTTACCCATAATACCTCACTATTTTCCCATTTTGAGGTATCCAATCCCTCTGATACAATAACCTTGGATATGTATAAGGCCACCCCCCACATCTTGTTGATTTTCTGTCATTATGATATAGGGTATAGCCTTGAATGTTCCTATCCCAAGTATCCTCTGGTTTCCACCATGTCTCAGTGATTGCACAAATGTGGATATCATGGGTATATAAGATAATTTGAAGCTCATCCATCTTATTGTTCAAACTTCTTGCATTTAGTGAAATAAAGTTGATTTTGGATTCTGAATGACTGTTTTTGGGTGCTATTTTTTGTGTAGTTTCTTGATCCCCCCCCCCATTTTTTAGTTTAAATGTATGTCAATTATCTGTTTCAATTTGTAGGAAAAGATACGCTTTCCCTGTTTATTCAGGTGTAACCCAT
The DNA here is from genome assembly GCA_016271365.2 of Neoceratodus forsteri. Taxonomy (NCBI): domain Eukaryota; kingdom Metazoa; phylum Chordata; order Ceratodontiformes; family Ceratodontidae; genus Neoceratodus; species Neoceratodus forsteri. The sequence goes on from CM057458.1 coordinate 536,717,008, forward strand.
CCTGGGAAAACAAATGATGTCCCTGGAAATCCTGCCAATGGTCTATATATTTATAGTCTTCTCTCTGACACCATCGCTTCATCCAACCATTTAGCCTAAGTATTTATTTTATTAGTGCCTTTGGTACAGGTAGTATTTCGGAAATTATTAGGTCACACCCCTGGGTCTTTAAGGACTTGCCTACCTCCTCAAAGTCTCTTTGGATCTCTGTAATATTTCTTTTGCCAACATCGTTTACACCTACATGGAGGAATGTGACTGGTGTGATAGTATTTTCAATGAGTCCAGGAAGTAATCTTTTTATATCTCCAATTCCTGCTCCAGGGAGTGTACTAACCATTGTGTATTCTTTTCTATGTCTACTGATCACAGAATCTGTGTATTTTATCATTGAATCCCCCACTACCAGCACATCTTTTGTACCCACATTATTTGAACCAGTACTATTACATGTGTCAACTGCTTTCTTTTCTGTCCCATCTGGGGGATTTCCCACTACTACATCTTGTTTTTTTGATATATCCAGGACCTTCTCGCTCATAGGGGATTTATCGGATTGAAGGGCACTGTATCTATTTGGTGTTAAAAAATTTGATGTGCCCCCTATATTTCTCCTACCCTTTTTGCTGTTTTTTACTTTACTTTGAACGAGGCTCCATTCCTCAGTAGAACTTCTACCAGCTTCCTCATTATGTTCTATTTTTGATGGTTCACATATGTACGAATGTATTTCTTCAGAAATACTGTTAGCCATAGTATCTATATACTGTTCAAGTGAGGATATGTCAGTTTGTACCTGTATTCTTTGTTTTAATAGGGAAATCTCAACTTGTAGGGTTGCCAACATACAACATTTTGGACATTTAAACCCCATCTACTCTTCCCCCACAGCATACATCTCGCAATCCACACACAGCTTCATATTTAAATACCTGTTTTGAACATTTTGTTTAATTAACAGATGTAATATCCAACCTTCCAGCTGATACAGCCGACAGCACTGACGTCACGTGTCTCTCGCGATCACTGCACGTCTCCACTGTGGCGGCGACATCAGCTCACACTCACCCTTGCTCACTGCAGGGGCGAGTTATATACCAGAAATGACCCGGAAGTGCTTGCTTGGGGTCACGGGAGTGCTTGCAACCAAAGTTGCGATTTAAAATAAAGATTTTGTTACTGAGCTGTAGCCCTGTTCTATTATGGGCTGAAAATCCTTTAAGCACAGCACAAAGTATAAAAATTATGCTTTTACAGCATTTTAGTAGTAGCCCTGCTTACAGGACTAGCTACTCCCTTCCTACTTCCTGTGTAGTAGTAAGGCTCCACAACATATGTTAAAAAATCACAGTGTTTTAAAATGTCAAAGATACAAGTACACCCCACACTCTCCCAGTAGTTATACACAGCATGAACAGTTGAAAAGTATATTTAGAACTGCATGCTCACTGCAGGGGCGAGTTATATACCAGAAATGACCCGGAAGTGCTTGCTTGGGGTCACGGGAGTGCTCACAACCAAAGTTGCAATTTAAAATAAAGATTTTGTTACTGAGCCACAAAAGTAGGGGAATGTGGCATTAAGGGTTCCAACTCTAACTCCCCACCCCCACACACCAGGCAGTGAAAGGAAAAAAACATTAGGGTTTGGGGTCTGGTGAATCAGTGGTGGGGTCTTCCTTGGGGCTGTCAACCATAATGCTCACCACTTCCCCAGTCCATAGCCTCCTACCTGAAGCACAAGGTACAGCTCCAAGTCAGTGCCTTATAGCGATACACTCTTCAAAGGTAGAGAAGTATCTGTGCCACATGTTGCCAAGACAACCTGTTGTAGCTTTCTTCATGTAGAGTCCTGTGGGCCCTACGTGAAGAAAGGAGATTACACCTGATGTTGTTTGCTCAGGGAACAGGGTGGGCATTGTGGCTGACTACACCAAGGAAGACCCCAAAACTAATTTGCCAAGACTCCGGAGACCCATAATCCTAATGTTTTTTCCTGTTGCTGCTTGGGGTGGGGAGTTAGGGCTAGAAATCCTAACATCATCTTTCCCTACATTTGTGGCATTAACTTTCACTTAACTGGTGCAGAAATGAGTTTTTTTTCAAATAATTACTTTTCTTTTTGAGGCAGCCAAATTGTATGCTCCTTTATGCATATCCCTTCAGAGCCTTCATGAACAGATGCAGATGTGTAGGGCCCGTTGGGCCCTGCACCAGTGGAAGACTCCATCAGCCTACAGAAGTGCAGGGCCCTTGCAAGCCCTTCACTTCTGTGCAGCGATGGATGTCGAGAATTCAGGGGGCTGTCTAGTGGTCTGGAGAAGCACAGGGACCTCTGGACCCTATGCTTCCATATTTATTTTATTTTATTTCATTTTATTCTTTGGTAACCAGGTAAGGCCCACAAGGCACAAGTGCCTGTTTTCAGGGGCAACCTGGGAGCACTGGGGAGGTTAAGTGACTGATCAGAGTCACACAGTATGCAAGTGGAAGGTTGTGGGAATCAAACCCAGGTCTGCTGGATGTACCAAGCTCATTTAGAGCTTGTTACTCTAACCTCTACGCTATACCGCCAGTGCCTTGCCCCATATGGCCACAGATACAGATGCACAGGGCAGAAAGACCATCTCTCAGCCAATGCACAGGGCCCTCTGCCACCCGGGGGAAGAGGTGCAGGGCCCTATGCCAAGAGAAGAGTTGTGTTAACAATATGGTACCCAGGCCTTTGTGGGCAACCCTGCAGCTTCCATTGCCTAGCTGGGGGAGTGTCATATAACAGTGCCATACCTTCACCCCATGTAGCTGGGTCACTGAGCTCACTCCCGAACTCAGCTCATGGGCATGGGATTACAAAGCATATCCACTGGAATGAAGACTGGCACTAGATACAAAGTTTCTTAATAATTATAATTTTTTTTTTATTTTGACTCCAGATTTTCAAGACAGTCATTTTATGACTCCCTTATAAACATGACATGTGGCATTTATAGTATATTGACCAAAACCCATAATTTCACACCACAAGTGCAAAAGCATGTCTCATTCAGGATTTGAAAAATGACACCTGTCACATTTATGAGCTGGTATGGAAAAATGGCTATGCTGAATATTTGGAGTCAAAATATTAAAAATCAGTGAAGTTATGAGTGAATGTGGAAATATTGTGATGTTCACACATAACCTGAGCAGTTTACCATATCTGTGCAACAAATTTTCAGCATAGCCTTCTTATTATCCCACCTTATGAACCTAGTAGGTGAAAATTTTCAAATCCCCACTGAAATGTCATTCTGTGTTACAGGTGTGAAAACACATTCTGGCCAAGATTTTGAAAAACAACAGCTATCAAGTTCATGAAGTGATGTGAAAAAATGTTGAAACTTTGGGATCAGATATTGAAAATGACCAAAGCTGTGAGTGAGCATAGAAAAATTTCAATGTACATTCATAAATTGTTTCATATTCTAACTCCAGATTCTCAACCTAGCCTGCTTATGACCCCACCTCATAAACAAGGGCAATGAAAATGTTCAGATCCCACCCAAACAGTGATTTCACAAAGCAACCACAAAATTGCCTTGCAGGCCAGACTTGCATGATTCCACCACCATTGGTCATAAGATAGGGTCTCAAAAAGGCCATGTTGAAAATTTGGTGTAAAAATGACAAAGCCATGAAGCAAAATTCAGACTTCACTGAAATACATTAAACCGCACTTACCTTATTTTTCCGTATCACAGTTGCCGGTTCCAGCAGCAAGACGTATCTTTGAACAGAGACTGAATCTACATCATGGGACATGTTCCATGGTGTGGGGTGGTGAGAGCTGAGTGGGATGTGGGGGTGAGGTCAGATTGGAAAGGGACTGTTTTCTTTTTTACAAGTAAAAAAAATCAATGTGGAATGGTATTCTTCATTTTCATGAGACTTGATGCTGAAGATTGGGCACCACAGTGTTGGGCTAGTGTTTGAGAGCACCAGGGGTGGATGCCCCACTGTCATCATCTACATAATATGAACAGGGTTGGGTGATCTGGAGGGAAGAGGGTCAAGAGAAGTGGTATGGGGGTGGGCACCCAGGTTCACTTATGAATACATAAAATATGTAAATAATGGAAAGGGGGTAGGGTGAGCAACCAGGAGGAGAGGGGGGAGAAAGAAGCACCTCTGGGGGTGGGCACACTGGTCCACTTAAGAAATATTTAAATGAGATAGATAGATGGATGGATGGATGGATGGACAGACAGACAGACAGACAGGGATCAGTTTACTATCTCACTGCTTCAGCTGAAGCCAGTAGCATGACTTCATCTGCAGCATCAGCATTCAAGAAAGTCCCACTGTTCTCATACAGAGAATGTGGGTGAATGGCTTCTATCACTAAGCTGGATTTTGGGGTGTCTAGAAAAGGTATTTCTGGCCATTTAAAAAACAAACAAAACAAACACAAGAATCTAGCAAAATGGGTCCCATTTAGTTAAGTTCAGGTGTTTGTTTTTTAAAATTACGCCATTTGTATGTATTTTGCATGTTTTTTCAGCTTGTGGAAAAAAACAAATGGATGGCAGCCATTACAACATGAAAATTAATGTTGTGCTTTGAGAAGCAAGTGGTGAGAATGAGAAAACAAAAACAGTCTTATGACATGGAATTTTTCATTTCGTGCCCGAATGTTATTCAGAAGCCCCTACTGAGAATGCTCAAAACAGCAAGAACATTTTCTTTAAATCCTTATAACTCTGGAACTGTTTAATATTTTTTTTATGAAACCTTCCAAATGCACTACCTTGGCACAGCGTGCTTCTACCCTGAATGTTTTGGGAAAAAAATTCCATTCTGTGTAGGCTGTCCGTGAGAGTTAAACTAAAAACCCATCACAAAACTTTCCACATATTTAGACCTTGCCTGCTAGACAATGCATGCAAATTTTCAGTTAATTTCATCAAATGCCATATATCTATATATATGTGTGTGTGTATATATATATATATATATATATATATATATTAGAGGCAAAAAACTCCATTTAATGCATTAGTTAGGGTTGTTCCACAGTGACAAAAGTGAGGAAATTCGCTGTTAGGGTTGAAAACCCTAACTCCGAATTCACCCCCCCAGCACCACACACACACACAGACACACACACACACACACACATATGCAAGTATGGGGGAGGACCAAGTCAACACAACCAATGACAGACATCCAGCAGCAGGTGACAGAAATAAGGAACAATTGTCTAAATGTACTACGAGACATCTCCACCCACCTGACCAGGTACTGCATGCTCAGTGGAGATCAACAGCAAAACTGAGGCCATGTACACCAAACGTACACATCCCTGATTGCAGCTGCACACAACATACCACACTTAGTAGTTGCATGACCTTACCTACCGATGCCCCACACCACACCACAACTGGTACTGTGCTGTTAGTCAATATAAATGCTGAAGGTGCATGATGACAGTTGTAGAAAGCTTTTAACACTAGTGAGTATACATTAATTATTAACTACAAGACACTAGCATGCTCAAGATAAAAGTAGTGTTACATTTAGTATGTGATTTACATAGTAGTACATTTACTGCAACGGTTTACTCAAGATAGAGAGGCTGATGTAAACGATATGGAAAAGCATTGCCTGTTCAACGCTGTGAAATTTACTGCCAGTATCAGATGCATTTTACTGATGAAGGTGTACTGCTGATGTACATACATAGACCTTCAGTGTGTTTCAATACTAAAGATGCAGTAAGTATTCTTTGTAAGAAACATTGTAATTGCATGGATCAGGCCAAGCAACTTCTAAATATCATAGCACTACTGAGCCAACAATGATGTACCTGTATCGGAGATGTATATAGGATAGATTTTCCTGTAGGCACTTACTGAGTATGTTGTACCTGATAAAGACAATCTCATTGCATCTGTGATGACTAACTTATTCAAATAGTGATACATTTACTATTGTTGCAATGAGTGATCTATGCCACTTATGGACACAGTGTAATTTTTTTAACAGTTGTTTCATACTCAGGCTGTATGCCTAGTGTTTGGGTTTGCCACACTTCTGTCACTGATGCTATCAAAGTGATAACTATGTTAATTGTGGTACAACAGGAATCAAGTAGGTATAGTGTAGATATAAACAGAATGTCTTTTAGTATTGATTTAACTCACAATGGGTAAGTGTACTAGGACAGCAGGGGTTATTCTCTATCACTGATTCTGTCAGTTATAATCACACTAAGGTTTTGATGACTGTAATGATCAAGTTACACTGTTCATCTTCATGAGTTCATATTCACAGCCATTCTCCAGTAACTAGACAGTGTATGGTGTAACTGGGTGGGACACTGTGTTGCAAAGCTTCTGCAGTGCCTAGCAGAGGGAGATATCTACTCATAAAGACAATTAAGCAATAAGGCATGACCAACAGTTATGTTAAATGGTCTGTTAATCACCCTGTAGGGTTTAATGTTGAATGAGGCATGCTGAGTGCCACATGTCGCTAGACAGTGATAAACTGACCATTAACATAATACCTGGGAGTGGCTTATTGCTATCATAATAAAACTGTTTTTAAACAACATTAAACCATGTTCATCATATGGTTAGGCTCTACATGTATGTTAATAAAACTAAACATAAGGCTGTTACAATGTTTACAGTCAATTAGAAAGCTGCATTTCTCAAACCCTTGTTATAATCAGAGATATTATACCTGTACAACTCCTTGGTTTTGCTCAACTCTATTGCTCAGGTGGCCCACCACATGTGGTGTGGTCTGTGTGGGGCATCGTAGGTAAGGCCATGCAACTACTAAGTGTGGTACGTTGTGCAGCTGCAATCAGGGATGTACGTTTGGTGTACATGGCCTCAGTTTTGCTGTTGATCTCCACTGAGCATGCAGTACCTGGTCAGGTGGGTGGGGATGTCTCGTAGTACATTTAGACAATTGTTTGTTATTTCTGTCACCTGCTGCTGGATGTCTGTCATTGGTTGTGTTGACTTGGTCCTCCCCATACTTGCATGTGTGTGTGTGTGTGTGTGTGTGTGCTGGGGTGATCTGAGTTAGGGTTTTCAACCCTAACAGCGAATTTCCTCACTTTTGTCGCTGTGGAACAACCCTAACTAATGCATTAAACAGAGTTTTTTGCCTCTAATTTCCCTTCTTTTTGAGAAGGATATTGAGAAATAGTGAATGTAATGCAGCGGCGGGAGCATGGGGCCCTCCTGCCACGTAATGCGGCGGCGGAGGGCCCCGCGCTCCCACCACATGATGTCTTGTGGCATAGTAACAGGAAGAGCAATGCAAACAGAAGCACTAACAGTGGCGCACATGGTAACGCAAGCGCGAATGAGAACAGAAAGGGCAACGCACACGGTGGCATAGGCAAGAATGGTCTGCCACGTGATGTGTTGTCACATAGTAACATGGTGCCTGCAAACGGAAATGTCAATGTGCATGGTGATGCAAAGTGAAACAGAAAGAGAAACAGTACTGTAGACACAAATGGCAAAAAATAGCAGAAACACAAGCGCAAATGAAAACGCAAAGGATAACGCACATAGGGCCCAGCGCTCCCGGCATGTAATGCGGCAGTGGGAGCGCCACCACTTGATGTCTTGTGGCATAGTAACAGGAACAGCAACGCAAACAGAAGCACTAACAGTGGTGCACAAGGTAACGCAAGCACGAATGAGAACAGAAAGGGTAACGCGCACGGTGGTGTAGACGGGAACGGTGTGCCACATGATGTCTTGTCATATAGTAACATGGTACCTGCAAACGGAAATGTCAATGGGCATGGTGACGCAAAGTGAAACAGAAAGAGAAACAGTACGGTAGACACAAATGGCAAAAAATAACAGAAACGCAAGCGCAAATGAAAATGGAAATGATAACGCACATGGTGGCATAGACGTCAACGGTAAGTGAACCGGGCGTGGAACCGCAAGCGGAAAGGGCAATGGTAACAGTAATGTAAGCGCACAGGCTGGTTTTCCCCAAAAGCTGAATAGAGAAAGACAGTGAGTACAAAGAATGTATGCATAATAATGGGTATCGGAGCAGAAAATGAGGACTTGGAATACTAAATAGGTTATATCTCAGGAACCGTACGACGTAGAAAAAAAATGTAAAAGTCATATGATTTACAACTGTCCTGGCTAATTTTGTACTTAACTCTTGATAAGGGGCTAAGAATTTTTCTGACGAAAAGTCCGTATCTCGTACTGTTTCTGAGATACGGGCCCTGAAAGGCGCGGTGAACGCCGTAATGTTATCCTATGGGAAAAAAGAGAAGTTCAGAGCGCCATAACTTTACCTCCCTGTAATATTTTTAAACCAAACTACTGAAAGGCACATCTGTGGGCTGTTGGCTGTCCTCCCTCCAAATTTCAGGAAAAAAGACCAAACCGCTACTTTGCAGCAGGGTGCTACAGGATTCCTGTAATGCTTTGGGCACCGTAATGTTATCCTATGGGAAAAAATGTTAACTTTGGAGTGCCGTAACTTTGCTGCCATGTAATATTTTTTCAATACAACACTGAGAGGCACATCTGTGAGATGTCGGCTGCCTTCCCGCCAAATTTCAGCCCCAAACTCCCAACCTCTCTTTTGCAGTGCAGTGCCAAAGAATTGCTGTCATTTTCCCACAGACTAGAAAATTACTGTTGCAATTTCATGAAGCTTTGCAACATTTGCTACATTGTGAGCACGAAGCACTTTTGTGAAGTACTTTTTCCAGAAATCTGAAAAACATATTTCTGGGGTGTTTTACCCCAAAATAAAGACATGGCTAACATCCTCAGGGTCCAACTAGGTGAATACAAAAAGAATTAGGTTGCTAGAGGGTCCCAAATTTAAATGCCAAGCATATTTCTAATCACCAACTGAAAACAAAATGGCCGATTTGTGAAAGTAACAGGCCCATTTGCAAAAGTAAAAATGCATTTGCGAAAGTGTTGAACTTTTTGTTAACTTTTCCCATTGACTTATAATGGGAAATTGTTTTTTGAATAACTTTTGAACCGTTTAATATTTTTTCACCAAATCTTCAAAAGGCACATCGGAGACCATGGCCTCACGTTCCTGAAGATTTTGGGCGTTAACAAACCAGCTGAACCTGTACATAGCGACCGTAGAATTCCAGAAAAAGCATAAATGTGCACGCAAATCATGCTTAATAACTCCACAGCTGTGTATCTGACTGGTACAAAACTTGGCAGATGCCAAGGCTTATGGTTCTTGATCATGTGTTCCAAATTTCAGCCAAATCTGTCAAACGGTTGCAAAGTTATTAAGGTGCAAAGTTTTGGGGTTTAACATAGAAATGGCTCCTCAACCCTAACTATAGTGCTACCATAATATATGGCATTTGATGAACTTAACTTAAAAATAGCTTTAGGAAATGAAAAAAGAATTATTTTCTCTTATGGGACCAATCCTTTTTCATGAGAGGAAAATCAGTGTTTCATTTGCCACCACCTTGTCTGTTTTCCCATAAAAATTCTAATTTGAAAACCCACTAAGATTCCTGAGAGTGACTAGCACATGTAGCTTGCTTATTGTGACCACCTTATCTGGATTCTGCACTTAACTGTTGCAAAAAAGCCCTTAAAATGTTGTTTTTTTAAGACCGTAAATCTTGTTTTGTGACTTGTGATACGAAACAAGATTTGTGTTTCATATGACGACTCACGAAAAAAATATTTTTTCGTATGGGGAATCAATGTATTTTAATGGGATTCTCAACGTTGGTGCATAACATTGGCATTTTTGCATATTTTTTCACCAAATTTTCAACATGGCCTTTTTCAGACTCCACTTCATGGACAGTGTCAATGGAATTATAGAAATCCATCTGAACAGGTGATTTTGCAGTCACTTGGCAAAATCACCTTCCAGGTGGATTTTGAGAATTTTCACCACTTTGTTCATCAGGTGGGGTCATAAGAAGCCTATGTTGAAATTTTGGGGTCAAAATATGTAAAAATGCCAGAGTTATGTGCATACATTGAAATCTCGCTACACTCCCTCATAACTTTGGCAATTTTAAAAACTTTGACTTGAACTTTTCAACAGAAACATCTTTCTACACCATGCTATGAATGTGACTACTGTCATTTTTCAAACCCTGGCCAAACTGTGTTTTCACACCTGTGGTATGCTATGGCATTGCGGTAGCGTGGAATCACATTTTGGGGGGTGGGATTTCACAATTTACATTACTGGGTTCGTGAGGTGGGGTAATAAGAAAGTTATGCTGCCAATTTCATCCCAGTTTTACTGCAGATACAAGCAGAGGGCCATCTGGGCACTGTGCTTCCACTCCAACATATACTGTATGTTCACATCTAAGGAGGGATGGGAGCGTAGGGCCTGGAGGGCACTGTGCACTCAGACAAACAAGGATACAATTATACTGTCTCAAAAAGTAAGGAAATTCTTTGGAACTTTGTTAAAGCACTAGTTAGGGTTGAAGCAACAGAAGTAGGGCAATGTAGCATTAGGGTTTCTAACCCTAACGCCCCACCCACAAGACAGCAAGACAAAAAAACATTACTGTTTCACCTCTCCTGTGTCTTCGCTAATCAGGCATGGGGTTTGCTTACATAGAAACATAGAAGTTGATGGCAGATAAGGACCGCAATGCCCATCCAGTCTGCCCATTTCTTTTTCTATCTTATAAATGTGCCATCAGCCTTTGCTCTGTCAATGTCCTATCAATTCATACTCAACTGTATTGCTCCCTTATGCCTATCCCATGCCTGTTTGAAGCCCTGCACTTATTCATATCCACCACTTCCTGAGGTAGGCCGTTCCATGCATCTACCACCCTTTCTGTGAAAAAGAACTTTCTCACGTTGCCCCTTAATTGGCCTCCCTCTAATCTCATGCTGTGTCCTCTTGTCCTGCTGTTTTTCTTATATTGAAACATGTTAGACTCTTTCACCTTGTTAATTCCCTTAAGGTGTTTGAATGTTTCAATCATACCACCTCTCTCTCCCCCCTTTGCTGTAGGGTATACATATTGAGCTCTGTTAATCTGTCCTCATATGTTTTCTGATGCAGTCCATGCACTATCTTGGTTGCTCTTCTCTGGACTGCCTCAATTTGGTTAATGTCCTTGTGAAGTTGTAGCCTCTAGTACTGCATCCAGTACTCCAGATAGGGCCTAACCAGTGTCTTGTAAAGAGGGATTATTACCTCCCTCTTCTGAGTTGGGGTTGTCAGCCCTGACGCTCACCCCATTCTCTTATACTCTACACATCTCAGCTTCTTTCATGGTTGATTGGGGTGAGCGTTAGGTCTGACACCCCAAGGCATACCCCATGCCTGATTAGCGAAGACACAGGAGAGGTGAAACAGTAATGGTTTATCCAGTTGCTGTCTGGTGGGTGGGGGTGGGGTGTTAGGGTTGGAAAGTTCCAACAATGAAGGACATTCTCTCTGATCAGCAGAGGAGGGCCTCCTAGAGCTGCCCAGAGCAAAACATAGATCTTCCAGGGATCGGGTGTTTGAAGTGGCTGCCCTGATCCTTAGGAATTTGCTGCCGGGGGACCTCTGGGAGGCTCTCTTATTGTCAGTTTTTAAAAAGCATTTTAAAACTTTTCTGTTCACTTAGGCATCTGAGGTCTAACTGGTGAAGTACAACTGAATGTTAGAAACATAGAAACATATAATTTGATGGCAGATAAGGACCGCTTGGCCAACCCAGTCTGCTCATTTCCCTACCTAATGGATAAGCTGCAGATCCTAGTTAACCAGCAGCCTACTTCTTTCTACCCCCACCCCCTAGAATTGCCTTATGACTGTCCCATGCATGCTTGAATTCAACCACTGTTTTTGACTCCACAACCTCCTCCGGAAGGCTGTCCATGCATCCACAACCCTATCTGTGAAAAAATACTTTTACATTACCTCTGAGCCACCCCCCCATCTTCAAATTGTGCCCCCTTGTTCTTGCACACCTCTTTTTTTGAAAGATGATACCCTCTTGGACTTTGTTGATTCCCTTGAGGTACTTGAAAGTGTCTATCATGTCCCCCTCTCCCTCCTTTCCTCGAGGCTATACATATTAAGCTCCTTTAGTCTCTCTTCATATGTCTTCTGGTGCAGACCCTGCACCATTTTAGTTGCCATCCTCTGGACGACTTTCATCCTGTCTATGTCCATGCGGAGATTGGGTCTCCAGAACTGCACACAGTACTCCAGATGGGGTCTCACCAGCTGTCTGTACAGAGGGATAAAAACTTCCTGTTTTCTACTGGTGATGCCTCTCCCTATGCATCCCAGTATCCCCCGGGCCCTCCTTCCTACCCTCTGACATGGCTTGCCCACCTTTAAGTCATCTGATATGACTACCCTCAAGTCCCTTTCCATTTTTGTTGTTGTTAGTATCTCACCCCCCATTGTGTACTCTTCCCCTGGGTTTTTGTTTCCCAGGTGCGTTACCTTGCACGTCTTAGCATTGAATCTAAGCTGCCATACATTTGACCATGCTTCTAACCTTGCCAAGCCCCTTCTCATCCTTTACACCCCACCTTGTGCATAAACGCTGTTGCAGATCTTTGTGTCATCTGAAAAGAGACATACTTTTCCTTCCAGCCCCTCTGCAATGTCACTTATAAAGACATTGAAGAGGACTGGTCCTAAAACTGACCCCTGCGGTACCCCACTAGTAACCCCCATTTCTTCAGAGTGTACTCCATTTACTATTACCCTCTGTGTCCTATTCTCCAGCCAATTCTTTACTCAGGCTATCATCTTGGGACCCACTCCCAGGCTGGCTAACTTGTGTATTAATATTTTGTGTGGGACTGTATCAAATGCCTTGCTAAAGTTTAAGTAGGCCATGTCCACAGCCCTTCCCTGATCTACTACTTTGGTCACCCAGTCAAAGAAATCTATTAGATTCATCTGGCATGACCTTCCTGCTGTGAATCCATGCTGCCTTGGGTCCTGTGCCCCTCTGGCCTCTAGGTACTTGACAATTCTTTCCTTCAGAAGTGATTCCATCATCTTCCGTATCACTGAGGTTGAACTAACAGGTCTGTAGTTTCCTGCTTCTGCCCTGCTCCCACTTTTGTGAAGGGGAATCACATCTGCTCTCCTCCAGTCCTCGGGTACCACCCCATCCTCCCATGATTTGTTAAAGAGGGTAGTCAGTGGTGTCACTAGTTCTACCATTAGTTCTTTTAGAATTCTGGGATGAATCTCTTCAGGCCCCATTGCTTTGTCCACCTTCAGTTTTAAGAGTTCTTTCAGAACCCTTTCTTCTGTAAATGGGCTGGTATCAACTTCTATATCCAGAGTGTTTCTGTTGTTTGTTTTAGGTACCTCCCCCTCTTCACTTGTAAATACTGAGCAAAAATATTTGTTTAGTATCTCTGCCTTTTCACCGTCACCCTCTGCCCACCCCCTCCCTTTATTAAGCCTCACTATCCCTCCCTTGGTCTTCCTTCGCTCCCTGATGTACCTAAAAAAAAGTTTGATCCCCCTTCTTAACTGAGTTGGCTATCTTTTCCTTGGTTTGGGCCTTTACTGTTCTGGCTGCCTTCCAAGCTTCCTTTTGCTTTAACTAATACAATTCTCTGTCCTGCTCCTTCTGTAATTCCTTGTACTTTCTGAATGCTTTCTTTTTCTCTTGAACCTTCACTGCCACCTCCTTTGAGAACCATAGTGGTTTCTTACAATGCAGAATGTTGTTGTTTTAAATGCTGATTTTAATGTATTTATGTGTAAGCTCCCACCAGCCCCCTTATTTAACTAAAAGGCACACCTCTCACCAAACGTCTAAGGGTAAAGAGAGGAGTGGGGGTTTACATTGTAAAAAAAAACCAACAACAAAGCACATGCCACCATATGCAAGGTGGGATATGCCAGATGGAAAAGACTGTTATACAAAACAGACAACCAAGTGTGGCAACTGCTTGGCACATGCTTGGTAGGGACCAATTACCATGACCAATAACCCAGGTCCCTGGGAGAAAACATTTGCTCAGGGCTATGCTAAGTTTGCACTTCTGGACAGGGGCACCCAAGTAACTCCAGACAATAGGAAGCAATAATGTGACTGTCCAAACCAGGTTGGGATCCTAGAGTGTGGCTTTTATTCACGTAACAGAGTAAGAATAATCACAAAGCAAAGATGGGCCCCCATAGGGCTACACATACTTGTAATGCAGATTACTGAGGTGCAGACATTCCTGAATTCCCATTTAGCATAGGATGAAGAAAGCACACACACTTGTGAACACACTGGTTCCCTCTGGAAATTGGCACATCTGGCCAGGTACTGGTACTGTTCCCATATTACACAGGAATGAATGTGACACACACAACTACAATGAGCACAAACTGGCTCAGGGCTTTCAGAACCCACTATACTTGGGTAAACACTTTCCTCAGGTATTGGCCACATGCACTGAATGAAAAGAAATAAGTGCCCTTCAGAAACCGTAGAGGTAAACTGGTTACTCCAGATGGGGGGTCTCCTACCTTTTATTTCCAAGCTTATACTCAGCCAGTCATCTGGATAATAACACCATAAAACTGTAGACACTGTCTAAAATGTATATCACACTTAACATACTACACACACCTCAGGGGTGTCAGAAATTAAAAGTTCTGTACATGGATGGTCACATACTGGACTCCAAATGTAGGCAGATAACTTTTAAACAGAAAGTCTCAGGTGACAGGGTCCCTTTGTCAGAGAATCCACCATTAACAGGAATGCAGGTACTCCTGGGTTTACACAGAAAACAACAAAGTACTCAGAGAAGTTGTACCAAGGCAGCTTCAAAAGTCTAGATGGACTAGGGGATTGCCTATGCATCCTGGAGTTCAACCCCATCCCACCTGTGATGGAGCACAGGGAAACCCACTGGCACAGGTCTCCACCACTACCACAGACTGGAACAGTTGTCATCCACTAAGATGAGAACTACAACTTTCAAAAGAAACTGGTAGCTCTATACCAGAGCTGACTGAGGAGCTGCAGCTACACCCTGCAGCCTCCTCCACTGGAATCCTGCAGACTACTCTTTCAGACTACAGACTGCTCCTGAACATTCTAAAGCTAGCTCTAGCAGCTGCTAGCAAATGTGGCTTATGCTGCTGCTACAGTTCTAAATGACATCATCCCTCCAGAGCTCAGCAGAGACTGAGAACAGAGTGAGACAGAGTGAAATCTATTTAACTGGCATTTCACTAGCTGCCTTCCCTGCCTACCACTGATTCTAACAGGGATTCTAGTAACCCCTGGGAACAAGGGAGTTACATACGTATTTGATATATTTGTTTGGTTGTTTATTTAAACGAGGTGTGATTGTGCTGTTTTGATGTAATATTTTGTAAGGACACCCTGAGCCTTCAGGGAAGGGCAACCAAAACAAATACAATCTACTATTACTACTACTACTATCACTCCAGGAAAGTAGTTTCAAGCACCAAACATTTATTTGGCAACACACAGAAATACACAGTCCCAAAGGGTACACTTCTATTTACAGGGACAAAATATATAGGGATTTTCCCCACAGAGTCCCTAGGTTTCAGGGAGCCTCCTACATAATGACTCATTCTCTACACATACATTGAGGTAGTATCACAGGGTCTCTTACTGGAAGCCTTCTATAAGTATACGGATGGGGGGTGTTCTATAGACCTCCAGAACAAGGGAAAGAATGAGATGGGGATCTCAGGGAAGCATTGACAAGGGGAGTGAAGAAAGGGTAAGTGGTGGTGATGGGTGATCTGAATCTGCTGGATAACGACTTTGACATTCCAGCAGCCAGATGCACCAGAAAGCAGGCCATGTTGGATACATTGCAGGGCTGCCAACGGCTGTTGCTCATTAAGAAACCCAAGAGACAGGAGGACATTTTTGATATGGTGCTCACCAACTTGGAGATGATAAGTGAGGTGAGGGGAGGGGAGCCACTGGGGTCCAGTGACCATAACTCCATTTGGTTCTGGCTGACCATTGGGACCAGAATGTCCTTCTCAAAAACTGAAGTCCTAGATTTCAGAAGAGCAGACTTTTACCAGATGAGGGAGCTGACTGAAGACAAATTGACCAGGGTGGACAGCATCAGAGGTGTAGAGGAAAGATTGAGGGCAATTAAGAGGACGATTCTCAAAGCAATAAAGTCATACACGAGAATTGTTACAAAACAGGTATAAGAGACAGATATAGTTCATGGAAAGGGCCAAAGAAGCAGAGAGGGTCAACAAAAAAGCTTTCACCAGGTACAAGAAAAAAGCGGAGAGTACCAAATAAAATTAGGTAAGAAAAGAGCACAGTTAGGGAGGCAAAGGCAGACATGCAGCTGCATATTGTGGAATGGGTCAAGGGTGGGGAAAAACAATTCTTCAGATATATTAAGGAAAAAAGGAAGCAGGTATGGGTATTGTTAAGCTACAAGGTGGGGTATACTAAAGTAAGAAGAAGAAAATGCAGCCATCCAGAACGATTACTTCTGCTCTGTCTTCACAAGGGAAGACAGTGGGCCCTTGTCTAAAAGGGCATCAAGGTGACTGTCAGAAGCATTCCTGAAATGAAGCATCCAGTATTTACCAGAGAAAGGCTCCAGAAGGGTCTTGAAGCCCTAAAGGTAGATAAAACCCCAGGAATGGATGAAATGCACCCCAGGGCACTGTAGGAATTGGCTACAATACCTGTAAATGCCTAGTAGTGCTATTTAATAGCTCAGTTCAGACAGGGGTAGTTCCAAAAGACTAGAGGGTAGTGGACATAGTCCTGCTACATAAGGGGTGCTGGGAGCAATACAGGAATTACAAATCTGTCAGACTTACTTCTTCAGTGGGTAAACTGATGGAGTCACTCTTCAAAGAGGTCCCTGTGGACTACCTAGAGAGCAAGGGTCTATAGGATAGTAAATAGCATGGGTTTGTGGCAGGGAGATCTTGTCATGCCATCCTGTTAGTTTTCTTTGACTGGGGTAACAAAGGTAGTAGATAAGGGCCATACTGTGGATTTACTCTACTTTGATTTCTCCAAACCTTTCAACTCAGTGCCACACAGAAGATTGGTGAAGAAGCTAGAGGACCTGGGCATGGCTAGAGACATAGTTAGATGGGTGGGAAACTGCCTGAATGAAAGACAGCAGAGGGAAATGGTAAACAGTGTCAAATCAGAAAAAACTGAGGTATGAATGGGGTTCCCCAGGGATACATCCTGGGTTCTGTCCGCTTCAGTATGTTCATCTGCGACACTGGAGAGGACATCCAGGGCAAGTTGCACCTCTTTGCAGATGACACCAAGTTCTGTGGTAGAGTAGACAGCGACAAAAGGATCAAGGAGATGTAGCAGGATCTATAGGTTTGGCAGTTGAAATTCAGTGCCAAAAAAATGCAAGGTAATGCACCTAAAGAAAAAAA
This sequence comes from Neoceratodus forsteri, assembly GCA_016271365.2. NCBI lineage: Eukaryota > Metazoa > Chordata > Ceratodontiformes > Ceratodontidae > Neoceratodus > Neoceratodus forsteri. The sequence goes on from CM057458.1 coordinate 536,734,425, forward strand.
AACAGGACAGAGAACTAGATGGGATGGGTTAAACTGAGCACTACATCAGAGGAAAGAGACCTGGCAGTCATCATTAGTGACTCCCTCAAACAGTCAAGTCAATGTAACAAGGCCTATAGTAAGGCTAATAAGATATTAAGGTGTATCGGAAGGGGTATTGACATGAGGGAAAAAGAGGTAGTACTACGACCTCTTTATTGGCCACTGGTGAGGCTGCACCTGGAATACTGGGCTCATTTATGGAGTCCTCACCTAAGGAAGGACAGGGACAGGCTGGAGACAGTGCAACACAGGGAGACCAAGATGATTCAGGGCCAGAAACAAAAAAGAGAAACCGAGCACTCCAATACCACTTAAGGTGCTAATGACCATCTACTCCAGTACTGAACAAAAAAAAGTGAAGCACTCAAGTGTGAAAGCAAAGTTGTACTTTTATTATAACATAAGAAAATGTGTCGAGGAAGAATCTTTGGGGAATCTTTGCACCACATTTTCTTATGGCATAATAAAAGTACAGCTATGCTTTCACGTTTCAGTGCTCCACTTTTATTATTTTCCATGATTCAGAGCCAACAAGGCAGATCTTATAAGAACATCTGAAGAAAGTGAACATGTATTCACTGGAGACCCAGCAAGAGGGATTGGTTTGAAAGAGACATTCAAGTCCCTGAAGGGAATAAACAAGGTGAACTGCAGGTAACTGTTTAGGAGGAGTACAGAGCCAAGAACTCAAGGTCATGCGTGGAAACTGGCAGGGGAAGATTTAAGAGGGATCTGAGGAAGTTCTATTTAATGGAAAGGGTGGTAGAGCCATGGAACAGTCTGCCGGTGGAGGTGATGGGCACCAAGACCATAAATGGTTTCCAGTATGGCTGTGACAGAGTGAAGGGTTTGGTGGTTACTCAGGTCAGTAGCGGTAGGAAAGGGAGCAGATAGGTGGACCAGGAGGGGATAAAACCCCATATGGACAATAGGTCTTTGCATAGATAGGGAACTCTGGATAGACTAGATGGATCTTTGTTCTTTTTCTGCCATCATTGCCTCAGTTTTTACACAAAATACATGTCCTCCTGTACAATATATACAGGCAGTCTACAGGTCATACATTCAGAGCTAGGCATTGTGCTGTGGTGACACAGCAACCCATCCTGTGGTGCTATGGTGTCTGCTCTTACTCATACCCATTTTTGAAATTCTTGTTTATACAAGTATTCTCCCCAGGCTTCCTACAACCTACCTTTTTCTCCAGCATACCATGGGGCACCCTCTCTTGAGATCTAATAGGGCACAGACACGTACCTTGGAAAACCACACTCAGCACATATGTGTGGCCTCCATCCTGGAACATGCAGCATCAACAGGATGGTTAGAGAACTTATTTATTTATTTAGTCTTTGGTAATTGGGTAAGTGTACTGATCCAGGGGACCATTTTTAGGCACGACCCAGGCCAACAGGTGGCACAACATACAGGTAAAATCACAAATACATGGAAAATTATACAAGCAGGAATAATAAAGATAGTATACACAAATTAGAGCAGTGCACAAACTTTCATAGGTATACATAGCAGCGCTTAACATTATATATATATATATATAAATAAAGGGGAAGAAATATTCTTATTCTTGTCTCCCCCTTGACTGCATACATAGCGTGAGTCTCCTCTCCTCATCACCTCAAAGAGTGGAGTGGGTCCTCATGAATCCTGGGTGAATCACTTGAGGGGATACTCCTACTACTTCATCTCTTCCTCATGCATCCACAGGGCAAAACAAACAAGAAAACTGCACACAGAAAAGTGTGATGTCATCATTGCTAGGACAGCAGAAGCACAAACACACAGGGAGCTGGCACCAAACACTTTAGTAAAGGGCATATAGTCCACACGACATGTACTGTAGCTGCTCCAGCCTATGGCTGTGTTTACACAAAGACTTCAAACAAAAAGTGCTGTATATATAAAAAAATGTATTTAAACATGCTGGTAGTAAATGAACAAAAATAATACAGGTCAGCACTGAGACCACTGACAAATGTTCAATCCACAAAACTAAATTTTATTAATTTGTACATTTTATTCCTTATTTACCGTTTCTGATTTTCTTGGCCTATATAGCAAATATTTAATTTATTTATTTATCTGAAAATTGGTAAACGTGAGAGGCACACTGAGCCAAGGCTAATTTCCAGCGACCCAGAGGAGGGGAACATAGTAAGAAAAAGCAGTAATCTATATATCAGCACAACCTTTGAACAGCACACAGTATAAAATTGGTACAACTATTAGAATAAATACTAAACAGTTGTATGTGCAGAGTCAAAGTCAAAATTATTTTATTCGTTCGGTCAAAGACCATTACAAAAAAAGTATAAAAATTCTTACATTACAGAATACTCCGACAATATTATAAAATTCAGTGTTACAAATAGGTTGATCGTACACACTCCGCTATACACTATACTTAATTTCCTTAAATAAGGTAAATTTTTTATACAAGACAAAAAATGACAACACAGTTCATTGAAGAATTTACATGCTATCAAAATATCTCCTAAAAATCCAAACACCTAAATCACCCTATGTACCTCAAAACCAATAACAGGATATCTGAAGTAGACTTTGAGCCTCTAAACATAAATTTACCTAGATAAAGTGCATATTATTCAAACAGTACATAAGATAAAACATACAGATGATTTATGCTTTTTGTGGATAATCGAGATGGCTCTGAAAGATTCAGCCACCTGGTTGATCACAAATTCATCCTGTACTGTTAGCATTATAGCTAAAAGTATACTTCTATCTGAGGTATGGATTTGTGACCAAACAGGAGTCAACCAATAAGATCTGGGCTTTCAGTACCATGGGCACACAAAGACCACATGTGGAAGGTTTTCTAAAGCCTCTTTACTACAATTACAGAAGCTGCTAGAGATATCTGTTGCCTTACTGAACAGTACCTTGCTGTTAAAACATTGCTCCTAAAGACTTCAAATCTATAACTTGTATAAGCAACTCTTAACTCTTGTTCTGTCAATAATTTTAAATAGAATCTAAACCTGTGGTCTACATCATTTTTCACAATCCATGGAGCAATTTTCAAAGTTACAATTATTTGACAATCTCTCTCTTTTATGGCATTTATGATTTTATTGGTGTACTATTTTTAGTATTTAAAACTAAGAGCAATCCTCTTCTCATATACCTGTCTTAATTGTTGAAGCCCAGAATTGTTTACTATATCCATTAGCGCAATATGCCATGAGGATTGTTTACACCCCTTGGTTATCCAGCTTTCTTTCTCTTTTAGGCATACTCTTGACAGTCTTGTATAGAGCATTCTAGTAAGAGAGATCCAGTAGCCATGCAATCTGGAGAGCACAAAGGCTTCCAAGCTTGAGAAACCGAGCCTTGGCCCTTACTAGGACTATTGGGGTAGAATTAGCTACACCCAAAACAGATCTAAGAATTTTGTTGAGGGAAAGCTCTAGTTTCCTTAGCTTTTTATAGGCCCACACTTCTGCCAGATAAAGAGCTTGGGGAATATACTTAGCCTTGGTGGCCATCAGGAGGGACTTTACTGCTGAGACACCAAATTTTCTATTGAATTTCAAGAGGGCTCTGGCTGTTTGTTTAAGTTTGACATTTAATGTCTTAGTATGTGTTCCTCAACTCCCTGAGTTATTAAAAGTGAGGCCCAGGTAAATGTAGGACTTTACTGTTTTTTATCTGTTACTCACTGACTGACTAATTTAAAGGAGTGAATCTTGTGCCAAAAATCATAACCTAGCTATTGAACTTATTGATTTGCAGATTGTGTACCTTAGAAAACCTATCCAGAATTTCCAGCTTCTTTTGCAGGCTGGATCTGGATAAGGAGATTAAAGCCAAATCATCAGCGTATGCCAGGACTGGGCAGAGTTTGGAACCCACCTGAGGGGAATCAGATCAGGTATTCAAAAGTTCCCTCAAAAGTTGATCAATATATAGACACAACTAAATGGGGGCCAAAAGACACCCCTGTCTTACTCCCTTGTTGGTTTCAAATGCTTCAGATATTTGTCCCTTGTCTCCACTCCTGACCTGCGCCCAGGTTTGGCTGTAAAGTTCTTTTATTATACTTATAAGATCATATTGAAAGCCTTTCTGTACCATTATGTGCCAAAGCAAGTTCCGAGAAACATTGTCAAAAGCTGCACTAAAATCTATAAATGCCACACAAAGCCGCTGCCCTCTAAGTGACACATGTTTTTTAATCAGGTGCAGCAATATGTAGCAGTTATCAGCTGTGGAATAACCAGAGTGGAAGCTGGTTTGAAATTCACTAAGACCCCCCAGATGGTCAAGTTGCTCTAGAAGTCTTCCTAATAGAATTTTGGAAAAGACCATGCCACCAATATCCAGAAGGGAGATACATACAAGGATCAGTCCTATCTCCCTTCTCATATATGGAGGCAATAATAGATCCCCTCCATGAACTAGGGATTGCAAATTCAGTTATGCACAAATTAAAATACTGCATCAATATATTTGCCCATGTACTGTAGATGACACTGTCAGGTAGACTTCTGCAGGAATCATATCTGGACCAGGTGCTTTTCTTTTTTTAAATTGTACAATGGCCAAGCAGACCTCATGATAGGTAAAAGGAATGAACTACCTTCTATCCACACATGCTTTCCACACTAGGATGGGGGTTTCCAGGTTTGGATAAAAAAAAGAACTGAATAATAATGATTTATCCACTGTGCTGGAGAGATATACAAATCCAGCTGAAACTTACTATTTTTTGTTCCTGAAGCAACCAAGAGCCAGAAAGGTTGTTGATCATTATTTTGGATTATTCCTAACATTTTTACCCATTGTTTTATCTGAAAATTTGTATATTTTTCCTTTAAAAAAATTCTTTATAGTGATTTCGAAGCTGGCTAAGTTGTCTGCAGGCCTCTCTTGTACCATTCATTTTTGTATACGTTATTTGTTTGGTCAAATTCCTTTTGAATTGTATACATTCCTTGTCAAACCAGGAACATGGTGACCTAATTGGAGTACTAGCTCCAAGGTCACTATAAATTGAACTTTTAACTTTATTAAGACAAACCGACAAAATAGAAGATACTATATCAAGTGTCAAAGAACTACCACTGGAAGATGTCAGGTTGGCTAAAGCAATTTTGACTATATTTTCAACCTCTTTTAGGTTCACTCTGTCCCATCTAATGCTGGAATGGTTCCTTATCTCTACTAGATTCAGACCCTCCTTTATTTGTATCCCTTCTGCCTCCCATTTTAACATTAATGGGAAATGGTCCCCCTCACCTCTTTCGGGGATGGTTAACATTTCCCAGCAGTCCACTGGACCACTCCATAATATGAGGTCCAAAACAGAAGCACCCATGGCATTACTGTATGTAATATTTCCCACTAGATCACCCTTAATCCTACCATTAATAGGGGCCAGATTATCAGATGTCAGTAATTCTAATAACTTATGTCCGGAAGGATTAACTTTCTTGTCTAATGAAGACCTCTTATAACCTGAGACTTTTTCAAACATCCAATTGTGGGCATCACTGTCTGAATACCTATCAAAAGATCCAATACAGGCATTTAGATCACCACAGACCATGATATTATTACAACTTGTCATGGCCCAACAAAAATGTAGTGTTTCATCTAGTTCTTCCCTATATTGAGGTTCAAAGTATCTTGAACTTGTGGGTGGAATATAGGCATTTATCAGGCAACAAGTAAGCCCAAGGGCTTGTACATAGACTGCCAAAAAGGAGACTTTGAAAATTAACAACTGTGCAGCTATGTTTTCCTTAATTTGAACCCAAATCAAAAGTCCCCCTGTCATCCTACCCAGTTTACCCATTTTTGTTCCGGGAAGCTGATAGCAGGCATAACCATTTAAAGAAACATTAGAATTCTCAGAGTGCCAGTTTCTTGAAGTCAAATTATATGATGTTTATATATATAATTTTTCCAGTCTTCATCAACAAATTTACTCGCTACTTCTGAGATGTTCCAGGAGAGCAGGGCCCACTCAGAACATATACATACATTTTCCTGTACTTTTTTTTTCTCATAGTATGCTTTTTCCCTGCCGGCACCCCTAGCCCTATGAGTGGGCTCGCCCTGGGCTCAGCAACTCGTACCCTCACCCAGGGATGCCCCCCTAAGTGGGGATGCTGAGGCGGAACTGAAGGTGACTGGAGGGTCGGGCACTGAGCCCAGGTTCATACACGGGGGGCCAGCAGATTTTTACAGTAGATTCCCTTTGGAGCTGGGAGCATGCAATTACGCTAACACTGAGGCAAGCATCCGTACCAGCTCCACTCACATTTCGGCTTGGTGTTGTGTCCTCCAGCCTCTGCCAGGGAGCGAGTGACGCTGGGACCAGCTCCCTTGCCCTCCCAGGAGAAGGAGAGCAGTCCTCCAGATGCTTGATCCTTCTCCGCCCCTGCTGACCCCTGGCAGCCTGTGCCCATTCCTGAACATGGGTCACCAGCGTGGTGTGAGGTGTTGCTTCCAGTGCCTCAACCCTCAGCACCACCAGGCTGGCCCATCTTCATGTACTTTTAAAGACCAGTCTTTGGTTAGTCATGGAGTATGAGTCTCTTGCAGAAGGTACCTATTATATGTTGTAAACTCTTCATAGGAATATTTACCAAATGCAGGCCCAGCTGCCTCCACAGTATTCTCTTTAGTATCCTTATCCTGTACTGTGGGGACCTTATTACATTTAGTTTTTCCAACCCTTACTACTTCCCATTCTATTACATGTATGCCCATATTATCCAAGAAGGAGCTTTTCGTGTGCCTCATTAGAGTTAACACTAAAGAACACCTGATGGTCCTCTGGGCTCTGACCAACTCTTCTGGGGACTAACTGTTCTACATGTCCTAAGAGAATACCAAATGATTATACAACTAGATCCTGCATGAGGTTTTTTAATTGTGATTCTGATTCATTTTCTGTTCTTGGAAGCCCAAAGACCAAAAAGGTTTTAGCCGAAAAAAACAGCTCCAATTTGGGAATGACTGAGTTGAGCATATCACTAGAAACAATGTGTATGCCCAACTCATCTAAACAAGTTGCTTTCTGCAAGACACTCTCCACCATATCTCATATCTCAAGCAGAATGTCAATCTGGGAATACCTATTTTTGTAGGATTTCCTATGTACCTGGAGGATTCTAAGACTGTGCAATGGTAAATGCAAAAAGTGTACTAAAAAATTAAATAACGCCTTTTTTAGCTTTCCTTAATTTTCATGTGGGAGTACTCTATAACCAAAGATACTTATATTAGCAGCCTGCTTTACTTTCACAGCCCTTTACTTACAGTAGTATTCCTCTTTTTATAAAGTCCGCCTGACAGCCCAATTTGTTCAATTTCTCATAATTAATCCATATGTGGTTTGCCAAACTGGGAGAAGTTCAGAACAAATAAATACTCTCAGCTCCCAAATCATGTCTGTCTTTCCAAACTTTGATGAAATCAGATTCTGACACCTGAGTACCCGAGACTGTCCTCATTAGGTTCACAGTCTTACTTATATTCTCACTCTCAGAACATTCCAACTCCCATTTAAAACCATAGAAACCTAAAATGGCACAAGCATCAATATCTGTTCGAGAAGAGATCTTAGCCATCTGATTGACAGTTTCCTGATTAATCACATAGGGCATATTGGCCTTTGCTTTCTCAGGAACTTGGACAAAGTTTTTCAGATCTTCTCTCAAGGCTCTAAGTTCTTCCTTGAAGGAATTTATTACCTTGGTTAAATTATCCAGGGGACTATCACTCTCCTCCCTAACTGTTACAAACTGAGACCCATTAGTCACAGGAGTATAGACATTCCACTGTGAATCCTTCCCTTCAGCTACATCAGCTGCCCTAATAATTGAATTGTCACCAAGCATGGGAGGCTGTGTTCACCCTTTGTCACCCAATCCAGGATGACAATCCAAGCTATTAATATGCTTAGGGCTGTTGTTAGCTCCCACAGCCTTTACTGGGGTCTGTACTTTCTGGATACCTTGACCCTTTCCAGCAGTTTTATTAGTTCTAATTTTTCATTTCCTGTTCTTTCTCTGCCTATTTTTGGGCTCGGGTGAGGGTATTATAACCACTGAAAAATTGTGACGTAATTGCTAAGGCTGTTCCAATTCAATAGAAGGAGATTTGAGGATTTCTGGAGAAATTCTGTCCAGTTTATTTATAATATCCTCCAGTCTAGAGCCCTTTAGGGCTTGGGTTTGTTTAATGTTTCAATTTCATTTTGAATGCCTACCATCTGATCTAGAATCATTAAATGAGCAGCATATGGATTTTTAATAAAGTGTTTAATATCTTCACTCAGGACAAAAGGATACCTCGCTAGTGTACCCCCTGGGTCCTCCTGCTCTAAGCTAGATGCAAACATCTGTTTTCTCAACTCATAGGTAAGCAAATAAAGCTTCCCCAAAACCTTGTTTGTGGTAGTATGTAATTTATCTTGATGTGGATTCTTTCTAACAGATATTGGAGTATAAACTTCTGGTGAGAATACTGGTGAATAGGAGTCATATGAATAGTAACAGGAATGTAGTAAAATCTCCACATTCTCCTTCACATTCCCAGCAACCCCAGAACCTTGCATGTCTTTACAAACAACAGTATCAGCTGACCCTATACCACTGTAACTATTTGGTGTGCTTAACTTTGAAATCGCAGCACCCTGGGTGCTGAGTAAATCAAATACCTTAGGGGTAGAAGACAGTCTTGATGACTCATTAACATCTAGACTAGAAATTTGTGCAGATACACTCAGGCCTTTGGAGGAAGTCACTATCTCATGCTTTCTTGGAAATAAATCCCTTATTTTTGGTTGATTATTAGATCGTGACTGGAGTTGATGATTTTTAAATGTTTTCTTATCACCTTCCATTTCCTAACTGTTATTGCTATTTTTATCATCAACAGCCCTAGCCTTAATTTTACATTTGTTCTTACTTAAGCAAGTTACTTTATCTTCTTTATTATTGTTTTTATTTGTTGTTTTTGTAACTTCCACTTTCGCTTGCTTTTTACCTTTTTTGTTTCTGGGCCTTTTCAAATTGTGCATACTCAATTCCTCATCAGTTAGAACAGCCCCAGCAGACAGCTCTAAAGCATGCACTTCCTTTACTACACCCAAGTCCCTACGGACCATTTTTACCTCAATATCAGCAGGTCCAGTTTGCTTGCTTGTGGCTACTGTTGTATCACAAAATTATTTTAACTCCAAAACAGCAAACAACTGCTTGAAAGACCAACTCAAACCTATATACCCTTGATGGTTAAATGTCCTTCTCACAGGTAGAGTTAGGTAGTCAACATTTTTTGAAGAGTACTTGCCCTGCAGTACTGGGCCATACACTGTTTTAGTTCAAAATGTTGCTCTTGCCATTACAGTGGGATCAAATCTTTCTTCAGTAAGACAGTCCCAGCAACCAGGTTTCCTCCTGTAAAACCACAGGGTTTTTCCCTAGACGTTCTCAAATTACACAGGCTGCACAGCTCATCACAATTGCAGCAAAAATAACATCTGGTTTCAGGGCTCCATCTGGCCTGCTGGAACTACACTGAATGAAAGATACAAAATGAAGAGAAACCACAATCAGTAGCCAGTCAAGTGGCTGTGTGTCAGAACACTTTCTAAAGACATTCTAAAAAAACAGTACAATCCAGCCCCCAAGTATACAACACTATCTCTAAAAGCAAGCTCGGTGCACAACCAGGTGCTTAATCAGATTTCAATTTAGAAGATGTCAGATGGCTATCAGTATTTAATATACTAAATAATGATTTAATATAGATCAGTACTTACTGCTGATACACTGTAAACTGGGCGTGGAGTGCAACACCAAACGGCAAGTACAGACTAAGGAAATGCATCGAACTAACTGTGCTTTTCCAGAGACGACAACACTCTCCTCCATTACAGCTTTTACCCAAAAAGAACAGAGTCAAAATGAAGCAGCTCCCTGCCACACAGGCACCGAGCATTCAGCACACAGAAAGCTAACGTGTCTGAGACCAGAATGCGGTGCATGCACTTTATGGGTCTGTAGAGCCGCAATTCATGTGTACTTCATTAATTTATCTCAAAGATGTTAGATACAATTATCCTATCATCCAATCCAGACTAATTCTGGAAACAAAGTTTAAAGCCCCCCCCCATTTAATCAGCAGTAGATATTGATCTCCAAAAATTTAAAGACACAGCCAAGTTATAAAAATTAAACAGCTAAAATCAAATTTTATTGTTAGCCAAAAATTAAAAAAACTTCTAAAAATCCATGAAACAGCATATAAAAAAATAAAAAAGCACTCCCCTGGTATTGTAGAAAGAACCCTTTGACTTAAATGGAGGAGGGAGAAATAAGAAGAGAAAATGTTGATTTTCTTTCCAGAAATCTTCCGGTACCACAGCTGGCTGGGGTTTTTCAAGCTCATCCTATGCAACTTCACTGATGGCCTTTAGCGAAAAATCCACTCCACCACAACCATAACACTCAGTGTTAAGTCTGTCTCTTGAACCCCCGCGGGGAATTCTCCACCTTTTCTTCTAGGACACTGGCTACACCACTGCCAGCACTCCGGCTCTGAAAAAGAAAAAGGGAGACCAAGAAATGAACCGACCGCTGGCAGCAAGCCACACACGATGGCCTGGAAAGGCTGTGCACTTAAAAAGGTAGGATGCAGGTCGAATAAATTCAACGCAGCAGTGGCTTACCTTTTCTAGAATAAATGAATGCTTTGCCCAGCTCCTTTTCAGCTAGCTCTTCCACAGCTAGGCAGCATTCAGTGACTAGGCTCCTCCTTGTATGTGCAAAGAAAAAAGTGCAGTGCAGCACAAATAAGTAACACTTAGCAAGTGCATATTCAGAAGAGGCAACAATACTTGGTGAGGAAGACAATATTGAACAACGGATGATTAACGTGAGGGTGAATGAATTGCCCGGCATAGTAATCTAGTGAGTGAACTGTTGTGGTATGGAAATACAATCACACTAAGGTTCATACTAAGGAGTAAGGAGAAAAAATGGCTATTACAGCCCATAGGCCGCTCCTGTCCATTCACCCATAGTACACCAACTTGTGTCCCTCTAAAATGTAGGAATCAAGTCTTTGTTTAAACTGGGCTTTATTTTTGGAGCAAATTATATGTTCAGGAAGTTTATTCCATGGGGCCATCACTCTCTATGTAGGAAATGTCATTCTTCCGTTAGTATTAATGTGTCTCAGTTGAAGTAGGTGGCCTCTAGTACATTTTTCATTATTTTTCAATTTAAGGTTTAATTCATTGAATAGATAATTATCATACATAATGTCAAAGCTTAATAGTAGCCCCCCCCCAACTCTTCTTGTCTCCAGGGACATTAGTTGCAATTTGTTTAACCTTTGTGCATAAATGTCACTTTTCATGTTATGAATTAATTTGGTTGCCTGTTTCTGCATCTTCTCAATTTTTTCCACACACCTCTTACTAATGGGTCCCCACACAGGGGTGCCGTAATTCAACAGTGGTCTAACATATGCCCTAAAGAGTGGTATGAGGACCTTTTGACTCCAACTTCTAAATTTTCTCTTTATGTTTCACATTACCCTTTTTGCTTTTAAAAACTGTTTGTTACAGTGAGATTTATATGCAAGTTTATGATCTATGAGTATTCCTAAGTCTTTCTCATCATCAGATTTCCAGACAGGGGTACCGTTCATAAAGTAATTAGTTTCACTATTTTGGCTACCCAGGTGAATCACACAGCACTTGTTAATGTTAAAGCTCATACCCCTTGTGGTGGCCCATTTGTAGATGCAATCCAGGTCTGCCTGTATTTCCAGCAGCCCACCCTTGTCATAACAATACCAGCCATTTTAGTGTCATATGCATATTTACTTATCCAATTTTGCATTCCTCTGCTCATCTCTGCCATGAACACTCTAAAGAGCACTGGACTCAGGACCAACCCCTGTGGCACCCCACTAGTCAAGGGTATTGAAGTAGAGTAATAGTCATTTATGCACACTCACTGAGCCCTGTCCCCCAGTCAGCTGCCTTTCCAGCGAACTACTGTATGATCTAGGTTTATCTCACTAAGACTAAACAATATCAGAGGGGAAGAACTGCCCAAGAAGAGGTGGAGCATCATGGTGTTCGGAGAGACAAACCATGATGGCTGTATGCTGCTAGACTTACTCGCTTGTGATCTGCACCCCTACCACATTACGGAATTAGTTCTGCAGTATGAATGAGAGGATCCAAGCATTATCCCCAGAAAACAGTATACAAAAAAGGTACTAAGATTTTGGAAACATTCGGTATTATGATGCCAAAAAAGGATGGGAAAGCTGTGTTGGGACATTTTAAAAATAAAGCTATTAAATCTGGAATGTTATCCCATAAAGCAAATAATCTGCTGACTGCTCTGAATTCTGGAAAGAAAAGCTCAAACACCCAAGCATTGAAAGAACAAAACATCTCCTCTCCTTTATTTCATTTATTTGCTGTACATAAAAAAGAGATGCCTGTTGAAAATGATGTTACCCTAATTGATGAAAGCGCACCTTCAGGAGAGGCAGTGTTACCTGGAAGTGTTAAAAGGTGTGCTGATTCTCCCAGTGAGTTTTCCTCTGAACAAACACCGATGGTGGAGACGGTTTTGTCGGATGTGGACAAATTCCCTGAAGTTTTCACTGAGAGGCAAAGAGAGGAGATGCTAGAACTGAGAAATCAAGGTGATCTATGCTGTTCACAAGATGCCAGGCTTATGATGACTTGGGAGAAGGTAGTGCTGAGCGAAGGGTAAACGATTAATTTTTCTCTGAAAGTAAAACTACTGTTTCTGGCTCAAGGCATGTAAAGGAAAAGGAAGGGGAGACTTTAAACAGTCAAGTAAGACATAATTTAAAGAACGGAACGGAGAATGATTTAATTAAAGCTGCAACCGTAAACATGCAACCAGATATGCAACCTATTTGGGCTTCAAAATTGTTCCAAAAAATAGACTTCATGGATAAAAAAATAGAAAAGGTACTGTCACTGCAAGATCAGGTACAAAATTATATTTGACAAACGCAGGCCTTAGTAAATGACACTGAGAATTTAAAAAAAGAAATGGAAGGGATGAAACAAGCTTTGTCCTTACTTCGAGAAGAGGTTTTTCCCCAAGCAAATAATCTTAAGAAACTGGAAGAGTCTAATATTTATTTGAAAAATAAAATTATAGGCTTTGAAGCCAGAGCCTGAAGGAAAAACATTTGAATCCTTGGTGTACTGGGAGCATGGGATAATGTGAAAGGCCTACATGAATCATTTAAACAAATTGCTGTAGCTTCTTTAGATTTACAACCTAAGGAGATCAACATGGAAATTGACAGAATTCATAGAGGTCTTAGAGTTAGACCATCAGATGCTGAACCACCAAGGCCAGTTGTTATCAAATTTATGAAATCTCAAGATAAAGAAGCTTTAATGAATGCAGTTTTCAAAAAAAAAAAATGGATACATTTTCAAGGCTCCACGATTGTGATATATAATGATTTGCCTATTGAAATTGTATAAAACTGAAAAAAGTTTGACTGGATAAGAAAAAAACTTTGGTTAAATGGGATTGAATCATTTTTTCCTTTTTCCAGCTAAACTAAAAGTGATGATGGATTCTAATATCATGATTTATGATACAGCTGATAATGCATTAATGGATTTAAAGAAAAAGTTACCTGCCATGTTTTCTAACTGAATATTTTGTTGGGAGTAACGGGGGGGGGGGGGCGTTATGCGAGGAGTCTACAATGGTGTGCAAGAGAATGGGTTTGTTCTTTATGTCATTATTAGATTTTTACTATCTTGATATAATTATTAGGAAGATAATTGAAGAGAAGGGTAGAGGGCGGGTAATAAGAAGATATCAAGGGGAAGTTTTATGCCATGGGCCAGTATCTATATTGTACATAAAAAAGATTATAAATATGGGTAAAAAAAAGTATGTATCTAAATGGCTGATAATAATATTAAAATTGTTTCTTTAAATGTTAATGGACTGAATTCCCCTATAAAACGATCAAGAATGATGACATACATAAAAAAATCTTATCCACATATAGTTTGTTTGCAAGAAACACATCTTATGGAGAAAGAAATTGCTAAGTTGAGAAATAAAGGATTTAATCAAGTATATTATAGTACAGGGTCCAGTAAAAGTTGAGGGGTAGCTGTATTAATTAGGTCTACATTATCTGCATCACTTATTAATCAATATTCAGATAACGAGGGGAGGATAATTATAATTGCATTATAAATGATAAATTATTGATAATTATAAGTTAATAATTGGCTGTTTATATGCCCCTTTTTCGAATTATGACCAGTTCTTAGCAGAAATAATTACTGGACTCCAACAATGGAGGATGATCAGATTGTATTAGCTGGTGATTATAATGCTCTATTGTATCCATTAAGGGATAAAAATACTAAACCAATGGCTGGACATTTTCAAATATCAAGGAAATTAAATGTCTTTTTGCAGGAGGAACTGTTAATTGATAGTTGGTCCCATTTTAAACCACAAATGAAAGAATATACACATTTTGATAAGAAATGTAATACATTTTCTAGAATTGATTACATCTTTATTACTCAAAATATGGGGAAGAATATTGTATCAGCTGACATAGATTCTATTTTTATATCAGACCATGCTAGATTAACTTTGAAAATATGTATTAACCCTGATAGAAAAAAGTGCTCAATGGTTCTTTAATAATGATTTTTTGAAAGATAAAGATTTTGTTGAACTAATTAAGAATAAGATAAAGGAGTATTGGCACTTTATTTATCTAGATCAAACTAAGATAGGGGATTTATGGGATGCTTTTAAAGCTACAATTAGGGCCTCAATTATTACATACCAAATTAAAAGGAATAGAAAATTAAAAAGAAATAGCTTAAAAATTGAAAGGAAACTAAAGGAATTAGATAAATTAGTACTGGAAGATTTAAATTTATATAATAAGGAATGGGAAGAATATAAAATTAAAAAATATCAATTGATACTACTGGAAAATAAAAGATTGGCTAACAATTTGAAGACAATAAAGTATTATAACACAGATAAGTCAGATAAATTACTTGCAAACTTATTGAAAAAAGAGAAAATGAAAAATGCTATTATTAACTTAAAAGATAGAGATGGAAATGTAAAGGTTAAAGATGAAGAAATTGCAAAAATCTTTCTGGAACATTATAGAAATATCTATCAAAAACAACTAAATGTGGATAAGACAAAAATTGACACATTTTTAGAAAGAGCTCAATTAAAACATCTCAATTCCCAATTTACTCCCTTTGATGAGAAAGAGATAATAGACATAATAAATTTATTACCTCGAAATAAATCACCGGGTCTTGATGGGTTTTCAAATTAATTCTATCAAGTTTTTTCCAAAGAACTTACACCATGGCTAAAAAAACTGGTGGAAGAATTACAGAATCCAGAAAATAATATTCCTGCAACTTTTCAATTAGCTAAGGTTATTTTAATTCATGAAGAAGGGAAGGCAGAAGATCAACCTAAAAATTATAGACTGATAGCAATATTAAATTCGGATTATAAATGAATTGCTAAACTGATAAATAATAGAATTCAAACTAATATAATGAAAATTGTACATGGTAACCAATATGGATTTATGAAAGGGCGTACCATAGCTCAAACAATAAGAAGGATTCAAGCACTGATATATCATATAAATAATAATGAGAACTTAAAAAAATAAACTTATTCTGCAATAGCTTTAGACGCAACTAAAGCTTTTGATTTAATAAATAGAAATTATATGTGGACAGTTATGGAAAAGCTGCAAATACCTTGGGAACTAACAGCCCTGATTAAACAACTATATACAAATGCATTGGTTAAATTTCAAATTAACACATTTTTAACAGAAGATTTTCAAATGTTAAATGGAGTCAGACAAGGTTGTCCCTTGTCTCCAACTTTATTTTTGCTGGCTCTTGAACCATTTTTACAGATACTGTAGTTAGATTAAATCCTAATATACAAGGAATAAATATTAATCAGGAACATACAAAATTAAGTGTCTTTGCTGATGATAGCTTATTAATATTAAAAAAATATAGATTTGTCTTTAAAAGAATTCCTAAAAGAAGTTGCACATTTTTCTAGTATATCAGGATATCAAATTAATAAAAGTAAATCGATAATAATGAAGATTTCTAGATTTAACTATTATGATTTGAGAAATTTTGAAAGCGATTTTAGTTTTCAAAAAACAATGAAATATTTAGGTGCTGAGTTATTTTCTGATCAACAACAAATTGTTAAAACTAACTTTAATAAAATAAAAAAAAAATATCTGAGTTATTACAAAATTGGACCAGATTAACTTTGTCACTATGGGGAAGACTAGCAACAATAAAAATGATGGTTCTACCATATTATATGTTTGTTCTACAAAATATACTTGGGACTCCAGCAGAATCATGGTTTCAAGATGTTAAACGTATTCTGAAAATGTTTTTGTGGAGAGGGGGGAAGCCCAGGATTGCTTGGAATAATTTGATATTATCCAGAAATAAAGGAGGGATGAGTCGTCCAGATCCCAAGTTATATATGAAAGCCCAGAAATTGTCAGTAGTGTATCAGCAGAGCTTCTTTTCAGATAAGGACACTGTTTTGTTTATATCCTTATTCACTAATATGGGGGAAAAACGATTATAATTTCTTTTTTGATTTCAAGATATCAGAGTTAAAATATAATATTTTTACTTCTTGGTTGTTATTAATCAAGAAAGAATTGTTAAATCCACAGAAATTACAAATACCGTGGCTTTTCACATATATTTGGCCTAATCAAAGAATTTGGAATCTCAAGGCTAGTTTTGAATTCAAGTTTTTTTCTGATAAGAATTTGTATACTTGGAAGGATATATTATGGGATAATGATTCCCCACTTATAATCAAGCATTAGTAAAATTAGGGCTTATTACCTGGAATAAACTATATTATTATATGTTTCAAAAAATGTTTTTACACTAAATCAGATTTTCTGTAATAACTTAAACTTACAGTCTGAGATCCAATTACAAGTTTCTATAATAAATAATGGTCTCTGTAAGTTATTGGCCAGATTCTATGACTGCTTTGGTCAAAAAATTAAAAATTCCATAAAAAAGATAATCGATGGAATAAGGAGGTTATCGTCCATATATTGGGAGCATTTGAGAATTAAAGGGAACAAGATTTATAAATCAGCTAAGAATAAAATGATACAAAATAAATTCTGGGTAGAGCTTATATGACACCTCTTATGATAAACAAAATAAATCCAGAATATAGTTCACTGTGTTGGCATGGCTGTAATGAAAGAGTCTCATTGATACACTGTCTATGGGATTGCCCAATTATAAAAACTTGGTGGGAATCTATGAAAAATATATTACAAGATATGTTGGGAGGTGTTATTCCTTTAAAACCTGAGATATTTCTATTCAATGCATCAGTGCATATATATAAAGATAAATATTTGAATATTATTTTTGCATTAGCTGCTATGGCTGTAAAAAGTATACTTTTAAAGAATTGGAAAGATAAAGTTTTACCCCCCCCTTCGATCTGCATAATTGGTGGTACATATTTCATGAAACTTTCTTATTAGAGAAATTTATATATGAAGTAGATGAAACAGCAGATGATATTCTGGGATCACAATGGAAGGCTATAATGGACAGCTTACCTCTCAATAGTCAGATATGATTCTAAGAAATACTTATTTATACCCAATTATTAATAGTTTAGAGCACTAGTGATTTAAATAGATAAGAAAGGTATGGCTTCCAGCACCTCATCCCTCAGCACCACCGGGCTGGACCATCTTTCTGTACTTTTAAAGGCCAGTCTTTGGTTAGTCAAGGAGTATGAGTCTCTAACAGAAGGTACCTATTATATGTTGTAAACTCTTCATAAGAACATTTGCCAAATGCAGGCACAGCTGCCTCCAAAGTATTCTCTTTAGTATCCTTATCCTGTACTGTGGGGACCTTATTACATTTAGTTTTTCCACCCCTTACTACTTCCCATTCTATTACATGTATGCCCATATTATCCAAGATGTCTAAACATGCCAGGAGCTTTTAGCGTGCCTCATTAGAGTTAACACTAAATAACACCTGATCATCCTCTGGGCTCTGACCAACTCTTCTGGGGACAAACTGTTCTGCATGAACCAAGGGAATACCAAATGACTATACAATTAGATCCTGCATGAGGTTTTTTAATTGTGACTCTGACTCATTTCCATTCTTGGAAGCCCAAAGACCGAAAAGGTTTTAGCTGGAAAAACCAGCTTCAGCTTGGGAATGACTGAGTTGAGCATATCACTTGAAAC
Organism: Neoceratodus forsteri; assembly: GCA_016271365.2. Lineage (NCBI taxonomy): Eukaryota > Metazoa > Chordata > Ceratodontiformes > Ceratodontidae > Neoceratodus > Neoceratodus forsteri. The sequence goes on from CM057458.1 coordinate 536,752,869, forward strand.
AATATGTATGCCCAACTCATCTAAACAAGTTGCTTTCTGCAAGACACCCTCCACCATATCCCATGTCTCAAGCAGAACGTCAATCTGGGAATACCTACTTTTGTAGGATTTCCTATGTGCCCAGAGGATTCTAAGATTGTGCGATGGTAAATGGAAAAAGTGTACTAAAAATTAAATAATGCCTTTTTTAGCTTTCCTTCATTTTCACGTGGGAGTACTCTATAACCAAAGATACTTATATTAGCAGCCTGCTTTTCTTTCACAGCCCTTTGTTTATTTAGTATTCCTCTTTTTATAAAGTCCACCTGACAGCCCAATTTGTTCAACTCCTCATAATTAATCCATATGTGGTTTGCCAAACTGGGAGAAGTTCAGAACAAATAAATACACTCAGCTCCCAAATCATCTCTGTCTTTCCAAACTTTGATGAAATCAGATTCTGACACCTGAGTACCCGAGAATGTCCTCATTAGGTTCACAGTCTTACTTATATTCTCACTCTCAGAACATTCCAACTCCCATTTAAAACCATAGAGACCTAAAATGGCACAAGTATCAATATCTATTCGAGAAGAGACCTTAGCCATCTGATTGACAGTTTCCTGATTAATCACATAGGGTATATTGGCCTTTGCTTTCTCAGGAACTTGGACAAAGTTTTACAGATCTTATCTCAAGGCTCTAAGTTCTTCCTTGAAGGAGTTTATTACTTTGGTTAAATTATCCAGGGGACTATCACTCTCCTCCCTAACTGTTACAAACTGAGACCCATTAGTCACAGGAGGATAGACACTCCACTGTGAATTCTTCCCTTCAGCTACATCAACTGCCCTAATAATTGAATTGTCACCAAGCTCAGGAGGCTGTGTCCACCCCTTGTCACCCAATCCAGGATGGCAATCCAAGCTATTAATATGATTAGTGCTGTTGTTAGCTCCCACAGCCTTTACTGGGGTCTGTACTTTTTGGATACCTTCACCATTTCCAGTAGTTTTATTAGTTCTAATTTTTCTTTTCTGTCCTTTCTCTGCCTATTTTTGGGCTCGGGTGAGGGTATTATAACCACTGAAAAATTGTGACGTAATTGCTCAGGCTGTTCCAATTCAATAGAAGGAGATTTGAAGATTTCTGGAGAAATTCTGTCCAGTTTTTTTATAATATCCTCCAATCTAAAGCCCTTTAGGGCTTGGGTTTGTTTAATGTTTCAATTTCATTTTGAATGCCTACCATCTGATCTAGAATCATTAAATGAGCAGCATATGGATTTTTAATAAAGTGTTTAATATCTTCACTCAGGACAAAAGGATACCTTGCTAGTTTACCCCTGGGTCCTCCTGCTCTAAGCTAGATGCAAACATCTGTTTTCTCAACTCATAGGTAAGCAAATAAAGCTTCCCCAAAACCTTGTTTGTGGTAGTATGTAACTTATCTTGATGTGGATTCTTTCTAACAGATATTGGAGTATAAACTTCTGGAGAGAATACTGGTGAATAGGAGTCATATGAATAGTAACAGGAATGTAGTGAAATCTCCACATTCTCCTTCACATTCCCAGCAACCTCAGAACCTTGTGTGTCTTTACAAACAACAGTATCAGCTGACCCTATACCACTGTAACTATGTGGTGTGCTTAGCTTTGAAATCGCAGTACCCTGGGTGCTGGGTAAATCAAATACCTTAGGGGTAGAAGACAGTCTTGATGACTCATTAACATCTAGACTAGAAATTTGTGTAGATACACTTGGGCCCTTGGAGGAAGTCACTATCTTTTGCTTTCTTGGAAATAAATCCCTTATTTTTGGTTGATTATTAGATTGTGACTGGAGTTGATGATTTTTAAATGTTTTCTTATCACCTTCCATTTCCTGACTGTTATTGCTATTTTTATCATCAACAGCCCTAGCCTTGATTTTACATTTGTTCTTACTTAAGCAAGTTACTTTATCTTCTTTATTATTGTTTTTATTTGTTGTTTTTTTTAACTTCCACTTTCGCTTGCTTTTTACCTTTTTTGTTTCTGGGCCTTTTCAAATTGTGCATACTCAATTCCTCATCAGTTAGAACAGCCCCAGCAGACAGCTCTAAAGCATGCACTTCCTTTACTACACCCAAGCCCCTGTGGACCATCTTTACTTCAATATCAGCAGGTCCGGTTTGCTTGCTTGTGGCTACTGTTGTATCACAAAATTATTTTAACTCAAAAACAGCAAACACCTGCTTGAAAGACCAACTCAAACTGATATACCCTTGATGGTTAAATGTCCTTCTTACAGGTAGAGTTAGGTAGTCAATGTTTTTTGAAGAGTACTTGCCCTGCAGTACTGGGCCATACACTGTTTTAGTTCAAAATGTTGATGTTGCCATTACAGTGGGGTCAAATCTTTCTTCAGTAAGACAGTCCCAGCAGCCAGGTTTCCTCCTGTATAACCACAGGGTTTTTCCCTAGACGTCCTCAAATTATACAGGCTGCACAGCTCATCACAATTGCAGCAAAAATAACATCTGGTTTCAGGGCTCCATCTGGCCTGCTGGAACTACACTGAATGAAAGATACAAAATGAACAGAAAACCACTATCAGTAGCCAGTCAAGTGGCTGTGTGTCAGAACACTTTCTAAAGAGATTCTAAAAAAACAGTACAATCCAGCCCCCAAGTATACAGTACTATGTCTAAAAGCAAGCTCGGTGCACAACCAGGTGCTTAACCAGATTTCGATTTGGAAGATGTCAGATGGCTATCTGTATTTAATATACTAAATAATGATTTAATATAGATCAGTACTTACTGCTGATACACTGTAAACTGGGTGTGGAGTGCAACACCAAATGGCAAGTACAGACTAAGGAAGTGCATCGGACTAACCGCGCTTTTCCAGAGAAGACAACACTCTCCTCCATTATAACTTTTACCCAAAAAGAAGAGAGTCAAAACAAAGCAGCTCCCCTCCACACAGGCACCAAGCATTCAGCACACAGAAAGCTAACGTGTCTGAGACTAGAATGCGGTGCATGCACTTTATGGGTCTGTAGAGCTGCAATTCATGTGTACTTCATTAAATATCTAAAAGATGATTAGATGCAATTATCCTATCATCCAATCCAGACTAATTTAGGAAACAATGTTCAAAGACCCCCCCGTTTAATCAGCAGTAGATATTGATCTCCAAAAATGTAAAGAAACAGCCAAGTTATACAAATCAAACAGCTAAAATCAAATTTTATAGTTAGCCAAAAATTAAAAAAAAAACTTCTAAAAATCCATGAAACAGCATATAAAAAATTAAAAAAGCATTCCCCTGATATTGTAGAAAGAACCCTTTGACTTAAATGGAGGAGGGAGAAATAAGAAGGGAAAATGTTGATTTTCCTTCCAGAAATCTTCCGGTACCACAGTTGGCTGGGGTTTTTCAAGCTTATCCTATGAAATTTCACTGATGGCCTTTAGCGAAAAATCCACTCCACCACAACCATAGCACCCAGCATTAAGTCTGTCCCTTCAACTCCTGGCGGGGAATTCTCCACCTTTTCTTCTAGGACACTGGCTACACCACTGCCAGCACTCCAGCTCTGAAAAAGAAAAAGGGAGACCAAGAAATGAACAGACTGCTGGCAACAAGCCACACACGATGGCCTGGAAAGGCTGTGCACTTAAACAGGTAGGATGCAGGTCGAATAAATTCAACACAGCGGTGGCATACCTTTTCTAGAATAAATGAATGCTTTGCCCAGCTCCTGTTCCACTAGCTCTTCCACAGCTAGGCAGCATTCAGTGACTAGGCTCTTCCTTGTATGTGCAAAGAAAAAAGTGCAGTGCAGCACAAATAAGTAACACCTAGCAAGTGCATATTCAGAAGAGGCAACAATACTTGGTGAGGAAGACAATATTGAACAACGGATGATTAATGTGAGGGTGAATGAATTGCCCGGCATCGTATTCTAGTGAGAGAACTGTTATGGTATGGAAATACAATCATACTAAGGTTCATACTAAGGAGTAAGGAGCAAAAATGGCTATTACAGCCCATAGGCCGCTGTTGTCCATTCACCCATAGTACACCAACTTGTGTCCCTCTAAAATGTAGGAATCAAGTCTTTGTTTAAACTGGGCTTTATTTTTGGAGCAAATAATATATTCAGGAAGTTTATTCCATGGGGCCACCACTCTATGTAGAAAATGCCTTCCTTCCTTCCATTAGTATTAATGTGTCTCAGTTGAAGTGGATGGCCTCTAGTGCATTTTTCATTATTTTTCAATTGAAGGTTTAATTCATTGAATAGATAATTATCATGCATTATGTCGAAGCTTAATAGTAGACTCCCCTAACTCTTCTTGTCTCCAGGGACATTAGCTGCAATTTGTTTAACCTTTGTGCATAAGTGTCACTTTTCATGTTATGAATTAATTTGGTTGCCTGTCTCTGTATCTTCTCAATTTTTTCCACACACCTCTTACTAATGGGTCCCCACACAGGGGTGCCATAATCCAACAATGGTCTAACATATGCCCTAAACAGTGGCATTTATTTATTTGAAATAATCAGAATTACAATCCTTTGAGTCATAGACTCTTTTGCAAAGGCTCCACGTCAGGTAAAATAACAAAACAAGACACAATACAGTTACATGTAGAGAAGTAAATAAAAATGCAGGTTAGACAATTAAGGCTTCTGCTAACATAGCAGGAAACATCAACTGGGAGTATGGGGGAGTCCCTGGGAACAAAGTTAAGACAGTATACAAATTTGTAGGGTCATGAGGGACCCAGAGTCAAATACTTGCACAACGGGACAGGTAAGATTGGGAGCCTTTGGAGGTAGGCATGTACCAGTCAACTAAAAGAGAAGGGGGTTACTGCGACTGAGTAGTTCCAAGGTAAACTGACTCAGGAGATGGAGAGAGGGAGGGATAGGGATGGGGGGTTAATTACAGACACAAGCTGAGGAGTCGAGGAGTAGGGTTTTGAGACCTGACTTAAATTGGTTGAGACTGTGGGTCAAAGAGATGGAGGGCGGGAGGCTGTTCAGCCAGAGAGGTGCCCGGTAGCAGAAGGATCTTTGACCGAGAGATGTTCTACAGTGGGGGATAATCAGGTTGGGGTAGCTGTGTGCCGTTATGTCTGCCTATGGTGGTCTGTGCGTAAAATCGGGTAGAGGCCGATAGGGGATAGTTTTAGTTGTATCTTTTTTGCCATAAGCCAGGTGAAATATTTAAGTATGCCTTGTAAGTTTAGCCATCCAGTGTGTTCATAGAGATCACAGGTATGGGTTAACTTGTCACAGCCTGAGACTAACCGGCAGGCTTTATTAAGGGCAAGGTTGATGCTTGCGCAGGACAGTTTGATCTGCAGGCCCATAAATGACTATCCTGTAGTCTGCCAAGGATAGGCTTGAGGAGGATACATCTAGGTGCATGGCAAGGGGGGTTAGGCAGTGCTTGTGTCTAAAAAGGATCCCGAGTTGCATGTTGATAGAGGAGGAGACCTGTTGGATATGGGTGTGGAAAGAAAGTTGGGTATTTAAGGTGACTCCGAGATATTTAAAACAAGAGACCTGCTCCAAGGCAGAGCCATGGGTGTTTGTTATTACTAGGGGCATGTGACAGTGTGGGCTTTGGCAGTGTGCAAAGATCATGGACTTTGTTTTGCTGTAGTTGATAATAAGGTGGTGATCCAAAAACCAGGTTTCTATCTCCCTGAAGTGACCCTGCAGGGCTAGTTGAAGAGAGTTGGGATGTGGGCGTTTCCAGTAAACTACTGCATCATCAGCATAGAGCAGTAAGTGACCACTGCAGGATTTAGGTTGGGAGTTAAGGAAGAGGGTGAATAGCAGGGGGCCTAGTATTGACCCTTGCGGGACTCCAGCATGAACTGGCTTGCATGTGGAGATAGTTATGTTAATCTTGACTTGCTGCAACTGACCTGAGAGGTAATCCTTGAACCAGGCGGTGACCTCTGGGGAAAAGTTAAGGGATGGGAGGGTATGAAGTAATAATTTGTGACTGACAGTATCAAACGCTTTGTTCAGATCAATGTAGATAGCCCCCACAACAGATCCTTGATCTAGGGCCTCATGAATAAAGGTAGCGAATTCAATGAGGGTGGTGGAGGTGCTGTGGCCCCTCTAGAAATTGTGCTGTTCATGGCAGAGTAGGTCATGTTTGGATAGGTGGTTGGTAAGCTGATCTGAAACTATTTTTTCAAAAGCCTTAGAAAGTGGTGGGAGGATTGAAATTGGTCTATAGTTGGTAGTTGCCGTGGGAACCCCTCCCTTTAGTATGGGTGTTATCACTGCTCCCTTCCAAGCCGAGGGGAATTGGCTGAGACATAAACACAGGTTGAGGATTTTGGTGAGAAGGGGGAGAGTCACATAGGGACAACCTTATGAGTTTGAGGTCCAGCATGTCCGAGCTGTAGCGAGAATTTGCCAGAGCTTTGATGAGGTAGCATTTTGCCTCATTACAGGAGATTACTCTTAGCCTAAAGGGTGGTGGGGTGTTGATGGCCGAGGTGACAGCGGGGTGGGGGGAGGTTGGGTCAAAGAAGTTAGGTGGGAGGATATGTGAGAGGTCAGAGAAGGAGGTGTTGAGGGCTTCGGAGATAGCCGTGGGGTCCTGGGTAGTAATCCCATTTACTGAAATCTGGGTTGGGGAAGGGGAGACAGGTTTTCCACAGAGCTCCTTGATGTTACTCCAGAAAGTTTTCCCGGAGCCCCAGGTGGTGGTGAGGGTGCGTTTATAGTATGCAACTTTGGCTTGCCTGATGGCCCAAGTGCATTTGTTACAAGCCTTTCTGTACAGTTGCCTGTCATGCAAGAGCTGAGAAGCAAGGGCCTCGTGCCATAGGTTATCCCTGTGCTGCATTAGATCAAACAGCGATTGGGAGATCCAAGGGGTGTTTCTTAGTTTGACTACTTGTTTAGCGAAGGGTGTGAATATATCTCTGGCTGCATTGAAGGTAGCTATGAAGTAGGTGAGAGCTGCGTCTACAGATTGCGCAGTATCTATTGGGGACCAGTCGAAGGATGATAGGTAAGACTTGAAACGTGGTAGGGCACCTTTTTTTAGACATCTGTGTTGAGTGACACTGGGGGGGGCAGGGGGAATTTTGTCGGACCATAGGCAGGTTACAGCTGAGTGGTCACTAATTGAGTCTGGGAGCACAGTGACTTGGGAGATGTTACTAGGTCTGTTAGTGAAGATGAGATCTATTAGGGTTGCGGTCCCAGTTCTAGCGTCATGTCTGGTCGGGGAGTTGATGACCTGGGTGAGGTCACAGACAAGGGCAGCATCCTTGCTGGGGGATGAAGTGGATGCCAGCCAGTTGACACTGAAGTCTCCTAGTAAGATGACTTCACTCCTAGGAGGGAGGTGGGAGATAGTGTCCAGTACTGACTCAAAAATGAGCTTTTGGTTGCTAGGGGGTATGTACACTGCTATAATGTAAAGGATTTTACCTGGGTTGCCCAGACTGAGCTTGACTGTCAGGGTCTGGGCTCCATTCATAGGTGGTGGTGTGTTGATCTCAAGGGATCGAAAGGAGGATTTTACATAGATGGCACAGCCACCTCTACTCTTGCTAACCCTGTCTGCTTGGTAGAGGGTGTAATCACAGAGGATGACCGCCCCATTAAGTATCTTATCCGAAAGTCATGTCTTGGATAGAGCTAAGACATCGGGTGAGTGTTGGGCTAGCCAGCCTTGGAGAGGGGTGAGTTTTCTTGGGAGGCTGCAGATATTAAGAGTTGCCAGTAGGAGTCTGCCATGGTTGTTGTTTGGCGAGACAGTAGAGTGAGGTGGTCTAGGATTGGGCTGTATATTACCTGAAAGCAACAGGAGGAGGAGAGCATGACATAGAAGGGCTAGCTTGAGCATTTTTGGAGTGGCCCAGTTAGTCTGGGAAAGAGTGGGTTTTCTAATGTGCATGGTAGGGATGGGGAGGGTGCATACGAGGTGGGTTATCAAAGTGATAGGATGGGGGGTACCTGGGAGATCACTATCCAGAGGGTAGGGGGGCTGAAGTTTGAGGGGTATCAGAGTAGTTGTGCAGCATGAGTTGCGTGCGTGGGGACAAGGTTTAAGGGCTGGGATGGAGTAAGAGCACGAGGGGGCATGTAACTTGGGGTGGGGGGCAAGTGTGTAGTCAAATTGAGCAAGATATGGTCAGACCGGGTAATTTTGGTGTGGTTGATAGTGTAACAGCCGTGTTCCAGTCGTACCACCGGGGGTTGGGAGAGTTAGGTGGGGGATCATAGAGGCAAAAAGGACAGGCATCACTAGTAGTGGGAACATTATGTTATAGTGGAGGTTTGAATGAATGAGAGGCCACTAGTGGTGAGCTGGTATAAGCTGCTGCTGGAGAAGTGGGCTGTTAGGTAAATTTTGTCACGTGATCACAAAACAAGATCCTATATAAGTGCGAGCTGACCAAGGGTGGTGGTGGGGGCAGTGGGGAGGCGTTTGGCAGGGTGATCCTCACTATGTCTGTGTGTGCGCATGTAGCAATGGTCGCAGCTTTCAGGGGCAGTGCAAATCACAGTACCTGGGGAGAGTTTTCGGCTCCTGCTAGGCTGTGGGGGAGAGCTTGCAGAGCTCTCATGATCTCCGACGACTTCGGGGACAGGTGGGGAGGAAGGAGAGGGAGAAAGCAGGTTAAATAGGTAAGGGATGGGAGGAGCAGGGGGTTGAACTGTCTCGGGCTAGGGGGGTTACAGCGGGGGGCTGGATTACAATGTGTAACTTTTACTTAAGGCATGAAAAGAAATTACATTGAGAGACTTTTAATTGAATATTAGGTATACAAGGGGTACATTGCAAAAGCGGTGACTGTATAAAGTAATTTTTCAGTTCGGATGGAAGGGCATATAAAACAGATAAATGCAGTTTTAACTGGGAGCAGTAATTTAAATAGCATGCAGTAATCAGGTGCCTGTATAAAGTAATTTTTCGATTCAAACAGCAGGGCATATTGACCTGATAAATGCAGTTTAACTGGGAGCAGTAATTAAATAGAATGCAGTAAACAGTATATTTAGGCTGTAAAAGTCTGAAACCTGATGAAAAGGAAAAGAAAAATCTATCTCCACATGTACGCCGAACAATAATGACTTTAACAGAAAAAGGCGCCAAGATTCTGTTTTTCAAAATCCTCACTGCGTCTGTGTGAGCGTGTAGCAACGGTTGCAGCTTTCAGGGGCAGTGCAGATCACTGTACCTGGGGAGAGTTTGCGGCTCCTGCTGGGCTTTGGGGGAGAGCTTGCAGAGCCCTCACGACCTCCAACGACTTTGGGGACAGCTGGGGAGAGTTTTCAGCTCCTGCTGGGCTGTGGGGGAGAGCGTGCAGAGCCCTCACTACCTCTGACTGATTACCTTTTGACTCTAACTTCTAAATTTTATCTTTATGTTTCACATTGCCCTTTTTGCTTTTAAAAGTTTGTTACAATGAGATTTATATGCAAGTTTATGATCTATGAGTATTCCTAAGTCTTTCTCCTCATCAGATTTCCAGAGGGGGGTACTGTTCATAAAGTAATTAGTTTCACTATTTTGGCTACCCAGGTCAATCACACAGCACTTGTTAATGTTAAAGCTCATACCCCTTGTGGTGGCCCATTTGTAGATGCAATCCAGATCTGCCTGTATTCCGGCAGCCCCACCCTTGTCGGTAACAATATCAGCCAGTTTAGTGTCATCTGCATATTTACTTATCCAATTTTGCATTCCTATGCCCATCTCTGCCATGAACACTCTAAAGAGCACTGGACCCAGGACCGACCACTGCGGCACCCCACTAGTCAAGTGTATTGAAGTAGAGTAATAACCATTTATGCACACTCGCTGAGCCCTGTCCCCCAGCCAGCTGCCTATCTAGTGAACTATGATCTAGGTTTATCTCAGTAAGACTACACAATATTTCTAGATGAGAAACCTTGTCAAAAGCCTTAACAAAGTCCAGGTATATACAATCCACCAATTCCCCCCTACCCAATGTGGCTGAAATCTTCTCTCAAAAACAAAGCATATTAGTTCCACATGATCTACTCAACACAAATCCGTGCTGTTCATTATCCCCCAGGTTTGCTTCCTCAAATGATTATTTATTACGTCTTTCAATATGGATTCTATTAATTTGCCCAGGACAGAGGTCAGACTGATGGGTCTATAGTTGGTGTGATCAGCTCTGCTACCCTTTTTGTGGATAGGCGCAATGTCTGCCACCAGCCAATCTCCCGGGATCTCGTTATCAGCTAATGATTTCTGGAATATCAGTCATAATGGGATGGCTATGCTAGGAGATAATAATTTAAACATATAACTTGAAATATTATCTGGTGCAGCGGAATAGGTGTTTTTTAAGTATTTTATTTTACTTACGATGTCCTCTATTGTTATTACAATATTAATTTCTTTGTTTTCATAAGTGCTGGCATTTCCTACTAGTTTTTTACAGAAAACTGTGCTAAAATAAGAGTTAAAAATATTAGCTACTTGGCCAGGGTCAGACACTATCTCATCTCCCACTTTAATGGAGCATAAGTTATTGTTAGATTTCTTAAGGTAATTTACATAACTGTAAAATTGTTGCATGTTGTCTAATTTTGCTGAGCCTGCCAATTTCAACTCTAGTCTCTGTTTATTCCTCTGAATTATTCTTTTGCATTTATTCTGTATTTCCTTAAACCTTTCCTTGGACTTTACATCCCCCAAGCATCTACTTTCATTATAAAGTTTTTGTTTTTTACATATTAGCTTCGATAGGGGTTTGTTTAACCATTTGGATTTCTTTCCCTCTTGTTACATATCTTGACTTTTTCCATTTATTACATATACTGAAAATTTTGTTTTTAGCAATGTTCCACATTTGTGTTACCGTTTGGTCTTGAAACATTGTTTCGCAGTTGATTTGCTCCAAATCTTCCAGAACTTCAGTTTTATTTGTAGAATTTATTTTATAAATTTCCCTGCATCCTTTACATATAGGTATATGCTGCTTGAAAGATAAATACACACCATTATGATCACCATTTCCCAGGGGGGCTATAGTATGACTGGATGTAATGTTTATATCTTTATTAGATAATACTATATCCAATATCTTGCCTCCCCTTGCGGGACTTTTTACACTTTGTATCTGCCACTCTATTTCCCCAATGGATGTCACCATAATTTAAGTCTCCCAGAAATATTACTTTCCTTAGTTCACATGCTTTACGCAATTCTTGGTGTATTTGATTAGCAAGTTCTTTGTTTGTTCAAGGGGGTCTGTAGCATATTCCCATAATGATATGCTCATTTTTTTCAACATCTATTCAAATCCATATTGTTTCTGAGCCATTTATATCACTTTTTATTTTATCACTTATATTTGTAGTTTTGAGGGCATTTGATATATATGCCACTCTCTCCCCCCCCACACACACACTCTACCATTCCTGTCCATGTGGTATAGCTCAAACCCTGGAATGTCCTTTCCCCATTCATTAGACTCTGTCCAACATACCTCATTGACAAAGGCCATGGTAATGTTTGCCCTGTCACTGATAACTGCTTCATGTTCTTATTTGTTATTTTTTAAACTTCTTGCATTCATAAGTATACAATTTAAGTCATTATTTCTTGCATGGTTAGGACTTTTTTTTTGTTTATTTTTGATAGATTGTGGGGTCCCTCCCCCTCCGTGCCTAGTTTAAATGATCAGGAAGTGCTTTCTTTATTATAGTAGCCAATGTTTTGGGTACCAGTGGCACTCAGGTGAAGTCTGTCTTTCCAGTACATTTTGGAAACATTCAGGAAATTACTCCAAGTATCAACATACGTTACACCCCTTGTACAACACTCATTGAGTAATCTACTGTTGACCCTTTGGATAGTGTAGTTTTTCTCAGGATTATAGCCAAAGTTGGGTAATATTCAAGATATTAGTGGTGTCTGACCTCCAGCCATTACTAAATACACACATTCAAGTATCTCCTCTACAATATTGTTCTCATGGTCCTGTTCTATGTTATAGCTTCCCACATGCATTACTACTACCTGGGATTTAGTTTTTTTTATTGAGAATTTTAGGTAAGCAAGTTTTTATATCATTCACCCTAGCCTCTGGAAGGCAATTTACAACTGCAGTTATCTTACTTCCTTCTGTTAGCATCTCAAGACAGGAGCAGTGACTCAGTTGGCTTCTTACTCTGATGGTTATGGATTGGCTGTAGTTGTGTCAGGAAAAATGATAACAAGAACAGGTGGGGAGGAGTTGGAGTTTCAACTGGTGCCTGAGGGAGCCAGGGGATGGGGAGAGGTGGGTTGAGAAAGGGAGTTGGTTCTAGAGTTAGGGAAGCTGATAGAAGAAGGCAGACTGCTCAGCAGAGGATGTAGTAGTAGTAAAAACCTTTATTTTTATACAGGAAAGTTGTTGGCATAAATACATCATTAGGACAAAGTCCTATTTGCAAGATGCTCCTGTTATATCAATTTTTTCAATTGGTGTAATCATATGACAAAAAATAATAACCAGACAATACATTCTCAAACATACAGAAATACATAAAATAATAAATACACTACATACAATTATTGACAAACAATATGACATACTTTACGAGTCACTATGCTAAAATTGCTAAAATTAGCCATAGCATTCACACCTTATACTTAATTCCAACTTTAAACTAGATGAGAATGCTTTCACATCTTTAAATTTATTACTCACTATTGATTTTATCTTATTCCATGTTCTATCCACAATAACAGGAAAACGCATATAACTATATGTATTTTTTAATTTGGGAAAAGAATAATTCCTTAAATTTTTATTTCACAAATTATAAACATGTATTTTCTTCTCTAGTCTGTCACTTAAACACTCTGGCTGCTTCAGATGTATAACTTTATAAATTTGCGAGCCCGTGAAAGCTGCCTCTTTGCTTCATGAGTAAGCCAACCCAATTCCTGTAGTATATCACAATGATGCACTCTATAATCCTTTCTCAGTATAAATCTAGCCATCTTGTTATACATTGAATCAATTTTTTGCAAGAGACCTTTAGATGCAAGACCATACACATGGTTTCCATACTCAAGTATCGGTAAAAGAAGCTGCTTTATCACTGTTTCCCTTATTGATCTGTTCATACAGAAGCTTGTCCTTCTGAAGACTCCCAGTCTTTTGTTTACTTTTAATATAGAATCAGATATGTGTTTGTTGAATTTTAAAGCATGATCAATCCAAACCCCCAAATATCTATATTCTGATACTTGCTCTAATTCTTCATTTTGTAGTTTTTTTATGATTATTTTTTCTCTACTATTGTTCAACCTTTGATTGGTTTTACAAAAAACCATAAGTTTTGTTTTTTTTACTATTAACTATTAATCCTGCTTTAGCCAACCATGTGCATAGCCTGGTGAAGTCTGCCTGCAGCTTTTGTTCCAATTCTCCAGGGGTACGTCCATCTGAAATCAATAGGGCATCATCTGCATAGAGATTTATACTCGAGTTTTGTATTATATCTACTAAATTGTTTATATAAATCAGAAACAATGATGGCCCCAAAATGGAGCCTTGGGGGACACCTCTCAGTACTGATATTTTATTAGATAGGACCCCATTTATATTTAGTTGTTATTTTCTATTTTCTAAATAAGATGTAAACCAGTTGTATGTTTCATTAATTAAGCCCATCTCTGCTAGACGTTCTCCCAAGAGTTTATGAGACACCGTATCAAAAGCTTTCGATAAGTCCACGAACACCGCACCCACCGACAAGTCGTCTTCCAACCTTGTAGCTAAATCGTCAATCATGACGGTGAGTGCGGTGCTCATGGAATAACCTCTTCAAAACCCTGATTGAAATTTTGTTAACAAAGAATGCTTCTCCAGGAAGTCAGTCAGCTGCTCCTGAACCAGTCTCTCTGAAATTTTTGATATACCTGATAAGAGAGCTATTGGCCTATAATTTGTAGGTAGATATGTATCTCCTGTACCCTTATAAATTGGAATAATTTTTGCACTTTTCCAAACCTCTGGAAAAATTCCCTCGGTCAAACTCCAATTAAACAATTTTGTCAATATTGGGGCAACCACTTGAATGGCATCTTTAAGAAAATGATTTTCTATCAAATCCAATCCATAAGCTTTTTTTGATCTTAATTTTCTAATCTCATTCTTAACCTGCCTACAGGTGATACCCTTAAATCTAAATTTGGGTACTTTTGTATTTTCCGTCCTTTTACCAGAGTCTGTAAATGTCAAACTAGAAAAGTTCAAATCAGGCAGATTTATGGAATAATCATTCAATATATTTGCTGACTGTTTAATTGACTGCAGTACACCTCTATTTATCATTTGAATCGGAGTGCCCTGATTTTGTGGAGATTCAAAAGACTTTATCAAAGACCAACATTTTTTATTATCTGTAGTACTATTTGACTTCTCTTCATAATATTTTTGTTTTTGCTTTCTCATTAATAATTTCAAATTATTTCTGGCCTTTTTATATGTATCCCAATCCTCAATTTTTAAGGTTTTCCCAGCAATTTTCCACAACCGATCTTTTATGCATATCAATTTCTTCAGTTTTTCTGTAATCCAAGGCACATGCGATTTTCTTTGTTCACATATTTTGTAAGGGGCTAGTTCATTACATACATCTTGAAACCACTTTGTAAATTCTTGGACTGCTAAATCTACAGATGGTATTAGAAATAGTCTATCCCACTTGAGATAATCTTGCAACAAAAGCCTCTTTATTATAGTTTTTAAAATTTCTACGCTTAATTTTTAATGATGAATTTAGTATTTGGTTATGCCTTATTCCCTCAAATCCAAAGACACAGCTTAAAGAACTGTGGTCCCCCAAAATAGGTTGATTTACTTCAATTGATTTAACCAGAATTCTCGCTGATGCAAAAATTAAGTCCAATATATTTCCTTTACTTTGTTGGGTGGTTTTCCTAGTAGGGAAAAGTACTTTTTGATTTACATCTAACAGCTTAAGGCTATTTTCCAAAGCTAATCCTCATGGTTTGCCCCAGGCTGCATTAAAATCCCCAATAATTAACAGTTCACAGCCCATTGAGCACTTCTGAATTACTGAAGCTAAATTATCAAATTCTCCTAAAGCTGTTTTTTGGGGGGGGCATAAACTACTCCCAGAACTAAATCTATATTATTAATTTTTACCACTATACCACTATACAATCTATTAAACCAATTTGGTTTGCAAATAGCACTGCTGTCTGACCCAGTTCCCATTTAGTAAATAGGATAACTCCCCCTCCTCTATGGCCATTCCTATCAAGTCGATGGCTAAAAAAGCCCTCCGGCTTTACTTCCTCTGTTACAATCTTGTCGTTTAGCCATGTTTCTGTCAAGGCGACTATGTCTGGAGAGTCCACATAAATCCAAGTTTTAAATAAGTCAATTTTATTCCTTAAACTCCTGGCGTTATCATGAATTATCTTAATAGATCCAGAATTTCCTGGACCAGGATTAATTTCAATATCTCCTCCCAGGAGTAATGAAATTAGTAAGCAATTTCTTGATGTATTTGGTCTATGTCCCAACAGCCCTAAAGAATAATATGTATTTTTAAACTGAATCCTTATTTTTGAAAAATAATTCCTACCCCTTCCCTTAGTTTTCAAGCCCTCATTCATAAAAATGTATCCCCCACTAGTAGGGGTCCCTATTTATATTGCTAAAATGCTAAAGGATCAGGGTGTGGAGTTACAAAAGTGTGATGGTACCTGGAATGAAGGGAACAGGAAGCAGGAGGAGCTGGGAGAGGAGAGGTTTGACAGAAAGGAACCAATCCAGTATTTGGAAATTAAGGAGGTACAATGAGCCTGGTGACAAGAGGGCAGAGGGAAAATGGATATGGATGAGCACAGTGAGCAATGGGGGTGTGTGGAGGGGGAAGTCTGTAGCAAAATGGCAAAAGGAATTACAGAGGGTGTCCAGTCTGGCTAGAGAAATGGAAGAGATGATGCCACAAACCACATCTGCACAGTCAAAGACAGGGAGCACCATTTTGGTAACAATCCTGTGGACATACAGAGATAAGCAGTTTTTATTCCAGTATAGGTCACTGAGCTTGGGATGGAGTTTTGCATGAATGGCATCGATGTGGGTTGAGAAGTCAAGCTTACTGTCAAGCCACACTCCAAGGTACTTGAAGGACTGAACTGCTTTAAGGGGTATGCATTCAGAGTGGTGAAGATAGGAGGGGCAGTGGGTCTGGTCAGTTTCTTACTGGTAGCAAAGGTCATAGAAACCATTTTTTTAGTGTTGACACTGAGTTAGCTGGATTGGAACCAGTGCAGAACTTTGTTGAAATCCCACTGGAGCAGGTCTTACACAGCTGTAGTGGAGGGACTGGAGGTGAAGATGACATTGTCACCTGCATACTTGTGGATATGCAAGTTAGCAAAGGCAGATAGGAGGCCATTTGGGAAGAAGGAGAAAAGGGTGGGACCCAGATGGGACCCAGGATGGGGCCCTGTGGGACCCCAGACTGGATAGGAAGGGGAGGTGAGAGGACACTTCCAACCCATACCGATTGTTGACAGCCCATCAAGTAGGAACAGAACCAAGCAATGGTGGGTGCTAAGAGGCCAGAAGAACTTAACTTGTCCAGGAGGAGTGGATGGGACACTGAGTTGAAGGCTTTGGCCAGATCCATTTAAATAACATCCATAATGTGCCCCGATTCATCCCAGAGAAGATAGAATCAGTGAGATGGAGCAGGGAGGAGATGGCTAAATGGTGCTTCTGGAAATCAGACTGGAAAGGTGAGGAGAAGTTGGAGGATATAAGAAAGTCAAGGAGTATAGTGGGGGGTATAGTTAGAATCACACGGGTTGAGGGGGGCATGTGGAGGATGACAAGAGCAAAGCAGATATCCTCAACAGATAATTCTGCTCTGTTTTTACCAAGCAAGAGAATGGTTGTGGGTGCACCCTGGGTGGAAGAAGGTCCATTAATTGGGAGGTACATGCAAGACATTCACAAGGGAAAGAATCTTCAAGGAAGTGGGGAAATTCAAGGTAGACAAGGCAATGGGTCTGGATGAAATTCACCCTAGGATTCTTAGGGAACTAAGAGAGGAGATTGCTAACCTCTGGCTGAACTATTTAACCTATCACTTGAACTAGGTGAGGTCCCAAGGGATTGGAGAAGGGTCAGTGTTGTCCCTCTCCATAAGAATGGGAGTAGGGAAGTTGCAGGCTTCTATTGCTTGGTTAGCCTCACCTCGACTGTGTGAAAAATGATGGAAGCCCTACTCAAAGAAAGAATTCTAACCTCTCTAGAGGAGAGCAGTAATTTGGACCCGAAACAGCACGGTTTTACCACAGGAAGATCATGGCAGACAAATCTAATAGATTTCTTCAACTGGGCACCTAAACTGTGGATCAAGGCTGCCTTGTGGACATGGTATAGCTGGACTTCAGCAAAGCCTTCAACTCCGTTCCACACAGAAGGCTGCTGAACAAGCTTGCTAACATGGCAGTTGGTCAGAAATTGGTAAACTGGATAAGGAGCTGGCTGAGTAGGAGGACCCAGAGGTTACTGGTAAAATGCACCTTATTGGAAGAAAGAGAGGTGACTAGTGGCATGCCATAGGGGTTGGTGTTGGGTCTTATCCTCTTTAATGTTTTCATTGGGGCATATGGTCTGGAGGGCAAGGTGAGCCTGTTCGCTGACAACATGAAGATTTGCAATAGGGTTGACATTCCTGGTGGGATGGATAGGATGAAGGCGGATCTCAGAAGGCTGAAATGGTGGTCAAAACATGGCAGCTGAAATTCAATGAAAAGAAGTGCAAGGTCATGCATCTAGAAAAGGCAAATCCTGGGGAGGAATACCACATGGAGTGTTTAAACTAGAGGCCACAAAGCAAGAGAGAGAAATCTGGGGGTGATTATAATGGAAGATCTAAAAAAGACCAAGCAGTGCAAGAAAGCAGCATCAAAGGCAAATGGTATGCTGGGATGCATAGGAAGGGGAATCACCAGTAGAAAAAGGGAAGTCATAATGCCACTCTATAGATCACTGGTAATACCACACCTGGAATACTGCGTACAGTTCTGGCAACCACATCTTAGAAAAGATGTAAAGAGCTTGGCAACGGTGCAAAGAAAAGCCACAAAGATGGTACATGGACTGCATCAGAAATCATATGATGAATGGTTGAAGGATCTCAATGTATTCCTTGGAACAATGCAGGGAAAAGGGAGACATGATTAAAATCTTCAGATACATGAAGAGTATAAATAGTGTACAGGTTCATGACCTATTTCAGGTCAAAAATTGCATAAGAACTCGAGGTCATGATATGAAGCTGATGGGGGTAAGTTCAGGAGCAACACATGTAAGTTCTTTTTCACAGAGAGGGTGGTCAACGCATGGAACAGCCTCCCACAAGGAGTGGTGGAGGCAAAAACAGTTGGGTTTTCAAGGATGTTTGGGATAATTACAAAGGCATCATAACACTGAGTAGCAGTTAATGGAGGGGGTTAGGGCTTGGGCTGACTAGATGGATCTTGTGGTCCCCTTCTGCTGTCACTTTCTATGTTTCTATGAGTATAGAGTGGACCAGTTTATCTTGCAGCTTAGAGAGGGATGGGAGGATGGAGATGGGACAGAAGTTGCCAGAGGAGGAGGGCCACCCCCTTTATGAAGTGGAATAACTTTGGCTAACTTCCAGGATTGAGAAACAGCACTGAGGGAGAAGGAAAGATTGAGTAGGTGAGAGAGGAGATCGGTAATGGCAGGAGCTGAAAGGTAGAGGAGCTTGGGATCCAATCCATTTGAATGGGCTTTGGTAGGTTGAGGGAAGGTAGGGTGTTGTATCCTGAAAAAACAAGCAGAGCGCACAGGGAGTTTTTGTAGAAACTGCAGAACTTTATTACACACTTATCACAAGGCAGCCATCTCCAAGAATACACATTCCAGCACATACTCAACAACACTGCTGTTACTAAAGATCTATGTTCTTTTAGAGTTTTTAGAGTCCATGTCACCCTCTATCAGTGCCTCAAAACACTACACTACAATGCATATGTATATATATATATATATATATATATATATATACACACAGTGTATATATATATATAATATATATATATATATATATAATTTCTACCCACCCTCAAGAGGCTACTACTACTTTTTTTAATTTATTATTTAACAGTCATAGTCCTTCAAATATGAGGGAGGTCTTCTGTTCCTTGAAGAGCATATAAGCTCTAAATTTGGTACTGAGCTATCTACAGGTGAGGAATTTCCGAGCACAGTTGAGGAAGTCACTTCTTTAATTTTCGGTGCGAGTGGTATAGGTGTCATATCAATGATGTATGTTTCGGGGTTACTCAGGGCTTTTGCTGTAAGTGATAACTCTTTTGATGTCTCAGGAATCTCTGAGGAATTGGGTTGGTTTTGGAAATTGGCCCGTTTTTCAGAGTCCTCGACCTCTATGTCCACAGCTCTGTCTGGTTTGCTGTACCTCCTGTGGATCTGGTCCACATGATGGCGCACTACTTTGCCATCTCCCAACAATGCTTTGTAGGAGAAAGGTCCTGTCACTTTCTGAATAATTGAGGGTATCCATCTCTTTCCTTGACCTAAGTTGCAACTGTATACTGACTGTCCAGTTACAAAACTTCATGCTTTTACATGCCTATCTTGCCTTTCCTTGGTTTGTAGCTGTTTCTGTATCACCTTTCCTTTAAAATCAGGGTGTAACAAATCCAAAGCTGACCTCAATTTCTGACCCATTAACATCTTGGCTGGTGACACTCCTGTTGTTGACTGTTGTGTTATTCTGTAGCTGAACAATGTGCAAGCTACTTTTGTTTCTCACGTACCTCCAGACATTTTTTTAAACACTTCTTGAATGTCTGTGCTGCCCTTTCTGCTAACCCATTTGATGAAGGGTGATATGGAGCAGAAGTTATGTGGGTAATTCCATTCCTTTCCATGAACTCTAAATTCTGTGCTAATAAAAGCAGCTCCATTGTCAGATACTACTATCTTGGGTATGCCATGGTTACTGAAGCTCATTCGGAGTCTCTCTATGGTAGCTGCTGACATCACTGAAGTCATTAGATGAACATCTATCCACTTGGAATGTGCATCCACCAAAACTAGGAACATTTTTCCAAGGAACGGTCTGGCATAATCAAGATGTAATCACCTCCAGGGTTTCTCAGGCCACTCCCATGGGTGGAGTGGAGCAGTGTCTGGAGCTTTCCTGTGTTCTTGGCACACATCACAACTTTGAATCTTACTTTCAATTTCTTCATCCATTTTGGGCCACCACATAAAACTTCTAGCAAGTCCTTTCATTCATGTCATTCTCAGGTGGCAATGGTGCAGCTGTTCAAGGACAGGTTTACAATCTTTGGGCAGCACAACCACACAAGCCCCCCATAAGATGCATCCATCTTGCACACTGAGCTCAGTTTTTCTGGAGAAGTATGGTGTGAACTGAGTTGACGGAACTACTTTGGGCCATCCTCACAAGATGCACTCCTGGACCTTTGCCAGCACAGGGTCTTTTCCAGTCCAGGACCTGATCTGAGCAGCTGTCACTAGTGAGGTATCCATGTGGTCCATTAACAACACTTCCTGTTTGTCGGGAGCTTTGGTTGAGCCCTCAGGTAGGGGAAGATGACTCAAGACATCAACGTTACCATGGTCCTTACCCACCTTATACACTATGGCATACTCATAAGCTCAAAGTGTGACAGCCTACCTCTGGATCCTTGGAGAGGTCAACTGTGGTACGGCCTTCATCTCATTGAAGAAAGAAATCAAGAGCTTGTGGTCTGTGCAGATGGCAAAATGTTGCCCATAGATATACAGGTGAAATTTCTGCACCCTAAACATCACAGCTGATCCCTCCTTGTCTAGCTGTGAGTAATTCTTTTCAACAGCTGTCAGAGTCCTTGACACAAATCCAATGGGTTTGTCAGTTCTGCCAAGCATGCAGTATGACAAAACCACACCAGCACCACATGGAGAAGCATCACAGGAGAGAATGAGGTCTTTATCTCCGTCATAGTGAACTAACACCTCTGATAATTGGAGTAACCTCTTGGAAGCCTCAAAAGATATCTCTTGCTCAGATCCCCAGTGCCATTTCACTCCTTTCCTCAAGAGCTGATACAAAGGCATCAAAAGGGTTGATAGGTTTGGTAAGAACTTGTTGTAATAATTTAACAGTCCCCAAATACGCTTTCGACTCAGACACATTATTGGGTGCAGGGGCCTTTTGAATTGCCTGTACTTTTTCTTTTACAGGCCACAGTCCTGTTGCATCTATTTTGTGTCCCAAGAACACCACTTCCTTACCTAGGAAGGTGCACTTGCTCTATTTTAACTGAAGTGCTGCTTTTCCCAGTCTGTTTAACACTTCTTTCAAGTTTTGCATATGCTCTGTTTTCATCCAACCTGTTACAAAGATATCAGCTGGGTACACTGCCACATGTGGGACTCCTTGCAACAACCCATCCATGGTTCACTGGAAAACAGCAGGAGCAGATGAAACACCAAAGGGTAAATGGTTATATCTGAACAGACCCTTGTGGGTATTCACAGTAACACACTGATTGGAATCTTCATCCAACACAAATAGCTGGTATACATGACTCATGTCTAGCTTTGTGAACCATTCTCCTCCTGCAAGGACTGCAAACAAATCTTACATTTTTGAATCGGGTACTATTCCAGGCGTGACACTCTATTTACAGTCAGTTTATAATCTCCACATATTCTTCAGAGCCATCGGGCTTCAGTACAGAAACAATGGGTGCAGTCCAGCTTGAAAACTGGATGGGTTCGACAATCTTCTCTCTCAGGAGATGATCAAGTTCAGCCTCAACCTTGGATTTCATTGCATAAGGTACAGATCTCGATTTAAAATAAATGTGAAGTTGCACATCTGTCCACATGTATTTTTGCTGTGGTACCTTCTAAAGTTCCCAGACCTTCCTTGAATATTGCTTTGTGTTTTGCAAGCACATCTTGCAGTGTCCAATGCTGTAATGGTGCCATCTGATTAACTGTTCTCCAGTCCATGGCCAGTTCAGCAATCAAGCCTCAGCCTAGCAAGTTTGGGCCTGTCCCCATCACCACTACCAATGGCAATTCTTTTACTGTCTCTTTATATGTCACTGTTACTCTTGCTGCCCCAGTATCTCCTCCATTTCCCCTGTATAAGTTTTCAATTTAATTGCACACTTCTCCAGCTCTGGAACTTCCTTACTATTCCACAACTCTGAATATTCTGCTTGATTCATGATGGTGACACTACACCCGGTGTCCACCTCAAATTTTACATTTTTGCCATTAATGTCCAATGTCTGAGTGATCAGTGCTACTCTGGGAATATTTGCCTCCTTCATACTATACTGTACATAGTATAGGCCTGCTCTTCCTCCGTGTCCTCCCTTTCTTCCTCCCCTCTTAAGTGGAGGGTACGCTGGAAGCTTTTGGGACTGCTCTTACTCTGTTGCCCTGTCTTTCTTGGGGTGTGGGCTTTCTTCTTCTCTTTAATCTTATTTCTACAGGCTTTACTGATATGACCTTTCCTTCCACATGTGTGACATTTTTCATCTTAAAATCTGCCCTCCTGTTGGAAATGCTGGCCCCCACAATGGTAGCAATTTTTAGTTATTTTCTTATTCGGCTGCTCTGTGTTTTTAAACATTTTGTTTACAGAGTCTTGTGGCCTTTGTAAACTACAGCTGGGCCCCAAAATTTCTTTCCAGTGCAGCTGTAAATCTTTAATGTTTTTACTAGCAGATTCCACAACCTGCGTCACATTCAGCACTTTTTCAAATGTTACATCAGTTTCTGACAATAACCTTCTTTGAATTCTATCATCATTTGTTCCACAAACCAGTCTGTCTCTCAGCATTTGCTCTAAAGTTTCTCCATAATTACAGTCCTGAGACATTTTTCTCAGTTCTGCTACATATTCCCCCACAGTATCCCTGACTTTTGTTTCTAGAATTAAATTTGAGTCTTTGTAGTTTCACTCGGATTCAGGTTAAAGTGATTTTTCAGCAATTTTATTAACTCTTAAAATGATTTGTCAACAGGCTTTTCAGGGCTCAACAAATTTCTCATTAAGCTGTAGGTTTGTGCATCCACTCCACTTACTAAAATGGCTCTTTTCTTACTAGCCTCTATAATATCATTTGCAATAAAGAAATGTGCCAAGATTTCACAGTATTCTTCCCAGGTTTGAATTTGAGGATTAAAAGAAGCCACAGTTCCTACCATGCTAGCCATTTCCTTTTTGAATGTTGACAGCCACTTATTTTATGCGTAGCTTCTACAACTTTCTTTACTTTCACTCTCTGAATAATTTTCTTTTTCTCACATTGGTCGAAAACTTCCTCTTGCTTTAGTTGCTCTCTGATTCTTTCTTTTATCCTCATCACCAAATAATATGTTGTATCCTGAAAAGCCAAGCAGAGTGCACAGGGAGTTTCTGTAGGAACTGCAGAATTTTATTACACACTTCTCACAAGGCAGCCATCTCCAAGAATACACATTCCAGCACATCCTCAACAACAACATTGCTATTGCTAAGAATCTATGTTTTTTTTTAGTTTTTAGAGCCCATGCCGTCCTCTAGTGGCACCTCAAAACACTACACCCACAGTGTGTGTGTGTGTGTGTATATATATATATATATATATATCTATCTTAATCATAGGGCAAGTAGGATTTCATGGATAGTGACAGGTGGGAAGTAGAAATCTAGTGATTTATGGGGAAGGGGAGCAGGAGGGGAAGGAGAGGAGCTAGGAGGGGGGGTCCAGAAGGGAGGGTACAGATTCTGAAGCACACGTTGAAGTGAGCTGCAACAGAAGTAGGGTCAGACACAGGCAAACCATTTACTATGAAAACTGGGGAAGCAGACTGGGCAGGGGGTTCAAAGAAGGAGTGTATAACCATCCAGAATTTAGGTGGGAAGCTGAGGTTATTCTAAAGGTTGGCCTTGAAATAGTGCAATTTTGCAGCCTGGACAGCCTTTTTACAGTTATTCCTCAGAGCCCTGTAAGAGATGAGGTCAGTAGAGGATTGTGATCATTTGTAGCGGGCCCAAGCAAGGTCACGGGACTTGCACAGATCAATGATTTTGGTGGCAGTCCAGTGCCGATGGAAACTTTCTACTCTGGATTTCCTGAGTGAGAAATGCTTGTCCCATATGGAACAGAATTTGGAGTGGAATAGTGTGAGGGCTATGTCAATATCTAAGGCAGAGAGTTTGGCAGACCAGTCAGTTACAGCTAGGTTGCTCAGAAGAGTACTGATGTCCAACAGCCTGGGAAATCTGGGCCAGATGTATTTTGGCAAGAGAAACATCGGATTTTCCTGATGCAGAATTTTGTGCAGTGGTCACTAAATCAATCTGCCAAAATACCTGCTGCAACAATGTGGTGGGGGTGGGAAGTTAGAACCCAGTTCAAAAGGGTATGGATAGCAGAGTGGGGACTGAACCAGGTGGGTTGTGAAATAACCTGTGACAAGTTTAGGGACTCAGTCCTGTGGATGGTAGATTTGGAGGATAGGAAGAGCCAACTGACGCTTAATTCCTCACGGAGGATGAGTTCACCCGAGGAGGAATGAGAGGCGATGGAGGAAAGAGGGTCAACCAAGGATGAATGAGAGATCTTGGAAGTAGCATAGACTACCACAATGAATATAGGTACGGAGAGGGGGAATGAGGGCCTGACTATGAGAAATTAATGGGAGGAGGGTATGGCCTCCTTGATGGCCATGGCACATGACAGGCTCTGGTGGACGTAGATGGCAACCCCACCTCAATGTTTTCCCCTGTCCTGCCTGAAAAGATGAAAATCAGTAAGGGGCAGGCTAGCGTCAGGCATCCTGGAGGAGAACCAGGTCTCAGAGATACAGAGGACATCAGGAGAATGTAGTTGAAGCCAGGTGGACATGAAGTCGAGTCTAGGTAGAAGGCTCCTAGCATTTGGATGGAAGATTCTGAGACACTTGACAGTAGCTGTGGGAGGGAGGGTGGAAGGTGAGGGACCATGGTTGAGCTCCACATCACCAGACAGGAGGAGGAGAAGGAGAATGAGGAGAAGGATGGAGTGGGGCATCCTACCTTTGGAGTGGGTTGCAGAGCCAGGAGAAGAGGGGAAGTGAAAGAAGAGGAGGGCACGGTGGAGAAATTCCAGGTTGAGCGAAGGGAATGGTAGAAGACCAGGGTGAATAGTTAGGGAGGACGGTAGAAGGATAGGGATAGAGGTGGATGGGTGAATGAAAGGGGGGAGGAAAGGAGAGCTGGATGGTGGAGTGGGGTGGAAGGGATAGTAGGAGGAGGGGGAAATGGAGCAGGTAGAGGACTGCAAGAAACATTGTGGCCAGTAATAAGGAGGCAATGGCAAGATGGAAAACAGTAACCTCTGTAGCTGCAGTGCACAAATAGAAGGCAAATAACAGCTAAGCAGAAATATTAAGCTGATTGAGCAAGGCAAGTGATCAGTAGCAGTTGCTAACACGTGTTAACAGACCTGGGATCTGATATTCAGAAAGGTGCAAAGCATAGCGCAAATCTTTTCACTGGGCTTTGCAATTACCTAGGGGTCCTAGGATGTTATATTCAGTTGGGCACTACACAACTGAACATAGGACCATGTCGGCACATGCTAATTCAGGTAGTGCCACCCCAATATGGCTCCCGAAGTTGGCCTCAGGAGTTGATAGTGCCAGAGCGCTATTAACAGTTATCAAATGTACCCATGCAAATTAGCCCATTGGGCATGCAGAGTGCTAAGGATCCATTTGCATGCCCATTATGGGCCCATTTGCATGAATAGTGGAGGCAGGTAGCGTGGCTCCACCCCCCGCCATTCTTGATAGCTGTTGCTATTCCTGGTGCTAGTGGTCCCCCCTCCGATCGCTAGCCCAATAGTAAAAATAAAATTCCCTGATGCTAATGGTTCTCCTTCCCTCCCTCCACTCACCAGCCCCATAGTAATAATAAAAATTCATGGTGTTAATGGTCACCCCCTTCCGATTGCCAGCCCCAATGTAAAAATTATTATCCCTGGTGCTAGTGGTCCCCGCCAATCACTATCCCCTTAGTAATAATAAAAATCCCTGGTGCTAGTGGTCTCCCCTCCCTCCAATTGTCAGTCCTGACATGTAAATTATATTCCCTGGTGGTTATGGTTCCCCCCTCCCTCCAGTCACCAGCTCCTCCATGAGAACAAGAGAATCCCTGGTGCCAGTGGTCCCCTCCTCCTGCTGATCGCCAGCCCAGAAGCACAGAAAAAAACTCCCTGGTGTCTAGTATCTCTCCCCTGCAACATCAGGCATACCCCCTCACTCACCTTAGCATTACCCATGGTGCCATGGGAGCATACAGCAACTGTCAACACCCTCCTCACACCTCCTCAGGATGCTGCCATATGTAGAGGCAGGGAGCACAGCTCTTATTTATAGGACAGGGTGTGTCACTTTGCCCTAGAAATAAGAGGCATGCTCCCTGCCTGTACATATGGTAGCTGGCTGAGGAGGTATGAGGAGGGCTGTGCTGGTCTCCATATGTTCCAGTGGCACTGCGCATAATTCTAGGATTAGTGGGGGGGGATATGCTCGGTGCCATGAAAGGGGGGACCACTGGATGCCACAGAGGATGTTTTTTGTATTTCTGGGCTGGTGATTGGCAAGGGGGTGGGGCACTGGCACCAGGGATTGTTGTCATGGAGGATTACAACAGTTAAAACAGACCAACTGCAAACACCTGGCATGTTGTAGTGCAAGACTGAGACTGGCTAGCCCAAAAGTAACTCTGACAACTTCCAAGTTAGACTGGCACTCAGCAGATACACATAGCAGCAGTACTTTAAATCACCATTTGTGCTTTATTGCAGACAATTCTTCAAAACTGCAGTGCAGGCAGTTGTATGGATGTCCACTACTAGCCCCAAAGAATTGTCTGCAATACAGCACAAATGGTGATTTAAAGTACTGGTGCCATGTGTATCTGCTGAGTGCCAGTCTAACTTGGAGGTTGTCATGGAGGGGCTGACGATCAGGAGGAGGGGGGACCACTAGCACCAGGAATTTTTATTATTACTATGGGTCTGGCGATCGAAAGGAGGAGGGACCACTAGCACCAGGGATTTGTATTCTTACTACAGGGCTGGTGATTGTGGGGGGTATGACCACTAGCACCAGGGATTCTTTTTTTAACTTAGGGAATGGTGATGGGGGCCCAGTGGACCACAGGGGCAGGTATGCTACCCCAGCGGCCAACTGGGCTGGCTGGCTGCATTACCTCTGGCAGTGTCTAGGGTTGTGCAGAGTAAAAGGGTTTTGTCTTCAGCATTATTTGTATGGCGGAAAAAGATCACATAAGACCCTTTTGCACCACACAAATTCACTGAATATGGGCTTGCACTGATATTCCTTTCACCGTCCCACCATTTGTATACCACTCCCTTTTCGGTTTGCAGGGTCGCTGAACCTGTTTGCAGATGCAATAAAGCCCTTTCAATATTGGGCTTCAGCACAAAATCTGGTTTGCATATGCAAACACCATTTAGCACCCATGTAAACTTTTGAATATCAAGGCCCTAGGCTGCAATTATAAGTAGGAAGGCAACAAGCTAGTAAGAGCTGCAACACAGAATGTACCCACAGAGTACTGACTATCTAAATATAAGCAGATAGGTGGAGAGACATCTAGCAGAGAAGCCTACCATAATTAACATTACAGTGCAATACCTTAATACTTATTCAGATATGGCTGGGTGCGCCACCCAAATGAATCTGCAGGCAAATAAATGCATTAGCACAAAATAATGGGATATTCAGAAAGTGCGCCAGCAAATGCAATCTTGCAAACATGACTGAATATCCTGAGTATGTGCGATTGCACATTCGAAGATGTGTGGCACAGTAGGCCACACTTGAATATGAGGGAACCGTGCACAAAGGGGTAGGGGACAGATGCACAAACAGTTGCTGTTGTGCATTGCACGTGTGCATATGAGAACGGGGCTGGTGCAAAAGTGCAGCAGCCCTGGGGACAGGGGAGGCCCAGTGGCACATCACAGGTGCTGAATGGGCCTGATGCAAGGACAGCAAGGGGCCAGCCCTGTGTACCATACAGACATGCCCAAGCATATGCATGCCTAATCACCCATGATTGACACACACCGCCATAGCTAGGGGAGTACAACAGTGCCAGTGACCCATTGATAGTGGTGATGGAGGATGAGGGACACTGCAGCAGACATGCCAGCATAACAGAAGGCCTACTGTGTTACCAGGACACAGCCACAATGACATGAAGCCTGGGTGGACACGCATGGGGCACTCCTCAAGGGCCGTACATGTCCGATGACAGTCCAGGACACTTGCACAATGGTACACAGAGGTTCATGCTGCCAGCAGTGTCGTCCACACAGTGCATGGCCTGACCACCACTGTGAGCCAGTAGGATGGTATGGAAGGACGGATGTGTCACAAGACTACCGTACAACCTGTGTAGGTGAACACAGTGAAACACACAGTGGAGTACCCTGCCCCCCTCAGGGACAGGGAGTGGTGGGGGATACGAAGGCCACCAACCTTCCCTGCACCTGAGAACATGTGGATGTGGGCACATGGGTCAACCACCTATTAAAGATCCCTAGGAAAGAACACACTGCACACAGCCATGTGAGATATGAAAATATATGTATATATATAGTAAAATATGTAAAAAAAACAGCAAAATAAAAATGAACAAGAACATGAACAATAACAAGATGAATAATAATAAAAACAAGAAAAGTGAAACAAGGAAGGCATTGGGGTGGGGAATACAGTGGATAAGGTTGAGAGGGGTGGAGCTATTTACAATGAAGGGATGGGAAGAGCAGTGGGAGAGTGGGGTGGCAAAGGGGAAGGGCTATTTACAAAGGTGGCCACCTCATGGAGCTATAGGGGGTGGTGGTGGCTCCAGCAGGTGGCACACGGAGGTCAGCTCCTGGTGCGTTGCCCCCAAAGTGCAGGTCATGTCCCATACAGTCCTCAGGATGGCCCCCTGCTGCACAAACATGGCGTGGAGAACCCACGATGTCCTGTGCCTCACCACTCTTCCATGTGGCCCACTTGCTGCCTGGACATGACCTACAGAAATAAAACAACTCAGTACGGCAGCAGTGTCAATGTGGCAATATGTATGCACAGATAGACAGCCCCACAACAATGTTTGGGGTATGTTGCCATACATGTGTGGTGTGCCAGCCACAGGCTGTGTCACAGTGCTGCATGCAACAGTGACCACAGATGTGCACTGGACATGTGTGCCAGGAAGCACAACACATATGTCGCTAGTGTGACACCATAATAGATCACTGTAGGACATGCAGCCCACAAGCCACAGGGCCATGTTGTGGAGAGACATATGGCTGTGTATAGGATGCACAGTAGCCACAGCCAAAGTACACCATCCAATGGCAGAAGTGTGTGCAGGACAGCCACAGGTGTCAGATCTATGGGTGAGGTGTGGCGGCAGCCCACCCACAGTTGGTCTTGACTGCCTACATTGGCCCACCAAATCAAGCAAAGATGGACAGGACACAGCGTGGACCAGTGTGGGCAAACAACACCACTCCCACAACCCAAGAATGCACCCATAGTCTGACTGCCCTGGGGACAGCTGTAGAGAGGAACATGCAGGGGTTGACACTGGCACCGGAATGCCAGCCAAGTACTGGTAGACATCGTACTGTCATAGTAGGAATCTCCCTGAAGTAGTCCTGTGGACTCAGTAGGTACAACAGCTGGGCTATTACAAATGTCTCTGGGCTGATGTATATTCCCAGTCACAAGCCCTGCTGGGAAAATGGAAGCATGACTAAATGATGACCACTGCAATGGAGACGTGTGGTGTATCACAGCACCAGATGTAAGCACAGATCACATGATGCAGAGGTGTCCACACTCGACCAAGACACATACCCGTATCCCCACCACAGAGAGGGCACTGTGGAGCTGACACCTGTCACTAGGTACATCTGGCATAGCAGACTGACACGACAGGCCTACACACACTATGTATGGTGGTGGACAATGCACAGCCCAAATGCAGTGGCAACAAGCATGACTGCATGGCACAAATAGGACCTGCACAATGGTCGAGGTCATGTAAATAGACTGTCGCATGTGCAGGTGTGTAGCAGAGGAACAGGAGGTGGACATAACATTCAATGTGCATTACATTCAGGCAGCACATTGACATGGTGTTGTAAACCATCTGGAGAGGTTGTCAGGCAACAGCCACTGGTGACACCTGGTCAACAGCAACATACAGCTGGCCCACAAGCACATGGGACACATGGCCAAAGGTGAATGCTGTGGCAACACGTCCCCTATTGGCAGATGCAAGAAGGTCATGTCTGTGTACCACTGTCATGGGCGTGGCAGATGCTACATTGGGCATCGCTACACAATGTTGCACTCACAGGAGGTGGCTATGGGCCCATTATCCAGGAGTATCACATCTGGGCACAACACAGTAGCATTCTATGAAATGCAAACCACATACTGGCTGAGTATAAGAGTGCAGCACCAGAACAATGTGATGTAAAACAATGTGAGGAAGATATCTGGGGAGTGTGGGGGACATGTTCATTTGACAACAACAACATACCATGTATGTAGGGTGGGCACCAAAGGGGTCTGGGATAGCTGTGCAGGAGAACACATTAATGTGACAACACACCCGGTGGACACACAGAAAAGGTTGCAAGAAGTGTATGGGTGTGTGGTGATAACAGTGCAATTGGTGGTCTGTCCAGGAGGTGTGACACACTGGACTATGCAGAGACCCCTGAAGCTGTAAGCAGTGCAAACTCAGGCCACAGCATACCCCAACCATTCCAAAGGCCAGATGGGAGGGTCACCTGGATGTATCCATGCCACAGGCCACCGATCACCATGGCCCATGTGTAGACCACATAGAAACATAGAAACATAGACTTTGACGGCAGATAAGGACCGCTAGGCCCATCTAGTCTGCCCATTTCCCTACCTACAGGATAGGCCGCAGATCCTAGTTAACCAATAGCCTATTTCTTCCTACCCCCCACAAGAATTGCCTTATGTCTGTCCCATGCATTCTTGAATTCTCCCACAGTTTTAGACCCCACAACCTCCTCAGGAAGGCTGTTCCATGCATCCACTACCCTCTCTGCGAAATAATACTTCCTCACATTGCCCCTGAACCGCCCTCCTTCTATCTTAAATTGTGTCCCCTTGTTCTTGCAAGTCTCTTTTTCTGAAAGATGCTACCCTCTTGGACTTTGCTGATTCCACTGAGGTACTTAAAGTTTCTATCATGTCCCCCCTCTCCCTTCTTTCCTCAAGGGTATACATATTAAGCTCCTTTAGTCTCTCCTCATCGGCTTCTCTTGCAGACCCTGCACCATTTTAGTTGCCCTCCTCTGGACTGCCTCTATCCTGTCTATGTCCTTGCGGAGATGGGGTCTCCAGAACTGGACACAGTACTCCAGATGGGGTCTCACCAACTGTCTGTACAGAGGGATAACAACTTCCTGTTTTCTGTTGCTGATGCCTCTCCCTATACATCCCAGTATACCCCCAGCCCTCCCTACTGCCTTCTCACATTGCTTGCTAACCTTAAGGTCATCTGATATGATTACCCCCAGGTCCCTTTCCTTTTTTGTTGTTGTTACTACCTCCCCACCCATTGTGTATTCTTCCCCTGGGTTCTTGTTTCCCAGGTGCATTAGTTTGCACTTCTTTGCATTGAATCCTAGCTGCCATACTTCTGACCATTCCTCCAACCTTGCCAAGTCCTTTTCATCCTTTCCACCCTCCTTGTTTATCAACCCTGTTGCAGATCTTTGTGTCATCTGCAAAAGGCATACTTTTCCTTCCAGTCCTCTGCAATGTCACTGATGAAGACATTAAAAGGACTGGACCCAATACTGAACCCTGTGGTACCCCACTAGTAACCCCCTTTCTTCAGAATGGACTCCATTTACAATTACCTTCTGTGTCCTGTTGTGCAGCCAATGTTTTACCCAGGCTACCACCCTGGGTCCCACTCCCAGGCTGGTTAATTTGACTATTAATCTTTGTGTGGGACTGTGTCAAATGCCTTGCTAAAGTCTAGGTAGGCCATGTCCAGCCCCTCCCTGGTCTACTACTTTGGTCACCCAGTCAAAGAAATTTATTAGATTTGTCTGACATGACCTTCCCGCTGTGAACCCATGCTGCCTTGGGTCCTGTGCTCTACTGGCCTCTAGGTACTCAACTATTCTTTCCTTCAGAACTGACTCAATCACTTTCCCTACCACAGAGGTCAGACTGACAGGTCTGTAGTTTCCTGCCTCTGTCTTGCTCCCACTTTTGTGAAGGGGAATCACATCCGCCTTCCTCCAGTCCTCGGGTACCACCACATCCTCCCATGATTTATTAAAAAGAGTAGCCAGTGGTTTCACTAGTTCCTCCCTTAATTCTTTTAGAATTCTGGGGTGAATTCCATCAGGACCCATTGCTTTGTCCACCTTCAGTTTTAGGAGTTTTGCAGAACCCTTTCTTCTGTGAAAGGACTGGGATCGAACCCCTATCAAGAGTGCTTCTGTTAATTGGATTAGGCACCTCCCCTCCTCTTTTGTGAATGCTGAGCAGAAATATTCGTTCAGTATTCCTGCTTTTCACTGTCCCCTGCCCACCCACCGTTCATTCTTCAGCCTCACTATCCCTCCCTTTGTCTTTCTCACGCCGCTGATGTACCTATAAAGGTTTTGTCCCCTTCTTAACTGAGTTGGCTATCTTTCCTCAGTTTGGGCCTTTGCTATTCTGACTTCCCTCGCTTCCTTCTGCCTTAACTGGTACAGCTCTCTGTCCTGCTCTTTCTGTGTTTCCTTATACTTCCGAATGCTATCTTTTCTTCCTGACTTTCACAGCCACCTCTTTTGAGAACCATAGTGGCTTTTTCTTTCATTTTGGTTGTTTATTTGCTTCACACAGAGGCTTGTTGCCTCTGTGATGGCAGTTTGATAATTCCCATTGTTGCTCCACACCTCCTTCTAGCCTGTTTGCTAGTGCTTTTCTGAGGCACTCTCCCATCTTGCCAAAGTCAGCCTCCTAAAGTCCAGTACCCTCACTTTTGTGGCTTGGCTCTGTAGCTGAGTTTAATGTGAACCACACTGTTTGATGGTCACTTGTCCCCAGATGGAACCCACTTCTAGATCTGAGATCCTCTCACTGCCCCGTTTGAGAGTATGAGGTCTAAGATTGCTCCCTCACGAGTGGGTTCCAAAACTAGCTGTCTAATGCCTGCCACCTATAGGGCATCAAGAATGGCCCTGCTCTTGGATGTGGCTGCAGCAAATGTGCTCCAGTTAACATCTGGCATATTCAGGTCTCCCATCAACAGTATCTCCCCTTTCTCTGCCATTCTAAGAATGCCTTCTATCATATCCTTGTCCATTTCTTCCCTGACATGGGGTCTGCACAATCCCTGTGCGGATTGTGGTGCCTTCCAGTCTCCAAGGTGACCCACATTGCCTCCTCTCCCCTGTTTACTCTTTTGTTCAGTTGCTTTTATCCCTTCCTTTACATAGAGAGCTACTCCTCCCCCTCTTCTCCCCTGCCTGTCTCTCCTGTAGATTATATACCCTGGTATGTTAACATCCCAGTCATGGTTCTCTGTGTACCATGTTTCTGTGACTGCTACGATATCCAGGCATCCCTCTTCCATTAAGGCCATCAGCTCAGGGAGCTTGTTGCCCAGACTACGGGTACTCATTACCCTCCATTTCCTGATGGCCTTACTCCCTTTTGCCCCATCCCTGTCCTTCTTGCCTTTGTCACTTTCTCCATTTACCCCTGCTCTTCTCCCTATCGACACCTCTATGTTGGTGTTTGCTGCACTTACTACCATGATTATTTGGGGCTAGGATTCTCCTGCTCCTTTCCAGTGCCTCCCCCCTTGGCTAGTTTAAAAGCTTGCCATTGAAGCATTTAAACCTATCACCTAGGATCCTGGTTCCCCTCCCGGACAGATGCAGCCCATCATGCCATTATAGGCTTGCATCACTCCAGGTGGACCCCCAGTCCCCAATGAAGCCAAATCCCTGAGCTCCACACCAGTTTTTCAACCACTAATTGAATCCCATGGTGCGGAACACCCTAGCCTCTCCTATGCCATAGATGGGTAGCACCTCCGAGAAAGTTACCGTGCGTGCTACTTTACTAAGGCCCCTCCCCAATTCCACAAACTCTTCCTGCACTTCTCTAATCCCTTTCTTAGCCAGGTCATTTGTCCCTAGGTGGACAATGACATCAGCTCCCCTCCCCTGTGCAGCTGCTCGGCAATCCTGAGGATAGCTCCCTGTCCCTCAAGCCATGGCGCCTGGCGAACTCCACCTCCCTCTCCTTCTCCCCAGTTCTACCTTCCTAACAATGGAGTCCCCACCAGGGTTGTTTCCTTCCCTGCAGGGTCCTCTGCCACCCTCCTGTGGGTCTCCTTTGTGGAGTTCCCAGCATCCTCCTTGGTCTCCACTGTGGGTGCCTCCATAGAGGAACCACACTTTGCCAGAATGGCATAGGAATTGTGGAGAGGTACAACTGGAGGGATGCGCCTCTGTTCCACCACCCTCACCCTCCCTGAGCCCACTGTGGTCCAACCGCTCTCTTTCTTGGCAACTTCTGAGGCAACGGCAGTGGCACTGGTGGTCCCTGGATGGAAGAGGAGGTCCCACAAATCCTGGCCAACTCAGCCTGGAGATGAGCAACCTCCTCCCTCAGCCCAGAGAGGTGCCTGCAGATGGGACAACACCGCATCCTCCAGAACATCTCCCGGAAGACTGCTGCTCCACAGCCACTGCACTGCACTGCACCACTCCAAACATGTCTTATTTCTGGCCCCTTAACTGTTTGCAATCCTTACTCTTTCCTCTGTTTTTTTTTCTCTCTCTCCTTACTTTCTGCCTGTGTGCCCTTTAAGCTCTGATTGTCCTGTTCTGAGACAAGAATATCCTATATTTCTCAGTAGACCACTTACTTGCTCAGAGGCAGACCTCCAGCAGCTAGAGGACAGGTGTGTAAACTGCCTAAGTGTAGGCCACATGTAGCATGACAGGGACACATAGGGTACAACATGTTCCACGTAAGGTACCTGCATGCACTGTGTGCAGGGTTGCCCTGCAGGGGATGTAACTTAAACATAGAAATGGGCTACACAGCCACACTGGGCATGCCAAGTGGCACAGGACAGGACTATGATATGCATAGTGCTCAAAGCATGGGAGTAGACATGGGTCCCCTGTGGTGACCAACAGGGTGGGGAAAGCCACGATGTGCAGGGTGGATGCAACTCACGTGTGACTGCATGATGCAAACACACATGCAATGCCACCGTGGATGCTGCAGCAGCCTTACCAAGCAGGTTATGTGTGAACATGTCGCTTAGGTCTTTTAAGTTTAATTTTAAAGAATATTTAATGTCTAAGGAAGTCTGTAAATGTTTTTAGGATGTATTTTTCTTGTCATATTTATAGTCTGTGCTGTTGTCTGTCAATGTTGATTTTGTAGTGGGTCGGTCCTGAAAAAGGAATTTTTGTCCAGTGCTCTAACCTGATAACAAAGTTTAAATAAAAATAAATAAATAAATGCATCATGGTGAAAGTGCAGCACAGAGTGGGCATAGAAATGTGTATCAAACATGCATACTTGCGTGACTGTGTGGCAACACACATGCAGTGCCCTGCTGGCCGGCTCCCTCTGCTCCCTCACTTGTCCTCCACCTAGCCCTTGCCCTGGCCTTTGCCCAGGTCTCTCAGTCTGCAATGAGAACACAATGACAAAGACACATTCAGAGTCATGTATTACCATGCATGTCCCCCACAGTCCACCCAAATATGATGCAGTAATGTGGATATCTACATACACCCACGAGAGAACACATGCCCCCTCAACAGTGAACAGAATACAGTGTAGCTAGGCATAGTCAAACTATAGGGAGGGACACTGGCCCCCACCCCCAAAACCCACCATAATATTCAGACAATGTACATGTAGTCAGCGGGTGTATCATGCAATGTATGTGACACCCTATATCTGTCCCCTCACTGTGGCCTTGCATGTATAATATGTGGGCAGCATCCTGTGGACCATTACCCATAATGATGGGTGGCATAGCAATCAGCCAGGCAATCAGCAAGTGCCAACATAAATTACTTTCATTACACCTGTGTGTGATAAAACAATCCTAAAGTGCTTAATGGTTCATTATACCATGTTATTCCCTGTTTATTCAGCCTACATCAGCAGCCCACCTAAGGTAATCATCTATTCATTTTTTAAAGACTCCAGTAAGATTACCCTTAAGTGTGCAATGAAATGTGGTATCAGTGAGTTGCGATAAAATCTCATTTTCATATGCAGTACCGTCCATTACTACAATGCCCCCCACATCAGCAGCTTTTATAACAATAGATTTATCTGCTTGCAAATGTCTAATTGCATTTGTTTTGTTAAGAGACAAATTATGGGATACTTTCCTGACTGGTGCAGAATTCAAGTCCAAATTCATAAGATCCATCTTGCACATCCGTAAAAAAGTAGAAACTGCAGCTGTTTGGCAAAAATGAATATTTCATAGTCAGTGCCAAAACGATTTCATCAGAGAGCAAATGTTTGGCTTGATAGTAATTAATAATATAAAGAATAATGCACGGGGTTGTGTGTTTAATGAGTTTTTATACACACCCGAGGTGTTGGATGCTACATAAACCCCGAGAGCAAAGCTTGAGGGGTTTATTTAAACATCAAACACCGAGGGGTGTGTGTAAAAACTTAAGTTAAACACACAACACTGTGTTTTATCTTATATAATTGCTGGGGAGCGTTTTCTCACCACAGCAATTATATAAAATAAAACTGTGGTACTTGGTGTGGAGGAAGCAAGTCCGGAGTGGAGGAAGCACTGTCAGTGTTCCAGCAGAGTGGGTCCCGAAACCTTTTTTTTTTTTCTCCAAATTTAGCACAGGAGGCAAGTAGGCACATTTATTTTTTTTTAAAAATTACTTACCACCGACTCATGGTGGTGGACAGTTCAGGGCACATTGTAGTGCTGAAGTTGCAGCGGTTGTCCTGTGCCATGGTTAGCGGACAGCGTGGAAGCAGGTGCATGCATGGAGCATCGGAAACCTGGTGCATGTTTGCCGTTATAACCTGTGAGTTATAATGTCGAATTATAACCCAGGTTTCCAATGGGAGAAAACGCTCCCCAGTTATTATACTTAGATAACAAATTAAATATAATCTAGGTTTGGATGAAAATCTGTTTATAAATAATGTTTGAGTATATCTCCCAAAGGAATATTTTTGGGATAGATCTGGAGTAACATAGAAAGATCATTTATAATATTTAGTAAAAAATTGTTGGTATAATGCACTATTAAGCACTTTGAAATTGTTTTATCACACACAGGTGTAATGAAAGTAATTTATGTTGGCACTTTAATTACGGCCACTATATAAGGGGCAGTATTCACTTGCATTCCATACCTCTGAAGAAGCCCCACCTAGTCGGAGCAAACGTAAGGTTTTTACGCCTCCGGGCATGCTATAGCTATTGCTGTGTTCTGCCTGCTTCTCCCCTCAATGGGTTTCTGGTGATTTTTGTAAGTTTTGCTATTTCTAAGATGCTGTTTTAAAAATGTTTAAAATGTTTATAAAGTTTTTCTGCCAAAAATAAAAAAAGATGTAAGTTTTGCTACAAAACATCTCTGGCTGATACTTTATTAAAAGCATCTTACATTGATATTTTTAGCCATTGGTGGGTGCTCTTTTGTGGGTACTGTTTGTGATTTGGTATTGTGTAGCACCACTTATGAACGGCTTTTAGTGGAGCGCGTTTTCTAGTTACTGATGAGAACCATATACTATAAAAAAATAAAATATGGGTGACTATAAACAACTCACCCTGTTTTTCCATCTCGGGGTCAGGATAACAACATGGACTACTCAAGCTTCACTCTCGCGGTCCATATGCTGTTATCTCAGTCCCTCAATGGAAACACAGGCTTGTTGTGTATGGTTACCCATACGTTATTCCTAATAATATACATGGCATCTTGCAGTTGTAGTGTCTACTATGTGTGTAAAACTATAAGAAAACTGAAAATACATGTAGGGGCACACGTGTGTGATCTTACATAGAGATGAGGAATAAATGTTGGCACAACACATTAAAAATGTGGCCAATCCAGAGCAACACAATGTGGTTTTCTTAGGGATAGAAAGGGTGTTCCCAAATAAGAGGGGTGGTTCATTGGACCATGTGCTTCTGAAAAGGGAAGAATTTTGGACTGTTCAGCTGAGGGCAACAGTTTGCTCAGGCTTGAATGACAAATTTGAGCTGCCATCATTTCATCACAATGCTAACTAATGTATTTCTCATTTGCTGTCACAAAATTCTGGATTGTTGATTCCAGTGTGAAATAAAATTTGCCAACAGTGTTTGTCAGCAATTTTCTTTGATGTTTTCCATATAAAAAGAATACATGATAGCTGTCTGTTTTATACATGATTTATTTGAATGAACTGTGTGTGACCTGAGGTGACCTCATGACTGGCAGAGCCACAAGTGAGGCCCCGAGGTCACTCACAGCAAGTTCAAATAAATTGTGTATAAAACAGACAGCCATCACATATTCAGTTTATGAAATTGGTCCTGGTGCCTGTATGTGGTGTTTTGAGTGGGTCTTTTCTGTACTTTTGGACATTTGTAATGGTTAGTGTGGGACTACTTATGATTAAGTTGTTGCCGTTAGCGGACGTACATATGTTTGTGAATGGGGAACATGTGTGGAATTTGACTGGGTGGATTTTGTGAATGAATGACATATGTGTGTTATGATTGGTGTGACCTTGGGAAAATTGTTCTGTTTGGCTGAGGGGCATGTCTGTGCACTGCTGGGTGGGGTGTAGAGTAATGGCATTGTTTGGAGTCAGTCGGGGTGGAGGAGCTTATCAAGAAGGATACCAAATGTGTTGGCCTGGTGTTTGCAGTGGTTGCAGCCTAGTTGGAACATTGAGGACAGGGAGGATGGCCTTGGAGAACCTTGTGGCAGCAGGAGGGGATCAGGGCAGGAGAAGGATACTGCATGCATTGGCCTAGTGCTACCGGCGATTGCATCCTAGCTGCAAGTTCGAGGACTGGGAGGATTGGCCTTAGATGACCTTTTGCAATTCGTGTGGATCGGGATAGAAGAGCTGGAGCAGCAGAGAATATGCAGAGGATTGGTCAACGAGGGATCGTGGAGGACTCTGTAGTCACCTTGTCTTGGAGAGGGGGATCAGCTGCTTGTAGTCTGGGAGTGGAGATAGGTGTAGTGTTGGTGCTCGGGGGTCCATTTTTGGAGGTTCCAGGATCTTTTGGTTCAGCAACATGGATTCTTTTGGACATGCCCATGATGCAGATTCTTCTTCTTTGGGACATTTGGATTTTTGTAGCTGGTGTTTCGGAGTAACGGGTCAGAGTTTGGATTTTTCACCGTGGATGACAGTGGTTCCTCAGGATCACAGATCTTGCTTTCTTCATTGTCCGAGTACTCTGGGATTATCACTAGAAGAGGCACTTATTGAGGATAGATCCTTTTGTGGTGGACTGAATCTTTTGTTGTTTGGGGGGTTTTGTAATTAATTTTTATTGAGCTTTTTTCAGTTTTGGATCATCATCACTCTACTGTGGATTACTACTTGCAATAGGAAGTCAGCAGCCGGTAATATCAACATTTCTTTTTTATTCAACAAGTCTAGGAATACAACATCTAACACAGTGAAACAGTTACATTTTTTTTTTTTGAGTCTTGTTATACTGAAAAAAAAATTCCAGTAAGTATTCGGTCAATACTTTATTTTTGGGGGACACATTTTTTTTTTCATGTAAGACGCTCAAGAAGAGTCAACAAAAAAATTATGAAAGCCTCTATAAACAGAATTGACTGCATTGTCTTTTAGGATGTGTTGCTGCAGTTTAGAATGATGCCAGAACTAGCACTGCAAGCATGCAATAATTATGCTGTCTCTAGATTCTGAAAGTCGCAGTTTTTATTTCTGTATAACTTTTTCAGTGTTTTCCCAAGGAAAGGCTCTGTCAGCTTCTAACAGTCTTATGTCATTCAAGTCTGATCATGAGAGCTATTGATTGAAGAGCTTTCATAGGTTTGCTGTGTTGATGCTGGCTGTTGAAAACTGTTCATCTAAAAGGCCTGAATTGGGTTTGTGAGTTTCTGAGCTGTTGGAGAAACAAAACGCTATGCTTAGTATCATGCTTGTTTGGGTGGGAGGTTTGACATTCTTTTTATTTACTCTTTTTTTTTTTTTCAGTTTTAAATGAACAATTTTAATGGTATTTCTAATTCAGGTGAGATTGACATGAAAAGTGATTGCAAGTATATTGACTTTTGGGAGCAGTCAAAGTATTCACTCACTTGCTATGAGTTCGGGTCATTTTAAGAAAAAAGTGCAGCACTTTTCAGGCATTTCGGGGTCTTTATCTCTGCCAGACACCTTGGGTGTTATGCTGTTTTACACTGACATATATTGGTTGTTTGTGGGTGCGATCATTTTCACTTGAGGATTTTATTGGGGACTCATGCCACTTTTTTTGTTTTGTAGCATTGGGTCTGTGTGTATATTGTGGCCAGGCAGATTTTAAACTACACTCTACTATGCTGGGGGTGGGGGTGGGTACAGTTTACTTTGACTGCTACCTTTTTTTTTTACCTGAATTACTTGTCCTGTATATACTTACAGTTGCTTTTTTATGCTACTTTTTTTTTTCTGTTCCTGGGCTAGGATGAGGGCTGCTATGTATACATTGCTTGTATGGAAACATCACTTTACAATACTGTGGATGGTTATTATGTTGCTCAGAAGCAGTTAGCTTGCAAGTGCAGCTTGAGGGAATTGAACCCTTGTACAGTACTATGGCTGTGCCAAGCTCATTTGCAAGTTGTTTTGCTGTTCTGTCCTGTCTTGTTTGTGGAATTGCTTGGTTTTACAGTGGCTATCTGTGGTGTGGGTTTTGTGTTTCTATATTTGGGATGTATGGTTGTGAATGTCTGTGATTTTTATTTATGTTGTACTATTACTTGCACTTACCTGTTCTAGTCTGAATCACTGTCCGTGTCGATGACCTGTGGTCATCTTCTTTTTAGAGTGTCGTAGTGGTCACCTGTTGTTGTTTGATGTAGGAGAAGAAGAGAGGAGAAAATGGTTAGGGTTCTTTTATACATTTCTGGCTGCTATGGGGATATGGGTTTTTTTCTTCTTTTTTTTTTATTTTTACGTTTTACGGCTGCATGGATGGAGCCTTGCAGTCGTTTTGGGATCACAACACTAGGAGAAAAGCAGAACCGATATCAGTGTTCTCCTACAGTGATACAGACTCCTGCCCACGCACTGAAGTCACTTGTGGTCTGCGGTGTCTCCTCTTCCCCAACCCTCCGCAAACACAGCTCTCCTCCGTGGCACTCAGCCCCCCGGTACACTACTTTCCACATTTGCAGAAGTAACGGCCCTGCTGCAAACTGCACATGCACGAATATCACTCGTGCAGATCTATCAGAGCCATCATCTTGCACATGGCAGGCTCTGGTGCACAGAACATAGCGGCTCTGCTGCAAACGTCCAGTGCAGGAAGAGATCCATCTATTGTTTTACTCGCTCTCGCTGCACAAAAGAACCACAGTTGCTCTAGTCAGCTGTATCGGCTCTGCCCAGAATTTGTTTTGGATTCCTGACAGTTGTGGGCTTGTAGTATAATGCTGTGGTTTACGGTATTGAGTTGCAGACATGGAGAACTGGGTTTGAATACCACATGTCCCCTTACTTGCATACTGTCTGATCATGAGCAAATCAATTAAGGGATATCTGTGGGCAGAGGTTAAGCCCTGACTGCTGCACAGATTGGGGCATCACCTCATAGATCCCCACTGCAGGTACCTTATTAAATTAAAAGGTTTTTTTACCTGAATGCTTGTAAAAGTATCTAAGCCCCAGGTGCAGCCAGCATGTTTAAATATGGTGCTCCTCACCTTTCTGCAATTGTGCTGCAAATAACACAAGATGATGACGCTCCACTGCCCCTTCCTTTTTGGTGCCCATATGTACAGAGATTTAATAATCTCCATAGCTCTGATGCCCAGTGATATTTTTACAGAATTTGCCTAAATGCCATGTGTATATACCTGGCCAAGCTGGTGAACTGCTTCTTCTGGGTGACTACAACATAAATTGGCTCTCTGCACAATCTAAATCTATCATCCAGGAAATTGAGACCCTAAACCTTGCCCAGTTACTATCTGAACCAACTAGGCCACATCTCCACTCTGCTAACCATTCCTTTTGTAAGCCCTCCCTTGGCAGAGGGACTTATGCACATTGTGGTAATCCTTCTTTTGCCCCCTGGACCATCTGCAATGATAAGTTATGCCCCTAGACAGGGGGCAGGAGGGTTACAAATTGGGGCTCATCCGGGATATTCCTTGTACCCCGAAACCCTGCCAGACCCCGAGTCCTTAGGTCTGAAGTGTTGGCAGGCTTTCTGGCCTAGTCAGGCCCTGTTGCGCAGAAAGAAATGGGTTTTGGGACAGGCCTGAATCGGAAGGAGGCCTCGGCATGACTGGTGTGGTGTGCACGCATGACCAGCTGGTCATGTGATCCTCAGGCAGAGGGATGGTGGAAGAGAAGCTACAGAATCTGCAGAAGGAGAGTCATCTTTGGGAAGGTAGTTGGAGGGAACAGAGCTGAGAGGGAAAGAGAGAGCCAGT
This sequence comes from Neoceratodus forsteri, assembly GCA_016271365.2. Lineage (NCBI taxonomy): Eukaryota > Metazoa > Chordata > Ceratodontiformes > Ceratodontidae > Neoceratodus > Neoceratodus forsteri. The sequence continues at coordinate 536,795,720 of CM057458.1, forward strand.
GAACAGAACACCGAGAGTGAGTTATTGCACACTCACACTGGAGCAGAAATGGGCAGTGCCACCAAAAAGTAAGCAGTTTGTTTATTGTGGGCACTGGGAGGCCTAGCAGAGTCTTGAGCAGATAGCCCCATGGATTGGTGTTGGATAGTGTCTGGCAAGAATGAAGGTGGAGCAGAGGTGACCCCTCCAGGAGGAGCCACTTGCCACAGTTTCTGCCTCACTACTCTGCTGGATTTGGAAGGCTGGGGAAAGGGACAAGCTACTGATCAATACATGAGATGTAGGTATTGGGGGGGAAGGTGTTGCCAGGTTGCTTGTGTGCAGAAACTGCACAGGTATGCCACCTGTTCCAAAGTTGGGGCTCCCTCCTAGTATCACCATGAGCTCCTATGTACTGTGGTCACTGACTAGTGGGGATTCAGGAGCCTTCAATAGACTCTCCCTGGGGGAAAGTGCTCTTGCCCATGCAGCTAAGGCCAGGAGCATTTCTCCAGATGTCATAGTGGAAGAAGTAGAAGAGGAGAGTGCAGTAGGAAAAGCAAGGTAAGGAGGTGACGGGGAGCACAGCCATCTGCCCAGTTCCCCCCTGCCAGCTACCGTCTATCCCAATGGCAGAGGGAGGGGCAGGGGTCTCAGAAAACTGGCAGGAGATCCTCTAGGACATGGGGTGCCCTGTCTCAGCCCCTGTCCAATGGTAGCCCACCGGCTCTGTCCACTAAGTCAGAGCTTGCAACTGGGGCCAAGTTAAGGATAAAGCCAAGCAGACTTGGCTCCAAGTCTGTTGCAGCACCAACAGTAGCTAGGGACAGTGCTGGTGACCAAAAAGAGCTGGAGGAACTGGATGAGGAGAAGTTCATCGGCAGAGAGTTCCACTTCCAGGATTACTAAGTGATTAGGGCAATCCTCAGGCCTTACCATCACCTGATGATCACCTTGGCAAACTACCCCACAGCTCCCGGTCTGGGCCAAGACCCTCCACACCTGTATGGACAGGTTAAATCCCAGTGACCTGTTGAACATCAAATACTGAAGGGGTATATGGTTACAAGCTGGGCAAGCCAGGAGGACCAATGTAAGAGACCTGCCAGAATGGAGCCAGGCAGAGAGATGGGTCCATAGGAGGCTGCGTGTGGAGTACCCCAATAAGAACTATCCACATGTGCCTGAGAGGATATGGGACATTATTGAGGAGATGAGGGGGGACTGGATTTTCAAAGAACAAATGAAACATTTGAAGAATCACCCGGGAGGAGGAGGTGCCCCATCTCAACAGTTGATACAACAGGCTCGGTCAATTAGCTGCACAGGGACTTGGTCAGGTCTGACCCTATTCAAACATTTTGCTTTTGTTCAGGACTTGGCTGGGATACAGACCAAGTATTACACTTCAGACTGAGACTCTTTTAGAGTTGTAACCTCCAAGCCAGACCCGGAGTATTATTTCCCTCCAGGAGGGGGGGCTTGCAACTTAGGCCTCCTGAAACACAGACTTATGAACTGTGTCAGGACATTTGCTCTACAGAACAGGATATGGTGGCTGTATATAGTTTTCCTTCTAAAAAAGAGAGAGATGGGACATAAAAATATGTTTATTACTGAAAAAAATGTTAAAGATCATGAACAATTACTGGTGTGGAAGTTTCTGGAGACTGGTGCGAGAATGGGAGAATGAGTGAATGAGTGAGTGATTTGGGGAATTGTACACAGAGTAACCTGTTTCTATTTGGTGGGAGGAATATTGTGGTTTTGCCGCAGTTTTTAGAAACAACCTCATTACTGTTTGAAATGTTTGACAATAAAGTTTAATCATTAAGGAGGCAATGATTATGGTTATCTGTTGATAAAGAAATGATGATGGTTCTTTTAACAGTTTAGGGTTATCTCCTGGTGCAGGTATGTTTTAGTTAGTAGTGTGTGCTTGCATTTAGAGAGGCAGGTTGGGTGGTGCCTGTGGTCAGGCATGGTGCATTTTACTCTCAGAAGGTTGGGGAGTGCACATACCTAGTTCAATGGGAGGAAACCATCACTAGACCCTTGCCATCATTTCCCGGAGGGAATGATTTGCTGGGTGGGGGAAGTGTGTAAAATTCCCCCCTTGTTGGTGGAGGGGCTTATCCTCCCATTAGGAACTCTTTTCCCCCTACTACCCCTCCAAGCTTGGGAATTTATTAATGCTCTGGGAGTTAATCCCTGCTGAACGCCTCAAGGTGGCAGCAGAGGGCAGGTTAGGGAAGGTATATAAGGGTGGAGACAGGAAGTTCGAGGCTGTATCCAGCCTAGGCACTAGGCCTGAGGCTAGAGGGGGTCAGATGGAGGAGCAGAGGAGGCAGGCAAGGAGGGAGCTCGACGGTCTGGGTTGGGCCTATGGGGGTAACCCCCAAAAGTGGCAGACAGGGACAGCCTCAGCAGTGACATGGTGTCAAGGAGCTGGGAAGGTAGCTCCAAAGGGAGGATGGTCAGCCAGGTACCTGCATCATCGGGAACAGGGAGGTTTAGGTGGTAGAAGAATGCCAGAATAGGCAGGCGCCCATGTGATCCTGTGAAAGAGTGGCTTGGGCTGCCAGGGTTGTGGGGACTGTAGCTGGGTTTCCACAGGGGGGAGTCCAGTGGCAGTGGTTCTCCCCTGTACCCAGGGTGCCAGGGTGGCCTGAGTATAGAGGGAGCCAGGGGGCCCTTCACCCATACTGAGGGACCTGTGTGGAGGGGCAGGTCCCAGGGCACTGGCATTTAAGGGCTGAGCGGGTTGCAAATCTTAGGACAGACCTTGGGGGGTGTCCTTGGCCAGAGCTTATCTCAAGCCCAGGATGTGACAGCAGGGATGTAGGCCAGAGGCTGGGACCAATCTCAAATGGTCATCTGGAAGCTTAGTGAGGAGTATGGGCACAATTTTTGAAGGAGTGGGCTACTCAGAGGGCCTGAGCAGTGGCAGAGCTCAGGACTCTCCAGTGGCAGAGGTGAGGTAGCTCAGGTACTGGAACAGGGCCAGGTTTGAGGGGTTCTGCACCAGTAGAAGAGAGAGAGAGAGAGAGAGAGAGAAAGCACATGGCTATGGGGACCGGTGATGGGAGGCTGGGTGCACCAGCAGGTTAAGGTTCCATGTGGGAGGAGAGAGAATGGGTTACAGGGCCTGGGTCAGAGAAGAAAAATCCTTGGGCCCCTGAGATTTGGGTCAAGGTCCAGGGTCCAGGTGGGGGAAGCAGCACACTTCACTGTGCTGGAGATAGGGCAGCTGACCAGTACTAGACCAGACAGAGATGAGAAAAAAGGTAACCCAGAACAGTAAAAGAGAGAGAGAGATTTGGCTTAACAGTGCCATGAGCCAGGAGCCTGTAGATTCCCTGGTCTACTCCAATATTCCATTGCCCGACTGCAGGTGAGAGCTGCTAAGTCGTAGGACAGGCTGCAGGTGGGAGCTGCTGATTAGCTGAGAAACAGCATCAGTGCCAGAATGAACTGAAGCAGAATACGCAGATGAGCTCACCAGAGCAACGCAAGTATTGGGACTGCCCTACGTACTGTTTGGGACTGCATTATTGTACTTTAATAGTGAAGCTGATATTTCAAACTGCCTTCGTTGTGTTGCTGGGGTAATTGAGGAGGTCCAGTGGTGGACCAGTTACCAAATTGATCCCCAGTGGGGGCGGGGCTTTTTTGCTCATTCAGAGCCTCGTGCCGCCAGAAGAAATCTGTGCTTCCTTGGTCTGGGGCTTTTTTTGCTCATTCAAAGCTATGGCGCGAGGGATATGAGTGGCGCGAATGCCACTCGAGGAGAAAATAACTTGGGAAAGTAAGTTATCAGTACTGTAAATAGAGTTTAGAGTGTTTTTAAAAATGCACATATGTCTGATAATATGGGGGTGGTTATTGGTGGGGTTTTATTGTTCTGAATCCCAACAAAAAGATGGTCAAGTAATGACTTATCCAGAGACATTAGGTACTGTATACCTCTGTAAAAGGACAGTTTACTGGAAGGGAAGTCTATTATATGAAGAGACGAAATGCTTTTACAAATGAAAGGAAGATTATTACAAGACAGTTTACCCCAGTGAGGAAATTAATGCTCTTAGAGCCCCCAGGGGGACAAGGATTGTATGTTTCTATGTTATTAGCACAAAGTGGTGATGTGGAAGTAAATCCAGGTCCAGGCTCAGAAAGACAACAGGGGATCCTGCTGATTCATGAAAATGTAAGGAGTATAGTAAACAAAATTGATGAGTATTGAGTCTGAGTTACAGGGAAACATCCTGATTTATTAGCAATAACTGAAACCTGGCTACATAAGGGTATAAAGGATGAAGAAGTTCAACTTTAAGGGTATGGTTTGTTTAGGACAGACAGGGTAATGAGGGAAGGGGGAGTTATGTTATATATCAGACATCGTATAGGTCCCTGCACAGTAGTGTTAGCAGAAAATATTTAGGGTGTGGACTGTTTGTTAGTAGAAATTAAGCCTATCAAATTTATGGTTGGGGTAATCTATGCCCCAATGGACAGAAAGTTCACAATTTAATGTACTAGCAAATAGACTGGATGATATGATAAAAGGCCAGAGAGTTGTTTTAACAGGTGATTTTTATTCAGATTGGAATCAAGAAAAAGGACAACATAGAAACATAGAAACATAGACTTTGACGGCAGATAAGGACCACTTGGCCCATCTAGTCTGCCCATTTCCCTACCTACAGGATAGGCCGTAGATCCTAGTTAACCAACAGCCTATTTCTTCCTACCCCCCACAAGAATTGCCTTATGTCTGTCCCATGCATTCTTGAATTCTCCCACAGTTTTAGACCCCACAACCTCCTCAGGAAGGCTGTTCCATGCATCCACTACCCTCTCTGTGAAATAATACTTCCTCACATTGCCCTAGACGCCCCTCTTTCTATCTTTAAATTGTGTCCCCTTGTTCTTGCAAGTCTCTTTTCTGAAAGATGCTACCCTCTTGGACTTTGTTGATTCCACTGAGGTACTTAAAAGTTTCTATCATGTCCCCCCTCTCCCTTCTTTCCTCAAGGGTATACATATTAAGCTCCTTTAGTCTCTCCTCATATGGCTTATCTTGCAGACCCTGCACCATTTTAGTTGCCCTCCTCTGGACTACGTCTATCCTGTCTATGTCCTTGAGGAGATGGGGTCTCCAGAACTGGACACAGTACTCCAGATGGGGTCTCACCAACTGTCCGTACAGAGGGATAACAACTTCCTGTTTTCTGCTGCTGATGCCTCTCCCTATACATCCCAGTATACCCCCAGCCCTCCCTACTGCCTTCTCACATTGCTTGCTAACCTTAAGGTCATCTGATATGATTACCCCAGGTCCCTTTCCTTTTTTGTTGTTGTTACTACCTCCCCCCATTGTGTATTCTTCCCCTAGGTTCTTGTTTCCCAGGTGCATTATTTTGCACTTCTTTGCATTGAATCCTAGCTGACATACTTCTGACCATTCCTCCAACCTTGCCAAGTCCCTTTTCATCCTTTCCACGCCTCCTTGTGTATCAACCCTGTTGCAGATCTTTGTGTCATCTGCAAAAAGGCATACTTTTCCTTCCAGTCCCTCTGCAATGTCACTGATGAAGACATTAAAAAGGACTGGACCCAATACTGAACCCTGCGGTACCCCACTAGTAACCTCTCTTTCTTCAGAATGGACTCCATTTACAATTACCTTCTGTGTCCTGTTGTACAGCCAATGTTTTACCCAGGCTACCACCCTGGGACCCACTCCCAGGCTGGTTAATTTGACTATGTTTCTATGTTTCTATGTTAAAGTTTTTCAGATCTTCTCTCAAGGCTCTAAGCTCTTCCTTGAAGGAATTTATTACCTTGATTAAATTATCCAGGGGACTATCACTCTCCTCCCTAACTGTTACAAACTGAGACCCATTAGTCACAGGAGGATAGACCCTCAACTGTGAATCCCTCCCTTCAGCTACATCAAGTGTCCTACTAATTGAATTGTCACCAAGTTTGGGTGGCTGTGTCCACCCCATGTCACCCAATCCAGGATGGCAATCCAAGCTATTAATATGCTTAGGGCTGTTGTTAGCTCCCACAGCCTTTACTGGGGTCTGTACTTTCTGGATACCTTGACCCTTTCCAGCAGTTTTATTAGTTCTAATTTTTCTTTTCCTGTCCTTTCTCTGCCTATTTTTGGGCTCGGGTGAGGGTATTATAACCACTGAAAAATTGTGACATAATTGCTCAGGCTGTTCTAATTCAATAGAAGGAGATTTGAGGATTTCTGGAGAAATTCTGTCCAGTTTATTTATAATATCCTCCAATTTAAAGCCCTTTAGCGCTTGGGTTTGTTTAATGTTTCAGTTTCATTTTGAATGCCTACCATCTGATCTAGAATCATTAAATGAGCAGCATAGGGACAACTAAAAAGGATTTTTGAACCCTTGGGATTAGATCAAATAATTCAGAGTCCTACTAGATGTAGTAAAAATAGAGACACAGGGACTATTTTAGATTTAATTTTTGTTTCTCAGGACCTCAAGGTGAATGATTGGGAAATAATGCCCCTAAATGTAGCAGACCATTATCCAATTAAATGTAATCTGGACTTGGAAATGTCCATCAATAATCAATCTAATCTGCGATAGACTAGGGATATGAGACATTTTAGGGCAAATTAATTTAGGAGAGATCTGGTGAACATTAGATGGGCTAGGATAATGCTGATTCCAGATTTAAATTTAGCAATACAAGAGTTTACTACTCAGCTTAAGGGGATAATTGGCATGCATGCTACTAAGGTGTTAAGAAGCAGAAAAAAAAGGCAAGAAAAACTAAAGTGGAGGAGGACTGGAATAAATTTAAATTGTGGAGAAATAAATGCAAAAGGGAAATAAAACAGGCAAAAAATAGACATTATTTAAACTGCATAAATAAAGCTGCAGGGACCAGGCAGTTTTGGGGATGTATTAGGGATATACAAACTCCTATTAATGATAGCACATTGATTAAATTATTAGCGCCAGATGAGTTGGTAGATAATCAAGTTGAAGAAGCTAAGATCTTTAATTATTATTTTGTTGATCTACCTGATATAAATATTAAGCAATCAGATTTAAAAAAACTCTGAGATTTCAGTAAATGTAGTGGTAGATAAGATGAAAGATAGATTTGAAGAGAATTTGGGAAGTTCCTTGGGGCCAAGATTTAGGTTTATGAAGATTAGGGTTAATAGTGTTGAGAAAGAATTAAGGAATTTAGATGTATATAAGACAGGGGGATGGATGAGATCGATGCAAGGTTTTTGAAAGTCAGTGTGGATCTTCTGGCTCCTATGGCGACACACTTATTCAACTGGAGTTTGTGCTCCTCTGTTTTTCCCGATTTATGGAAAATAGTGAAGATAATTCAAATGTATAAGGGTGGTGATAATCTTATTCCATCAAACTATAGGCCTGTAGCTCTTTTGCCAATTTTATCTAAGGTTTTGGAAAAATTAGTCCACGGACAGTTAAGTCAATACTTGGAACAACATAGTTTGTTGACTAATTGTCAAAATGGCTTTAGAGCTGGATGATCCATGAACACTGCACTAGTAGACTTTAATAATCCTGCTGCAACATCTTTAAATTCGGGTCTAAAAACTGGTGCGGTGTTCATGGTTCTAAGTAAACCTTTTGATCTGGTGGACCACTATAACATGTTGGAGAGATTATGTGTAGTGGGAGTTTTGGAAGAACCCCTGCACTGGTTTAAATCATATTTATCTGACAGATATCAGTGTGTTTCTAAAGGAACAGTGGCTTCAGATTTGGTAGGTGTTAGAAGAGGGTACCCCAAGGGTCAATCTTGGGTACCCTATTGTTCAACATTTATGTTAATGACATAGTATCTACAATGTCTAAAAATGCAATTTGGCTATACACCGATGACACTGTATTTGTGTCATCAACTGATAGCTATGATCAGTTGGGAAAGCAGCTACAGAGTGATTTATTACATATGGAAAGGTGGTTTGTTAACTCTGCCTTGCAAATAAGTGTCAAAAAAACTCAACGTATGATCTTTACATCAGGTGTTAGAAAGTCTGAAATTCCTGTATTACAACTGAGATTGATTGATGATACTAAATTAAGAAATGTAGAGTCCTATAGATACTTAGAGGTGATAGTTGATTCAAGCTTAAAATATTCTGAACGTATTTATCAAGTAAGTAAGGTCAATCAAAGATTAGAAGCCTTGAGGAGGTTGTCTGGGTGTTTTACAACTAAAACGAGGGAAAGGTTGGTGAAACAATTGTTAATCCCTGTTTTGGAATATGGGTCTAGCCTATATATGAATTCTCCCCAGATTTACTTGAATAAAATAAACCAGGCCTATTACAGGCTTGGTAGAGTTGTAATTAAAGCTAAATTTGGAACTCACCATTATAAAATTTATGGAAATCTTGGATGGTTGAAACCAGACTCAAAATGATTATATCATTGGTTGACTTGGTGTCATAAATTGATTCACAATAGACATACGCATCCCCTAAATCAGTATGTCCTATTGGAACCCCCACGATTGTTAACTACTTCCCTAAGGTATTCAGAGTTATATATACCTAATGTAAGATCTAAGAGCAGAATAGGGGATACTACCCTGCAAAAAAATCTTGCAGTCCATTGGAATAAATTGCCTAGAGAGTTAAAATTAATACAGGGACACATACAGTTTAAAAGAGCTCTGAAAAGTTATTTGCTAGAGAAATGCATCTGCTTTAGGTAGTGGATTGTTTATTGAGGGATTTGATGACAGATTATTTTTAAGTTATATGTGCAATAAGATTATTCATAGAATGAATGAAATGATAATGTATGTATAATGTGTACTGGTAGATGATTGTTTGATACGGGTGAATGAATTCACAGGACATTGTTGAAAATGGGCTATAAACCCAACAATTTGTATCCTGTTTAAAAATACAATTTTTATCATCATCATCATCATCATCATTCCTCAAGGGAGGAGTTTGCATGGGTAAACCATCCAAGGAGTCAGAGTTGAAGATAACCTGTTGTACTGCTTGTATACCAGTTATGCTGCTCGATAGGTTCAGCTTGTGTGAACTGTAAAAAGTTTAGATGGCCACATGGAGCTGCTTTATTTATTTGGTAAAGGATGGGACCCCTGTACTCCTGAAATCATTTGGGGTGCAGATGCTGAAAAAAGAAGCTCTTTGGGAAGAAACTTGGTAGAGATTTCCTCTTTATTTAAGTTAGAAGGGGAGAGAATGAAATGGAACCCCCCATTGTGTCTAATTTGTTTCATAAGTTGTAATTCTAAGAGGAGTCCTTCATGCTGCATCAGGATCGAGGGGCTTGGGAGCTCAGAAGAGTCAGGAGGCTGCGGTTTGGAGGTCCTGCATCTGGTAGCCAGAGGTTTGGGGTGAGTCCAGGTTTTGGAGGTGGAGATCGAGAGTGCACATTGTGATGAAGCCATTGAGAGGTAGGATAGCTGTTTTCCTATCTTTATTTCAGGTGCACTAACTCAGAGTGGTATGCATTGTGATAATCCTTCTTTTGCCCCCTGGACCATCTGCAATGATAAGTTATGCCCCTAGACGGGGGGCAGGGGTTATACTTAATTGATTGGATTTTAATGTCCCATCCCCTCAAATACCTATCTGCTGGTACTCTACCTGATGCTTTCAGTGATCATTGCATGCCGTATTGCTGTAGGAAATCTCACCCCCCCAAACTCCTCCCAAAGTATCTGTGGTTCTGCCTACTCAGATCTCTCAACATCCAAGCCATCTTGTCTGATCTATAGCTGACTGGCTGGTCTGCTGTCTTCATAGCTCTAGATGTGGACTCCACTCTTATGTCCTTCAGTACAACCCTTCTCAGAATCTGGGATCTGCATGCCCCTCCCAAAAGACTGCAGCTATGTTGAAAACATCTCTCTTAGGTTACCCAAAACCAAATCACCCTTTTCAAATCCAGAGACCAGGTCTGGCACACTTTCAAAACCACTTCAAGCCAAGCCAACCTGCAAAAATACAGAGCACTAAGAAATGCTTGCACAAAGGCAGTGCGCGTCGCCAAAGCTCAGTTTTTCAAAAAACAGCTAAATGATACTAGGACCTCACCTGCAGAATTCTGAGAAGACCCTTCACCCCCTCCTAGGTTCCTTCTAGCCTTCTGCCCAAGCTTTCCCCAGCTCAGACAACTTAGACCCTTCCTCTATGGCCTCCTATCAATCTCTTATTCACCACCTGTGCTCTTCCCCTGGACCCCCCTTTCCCTGTCTCCCACTGTCCACTCCTCTCTCTCTCTCTCTCCACCAAAGTATTCTCCCCCCATTATAATAATAGAAGTACTCCAGGCTCTAAAAACTCTAAATCCCTCCAAACAGAGTCCAGATGGCCTTGACCTGAATTTGCTTAAGATCTCAGCTCCAGCAATTGCCCCCTTCCATCACCCACCTTTTCAACCTATCCATTGCACAATGTGCAGTCCCTAAGACATGGAAACTGGCTAAGGTCATTCCACTGCACAAAGGAGCTGTTTCCTCTCTGCCAGAAAACTAAAGGCTAATCTCGCTCCTCCCAACCCTCTCCAAAATCCAGGAGACACTCATCTCCAAAAGACTAAGCTCCTTCCTGGACACCTCTAACACCCTAAGTCACTTCCCATGGGGCTTCAGGTACATCCATTCTACCTCCTCCTCTCTGCTCCAACTCACAAACCTCCTTCATTCTGCCATGGACAAGGGTCACCTCACCTTGGCAATTTTCATTGACCTCTCTAAGGCGTTTGACTCGGTCTCCCACAGTCTTCTATTAAGCAAATTAACTTCCATAGGACTTTCCCCCTCCTCTATGGACTGGTTTAAATCATATCTCTTAGACAGATACCAATACATACAACTAGGCCACTCCAAATCCATACCCTCCCTATTCCTGCAGGTGTCCCTCATGGGTCAATTCTGGGCCCCACTCTTTTCTCAATCTTTGTGAATGACCTTCCCTCTTCTTGCTCACCCACACACATGCACATGTACACCGACGACACTGTCATCGATGCTTCAGGTCCCTCCATCCCAGTGGTCCAGTCATTCCTGCAGGCTGCTTTTAAGAACACCCTCAACTGGTTTGAGGCAAACCTCCTTGTGTGCAACACCAAAAAAGCTGTTTCCATAGCTTTTAGCACTGTCAAAAGGCTGGCCAAGCTCCCATCCCCTCCATCCTTCTTTTTCTTGGACGGTACATAAATAGAAACAGTGCAGTCTTTCAAATCCATGGGGGTCTGGTTCAATCCCAAGTTAGATTTCTCCCAGCACATTGACTCCATCCATTCCAAACTTCAGCCCTTACTGGGAGCTTTGTATAGAGTTAAAGACTTTCTCTCCCTCCTAACTTGTAAAGCGCTCATCACCAAACTAATCCTCCCCATGGTAGACTACACTGACATAATCTACAGCTCGGCCCCCCCAATCATCTCTCTTTAAACTAGACCTCCTGTATAATGCCTTCTGTCACTTCACTTCTAACCTCCATTTTTGAACCCACCACTGTTCCCTGTACTCTGTCGTATCCCTCTCCTCTCTCTCAAATTGTAGCCTTACCCATTGTGCTGCTTTCATCATCAAGTTCTGGTTTGAGCCCCCCTCCCATCTCTCCACTCTTTCATTACCCTGATCTACGTCAGGCTACTTTATTATTTTTTTTATTTCATTTTTGTTGACCGAGTAAGTGCACTAGACAAATTCTATTTTCAGTCACTACCCGGGGGGAGGGGATACAGATGAATGCCAATTGACTTTGAACCACCCAAATCAAGTGCACAGCAAGGAGAATGGTATGGCTGGAATACACCCGTGCAGTGGCCAGCAAGACATACCTCTCTCCTGGCAATCGGGTGTGATGTCTGACGGTGCTGTAGACACCAATAAGCAAGGGATATCAATAGACTCCATCGATGAGGAATACTAGATGGATGGTGTGTGGAGAAAAATATAGTTTCACCGGAGGAAGCGTGTGCACAGCTTGAGGAAAAATTATGAAATTTGGAGCATGCAACAGCAGAGTTTAAAGCAGCACAACTTTGGGCAGCAGAGGATTCAAAAAAGGAAAATAGCCAAGCTCAACTCACCTGCAACAACCCCAGCCACCAGCACAAAAGTATTTATTGCTGCAACACGGAGTGACGATATGGGAACTGACTCCACTTCTCAGGCTCCTAGTACCCAGTCACATACAGGCCAACAGCAGCATTGGTCTCCACAAACAGCGCTTGAAGAAGCAGGCTAGATTCAACTTGACTCAGGTCAGTGAGTAGTAGATCCTAATATCGCACTCCCGGGGTCTTTAAGCATAGGGGAAAGATAAGGGGCAGAGTCTGTTACTGAGGCATCAGATAGTCAACCTACTTTACCTCAGTTGGAGGGTCTCCCTCCTACACCTTTACATACAATGGACATACCTGTGTATATATCCCCAACAGGACAGCCTCCTGTAGTACCTTTCACAGCACTCAATAAAGAACACAGAGCCTGAATTTGTCAGGATCTGTATCTTTTTCCCCTTTAGAAGTGTTGTCCCAGGAAGAATTTTTTGATGCTCCCAATATAACAGAAGAGTCTCTACCCTCCCGCACTGAGGGAGATCAGGGTTCCAAAGCCCCTATTGAGGTAGATATTCTTGCCCTGACCAAACCAGCTCCCATTATGCCAGTTTATTCCACAAGTCAATCTCCCAAGCAAAACGAAGAAACGCTGTGAGACTGAGATACATGGGTCCCACCAACAACATGCCTGATTGTTTCTTTGTTGGGAAAGTTCTGATAAAACAAATGTTGGGCTTTTCTCCAAATGATGTATATGCCTTGACCCCCACGCCGGGAGATAACACCTATGATATGAGTTTCAGGTCCCCAGACATATTGAACAGATTTTGGATGAAATAAGTGCTTCTCAAATCTAATCCAGCTTGGTCCCACTTTCAAACTATCCTCTTACAAAACAGTTCTTTAAGGTAATCACCATGATATTCAGAAATGAAGGGGTTAACGTGGTCACTATCACCTACTGGCTTGAAAAAAAGTTTACTATTCAAGGCAATCCAGAACACATCCTGTATACAGAGGGTTTCTGGAATGGAGGATGGAAGTACAAAGTAAATTGATACAAACTGAGTACGGCCTACAGCATCTTCCTAGCTGTTTTTGTTTAGGCCGGGAAAAGGGCTTTATTCTTTATCCAGGTCAGCCTCACCACTGCTATAAATGTGGCTCCAGTAGGCATTTAAGTAGAACATGAGACAAGCAGAAATGCACCCAATGTGGTGAACTAGGTCACCTGATGTCTGATTGTCATCACCCTTCCAAATGTACTCTGTGTGAAGATGGGCACTCATTTACAGACTGCCCCTGGGCTGCCCATATCAATGATAACAGAAATTACTGCATACAAGATTTTCATATCAATACTGCAGTAAAAGCTGCTCAGAGCCCTCTCCCCCTTTTGGGAGGGAGCATACTACTTTTCCAACAAGACACACAGAACCGGTTCCCATGGAATCTGTACCGACTGAGCATTGTGCGGAGGAACCTATAACTGTTCTCTCCCCAGACCGACAAAGCTCCTCCATGGAGGCTTCTGTCATGGATATAACAACAATGCCCCCCCCACCACCACTGAAGGGGTCTTTTACGGTAGTCTCCAACAGACGGAGGAGTTTACAAAAAGGAACACAGCAAAAGACATTGGACGCCTCAAACTTCCCTATACAATACCTGTACTGTTTAACAAGATTACAAGCCTGATGCAGGGATGGAATCTGATTCCACTTCCGTCCAATCCTCTCAGGTGGAGGGGGTTTCTGACACAGAACAACAAATAGAGGACCTGTCTACAGCCCCCCAAAAATCTAGACCTGAGTCTAGGAAATGGGTAAAAAAAAAATTGTACTAAGGTTGCTGCCAAAGGTTTGATTGAATATGTTTTCTTTACAGGTATTGTTTCTGCCCCTTTTTGCTTTAATGATCAGTCTGTATAATATTACTGTGGTTTCCCTTAATGTTAATAGTATCCAGTCTGATAGAAAGAGGCTTTTGATTTACTCATTACTTGAAAAGGGCCTACAAGATGTGGTATTCTTACATGATACCCGCCTACACACTGTGCTGGAAATGGAACAAGCCTTTTTAGGCTGAAAATGGGGAGTATCTTATTGGTCCATAGGGGAAGAAGCATGTAGTAGGATGGGTATCTGTGTAAACATCCACTCCACGCATAAAACACAGATTTTAGATATTGTCACAGGCTGGGTATTACTGCTTGATCTTGTTCTCTGTGGATTACAGTGCTGTTTTATAAATGTTTATGCACCACAGTTAAAATCTGCTAGAGTCTATCTGTTTTGAGCTTTACAACCCTATTTATTTACTAACAAACATGTGTTCTTAGGGGGAGATTTCAATTGCAGTCGATATCGTACAGATAGAGGTCTAAGAACAAGTACAATGTTTTGCGATGCAAATTGTTTAAATGACCTTCTTTACCAAACAGGTCTGATTGCACTATCTGGAACACCCAAAAATACCTTTTTTCATGGCACTCAGGCTACTAGGATAGATTTCTGGTTTCTTTTGGCTTTCTTGAAGGTTATTTGTACCAATACACAAGTAGTAGCACCATCTGACTGTGAAGTAATAGAAGTCACGGTGTCTAACTATGACGGTATGCACTATGGTCCAGGATATTGGAGACTGAATTTAGAATTGTTATCCCTCCTGACGGTCACAGACAGCCTTTTTGTGTTACTCACAGGCAGAAAATTGGTCAGATTTTTATATGATAAATTCCAAGAATGGTGGGAGGACACGAAGAAGGATATTGAGATCTATTTCCAAAAAATAGGTAGGATAAATGGGAAATATAAATCAGATACATACAGTATCAAAACTACAGACCTCACTTTCAGGACCTTGTTTTCCAAGCTGCACAAGGGAAACGGGAAGTTCTGTCTGAACTAATAAGGGTGAGACAGAATTTGAATACCATACAGTGTAACAGGTTATAATCGTTAGAACAGGAACAAAGGTTTGTGTCACAAAGGAAAAAATACTTTTTGAACCCCTATCAGTTCTGTGCTCAGCAAAGACATCAAAAATATATAACACAATTGTATGACTACCAGGGAGCGGTCCTTATGACCAAGTCTGACATCTTACATGCTATAGATAAACACATTAACACACTATGTGGTACTTTGGAACCCTCCAATATGGCATACACCACTTGGCTCAATAACTGTACTTTTCCTCAGGTATCTCACTCAGAGACTAATATGTTGATCTCTCCGATTACATCTCTAGAGGTAACAGCAGTCCTGTCTCAAACAAAATCAGGTACAGCTCCCGAGAAGGATGAGATCCCCTATGAGCTTTATAAATTTATTAAGATATTGGTACAAGAATTTATAGAAGTATTACAAAAAATACTAGATTCTGGGTTTCTACCTGAAAGTATGTCTGAGGGTTTGGTATTTTTTATGTTTGTATCTGGGGATAGAACAGAACTAAAGAATTAGCGCCCAATAACACTACTTAATACTGACTTTAAGATGGGGACTTCTCAATAATGGACTATTGCCTTGTGCTGCCTCCCAGACAGACCCATCACAAACTTGTACATTACCAAACCGGACAATAACAGATAGACTCATTTTACTACAAGAAATATTACACAGGGGAGACACAGGGAAACTTACAGGCCTGATGTTTAGTCTAAATCAAGCAAAAGCATTTGACAAAGTACACCACAAATACCTATGGGAAGTCTTGAAGCATTACAAGATTCCAAACATTTTTATTCACTGGATACAAACCTGTTGTGCCACTGCAAAAACCCAAACCTATTGTAATGGCTGGTTGGTTGAGAAATGTAAGATTAATAGGGGGGTTAGGCAGGGTTGCCCCCAAAGCCCGTTCTTATACATTTTGACCCTAGATCCCTTAATTTGAAGGGTGGACATCTCCATTGCTGTCAAGGGAGTGTCCTTTTCTAGTTCAGATAAGGAAATTAAGAGCGTAGCACACGCAGAAGATATTTGTTTCATAGTGAGTGATTTTTCATCAGCAAATGAACTGGGAAACACTTTGGAAGGATTTATGGATCACACAGGGCCACAGGTTAATTTGGGGAAATATAAGTGTATACCAATAGGAAAGGAAAACATTTTAGAACCTCATATTATTGGCATCCCAGTCGTTCGAAAACCCTGCACCATCTTAGACCTCCTCTTTGGCACAGGAGATAGAACCCTCCTGAACTAGTCTTCTACGTTTCAGCTGGCACAAGACAAAGTAGCCCTCTGGAATAAATGGAAGCTATCAAAGAAAAAAAAAAGAGTCCAGGCAGTGAAAAAATTTTTGCTGCCTATGTTTTTGTATCTGAGCACAATTTTTTGCCTACCCCCGCAATTGGAAAATAAGATATACAGCTGTTTTTCCTCATGCATCTCGGGTAGTAGACTAAACCCCATTAAACAATGCCTGTTACTTGAGAAAAACAGCATGGCAGTTTAAAAATGGAGCAACTGATAGTATTTTTCTTTTCAATGTTTGTTTATACTAATTTGAAAACAATATTATCCAAAAAGGTCACCATTTGGACACCATGGGTAATAGATTATGTAGCCAACATTCTTGCTACATGGCCCACATACACTAACATACCAAGACAAAAATCTCTGCAACACCTTCCGGAAACTTTTAAAGCATGTTTTAGTAAACTTAAGTTATAGGGCCTAGCAAAACACCACATACTTAGATTCAGCAGGAAGGAAATATATGGGCGTACTTTACAGAAATTTTTCCAAAAGGCAGCACATTTTGATGCTTACTCACCCCAAAAAAGACTAGAAATGGGGAATATGTTAGAATCTCCCCATATACCACCCATTATGTGTAATGTATTATGGCTTTCATTTCATGGGAAACTGAATGTAAGGGGAATCTAAAACTTAAAAACTAGAGGACATATACTCAGGAGTGTAGCCAGAAATTTCCATTTTGTACACAATCTCCAACAGTTACACCCCCCTAATTAAAAAATGTACACATCCTTTCCAAATGGCACCCCCTTCCAAACAAGTCGGATTGTTGTCAGATGACTCCTCTACTCTCTAAAGAGGTTGTACATTGGACACTCCTCAGTGGCCTACACTAGCCCAAATACTACAGATTAGAATGATAATATTAACAGAGTGGCTTATGGTTTGTGGCAGGCACTCAACAAAACTGTACACAAATGTGTACAGTGAGTATGCCTGTCTACACCGTTGCAGATACTGCCCTAGAGACACGTGTCCCAACCAGGTGGAAACCATGGAACACCTGTTTCTAGAATGCCCCTTTATTCAAGGTTTCTGGCAGACACTTAGATGTAAGTGGCCCACATCACCCTTTTATCACCTATCCTTGAAAATACTGTGCCTAGACATTCTACCTTTCCTTTGGAATAAACACAATAGGACAACCCTTTGGCTCTTTTTAGTATGTTTCAAGTTTTATATATGGTATGTCCGGTGCAGATTAACAATCCAACAACTCTATTTTACGTCTGATGAACAGTTTTGTGCTATTGAAAATGCAGTAAAGAAACAAAAGACTCATGAACTATCTTTGGTTTCCCCCAATGTATTCCACAGATGGTGGGATAGCGTTAATTGGTTACCTTGACGCCAAGCCATCAAGTCCCAGTGAAAGGTATGGTCCCTTTTACTACTGTTTTATGCCAAGTCTACAGAGTAAAATACTAACCTTCTGCATGTTTTCATGCCAATTTACAGGGTTATGGGATGAGGGTAAACCATCTTATACTATTTTCTTTTGTTGTTTGGGAAACAATAAAAAAATACCTCCCCTACCGTCTTTTCGGGTGGAGGGGGTTTATGGTTCAGACTGTTATAATTTCCTTTTTCTGAGTACCACAAAGAAAAATCTAATTAGTAAATGAATGCCTGTTAATTCTTCTTTGTTTTATTTTTCATTTATTTGTTCTATGCTTGGTACACTTTTGTGTGAATTAACACAGTTGTATCCATTTTCTTTCAGTATTGTTGAAGTTAGAATAAAAATCTCCCTACTTTTTTTTCTAGTTGGGGGATGAGGGGGTGAACTTTTCAACTGTACTGCTTTATTTCAGTCTAGACAAATGAAGAACTACTTAAGTATGTTCCTTTATGATATAGTGTGCAGTAACACTAATTTATATGGGGGTTGTTTTTTAGGGAAAAAAGTAGGGTATGTTTGTATTACTATTGTGTTGGATTCATATTTTTTGTTCTATTACGATTGGGTGTGAGATGTTACACTATCTATTAATTTCACTTTGATGGTTTCATAAAATATTCCCCTACTCTTTCTGTGGGAAGGGGGAAGGGTTTCCATATAAACATGATTTACTTACTTTTGAAATTATTGTATGATGTAATACTTATTTTATGTTCTTGATTTTCCTTTTTTTTGTATGGAGTAATATATTTCCGTATTGGTCTGTTTTGTGCCTTGGAAAAATAAAAATTCCCTTACTCTTTTAGTGTGTGTGTGTGTGTGTGGGGGGGCTATTTTTAAAGTATTTATCTGACCAGTTTTAAGACCAGAAATATGGAATTCTGTTTTGGATGTATGATGAAATACTTATTCTTGTTTATGTTTATTTTTATTATGATTTGTATGCAGTAACTCTATTATGTGTATATTTTACTTTCAAGATTCTAACAAAAATTCCCCTACTCTTTTCATGGGGAAGGGGGTTGGAAGTTCATGTTAGTTTAGGATTTCCCCTTTTGGGTTCTGTATAATTATTTGATAGCAACCTAGAAAACGTATGACTGTAATACTTATTTGATTTATCTTTAATTTTTCTTATCTTATGATATGTGAATTATTTTGTGTGAATTAACACTGTTTGTAATCCTTTGTTTGTTGAAGTTGCAATAAAAGTGCCCCTAGTCTTGGAGAGAGGGTGCTTTTGGCCCATTTCCAAGATAGAGATTCCTGGAGTCTTGGAGGAGGTGAGACAGGTTAAGGAGCAACTCACCCTGGCCATGGAGTCTGCTGAGGTGACTCCAGTTGCGATTATTCCTGTGGAAATGGCGACTGTGGATATACTGAGTTTGCCAGTGAAACGAGCAGCGCCTGGGTTAGAAGACGAGGACTCTGACATGTATATTGTGTCAGAAGATTTTCAGGATGCCAATATGCTACCAGAAGAGGTGGCTAAGATTGAGTTTGGTCCAAGTGTGAAGTTGAGGAGCGGGGTGTGTCCCTGTTGCCAGATGCTGACAGGCTCTACTCTAAAAAACAGAAATGGAAGGCTAAAACCCAGGTGGAGAAGTCTGATGCCATACCGAGTAAATCAAAACGGGATGGGATCTCACATCAGACTGCCAGAGAATGGCTGAAGGAGGCTTTTTCCGTAGTTTCCCCGATGTACCTGAAGAACCGTGGACTCCAGAGTCTGCCTTATTAAACACTGGATGGCACTGAATGGCCTCAGGTAAGTGGGTGGCTGACCCAGCTCTTGATTATTCCATACTTCATTCACCAGCTGCAGGCCTGGGAGAACATAATGCAATTGCTGAGGGCACACAGGATGTGGCTGGGACTAGTGCTGGATAGTGTTTGGGGGAGGTGCAGTTGAGGAAGGATACCTCAGTGTTGATTAATGCCAGGCCACAATTGACAGATTTATATCCAAATGATGACACTGGGACTCGGAGGCCATTGAATAATCTAGTGGAGATTGCTATAGATGAAAGTAATGGAACCCAGAGGGGTGCAGACACACATAAAACCTCTGAAATTCAACCACCAGTCCCGGTGCTTGGAAAACTAGAGGCTGACATTATGGAACAACATCCTTGTGCTTTGGGGGTGGAAGGTGTCCAGTCGCAGTTCCCATCTGGGCATGTAACTATGGAGTCAGGTACAGCTTCAGAGGGTGAGGGGCGTCCGGCAAGGACAGATCAGGAGGCAGATCAATGATGTAACTCAAGGGATGAACACAGTGGATTGTCATATGGTAGAGGGGAAGGGAAGAAATCTCAACCACCCCCATGGGCCCCTTGGGTTTCTGATCTCTTTGACAAATCTCCCCCCATTCCTTGTAGACATGCTGTATGTATTCAATACAGGAGAGGGTTGGAAGAATACCCTGATTGGGAATATGTTGGTAGAACACTGATTAAAGAATCTCTACAATTTGTTCCTTCTGAAGTTCATGCCTTGCTCCATATCTCAGGAGAGGAGCACTTCGATGTGAGTTTTCATACTGCTCAGGGACTAGATTAGGTCTGGGCCCTGTATGACCAGAAAAAGGTTTTCTCTGGTTTGGACACCCTTCATGGTCATTTCTTTGACTAAACCTATGCTTAAGACTGCGACCATAATGTTTCGTACTGAAAGTATTCATATCAGGGATATCCACCATTGGTTGCAAAACCGGTGCGATGTGCTGGGGTCCCCTGAGCCCATTATTGATACAAAATCATTTTGGACTAGTGGCTGGCACTTTAAAATCAAATTGCAACAAAATGAAGTGGGTATCTTGCATCTGCCCAACAGTTTCTTCATCGGCAGGGACCGAGGGGTATGTTTCTACTTGGGCCATCATAAGGCCTGCCAGAGATGCAGGGATAGAACCCACATAGCAAGTTCATGTGACAATCTTCGTTGTACTCTCTGTGTGGAATATGATCATATCTGTACTGCCTGCAGGAATGAGGTTTGTTGTAACCTATGTGATGCTAGGGGTCATGTGTTCCATTGGTGTCCCTGTGCAGCCCACAATAGGGACAACCATGTAAACCAAGATATTTTGATCTACAGGGCTCAGAGGAAGTTGGAGGGCCATCCTGATGTTTCTACTCCACAGCCTCTGACCCCAGCTGATGGGCACTAGGCTACCGACAGTGTGCCACCTGCTGGTTCCTTTAATCCTCAACCCCTGACACCTGGGCAGGACCAGGAGACAGATATTCAATGACTATCCTCATTAGGTGATGAACCTACCCTGGACCCACCAGGACCCCCACAAGGACAGGCTGGATGGACTGCCACCCCTCCCCTTCCTCATCATGTGTGGTGGACGGTGAGCAGCACCTTTCAGATCTGGTTGGTTCAGATAATGGGGCAATGCCACCCAGCAACCCTGGACTACATTGGGTACTTGAAGAAGCACCATATTGCATACTGCTTCCACTTCAGAACTGAGTTGCAGTAATAAATTTGAGGTTGTGGCTAAATACACTGAGTGGGGGGGTCGGGGACAGAGGGGTTTGATTCTGCTGTTTCCTCTCACTCTCTTCCCCCCATTGATTGCAGAGAAGGTTGTAAGAAGGAAAAAAAAAGAAAAAACATGGGAGGGTGAATTCTGATTAAGTGATTTCACTTAAATACCTATGACTATGAGACCTGTGACCTTAGCTATGGTTAATGTTTGTAGCATCCTTAATGGGGGTAGATGGATAGCTGTATTTTCTTTCCTTCAGCAACAACTTGTGCAAGTGTTATTTTTGCAGGAAACTTGGATCAACATGTCTTCCCTGGTAAACCAATGTAAGAAAAGCTGGCCATGGGGTCCGACATATTCGTCCTTTGGTCTCAACAGGGCTGATGGGGTGGGCATTCTGTTTAAAGGGGTCACTTTTACCCTGCATAAATTGATGAACATCACTCCGGGGTGTGTGTTTATTCTGGATGGTTTACTGTATGACACAGCATGTCGATTTATTGTTGTTTATGGGCCCCAGGGGAAGGCAGATAGGGTAGAACTTTTTAAAACACTGCAACATTTTCTGATAATTACTAGATGAGTCTTTATGGAGGGAGATTTTAATTCCCCCTAGATGCTGCAGACAGGGTTTTGGTTAACAGAAAAGTGTACTGTGATACCCATGCCTTGCAAAGCTGCTTTGAGGTCACAGGCATGCTTGATACAGCTAAATTGTTTCATCAAAAAAAAACTGGACAACATGTATGTCCAGGGCAGACTGGCAAGCAGGACTGATTTTTGGTTCTTAAATTCCAATATGCATCTGATGGATTTTTGGGTGGTCCCAGTGGAATGGTCTGACCATCCTATGGTACGCCTATGGGTCAATCTTCAAGGTACAGTACAGCCTCCTAAGAGTAGCTGGAAATTTAATATATCTGTCTTACAGGACAGGATTATTCACTTTAAAATGAATCATCTATTACGGGCACAGAGTACAGTGACTTGTTTATATGACACCATGGGGGAATGGTGGAGAGATACACAGTTGGAAATTGGGAAATGTCTGATGCACATTGGAAAACAGCAAAATAATTCTAAAAATCTTCAATATTTATCTCTTCATCAACATCTACAGTTTCTTTATTCTTTAGTTAACACCACTCATCTGGATTACAGTACTCAGATTACCCGGATTAAAAACCAAATGTGGCTTTTCCAGTATGACAGGGCAGCTTCCTTGACAGCTATGTTACAGTTTGAGACTCTAAAGACACCATTGGGGGACCCTTGTGAGACCTTTAAGGCTCGACTGGAAAATACCTGCATAAAGTTTTTACAGGATTCTGATGGGTCAATTAAAACACCTCCACAGGATCTGGAATGACTAATACAGGATTATATGGAGTCTCTTAACCCACCCTTCCCCCCAGAAATGTCCCAGATGAGCTCTTACGTTAATCATTGCTGCTCACAGATACAGGCTTCGACATTACAACATTTAGATGGGTTGATTTGCTGAGATGAATTAGTTTCTGTTATTCAGGACATGAGAAAAAAAGTTACTCCTGGGTCTGACGGGTTGCCATTAGAATTTTATCTGACCTTCCTGGAGGACTTAGTAGAACCCCTGCTCTTGGTGTTCAGTGAGCTTCTCTAGCACCATAACCCTGAGGATAGTTTTTTGCAAGGGGTCTTAAAATATATTTTTAAATCAGGGGATTTGTCTTTGATACAAAATTGGTGCCCCATTAGTTTATTGAACACTGACTGGAAAATCCTATGTAAAGTAATACATACCCAGTTGTGACCACATTTACCTGATTTAATTCATCTAGCACAAACTTGAGGGGTACCTGATCACAGAATTCAGGATAATTTAAGATTGATCAGGGACTATTTTGAAGGTTGTCAACTTAATAAATAGGTTGACTTCTTAGTCTCCTTCGATCAGAGCAAGGCCTTTGACAGGGTATTGCATCCCTCCTTATTTGAGGTACTGCGTCAATACAAGGTGCCCAACAGATTGATCTGAGCCCTACAGGTCTTATATGCTGCAGCTTCAGTGAGACCTCTGATTAGGGGGCATTTGGGACAACCCCTGGCCTTACAGGTGGGGGTCCCACAAGGCTGTCTGCTGAGCTTGTTATTGTATACATTGGTATTTGATACCTGTATCAGGTATATTGCATCTAATCAGTTGATTGAGGGCTTATGACTGCCAGGACAGGCTACTAGAACAAAAATTTCTGCTTATGCAGATGACCTTTGTCTCTTTGTGACCTCCCAGAATTGTGTCATCTTAGCCAAACAAGAATTATACAGTTATGGTAGGATGTCTGGAGCCCAGCTGAATATAGATAAGAGTGTAGGGATAGAATTAGGCATACCAACTGGTATTTCTAGGGTGGCTGGCATTACAATTTCTAGTAACCCTATAAAATTCCTAGGTCTTTATTTGGTCCTAGTGACATGGCTCAAAAAATTGTCTGGCTGCCCTTCAGAAGTGTGATTGGACGGTTGAAAAATGGAAACATTGAGCCATGTCCAAATACAAGCGAATATTTGTTACGAAACAATTTCTGACTCCCCTATTATTATATGTTGGGTGGGTGTTATCCCCTTTCTGTTAGGAACCAAAGTCTATGGAATGTTTTTTCGCTTATTTTGTGGAAATAGACTTAACCCAATCAAACGGGTATATACTTATTTGTCTAGACTAAATGGAGGTGTTGGGATGACAAACCCATTAGTTTTCTTTCATGTTATTTTTTGATGGTGAATATCCGTTGGTTGTTGTTAAGGGTGGGAACTGGGGGGGGCAGCAAGCTGGTCACACATCCTGCTTGACGATTATTTGAGGCACTAGCAGGACACTCCAATTAAACCCTTACCTAGAATGAAAGTCCCTGGCTTCATGAAACCTACATTGAGAAAATTATGTTTCTGGCAGGTAACGAAGTCGGAACTGGTTCAATCCACACGACAACAGCTTTATGATTTAATCATGGGAAGAATTGGCCCGGCTCTCCCAGAGTTTACATTTTGTTCCCCAACACGTTAGGGAAGCTATTTCACAACTTAACAATAAAAGGATTCCTATTTGTATGTGGGACAATCTGTTGTGTACATATGGCAGATTGAACGTTAGAGGGAATTTGAAATATAAGGCTCTGGAGTAGAGGGGGTGTCCCTACACTGAATGTCTGGAACTGGAGGAAACTATGTCCCGTTTTTTGTTCAATTGTTGTTTTTCTTCTCAGATGTGGGTGTTTTTGATCCACAGGTGTCAACTGCCGTGGTTATGCAGGCTGACTTATGAACAATTGGTGCTAAGCCAATATACTAGTAAATGTGCTTCATATAATAGGAGTACTCTGGAGGTGTTTTTTGCTTGTCTTAAGTTTAACATCTGGCAAGCCCATAGTAAATCTGTCCTTCAGCAACAGCATATGACCTTTTTATCCATTGATAAATTGATTGAGGCAGCTTGTGTAAAAGTCTATAATAATGATTTGTCAAATAATACTAATCAGAGAGTGAGAGCCCCATGGAAAGGGTTACAAAAACTGATTTCATGATCTAGCGAAGGGTGTTTATTTATTACCTGGTTTGATCAATGGAATTAATTTTTGTTTTCTGACATTGTTTTTTCTTCCTAACCGGTTGTTTTGTGAGTGTATTTCATGTAGTATCTGTTCATGTTTGTGTTGGTTCATGCCCCCCCCCTTGTTTGTAGTTATGATATATTTGTTGGTTACCCCTTATTTTTTGTCATTTATGTATGGTTCCTTTTTCCTTTCCTTTATGTGGTTGACTTATGCTGAATATTGTGTTTTTTGTTTTATGTTAAAGGGCCTTTCCTTTTTTAGTGACAATTTTTATTACATTATGCATTATAAGTAGTGGGATGTGTTCTGGGGAGGACGGGGGGGGGGTGAACTTGTTCTGATTTTTGTGTATGCCACTCAGCATACAAGTGAGCAGTGCGGTGCAGCATACTAACATGAGATGGCACCATGCAGCACCCGCCATGTTGCCTGCCGGCAGAGTTTACGAGTGCTGGAGCGAGTAAGTGCAAACACTTATTTTTTGGTTTTTATTGCCAAAAGCTAAATTGGGCAGTGGGGAGCTTTACATAAGTACTGTTCTCCTTTAACATCCAGCTCAACTGTCACCAGAACAGGCAGATAGGACCTCGGTTTAATGTCTCATCTGAAAGACGGAACCTCAGGAGTGCAGTACTTCCCCCCATGCTGCACTACAGTGTCAGTATTGGGATTAACCCAAGTGCCTGGTGTGGGGATAGAACCCACAGTCTTCTAATCTCCCCATCTCAGAGGCGAGTGTGCTACCTGCTGAGCCACTGACACTGACTCTGAGGATACTACCTCAGAACCCGTGATCCTCGCACTTTCACTGTCCCTTATCCACACTGTCAATCAGGCAAGGTCGCGTTCTCCTTCAGACTCTGTGATCTTTGAAATCATCTCCTCCTCTTTATTCATCTCGTGCCCACTCTAGCCACACTGAAAAAGTAATTAAAGCGCCTCCTCCCAACTGCAACTGCTCCCCTTCTACTCCCTGACCACTCCTCTACTCCTCCCTTCCCCCTCCTCTCCCCCCACCTTGTCTTCCACCTCTGCTTCTCCCTCCCCTCCTCCCCCCACTTTCTCTGCCACCTGGTACACTGTGTTCCCCATATTTTCACTTCCCTGCATTCCTTTCCTGAGACCACACTACCCTCCTACCCTCAACATCTCCTCAATCCTTCCTATGTGCTTGTCCTATTTTTTTTTTGCATGTGTATATCTGGCACACCTTTATATATATTTATTTATTTTTTTTCCCATGTATAGTTGTTTACACTGTATTATACTACCTACTGCACTCTGCACCTTGTAATTCTCTGCTACCCCAAATATATACCTTGCATGTATATTTAAGCAATAAGGCATGACAGGGTGTGTGTTATTGTCTAATAACATCACTCCTGGGGTGGGTTGAAGTACGAGGCACAGCTGAGTGCTTCCACCACCCCAGGAGTGATGTTATCAGACAATAACACACACCCTGGAGTGTCTTATTGCTATTATACAATGGCTCGTTTTAAAAATATTAATAAAAAGCTTTAAAAAAAATTGTAACATTTTTATTTTTATTCTTTTTTGAACTGGAGCCATATTTTGCTAACATGAGAAAAAGTAGTCCAGTAGGTGATGCTGTTGCTTATACTGTGGGTTTCATGTAGATGTGTCCCCCCCCACACACATATACACACACACACTCATTGTTAATGTGGTGACCTTTGCTCTAACATGAATCTGTGTGGTTCCCCAGCTTGTCCTGGGGCCCGGCGAAATTATTTTTTTTTGTTTCCCCGTGAAAACTAACAGAGTGAAAATGAGAAAATAGCAGAGCTGCCTGGAGACTTCCAGTTTCCCATGTTCGCTCCGTAACCGGATATCATTAGAATGTGTGAGTTACGGAACTGTTCTGGTTTTTATTGTTAAAGTGGTTTATTTGAATGTCTAGTGTATGTGGCTTTGGTGAGAGACTGCCATGGGCTTCAAAAGCAAGTGTGTTAGGTTTTTGTGGAAACGGCTGAGCACGTGCGTTTTACTAATGTGGAGCAGCGTCTGTGAAGTGAAAGAGACGGCAGCTGTTTTTCTTTTTTTCGTGAAGCCGACAGCTTTTATCTGAATTCCCGAGACACCCTGGCACTGAAGTTTGTGTATGTGTGTGTGTGTGTGGGGGGTAAGCCGTGTCAGCTTCAGCGCATCGTCGGCTTCACGATGACTTGCATTGGGAGGGAGGAATTTTACTGTGATGTGGTCATTTGTGTGCCTGGTCTTAATACAGTGATGTTATTGTGTAATATCATCACTGTACCAAACACCTAATTAATCAGAATAAGAATTTTCCTTTCATTGTATAATTAAGCAATAAGGCATGACAGGGTGTGGTTATTGTTCATAACATCACCCTGGGTGGGCAACATGAGGCAGTCGAGTGCTTCCACCACCCCAGGAGTGATGTTATTAGACAATAACACACACCCTGGAGTGTCTTATTGCTATTATACAATGGCTCATTTTAAAAATAATAATAAAAAGCTTTAAAAAAAATTGTAACATTTTTATTTTTATTCTTTTTTGAACTGGAGCCATATTTTGATAATATGAGAAAAAGTAGTCCAATAGGTGATGCTGTTGCTTATACTGTGGGTTTCATGTAGATGTGTCCCCCCCCCACACACATATACACACACACACACACTCGTTGTTAATGTGGTGACCTTTGCTCTAACACGAATCTGTGTGGTTCCCCAGCTTGTCCTGGGGGCCCGGCAAAAATGTTTTTGGTTTTTTTTGTCTCCCCTGTGAAAACTAACAGAGTAAAAATTAGAAAATAGTGGAGCTACCTGGAGACTTCTGGTTTCCCATGTTCGCTCCATAACTGGACATCATCGGAATGTGTGAGTTATGGAACTGTTCTGGTTTTTATTTTTAAAGTGGTTTATTTGAATGGCTAGTGTATGTGGCTTTGTGAGAGACTCCATGGGCTTGAAAAAGTGCGTAGGTTTTGTGAAATGGCTGCTGCCATGTTTTACTAGTGTGGGGCAGCATCTGTGAAGTGGAAAGATGGCAGCTGTTTTTCTTGTTTCATGAAGCCGACAGCTTTATCTGAATTCCTGAGATACCCTGGCACTGAAGTTTGTGTGTGTGTGTGTGTGTGTGTGTGTGTGTGTGTGTTGGGGGTGGCGTGTCAGCTTCAGGGCATTGTCGGCTTCACAATGACTTGCATGGGGAGGGGGGATTTTACTGTGATGTGGTCATTTGTTTGCCTGGTCTTAATACAGTGATGTTATTGTGTAATATCATCACTGTGCCAGGAACACACTGACCAATCAGAACAGAGGAATTTTCCTTGCCATTTTATAATTACTGATATGTATATTTGTTCTACTGTGTATACCCAGATTGTCCTTGATGTTTTACTACCCTGACTATTGTAAATCCCATTACCCTCTCCCCCGGGTTGCACCTGGAAACAAGCCTCAGCTCAGTGTGCCTTTCCTAGCTACCAAATTTAAAATAAATAAATAAGGGCACCAATAAGGAAGGGGCAGTGCTGCATCATTATATTGCAGTGTTTGCAGTGTGATCATGGGGGCGGGTGGTGGTGGTGGTGGTGGTGAGGAGCACCATACTTAAACATGCTGGCTGCACCAGAGCTTTAGAAACTTTTTATGAGCAGTCAGGTACAAAAACTCTTCATTTAATATTGTTCCTGCAGGGGGATCTGTGAGGTGAAGCCCCAATCTGTGCAGTGGTCAGGGCTTCACATCTGCCATTAGTTCTCCTTTAACTTGCTTATGCTCCCAGGTTGCACTTGCAGACAAACTTTGGCTTACTGTGCCTTTTCTGGTTACACAATTTTCCCTTTGCCCTTTTCTTTCACTTGTCTTTCAATAAGCTCTGTGATTCTTTTGGTTTCCCTTTTTTCTTTTCTAAAGTGGGTTTACATATTTATTTATTTCCTTTTTTTTGGGGGGGGAGTGGTATTTAACTTTACTTACCTTACACAATATTGAAAGTAATGGTCTTTGCATTTATCATGGGGCTGATGGAAGCTGGAACTGAGGACTTCTTTCCAGTTCAATGATATTGTACTGAGGCATTTGCTTTTGCTACTGTGCTGTTCCTCTGTTGATGGGCCGTGGTTTCTCAGAAGTTTCAAACTATGGAGCTGTTTTTCTTCATTTAGCTTTGAGTAATCGTTTAAACTTTGTAATTGTTTGTGGCCTGAGACTTGAATTATTTCTGTGGGTGCCACTCCACTGTCTGATAGCTTTTATATGAGATGCTTTCTTACTGAGTGGTTAGTGATTTTCTTGTCTGTCTCTAGTGCAGCCTTTTTGAATCATTGTTTTCATCAGAGTGACAAATTTATTGATGCAAACAGGCTGATTTTTGAACCATGATGCCGGACAGTGTGGCTTACTGTTTGAGTTGATAGCCAGGAAAACTGGTGAGTCTGGTGTAAGGCACTTTTCAGGTCTGTGTGCCTTGTAACATACACAGTTTGACACTGGGCACTGATCTGTGTTGGCTGAAGTTGCATAGGCCCTAGGTTTTAATTTTCTTGTCTCCCACAGATTTACCCCAGATCTAGTTTTTGTTTGATGTTCCTGATGAAACTGTAGGTATTGCATCTCATTTTCATCTTTTTTCAGCTCTGTGTCACCCCACTTTATATTGTTGGTTTCTGTGTTTCCTCAATCTCCAAAGTGTATGGTCATTATTAGCCACATGGTGTTCAATAGTGACTCTGGGATGTGTGGTCCTAGTTGCTGAGCTGCATAGAGTTTTTCTATAAGTGTCTGTTAGTTTATTTGCAGCATTTGGTTTATTTCTCTACCTGAGGTCTGTTTTTGTATGGAATGTTAGAATGCAAGAGGCTCCTGGCTTGAGACTGGGTGTGTGTCTTCTAGTGGTCCAGTGTCATTTTCAATCTGCGATAGAATTTCCTCGATTTCTAAACTGACAGACTGGTCATGGCTTTCCATTTCATTCATTTGGAAATGCAACAGTATTTTTAAGCCAGAACAACTGTTTTATTTTAAATGTATTTGTTTTTGATTGTGGTTTCTGTAAAGAGCTGTCGCAACGGCACTTTGCAGTTTGAAATCTGTTGTGGTATAGTGGCATGGGGAATGTACTGGTTTACTGGTTGGCACATCTTGAGACCTTTCAGGTGTGTTCAGTGTAAGACAGATGTGTGTAGTTCGATATGACAGCGGGTGCTGGCAACCTTTCTGTGAGACAGGAAGCCAGCCAAGTAGTGGGGAGTGGGTTCGGGAGCAGCAGAGTGCCTTTGGAGAATCTGCTGCATTGTGGTTAGGATTGGGTTTGTATGCCAAAAAACAAAAAAAAGGAAGCAGTGTGGAGTGTTTTGTACTTGATAGTGCTGCTGGTACTTATTTTACATGAGGAATTTGCTTCTGATAGTATTTTTTCTTTGCTTTGGAACCAAGTGAGGTGGATGCAATGAGTTGCTATGCCAGATTGTGAGTAGTGCCAGCCAGCTTGCCAGGCAGGAGGGAGGGGAAGGGGGCAGTGATGCACCTATGTACATAAATGCAGCATTATGTCACTATTGTGCACATAAATACTGATGACATATCTGCCATGTACTTAAATGAAAGTTATGCATACTGAGGCTCAAATAAAGGTTTTTATATCATTGACTTTCAGCTCACCCCTATTGCATACATTTGTATATTTAATGGTTAATTAATTAATTAATTTATATTTACTTTCCCAATATTTTCACATTTTCAGTTTGCTGACTTGATACCTTTAAGGTGGTACTCAAATGTTGTTTTCACCATTTAGCTACAGTAGTTAAGGTTTTTATTGTCCGTTTGTACCCATTATAAATAGTTTTTAATTTTGTATTAATTGTTGATGAGTTCATTTTTGTTTGCCTACATGTGACTTACTTATTTTTCAATAAAAAGTAAATTATAAAAAAAAAAAACACTAGAAGGCAACAATCCTCTTAAAAAAACACCAAGTCCAGGCAAGAAGCATGAGCAACCCTTATGCATACCTATACTGTGATATATTTTACTGTCTATTTTTGTCTTCAGTAAATCTTTTTCTTTTCGCACAGAGTGCAACTGATCTTTCCTGTGGCCCATTTACTTTGTAAGGTTGATGAGTGCTATGCTTTGTCTGTCTCTGGTGGATGTTGTGTTGGTGTTGGACCCCACTGTTGCTCTATTATGGCGGTCTTTTGGTGTTTAGATTCCCCAATTGTTTTCCATTCTTTGGTCCTAGTCATGAACTGATAGATACCATAACAGGCTAATCTACTGCTTGGTTCATAAATAGTGGAACTTTAGCCAGGACACTGAAGAGATGACTCTACTATTGTCACTTTCGAACTATGAGTTCTCTAACTTACAGCAATCCTCAAGTCGATGAAACACTTCAGTCTAGAAATGAACCTTTAGAGACAATAACTGAGCCTCCCCATTTAAATACACTGTAGCACTTTAGCACACCTCTCATCATAAGGTGTCCATCCCATTAGGAGTTAACAGAAGTCTTAGAAATGTGCACATTTTAGCTGAGTCACAAGAGGATGGACATACTCCCCAGACCAGTATAACATCACAGGACAAACTGGGGCTTTTTGCACTAAGTGGGGCTGAGACTAGACTACAGGGGCACAAGGGCAATCCAGGTTTCAAAATGACTGACCTTTTCCAAAATCAAGCAGAACTGGCAAAAAGGCAAAATACTATGAGACACTGAGGGGAAGAGTGGGGTGGCCAGATTGGGGCAATGAGGACCAAGAGACTCACTGGGGCAAAAGGTTTGCCTTGTCAGATGCTCATTCCCAAAGGCTCCACGTTAAGTGGACCAGTAGCTTGATTAACCCTAGTATCTCATCCAACTCGCATGGTGTTGTGCAATGCCAGATCTTTTAAAAACAAGATGGCTATTATAACTGATCTTGTTAGGTCAGCAGACCTGGCTTGCATCACAGGGACCTGGCTGGATGAGAATGCTTGCCCCAATTTGGTGGCAGCAATTCCAGCTGGTTTCTCGGTGATATACCATGAGAGACTGGATTGCAGGGGCAGGGGTGTAGCAATCTGTTGTAAATCAGAACTCAACCTTGTTGATGTGCCAGTTGAGGGAGTCAGATCCTTCGAGTGTGTTGTGGTTGCAGGTGTGGGCTGCAGGATCATTCTCATTTACTGTCCACCCAGTGCTGAGAAGTCGTTCCTGCAGGAAGTCATGGATTTTGTTGTCCACATAGTATTGGAGTACCCGCAGATTGATGGTGCTGGGTGACTTCAATGGCTGGGTCGAAAACAAACTCTCACCATTTGGTCAAGACTTCCTCTGACTTATGTCTTTGTTGGACTTCACATAGGCAGTTGCCTCTGCAACTCACATTAAAGGCCTCTTGTTGGATATGATTTTCCTCCTGGGGATGGAAACCTCTGACTTGGTGGTGGAACCAGTCGGATGGTCCGATCATCACATCATAAGGTTCAGCTCCTTTGCTCCCCCTTGTAGACCTGACCCTGTGGAGATGGTTCAGTACCACCTTTTTTCGGGGTGTGACTCCAGATGGTCTTTTGGCAGAACTGGACCTATTGGGATTACTAGGTGCAAGCGAGGGTCTCGAGAACCTTCTACAAGCCTATAATTGGGTTGTGACAGGGGCTCTGGATGCCATGGCTCTTGTCCGGGCTCACCCTCTCACCCTACACTCTCAGTCCCCTTGGTTTGATGGGGCCTTGAAGAAGTTGAGGTGAGAGAGGAAAATGTTAGAACTGGCCTGGATGCCAACAGACTTAAAACGATGGAACATTTTAGACACTATCAGTTGGCAATCTCCCATAAAAAGGCAGAATTCCTGTCCAAGGAGATTGCTGCAGCTCAGAATTGACCAGCTCAGCTCTTTCGAACTGTGGACAGACTGTGCTATCCAGCCTGTCTGCAAGTTCAGAGCGTATGAGGAGCTTGCTCACTTCTTTGCTGATAAGGTTGCCAATATCAGGTCTGGGATCCGTTCAGCTCATTCTATGGGGAGGGTACTGTAGTCAGCAGATTGCCGTTATACCTCAGTGTTGCTGGATGGAGTTAGAATGGCTAGAGATTAAGGATGTCATGTGGATTCTTAGGGATATGCGCCCAACCTGTTGTAGTTTGGATCCTGGCCTACTCACCTTTTATTTGGCTGCATGGATGTCATTGGCCCAGTCCTTGCGGAGATAGTCTGGTGTTTGCTGGAGATGGGTGAGTTTCCTTGCTCCCTGAAGGAAGCAGTGGGGCCTCCCCTTCTCAACAAATCTTCACTTGACCCAGACTGCCCCGCTAACTACTGACCGATCTCTAATCTTCGGTTTGTGGGGAAGGTTATTGAGAAGGTCATGGAGATACAGTTGGAGAGCTATCTTACCATCCATGACCTCTACGATCCTCTTCAGTTGGTTTTCATAAGAGGCATAACTCCGAGATCGCTCTGGTTCAGGTGCTCAATGATCTCCTGATTATAAGAGACCAGAAATAAGAGACCAGAAATCCCATACCATCTTGGTATTTCTAGATGTTTCTTCAGCTTTTTACACTGTGCACCATGGGGTGCTGCTGGAACACCTGTGTGTCATCTGTGGCCTGTCTGGTATGGTCCTCAGATGGTTCCATTCCTTCCTCACTGGCAGATCTCAGAGAGTGGTCTCGGGGATTTATTCCTCTGAGGCATTCTCCCTGACATGTGGGGTGCCGCAGGGCTCCATGCTGTCCCCCATGTTCACAGTGTATTTGTTGCCATTAGGAGACATTGTGAGGTAGTATGGGCTGAGGATTCACTGTTATGCAGCATGCATAATGATGATGCACAGCTCTACCTGTCCTTCTCACCTGACCAGGATAGTGTGCTCATGGTGTTTAACAACTGCCTGGCAGAAATCCAGGATTTGATGAATACCAGTTGGTTGAAGCTGAATTCCAATAAGACCGAGGTGTTGGTGGTGGATCCCAGTCACTGGATAGAGGGGTTGGGGACGGGTTGTCCCTCAGGGCTTTGGCTAGGAGGGACCCAGTTACCGACCTCTGAACATGTGTGAAATCTGGGGATATTACTTGATGATAGTTTGATGCTCCATTCCCAGGTGTCAGCCATGGTCAAGTCCTCCTTTTACCATCTGAGGAATATCGCCCAGATTAAACACCTCGTTCCATCTGGCAACCTTCCAACTTTGATTCATACTTTTGTAACTTTGCATCTGGACTGCTGTAACTTCCTTTACCTAGGGCTTCCTGGGGTTGATATCCACTGCTTGCAGCTGGTGCAGAATGCTGTGGCCAGGCTACTGTCTGGATCATCCCGATCCAGTCATATTGCGCCTATGCTGTGCAAACTGCACTGGCTGCCAGTTCGGTGTCGAATCACCTTCAAGGTTGGTTTACTGACCTTTAAAGCCCTGCATGGAAAGGGATCGAGCTACCTGCAAGAGCTCCTGCATCCTTATTTCCCCCTCCGACCACTCCACTCGACCAAAGAGGGGTTGCTAGAGATTCCCAGGGTATGATTAAAAACATCTGGTTCGCAGGCATTTTCATTTGCAGCCCCAACCATGTGGAATTCTCTGCCTCATTCGGATACATGAGTGCCTGACAGTGGACAGCTTAAGACTGCCTTAAAAACTTGTTTATTTGAACT
Source organism: Neoceratodus forsteri (assembly GCA_016271365.2). Classification (NCBI taxonomy): domain Eukaryota; kingdom Metazoa; phylum Chordata; order Ceratodontiformes; family Ceratodontidae; genus Neoceratodus; species Neoceratodus forsteri. The sequence continues at coordinate 536,830,199 of CM057458.1, forward strand.
TGCTTTTAGTGCCGTCTTTTAATTGGACTTCTATTTTGAATTGTATTTATATATTGAAAATGTATTTTAGTATTGTATGGTTTTAATTGTAGTTTATTGTACAGTGCTCTGGTACTCAGTGAAGAGCACTATATAAATAAATGTTATTATTATTATTATATATAGGATAGTGTATAGCCGCCCATACACAACAAGGCAATTATTCACCCGAGTGTTTGCTATGATGGCTGATAACCTTGAGAGCTAAGCTCGAGAGGTCCCTCTGTAGTCATAAAAAACATGAGGGGGAAAAGTTGCTGAGTTGTTTGGGAGGTCATACACTGTTCTATTTAGTGTATGGTGCCCCAAAATACAGGATCGCTTCTGTTTTTTGACCATCGTCTCTCAATGGAGACTCACACTCCTGGTCTCTCCAGCCTGCCGACCAGATCACGCACAGGAGTCACCAACCTCCCCCTCCTACTATATGAATGGCAGTGGTGGGGTTGATTGCATTGTGACGTCCTCACTAATGCAGAATGAAAAGTCATTCTGCGTTAGTGAGGACATCACTACTGAAGCAGAATGACTTTTTGCGGGTGTATGGACTTCCATACACAACCGCATTCCACCATACACTATATTATTATTATTATTATTATTTGATACAGAGAATGGATAGACACGACCTCTGATAGGACCTATAGTATGTTGGCTGCAAATTCTTAAAGATTCAGCTAATTTTATTCTGCTTAGAAATGTATGCCCTAATATACATGTTGGGAGATACCACCTTCGGTGTAAGTTTTAAAACAACTGCCTCTGTTTTGTTTGAAAATTAGGGTATCAATGTTTCTGATAATGCAGTACTGACTCAAACAATAATGTTGGGTTTTGAGGCAACCCTGTCCAATAATAAACTTTGAACAGATACAGACAGGTGGTTGAAAATTCAGAGTTTGTCAAACTAATGCATGAATACAGTTCTTGCCCAGCAGTTTCTGAGATGCGACAGGGGCATTTGTTTTTATGCTAGCCAACCAAATGCATGCTACAAATGTGTCTCTAGATCTCATTTTGAGTAATGCATGTGACCAGCTTTGATGCAGTCTTTGCACAGAATAAGGTCATGTGAGTCAACAGTGTGTCAATATGATTAAATGTAACTTATGTGATGAAAGGAGTCATTCATAGATGCAGTGTCAATGTGTCTCTCACAGCTAGGAGAACACAATGGATCAAGAGTCACTCCTTACTTGGGCTGAAACAATAACATGATAAAGGAAAAAAGTTGCAGGAGAAGCAAACTCAAACGGTGCCAGCTCAGTTAGAAGAAATGACAGCAACAGCAGAATTCTCGGTACAAAATATGGCAAGAGTGGTAGACACAGACAGTATCTTGGATAGAGATATGTTAAAGAATCTAGTAATAGAACAAAGGGAGATCTTATACAAATGGATACCACTAACATGAAGATGGAGAAACAAGAGGAACTGGAGGTGGATCCTCTGGATAGTAGTGGCAAATCCAATAGGGAAGGACCCACAGCAGAGTAAGTGTTGTAAATGCAGTGCATGATCATACAGGATATGAAGCTCTGGAGTATATATTGCCCCCACCCACCACCACTACCACTATCATAACCACTAGGGAAATCATTCTTGTCACAAGCAAAAGGAGACCAACTGGACAGAAGCCAAAAATGAAGCTCCCTAAGGCAGATAGATGAAGAACAAGATCCTACTATACAGAAGGGCAATAAATTTAAACTTCTGTTAATCGATCAGGACTGGAGGATTCAGAAATGGATAAGAAAAACCTGGAAACCTCATTGATCACCTCCTCTGAGAGGTTGATTGCAGAGCAGACATCACATGAAAAATCTCCTGAACTGAGACTTTCTGAAACTCTGTCCAGAGTAGCTGTGTGCCCTCACAACCCCTGATTCTTCCATTGTTGGGAGTCACCTCAGCCTGAGAGATCACAATACTGATGGAGGACACTTTGTTGAGGAAGGAAAGGAATGAATTCCTCACACTTGTCTGTGGAAACTGCTCCTCCAGACTTCAGAGGAGCAGGATGTAAAAGACTGCCTACAGTGCCTTCACTTGGGTGATTGCCCTCTGGTACACCCTATAATGAACCCTCAGAGTGAGCTTGTCCTTCCTCAAGCATGATCTCTATCAAGCCCACTCTAATCTCCACCCTTGTGTCTTTGACCACCATAGCTCATCCTTGTACCATGGCAAGCTAAGGCAGGGGACTATTGGGGGGACAGGAAGAGAAAGGATGGTGTCTACAGTATTTGAAAGAGCCTTATTAAAGTCCTTCATGACTGGATTGACTCCATTCTCACAGGCAGGCAGTATGCTTGAGATGTTCAGGACATTGAGGAACCTACCAGAAGTCAGGTCCAGTTGAGGGCAGTTTTGGATTATCTCTACATAGAGGATAATCATTTGGGGGGGGGGTGAACTGGAATTTGACCATAAATTAACTGACCAAGCTATCATATCAGTCTTCATGTTAGAAGTGTCAAATCCCAGGGTGAAGATCTGGTCCGAGGTGTGGCCATGTTCATGGGTAGCTAAGGAAATTACCTGCATGAAGAATTTATTAGCATCCAGAGCAGACATCATCTGAAGGAATTTATTAGCAAACAGTATGGTCCTATCATTGACCCATTTGTTAAAGTTCACAATCAACAACAATCTGGCGGACTCTTCTAGTGTGGAAAAAAGTCCACAAATTCCTGCAAAACAGACATCCTCTCCCTCAAAGGCCAATCAATGAGGAGGATTTTGCACCCGATGTCTGACTTACCCCAAAACCTCACACATTCAAATGACCCCCCCAACACTGGGAAAGCAGTGAACCCCAGCTTATATCTAATAGAGGTGGCTATCCCATGACCCCCACACTCCCACCTGGAGTGATGCACTATGGAGTACCCATCTGGAATGGAGGCCTCCAGCCAAGACTGAGCTAGAGTCAACCTCGAGCCAGGTCTCCATGATGCATACCAAGTCAGCCAAGGAATAAAAACCACCATCTTTAATTCCTGAGCAACCTGATATTGCACAATATCAACCTAAGGAGAGGAGCAGGACTAGCTGGAACTTTGGTTACCACCTCTTTTTTCAGAGAAGGATATCTGGCAAGTGGAAAAAGATAGGAACTGTCCCCATCTGATAACAACTTCTGGTTAGGGTGCAACCTGCCACCCAATATTTTTTAACTGTGTTTTTATTGTATTTTATCACTCAGAGGAGATACAGGCAAATTCTGTATCACTACTTTGTAACCTCCCGGGTCATGTCTGAAAATAGTCACTCATGCGACTAGTACACCTTACCTGGTTAACAAAAACAATTAAATAAACTAATTCTCTCAATCCTTGTCTTACATCAAGTACAATGAATGAAAGAATTTAAGGCATCGGGAAAAATTTTCAGAATCAGTTATAACATATACGGTCCTAGCTATACACAAAAGGCATACAGAAAGTCATAAACTAAACATACCATTGCCTGAGAGCAAAAGCCTGTAAGAGCAAATAAAAAGAGCCAGCCTGGTGGTGCTGAGGGTTGAGGCTCTGGATGCCACACCTAACACCAAGCTGGTGACCTGGGCTTGGGAATGGACCTGAGCTGTTGGAGGTTGGCAGGGGAGGGAGAGGATTGAGCATCCAGAGGACTCCTCTCCTCTCCCAGGGTGAGTTGTAGGGGGTTTCTGGTGCTGTAGCAGCCTCTGTTGGAGACTGGAGGCAACACAAGCACACGGGACATAGAAGGGGGTGGGATGACGGCAGGTTCCTGTGGCAAGAGGCGCAGTGGGACAGCCATGTAGGAGCCATTGTACGCCATGTCCTGAGGGGAAAACATACCAAGGAAAATCCTTGGTGGACTAAGAGAGGTGATGGAAGCCCCAGGAGCCCAGGCCCACATCACATCACCAGACCTGCTGACCACTGGCTCTCCCGATCCCCCTCTCTAATTACAGATAGGTCACCAGGTAGGTGAGGTGGCCCTCACCATGGGGGTGATCAGGGTGCTGGGTGGGACTGTGGGTCCAGAGGGGGTGCTCAGCAATGTGTCTCCCTTAGGAACAGAGGTTTCAGGCTGGGAGTAGAGGTAGTGTCTGAGAGGGCACTCCGGAGAGATGGCCTAGTCCCAAGAGCAGAAATAAAGTGTACAAAAAAAAAAGAGCAAATAAAAAGACTATGGTCCAGGCTTCTCCAGCTCCCAAAGGTACACACAAATCTTTCCCTTTCTGCAAGACCCCCCCCCCCCTGCATCGCCCCATTGTTATTAGGGGACGACGAATGAATCATCCTCCTTTGATACATAAATAAACCAAGACCACCGCTTGATCTCAAATTGCAAGGTTCTACCTGTGGATCTTGCTATCAGTAATTCCATAGCATACATATCATTAATTGTTTTGTGCCATTGGGAGTGTGTAGGCACACAGGATTGCTGCCAAAGGTGAGTAATTGCCTTCTTGGCTGCCAAGATATATACATATAACATAGAACCAGGCAGAAGACATAATTCTCGAGGCGATATCAAAACAGAAACAATTCAGGGTTCAGAACCACATCGACACCCATAAGGATATACAGACTGTCTATGACCTGCTGCCAAAAAGGGGCATGAATAGGACATGTCCAAAATACATGCAGATGAGAAGCCAATGTCTCTCCACACTGCCTACAACAGTGCCCATATTGTGGCAGCATATATTTAGCCAGCTGAGAAGGAGTATTACATTATCTGCTGTGGGTCTTCCAGGCAAATTCATACCAGTGTAAGGTGGAGGAAACTTTAATGGATGACATAGTATATTTTATCCACTCATTGTAAGAAATGGACGTGGATAATTCCATGTTTCAAGAGTCCGATATCCCTTGCATGGAGTTCCCTAAGTATTTGCAAAGGCCTCTATACAGGAGCTCAATCAGGTGTTGTCAGAGTGTACCTTTTATTAAGTTTATAAAAATACACAGTGACATGGGAAGGGGATCAGGTAGACAACTTCACTGAGGGCCTTTATGTATAAAAAGGTGTGAATTTGGAGATAGCAAAACTATTCTCTATTTGTTAACTGGTATGTGGATTGAAGGCTGGCAAATGAAGTAACACCCTGGGCATCTAAAAATTGAGAAATATATAATAAGCCCAGTTGGTGCCATCTCTGAAAGGTGTAATCGATACTTGCTGGCAGAGAGTCAGGTTCTGGAACTTTGTACTGATCTTCCTAAGAACTGTTTTGTGAATATAAGTGTAATTGTTAATTTTTAAAAAAGTTTATTAAATTACAAAAAAAAAGAAAGTCACTTTCTGTTGCCAAGAGCTGCATGTAGTAACATAATGGGGCCAGTTCTAGAAGAGTATGGCAGTGATACCAGATTCACAGAGTATGTGCCACATCCAAGTAAAAATCATTTAAATTCAGCAGTGTAAGGTTACATGACTAAACACAATCTTTCCCAAGTCATGAAGATCGTTCAGGCAAATTCTGTCTTCTTTCAGGGCACCACATAAGCTGGGTTCAGCCAACACATAACGATGCTCGCTACTATCACCTGAAAATAATGCTGCAAGTTGAGAATGTTTAAACCTCTGTGTGCCATGGGCAACTGGAGAAGGGACCATCTAAAATAGGGGTAGCGACCTTCCCACACAAATTGGGACAGACTTTTATTCCATGATGTGAAATATTGTGAAATGTGAAAGGTCCGAAATGGTCAATGAACTACCTGCTGTCCTCACTGACACTACCAAGATTAGTACCTTCAAAGCTGGGCTCAAATCTCTCCTTGGCTTTAAAATTAATTGTACCTGCCTGCGCTTATGTGATAGTACCTCACCCCCAGTTTTCCATTCACCTACCCCCTCTACATCTTTCAGTTATGTACCACTTTTTTTCTTAACTTGCTCCCCTACCCCCAACTACCTGACGATGGCCTCACTTGCTTGAAAGCTCCACCTCTCTCCCACCTCAGATGATGCCACCTCCGACTGACACCCCCAACCCTCTCTTATCTAATCAGTCTATCTGTTAATATTTACTAATTTGATGTGTTTAAGTTCAAATTTTACTATTACTGCCTATGTATATGCTTCAATGTTTTTCTCTTTTTTTTTCTCGGTAAACCTTGTATTTTTGCAATGTTTGTTCAACATTGACATGGAACCTTTGAAAATGAGTCCTTGACTCAAAGGTATTAATCCCAAACTGAAATAAATAAATAAATAAATAAATAAATAAATAAATAATAGGAGGGCAGAGAAACAGGGATTGTCTGGAACAAATATAGGATTCTAAGTAGTATGTTCATTCTGACTGTCTCTATCCTAGAATAATAAGTTAAATTCAAGTGTAACCACTTATGACGGTCCCGTTCTATAGTTTGTGTAAGGGGCTCATAATTTATCAATTCTAAATTTTGGAGGGACTGAGGGAGATGTATTCCTAAATATTTTATTTTCGTGCTTCTCCATCGCAGCTGGAAATGAAGTTTCAAGGCTCTTGAGGGAGAATAGTTAGGATTAAGGACTTCAGTTTTATACGTATTCATGACGTATCCAGAAACTTCCATAAAGTCCATTAATATCTGCCATATCGCAGTGACTAATTTTTCAGGATCAAGGAGAATCAGGAGAATGTAGTCCGCATATATGGACAACTTATAAATTGCCCCCCCACTACTCATGCTTCCCTATAATAGTGAGGGGCTCAATGTAGATTGTAAATAGAAGTGACGGGGCCAACCCTGTCTGGTGCCTAAGGCTAGCAAGAACGGAGAGGCTATATGACCATTTACATGGAGATACATGGATGGGTATGCATAACTATTGTGAGGGCAATGAGTAAACTCCTCTGAAAAACCAAAAGAGGATAACGTGCCAGAGAAACTTTCAAAAGACTCTATGAAATGTCTTGCGTTCATCAAGGCTGACAAATACTGCTGGAATAGACCTCTGGGTGATAAAGTCTATCAAGTGGATAGTTCGACAGATATCATCCAAGGTTTGTCAAGAATGGACAAAACCAGATTAATCGGGTTTAATAATGGAGGGAAGCATATTCTCTAGGCGATGTGCCCAGATCGACATAAAAGTCATATAATCACAGTTTAAAATAGATATAGGTCTATAAGATATTGGATGATTGGGGTGCTTTCCTGGTTTTAAAATTGTTGTCAAAACAGCACATGCCCATGAGGGAAGAGGAGGGGAGCTCCCCTGCACCACTCAGAAGGACAGTAACGAGGGGAGGAGAAGGTCAAGGAGCACCTTATACTACTCCAAGGGGAAGCTGTTGGGACATTTTCAGTGTTTTAGCTCAGGACAGCACCAAGCAAATTTCCTCCTCAGTGGTAGGAGCCAGCAACTGTTCCTGCTGTGATTGGTTTAACTAAGGGATTGGGAGGGGAGCTAAATAGTTGTCAGAGAGCAGCAGGAGGAAGTCGGCAGCTGCTAGAACTCTTTTACAGGGACCTTCAATTAGTGTAAAAACCAAAAACAAAAAAAACAAGAGTCGGTGTGCATGTCTGAGTTGGGGAAGGGAACTGTTAGGAAGGCAAAGGGTGGGGGGAGAGTAGCTAAGTTTCGAGGAGCCAAGGGACAGATAGTGGAGGGAGACAGGAAGAATGCAGCAATCTTGAACGAATATTTCTGTTCAGTCTTCACTGTGGAAGTGCATGGGCAGGGCCCACAGCGAGAATTTAAAGGAACAAAGGAAAAGGAGGTAAACACCAGTCTGTTCATAGAGGAGAGGGTCCTAAAAGAGCTTGCAAAGCTCAAGGTGAACAAAGTCATGGGTCCAGATGGCATATGTCCCAAGGTCTTAAGGGAACTGAGAATTGAGCTGGCAGCCCCTCTGGCAGCTCTGTTCAGTGAGTCTGTAGACACTGGAGTGGTCCCAGAGGATTGGAGAAGGGCAAATGTTGTCCCACTTCACAAAAGCAGGAGTAAAGAAGATGCATGGAACTACAGACCAGTTAGTCTAACCTCTGTAGTAGGAAAGATAATGGAGACGCTCCTCAAGGAAAGAATAGTGGAGTACCTAGTAATCATGGGGATGTTGGATCCCAAGCAACATAGGTTCACTGCTGGAGATGGGACACAAGGTGGTAAACTTGATAGAAAATTGGCTAAAGGGCTGAAAACAGAGGGTAGTGGTAAATGTAACCCAATCAGAGAAAAGGGAGGTGACCAGTGGGGTACCTCAAGGATCAGTTCTGGGGTCAGTCCTCTTCAGTGCCTTCATCAGTGACACTGAAGATGGGTTGGGGGGGGAAGTTTACTTGTTTTCGGATGACACCAAGCCCTGCAACAAAGTGGATACCCTGGAGGGGGTGGAATGCATGAGAAAGGACCTGGAACAGTTGGAGAGATGGTCAGGTGTGAGACAACTAAGGTTAAATGCAAAGAAATGCAAAATCATGCACATGGGGAGCAGGAACCCTAGAGCAAGCTACAGGTTAGGGGGAGAGCTATTGGCAGTTATTAAGAAAGAGAGGGACTTAGGGGTTATACTCACAGACGACCTGAAGGCCACAAGGAGGATGGCCAAGTCAGTGGGGAAGGCCACTGGGATGTTGGGATGCATTGGAAGGGGAATTACAAGCTGAAGGAGGAAGGTGATAGTTCCACTGTACAGAACCCCGATGAGGCCTCACCTTGAGTACTGTGTCCAGTTCTAGAGGCCACACCTTCGTAAGGACATTGACAAAATAGAGACAGTGCAGAAGAGGGTGACCAAAATGGTGAAGGGTCTACATCACAGGCCTTACAAGGAAAGAGTCACAGGCCTCAATTTGTACATGCTGGAGCAAAGGAGAGAGAAAGGTGACATGATAGAAATGCTCAAATACCTTAAGGGCATGAACAAGGTGAAAAGGGACAACATATTCCAGTTTAAAAGTAGTGCCAGAACAAGAGGGCATGATATGAGACTGATGGGTGGCCACATAAAGGGTAATGTCAGTGTAACCCCAAGGGGGTGCTATCCCAAGGGCTAACATCCCTGCCTGTCTCAGCCGCGACAGGGTAAGGGGTCCAGATCCATCGACGGGTGCTTCCACCCAGAGGTCGGGGTTAGAACAGTCTAGGTTGACTCGGTCACAGCCCTCTGGGTCGCTGCAACCCCCCTTCTTCCCACTAGTGGCTCAACCAGAGTAATTACAATTCTTTCCCCCTGAACACTTACCCCCGGCTCAAAACACTCAGTTCACTCCGGGGATCCCTTAGAAAGTAAGGCACAGTTATCACATTTTCACTGTACAGTAAATCCTCAGTAAAACAGAGTCCAGCCAGGGTACAGTTGCAAAACAAACAATCTGATTTATTTAAGGTGAGATAACAAGGACCGGGGGAAATCAAGGTGATTGGCTTATCACTATAAAATACACTTAACTACCTAGGGCTCTGTGCACAGGCCTAAACCTATTAGTTACTGTCCATGGGTACCCAAGCCCTAACAGCTAGTCCCTCGTGGCAGCTGGTTGGGGCCCTGACACAAATGAGCATTTACTTTCCTGAGCCGATCAGAATGAGCAGAAGGCTCAATTAGTATGGGCAGCAGTATAACGAAATGATTTGGTTTATTTATTGCCACTTGTCTGAAAGACTAACAGGGAGCTACCCTGATCCAGTACTCACAACTCCAGCAGATAACCTTCCTTCACCACTTGCAGGGCTGAGCCTGAGCTTCAAAAGTCTCCTCACACATTTATATGGAAAACAACAGAGGGGTATCATACCAGGCAGCTGCTTCCAGGACCCGCACGTGCTCACAGCAGATTCGGGCGTTACACGGCAGCTTCAACTTTCCGAATGGACCGAGCTCGATTCAGCAGATTCTCCAGTCCTCTCAGGATGAGCCTGGTAGGTAGCTGTGCTGGCACACAACCTCCTCTGACACACTATAGTGGATTTAATCCGACAAGAACTGACAATGCAAAACAGCCGCCTCAGAGCTGTCAGCTGGCTGCCTCACAACACTCCAACGGCGAGAAGCTCAGAGCTCCCTCTCCTTCACAGTCACAATGAATCTGCCCTTTGCAGCATGGGGCATCCTCAGCAGTTTGGGTGCTACCTGATTCCATTGGCGAGCATCAACTGCCAGTCAATTACTCTGGCCCTCAGTGGTGCAAAAAAGTGCCATAGCCCGTAATGCCTTTCCAAAAACTACAAGCAGCTCCTCTATTGGTCCTCTGGCTCCATCTAGAGTTCTGTAGTACTGATTGGTCCAATTTGGCAGTTTGGGACCAAAATGGAGGAGATGATCAGAACAGTCTTTGCTGCAAAGAAGGCAGGTTAGAACAACTACATTATCATCATTATTCTAAGTTATTTCCAGCAAACAATTACATCCTCCAGCAGAGCTCCCTCTGCATACTTAGCGATGGCAGAATGGAGCGTTTTCCAGACTCCCGGGTGAGACTCGAGCATAGAAACACTCAAACCCTCCCCTTCATTTGAGCTAATTATCACAGCAAGCAGGCAGCCTTTAAGGGACAGTACACAGAGGCTCTAAAAGCACTCACAACATTGCCATTTAAAGCGGCTTAAACGCTGAATGCCAACCACCAGGGAGAACACTTAGCTCCTAGGGGGCTTTTTAGGAACCCCCATTTATAGGGGGGTTACACCAGGAAGTCCTTTTTTATGGAGAGGGTGGTGGATGCATGGAATAGCCTGCCCCAGGAACTGGAAAGGCTATGCCTGAAGTTCGATGGCCAAACAACCAGTCACTCCCACTTCCTGAGCTATATAAGCAATTCCTCTCAGCCTCATTGTGAAGCACTTTTTCTTTGCAGCCAAAGACTCTCTCCATCTGTCCTCTGAGCTGGTTGGATCATGCCGGGCTAGTTGAGTCCCCCTTCCCCTTGCTGCTCCTGCTTGTCTTTGCTGGATTTCTGTGTTTATTTTCCTGTTTCTGGTTCGTATTTTGCCTTTGGCTGCATGTGTGCTTTTTCTTTCTTTGTTTCCTGTTCTGTGTTTGTGTGTCTTTGGCTTTGTTTTGTTTAGTTTTGAGGGCTTTGTTTCTAAACTCCTAGGCTATTGTTCCAGAGCTCCTACTACTTGCTTTCAGTCACTCAACTCTCAAACTATTGCAATGCAACTGCAATCATTATTTGTATGTTTCACTTCAACCATAGCTGCGGCAGGTTGCATACTCAACTGATTTCACCTCACTAAGGCTTACACTGAACCTAGCTATGCAGCTCAATCATCCTCTCTTATTCTGCTTACCTTATTACAACAGCTTATTTGCACTGCCTGGCTGCAGCTGCTTTCAGAGCAGGGTGTCTCCTCATTTATGTTTATTGCAGTTACAACTCAGTGTACTCCATATATATGTTGCTTTTATATTTATTCACTCTGTTATACTCTGAGGTCAGCTAAAAAAGCTCCTGCTGAAGCTGTTAAATTAGCTTTATATCTGCATGTGGTTCTTGGCCTTCCATCTCTTTCTTGTTTGTCCTGCAGTGGGGACTGGGAAGTGTTTGGGGAGGCGTGGCAACATGTGGCTTATTATTCTGTTCTAAATCCTGCCTTCGCAGCCGAAAATCCTCAGAGTATTTGTCACCTTGATTTGGCTTTTAAATGTCTGGCTGGCTTGCCCCACTATTCAGTGCTGTTTCATTGCTACTGCATTATACACACTTACGTGCAGGTCCACTTACTACTCTGTTTACTGACCTACGTACAGGTCCACGTTTGCTTACGCAATTGATTGCTCATGTCTACTGCATCCTCTTGATTTCAGCCTCTAGGATGTCTGCTGCACTCAATCTGCTTTCGACCTTGCAAGGTCTCAGCACTCACTGCTCATTACGATCAGCACACCAAGTTCAATCAGCTCGCCAGCTTCTCAGCTCTCAGTCTAACTCTGGGGCATGCCAGCCATTCTATTCTGGTGCAGGGTTCCTGCGGCCGACTGTCTCACTCCGCACCTTGAGCATGTTCAACTTGGGGAGGGATCCTTCTCACCCGGCCCATAGCTGGGTATATCCTTGCTCTGGGCTTGGCTTCAGCTGCCTGCTACGCGACAGCAGCTCCTGGTGCAGAATTTAAGACTAGTGATGAAGGGTGGTTACAATGATCTCCTTTGGCTCTAGTGTTACACTGTAACAGTTAGCCATTGACTTTAGTGGTTTCTCTAGCAAGGCACCTTCACCGCATTCTCCCTACGACTGCTTCTGGTTCACCTGGTTTGAGTTTAGGGTGGGAGGCCAGATGAGTGCCTCAGCAGTCGTTGCTCTCAACCGCCATCTTGGTTGCACGTATTGTTGTAGAGTTTTCTCGCAATCTTCCACTATGTTCCCACTAGAGGGTTTGAGTGACAACCTTCCTCCAAATCGGAATATTTTTCACCTCCCTTTAATTGGGTTTTTCCAAATTACAGCTGCAAAGCCGTCACTAAATAACTATCCCAAGCTTGGAGGGAAGGTGACCAAGACCTTGGATCCCCAGAGATTTCCTACTCATAGGGTTTTTTTCTCTCCTTCATTGCCTCAGGTCATAACTTTTAGTTAGCATAGTAGTGTCTCCTAGTTTCTTTGGGTAGGTTCTGCTGTTGGATGGAGGTGGAGGATGTCCTGCCGTTCCCTCTCTCCTTAGAGGATCCCCTCATTCTCAACGCAAACAATTAGTATCATGCTACGCAGTATGGCAGTATTGCCTAGAGGTTAGAGGAACAAGGTGTGAACGAGTTTGATACATCCAGCAGACCAGACCTGGGTTTGATTCTCACAACCTCCACTTGCAGACTGTGTGACTCTGAGCAAGTCACTTAACTGCCCAGTGCTCCCAGGTCGCCCCTGAAAACAGGCACTTGTGCCTAGTGGGCCTTACCCAGTTACCAAAGACTAAAATAAAAAAAAAATGTCATTACATTATCAAACTTAGCATCTCATTACGTTATCGAACTGTCTATGCTTCTCTACTACTACGTTACAGTTATTACTCCTGTGTCACACTTACTGCTTGCTCATAAGCTTTGTCACCTCATTCTTTGGGATATGATTCTACTACATTTCTTTTGGGGATTCCTAAAGTACCTTTAGCCACGGAATCATCCTGTAGCACCTCTAGGGGTGGAAACCTCTCCAGTGGTTCCTTGCCCTTTGTACCACTTCAGGGTGGTAATTCCTCTGGAATAGAGAGAGTGAATGGCCAAAACCAAACCAACACAGTTGCACAAGCATAACACTATACTGGCTGTGCAGGACATTGAAGTGGTGGCTGCTCATACGATGGCAGGCTTCAAACATGCATGGGACAGGAACAAAGGAATATTAGATGGGATAAAAAAGCTAAAGCCAGTGACCAGATAAGGTCACTGGCTGCTTCATTAGGTAGCATAAACGGGCAGACTGAATGAGCCTGGTGGCCCTTAATTACCGACAGTATCTATGTATGTATGTAATAGTTTAAAACATTATGAAGTTGACTTTATATCCTGGTGTTAACATATTTGAATCAGGTTGTCTTGATTTGTAATAGAAAGATTTATAAAAAATGATCTGCGTACTACAATGAGTCAAGATCGACTATCTGGCTTGACAATTCTTTCAACAGAGAACGAAAGAGCCTATTCAAAACTGGGGGGGGGCTATTTCCAAACTGGAGGGGGTGGCCCTATAACATACCCTTGCACCCAGGCCCTCTGGGAATTTGCTACGCCACCGAAGGAAAGGAGAATCTGGCTTTCCAGAGCCACAGTTCTGCAGATTTTGGATTTTCTGTAGGAGGGGGTGGAAAAAGGTTTGGCCTTGAGCACCCTGAGAGGTCAGGTGTCAGCCCTTGGAGCCTCCTTGAGTTTGTCACCAGGAACAAATGAGAAGTTATTCATTTTCTGTGGGCTGGACTCTATCTCTGTTCCGATCCCCTATTCCCCCCATGGAATCTGAATTTGGTTCTGAATGTTCTCTGTAGGAGCCTTTCGAACTGCTTTTGTTGGTATCGTTGGATGTGCTGTCTTACAAGACATGTTTTTTTAGTTGCTATGTCCTCAGCCAAGATGATTGGTGAGCTCCAGGCCTTATCCCACAAAGGCCCATAATTTGTCATGCATAAGGAGAAGGTGGTGCTCAGAACAGTCCTGTCTTTCATTCTGGAGGTCCCCACAGCCTTTTATGTGAAGCAGGAAATATGTCTCCTGTCCTTCTGTCTATGTCCTACTCACCCAAAGGAGAAGGAGTGGCACAAGTTAGATATGCAATGAGCCATTAGGACATACCTTAGACAGACTGCTGAGTTCCACAAATCCAAATCGGTCAGGTTATTAATCCTTTTTGGAGCAGTCAATGTCAAAAGGCCTCCCAGGCCACCTTAGCAAGGTGGGTGAGGGCTTGTATTGCCAAGGCTTATGTCACAGTAAAGACAAGGTATCTGACTCTCATTAAGGTTCGCTCCACCAGGGCTATGGCCATTTCCTGGGTGGAGAGAGGTGAGGCATCTGTTTTAGAGTTGTATAAGGCAACTATGTGGTCCTGCATCCACAAATTTGCCAAGCATTACAGATTGAATTTTCAAAGCTCTGCTAATGCAGCTTTTGATCGCAGAGTTTTGCAGGTGGCAGTTAACAGGTAAGTTCTTCCTATAAGTGGTTAACATAAGGGGCAACATTCTCCCCCACCTGTCCTTTTTTATGGGCACTGCTTCTTAGAACCCATTGGTAAGTACTACCCATTGACAATGTGAAGTGCTACAGAAAGAAGACATTTCTTCATATGTACTATAATTTCCTTTTCTGTTAGCTCCTACATTGCCAATCGGATCTGCCTGGGAGCCTCGCTCCTGTGGGAGAATGTTGTCCAGTATGCCAGCATGGGGATGTTAATTTTTTCTGTTTTAATCTGTAATAGCAAGTCTGTCTGGACATCTCCCTATAGTTTGTCTGCTGTGCCTATGTATATATACTGTAGATATGCAAAAAGGAAAAAAAAGAGCAGCTTTCAACTTAGAGTGTCAGTTGCTGTCACACAGATTAAACAGGTTTGAATTTTGATGTAACCAAGGGTGTGATCTAGCCTTATCTTTGGGCACACACCCCAGAACAAAAACCCCTAAACAAAGACTTTTTCTCCCAGAACAGTACTCACAAGACAGTTGCTCCTTCCTCTAGGCATGGAGAACAACTGGAAAGCACCTTTTCCCTCGGTAGCTTGTCAGAACCAGTCTCTCACAAAGTCCTTTCCAAAGGCAGCTGAACCACACAAGGACCTTCAGGGAATTGCCCCTTGGATCCATTGATTAGCAGTCCCTTTCACTTCTCCTGGATTGAAAATCAAGAAATCCTGCTGAAGAAAGGTTTCCACCACTTCACTGGGAGCTGGTGATTGTAATCCAAAACTAGGGTGAAAAATATAGAGCCCTAGACTCAGAGCCCACTGGCAGAGATCCTGCCACTCTCCCTTCCACACTAAGACTAACTGAACATTCTAAAGCTAACCCAGCGCAGCTGTGCCAAAAAAGGGTTATGCTGCAGCAAGAGTTCCAAATGACATAATCATTCTTCCCACAGGCTAACTGAGTAAACAATGATGTCACTGTGTAAAAAGCCCCTAATGAGCTCCTTACCAGCTGCCTGTTCTGCCTGTCTCACACTAACACTGATAGGATTCTAGTAACCCCAGGGGACTGGGTGGTTACATGTTTAATATTCAGATGCAGGGTACTGTACTTTACAGAACTAAATAGTGACTAATAATAAAGTTTGAAGAACACAGAGTCCTTTTCAAATTTAGTATTCTTTTCCCTCTTCTACTATCTTCTAACTATCTTGTGCCAATTTGTGTGACTCAGTGTTTCAAATTAAAAAGTTTCACCACACACAAGATTTTTCTCTTGGATTCTAATTACACATGTTTGCTTACATTTTTGGTGAGGTCATCTTCCCCTTGCATTTTGTTTCACAGGGCTGTACTTGTCTTTTTCCTATGCCTGATCTGTTTAAACTTGAAATTGCTGTATTCACTTTCAAAACGTAATGTTCCTTTCTGCTGCACCTGTCTTTCCTTTCTCTTTTTATGCTAATTTTAGCAACCTGTGGTATCAGATGTCTCAGTTTCAGGACTTTTTATTTTCTTTCTTACCTGTCAATACACATTTGCTTCTTATTGGTATTTACTTTGCAAAAAGCTTTGTGATGTTTTGTATATTTTCGCATTCTTCTGTCACTTAACTTTGCCATCTTTGCTTTTTAAAAAATACACACTGTCCACATGCCAGTCATGTACATTAGGTAAACTTGCTAGACCCTTGCTACTAGTGTCCGCATTACAAACAACCACCTGTCCTCTCACTCACACACAGAAACAAACACAGATTGATGGACAGTGAGTATCAACTGGTTAAAATAAAGAACTGACCCTGTTTTGACAACTCAATTTTAGTCTGACCACTCAGTGAAAATTATTCAGTGTGTTGTGCATGGTTTTCCATCCTAACTAAAAAACTGCGTGTACCACAGCTCACGAGTTCACGGAATGCTTTTGTAACCTTCTTCGGTGCAATAGCATTTTAAATTAGAATGACATCCTATGCCACCTTCCATATTACTTACATTTTTCCCAAAACAAACAGAATGAAGATCCTCCACCTTCACTACTGAGGTCCCTGTTATGTAATCAGAACCCTGTGATGGAAACATTGCTTTCTTGTGCATAGTTGTGCATGTGTCATTAATTATTCTATATATATCTTGAGCACGTCACATAACCTTTTACTTCTGTGGATTACCTGCATGATCACCAGCAAGTGCAACTCAGTAAAGCCAGTCACATATCCAGACATGTGTAGCAATTATTATGGATCAATCACTCAGTCAAAATTGCCACACAGATCTGATATGGTACATGGCTGGCCCCAAGTATTCCATTACTATCCGGTAGAAACTCAGAAATATAAAGTAACTCAGTAACAGCTGACTTGTAAAATAAATAACATTTTTGGACAGATGTTTTTGGACTCAATAAAACTTCATGTTGACTCCAGAAAATGCAGCTTTTACCCTGCATTATGCATTTGTGTGCCAACAGATGGTCATAGGTTATCACAGGAGCAGCAGATAATGGAAGACAAAAACTTATTGTCAGAAAACTAATTAGATGCAATACTGCATATGTTGTATTTGCTGCTCCATCCTCTAAAATTTAGGATTCGAGAACATGTTCACTCAATAGTGTAAGCAGCACCTGATAACACCTCTAGGTGCCCATTTTGCTAAGTTTTATTTGGGTAACGTGTCTCATTTTTGTTTCATAGGCATTAAACATGTTGCCGCTCTGAAATTGGGTGGCAATCGCATAAAACTCTTACGGAAGTCCAAGTGAATTTATACCCTGACAGCCCTACATCCCCATGGGCTTAATGACTGTATTGATGTTATTCCCTTCCTATAAATTCATGTTAATGCATGTACATCTTTTGCTCTTGATCACTCTGTATGATATCCAGGATGACACTTGCAGGGTTATGTTACTTCTATTTCATATTTATGTGGCTGTATGTATTAACATTTGCAAACTATGTTTAATTTTTTCCTTTTTTACTCTTTTCTTGTCTCTCCTCAGGTCTTCCAGTATTGATATTTCCAATTTGTTACTGCTACTGTGGGGTTATATAGACCTTTGCTGACTTCCCTGCACACATCCTCTGTTTGCCTATTCCCTTCCTAACAGGTGCTGTTATAGATTTTACTTGTCTTTGACTTTAGGTGTTAAGTGCTGTTCGCAACAGCTCACCCAAACAGTTTTTTTCAGCCCTGCCTCATTACTGCCTCCATTTCCTTTATAGTTTCCTTTTGCCCTCTTGCCCAGATAGAACCTTCCCAGTCTGTCTAAGAAACACGCTTGACCACATCTTGGTTTTTGCCAGAAAAGGCCGAACTTTACTTTGACATGATTGTCAAACAAGCAACAATACATCATAACACTTTAATACAGAGTAAAACATATCACCCAAATACAATACAAAATATGATCAATAGAGTATTTCCCTAGGGTAGCAGATGCATTCAGCTATGAATCCAACTATTTCTCAATCACAAGCCAGCCCTGGGCCAAAGGACTCCCAGCAGAGCCTCCACTGGGCCAGCCAGCTCTGATGACAAGGAAGCTCAATGGATCAGGAACCCGCTAGGCCACAGCCAAGCAGTTATACCCTCACCGGGCCTCAACTGCTCGACTGTCATGCCCTGTGGTCCCAGACTCCAACCAGTACTGTGCCACTTCACCTTCTTGAGTATGCTCTCACCGGACCATCCCGTTACTTGACCAATAGTGTTATATAAGTCCCATAATGCTGAAATGTCCACTGCCCCCATGCCCACATTTTCCTTCCTGCTTGTCTATGGACAAACAGTAACCACCCCTGTCATAGAGAGTGAGGGAGGGACTTGTTCAGCCTCCTGTGGTCTGGTCAGAAAGAGAAAGAACCTCTACTGGCCAGCCCATTAGTAGCCTAGCCTTTGCTGCTCCCTACTCCAGGCTACTCCTAGCTGACAACAGCTCAGGGCAAAGGCCATTGGTCACTACCTTCTAGTGGCTCAGTAGGTAGCACACTAGCCTCTGAGGCCGGGAGATCAGGGGACTGTGGGTTCAGTTCCCGCATCTGGCACTTGGGTTACTATCCCAGTACTGACACTGTAGTGCAGCAAGAGAGGGGTGCTGCACTTCTGAGGTGCCGTGTTTCGGATGAGATGTTAAACCGAGGTCCCATCTGCCTGGATTGGTGGTAGTTCAGGTGGATGTTAAAGATCTCATGGCACTTATCGAAAAGAGTAGGGGAATTTCCCCAGTGTCCTGGCCAAATTTCCCTCATTCACTAAAAAAAAAATACCACCAATCTGGTTCAAGGTCAAGTGGAATTCCACCCTGGTGACCCCAATACACAAGTCTGGGGATAGGACATTACACTGTAACTACAGGCTCATCTCCATCCTACCCACTTTATCCAAGGCTCTTGAACAAATCTTCACAGACCAACTGGTGGAGTACTTGGAGAAATACAACTTGCAGTGCCCACAGCAACATGGCTTTCGCAAAGGACATAGCGCTACCTCTCCCTTCCTTGAATTTACAGGCCACATTCATCTAGCACTAGACCAAGGACAACTTGCCAGTGCCACCTTTATAGCCCTTCCGAAGGCCTTCGATACAGTCAACCATCTATTACTACTGGAACAACTTGGCAACTTAGGGCTCTCTCAAGATACTTTACAATGGTTCAACAGTTATCACTCCAACCGATCACAACAAGTTAAGATTGGTGACTCCCTCTCTTCCAAGCTACTTGTCTGGGCTGCTGTTCCCCAGGGATCAATATTGGGACCCCTTCTTTTCAGCATCTTCCTGAACAATCTCCCTTCTGCCTGTGATGAAAACATTATTCTGTATACTGATGACGCAGTGATTTTCTCTAAGAATTATGACTTCTCCCTCTTGGAGAAACAACTGCAGGAAAGTTTCACGCAAGTTGAGGCCTGGTTCATCTCACAGAAACTAGTGCTAAATTACAAAATAACAAAGACTATGCTGTTCCATGGAACACATAACAAACACAAACACCAACAGTTGGCTATCAGAAACAGCTCGGGTGTGACCCTGGACCAGACGCAGACTTTCAAATACCTCGGTATTACCCTGGACCCTACACTGTCCTTCTCCAGCCATTTCGATTCAGTTGTGAAATCAGTAAATATCTGTGTGGGCCTTCTCTATAAACATAGACAGTGCCTGACGCCTGATGTCCTTAAGCTAGCAATACACAGAGGATTATGTTTCCCTCTGTAACATATTGGTGGAGCGAGGGTGTTACATAAGTATATCTGAAATACTACTGGTTCCTAGAGCTACAAAGTATATTTCAGATAAAATAAATTCACTGAATGAATGGCTACGCAAATGGTGCTATCGTCAAAACATTCCTTGCCAGACACACTGGGAGGAATTCTATAACAAACCCTCCCTATTTTGTCAGGACGGCTTACATCTCAGCAGAAGAGGAAGTTTACTGCTGGGACGCAAAATCACCACATTTATTGAAAATTATTTAAACTAATGGCTAAGGGGAGAATGGGTTATTACCCAAATCTCTTAATAAAACAAGTTACCAATCATATCATAAACCCCTGAATGTTTTATCTCTTAATGCACACTCTCTGAATGTTATTAAACAAGCTGAATTAGAAATTAAAATATAATCCCTTGACCTAGGACTAATAGCAATAACAGAAACCTGGGGTAACTCTGATAAAAATGGATTGGTGAAATTCCCAGGTTTAAACATTACTTTAAAAATAGAATTGATGCCAAAAAAGGGGGAGGAGTAAGTATAAATGTCAGGAAAGACATCCCATCATTTGAATCTTCAGTTGCTACCCAATCAGAGAGTATATGGGTATATATCCAACCCCCGGGCCTTCCCCAAACCTTAGTAGGTACTTGCTATCACCCTTCCTCTGCTGATATTAATTTAACTTCACAACTTGCTAAAGAAATCTCCCAGATAGCAGATAAAGGTCCTGTTCTAATTTTAGGGGATTACAATTTGTCCACCATAAACTGGGAAACCCTAACAGGCTCAAACCAACACGATGAATGATTACTTATGACTACTATAGTTCTAGGCCTTAGTCAACTTATTAGGGAACCTGCTCAGGGGGCAAACATTCTAGACCTTGTTATAACCAACTTAGAAACTTCTATAATAAACCTTCAGATTACCGATCCTCTTGGTAACAGTGATCATATGTCTATTTTCTTTTCCATTCCATTTCATCTACAACCTAAACCTAATAATCTTAAAATTAAGCAATATGATAGGGCAGATTTTCATAAAATTAATGAACATTTAAATTCTATACATTGGGACCACATTCTGTCTCCCCTAAGTACGGAAGAAGCCTGGGACTTATTTAAATAAAAAAATTCATGAATCAGAGCAGTTACATGTCCCAGAAAGAAACAAATACAATACTAAAGGAAAAATCCCACCATGGTTTAATAAATCTATTAAGAAACAAATGACATGTAAACTAAAACTATTCTCACTATTAAAAAAATGTCCTTCAGACCAGAAAAATGGCATACTAGCCAAATACAGGGAGGATGTTAATAAATTAAAAACACTGATTAAACTTGCAAAATGAAATCTCAAATTCCAAATTACACATACTGTATAAAAGATTCACATAAAGCTTTGTATTCTTATCTAAGTAGTAAAAAAGGGAACAACAGGTCAGTTGGGCCATTAAATTTTAATAATACCAAAATTACCTTGGATATGGAAATAGCTACTATATTCAACAATTACTTTTGCTCAGTATTTGAGCAAAATGTCTTACCAACAACATCTTTAAATAATACTTCTAATCGGCCGGAATATAACATTTCACTACAAGAAGTTAGCAAGTTACTGGAAACATTAAAACCAACGACAAGCCCTGGCCTCGATAATATAAATCCTAAATTTCTTAGAGGAGCAAAAGAAACAATAACATTGCCACTAACTATTATTTAAAAAAAAAATTTGTACGAATCCAGAGATCCATCTGAATGGCTGACTGCTATAGTCACCCCTATCTTTAAACAAGGTTCCCACGCCAATGTAGAAAACTACAGGCCTATCAGTCTCACCTCAATCCCCTATAAACTGATGGAAAAAATATTAAAATCATTATTAGAGTTAGAAATGCAATCTCTTAAGATAAATGATACATCACAACATGGGTTCAAACCAGGTTTTTCCTGTACTATTAATCTACTATTTTTTTATAATCATATCAGTACATGCCTGGATTCAAATATTTCCATTGATGTCATTCTTTTTGACTACAGTAAAGCATTTGACAAAGTGTCACATACCATCCTGGTATATAAGCTCCTTTATCTAGGTTTTTCATCATCCATTGTCAAATAGATTAATAGTTGGTTGACTAATAGAAGCCAGAAGGTTAGGGTAAATGATGCACTATATGATATAGGAAGAGTCACTAGTGGTGTTCCTCAGGGATCTGTCCTGGGACCCAGTCTATTTAATATTTTCATCGGTGATATGAACATTTCATCTGAGAATATCCTAAAAACATTTGATGATGATACCAAATTAGGGGGCAAGGTGAACAAAGAGACCAGTCAAAAAAGTTTATTGTTTGATCTTGCTTCTATTGAATGTTGGGCTCATATTAACAAGATGCACTTTGATGCCCCAAAATGTGCAGTATTACACTTGGGAAAAAATAATCCTAAACAAATTTATCACTTGAATAAAATACGCAATTTTTATTTATTTATTTTATTTATTTATTCTGGATTCGGAAAATACCTTTGAGTCAAAGACTCATTTACAAAGGTTCCACGTCACAAAAATTGGACAGTACAGTATTAAGGTAAACATACAGTGCGGAAACAGAACAGCTAGATACATGGTATAAGTACAAAATAAGCTAGATACATGGTAAAAGTACAATCTGAGGCTCACAATCATGATCAGAGAAGCTTAGGGTGACACAGATAAGTATATAGTAAGACAAGGGGGGGTATGCCAGCCAGAAGCCATTGTCATTGTGGGGGAGGATCAGGAAACAGGTTCAGTAGCAGTCGCAGTAGTTTGAGGACTGGAGATGTGTCTTAAGGTAGGTTTTGAAGAGGCTGATAGAATTTTCGTGTGTGATGAAGTTGGGTAGGCCATTCATCCATGACGGGGCATTGAAGCTGAAGGACCTTTGAAATAGGGAAGTTTGACATCGGGGAACTGTGAACAGCTTCTTCCCAGAGCTACGAGTTACTTTAGTAGCTGCAGCTTGAGAGATTAAGGTGGTAAGGCCTGGGGGGGAGAGACCAAGGATGATTTTTTTGGCCATAAGACAGGTGTGGAACTAGATCCTATTGTCTAAGTTAAGCCAGTTAGTGGAGTTATAAAGTGTGCAGGTATGAGTGAGGTGGTCGCAGTCCAGTACAAGGTGGCAGGTTTTGTTGAGGGAGAGACAGAGCCTATTGAGGGCTGAGGTGGTGGCAGTGCTATATATGAGTATGTCGTAGTCGAGGAGGGAGAGGATAGGGGACGAGACTGCAAGTCTGAGGGCGTCTTGGGTAAGACAATGTTTAAACCTGTAGAGCAGGCCAATGCGGACATTAAGGGCAGTGGACAGGTGGTGTATGTGTTGGTGGAAATTGGGTTGAGGGTGATTCCTAGATATTTGAAGGATTCCACTTGCTCGAGCAGGGTTAGGTCAGCAATTAGGACCTGGGAGCAAAGTTTCTTCCTAGAGTTCTGGGAGTGGGTGAAAATCATGAACTTGGTCATCTTGTAGTTCAATATGAGGTGTTGTGCAGTGAACCACTGTTTGGCTTCGCTGAAGGAGGATTGGGGGGTTTGGTGGAGCTGCAGAGGGTCTGGGCTAGAAGTATAGAGGACAACATCATCCACATAAAGCAGTAGGTTGTCTGAGCAGGTGCTAGGGAGTGAGTTAAAGTAAAGACTGAAAAGAAGTGGTCCAAGGATGGACCCCTGGGGGACCCCTGAGAGAACTGGGAGCTTATTGAATATGAGATGCCACATAAATGCGTTAGTATTGGTGACTGAAGAATTTTAAATAATTGTAGTAGATTATTAGAGAATCAGATACAGAGAAAGATCTGGGAATACTGGTTAACAACAAATTATCCTTGTTGTCCCATTGCAATAAAATTGCTAATCAGTCAAATGCGCTCATACGCAAGATAAATTGCACTTTTATTTCCAAAACCGAACAATGCATCTTGCCCCTTTATAAGTCCTATGTTAGGCCATATACTGATTATGGTTCTCCCTTTCGGAGTCCATATCTACTAGCCGACATTAAAAGAATTGAGCAGATTCAACATAGGGTGACTAAACTTGTCCCCCTCCTCTCTCATTTGGATCATAGCACCAGACTTCAGAAAACTGGTTTATATTCACTTAAGCTTAGAAAAACAAGGGGTGATCTACTACAATTATTTAACATTCTTCAGTCACCAACACTAATGCATTTATGTGGCATCTCATATTCTAACAGAAAGATTGTAGCTAGATTAAATAATAAACAACTCAATGTTGATCGAGCCAACAACAATAAAAGACAGAATCTTTTTACAATTAGAGCCCTGAGGCTGTGGAATACACTACCACAGGACATAGTTGATTCATCAGATATTACAGTCTTTAAAAATAAGCTTGACAAATGGTTGTTTAATTAAAAATTGTGTTATTGTTCCACTTCTGTGGAGGACAATCTCAATGGGCATCCACCTTCTTTTGTCCACAAAACCAAGTAACACCTCTATTGCCTCCACCATTTATCCTGGACTCCCTTCA
This sequence comes from Neoceratodus forsteri, assembly GCA_016271365.2. NCBI lineage: Eukaryota > Metazoa > Chordata > Ceratodontiformes > Ceratodontidae > Neoceratodus > Neoceratodus forsteri. The sequence continues at coordinate 536,854,541 of CM057458.1, forward strand.
GGGTGCCTTCCTCAAGCAACTGGTCATGGAACCAACTCTGCAGAAGGCAATACTGGACCTTGTCCTCACAAACAGGGACAGTGTGATGGGGGTAACAGTGGGGGAGCACCTGGGGAACAGTGACCACCAGTCATTGTGGTTTGAAATCACAGAAAGAGCAGAGCCAAACCACACAAAAACACGTATCCTGGATTTTAGGGGGGCAGACTTTGGGAAAATGGGGAGATACTTGAAAGAGCCATTAAGGGGAATGGGGCAAGAATCAGGGGTTGAGGAACAGTGGGCAGTATTTAAAATGGGGATTACAAGAGCAACAGAATTATGCATTAAGTGGGTTAGCAAGAGGAAAAGGAAGAGGAGACCATTATGGTTTTCCAAAGAGGTAGCAAAGAAAGTGAAAGCCAAAAAGATTGCATTCAGACAATACAAAAAGACACAGGCAGAAGGGGACAGGGAGAAGTACCAGGAGAAGCAAAAGGAGGCAGGGAGGTCAGTAACGGAAGCCAAAGCTCAGACAGAAGAACACATTGCAAAATCAGTGGGTAGAGGGGACAAAACCTTTTACAGGTACATAAGTGAAAAAAGAAAGACAAAGGGAGGGATAGTGAGACTGAAGGGGGAGGATGGGGACCACGTGGAGGATGACAACAGTAAAGCTGAGATATTGAACAGGTATTTCTGCTCAGTCTTTACTGAGGAAGAGGAGGGTAATGGTCTGAAGGGAGTACAAGGGGTGAGAATGGTGCAGAAATGGACACAAGTCCCTTTACACGAGAAAGGGTCCTGAAGGAACTGAAAGTAATAAGAGTTGATAAAGCAATGGGGCCAGATGGGGTGCACCCCAGGGTCCTTAAAGAACTAAGACAGGTGATGGCTGAACCTCTGGCTATCCTGTTTAGCCAATCACTGGAAACAGGGGAGGTACCCATAGACTAGAGGACAGCAGATGTAGTCCCCTTATACAAAAGTGGGAACAAAGAGGAAGCGGGGAACTACAGATCAGTCAGCCTCACCTCGATAGTGGGGGAAGATCATGGAAGCACTACTGAAGGAGAGATTTGTGGAACATCTGGTTGTCAATGGACTACAGGACCCAAGGCAGCATGGTTTCACCAGGGGGAGGTCATGTCAGACCAACCTCGTTGAATGTTTTGACTGGGTGACTAGGGAGGTGGATCAGGGAAGGGCAGTGGACATGGCCTATCTGGACTTCAGCAAGACCTTTGACACTGTGCTACATAGAAGACTATTACACAAACTGGAGAATATGGGTGTGGGCAGGACAATAGTGTGGTGGGTAGGTAACTGGCTGGGCGGCAAGACACAGAGGGTGGTGGTAAATGGCTGTCACTCCACAAAGGGATAAGTGACCAGTGGGGTACCACAGGGATCAGTGCTGGGACCGGTCCTATTCAACATCTTCATCAGTGACATTGCGCAGGACCTAGAAGGCAGAATTTCACTGTTCGCTGATGACACAAAGCTCTGTAACAGAGTAGACACACCAGAGGGTGTAGACAGAATGAGAAGGGACCTGCAGAAACTTGAAAAATGGTCAGGGGTTTGGCAGTTGAAATTCAATATAAAGAAGTGCAAGATAATGCATATGGGCACAAAACCCTGGCACAATATATCAGTTGTGGGGTGAGGATATAGGCAAGCACCAAGCAGGCAAAGGATCTTGGGGTTATCATCTCTGATGACCTCAAGGTAGGGAAACAGTGTGACAAGGCAGCAGGTAAAAGCAAATAGGATGCTGGGATGCATAGGCAGGGCATCACCAGCAGGAAAAGGAGGTCATAATTCCACTATACAAGACACTAGTGAGGCCCTGCCTGGAGTACAGTGTACAGTTCTGGAGACCTTACCTACTGAAGGACATAGGCAGGGTAGAGAAGGTTCAGAGGAGGGCAAACAAAGATGGTACATAGATTGCATCACAAGTCCTATGAGGACAGGTTGAAGGAACTGAACATGTACTCCCTGGAGGAGAGGAGGGAGAGAGGGGATATGATAGAGACATGCAAGTATCTCACAGGGAGGAACAGGGTGCAGGAATACACTATTTTTAAGCGAAAAAGATGTTCCAGGACTAGAGGGCATGGGATGAAGTTGGAGGGAGGATGATTCAGAGGAAACGTGAGGAAGAATTTCTTCACAGAACGGGTGGTGGACAAGTGGAACACCCTGCCAGAGGAAGTGGTGGGGGCTGAAACAATCACAGGATTTAAGAATGCATGGGATAGACATAAAGGAATTCTGGAGGTCAGGGGTAAGGGGCGACAGACTTCTAGGAAAACATAAACTGAACTTACAAGCTCAAATGGGCAGACTGGGTGGGCCATAGGCCCTTATCTGCTGACACTGTTTATGTATCTATGTATCTATTGATTAAAAGTTTGTTATCTACGGAGCAGCCACAGCTACAGCACTATGGCGAATCATTACAGCACTGAATAAGGCCTGCAGACTCCTTACTGGTGCTGCCTACCACAAGAATACCTGCAACCTCTATGAACAGTCAAACTGGCTACAACTTCAGGGAAGGATTACTTTCCAAACCTGCCTACTAGCACAAAAGTCATTGATGAGACATGCACCCTGGGGTTCAGTCTCGCTTAAGCCCAACCAACCAACCAACCACCCCCATTACACAAGAAGCTCTGACAACTATTCTCTGTCTGTTCCCCACTGTCATACCACCCAAGGCCAACGGTCTTTTGTAGGTAGAGCCCCTAAGATGTTTAACTTCCTGGGCAGTGAACTCACCAACTTAGGTACCCTCTGCTCGTTCAAACACAAGCTACATCAAACGCTTGTGTCCAGAGCCACCTGTGACTGTTTCTCCTAACCTCCCTGGTAGTCGCTTCTGTTCTTTGCACCTCTCTACTATCACCACCTCTGCCTGCCACCACCCTCGCCCTCCCCATATCTACCCCTGCCTCTCTCCCTAGCCCTGGTCCACCACCTTCCTCTCTTACCCTCCTTCAACTCCCTTCCTCTCTCCCTTTCTAATCTGCTCATCCCACCCACTGTTGCACTAGTTCCCCGATCCATGCCTCCCACTCACTTGTCCTTCTACCTCCCTCCCAGTTACCCCTGTACACCCACTCTCTCTTCCACTTTCCTAAGCTACCTGGCACAACTGGCTGGAACTCAGTTTTTTCACTCTACCTTTCTCTTTGACAATGCCCTTTGTGCAGCTTTATTTAATGTAAATATTGTTTGTTGTGACTCATCATTCCTAAATGTATGCTTGATTGTGTTGTTCTAACAGTTATTTATATTACCTGTAGCTTTTAGATCATGTATACCCTGTACTGAATTTTGTATTCAAACTGCTTGCCTGCTAATCTCACACAATCTTTACTTCTGTTCTTTGTATGATGACATGGAACCTTTGTAAAAGAGCCATTGGCTCAAAGGTATTTAATCGAAAGTCTAATAAATATATAAATAAATAAAAAAATAATTGTAAAGCAAGCAAATATATATCATAACAGTTTAATACAGAGTAAAACATATCACACAAATATGAAACATGGTCAATAGAGTATTCCCCTTGGGCAGTAGACGCATTCAGCTACAAATCCAATTATTTCTCAATCACAAGCCTGCCCTGGGCCAAAGGAATCCCAGCACAGCCCCCACCTGGCTGGCCAGATCTGATGACAAGGAGGCTCAATGGATCAGGAACCCACTAGGCCTCAGCTAAGCAGTTATACCCTGACCGGGCCTCAACTTCCCGACCATCACCCCCCCCGGTCCCAGGCTCCAACCAGTACTGTTGCCACTTCACGTTCTTGAGTGTGCTCTCATCAGGCCATCCCTTTACTTGATCAATAGTGTTATTGTTACATAAGCCCCATAATATAAAATGTCCACCACTAGGTCCGTAAATACATTTACAAATCTCCCCGACAATGCCCCAGGAGAATACCTATAACCAAGCCTCCAAAACATTCTGCAGACTGAAATTAAACATTGCCTGACCAATCTGTAACAGATACACCCTGTCTGAATCAAACAGCCCCCGACACCCTGGAGAAATATTCTGATGACTTAAGACCTGTATCCCCCTAGGAAAGCAGAAACAGAACACCTCTCAGTTCACTTCCCTGTGAACCTTCCACATTGGCCTGATCACCTCCCTTGCTCTCTACTTCCCTCTCGGCATGATCTTAGACCAGGCCAACTTGGTGTCTGGCATATGTCTGCTGATCCAGCTAAGATCAGATATCATAGCCCACATTATATCTATTAAAGACAAACACCCCAAATAGTTACCCCTCAAATGAAATGTCAGCCTGTGAGGGGGTGAGTTGACCAAGCCCAGGTTCCTCAGAGTTGGTATCAAATCCACCCATTTCATCCCACCGATTCCGCACCATCGTATACTTGCTTTTTCCATTGGGATGCCCAGCTGATCTCCTTGACCCTGACAAGCCACTCACTCAAGTGTTCTCATAACAAAGGAATGGTCGATCATGGAAAAGGTTTTCATTGCAGGATGTGCAGCTGTAAGATAAACCACAAGATCATTAATTGACACCCCCCCAACATGCCTCGACCTTTGCTTATCCCTGCTCCGGGAGGTCTCATGTATATTTGGTAGGCCTTGGACTTCCATCTACCAATAGCCTGACTCTCCCCTTCTAGGCATCTGAGCCTTGCCACCTCAGTGGCCACCCTGATCCTGAATGAATGTGTATTATAGTACCTAGGGTCCTTGTCTGCTGCGCTAATACCCTTTTGCAGGACAGCAGTGAACTGGTACCTTGTCACCGGCCTCTCATTAGCGTGCATAAAAAATGTGCCTTGTCTTAGTGTTCTCTGCTCCATGTACCTCCTAATAAGAGCCCAGGGGCATAGCACTTGTCCTTGAACCTGACAGAACTTGATTACTTTCGGTGGACCCAGCTGTGCCATCTTGGACTGGTGCAGCATCAGCTCCAAGGGCTCCCCACTTATCTTGACATCCCCCCCCCTCCAACTGTATGTTTTATCCCACCGGCATCAAGGAGTCCTCAACCAATTCTGACACTCTGAATGCCCTGAAAAAGGCACAAATGTACTGGCCCTTACACAAAACTGCCTCATCGTCAGATGTGCAGACCTAGGCCATGACAGGTTGACCAAAATTTCCTTTAAGAGTATGACATCTACTGGTTGCTTACGGTCCCTTCTGATTCCCCTCATTCTGTGCCACCCTTCTATCATCTTCCATATGAGGAAAGAACGCGTTTCATCCTGTAGCCCATGCATCTTTGCCATGAAGGCAATGCCGAACATATGACTGTGTATGTATGCTGGGGCCTTGCCCTGCCCAATCATGTAGTGCATATAGTGCTGAACAAGATGTGGCTGTTGCAGCAGCTCGTATTTCCTGCTGTTGTCTCCACAGAATTCCCAAATGATTTCACATGTGTTCTATACTTTACACTCATGTCCCTGGGGCCAGAACATATTGTACCAGTTCGGCTGTTCTGGATAGCAGCTTGCTATAGGAATGCTGGTACTTGAACAGGGTGTTCCTCAGCTGCTGGTGCCATTTGCCCAAAGTGCTCAACTGCAATCAAGAGAGGGCATCTCGATTACAAATACATTCAAAGCCCCAGGGACGTGCACTGCCTTGAAGATAACGTTGAGCTGTAAGCATCTCGGCACAAAAACCCTCAACAACCTCATCAGTTCCTTGAAATTAGAAGACTACGTGTTCAAAATGGCCACCACCCCCATGTTGTCTGACTGAAACAGGACCCTCTTGTTTGTGAGCTGCTTCCCTCACACAAAGATCCCTGTCAGAATGGGGAAAAATTGTAACAGGGTCACATTTTTTTGAGTCCCACTTTTACCCAGCTCTCACCCAAAGGCTTGTGAACCATGAACCCTGGAAGAATGCCCCATAACCTATGCCCCTTGCAGCATCCGTAACCATCTGGCAATCCTGCCTAAACAACATGCCAGCTTGCCATATGGATACTGCATTGAAATGCTGAAGGAAGCTGTCCCACACTGCCAGATCTGGTCTCATGTCTGCAGTTACCCTAATGTGATGATGGGGTTGTGGGGAACCCTTAGTTGCCCATGCCAATCATTTCAAAAATGGCCTGCCAGGTGACACCGGCTTACCAGCAAAATTTAAATGCCCAATCAAAGACTGCAGGGTCTTCAAGGTAACTTTTTTAGTGGTACTGACCTCAGCCACCAACTGTCCCAATCACTCCACTTTTTTGGACAGCAGCCTAGACACCATCTCTATAGTGTCCAGCTCTATATCGAGGTATGTCAGACTATTTACCAGCCTTTTGTTTTTGTCATATGCAAATGGCACACTGAACCAGTCCATCAAGTGTGCAAAGGAAGTGAGTGCCTTTTTGCATTCAGATGTGCCAGTGGCCCCAGTGAACAGAAAGTCATCCAAATAATGCATTATCCTGCAGATACCACTATATTGTATGGTGGCCCATTCCAAGAAATGGCTGAAAGTCTCAAAGGCTACACATGAAATGGAGCAACCCATGGGCATGGACATGTCATAGTAGAATCTGCCATCGAATGAGAAACCCAGCAAGTCAAAATCCTGTGGGTTGACTGGCAGCAAGTGAAAAACCGATTTTATATCACTTTTCACCAACTAGGCACCCTTGCCTGCTTTTTGAATGAGCTTGGCCGCTGTATCAAAAGATGCATAGCATACCGCACTGTCTTCAGGGCTAATGAAATTGTTCACTGATTCCCCTTTGGGGTAAGACAGGTGATGAATCAACCTGAATTCCCCTGGTGCCTTCTCGGGGACCACCCCTAGGGGTGAAATCCTTAAAAGGGCTCAGTGGAGGATCCTCAAAAGGTCCAGCAACCCTCCCAGTGTCTACTTCCTTGCATATCTTCTCCACCACCATGTGCCGCAGTGCCTTTGCCGATTTCAGGTTACGCACTGTGGTGGAGATGTGTGGGCCCTGGTAGGAAATGCAAAACCCATTAGAGAAGCCATCCAGTAAGTAGCATGCGTCTTTTCTGCAAGGCTAGTAATCAAGCCAGACAGCAATGCAATTAATTCTTATTGGGGAACTCGCCAGACTTTTTGGCATGCTTGTCCCCTTGCTTGTTGTCAGCCTGCTGTCCTTCCCCATTCTGGGAACCCCCACCTCTCTGGCAGGTGCTGACCTTGTGCTTACCACCACAACTGCTGCACTCATGCCAGAATTTACTGTATTCCCAAAAACATTTCCCAGTGTTATACTGCCTGAATGTGCCCACCCCTTTTTGCCCTGACCAGGAGGCCCTGCTCACCATGTACCTACTTGCGGTATAATCTATATTTGCTGGCTCTGCCTGGGTTATGTGTCTGCACTACAGGTCATGATCTATTTTGCCCCAATGCATTTCCAGTGATCTAGTGACATGCATCTGGAAGAGCTCATCATACCACAACCAAGCGTTCACCTGGTATGCCAGGTGTGCTGTCTTGATATTATCCCTATACTTCAGCAACTGCCCAATTTTCTGTGAGAACTTTTCACAATATATGGAAATAAAGATATCGAAAGCAGCTGCCCAGTTCTCGAATGTGTGTGGCACCTTGGGCCTACACAGTTTTTCCTGCTTCAGTTTATCTTTGTCAGCTGCATCAGATAGCTCCTGATGTAGCAGCTTGAGCATTTCTGTGTATTCCGGGATTCAAATTTTGTCCCTGACTGCGGCTGTTGAATGGGTGTCTAAGGGGTCATCCACTCCCATGTACGCCCAGTGGTCTTGCTGGGTTGTTGAAGGGGGCACAGTAGGGGTTGTGAGCTCCTGCGCTATTGCTGGAACCACTGCTGGTCCCACCAGCTACTGCTGTACAGTGCCACTCACTGCTGGGCCCACCCCTCCTTGACCAAGCCCCCAAACCTGCCTCACCATTTTGTCCATATGCGGTTGTGCCTGGGCACCACCTAGCTAGGCACTGCTGTCATTCCCCCCTGAGGGTGCCGGAGGTGTTTCCATGACAGTTGCCTACCCCTCCTGTCATGGCTCACAATACCCTCCTGGCCCTTGGACTACTGCCAGCACTGTCAGTGGGGAAGGCTCTTGTGAACCGTGACATTGTTCCCCACATTGCCACCCCAAATAAACTGCTGACCTCCCCATGGGGCTCAGGGCCAATGCTGGAAACCTCAAGGTGGTGAACAAGCTCCCACTCTGCCAGTTCCAGGTGCAAATTTACATGCCCCTGAGGTAGCAGGGCCAGGCATGCGGGGGGGGGACCACGGGATAGGCAGTGGCCACCAGTCATGCTGAATGCCAGCCATGGGTCCTGGTGCTACGGCCAGGAAGCTCAGCACTCCCTGGGACCCCCCTGCTGCTGTATTACCACACATTGACTTTCCCTTGCCTGCACCATGAACTCTACTAAGCACTTTTGCATATAGGTGCCTCCCCAACCTTGCAGTCCCTATCCCCCATGGCCTGCCTTCCTTTTGCATTAACCATCCCTTTCGCTTCTCAGGTAACCCTGACCGATGCTCCGATAGTGGAACACTAGCTGCAAGGAGCCCTTCTTCCAACTCACCTTCAGCTCTCATCGGTGGCAGCGCTATGCTGGGTCCTTCCAATGGGCCTTCCTCTTCTTCTGGGTCACTTTCTGGTTCCTCAGTGATCACCCGGTCTTCTTCAACTGCAGCCGCCTCCATCTGTACCTCTGGTTGCCTCCCTGACACTGCCTTCTGCTGGCCCAATCTAGTCTCCATGACCTCCGTTATCTTCGTGGATGGCTTCTTCGATCTCTTAGGAGCTCTTTAGCAGTGGAACCCCTCTGCTGAGGCCCCAGCACTTCCTGCATCATGACCTGAAGCCAGTTGGGGCCTCCCAGCTCAAAAAGCCACTGGAGAGTCTCCTTAAATTCCTTCAATGGTGAGTCAATCGAGCCTGGGTCTGTGGAAGCCCGTGCCTCCTTGAGCCCTTGCCCTGCTGGCCTTCCCCAGGTGTTCATACTGCTAAACTTTACTGAAATTTAGGAAATGTTGAGAGCCTGTGGAAAGAGGAGAAAAACTTCCATGTTAATGTGTGAGGAAGAAAGAGGTGTATGGGGTGAGGGGGCCACTCGTAATACACTGCAGTGCATTTAAATGTCTGGTTGCGCTGCCAAATCCCCAGTGGCCTCCCAGAATGAATACCCCATCCAGTATTGCTGTATGGCCTATGCAATATGCAGGGGCCTCCTGCAACCGGTCTCCCCCCCTTTTTTTTTTATTTGTTAGGGTGGGTGCCTACCCGGTGCACCTCTGCTCCTTTTTTTTTTTTTTTTTTTTGCCTGTCATCCTTTCACTCATATGGTATAGTTAATTTTAAAATTTTTTCTCTCTTCTTTTTTGTTGGTGGGGGCTCCACCACCCTGTTCACCCAGTCTGCCTCAGTGTAGTCACTGAGCTTCAATTGCCTGGCAAAATCTCCCCTGCTCTTGCTCCCTCTCCCGAGAAGGAAAATCTGAGACTGAGACATCCAGTGTCACTCCTGTTCTCTACTTATTTGGGTTTCCTTTTTTTTAAAACGTAGACTCCGACGTGGACAGGGTATCTCACACCCCTAAGGGTATAGCAGCCTACTAACATATTGCTCCCAAACCCTTTCTGTTCCCCCCTTTTTTTTTAAATCTGCCTCTCCTCCTCTTGTGCTGCCCTTGAACCATGAGCGACTGTCGAGAAAGAGTGGGCGACTGTGAGGGGAACATTGCTGGATGATCTCCCTGCTGCCTCCAACTCCCCGTAAAATGCTGTACAAAAATAGACCTCCTTGCGGTGTTCTGCGAGGCCCACCCAAGATGGCCACCAAAATCTCACGTGATCTTGTGTGAGATTGGTAGGCCACTATCCCTGAAATGTGGAGCTGTTGTTTGCCCCTGGGAAGATGGCTGCCCAACTCTCATGAGGGGAGATGGTGAGAGTAGGAGCCCTCCACCCCAGTACTGAAGTAATCTCCCCTCTCGCGAAGTCATGAGACTGCTCCACCCATGGGCGTAGTCCCTGCACACAAAGGGATGTGAAGATGGTGTCACCCTACCATCACATATAGGCAGAGCCGTAGGAACATTTGAAACGTCCCGATCGAGACTTTCATCTAGCTCTGCCTGTCTGACCTGTGCTCTGCAATTTGGCCACCTGGACATAAGTCACCACATGCCGTCTGTGGAAACTGGCGGCCTCTTGAGACCACTCCACATGACCCACGGCATGTCGCAGGGATGCCCACTGTCTGGCTAGCCCAAGAGGAACCTCCCAGCTGCAAAAATGCAAATCCTAGGCAACCACAATGCAGAGAAGAAATCCTGAGAAACCGCAGCAAGCAGCAAATGGTAAGTCCAACTAATGGGTTGTGCACCTGGAGGATGGAGCCATAAATTGGACCGAAATCGCTGCCACTGCCTGCCATTGCCCCAGTAAAATGATCCTGGACTATCCCTTGGGTATCTCTGATACTCCCTATTGCAAACACCCCCAGCCCAATGGGAGGCAAAATCTCTGGAAAGCCTTTCCCTTTTTTTTTTTTTTTTTACTGTTGCCGCTCCAATGCCAATTATGCCTGCCTCCAATAGACCAGAGGATTGCTGCCCCCAGCAACGGACACACTCATGTCTCCCCCTCCCCCACCCCCTGGCCCAGCTGGCCAGCATAGCAAAAAAAGCTAGGTTTACCTGAAGGGGTCCTGTTTTAGAGGGGCATGTTCAACCTCCTGTGGTCTGGTCAGAAAGAGGAACCTCTACTGACCAGCCCATTACTAGCCTGACCCTTGCCGCTCCCTGCTCCAGACTACTCCTAGCCCACAACAGCTCTAGGTAAAGGCCATCGGTCACTACCTTCCTGGCCACTTGACCTATGGAGGTACTGACCAGGGATTGGTTCCCTGGTCACTGGGCAAGTGACCTCCCAGGAATTCTGGGAAGGATCATTTCTTCTACTCAACTGGCTTAGCCAATGTGCATTTTACTTTCTTGACTATTAGGTTTTATAATTTAACTTTAGGTCTCTTTACAACTTTTGGAACAGTTGTTTTTGCAGTTTATTGACATCTGTTTTAACTTCAAGTATTTCCTTGTTTTCTTAGTTTTGTTATACACTGCCCTTCTTGTTTTGAATTTCGCCTTCACATTTTAATGTTTCTTTATACATACTGGGGGGAGTAGCTTTTGAGTTTTTACATTAAGATATTCTTCATTATATTGACTGCTATTATGGTGCATCAATTGTCAAAGTATGTTTGACTTGCTGGCCCAGTTTCTTTTTGTTTTGTAAGGATTCAAAAAAGCAAACTGGGTCATGTATTTTTTAAAGGACCACTATTTTATATAACTCTGGTTTCTCAGTTAATATGTTCATACTTCCAGCAAATAGAAGCTGGCACCTTTATTAACATTGCTATTACCTGTTTTAATATTCATATACTGATGTTTTTTGTCTTTTTATATACTATATTAGCCTTTTATTAGCTGAGGTTAGTACAATTCCCTGCCTTATAGGCTAGAGCTAAATTTTGATCTAGCTTGTTCGATATATATTGATTCTGTAGTACTATTAGGTTTAGACTTAGTATCTGACCATTACTTGTTATTCTTGTTGAAGGTCCCTCTAGGTCCTTTCCTCTACCAGGGCCCCGGTGTGTTGCGAGAGAGTCCTTTGGCTGGTTAGATGACTCTTATCTCACTGCTACCTTAGAAATACTCTTAGTTTATTAGTATATTAATATTGTGGTTGATTAATAATGTGTCTCTCTTCTTCTTCTATTTACCCCTCTCATAAGAACTTACCTGTGCTGACTATATTCTATATATCACATTTTGTCAACTTAAGTGATCCTGCCTCTCTTTACATATACAGAGTTGCTCTTTTATATCTCCTGAGCCATCCTCTATTTTATTATTATGTCCCTCACTATTCCAATAACTGTCCTTTTTCTTCAGTAACAATACCATGAAGGATCTAATTTTATATAGACTGCTCCTGCCTAAAAAGCCTTGGGCATTTTTACACCCATTATTGCTCCACGGTCATAGCCTAACCATGACATATTGCACCTTGGTCACTTAGTAGAAACTTGTACTACCAAGTGTTTCTGTTTCTGTCTAACATGTGCATATTTAGAAAAATATGATGAGCTGTATATACCTGTCCGTGATCCAACTAGCCTAGGGGGTGTATACGACAATGTTATAAGTTATATTATGACCAATCCAGTCCTTGAGCTATGCTCCACTCCTGTGTATGATGACCTGTATATATATCTGTCAGTTGAACTAGCTAGTCTAGAGTGTATAATCTGAAATATGCTTACTACTGTATGTTTCCCCTACCGTCAAATGATGTATTTCCCACATGTTTGTTTACTGTGACAAAATACTGTACTCTCTTTGCCATGTCTCCTTGACTGTTGTTCCTCATGTTGTACTCTCCCGGGTCGTTCCTGAAAATAGGCATAATACTTGTCTAGTGTACTTACCCGGTAAACAAAAGCTAAATAAATAAATATACTTGGAATGTGAAGGGACTTAATTCTCCCAGTAAGTGAAAGCAAATTCTTTCTTATCTTAAAAACATAAAACTAACATTGTTTTCCTTCAGAAAACTAAATTGTTAGTAGAGGATGTAACTAGACTTAAGAAAGACTGGGTTGATCAAATCTATCATTCATCCTTTACCTCAAAAAAAATAGGTGTCACTATACTTATCCATAAAAACCTTAAGTGGGCTCTTATAAACTCCTTTTCAGATGCAGAAGGTAGATGGGTAATTGTTAAACTAAATACCCCTTCCAGACCCCTTATGCTTGTTAATGTCTATGCACCCAACACTGATTCCCCAGAGTTTTTTCATAATTTAGCACAGCAGGTATTATCCAACAATGCGGACAACACCCCAATAATCTTAGGATGGGATCTTAATTTGGCCCTAGAACCTAGTATGGACAGAAGTGACACTTCCATAGATACCCACCCCAGAAGTATTAAAGCCCTCTCATTATTAATGAAAGATTTGGGCATCTCAGACATCTGGTGGCTCTTTCACCCTCGTGGCCGAGATTTCACCTTTTATTCTTCACTACATAAGACATATAGTAGAATCGACTACTAGCTGACCTCTCGTACATAATTGAAAAAAACATTGACTCTTCTATCTTGGCTATGGTAATCTCGAATCATTCCCCAGTTAAACTGCACTTCCTATGGGGTCCCCCACAACCCAAATCTTCTTTTTGGCGTCTCGACCCTCTTCTTCTTAAAGATCCTGACTTCATACCTATGATCAAATCTCAGATTAAAGAATTCTTCTCTCATAATAATCCATCTGATACTTCTATGAGCACTGTTAGGGAAGCACTTAAAGCCACTATTCGTGGAAAAATAATCAGCTACGCTGCCCACAGGAAAAAATTAAGAGAACAACAACTAGCTGATCTTGAAAAATCCCTTAAATCCAAAGAAGCTTAATATTTCAATTCCAACTTGCATAATCCTACTTCCAAACTTCAACTCGAAATTCTCCAATTAAGGATTAAAATATATGAACTGATTTCTCGTAAGACTGAACTGGCTCTGTTTAAACTGAAACATAGATTTTGGGAGCAGGGAGATAAAAATGGGAAGCTTCTTTCTTACCAACTTAAAGCTCAGCAGATGGAATGACATATTTTAAGTCTTAAAGACCATCAAGGTACAATACACAGTGATAACCTTTCTATGAACCATATTATGAAATCCTTTTATCAGTCATTATATTCCAATTTAAATCCCGCCCCTACCTTACACATACAGCAGTTTTTAAATAATCTACATTTGCCTTATCTTTCCACATTTGAGTCAAACTCTTTAGATGAACCTTTTTCTCTGGAAGAAATTCAGCAAGCTTTATCTTCCCTGAAGTCTGGTAAATCCCCTGGGGGAAATGGTTTTCCAGTAGACTTTTATAAATTGCTTTCTGACGCTCTGCATACGATCCTTTTCAAACTCTTTCAAGAAGCCACTGATGAAGGTAAACTTCCTCCATCCTGCACTGAAGCAATTATAATTTTAATCCCCAAGAAAGACAAAGACCCTTCACTTCCTGCAAATTATAGGCCAATCTCTTTATTAAACACTGACGGAAAGTTATTTGCTAAACTACTATCATCTCGCCTTGAACCCTTGATTCCCAAGTTATCTCACTGTTCGCAAGCTGGGTTTATCAAGAACAGATCAGGCGCAGACCATCTATGTTCTCTATTTAATTTAATCCATAAAGCCAAATCTCTTAATTCTCCTGCATCGACCATAGCTATTGATTTTGAAAAGGCCTTTGACTCCCTAAACTGGAATTACCTTTTCCAAGTTTTAACTTGTTTTGGTTTCTCCCACACATTTTGCTCCTGGATTAAATTATTATATACATCACCTACTGCAAAAGTCCTTACTAACTCTGTTCTTTCCTCTTCCTTCCAACTAGAGAGAGGAACAAGACAAGGATGTCCTTTGTCACCTTCTTTGTTCATACTAGCTATGGAACCCCTAACTGCCAGTTTATGCTAATCTGTTGATATTAAGGGCATACCTATTGGCAATTCTAGATATACTTCTCTTTCTTATGCCGTTGATCTTTTCATTTTATTAGAAAATTTAACTGAAGCCGGTCCCTTATTAATCAAGTTACTTAACATTTTCAGTAGTATTTCAGGCCTCGCTCTGAATTATGGAAAATCAGAAGTTTTACCTCTCAATGACCTTTGTAAGCCTTTTATGAACCTACTTCTTGGTTTTCCTTGGTCACCTCAAGGTATAACCTATCTAGGAATCAAAATTACCCGAAACTTGAAAAAAACTTGGGATGCTAACTTTGATCCCCTTAATTGATAACATTCGTACCATCTTGGACAGATGGAAACTTCTCAGTCTTTCTTTTATGGGGAAATTAGCTGCAATCAAGATGTCCATTTCTTCTAAGATCCTTTCTCTATCTGCCAATATCCCCCTAACTTTACCTGTTAGTTTTTTTTAGCAAAAATTGATAAATTGCTTGGTAACTTTATATTAGAGGGCACATCTCTGAGATTTAGCCATATTAAACTTCATACTCACTGGAAAAAGGGAGGCTT
This sequence comes from Neoceratodus forsteri, assembly GCA_016271365.2. NCBI lineage: Eukaryota > Metazoa > Chordata > Ceratodontiformes > Ceratodontidae > Neoceratodus > Neoceratodus forsteri. The sequence goes on from CM057458.1 coordinate 536,869,637, forward strand.
TGGACTCCCCTGGTTCTCTGCTTACTTTTGGGCCTTCAGGGCTGCCCAGACCATTAAGTGGTTCCATAAACCATCTTCTCTTACTCCACTTTGGGTTACAATGGAATCCGCATCATGCCCTGGGAGAGTCCCCACTTCCTTTATCTTCAGTCCCCTTCCCTCTAAACTAAAATCACATCCCATCATCTCATCTTCTGTTTTTTATTGGAAACTAATTCACAAATTCCTAAAATCTAACCCAATACCTTCGTTCTATACCCCTCTTTGGGGTAATCCACTACTTGCTCTAGAGAATCAAGCAATTTTCTGCTGATCCTGGAGAAACAAAGGTATACTTTTCTTAGGGGATATTCTAGACTCAAACTCCTTAACTCTTAAAACCTTTTCAGATCTTCAGAATATCTGGAACCTTCCCAAGCAAGACTTTTGGAAATATCTTCAAATCCAAAATGTTTTTAGTTCCTTTTCTGGTCGCACTCATAGATTTACACTACAGGACCATTACATATCGCACTGGATTAACCTATCAGCAAAATGGAATAGTTTCATCTACAGAGATATCATAGATAGTTTGCCAGATCAAACTATATCTGCCAAAAATAAGTGGAGTACCCTTCTTAACTATAATATTAGCGATTCACAATGGCGTAACTGCTGGCATCTTTCTCATAATACTTTTAAAGATGCATGTAGTTCCTTAATACAAATTAAAATCCTATATTCTTGGTATAGAACTCCTTCTGTGCTACATCATATGGGATTATTGAAAAATAATCAATGCTGGCGTTGCAACATGCCTAATGGTGACATTCTTCACATTCTATGGTCATGTACCACTATTAATTATCTCTGGCATAAGGTTCAGTTATTTGCCTCTAGAGTTATCAGACAACAAATTCTGCTAGACCCAAAACTCTTTTTGTTAGGTATATTTGTTTATAATAATGTTACCCTCTCACATGCACATTTCCGATGGCTTAATATACTTTTCCTTCTTGTTAAACGTTTGATTCTCATGAATTGAAGATCTACCCATGTTCCATCTCTTTCAGATGTTCTTCAAAACTTATCTCAGTATGCATCATTAGATCGACTTTCCCATCTTTCCCATAACTGACTCCCTGTATATGATAGATGTTGGCAGGATTACTTCTCATACTTTGATTCTTCCACCATCTCTAATCCTTAATAGACTATTTAGATTTCTTCCATTAGTAATCATGCACAGTTATCTTCTATTCCTCCGCTTTCTTCCTTTTCTATTTTTCTCTCTCTACTCTCTCTCTCTCTCTCTTCTTCTCTCTTTTTCCCTTTTTATATTATATATTCATATTATGGTACAGTTATTGCAACCTCTTTCGCCTGACTTTTGCAAATATAAGTAGGCTTAACCTTAGCTGATGTTTATTATCCTTCACATTTGATAAATATTTTCTTTTAAACCAATACTGATATGTACTGTATATTTTTCATGTATTATTCTCCGGTAATCCTTGTCTCCCTCCTTTTGGTTATAGCCTATACTTAATTTACATTTTCTGACACTTTTATCTGTATGTATACTATTCTATATAATCTGCTTGGTGCCTTACATGGAGGACACTCTATATTTGTATTGCTTGTATGTTTATCTATTTGAAATTTTTCAATAAAAAAATAAAGTGAAAAAAAAATGGACCACTATTTTAACAGTGGCCATATACTCAGAGCCCTGCCCCCAACAGAAAGTCACATATTGACTAGAAGTGCTGGGGTATGTACAGCACTTTCTTTTGTATCCTTTTTTGTCAGATTTGGAGTGAGTACCATACTTTCAAGCACTGGTTCATTGGACTGGCTCACCCTGAGTGTGAGTTATCTGTATGTTTTCTGCAGTGACTTCCCCATCCTTCTTCCAACATGGGTTTGAAATTCTAATTGAGGTGACTCACCCCCCCGAAGACAAGTAACTCACTGGAATTTCTGGGACCCTTTCATATTACACCATTTTAATTTTTTTTTTTTTACTAAACCTTGTTTCTATCCTGTATCAGCATTGTATTATCATCACCTGCCCCCTCCCCATTAAACAAAGATCTATTTTAAAATTTTACCAAACTGGCAAACCCCTTTTCATATTCAATGAGCTTCCTTCCAAAAAACTGAAAAGTTACAGTATACAACAACAAAAAGAGGGATCACCCAGGTAAGTTATGAGTAGGGCCAGAAGCAAAGCAGGACAAACAGACAGCTTTCTAAAACCACCCACACTGATGTAAACCTGATGCACACAAATGAAATCAAAGACAAAATACATGCAGAGAATGCAGATTTATTAATTTACTCACATGCTATGCAAATAATTGCAAAAAGTGCTGAGTTTTGGGCTGGCCCATTGGTGCAGTGGTTGTCTTTCCATTTGTGATGCCAGTTACCTAGGTTAAGGAACAAGTCCAGGAGCTGGAGGGCTGGACAGGGGCAGGAGACTTGAGCATCCCAGGAACAGCTCATCTTCTCCAGGAGGGAGGAGGGAATCAGGGCTCAGTGCATGTCTGACCTCGGGTGGAGACCCAAGGTACAGCAAGCACAAGCCACTAGCAAGGGGGTGGCATAACAGATGTCGGTGCTCAGCAGCTTGATGTCAGGCTGCACATCACACCCAGAACACCAGAAAATCACCCACAGCACTCCCAGGTAGATGGAGCACCAGGCCCCAATCCCCAGTGCCCCTACCTGTCCTGGTGACAGTATTCTGATGAAACCAGAAGACTTTTGGGTGTAAGGGCCCCCACCTCATACCCCCTGGGGGGTAAGCCATGGCAACATTGGGGATGGACCACTCCAGGTTCCAGGTAAGAGGGTGGGGACTAGAAGGCCGTAGATGTCTCCTGAAGGGAATGGAAGGCTGTGGTTAGGAAGAGCATAAATAGAAAGTTAAAAAAAAAGTGCTGTGTTTGCTAAGGTACTCCTTCTATGCCCAAGCAGATTCCCCTGATGGTGTTTGTTCCTTCCATGGAACTTTATCAAGGGTGATTAAGATTAAATGAGTTGCACTTTTATATTACATCATAGTGATGTCATAAGAAAACCATTACCACATGGCAAATGTATTTAAAGTGCAATACTCCAGAGCTGGCCCAGTGGCGCTGAGGGTTGAGGCACTGGACGCCACACCTCACGCCACCCAGCCAACCTGGGTTTGGGAACAGACTCAGATCATTTGGGGGTCAAGCAGGTGAGGTAAAGATGCAACGTCTGAAAGACTGCTTTCCTTCCTCAGGTTGGGGAGGAGTTTGTGCTGCATGCATCTGCACAACAAAGAGGGGTTCAGCCCTCACCCAAGGTGCTTGGCTGCCTCCGTGGAGATTGAGACAGTTGCTGCACCCATTGCACAGGCAAGTGTGTGGGGGAGAAAATGGAGGAAAAATACTGGGACCTGGCAGGACCCATGATAGCCCCAATGGGCTGGAGGACGTACCCCTCGGGGGGGCGTAGCCCCTGCCAGGTCTGCGGAGGTGGTTCAAATAATGTGATAAAAAAAAAAGTGCAATACTCCAGTGCTCAGATTTACAAGTTAAAATACATGGTCGAATAAAGCACCAGATTTACTTATTTATTTATTTAGATTTTAATAACTGGGTAAGCTCACCGAGACTAGAGGTCCCTTTTTCAGGAGCAACCTGGGATTAGTTACGATAGTGGCTACATACAATGGCAGAAGTATACAGTAGTTACATTTGTAGGATTGTGCATAGAGTACTTACAGAGTGTGACAGTACACAATACATGTGGCAACTTAACGCAAGAGTTTACAGGGTGTAGTAGTAAGAGCAACATAGAAGCAGGGTGTTATAATCAGACCATCTAGTTCACAAGCTAAGAGTTAGTGATTGCAGCTGCAGAGACTAAACTCCAGCAGGTACACTTTCAAGCCAGACTTAAATCCATGAAGAGTGGGACAGTTGGCCAAGTTCTGTGGGAGAAGGTTCCTTGAGTGCGGAGCCGCATAACGAAAGGATAGCTTGCCTTGGTTAGTGCGCTCATGACAGATGTCAAGGGGACAACCCACCGAAGATCTCATGCCTTGGGAATGAGCAGGCCATGCAGGTGGGAGGAGGGCCTGAAATGGTAAATTTAAAAGTCAAACATAGGGAGGAGGAGAAGGCAAGTTTATGCAGCAGGGTGGGCCAGAGGAGTTCCGCAAGGACCTCACAGTGGTGTCTCGTAGGAGGGGAGTTGGTAGTGAAATGAGCCTTCCTTTGGTCACTTCTAGTTACAATATCAAATTTTTGACTAAGTAATATTTTTTTAAATGTTACTTTTAAAACTATATTTATATACACTGCTTCTCTAACTCTAGACAAATAAATATACTACCCACTATGTGCAGCAAAACATTTCTAAAAAAAAAACAAACATCATATTTCATTAGCATATTCCCCTATTGATGGTATGTTTTTTCAATCAGGTATTATTTTCTGCCACAAAGTTCGTGTAAAAGTACCTTATATAGTGTCCAACTGGAGGCTCAAATCAAGTACTGGACTGTATATAGACATATGGTGCTCATTTCTTTCCATGGGACAGTCATAAGATTAGAAGTGTCAAGAACATTGCTTCAGCTCCATACAGACAAGTATTCTTTGCTGGTGCACAAGTATTATGCTGTCATCTCCTAGATGGAGGTCACTAATTGTTATTAGAAAATGGGCTAATGTTTTCCAGGGCTTTGATTGTTTGAGGCCCTTGGCAAAGTGGGCATTTATCAGACAACATAGCCTGGGTAAAAAAAATGCCAGTGCCAACTGACCTAATCGTGGAAATCATGATACTACTCAGAATTTTCAAATGTTGACTTGACTGGAAGCCATTTTTTTTTCTTATTTACCAAGTGAGCCTTCAGCTGGCAGCCAGTCTCCCACTCTCTCCACGTTGACAGTTTTGATTAATTAAATATTAAATAACATTCCAACTGCCCACTGTTTTACATTAAGCAATAGACTTAATAATCTTCTCTGCCACCTACCTAAAAGCCTCCTGTTACATTGCTCCCATCTTCTGTCCACCCACCCGCTCTGTGTATTGTTGCACACCAGCAGTGCATCTTCATCTGCAGGGGGTGAACTCACAAAACTATTGATGTTCTCATATGTGAATTGTTCCCCTGCTCTGACGCACTGCTGAAAATGAGCCAGCCAAAAAATAAAATGGACAGCTTGGTCCTTTTTGTGATTCTAATCGCAATATCTCAACTCATGCTCTTGACTGCCAACTTCTAACAACATACTAGTTTAAATAATTTAAAAAATGACATGCGTGTGCACTGCACCTTCCCCCATGGCTCTTATCGAGTGTGTTCCAGCAATCCTGAGTAATTACCTTCAGTTAGGCACAAATCTAAAGTTAATTTTGGTATTTTCCCAATCTGCTTCCTATGGGGGGGGGGGGGACACCAGTAAAAGACAGTAGTGAAGTGTAAGCAAAAAAAAACACAAGAAGACTCAAACACAGCAATGCTCTCTACTGCAAAATATCCCAGTAGAGGGACTACTTTATGAGAAAAGAATAAAACTGAGTTAAAAAAATTTCTACTCACTTTTTTTTCAAATATGTCACCTACAGTCCATTTTCTAAGCTCAATAACACCCTTCAGGGTGGGCTGTATGGGCTATACCCACCCTTCCATGGGCTATATGGCCCTCTACCTGTGGCATCGGGCCTCATCACATCCCTGGGTGGGTGCGTATAGCCCAGTACCACTCACCCTGTTCGGTATTTTTGCTTGCTTGTCCCTGGTGAATAGCTAAGTACCAAAGACATGCTCGGCACCATGGATAACAAACATTATGACATAAACAGAGAAGAAAAATGTTAGTACATACTGCAAAAAAAAATACTATTTAACAAGCCTATTTAAGAGACTATGGCCAGGCACCTATTTCAAGCTGCAGTTTTATAATAAGGAAAATGGGAATATTCTCATGATATAGATACTGTATGTCCCCCTGGAAAAAAAACACTGCACAAATAACTGCCATACTGCTTATTTAACAGGGTGTCAAAAATGAGTCTGTCACCCACACTTACTTATCGCCTCACAGAGTTTGCTAAGCATAAGGAACACAGAGATCAGGCATCAGGAGAGTCATCAAGTAAAGAATGGTAAGGAGAGGGCACAAACCAAAGAGGGAAGAAAGGAATACTAAGAAAGAGAAAAATAAAAGAAACTGACCAACAGGCCAAAGGAGGGCAAGGATCAGAGTACTCAGGGATGACAACAAGGAGTGGGGCAGCAACCTGTTCAACCTTTTGAGAAGACCATTAGCTCACGTAGGGCCCTATGCACTATAGGATGGATTGCCTACATAGCATGACTTTGCAGCATGTAGGCAATCCTACATGTCAGTTCCATGCACAGGGGTCCAGCGGACTCCTGCATGCTTGCACAGAAGATACACATGTCCCTTCCACACTGGATCCTCAGGCCAGTCATGCAGCTACATGTGTGGATGGCCTGGGGGAGTGTCAGGGGCATATCAACTCTTCACACCATTCACAAAGACATGGAGTGCTAGACAATGGGGTGCACAATATGGTGGTAGGGACCCTGTCTTAACTGTTGTGTGCCAACATGGCATACCTCTAACAGCCACGGGAACCCATAGACCCTCCCTACCATGTTTCTCCAATCCTCCGGTCAGAAAGAGAGGGCTGGGGGCAGCCATTTGGCCACTTGCCCAACATTTTACAATTTAGAACTTGCACCGCCCCACAATCCTCTTCACCGTGCAGAGCAGGGGATGTACTGCAGGACCAGGTCAGGCTTCCGATTGGATGCCCACCTGTGTCCTCTAATCCACCCCTGTGATCCTGCATGTTGGGGCCATAGACAAGCACCCATAGATCATAAATGCTGGCCACCACATGCCTGTCCACGAGTGCAGAGCTGTGCAGGCTGGGTAAACACAAATCTCATGTATCCAGTGTGCTTTCGTGCATAGACCCTATAGATCAACAAGTGCTTTCTAAATGGCTGTCTTTTGCAGCTACCAGTTTACCAAATGAATTCCAGATTAAACTGGATTTGCAAAAGTTATTCAGAAAACTGAAATTATAGTATTTTTTTTTTGCTGATAGTAAATGCACCCTTTCTGAAACAGGCAGAAAACTAAGGGAGGAGTTGCAAATAAAATACAGTTTTGCCCATCCCCGCTCCCATGCTCCCATGCCCCCATTATTGAAACCTTCTTTTTATGTGCATTTTAAGAAATAAAACAAGTTATTAGAAATCAATCTCTTATACACATAAACATGAATAAACAAGAAATAGAAGCTTTGAAATGTCTGGAAATGGACAGTGATGTAATAACAAAGGTGGACAAGGGGGGTTGTGATTATGGATCATTCTATCAGTCAAAGTGTCTCAGACTGCTCAACAATAATAGTGACAGTGATGCTAAACTTGAACACAACCCCCTATTGTCTGGCTCGGAGGAAAGTGTAACATTGTACAAACAAAGCTTAAAGAAAACTGGAAAGAAGACTAGGTTGTCACTGCTCTGATTCCCAAGAATCCGGGCACACCGGGCTTCTGTTGTTTGCCTACGGTGCTCAACGGCCTGTTTTCACCACCAGGCAGACCTGTTGTTTCAGGGCCAACTACATTCTGAAAGACTCCTTATCCTTAATGTAACAGAGGAATGTAATCAGTTTAACTATGATTTCTCTGACATTTGACTTGTTACACTGGATGTTGCTGATCCTTATACATCAGCTGCCCATCAGGAAGGTCTGTCTGTGCTAGAAAATGTCCAAAATCTGAGGAATCAGAAGGAACCTCCCCCCAGAGAATTGCTTATTGAGTCAGCATGGCTAGCTCTGGAATGGAACTATTTTAGGTGTGAAAACACTTACTACCAGCAACAGAAAGGTACAGCAATGGGGTCTACAATGGTCCTGTCCTATATGAACTTATATATGTGTGACTTTGAACAGGTGTTTATTGAAGACCCTACTGTGAATGAGTTTTTTTTTACACATTTTTCTATAGCAGCAGCACACAGATGATTTGTTTATGCTGCTGAAAGGCAATGAGAATGACCTGATGAAGTTCCACCGGTGATTATAACGAAGCAATACAAGCGACTATCAAAACAGTGACTCATATTGGGCACTATAGTTACGGGCTACCCTGCAAGGGTAGTGACCCTATGCAAAGGCGAGGGTACAGAATGGCAACCGGAGGGGGATAGTGAAGGGAAGGGGAGGGACAGGGTAGGAGTTTGCAGGGGACCACTGTGCCTGCTGTCACTGAGCTAACCGTATGATGTGGTGGTGAGGGTGGCTAGCTTTAGCAGAGCAGGTGCAGGGTTCTGGGCTGGGACCGGGACAGGGATGCAAAATGTTGCCACTGCCTGCAGCCATCGTTTACTTTTTCCTGTGGCAACCAAAGTGTCACCCCCTCCGTGATATGCACCTCCTGGAGTTAGTAATCTAAATTCAGGGAGGCACAGGAAGGGGATGCAGCCCCCCCTTGCAAAAACACTTTTTATGTTGCCATAAGTTGGGTTGCCCTGAAGAGTATATCGCCGATTTGCATTTCGGCGATATACACTCGCCATAATAGCAATCATTATTTTGCAATCGCTATGGAACCAGTTCCACCAGTACCTGAACACATGTAAAGCCAGTCTGAAATTTCTATCACACACAGTCAGAGTATGGTTCCCTTTTTGGACTTGGAGCTTTTTGTATGGTGAAAGCAAATTAATGAGTTGGTCATATCACAAACCCACAGAGAGGAATATGATCCTGCAGAATAACAGCTTTTACACAAACAGACAGTAGATAATATCCCAAGCTAAGATGAACTGCTCCCTAGATCTGAAAAAAATGATCATGAAAGATCACTTTGTGGAATGTCATACAGCAATCTCCAAGGCAGATGGAATAGAGGGGGACTCCTTACTTAGGTTTACTAAGGATAGAGGTCAGCCCCCAAACAGATAGATGTTTACTACCAAATATTGTACTCCACAGACCTTTGGTAAAGTGAAATCTAGTATTTACCAGAATCAGAAAATTTTGCAGAACACAGAAAAACGTAGGGCTGCTCTTTGCAATCCCTCTGGTAATGGTTAAGAGGGCAACTACATTACAATCAAAACTTGTATATTCAGATGTATTGCCCCCCCCCCCCAGAAAACCTAAGGCTGGATTCTCTTTCAACCTGGCACCAGCTGGCAGTTATTCATGTGGGCACTATGTCCACAGTAGTAATACAGATAAACTTACAGACATTGACAGGCATAGGAATGAAACAAAAATCAGACAACACGCAGAACATTCAGTTCAGATAATGCTGATATATTTCTAAATGTCCTTGTGACATGGCATGCATAGGTAAAACCACAAGAGAACTGAAAAAATGCCTGTCTGAAAACAAATCAGACATCAGAAGATGCAATGTAGGTCTGTAGCAGCCAGGCATTTTGTAACCCAAAGTTATCTTCTTGCCTCTTTAAGGTTTCACAGGATTGAAAGAGTGAAAATACCAGGGTGGGGGGTGACATACACTGTTTACTTTTTGGAAAGGGAGGCATTCTGGATGGAATGTTTTGGTGTGCTCCATTCTCATATTGGCCTTAACAAAAGCATAGACTAAGTGGCACTCTTTTAAATTCCTCCATGTAATATATCTTACCCCCTCAGCTGATTATTCAATTTTGCCTTCCCTGTCCCCTTCATCTTTTCCCCAGTCTGCCCCCATACCCAACATTGACAACTTATTTGTCCAGTACTGGGTTTTTTAAATACAGAAGTTTGTCTGTTTGAACTTTTGAATATTGAATGGATTTTATAATGTGACATACAGTTAGTCACATCCCTTAGTGTATTCTATGCAACGGTTCATTTTTTCCCATTCATTTGATTTCCCAAACTTTTTCTCAAGCAAGGGCAGTTGTGACCTTGTGCAGCCCGTGACCTCCTAGCCCCCCTATGTTCAGTTAGTGACACCCTCTTTTCATGTAGGACTTGGCTGTAATGAAGAGAAAATGAAACAGTTTTTAGACTTATTTTGTACTGCCCTTTGTGCCCAGATTTAGAGAGCAATGAACCTTTTGTACTTAATTTCACTGTTCCTTTATTTTCCTACCCACAATACTGGCATCCTCAGGCAGGGCAGGGTCTCTCTCTCTAAGTGTCAAAGAGGGTTGATGGCTCTGCTGTTCCATGCCTCTGTATGTGGTTCTTGGGCGGCTGGCATCTGACGTCACAAGGAGTGATGTTATTATGCTTGTGTGCATGCTCAGTGCATGGCTACAAAAGGGATCCAAGAGTATGCGATCTCATGGCATTTATCCCTATTGAGACTGTGTTGGAAGTATTCACTCAAACTCCAACTGAGAACTGGAGGTGCTTTTGAAGTGTTTGGCACTTAGGTAAGAGCCTTTGCTCCATATTCAGCCCACTAGAAGCCAGTGAAGTTAATATGTTTCTGCTGATACTAGATATGATGAACCTGTGACCAGGTCTTACAATATATTTTTGTCACTATTTAATTATAGGACCACATTTCCTTGATAAAGCTTCAATATGCAAGAGGACAAACATTGAGAGCAGCTCGATGTGGCCAGATATGAAATGGTGACTCCAGAATAAACTGATTTTTTTTATTGAAAAGACTATACAGTCTTGCTGTGGTATTTTCTTCTAATAGAATTGCCTAGAGATGTCAACTTAATAGACTCTGACTACATAGCAAGACTCCTCACTAAAGCTAACAAACTTGCAGCTGTAGGAGAGGCCTTTTATGATTTTTCAGACCCTTTTTGTCAGATTTTAACATAGGGGTCTTGAAAATGACAAATGTGATTCTCTTGCCAGACTATATCAAAATGGCATTAACGCATATAAAAAATAGGCTTTATCTCTGGGACAGCTTATAAACAGAACTCAGAAAGTACTATACCTGGATATTACAGCAAAGGTGCTGCACAAATGCTGAATTTAAATCATGCTTATTGCAAGTTTGCAGCTAGCAATCTGGTGAGGCACTGATCAACATCGCCATGTCCTCCACAAGTGCCATAAGGGTGTGCCTGTGCATGCATCCTTAGACGCTCATTTGTTTGCTGGCTGCACATGCACAGCTGCTCACTCTCCCACCACCTGCCCTCTGGTGTTGTTTCTACTTGGCTTGCCACATGGCTGATGCTTGCTATTGCCTCCATCTTTCCTTCTGGTGCTGGCCTTTGGGTCACCATTCTGCTTGACTGGTTGTTTGCTTGCTGGCTTCTCCATGCTGCCTGACTTTCATCCATCTCCACTTCCTGTTGCTGCTGCCAGGGTTCATTTTTTCCTGTTCCTGCCCAATTGGTTCTGGCTGTGCCTCGGTCACCCCCTTCTGTTCCTGATTTTTGCAGGTGGGACTGTTGCTGAGGCTGGTTTCTGCTCTTCTCCTACTGCCAGGGGCCATCCCCCCCACACTTTCTCACAGCTCCTCTGCCCCATCCATGCTTGCTGTCTGTAACTGATGGCAACATCAGAAACCATATCCCAGAAGGGATCTTACACAGTTGGACTGTTTCAATTATTATGCTAATAAGGGCAATTAGGGTAATTAAGCTTAACAGATGAGCCCTTATCAACCCAGAATGTGAAATGTGTCTCAAATATGATACAAGGATATAAAACACCTGCTGGAAAGCATTACATGTAAAAAGTATGCAGGTCATCATCGCCCAGTGTCAATCCTAATTCGATTCAGGATTTTACATTGGAGCAGCTTTTATTTTTCAAAACTGAGCAGCTTCACTTTGAACAGTCCCACAGTGCACTAGAGAGAGGGAGAGGGAGAGAGTGTGTGAGAGTGAGGAGAGAACATGGCCCCCCCAGTTCTTCTAATTTTATACAGTCAACTCCCTCTCTCTCTTTGTACTTTCCTTTAGCCCCCATAGGGTATTTTCATTCAGAAGGGGCACCAGAGACACAGAGCTCTGGCAAAAAAAAGGAAAGTATTGCCACCCTTTGTCAATTCTGATTCAATTCAGGATTTGCTCCATCTTACATCACAGCAGCTTTTATTTTTAAAATGGAGCAGCTTCACTTTGAACAGCGCCACAGTGTGCTAGAGAGAGAGAGAAGTAGGGAGAGAGCATGTGAGAGGGAGGAGCAAACATGGCCCCCCTCCAGTTCTTCTAATTTTATACAGTCAACTCCTTCTCTCTCTTTATACTTTACTTTAGACCCCATAGGGTATTTTCATTTAGAAGGGGCACCAGAGACATGGAGCACTGGCAAAGAAAAGGGAAAGTATTGCCACCCTTTGTCAATCCTGATTCAATTCAGGATTTGCTCTATCTTACATTGGAGCAGCTTTTACTTTTTAAAATGGAGCAGCTGTTCTCAACTGCAATGTACATGTATTCTCCATGGCTCGACTGGCATTACTATATAATACTGATTCACTGGGGAGCCAGAGAAGTTATTTCTTAAATGCCTTCTTTAATGCCTGTACTTATTGATCGGGAATTGAATTGACTCAGTGGCAAGTTGTTTACGGGGTGAGTATTGATCGGGAACTTCCTGATAGAAGCGAATCATCAGGGAGCAAAAAGTTGAGAGCGAATTGTCATGTGCCTGACCTTGCTCCCTAGCAGTTGGGTAGAACCCATTCACTTATGGCTCCTTTAGTCATATGTCTGCAACTCAGTGACACCCACCAAGTTTCAGGCTTCCTAGAGGTGTGCAGGTTGGGCATTCCTCCGTAGCAGTTCAGTTCCTGAGGTTAATCTCCTTATCCCCCACCTCTTGCTTTGTCCCCCAATGCAACGACTTGACTCTTCTTCTGTTGGTTATTTCAACTGGTTAGGTTGCTGTTAATGTTGTGTGTGCGTGTAGGGGGGGTTGATTGGTGTTGCTCATTATTCACTGGACTGTGTTATCTCTCCTTTGCTATTATAATTGTAATCAAATCAAATCACTCTTTATTTATAAAAAAGGTGTCTTTCTAGAAACCAAGGAGCCTGTACAATGTCTAATTAAAACATCGATAAATAACCAATACAAAAAGGATTAAAACTAATAATAAATAAAGACGACAGCTTCATTTAAAAATCAGGAAATGCTAGGCTAAAAAGGTAGGTTTTCATAGCCTCCTTAAAACTTTGTACAGTCAGGCAATCTCGTACCCGATGAGGTAGAGAATTCCACAGGGTCTTTGCCATAAAACTAAATGCCCTTGCCCCAGATGTCTGTAAAAGAACCCTGGAAATCTCTAGCAATCCCTCATCAGTGGATCAGAGAGGGTGGAGTGAACAGTAGGGGCGAAGAAGATCTTGCAGGTAACCAAGTCCCTGATCATGTGACCTTGAAGGTAATCCGCCACTGAACTGGCAGCCAGTGCAGATCGCAGAGCACAGGCATTATATGACTGGTCCTAATTTTGTTGACATCATTGCTTGCTTAATATATTGTACCATGTGTGATTCTAATTTGTCATTACCACTGCCTGTTTAATGCTTGTATCATTTGTTCAATGTAATTTTCCTTACTTGTACCTTGTGGCCCGGGTCATGCCTGAAAACGGTCTCTTGGATCAGTGCACTTACCCAGCAAACAAAGTCACAAATAAATAAAAATCATGGGAGCCAAGTCTCCTTCTTCCATGGGTGTGGCCTTCTGTCTGGGACATTTTAGTCATATGATATCAACTCTGTGACACCTTCAAGGATGATCATCCTGTTAGATGGATGGAGTGGGTTCCTACTTCCTCCAAAGTATGTCAATACCCTGTTCCTTCCTGGATTACACAAAAGCAAAACCCATTCGAGTTGCCAGTTTTCCTTTATTTTCTTCTCTCCCAGTCTTTAGAATCTCCTAGTATCCCTGACATAAAAGACAAAAGCTCATCCTGGAGGGATGGTGACCTGAAGCTTTAGAACCCCAGAGGTTTTCTCCACGGGGGAAGGGTCCTCTCCTCTGTGCTGACGGTAATAAACATTAGATAGGTTTATGCTTTTTTAGGTAGGCACTGGTTAATTCAGGATTCAGATGGTAGTGCCTTCATTCAGCAGAATAATGTATCCACAGTTTTCTACTCCTTGGCTCTGAGCTTTTGGGCATCTTCCATAAGGTACCTTTAGCCAAGGGACATTGCTCCTGTGGCACTTAAAAGGGAGAACCCCCTCAAAAGAGATCTATGTCATCATACTTTTAAAGGGCAGTAGTTTCTCTGGAACAGAGAGCACAAAATGCCACACATATCCAACCATAACTTCTTCCACTGTAGCATGAGCACTACCATGTTGCACATGCGTCTTACGCACTTAGTCATCTGCTGAACCAGTGAACTGGCAGGCTTATTCACAAGAGTGTGATGGGCATATATATATGGAACACAAACAAACAGAAGAGAGAAATAAATAAGTGCCTTAGCTGGCATTTGAACTCAGGCTGCCTGGAATAACATTCCGGTTGCACCACCAGTTGCCCCACCAAGCCAGCTGAAAACCAGGAACTCCCAGAAGCATTTTATGTTTTCTCTAATGCACAACCTGTTGTTGCACAGGTAAAGTTTTTATTCATAAGGGTGTGGTGAGCATATATATGGAACCCAAACAAACAGAAGTAATAAAGGCCTTAGCTGGGATTTATTTTGTTCTCTTTTCTGTTTGTTTGGGTTCCATATACTGCACTGTTGTGAATAAGAACTGGCCAGCTTGCCAGGGGTTCAATGGGGTAGTGGAAGACATCACCATCCGTGTGCAAGCATCCTCCAGGCACTTGTTTCTGTGCTCCCATTGTCCTTCCCTTCTCCTCCACTGACTCACCTCTCCCCATCTGTGCATCTTCCCTTAGGTACCTTCAGACAAGGGAACTCTCTCCTGTGGCATGTCAAGGAGTAGAACTCTTCTCAAGAGGGTTCCATGCCATCATATCCAGAAAGGGTAGTTGTTCCTCTGGAACACAGAGTGCAAAAGGTCCATACATATACAACCCTAACCTCTTCCACTGTAGCACAAGCACTACCATGCTGCACAAGCATCCAACACACTTAGTTATCTGCTGAACCAATGAACTGCTAGATACCAGAATGTAGGATGTAACATTGCAAAGCTGTCATGTTCACCTAGGAGTGAGAGATAACCATAAGCACAAAAGCATAGATGAAAGATTTTGTGCAGCACAAGAATGCCTTTTTCAGCACTAAAAAATTATACATCTTTTTTTTATGCCTCTATCTTAAGAAATGTTGACATTTTTATTTATTTATTTTGTTTTTATTTACCGGGTAAATGCAATAGCCATAGCAATGACTATTTTCAGGCACGACCCGGGAGGGTACAGTACAAACAGAGCAGGCACACAATGCAATACACGTTTTGACAAAGAGAACAATAGAATACAGGCCGAGTATAAACATAGTAAAGAACAGATTACAGAGCAAATAGCTATAGACAAGGTAGATACGGTAACAGTGTAAAAAATGTAATAGAACAGAGAATACCAAGACATTTGATAACCAGGACTAATAACATATTGTCTGATTTGTGGAAAATAAGGTAAGATAGTAGCACTATGTTATTCATATAGGATTTATATAGGGTAGTAAGAGAGGGAAAGGGAGATAGAAGTGCGAGGCCAGAGTAGAGGTTTAGGAAGAGACAGACGAGAGGGAAGGAAAAGGGGAAAGTGCTATACTTTGAAGGGACAACAGAAGTGGCAGGAGAGGAGAGGCTAGGAAGGAGGAAATAGCTAGGGGGGTTTGAGGCAGGTGCATCTGTAGGAAGTGGCAAGATGGTTACATAACCCTTTCTTAAAGGAGGTGTGGGATGTAGATTGGCATAGGGCTAGTGGGAGAGAGTTCCAGAAATAGGGGGCATGACAAGCAAAAGTCATAGTGCCTTTGGAGGAATTATGACTGGGGATGAAGACAGGCACATTGTTCGCAGACCAAAAACCATAGCGAGGTGTCATATTAAGGAAGAGACCCACCAGGAGTTTGGGTATTTGTAATCGGACAATATTGTCAATGACAGAACAATAAGCATAAAGCCTTAGATCCGAAGGAGGAAGCCATCCCAGATCAGAATAAAGGAGACAGTGGTGTTTCAGTCAATAAGAGGAGGATGCATAGCAACAGATATTGTTGTATGTGACATCCCATTTTTGAAGGCTTGATTTGGACACAGAGGTATAGGTGGCAACACCATAAGTGAGCAAGGGAAGGAGCATGCCACAGGCAATGGCAAGCCTTGCTGAGAGGGTGAGCATACAGCTGGTTCAGCAGGCTATCCCAAGTTTAGTGTTGACCAGCTTGCAGGTCTGTTGGATGTGTAGATCAAAGTTTAGTGATGGATCTAGTGTGACGCCCAGATATTTAAATGAGTTCACCACCCCTAGAGTTAAACCATTGAAGGAAGAGACTTTACATTTAGGTTGGGAGAGTTTAAGCTTGGCATTAGAACCAAATAGCATAGCCTTGGTTTTGGACTCATTTAGGACAAATTTGTGACTAGATAGCCATTTATGGATTTGCTGAAAGTTGAGAGAGAGTTTTTGATTGATGACATCAGTGCTGTTTTCACTAGTGTAAAGAACAATGTCATCAGCATATAGTAGGGAAGCAGTCCTATGGAGGTTAGTGGTGATGTTATTCATGAAAATAGAGAAAAGCAGAGGCCCAAGGATGGACCCTTGTGGCACCCCAATGTTTATGGTGGCCTTGTCCAAGAGAGTGGAGTTATATTTCACAGTTTGAGTCCTGTCAGATAGGTAGCTGCCAAACCATCTCACAATGTAATGAGAGAAGCCAAGTGATCTAAGGGAGGCTAGGAGAATGGAGTGGTCAGCAAGGTCAAATGCCTTTGTCATATCAATGAAAATGGCCCTGGTGAGAAGGCCAGAGTCTATAGCCACTAGGGTATGTGACATAAATTTGAGAAGGGCAATAGTGGTGCTATGGGCCTTGCGGAAGCCATGCTGGGCAGAGGTAAGATGGTCATATTTCTGTAGGAAATCAATTGTTTGAGTGGATATGAGTTTCTCCAGAAGTTTTTTGAGAACTGATAGGACAACTGTGGGCCTGTAATTTGAGGGATCTTTATGATCTCCTTTTTTGAAAACAGGGGAAATCCTAGCTACCTTCCGTATATCCGGGATATAGCACTAGGACAGGGATAATGTGAACATTTTAGCTAGGGAAGCAGCAATGTAGGGGGCAGATAGCTTTAGGAGCTGGGGTTCTAGGTTGTCTGAGCCAGCTGTAGTGTAGTCTGAGATTTTATTTAATAATCTGAGCACTTCACACCTAGAGACCACCTTGAAAAAGAAATGAGGACCCCTGACTATAGATGAGGTGGATATATTCAACTGGATGGGGAAGGAGGAGGTGTAATTGGATAAATCAGAGAATTTATCATTGAAGAAACTGGTGATGGTATGGTATTGCAGTGGACACCATTTAGTGACATGTCATTAGGGGTGGATGTCAGATTCAAGCCAAAAAAGAATTTAATATGGGATCAGAATTTTTTTGAGTCACCATAGGAGTTGGTTAATAGATCTTTGCAGTAAGAACTTTTAGCCTTGTTGATGTCCTTTTTGCAGGAATTGCACAGAGCCCTGTAGGTTTTTAGGTCAGAGGATAGCCCTGTGCTCTTGTATTGGAGCCAGCTTTTATCTCTGTTTTATCTTAGCAGGAAGGTCAGATTTTAGCCATCGGGTTTGCCTATTTTTTACCCATCAAGTTACTAGTTTGCAGTGCTTATTCTGAAACACTAGGAAGTGTGTCAAGAATAGATTAAGGGAAGTCTGAGCATCATTTGATATTAGAAGGGAGGACCAATCAGTTGCAGCAATGTCATGTAGGAAAAGCTGTGTGTCGAAATTCACATAGTTGCGGAAGGTAATGAGATGAGGTTTTGATGGAATAGGCTTGCTTTTACCCCAGATACAGTAAGTAGGGGAGTGGTTAGTGATGGCATCGGGTAGTACGCCAGAGGCAATAATGTTTTCAGGGTGCTTGGCCATAATCCAGTCCAGCAGCATGCTCGTATTAGAGTGTGAGTTTGTTCTGGTGGGATCACATACAAGTTGGTGCAAGTTAAAACTTTGTAACCTGGTCAGCAATGTTGTTTGTGTGTTCCCCCAGCCAACCCCCACCCACTGAGCCCCACTGCTCCACTCCCCCCTGGTAAGCAGCGGGCAGCAGCACCCCACCCACCTGCTGCCCCACCGCCTGTCAACTGACACTGTATGGAAGGGCTGTATGCCCATTCTCACACTGTGGACCAATGGGCATACAGCCTTCCACAAGGTGTCAGTTCGGTGGGTGGTGGCGGCAGAGTGGAGTGCCCCCGCTGACCGGGGAGTGAGGCGGTGAGGCTCAGTGGGCAGATGGGGAAGGGGGTACCGCTGGACCACCAGGGATATTGGAATCTGTTTATTTAGACTTATGCCCGCGATCAGGCTGACAGTGGTCCACTGGACCACCAGGGATATAGGACGTGATTTATTTTTACTTAAGCCTGCGATCGGGCTGACAGCAGTCCACTGGACCACCAGGGATATAGGACATGAATTTATTTTTACTTAAGCCCACGATCAGGCTGCAAGTGGTCCACTGGACCACCAGGGATATAGGACATCATTTATTTACACAGATGCCCATGATTTGGCATGGGGGGGCACCACCACAGAGATGCAGCCAGAGCTTGGATGGCCACCCACAGGTGGCAGCTGCCATGTTGTGCCCTGCAAAATGGCAGCTCACCTGTAGGTGGCCAGCCGTTGTTCCTTTTTGGGGGGACTCACCTGTGTACAGTGCAAGTAGGGGTTGGGCATGCATGGACTAAGCACATCCTGGGCTGAATATCAGGATGTGCAGAGTATGCATGGGCAGGCCCCCCCACCTATGCCGCATACATTACTGATGCACTCCGGCGCATCAGGATTTGTGCCAGGCACAATCCCAGTTTGAATATGGCACTGGGGTGCATCAGTGGGTTGCACATGGTGCAACACTGTTGCACCATGTGCAACCCTTTTGAATATCCGGGCCAGTAAATACAGGTTGAGGTAAGGAGAGCATGGATAGGTGGAGCAGTGGCAGAGAGGATGCAAGAATGAACAGCATCATATGCTGGTACATTTTTATTAGCTACCTTACAGGCAGAAAGAGGTCAGTTAAAACTGGAGGCAACCAGGGGAATTGATGAGGGACTGTAACTTAAAATAGTCCTAGGTCACCAGAAGTTGGCAGTTTGAGGTATAGGGTGACCTTAAATAGTAGTCCAGGCAAGACTGGGAAAGGGTGACCTTAAAATAGTAATCCATGCAAGACTGAGAGAGCAGCAGCAGACTAGCCTATTCAAGGACTGACTATGTAAAGTGGATTAGATATCATAACCAAAGTAAAACAGACATCCCCAAATGGAGAAGGATTAAATAGACAACTAGTTGCCAAATAGTGTGAGAGGGCAGAATCAGATTGAGAAAAAATTGGGAGGGTAAGTTACCTTGACAGCACTGTGACACACAGAGGCAGGGAGTAGTTTAGTGTGGGGGTGGTGAGTGGAATAAAGTAAGTAGCGAGGATCAGATATTGCTAAAAAGTGGAGTAAGAACTAAGTAAAAACTTATGAATTACTTAGGTGAGTGATTGTATTGGGCAGCAGAAAAGTGGGCCAATGAGGAGAGTGGAATGCTGGGGGGGGGGTAAAGTGGATTGCATTGCCAGACTGTGGGCTGAACTGGGGCTGGCAATGCTTTCATTTGACAGAATGGTTTTAAGGTTTTTATACAAGTATTTTTAACTAGCATAGTATTACTTTGATAGTGTTGTTGGTATTCCTCACATTTTTATACAGCAAGTTGGTGCCAGTTCGTATCGTAACAAAAATTAATTCTACATAACACACTTGCTACCATAGTTTTAGAGTCTTTGAAAGGCATACATTTAATTTTAGCCACATGACAGGCTTTAATCAAGTGCTATGGAGGAATGTTGCAAGAGTGACACAGTAGACTGTGGTTTGGAGCTTGATTAGGAGAGTTTCAATTAATCATATCACATTTTTATTTCCTCTTTGTAATGTTGTTATTTATTTTGAAATATATCACAGGTACCTAGTGTAAGAACACAGAAAACTGTTAGATATTATCTCACAAACTACTACATTATCACCCACAGTAGGTTATCCATATTTAGCCACACCCACAGTAGCTTATTCACACATTAACAACACCCACAGTAGGTTATTCACCTGTAACCACTCCCACAGTAGGTTATCCATACTCCCTTCTCTGCTGTCTACAGTGCCTGTCCACTCTGGAGTCCTCTCACACTCATGCTTCCCCAGTGTTCTTACATGAGCCTTTCCACACTGCAACTTCTATTTCTAGCTCCAGGTGTATTTAATTTACATGTGAGGCTCAGCATAGAAGATGGATTGTGGAGACTGAGGAGTGAGAGATGATTTTTTTGCTCAGCTGAGCCAGGCATAGAGGGAAGATGGGGGGGAGAGAGAGAAACAGCTTTCTGGATTGGGGACAGAATGGGTCCGCAACACTAACAAATGAGAACCATGTGGTTTTTAATCTGTACCTTTGACAGATTCTGTAGCTCAAGCAGAGTTACAGCATGAAATTGGGCTTTCAAAAGTAAAGCCATGACTCTGGGCATGCATACTACCACCAGCACTAATGTGTATGCCCAGAGTCATGGCTTCACATTTCAAAGCCTGATTTCAACATGTAACATTGCTCATTTTTCATTAGGAGATACATACAAAAATGCTATGTAATTCCTAGTGGTATAATAGTAATAGAATTAATTTAGTGGGAGTATACTCGCAATAACTGGCTTCTGTGGATAATTAAATGCCCCGGCTTTGCCTCTGCGTTTAATTATCCACAGAATCCGGTTATTGCTTCATAAACTTCAAGTAATTGAATGTTATCACTTAACTGTGCTTTGTGTCACTGTGAGATATATTTTAAGTGGAACATTTACTTACTCTTTTAAGAAGCACCAAGGGATTGGAAATGGCTATCAAAGTAATCAACAGAACAATCAGATGCCACCTTGCTTCAGCATATCATCTAAAAGATAGTTTGATAGGACATCTGGAAAATGTTGACATAACTCTGATCTGTAGAATGAAATAATGTTAAGGGATTATACAAAGTAGAAACAAACAACAAGATACCACATACTGTAAAATAAATCTAAATCCAAAGACATGGTCAGATATTTTATGAAATGTCTGTGATAGAGAAAATCTAGAGAAAATCCCTGGTTGCCTGCAGTACCACCGTGGGCCACCAGACAGACTCTCTTTAGGTGTAATTGAAAATATCTGGGAATATCTGAAAGTGTCTATAGTTGCCACTGTAAAAAGCATTTAAATATAAACATTCTAAAACACCAGGATTCAAACATTCTAAAACATACAAATCTAAACATCAAGAACATCCATATTCAAACAACTAGAACATCCAAATTCAAACAACTACAACATCTACATTCAAACAGCTAGAACATCCAAAATCAAACTAGAACATCCAAATTCAAACAACTGGAACATCCAAATTCAAACAACCAGAATATCCAAATTCAAACAACTAGAACATCCAGATTCAAACAAATAGAACATCTAAATTCAAACAACTAGAACACCTAAATTCAAATAGCTAGAACATCCAAATTCAAACAACCAGAACATCCAGATTTAAATAAATAGAATATCCAAATTCAAACAGCTAGAACATACACATTCAAACAGCTACAACATCCAAATTCAAATAACTAGAACAGCCAAATTCAAACAACCAGAACATCCAAATTCAAACAGCTAGAATGTCTAAATTTAAACAGCTAGAACATACAAATTCAAACAACCAGAATATCCAAATTCAAACAACCTGAACATCCAAATTCAAACAGCTAGGACATCTGAATTTAAACAGCTAGAACATCCAAATTCAAATAACCAGAACATCCAAATTCAAACAGCTAGAACATCTGAATTCAAACAGCTAGAACATCCGGATTCAAACAACTACAGCATCCAAATTCAAACAACCAGAACATCCAAATTCAAACAACCAAAACATCCAAATTCAAACAACTAGAACATCCAGATTGAAACAACTAGAACATCTAAATTCAGATTACCAGAACAGCCAAATTCAAACAACCAGAACATCCAGATTCAAACAACTGGAACAACCAAATTCAAACAACTAGAACATTTAAATTCAAACAACTGGAACATCCACATTCAAACAACTGGAACATCCAAATTCAAACAACTAAAACATTCAAATTCAAACAACTGGAACATCCAAATTCAAACAACTGGAACATCTAAATTCAAACAACTAAAACATTCAAATTCAAACAACTGGAACATCTAAATTCAAACAACTGGAACATCCAAATTCAAACAGCTAGAACATCTGAATTTAAACAGCTAGAACATCTGAATTTAAACAGCTAGAACATCCAAATTCAAATAACCAGAACATCCAAATTCAAACAGCTAGAACATCTGAATTCAAACAGCTAGAACATCCAGATTCAAACAACTACAGCATCCAAATTCAAACAACCAGAACATCCAAATTCAAACAACCAAAACATCCAAATTCAAACAACTAGAACATCCAGATTGAAACAACTAGAACATCCAAATTCAGATGACCAGAACAGCCAAATTCAAACAACCAGAACATCCAAATTCAAATAGCTAGAACATCCAGATTCAAACAACTAGAGCATCCAGATTCAAACAACCAGAACATCCAAATTCAAACAACTGGAAAATCCAAATTCAAACAACTGGAACATCCACATTCAAATAACTAGAATATCAAAATTCAAACAACTGGAACATCCACATTCAAATAACTAGAATATCAAAATTCAAACAACTGGAAAATCCAAATTCAAACAACTGGAACATCCAAATTCAAACAACTGGAACATTCAAATTCAAACAACTAGAACATCCAAATTCAAACAACTGGAACATCCAAATTCAAACAACTAAAACACTCAAATTCAAACAACTGGGACATCCAAATTCAAACAACTGGAACATCCAAATTAAAACAACTAGAACATCCAAATTGAAACAACTGGAACATTCAAATTCAAACAACTGGGACATCCAAATTCAAACAACTAGAACATTCAAATTCAAACAACTGGAATATCCAAATTCAAACAACTGGAAAATCCAAATTCAAACAACTAGAACATCCAAATTCAAACAAGTAGAACATCCAAATTCAAACAAGTAGAATATCCAAATTCAAACAACTGGAACATCCAAATTCAAACAACTAGAACATCCAAATTCAAACAACTCAAAATCCCATTTTTGCAGTTGTTATTGTTTCTTTAGCAGTTTTACTGTCACTTTCAGTTTGCATCAGGTAGCTTCCTGGATTAATTTGAATAAGAGACTGAAAACAGAAGGCAACAATTCATTTCAGGGAGGTGAGTGTTGATTTTTGGCTGAAGTTTTGCAGTTGTTATTGTTTTTTTTGTTTTTTTTTGCAGTTTTATTGTTGTTTTCAGTTTGCACCAGTTAGCTTTCTGGATTAATTTAAAAAGTTACCTGTTTGGAGGATTTTGTATGTGCAGCTGAGTGTTTTTGTGGAGGTTTGCTCCTGTGGCTGATGTCTCTGATGGTCAGGAGAGAATACTCAGTTTCAGTTCAGCACTGAAACTGCTCATTGCTGGTTTTAGTTCTTTTATACTTATTTTACTTGGGAAACATTTCTGCTTATCTTGTGTATGTGTGTTTTTTAAGCCATTAACTTTCTAGGACAAGAACTGTGTGTTGTCTAGCCCTGTAGCTTGGGGAAGGGGTTCCATCATTCGGCAAGGTAAACCCCTAGGAAAGCCTCCAGAGGAAGTTGCAGTGCTTGGAGGTATGGTGAGGGGCAGATACAGGGCTGATACTCTCTCATGAGAGTTGGGTATGGGCTCTAATCCCACCCTCCCCCATCTCTCCTTCCCCTGAACACAACACAATTATAGGGGAACACCTGCCCTGCTATTGGAAGAAGAGACTTCAGGTGCACCTCATGTAGTTCCTATTCAATAGTGCAGCCTTGGGGTGGGGGAAAAAGCATAGGTTAGTCTCAAATAGGAGTACAGCATCCACAATGAATTGCTGATTGGTGTGATAGGTGGGTATTGTGGGGGGGATTTTCAAATAGGCAATATCAGGTACTAGCAGTGTTCAACTGGGAAGGGGAGCAGGCAGGACATAGTGTGTGTAAGGCTGAAGGGGAATAGATGACGTAGGAGTTACAGGAAGTGACAAGAATGAACATGAACAACATAGATGTGAGGAGGCCAGCATGGGAGAAGAGTCAGGACAGGAGAGTGTCCAATCAATGGGAAGGAAGAAAGGGAACTGACAGCCAGCAAGGGCTAGGGAGGGGAGTTTGTTGCCAAGGATGCAGAACAGCCATGTTCCCGGCAGTGGCATGGAGGACTGGGGGATGTTTGGCATGCTGGCAGATGGGGAAAATGAGGGAAGAAATTGGGTGGCTGAGGAGGGAGCTGCAGGCATAGATAGGCCAAGGTAGGGAAGACTGGAGTCATAAGGGGAACCTGTTGGGACACACAATACAGCCACCAGCAGGCCACCATAAGGAAATTCCTGAGGAATCAGGAGGTGGGCTGCAAAATCCAGTGCAGTCACATGCAAGACTTGGAGACAGGGGTTGGAGTAGTTGAGAAGACAAGACTACAGCAGGGCCAGCGCAAGGTCATAAGCCTCAGGAAATGGGGTCTGGGAAAGAACAGGGAAAGGGGATCACCAGAGCAAATAAGGTCAATGGTATGGCTAACTGGGAGAAGGAGGGGGAAGGTAGTGTAATCACGGAGAAGATTAAATGGGGGGTTTCTACCAGGGAGAAAGGATGCATAACAGAAGTGGCAGGTGCTACCTATAGCCCTAGAGACAAGGGGCAGCAGAAAGGTGGTAAGAAAGCAAAACCAGGGACAATGAAGCAGGGAGGTGCAGCAAAGCTAGAAACAGGAGGCGCCAAGGATAAGGATGGAACAAGGCAGAGGAAGGAACCTTGTGGAGGTAGCACATGCTACTCAAGGAAAACACAGGAAAACCATAGTGGGGAGGGCGGCAGGATGTAGGGCAGAGGAAACGGCATGGGGGAAGGTAAGAGGTGGGCACAAGGGGAATTATCAAGTAAGTGAAGCTGATGCACCCACCATAGTTGGCAAGGGAGAGAAGTAAGGACACAGAATGGAGGAGGCAGAAGGTGGGAATAGCTGGGGGGATGAGAAGGGAGCATTTTGGGGGGAAGGAAAAGAGCCCGCAAAAAGAGAGGGAGCACATAAAGGAGTCAGTCTTAATTCTGGGGGACTGTATAGTTAAGGGAGTCAGATGGGGGAAGGGAGGCCAGGAAAAGTAGCATCTGGGTAGAGCGCATATCTGGCATGACAGCAGGTAGGGTGAAGCAGCACATTGGTAGGTGTGTACAGAAGGTGGGGTGGAACCACACATCATTGTTCACCTAGGAACAAATGATCTGAAAGGAAGGCAGATAGAGGAGGTTCAGGACAGCTTCAGAAATGTGGGAAAGCTATACAGAGAGGAGGGAAGCACAGTGGCATTCTCAGAAGTTCTGACAGTGCTGAAGGCTGTTACAGACAGAAAAAGCAGAATCATGGACTTCAACAAGTGGCTGAGAGAATGGTGTGAGTCCATGGGTTATGGCTGGGCGGGAGAGTGGGGCAACATAAGGGAGAAACATAGAAACATAGACTTTAACGGCAGGTAAGGACCACTTGGCCCTCCTAGTTTGCCCATTTCCCTATCTAGAGGATAAGCTGCAGATCCTATTTAACCAACAGCCTATTTCTTCCTACCCCACCACAAAAATTGCCTTATGTCTCTCCCATGCATTCTTGAATTCTATCACAGTTTTAGACCCTACAACCTCCTCAGGAAGGCTGTTCCATGCATCCACCACCGTCTCTGTGAAAAAATACTTCCTCACATTGCCCCTGAGCCGTCTCCCCTCTATCTTCAAATTGTGTCCACTTGTTATTGCACATCTCTTTTTCTGAAAGATGCTACCCTCTTGGACTTTGTTGATTCCACTGAGGTACTTAAATGTTTCTATCATGTCCCCACTCTCCCTCCTTTCCTCAAGGGTATACATATTAAGCTCCTTTAGTCTCTCCTCATATGGCTTCTCTTGCAAACCCTGCACCACTTTAGTTTCCCTCCTCTGAACTGCCTCCATCCTGTCTATGTCCTTGCGGAGATGGGGTCTCTAGAACTGGACGCAGTACTCCAGATGGGTTCTCACCAACTGTCTGTACAGGGGGATAACAACTTCCTGTTTTCTGCTGGTGATGCCTCTCCCTATACATCCCAGCACCCCACAGCCCTCCCTACTGCCTTCTCACATTGCTTGCTAACCTTAAGGTCATCTGATATGATTACTCCCAGGTCCCTTTCCATCTTTATTGTTGTTATTACCTCTCCCCCCATTGTGTAATCTTCCCCTGGGTTTTTGTTTCCCAGGTGCATTATTTTGCACTTCTTTGCATTGAATCCAAGCTGCCATACTTCTGACCATTCCTCCAACCTTGCCAAGTCCCTTCTCATCCTTTCCATGCCTCCCTGTATATCAGCCCTGTTGTAGATCTTTGTGTCATCTGCAAAGAGGCATATTTTTCCTTCCAGTCCCTCTGCAATGTCACTTATAAGACACTGAAAAGGACTGGACCCAGTACTGAACCCTGTGGTACCCCACTAGTAACTCCTCTTTCTTCAGAGTGGACTCCATTTACAATTACTTTCTGTGTCCTGTTGTCCAGCCAATGTTTTACCCAGGCTACCACCCTGGGACCCACTTCCAGGCCGGTTAATTTGACTATTAATCTTTTGTGTGAGACTGTGTCAAATGCCTTGCTAAAGTCTAGGTAGGCCATGTCCACAGCCCCTTCCCTGGTCTAGCTGGAACTCAGATCTATATGCAGAGGACAAGCTACATCTTGGTAAGGAGGGTTTGGGCATGTTAAAGCAGAGACTGAGGGAATTTATCACCACAAAGTATAATTTAAACTTGCTGGGGGGGCTGGGGAACTGGAGCGAAGCAAGAGAGGAGATCCAGAGGACCACCCCCATAGCAATGATAGGGCCTACTTTGTCTAGGATGGGGGGGAGAGGAGAGTAAGGGGGCAGCTGGGAGATAGTCAGGGTGGAGGGTGGTATCACTAGGAGTTTGGGGAATAAGATGGCATAGCTGCAGGAACTACTGACAGAAGGAGAGGTGGACATAGCGGCCATCACTGAGATGTGGGCAACCCAAAATCATGACTGGGACAAGGCCATCCCAGGATATAAATTATTCAGGAGGGACAGAGAAAAAGGTAAGGGGGGGGGAGTAGCCATTTATACAAAGGAAGGGACTGGATGCATCAGGAAGGAGGGAGAAGAAGGTAGGTTTGAAGTCATTTGGATACAACTCCATGCCCCAAAGGTGGATAGGGTCTGATTTGGGGTTGTTTGTAGGCCCCGCACCCAGAAAGAAGATGTGGATAGGGAGCTAGGGGAGCATCTAAGGAGACTCTGTGGCAAAGAGAGCTCTGTGCTGGTGGGAGACTTCAATTTACCATGGGTGTATTGGAGCATCCTAGCCTCTACATGCACCAGGGAACAGATCCTCCTGAAAGCAATCAAGGATGGCTTCCTGACCCAAAGGGTGACAATGCCAACAAAGGAAGAAAATATTCTAGACCTGGTGCTGGAGGATGGAGAACAGGTCACAGATGTAAGGGTGGAGGAACCACTGGCTGGTAGTGAACACCACACAGTGTGGTTCTCTATCAGTTTGGGTAGAGAGAGCCACAATACAAAAACAAAGTTCCTGGGCTTCAGAAAGGCAGACTTTGCCAGGATGGGGCAATTCTTGAGATCACACATAAATAGCATCCACCCTGGCATGGATGCAGAGCAGAAATGGGCGATCATAAAACTAGGGCTGATTGAATTCACTAAGGCTTGTGTCAAGAGCCAGAAAAAGAAATCAAGGACCAAGCATCCAAGCTGGATGACCAGAGAGGTAACATAGAAGGTGAGGGATAAGAGAAGGGTCTTCCAAACCTACAAGAGAACCAATAGGGCAGAGGATAGGGAGAACTATGTGAGGAAATCCAGGGAAGTGAGCAGAGCTGTCAGGACTGCAAAGGCAGCCAGGGAAAGGAAATTAACACAGGGGATTAAGGAAGGAGAAAAGGATTTCTTTAGGTATATCAGGGAAAAGAGGAAGTGCAAGGATCAAATAGTTAGGATCAGAAAAGGCAGTGGGTGGGTAGACAATGGGGTCGAGAAGGTAGAAGTACCTAATGAGTACTTCTGTTCCATTTTCACAAGGGAGAGGGTTGGACCTGTTCCTGCAGAGAAAGGGGGGTACAGGCATGGGGGGATGAGACAATTACAGGTGGGGTCATCATGGTACAAAGGGTGCTGGATGGCCTTAGGTCCCTGAAGGAAGACAAGGCACCTGAGCCAGATGGGGTACATCCCAGGGTGCTGAGGGAGCTGGAAAAGGTCCTGACAGAGCCATTGGTTGATCTGTTCAATACCTCACTAAATACAGGATGTGTGCCCAGAGATTGGAAGGAGGCACACATGGTACCTCTCCACAAAAGTGGGTGCAAGGATGAACCAGGGAACTACAGACCAGTGACCCTCATCGCAATTGTGAGGAAACTGATGGAATCTATCCTCAAAGAAAGGCTGGTGCAGTTTCTTGTGGATAATAATCTGCAAGACAACAGACAGCATGGGCTTGTTGCTGGAAGATCCTGTCAGACAAACTTGGTTGAATTTTTTGACTGGATCACGAGGGCACTGGACGAGGCCAATGCAGTAGATGCAGTCTACCTGGATTTCAGCAAGGCCTTCAATTCAGTGCCACATGGAAGGTTGACCTACAAGTTGAGGAGTCTTGATATAGGTTGGAAGCTAGCTCGATGGGTAGAAAACTGGCTGAAGGACAGGCAACAGAGGGTAGTTGTGGGAGGAGAAGCATTGGAGCCCAGGGCAGTGAAAAGTGGTGTCCCACAGGGATCAGTACTGGGACCAGTCCTGTTTTAACATTTTCATTGCAGACATAGCAATTGGGATCAAGAATAAGATCAGCCTCTTCGCCAAAGACATCAAGATTTGTGCTGAGGCAGATGAGGAGGAGGGTGGCAAATTAATGCAGGAGGACTTGGCAAGACTCAAGGAGTAGTCACACACCTGGCAGCTTGGGTTCAATGTCAAGAAGTGCAAGGTGATGCATTTCGGTGCCAAAAACCCAGGATACAACTACTGGATGGATGGTATCAAACTGTCCACATCCAACGAGGAGGAGGATCTCAGGGTGCTGGTGACTGGGGAATTAAACCACTCAGCCCAGTGTAGGAAGGCATTGGCTAAGACAAACAGGATGCTAGGGTGCATAGCAAGGGGGGTTACATCCAGATGTAGCAAAGTCATATTGCCCCTGTACAAGTCCCCGGCGAGGCTGCACTTGGAGTACTGTGTGTAGTTTTGTCACCTGTACTTGAAAAGTGATATCAAACTACTGGAGGCAATGCAGCGAAGAGCAACAATGATGATCCAGGGGTTGGGGGATAGAATTTTTGAGGAAAGGCTAAAAGAGCTCAACATGTATACCCTGGAGGATAGAAGAGAGAGAGGGGACATGATTAAGACCTTCAAGTACCTGAAGGGGATGAACAGAGTAGGCTTCCAGGGTGGGTTCACTCTCCAGAATAGAAGAGATACCAGAGGGCACTCCCTGAAGTTAAAGGGGGGCAGATTCGGGATGGGAAGGAGGAGGCATTACTTCACTGAAAGAGTGGTAACAGGGTGGAATGCACTGCCTGAGCAACTTGTATCAGTGCAAACTGTGGGGTGCTTCAAGAGGGGGTGGGACAAATTCAATGGGAAAGTACATACTGGAGGGGCAGTTGGGGGAGGGAAGAGTTAATGGGAGGGGGGCAGCTGCAGGCTAATGGGCTGAAGTTCTGCACACTCGAGCAGACTAGCTAGACCACATGGCCTGTATCAGCTGGCAATTTCATATGTTTGTATGTTTGTATCCCTCCTTCCAAAACAGCCAACTCCAAACATCCAAATTCTATAAGAACCCTAAGGTCCCTATGGTACTTTGCCTTTTAGGGTGTAGACTCTCTTCGTATTTCTTAAACTTAAATGTAGCACTTTGTACCTATCGAGATTGAATTTATTCTGCAATCTTTTTGGCCCATCCCTGAGGATATTCAGATCTCTTCATAGCCTATTTTCTCTCTTTAGTTGTCAACTAGCCTGCTATCTGTTATCTGCAATTTCAAGCCCAAGACTTTTGACTCCCGTGTTTAAATCATTAACAAAATTACTGAACATGAAAAGCCCCAACACTAATTTCTGAGACACACCACTTGTGACCTCCTTCAGCTCTAATGCATTAAATAGAGAATACTAGATGGGCAACTATGCACAACCAGTGTATTCTGCCACAGAGAGGTTCTGATTCCCACTGACCCTGAAAGTGAAGCTCAAGAGGTCCATGGGAATCAGAACCCCGAGGTGGTTGTGCATAAAGTTGCTCATCCTGTATTTTTCATAGTGTATAGTACTGTGTGAAATATGCGTGCATGAGTTCTTTTGCTTTCAAAATGAAACTGACTCATGCAGTTTCTTGAGGTTCTAGAATGCTATACTACCAGAGTAGGATAGAATCACATTCCGTGACCTTTTGGAACTGTGGTACAATAGCATTTTGAAAGAGATGGAATTCTATACAGAACAACACTCTACTATACACTAACGTACTGCCTCCTGTTTCCCAGACAACGTGCAGTCCAACTCCGTACAGTGTGCTGCCCCAAGTTCTCTTTGCTCACTTTGCACACCAGCTTCAAAGATGGTGCAATTTAAAAACTTTGCTAAAATCAAAATACATGACATCCACTGTCTCCCCTTACCCATATCATATTTATACCCTATATGAAGTCTACAAAGTTGGTCTGAAACACACCTCCTTAACCAAACACATACTGGCTACCTATTATTTGTTCATAAGAATCTGATAATTATTTAACACATACAATGTACAGTTTTTTGGGTCTTTAACAAACTGCTTTATTTCTAGTTGACAACCATTATTAAATACAAGCTTATAACCTTTCTTATGTTTCTGTGGAACATATTTTGACATGGTTACTGTAACGTTTTACATATTTTTAAGTTTGTTTATTGAGTTAGAAATTTTGGCTGGAAAAGGAGCACTGCATTATAACTTGTCTCCAGGTGTGACCCAAGAGATAATTAAGCACAGGGAGAGGAAGTGACTTGCTAAAGGTAACACAGTATACAAGTGGTGGTTGTGGGATTCAGACCCAAGTCTACTGGTTCTAGCCAAATTTCCTCTTAGGTCACTGTGCAGACATATGTTTATTTATTTGTTTTAATTTTATAATTATTATATTTTACATGTAAACCTGGAAACACACCTCAACTCAGCATGTCTCACTTGTGTACTACATTTTAAATATATAATTAATATATCAAAATGTGTGAGCCTTGCACTTTATTGATAATGATAAAACAGATGTATATGACAAGTACATTTTTATATGGAGATAATCTGTATCAGAATGAGTGGCAACTGAGATCTGAACAATTGCTCATTCTTGACTCTGGTTTCTTAGAAACCAATAGTTCCAGTATCTAAGTCAATGAACTTCTAGTGTGCTCTCTGATCCTTATTATTTATGGTATCCGGGTTGTTGTTACTGAGATCAATGTCTTTTGTTATCTTAGATCCTAGTAAAAGATTATCTCCAAGATGTAAAGTTTTAAAGCTATTGTATTTATTTTATTTGGATAGGAACAAATAGTACCATCTGCAGCGAGGATTAAGCTAGTAAAATAATCCTTTCATTATTTAGAATTTAAACCACTTTTCTGTTGCGTGTACTCTGCTCCTTGTATTGCTGCCCTTAGAAACTTCCCAAAGCAGATCTTGGCAGACAAAACCGAGAGGCCTGAAACAGATGAAAATGCAACACCATAAAATGCAATGGAACATCATTACTATTATTACAGTATGTGCTAGGGGGCATTTTGTAGAAGTAGGACAAAGGACACAAATGAAAGGCAACTGGATGCATATTTTCAGTGGTTGTACCTATGGTGGAGTGGTTTCTATCAAACATTATGCTGGAAAACAACAAAGTAAATTATGTTCTCTGAAGATGAAACAGAAGTTTGGGAGTACATAGGGCATATCTTCTAGATGACCAGCATTGCTACACATTATAAGTCATCATCTTCAGACCGGTATACACAGCTGCTAGCTTCATCAGTTGCCTGCTAACAATTTCTAATATATATAGAGTTGTTCTTCGACTAAATATGTAGCAGTTGCTCAGAAAACAAGCTACAAGTGTTGACCCCATATGAAATTAATTATATAAACTGTGCTTCTCTGTATACAGTAAGCAATCTAGTATTTAAAACTGTTCAGACTGGATAGTGTAACACATTTGTTCTACCTTGGCCAATGATGGTGTAGTATAACTAAGGATTAAGCCATGAGAAAGGATGGATCTACTGTAGAATTAATCCATGGTTGGTTAGGCCTCGTGCCTCCAACGACCCAACCAAGGATTAATTCCACAGCAGACCCATCCTTTTGAATAGCTTAATCCTCTTGTACATGGCAATGATTGTATGACTAATAGTTTCTGAATAAATAAGAACAGTCAGACTGATTTAGTTTTAGAATGCTATATGTTGAGCTGTTAACCATGATGTGCATACAGTATAAAACAACTGGAACACATCAGTTGGAAATATCGTGGCTCCTATTTCACTTTTGTAAAAATTACTTTCATTACAAACTTTGAGCTTTCTAACATCACAACATATTTTACAACATTTCTAAAACTTGCAATTAACTTTCTTTGCTATGTGCTTTGATTTTCATCTGTGTATATTACAAGATATGGGCTGCACTGCATGATGGGTGAGCTAGGATACATCTTCGTTTTCTTCCTGCAGTTCCTTTGCAGACCAATAGGTGGCTGTGAAACAATCCTAGCAGCACAGCACTGTTTTTCCAAATCTACTGAATTAAGCTAATCTGAAAAAAACTGTATTGAACAAATACTATTTTTCTGAGTATTAACCTCACTTTTTTCCTCTTTAAATTATCGAACTCAGCAGGAAATAGAACAACATAATGTTTGCTGCTTTCATCTTTCAAATACTTGTTTTGACTGTTTCTTTGATTTCTTTTTGTTTCTCTCGCTTTTTTTTTTCACCCATAGAAGTAGCCTCTTTCTTTGATTTTGCTTTGTTTATCCTGTTATTTTTGCTTTTGGTTATAGAAGATGCATGCTCATCTTTACCACTGTATATTCACCAAGAAAAGGCTAGGACACATAATGTTATTCAGTCATCCACAATGCATTGCACCCAAAGTTGCTTAGAAAGCAGTAGATCACAAGTGATTGTAACACTATGTAAATGTTCACTTCTAAAGAAATAGTGTTACAGCATAATTAACAGTATATGTGGAGTTTAAATGTAGAATCTTTAGTAAGTCATAAAGTTATGTGGCTGTTACAACATACAACAATCTTGAAAATGTCAAAAACCCTGTGGCAGAAATAAACTACCAGAAATAAGCTGGAACAAGTAAAAACAGAAAACTATTTGCATAGTACGTTCACTTGCATACTGTTTTTGCCCATAATGGATTGCCATGGTACTACATCACAAACCATGGTCTTCTGTAGTATTAGACCATGCTTGTTGATATACCACATGGTGTCTTTTTTCCTATCTGAATACTTAATTTTCTTCAGTTTTATATGCCATGTTACAAATTGCTTTTGGACTTGCCTGGCGTAATCTTCTGTAACTCCATGCACTTTATTTTGATTTGTGATGCTTTCATTTTTATGTGACTTCATGTTCAGTGCTTTTAACCCTTTAGATAGGTTGCTCAAAAAAATAGAAGATGATTGGATAACTGACTGATAGTCTCAGCTGCATTACCTAGTTTTCAAAGGAGCTCACAGTCAAAGTATGGATTAGAGACCGGTTACCAGGAGGCAGAAAGCAGTGGTGGGTTGACAAGTGTCAGACTGGAAAGCAATGACTTGTGGGGCTGTACATGGTTACTTCTAAGACGGTTTCTGTTCATCTTCTTTGTTCATTTGTAATTGGGGATAAGTAGCCATTTGGTCAAGTCTGCAGATGATGCAAAGTTTAACAAGTGTGATCAATAGTAAGAAGAAGTGTGAGAAATGGAAGCAGGAC
The DNA here is from genome assembly GCA_016271365.2 of Neoceratodus forsteri. Taxonomy (NCBI): domain Eukaryota; kingdom Metazoa; phylum Chordata; order Ceratodontiformes; family Ceratodontidae; genus Neoceratodus; species Neoceratodus forsteri. Next base: position 536,904,007 of record CM057458.1, read on the forward strand.
CTAGATAAACTAAACTGTTGGTCAAACAGATGGCCACTGCAATTCATTGTGGGAAAGTGCACAATAAAGTACACAAGGGACAGAAACAGAAAATGGACTTACAAATGAAATGGCACAGTATTTGATGTGACACAGATGGAGAGGGATTTGGGGGCTATTATTTAGAGGATAATGTATGGGCTACTATTGGAAACAAGTATCTGTAGCCATCGAGAGGTAGCCATGGTGACCATTTAAATCTTTAGAGTGAAGCTCGGAAGGTTTCGGTCTCCATGGTGACCTTGTGATGGCTACAAATGCTTGTTGCCAACAGTGGAACATACATTGTCTTTTATAGTGTATGGTCCACTCAAAATGTGAAGCAGTAACAGAGTTTGTCCTTTCTTTTCTTTTTTTTTTCCTCACCACTGCTCTCTTGCTGAGTCTGCTCTCACCACCATGGCCATTTCAGGAAAAGTGGAGGTTCACATGCCATACATGCACGAACATGTTCCAAGATGTTGTGATGTGGTAGCTATGTGGCTAGTGCAGCACAACCGTTATGATGACATAGCTACTGCAGCACAACAACGTTGTGAAAGGGATCCATCCTCAACAATGTTGCACCATTCACTATAGGCTCATCTTTGAAAATGCTCAGACATTGCTTGGCAGCAGCCAGTAAGGCCAGCTAAATGCTGGGTTACATTCAAAGGGGAGAAATGATAGATACACAGATGTTGACATCTGAAAAATGCTCTTTGTCCATCCAGTCTGCCTACCCTAAATAACTATTCTGCCTTGCCCTTGTGGCAATCCTCCTCTTTCTTACTGCTTTTCTAACTAAACCCACATGCCTAAGCTATCTATTCTTGAAGCTGCCGATTGAGTTGGCCTGAACCACTTTCTCTGGAAGCTTCCACTTGTCCACCACCCTTTCCATGTAGAAGTGCTTATGGGTGTCCTTTGTGACTCTCCCCCTGCCATCTTTAGTGAATTCCCTCTTGTCTCTGTCTGTGTTTGAACTCAAGGAGAAGAATTACTTGGAGTCCACTTCACCTATATTCATCCCATGCTGGTACTTGTATGCTTCAAACATGTTACCCCCTTTCCTTCCAGTTCTCAAGGATGTACATGTTTAAGTTCTGCAGCCTCTCATCATACATCATTTCTCCTAGTCCATGTACCACCTTACTTACCCTGCACTGTACTGCCTCCACTGTGTTGCAGTCTCTCCTCAGGTGTGGGCTCAAGTACCTTGTGTAGTATTTCAGGTGTGAATTCAGCAGTGACCTGCACAGTGGGAGGATCACCTTCTGACTTCTACTGCTTATCACCCTCCCTATTCATCCCAGAATTCTGCTTGCTTTGCTTGCTGCTCTGTTGCAGTATGCAGACATTTTTAGGGTCTCCAATATTATAACCCCTAAATCCTTTTTTTCCTTAGTGCTATCCAGTGGTACCACACACATTTTATATTGCATATTTGGTACCTTTTCCAAATGTGATTTACTTCACATTTTTTGGCATTTAAGTTCAGCTGCCAAATCTTTGACCAGCACTCCAATCTGTCCAAATCTTGTGTTGTCTGTTAGGTGGTAGTGGTAGATCTTACTCTTGATAGCTTTGCCTGTGTCACAGATGAAGATATTGAAGAGGACTGATCTTGGTACCAAACACTCTGGTTGTCACCTCTTTCACCTCTGAAAACTCCCTATTGACTACCACCCTCCATGTTCTACCCCTCAGCCAACTCTCTGCCCAGTGTGACATTTTTTCCTCTGCCCCAAGGTCCCTAATCTTTTTTGATCAGTCTTCTGTGGGGGACTGAGTCAAAGGCCTTACTGAAGTCAAGGCATACTGTGTCAACTGCCTGTCCATTGCCTGTTGCTGAGGGTACTCAGTTGAAGAACTCAACCAGACTTGTCTGGCAAGACCTTCTCCTTGTGAACCCATGCTGTCTGGGGTCCCGCACCAGTTTCCTTCTTGGAAGTCCATCAGAACCTCACTTAGTACAGACTCAATAGTTTTCCCCCACTACAAACCTAAAAATGACAGGACTATAGTTCCTTGACTCATCACTTTTCCTACTCTTGTATAGTGGAACCACATCTGCTGTCCTCCAGTCCCTAGGAACTGCCACTGTGGATAGTAAGCAATTGAACATGTCTTTTAGTGGCCCTGCTACAACCCATGCTACCTCTTGTAGCATCCTTGGGTGTAAGCTGTTAGGTCCCATAGATTTATCTTCTTTTATTCTTGTTAGCTATTAGTAGATAAAAAGGAGGGGGTATTGCCACTATACAAGACCTTGGTTGTATACCATTTTGAAGTACTGTGTGCAGTTCTGGTCACTGCATTATAGGAAGGACATAAAGGAACTGAATAAGTACAGCATAGTTCCTCAGAGATGATGGGGGGGTGCAGGAAAACATATTTTATAAAAAAAACTGGAGCACCTCTGTTTGTTTTTCTTCCAAGAGAAAAGGACATTAAGGGGTGATATGAGTGGTGTACAGTATTCAAATCATGAAAAGGGTAACCAAAATAGACCAAAGTAGACTGTTCAGCAGAATTAAGGATAACAGAACTAGGGGACACAAGTTCAAGCAAAGGGGGAGACAGGCAGGAGGAGAGAAATATTTTTTCACCCAGGGAGTGACAAGGCAGTAGTGTGGTTTGCCAGAGGAGGTGATTTGTAGCCTAAAAGTTGCCCATTTCAAGAATGTGCCGAGAAAAGAACTCACTTCAAGTTCCAAATGCATCTGTTTTAATCTAAACACCTAGCTTTCACTGTAACTTCTTTATAGCTGCTGGAAATCATATTGTTCTAATCCTGTACCTAATGCTTCTTATTATTTGCTACTGACCATGCTCCTCTGGAGTTGCTGTTTCTAGTTTGTGTATTGTTTACTGTTATGTGTATCCTCTCTTCCTGTCTCAGATGTGGAATCTTTGTGAATGAGCACTTGTGCTCAAAGGTGCTTTCTGAATGACTAAATAAATAAATAGTATTTAGAATTTCAGGACTGGGCTTGATAGTTACATGAAGGAAAACATATTTTTGGTTATTTACGTTAGAAGAGGACTCAGCACTCAAAATGTTTTGTATATAATCAGTTTTATTAAATTTTTCAAATACAATAGCAAAGTAGGCATCCATGGCAGGATTTACTGCCACCATGTAAAGATATGAGCAATAACAAGGAAACTAAGAGAAAAATAAAAGAAATAATAAGCACAAATAACATTCCTGGCCGGGTATAACCTCATGGAAGTACAATGCTGAGGTAAAATAGTGAAAATCACATACATAGAAACATAGAAGTTGATGACAGATAAGGACTGCAAGGCCCATGAACTCTGCTAATTTTTTCTACCTTATGAATGCGTCATAGGCCTTTACTCTGTCAATGGCCTATCTATTCATACTCATCTTTATTGCTCCCTTATGCCTATCTCATGCCTGTTTGAAACCCTGCACTGGATTCATATCCACCAATTCCTGAGGTACACCGTTCCATGCATCCACCACCCTTTCTGTGAAAAAGAACTTCCTCACATTCCTCCTTAATCAGCCTCCCTCTAACCTCATGCTGTGTACTCTTGTCCTGCTCTTTTTCTTATATTGAAATGTATTAGACTCTTTCACCTAGTTAATGTCCTTAAAATATCACCTGTCTCCCTCCTTTGCTCTATTGTGCTGCATTAATCTATCCTCATATGTTTTCTGATCCAGTCCCTGCACCATTTTGGTTGCCCTTCTCTGGACTGCCTCCATTTTGATAATGTCCCTGTGCAAGTGCAGCCTCCAGTACTGCACGCAGTACTCCAGATGGGGCCTAACCAGTGTTTTGTAAAGAGGGATTATTACCTCCCTTTTATGACTTGTGATACCCCTAATAATACACCACAACAACACTCTAGCCTTACCTACTGCTTTAGTGATCTGCTTGGATGATTTCAGGTCATCTGTGATGATAATGCCCAAGTCTCTTTTTTCCCCTTGTGATTGCCAGCAACTCCCCTCCCAACCTATAAGTAGCTTTAGGGTTTCTGTTTCTTATGTGCATGATCTTGCACTTCTTTGCATTAAACCCCAGTTGCCACTGTTCTGACCATTTTCCCAGTTTATCCAGATCTCTTCTCATTCTGTCCATCTGGATCATCTACTCTGTTGCAGATCTTGGTGTCATCTGAAAAGAGGCAAACCTTACCCTCCAGTCCATCTGCAATGTCACTTATGAAGATATTGAAGAGGACTGGCCCCAGGACTGATCCCCGAGGTAGCCCACTTCTGACTTGCATCTCTTCTGACTGTATACTATTTACCACCACTCTCTATTTTCTGCCCACCAACCAGTTTGCCACCCAGTTGACCAACCTCTGACCCACCCCGAGCCTACCCAGCTTATTAATCAATCTTCTACATGGAACAGTATTGAAAGCTTTGCTGGAGTCAAGGTAGGTGAGGTCAGCTGCATCCCCTTGATCCACCACTCTGGTCCAGTCAAAGAAATCTATGAGATTAGTTTGACAGGCCCTTCCTGTTGCAAACACATGCTGTCTTGGATCCTGTGCTCCTATGGATTCCAGGTGTTGCACTATCCTTTCCTTAATGAGTGCCTCTATAATCTTGCCAGCTACTGAGGTAAGACTGTCTGGTCTGTAGTTCTCTGCCTCCTCCCTGCTCTCACTCTTGTGGAGTGGGATCACATGAACACTTCTCCAGTCTTCTGGGACCTCTCCTGTGCTCAGAGACTCACTAAATAGTTCTGCAAATGGCTCTGCTAGTTCTGCCCTTAGCTCCTTTAGTACCCTGAGATGTATGCCATCAGGTCCTATTGCTTTGTCCACCCTCAGCTTAGTGAGCTCTTGTAGGACCCTTTCTTTTGTAAAGGGACTTGTGCACACCTCCTTCCCCCATGTCCATGGTGCTAAGCTGTGGGCCCTGCCCTACCTTCCCCTCAGTAAATACTGAGCAGAAATATTTATTTAGGATAGATGCTTTTCCATGGTCCTCCTCCACACACTCTCCCTTATCCCCTTTGATTTTAGCAATACCCCCTCTGGACTTTCTCCTTTCACTAATGTATCTACAGAAAGTCTTGTCCCCTTCTTTTACTGTTCATGCTAGTGTTTCCTCAGTTTGAGCATTTGCCTGCCTTACTGCCTTCCCTGCTTCCCTCATGGAAGTTTGGTATTCCTCCTTATCTTCATTCCACTGCATTCCTTTATATTTCCTGAAGGCCAACCTTTTGGCTTTGATCTTTTCTGCTACTGTTTTTGAGAACCAAAGTAATTTCCTCCTTCTTTTGCTCTAGCTTTTCTCCCTAACACAATGGGATGTTGCTTCAATATTACATCCTTAATGCTTGCCCACTTTGCCTGTACCCCCTCACTTGTATTTCTTCCTGCCAGGGCTAGCTTAACTCTGTTGGCCATCTTATCAAAGTCAGCTTCTCTGAAGTCCCATGTTTTTGCCTTGGAATGGGATAATTTACTTCTAGTGGCCAAACTGAACCATACCATGTGATGGTCACTGGCCCCCAGGTGACCTTCTACCTGGAGATCTGTGATCCTTTCCCCATTAGTCAGTACTACATCCAGGATAGCCCTCTCCCTTGTGGGTTGTTGTATCAATTGTCTGAGGTCCTCTCCCTGCAGGATATCCACTCTGTCTAGTTTTTATGGATGTTCCTGCTGGTATTGACCAATCTGTATCTGGCATGTTGAAGTCTCCCATTATCAAGGAGTGAGAAGGAATGGTTAAGCCTGCTTGCTGTGGTGAAGCTCTCTGTAAGTTTTGCTATTGTTTTTTTAAACTACAGGAGAGAAGGATTAGTTAATTCTACTTGCTGTTGAGAGAGTTAATTTGTAGAGGATTTTTGTAAGTTTTAATATTGTTTCACTTTTTTTCTAATTTAGCTTAGAATGGAATTTAGCCAAAAGTTTTCTGTGACTGGAGTGACTGTAAAAGTTTTGTGGCTGGAGTGATTGCACAGGGCATGCCCAGACTTGCACACCCACCTAACCTTTAAATTCTGAGTGAGTCATCAAACTGCAGAAGAAGGAGTGGTTAAGCCTGCTTGCTGTGCTGAGGCTCTCTGTAAGTTTTGTTATTGTTAAATTACAGGAGAGAAGAGTTAGTTAATTCTACTTGCTGTTGAGGGAGTTTATGTGCAGAGGATTTTTGTAAGCTGTTATTGTTTTATTGTCTTTTTTATTTGTCTTAAAGTAGAATTTAGCTTAAAGGTTTCTTAAATACTGAAATACCACTAGAGATTGGGTTTGAATGCTATGAGGGAGGAGTTTGGGGAGCTGTAAACTGACCTGAGCCCTCAGAACAGGCCAATAAGGAGGAAACAAGGAACAGCCATATGAGCTAATTCTTAAAGACATATAAATACAGTATATAAAATGTATGAGTAGATCTATAGTCCTTATGAGTAGGATTGTGATTTCCAGTTAGTACTGTAGTTGGCTGTCTTATGCTGCATGCAAGAGCAGTTAGGATAACAATCTCTGTTAGAAGCTGGGCTAGGATTAATTAATTCTACTTGCTGTAGGAAGAGTTGGTGTGGAGAGGTTGTATAGGTAGTGTGGACCATGGGTAGGAATGTAGGGTGCAATGGTTGGGGGGCAGCAATGCATATGAACATACTGTGGAGGCTGGGAGGGTGCCCAACATGCCACAGGCAAAGGAGGCTTGAGAAAGAGGTTCTGTGGCTTGACAGAGAGCTGGGGAGGTTGAGGGATGAGGGGAGGATTGTGTCGGTAGGAGGGCTGACATCTGAGAGTATTGTGGTGCACCACAAAGAAGGAACAGTGTGGCAAGGGAGGGGTCGGGGAGGGGCACAGTAGACAGAAAGCCAGTTGATGAAGGGTGGACTCTAGTAGGACCTAGAAAAAGAGGAGCAGCAGTAGGCAGGAGGGAGGAGGAAACACACTGCAAGGCAAAGGAGGAGGGAACATGTTTGCTGTACTAGCAACACATGGGAAACAGGACACAGGAGGAGATTGCACAAGGGATAGTACTCACAAATAGAAGGGAGAGAGGGGCATTACTAGTGGAAAGACTAAGCATGGCATGGCAGGGGGCGGGATAATACTCAGAGAGGTGAGGAGGGAGAGGAAGGTTGGCAGTCAAACAGGAGGAGGGGAGGAGTCTCAATTGAGAAGGGCAGGGGGAAGACACTGGGGCACATTGTAAAAGCACCATCTTGAGTGGCCCCAGAAATGAGAACCTGGGTGGGGGGGGCGACGGGCACAAGGAAAAAGGGAGGGAGGTGTACTGGTGTTGGGGGACTCCATACTCAAGGGGATCAGATGGGGCAGCAAGGGGGAGAGGCACAGTAGAATATGGATGGAGTCCATACTAGGATTAAAGGCAGACAAGGCAGGACAGGCAATCCTAAGGTGCATAAGGAGGGGTAGGAGGAAACCACACATTGTGGTACATGTGGGGACAAATTACCTAGTGGGGAAACAGTGGAGGTAACAAAGGATAGGATTGAGGAAGTGGGAAGGTTGTATGAGGAGACTGGGGAGTCTGTGGCATTCTCTGAGGTGCTCCCGTACCCTGTGTAAGCACAGTGAGAAAGGAGAGGATTAGGGAGTTGAACACATGGTTGGTAAAATGGTGTCAAACTAAGGAATGTGGGGTTGTGGGTGGCTGGGGCAGTACCTGGAATAATAACAATCTGTTTGCAAGGGGTAGGCTGCACCTGAGTGGGAAGGGGAAGGAGGTATTAAAGCAAAGACTGGAGAGGTATATTGTCACAAAGGTGGATTTAAACTAGATAGGGGGTGGCAAGTGGACAGTAGTTAGTTTTCTGATACAGTGGAGTCACAGCCTACCCTCCAGGCTAGTAGGGAAGGACTTGAGGTGGCTAAAAAAGGAGGGAGTAGAAAGAAGGAAATGGAGGCCAATGAAGGGAATGGGGCAGGGTGGAGGGTGGTCACATTGAATGCAAGAAGCTCAGGCAACAAATCAGCTGAGCTACAGGATCTCTGAGCAGTGTGGAGGGTGGATATTGCAGCTGTCACAGAAACATGGGCAACTGAGCACTGGGACTGGGATCTGGCAATCCCAGGATACAAATTATATAGGAAGGACCATAAGGAAGGGAGGGGCTATGGGGTGGCAGTCTATGTGAGGGACAGGATCAAATGCACAAGGGACGAGGAGGAAGAAAGTAAAACAGAGGCAATCTGGCTGCAGTTCCTAGACTCAAGGGGTAGGAAACTGAGGTTTGGGGTGGTATACAGGCCACCGTCCCAGTCTGAGGAGCTTTACAGGGAATTAGCAGGACAAATCAGAAAGGTATGTAGAAAAGGGAAGGTAGTCATCGTGGGGGATTTCAACTTGCCGGGGGCTGACTGGAGCATTCCGGTCACCTCCAGTGCTAGGGAGCAAGTGCTGCGGGACACAATCCAGGATGGTCTTTTGACACAGTTGGTTAATGTACCTATTAGGCTAAAGAACACTTTAGATCTGGTGTTGTCGAATGGGGAGGCAGTAAGGTAAATAAAGGTGGAGGACCCACTAGCCGACAGCGATCACCAAATGGTGTGGTTTAATATCACGATGTGTGGGGAGCCAGAGAAATCACTTACTCAAGTGGTAAACTTCAGAGAGGCAGACTTTGGGAGGATGCAGGAAGTACTGAAAGGCAAACTAGAGGGCATAAGGCAGGAGATGGATGCAGAGCAGAAATGAGATATTATTAAATGGGGGATTACAGAGGCAACAGAAGCCTGCACCAAGACACAAAGTAAGAGAAGCAGAGTAAGAAAATCATGCTGATTGAACAACGAGGTAGTGAGAGCAAAATGAGAGGTACACCAGAGGTATAGGAGAACCAAGAGGGAAGTGGACAGGGAGGAGTATGCAAGATAGTCCAGGGAGGTGACCAGAAAAGTGAGAGAAGCCAAGGCCCAGAGGGAGCTGAGATTAGTGCAGGAATTAACTGGGGGGGAGAAAGACTTTCAGATACATCAGAGAGAAAAGGAAGTGCAAGGAGACAATAGTGAGGATAAAAAGGGGTGGGAAGTGGACAGAAAAGGGGCAGGAGCAGGTAGAAACACTGAATGAATACTTCTGCTCAATGTTCATGGATGAAAAGGGGGGACCACTACCACCATGGGCTGAGAGACTGGGGACAGGGGGAGAGGAGGCAACAGATGGAAGAATTGAGGCAAGTAGAGTCCTAGAGGGGCTGAGGGCACTGAAGGTAGACAAGGCACCAATGCAGGATGGTATCCACCCCAGGGCGCTGAGGGAGATGGCGGAGGTGTTGGTGGAGGTGCTGGCGGATCTGTATAGCACCTCACTGGAGTCAGGATGTGTGCCACTGGACCTGAGAATGGCACATGTAGTACCATTACACAAGAGAAGACCGAGGGATGAACTGGGTAATTATAGCCCAGTAAGTCTCACCTCCATTGTGTGAAAACTCACGGAAACAATAGTAAAGGAAAGACTGGTGTCGTACCTGGAGGACAATGGCCTCCAGGATGAGAGGCAGCATGGGTTAGTTTCAGGGAAGTCTTGTCAAACCAACCTCATACAATATTATGACTGGGTGACAGGTGAGCTGGATAAGGGTCATGCAGTGGATGTTCTTTACTTGGACTTCAGCAAGGCCTTTGATTCTGTGCTTCATGCGTGACTTGGAGGGGAGCAAACTGGTGTGGGGTAGGGGCAAAAATGATGAACTGGATTACAAGCTGGCTGAGTGGGAGGTTGCAATGGGTGGTGGTGAGAGTGGAGCTCTCAAATCCTAGGCTGGTGATGAGTGGGGTGCCACAGGGCTCTGTGTTGGGGATAGTATTTTTGGGGCTCTTCATATCAGACATTGCACACGGGATGGTGAGCAAGGTAAGTCTGCTCACTGACAACATCAAAATTGGAGCAGTGGTGGATGGAGCAGAGGGATAAAAGCAGCTGCAGGGGGACCTAAGCAAGCTAGAGGAGTGGTCAGAGAGGTGGCAGCTGGGGTTCAATGCAAAGAAGTGTGAGGTTATGCACTTTGGGGTAAATAACACAAGGAGAGAATACTTGCTGGGGTGGTTAAGCTGGGGATCACTGAGGAGGAGAAGAACCTAGGGGTCATGATAACAGGGACCATGAACAACACTGCCCAATGAAGGAGAGTGGCTGCAAAAGTGAACAAAATGGTGGGGTGCATAGCGAGGGGTTTTTCATCCAGGTGAAGAGAGGTGATCTTGCCCCTCTACAGGTCACTGGTAAGGCTGCACTTAGAGTATTATGTGCAGTTTTGGAGGCCATACCTAAAGCATGATATCAGGCTAGTGGAGGGGGTACAGAGGAGGGTAACAAGGATGATATGTGGAATGGAGAGGAGAAACTATGACAGCAGGCTGAGAGACCTGAATATGTACACCCTGGAGGATAGAAGGGACAGGGGGGACATGATAGAGACATTCAAGTATCTGAGGGGAGTCAATAAGGATGAGGCAGTTGGGGTCTTTAAGTTAAGGAGGGGAGGGTCACCAGGGGGCATGGGCTAAGAATAGAAGGGGGAAGATTTAGGAAAGAAATGAGGAGACACTATTTCACAGAGAGGGTGGTAGCAAAATGGAACACCCTACCAGAATAGGTGGTATCATGTAAATCTTTGAACAGCTTCAAAAGGACATGTGACAGGGAACAGGGTAGAGTGAGGGTGGGGGAGGTGGGGGGTGGCAGTGGGATGATGAAGGAGAGGGGGGTGGGGCAGCTGCAAACTATGGGTTTTAGCTGCACACTTGAGCAGACTTAGATAGTCCGGGTGGTCTGTTTCTGCTGGCACATTTGTATGTTTGTATGTTCATATCAAAACCTCCCCTTTAGCTGTCATGTTTTGTATATCTTCTAACAGTAATATGTCTATGTCCTCCCCCTGGTCTGGAGGCCTTTAAACAACCCCAGTTCATATGGCTGTCCCATTTCCTGCTTCCAGGGTGACCCACAGTTCTTCTGGCTCCTTTCATGTATTGTGAATTTCTATAGCTTTTGATTGTCATAAAGGGCCTCCCCACCCCTTTTTGCACCTTGGTCTCTTCTGAACAGTACATAGCCGGGTACTGAAGTCACTTCCAGTTTAGCCTCTGTCATTGTTGCTTGCAGGTCTGGGATCTTGTTTCCCAGACTGTGGGCATTTGTGTACATGATTTTCCATTGGCCAGATTTTGGTGCGTTAGTTGTGGGACGAGGTCCGTCTTTTCCCTTCACATCATGTGGGGAGTCGGACCTTTTTCCTTACCTGGTGATGCAAATGAAAAACAAACATGCTGAACTTCTGTTTGATCACTAGCTGAGGGGAGAAGGTTGTTCTTCCCTTTTGATGAATTGAGTGCTGCACCCCATCCCCATTTGCTAGTTTAAATATTCTGCAAAGACATCAAACTTCTGCCCCAATGCACTGAATTCCTCCTTAGTTAGATGCAGTCCATCAAATTTAAAGAACTTTTGCTCCCCAAACTGTTGGCAGTTACCTACAAATTTCTGTCCTTTTTTCCTGGCACCAGCCCTTGAGTCACATGTTTAACTTTCCTATCTTTTCTTCTCTGATGTTCCATCCATCTGCCCCCTCTCCCAAACTGACAGGATCTCTGAGAAGGAGATGCCAGATGAAATGGATGACAGTTTATCTCCCAGCCTATTTAGGTGTTCCTTGGTCTACACAACTGATCAGCTGGTGAGATCATTAGTATCTATCTGTACAAGGACATCAATGTTTTCTCCTGCTTCCTACATGATTTTAGCAATGCAGTCAGTGTCTCTCCATGTTAATATACCTGGGAGACATAGATAGATAGATAGATAGATAAAATTATTACTTTTATACAGGATATCAGAAACATATCATTAGGGATAAAATCCCTGTTTGCAAGACAGTCCTGTAAGATGTTACATAAAAAATTGTTAAATTGCATAAATCAGATATTTAAACATAAAAATATAAATTACACAAACACGTACTATACACCTAAACATACAATAATGAATTTAAGATCCCTCAAGTACACGATTGACACTTTGTACAAATACACAGGCTGGTATGTAACATAGTCAATTAGTAGGGCATAAATACTAAACCAGATTGTAATTTAGCAATTGCACACCACTTGAAACATTATTTTTAGTCATGTGCTAAATTGTTTAGGAGATGCTGCTACTCTCATTGAAAGTAGAAGCATATTCCAAAATTTTGCTCCTTGATATTTTAAAGTTTTTCCACCAAATCCTGTTTTATTATGATTAGTCTTTATCGTATTTTAACATACAGATCTAGTTAAGATCCAAGTTGGTTCTACCTTTTTTGTCAGTGCAGTAACCGAAATATAGTGTGCAGGCTGTTTTGTAAAAAAAATGATGCAATAATTTTAACCACGTTTCCCCATTTCTATGTTCTAAGGTAGTCCACCCTAGCATATTCAACAATGTAAAATGATGTTTCCTAAAGTGGCATCCCAGTACATATCTTTCAAGTTTATATTGTATTTTGTCCAATTTATGTCTCATTTGTTTAGGTGCAAACCTATATATGTTGCTTCCATAATCAGTAGAATGCACTATAATCTGTTCTACAATTGCTTTCCTAGCTCTTTGATCTAAACACTTAGATGTTCATCTGAGTGCTCCTAATTTTTTATTGACTTTATTTAATACCTCTCTGATATGTTCTTGAAAATTTAATTCTGCATCAAATATTAACCAGAAGTATCGATATTCTGTAACCTGTTCTATCAAGATGTTTGTTAAGGATATTTAAGCAATAAGGCATGACAGGGTGTGGGTTATTGGGGGATTTACCCACACCTTGTGTGGTGTGTCACGAGGTGCAGCCGAGTGACTTAACCACACAAGAAGTGGGTAAATCCCCCAATAACCCACACCCTGGAGTGCCTTATTGCGATTATACAATGGACCCATGTGTAAAATAAATTTTAAATGTGTTTGTGTATGTTTTTTATAAATGCCATTTCTCAGCCATGGGTTATTACAGGATATACCATGGTCATGTGATGTGTATTGACCAATGAGGTTACAGGATTTTCATACCCCATTTTGTTTTTTTACTATTTCCAAAGTAAAGAACTTGTGTCTTTTTTTTTTGTTCGTCACTAGCCTCGACCTGGTGAACCACTCCCCAGTGCCACTGAAGTCCATCTGTAATCTACTTTTCAAATTCAATGTATCAACCCCAGTTGCAGTCAATGCTGTATCATCAGCATACAACTGAATATTAGAAGTTTTCACCATCTGAGGAAAGTCGTTGCAAAACACAAGAAATAACAAGGGCCCCATTATAGATCCTTGAGGGACTCCTCTGTCAACCTGCTTCATACTTGACAGAGTCTTGGACACCCATACCCTCTGTGATCTTCAAGTTAGGTAAGATTTAATCCAGTCCCATGATCCCTCAGTGATGCCCACAGACCAGAGTTTCCCCAGCAGCAGGGAATGGTCCACCAGATCGAGGACCTTAGACAAGCCCTCAAACAAAATGGCAGTCTCCAAACCGGTATCCAAAGAAGTTGCCACTAAATCATTAAATTCAATCAGCACTGAGCTAGTTGAAAGACCCCCTTCTGAATCCCACCTAATATGGTGGCAAAAGTTTGTTTTTTTCTAAATAATCCATGAGTTATACACTTGCTTCTCTAAACATTTGGATATGATTGAGAGCAGGGCTATTGGCTGATAGTTATCTGGTTCATGATGTTCTCCCCCTTTGTATACTGGAATAATTTTACTTTGTTTCCATACTGATGGAAAAACCCCAGTACTCAAACTCCAATTAAACATATATGTTATTGGTACTGTATAATCAGCAGCCATCTGTAACAATGTACCTTCTAACCTATGCATACCAGGGGATTTGTGAATTTTTATCAATTTTAGGCATTTTTTTTACCTCAGGTTTAATATTCTAAATCGAAAAGATGGGTATGATACTTTAAAATGTACTTCTTCTTGCGATACGTTATGAGATGAAGGTTTTGTGTCCAGACCTGGTAGGTCAACAAAGTGAGTCGGGGTAGAGCCAGATAAAGTAGTAAACATGAATCTGAAATCAAGAAAATTAAATATCAAAACAATCACAGAACAAATCACAAACCAGGAGTATAAGGAAACAAATCAGTTAATAGAAACATTGGCTAAGGAACAGAGGCAGGGAAAAGTGGGGAAGGCAACAAAACAATAAAAAAAAAGGAAAAACAAGAACATGTGAAAAAAACTATGTACCTGTGGGGCAAATGAGGCTGCTAAGGGACAACATCAGGATAAGGTAGTGCAAACAGGACAAGAACTATGAAGACAAAAGGGAACCATGGATAATAATAATAAACTGCAAAAAAAGGAAAAAATAGATATAGTAGACATGGGAAACTAAAAACCAGTACGCACAACTAGAAGAGATGCAGAAGCAGAATGGCGAAAAGTCAGAGGAAAGAAAGATGAACAAGAGATAGACTTAAACAACTAGATGACCAAACAAAAGAAGCCCTGACAGAAAGTGACATCAGTCTCCCAACTTTATATCTCATGGGACTACCAATATAGATAAATGAAAATCCCATGTCACTTAAACTAATGATGTATGATACATGTAAATGTGTTGCAGGAAAGAATTTTAAATGGGCATCTATACAGACAAATCACAGAAAGGAAATGTTCATCTCACATTAAAAAATATGGCTATTAGAGCCTATTTAATTGGTAACAAACAGGAATTTGAAGACATTGGAGAAAGCTGGATAATACCCTTAATGACTTTGTAGAAATCAAAAAGTTACAAACAAAAAAAAAGAAAGGAAAAGGGAGGGGAAGAGACGAAAGGAAGAAAAGTGAGGAAGGACAGAAAACAAGATTTCCAAAAGAATAAAGGCAAAAAAAAAAACAACCTGATAGTTGAATTTCTAAAATTACATGAGATAATACATACATTTGGGGTAGATGATGAGGAATCATGTTGCTCTACTAATATTACAATAACACAAAACTAAGAGGCAGTGCTCCACTAGTTAGTTAATGTTTATTGTTTGACAACTTAATGCCATTTCAAAATAAAAAGAACAGCTTTACAATACAAATACATTGTTCCAGAATACATCAATAAATAAAAACATAAAAAATATAGATTATAAAAAATTTCACTTGTTATTACAAGTTTCACAATTAATATTTGAAAGCAACTACAATTATTATGATATACAAACCACAGACTATCATTCTATCAGCTCCACCACTAAGCTGTTCTGTAAAAGTGGAGCCACAAAGAATCCATGAATTACAAAAATTAGGATCACACACTTAAATATATTTCGACTTGCACTTCATATTGCCTACTTATATGCATTAGCCCATAAAAGACCATATAGAGAGATTGTTGTACTTACATATATCCTTTATTGTAGAATTCTTTAATATAGCAATATCCAAAAAGAAAAGGCCTAATCAACATGACTAGTACACTGGCACATTAGAAGCATTAACAGAAAACAGACAGTTCCATTTAGCAGCAAACACACCACATCAAGTGGTGAAGTAAACCTTATGTTTCACCCCAGCTGGGTGGGGCTTCATAAGAGGTATGCACTCAGTTAGAATTACGTGTAATTTATAGTACCATTCATTCAGAAAAATTGCATGTGTATCTAAAAAATAATAATAATGGGCCCTGTTCAAAAAGATGTGCGGAGCTGGCACATAAAGTTGCACACAGCTCTGCACCCAAGGGAGCTCCACCTGGGGACTGCATTTACAAAGCAGCAGTCCTCGCCCAGCTCCCTACCATGTCCCTGCCTCCCTGGTGCAGAGGGTTGTGGGGCGGGGATGCGGATCCGGGTTTGTAGCCAATCAGCTGCCCTACCTGAATCTGCAGTGGATCACTTGTGCCGGTGTGGTGCCATCTTGCAGGGGGTGTGCTGAGCACTGGTCATGCTGCCGGGGGGGCATTTTCTGGCTACCTGCCCACCCCTGCCTAACCACTGTCCCCCACACCTGTAGCACCATCCAGAGTCGGTCCAATGCCTGCCTGCTCCAGCGGGTCTGGTGGTGGCATCTGGAGGGGGTGCATATCCATTATGGCTGTCCTCCAAATGCATAGCTGCCAGCCCCCGCATATGGAACTCTGCACTGTCGTGAATAGTGTGGAGTGCCAGCAGGCCCTCCCCCGCAGAGACCCCAGCCTGCCCACGTGCAGAGCTCCATGCTCGGCTAGGAATCCGGTGCGGAGGGGGGCATAAGTAGTCTGTGAATGCTGCTGAGGGAGCGCAGTGGGCTATGCACCTGAGTTATGTGGCACATAACCAGCCTAGCCCATTTGTGAACAGGGCCCAATATTACCACACATACACTGTTCCCAAAACCACATTTAAAATACATGCATTCAAAGTAGAACCTAGCAACTCTAATACATTATAGATAATTCAAAATCTATTATATAGAGTCCCTTTTAAATTTCCAGAGAATAATCTTGTTTGAAGTAATCCAATGATCTCACAGATGTTCATTCATGCTGGTCCAGCTGTTCCAATGGGTTTCACATGGTTTCTCAATTGCACGTATGTCCCATATTGCACATCTCTTCAATTTTGACATGTTCTATGAAAAATAGATAAAAAACAATAAATGTATGCTATTCATTGAGATGATGCACATACATTTATATTGCTTCTAATGCATTTGAAAAGTACTGCATCATGTTCACGTGTTTACAATCTTCATTATTTTTAATCACATTTAATCATTCTTCTTTAAACTAACAATTTTTGTCTCATTACTATTTAAAATTTTAAATTGCTATAAAACAGAAGACCAAAAATATTTTGCTTCTTATGAACTCATTTGAATATTCTATTAGTTTTCTATACCCCATATGGAAAAAGAATACATTTATTCAGGCGCCTACTCAATATAACTATGTATGTACTCTGATGCCCCAACACACATACAGTATAAACTGGCATAAAATCTTTTTTCAAAAGAAGCTCTGTGTAGTAGCATGGGGGAATCAAATTAATCATGTGGCAGGGGGAGGTGGGTGGGGGTCAAGAGGAAAGAAGGGAAAAAGGAAAAAATGGGAAAACCGAGTCAATTATCATGTATAGATATAAATCTAACAAATGCATGTCAAGTCATATCCAACAGTATTCAGTTTTTCTTCAGTAAATGCTTAGTTTCAATGGAGTCATTAAGACTCGGTAGTAAGCAAGTCAATGTCCTGAAAATCCATCTTATTTCCTTTTCACTAACAGTAGCTTCCCAGTCCTCACCTTGTATATTTTTATGAACTTTCTCAATAGCAAACAAATCAACTGTATGTTCCATTCTATCTTTTCTAGCAATGTGTCTCCTGATAATATACTTTAGGTTTACATCCCATAAGGCTCTGACATGTTCACCAATGTGGAGCTTAAAAGGTCTAATTGTTCAACCTATATAACAAGCTCCGCATTTATGTCTCAACAGATAAACAACTCTCTCTGTATTGCAATTTATGAAAGAATTACAATAAATATCCCTCTTCCCCATTGATGGGGTATAGTTTCCCCTGAGTGATATGCAGTAGTTACAATAAGAATACTGACCACATTTCTTATTCATGTGTGGGACTCTCCAAAATATATTGCTCTGGGGAGCAAGAGAATGATACAGGGATCTCTCCACTTTATCTTTTACAGTATGTGATCTTCTGTAAACAAGATTTGGACATTCAGGAAAAATAAACTGTAGTTTGCTATTCCTGTTTGTTGATGACACAAAGCTCTGTAACAGAGCGGACATGCCAGAGAATGTAAACAGAATGAGGAGGGACCGACAGAAGCTTGAAGAATGGTCAAGGGTTTGGCAGTTCAAATTCAATGCAAAGAAGTGCAAGATAATGCATATGGGGCACAAAATCCCTGGAACAACATATCAGTTGGGGACTGAGGATAAAGCATGTACCAAGCAAGAAAGGGACCTTGGGGTTATCATCTCTGATGACCTCAAGGTAGGGAAACAGTAGAAAAAGGCAGCAGATAAAGCAAATAGGATGCTGGGATGCATAGGCGGGGCATCGCCAGAAGGAAAAGGGAGGTCATAATGCCACTATACAAGACACTAGTGAGGCCCCACCTGGAGTACAGTGTACAGTTCTGGAGACCTTACCTTTGTAAGAACATAGACAGGGTAGAGAAGGTTTAGAGGAGGGCAACAAAAATGGTACAAAGATTGCATCAAAAGTTCTCTGAGGACAGGCTGAAGGACTTGAATATGTACTCCCAGCAGGAGAGGAGGGAGAGAGGAGATATGATAGAGAAATACAAGTACCTTACAGGTAGGGACAGGGTGCAGGAATACACTATTTTCTAGTGAAGAAGATGTTCCAGGACTACAGGACATGGGATGAAGTTTGAGGGAGGGCGATTCAGAGGAAAAGTGAGAAAGAATTTCTTCACAAAAAGGGTGGAGGACAAGTGGAACACCCTTCCAGAGGAAATGGTGGGGGCTGAAACAATAACAGGATTTAAGAATGCATGGAATAGACATAAGAGAATTCTGGAGGTCAGGGGTAAGGGGCAACAGACTTCTAGAAAAACATAAAGTGAACTTACAAGCTCAAGTGAGCAGATTGGGTGGGCCATAGGCCCTTATCTACCCACAGTGTCTATGTATCTATGCTTATGTATCCCTCATTAGTATCTACCATCTTTTATTTACTATTTCCCTCAGGTGTTTCACCCCATGCCGTGATATTCAAAAGGGAAAAGTGCGTGGCACAAATCCTGATGCGCCAGAGCGCATCAGTAACGTATGCAGGCACAGGTGGGGAGGGCATGCCCATGCATACGCTGCACAGCCCGATATCCAGCCCGGGATGTGCAGAGCCATGCATGCACAACCCCTACCTGCGCCAGCACAAAGTTGATCCAAAAAAAAAGGAACAGCTGATGGCCACCCACAGGTGAGCTGCTGCATGCGGGCGCAACACAGCATGCCACCTGTGGGTGTCGCAGCTCAGCAGCACCTCGCGGCGCCCCATGCCTGATCGTGGGCATCTGTAAAAAAAGAAAGAATCTGTCCTATATCCCTGGTGGTCCAGTGGACCGCTATCTGCCAGTGCAGGGCATCTGTACAAATAAATAAATAATAATACCAATATCCCTGGTGGTCCAGTGGACCGCTATCTCTACTGATCAGAGCATCTGTGTAAAATAGAAAGTTTCCTATATCCTGGTGGTCAGTGGACCGCTATCTGCCGATCGCGGGCATCTGTTTAAAAATAGAAAGATTTCCTATATCCCTGGTGGTCCAGTGGACCGCTATCTGCCCGATCGCGGGCATCTGTGTAAAAATAGAAAGATTTCCTATATCCCTGGTGGTCCAGTGGACCGCTATCTGCCCGATCGCGGGCATCTGTGTAAAATAGAAGATTTCCTTTATCCCTGGTGGTCTGGGTACCCCTCCCCACCCGCCCCACCCGCCACTGCCCCACAGTCAGCGGTGGGCGGCAGCACCTCAACCACCTGCCGCCCGCCCGCCCGATTGACTGACACCATCGGTAGGGCTGTATGCCCATTGGTTCACAACATGAGCCAATGGGCATGCAACCATACCATTCTACACACATTCAGATATGTATCCATATCTGGAATGTGTGTGTCAGCTCACAGGCTACGCCCATTGGCTCACGCTGTGAACCAATGGGCGGACAGCCAGCGGTGTCCGGTTGGATGAATAGCGGGCGGCGTGGCAGAGGTAAGTGCTGTCTCGCCCCGGCTGACCGTGGGGGAGTGGGGTGGTGAGGCTCAGTGGGTGGGTGGGAGGGGTACCCTAGACCACCAGGGATGAAAAATCTTTCTATTACACAGATACTCCCGCGATTGGCAGAATAACTGTCACTGGACCACGAGAACTATAGAAATATTTATTTACACGAATACCGTGATCGGGCGGATAGCGTCCACTGACCACCAGGGATATAGGACGATTTCTAGTTTTATACAGATGCTCGCGATTAAGGTGGTAGATAGCGTCCACCGGACCACCAGACATTGGACAGAATAGTTGTTTTTTTACTAAATGCCCACGATTGGGCTACGAGGATGTCGGTTCCCGATGGCTGCTGCCTGGCAGGGCACCGGTGCAAGTCATCGGGGATCGAGCACTTGCATAAATGGGGCCATAATGACATGCAAATGGCCCCATGTGCCTGCATACATTATGGCCCTATTTGCATGTCAAGTTTTGAATATACGCAGTTGCTGTGCATAGCGCCAATGGAACTTCGCTAAGCGCATCCCCATGCTCCACTGTGGCCACTTGCGCTGGCGCAGTGCCACTGTGCCATGCACACTGGGGGTGGCCAGGGTGCGATATTCAATGATTCTGTGCCATGGCACAGCCTGTTAGTCTGTTGATCCACCCCCCTGCGCAGCCAAATTGAGCTGCGTCCAAGCTTGTGCCACAGTCTGGCGCAGTTTGAATATCTGGGCCCATGTGTATAGGTGGTATTCAGTCTGGGGAATTCTCACATTAATTCACTGCTTCTTTACTGTGGCTTTTATTAGTCGGCAATACATTACTGTCTGCATTTGCTACCTCAATATGAGTTGCATCAACTAGCTCAGTTGTATACCCCCTGCTAAATATCTTTGAGCCATTTGATTTTCCCTTACTTGATACACTGTTGGATTGCTACAATTTCATTTAACCCTCATAAACTGCCCTTTGGGAATGGCTTTCTTCATATGTGTAGGATGACAACTATTCGCCTGAAGGAAGGTATTTCTGTTGGTTGCCTTAACAAACAAATCAGACAGGATATTTCCCTCCCCATCTCTGTATAATGTCACATCCAGAAAGTCAATGTTATCCATATGCCCAGTTAGTTTATATTTAAAGGCTGGGTTTGTTGTTTCCAAATATTCTACACAATGTTGAATTTCTTCCACTGTTCCACTCCACACGATAAGTATATCACCAATGAAATGCCTCCATAAATCCAAACAATGGGTCATATGCACTAATAGGTGGGAAATACAAGCCGGAGGCTCGTATCCCACCCGCGTAGCTACACACCTGCGGACAGGTGTGCGCATGCTGGTATGCACTACTGGTGGCCACCTGTCCACGTTCTGCCCCAATGTCATGCAGGACCATGCAGGGCTCCCAGGGGTGGAGTAGCAGATCCAGGCAGGCATCCAATAGGAAACCCATTCTGGGTCCCAGAGTGGATCCCTAATGTGGGCAGGCATAGGTCTGGGTGCGTGACTAGCACTCACAGGTGCTTAAACCCATGCCACATTGCTGCAATCCCTGGTCACCCAATGGGACCATAGCCAGCACCAAACATGACAGCCCCCCATGTGCCAGCCTTCCCCCACATGCCGACACTGTTACCAGGTGGCACATCTCCCTTCCCTGCACACAGAGGCACCCACTGTACCCCTTGGCCCAAACCAACCCTGCTCATCAGTGGACCCCCTGTGGCACCGGCTACCCTTCCACCATACCCACCACCATACCTGCAGTGTCAGTGCCGTGGTCAGAGATGGCTAGAGGCACAGCCCTCCACAGACCTCCATGGTTGCTGGCCATCTGACTTAAGCAGTGACACCAGCTGTGCTCCCCTGCATAAGTCAGATGGCTGGTGGCCATGGAGGTGTGTGGAAGACTGTGCCTACTGAGGAAGGCTAAGAGTCAAAGCACTGGGGCAAGTGTTTGTGTTGTAATTCCATAGCATTTTGAATGTAAACTTAGTGAACTGCTGAACTGCTTTTTATGTTTGGTGTGTAATAAATACAGCAGTTATCACTTTAAAAAGTCTTCTTGTCTCCCTGGACGAAGGTACTGAGTGGCATTTGACAAACTGTTTGAATCTTTTTTGGAGGACTGTACTGCTGGCCATCTCTTACTGTGACACCAACACTGCAGGTAACAGTAGGGTGGGGACTTCAATGCCACAGGTGGTGGGAGCTCTGGTGATGGGGGCATGTCCGGGGGTTAGGCACCTCCACCTGTGTGGGGCTTGGGGGGTGCTGTGTACTACCAGGGTCTGGCAACTCCACAGGGGGTGGCGGTATGGTCCGTGGATGGGTGCTGCCAGGTGGGGGGTGGCTGGCTGTGATTCCCCGGTTGCCATGCCGGGGTGACAGGCTGCATGGGCATGGTGGCGCAGCCCTGGGTTGGGGGCCGCGTCATTGGGGGTAGGGAATGCACAGTAGTGTGGGGTGTGTGCCACAGGGGTACGGGGTCATGCCAGGCCAAGCTGTATGTGAGGGGGCTTTCTGCCAATGACGGGGCCACTCAGCTCTCCAGTGTGCATGGGGGCTGTGTACATAGGGGCACTTATGGCAGGGCTATCCCATGCATACCAGCCAGCCTCCTATGCACTACTTGCCCTGGTGCAAGGTGCATGCAGCTGGTACGTGCCCCTGCCCACCCCAGGGCATTGTTGTTTATGTGACCAGGGAATTGGGTGCATACCAGCTGCACACCCCAGTAATGAATGCCTCGTGACCACCGCTCTGCAGCCTTCCGACTTAGCTATGCCAACATGCCTGGTTTATGCGGTGCATTGGCACACGGCATAGAGCCCAATGCATATAAGGATATGTGGAGGTATCCCATACTGTATAAATGACTATTCCCATCTTGCTAAATATAAATTTGTGAAACGGGGGGTGTGAATGTCACCCCATTGCTGTTCCACGTATCTGGAGATAAACGTTAAATTTTAGAACCACTTTTGCTAGGTCTATAAGTAGATCAGTGGGAGGTATGATTTCCCCCTTGTGCTGATCTAAGTAGTATCTTAGTGCCTCCAATCCCTCAGAATGGGGAATGGAGGTATACAGGGACTGAAAATCTAGTGTACCAAAGCACCAATCTTGCTCCATTTTCATTTCATTAACAATATTCAAAACATTGGTAGTGTTCTGAATGTATGATGGAACACTTTTAACAATTGGTCTAAGGAACATAGCCATATATTTTGGCAAAGGTTTGGTAATCCAGCCATTTCCCAATATAATCAGTAAGCCAGGTGGCTTACTTAAACTTTTATGTATTTTAAGTTGAGTGTATATGGTTGGAACTATTGGGCATGCAGTTGTCAGAGCTGCTTTTTCTTCCATACCTATCCAACCAACACTCTATGCCCACAATACATATTCAACAATACAATTGTTAAACACTTTTGTTAAATTCCGTGTTAGCTTTCTATGTAAACTGTTATTTAAAAGTTGGCTCAAAATTTTTTCTTCATATTCTCTGCTAGCTAAAACCACTTTTATCAGTGGGCTTTATAACAACACTTTCATAATTTGACAAGTTATTTAATGCATCGCTGTCTGCTTTACTGCAATTGTTTGGTACTTCCCTTGTATATGTTGTTTGTAAGTCCAAATTCATCAGGTCAATCTCACACTGATGTAAAAAAGCAGCAACCACAGGTCTATGTGGTGAGCAGTAGGTAGATCTTGGAGTTAAGCCACTTTGTGATGTATTCTCCAAAGGTGCAGCTGTCTCATGAGTTTCTTTTGAAACATCTTTAGAAAAAATAAATGTTAGAGTTATTTTTCTAGCAAATAGATGTAAATCTATCATTGCCTGGCTTATGTCCATATTTACAGTAGGGATAAATAAAAGTTCTTCATTCAGGACATGCCTCTTATTCTCAGTAAGCATCCTTTTGGATAGGTTTATCACATTGTCCTGATCATTTAATGTCCTGACTATTAGTTTTGTTTAATGTCCTTTTCCACCTCTGCTGCCCCTCCTCATCCTCCTCTTCCTCGACCTCTGTAGTTTGAAAATTGAAACCTGATTTGCCTGATGCTCCTTGAGGTGTTTGCTGCATCGTCTTATTGTTGGGGGTGGGGGTGGGGTATTTGTTTCCCAGTCTCTGTGGTACAAAAAAATGATCTATTACTAGAAGCATTTGACTCAGGGCCTGATGTATAGTCCAGGACAGCAGGATCATTTATTTGAACTTTCTTGAGACTGGACTTAGGAATATTCTCTTGGTTGTTTTCTTGATTATTTTTAGACCAATTAAAGACAGGGGGCCAGATAGTCAAAACTTTGCCCTGGGGCTAAATTAGCATTGCCCAGGGGGCAAGCTTAGCCCTGAGCAAGAAGCAAGCTATATTCAAAAGGAATAGCCCATGGCAAACAGCCTCTGAATATGGCATGGGAATGAGGCCAGGCAAACTTGGATGGGAGTGCAGGGCAAACTTAGCCCTGGAATAAGACTGTTCTGAATATAGCAACCAGGAAGTGCAAACCACAATAGCAACACAGTTCACAGTGATGTGAAGGTAGGTAGAGGTGAACTATGTGGCCAATGTGTGTGCCAGCAAAGGCATGGACCCAGTACAGCTGCAGGCAGCAGCGCATATGAAAGTATAGTGTTCAAAACTGTATAATATTCCCTGAACTGTTTGCACAGTGCTAACATATTTGTGCTGGTATAGCATGGAGCTAAACCATTTGCCTGGCACTAAACTTTGCCATATTCAAAAGTGACATGCAAATGAGCCTCCTTAGGTAGTCTCTGGGCAAACATCCAGATTAGCATCTCATTATGCCCTGATTTGCATGTAGTTTGCCCAGCATTACAGCAGGGTCCCACAGCTTCACCTGTAGGTAAGTCTGGAATTACAGGGGCTGGCAAGGTCTGACCACAGCTCCACCTGTAGGTCAGTCTGGCAGTGCATGATGATAGCTGTAGGCTACAAGTAAACAGTACTGCATAGCATAGAATATTTTACCCCAGAGGACAACACAGCATAGACACAGGTGGTGGTGGTGCTGCATGAAACTTGTCACACCGTAGGTCATGCTACAGTGCACAGCAGACACTACAGTAGCAAGGGGGCCAGTATCATGAGGGACACAGCAATGTCTATGGTGTGTAGGGCAGTGTTGACCACTGCACTGTACACAGTGACAGGCCCACCTTGTATGTGTTTACTGACAGTGGACATTACTGTCATGCTGTTGTGTGACCCACAGATGCTGCACCTCTGGCATGGCATGCTCACAGTGACACATACATGGCCATCTGCGTGTGCTGTGGTGTTTGTACAGCTATGCAGTATGTGGCTGGGTGGAGCACATATGATCAGACAGGCACACTGGTATTGGAGTATTCCCAACACTGGCCCATGTGCACTGCATGATGTGTCCCAGCCTTGTGGCCACACCTGGTCTGTGGCGCAGTCTGGTCACCCGTACATAGAAACATAGAAACATAGAAGTTGACGGCAGATAAGGACCGCAAGGCCCATCCAGTCTGCCCATTTCTTTTTCTACCTTATAAATGTGCCATCGGCCTTTGCTCTGTCAGTGACCTATCTATTCATAGTCATTTGTATTGCTCCCTTATGCCTATCCCATGCCTGTTTGAAGCCCTGCACTGTATTCATAGCCACCACTTCTTGTGGTAAGCCATTCCATGCATCTACCACCCTTTCTGTGAAAAGAATTTCCTCACATTCCCCTTAATCGGCCTCCCTCTAATCTCATGCTGTGTCCTCTTGTCCTGCTATTTTTCTTATATTTAAACATGTTAGACTCTTTCACCTTGTTTATGCCCTTAAGGTGTTTAAATGTCTCGATCATATCACCTCTCTCCCTCCTTTGCTCAAGGGTATACATATTGAGCTCCGTTAATCTGTCCTCATATGTCTTCTGATGCAGTCCCTGAACCATTTTGGTTGCCCTTCTCTGGACTGCCTCAATTATGTTAATGTCCTTGTGAAGGTGTGGCCTCCAATACTGCATGAGTACTCAGATGGGGCCTAACTAATGTCTTGTACAGAGGGATTATTACCTCCCTCTACGACTTGTGATACCCCTACTAATACACCCTAACACCCCCTAGCCTTACCTACTGCTTTAGAGGTCTGCTTTGATGATTTTAGGTCATCAGTGATGATGATGCCCAAGTCTCTTTCTTCCTTTGTGACTGCTAGCAACTCCCCTCCCAGCCTATAAGTGGCTTCAGGGTTTCTCTTCCCTATGTGCATGATTTTGCACTTCTTTGCATTAAATCCCAGTTGCCACTCTTCTGACCATTTTGCTAGTTTATTCAGATCTCTTCTCATTCTGCCCACCCCATCTGGATCATCTACTCTGTTGCAGATCTTGGTGTCATCTGCAAACAGACAAGCCTTACCCTGTAGTCCATCTGCGAGGTCACTAATGAAGATGTTGAATAGGACTGGCCCCAGGACTGATCCCTGAGGTACCCCACTTGTGACTTGCATCTCTTCTGACTGTATACCATTTACCACCACTCTGTTTTCTGCCAGTCAACCAGTTTGCCACCCAGTTGACCAACTTCTGACCCACCCCGAGCCTACCTAGCTTATTTATCAATCTTCTATGTGGAACAGTGTCAAAAGCTTTGCTGAAGTCAAGGTAGGCGACATCAACTGCTCCCCCTTGGTCCACCACTCTGGTACACCCTCCCCTCAACATCCTCCATGTCCACAGTGCTGTATGTGTGTGCTGGCATCTATTGGTGTCCACAGAAGAGTGGTCTGCAGGTGTGTGCTGTATGGCCACACTGCCATGGTGTCCACTGGCAACAAAGTCACCACTTAATGCCTGGCATGGCTAGGACTGGTGGCAGATGATGGCATCGTTGTGATGCCATCAGTGAGCAGCATGTTTCCTCTATGTCTGGATTTGTCTGTGTGTCATATTTATTTGTTAGGGTTATGCAAAGCCATGCAAAAGCCACTCAAACATCGCGCAAAGCCAAAATGACATGCAAAGCTGATTGCCTAGGGTTAAGACTACCTTTTCCTCTGTGGTAATGTGCACCGCGCTAAGTGTCATGCTAAGTTGTGCAAAACCACTTTGCGCGGCGCTAGTCGCTGAATATAGAATTGCGCCCATATTCATGTACACACTCCCTCAGTTTGCCCCTTGCATACATTATGATCTTGCCCGGAGCTAATGCAGTTTACGTGCTATTTTGCCTTTTGAATATAGCAAACCTGCACTAATCCCACGCTAAACCTGTGCAAATGGTTTGCACCCAGTGCAAAGTTTTGAATATCTGGCTCAGTGTTGTTTGTATAGTCATCTGCATCCCTTTTTAATTGTTTGTCTTTTGCAGCTTTGAGTCCTAAATCACAATTAATGATTTTCATACAAAGTTCTTTTTTGTACTCTTCTAGCTGCTCTTTTACTGTTATAGTAATTAATTGTTCAGGTGTCTTGATTTCAGCAGAGACTTCATCTCTAATAGGAGTGGCACCTGCTAGAATTAGTTCAATCCACTCTATAGAGGCTCTATGTGCAATGTCACTCCATTTAGTCATAAAACCATCTTTTTCTGTTCCATAAGATGGCAATTTAGTTATTCTGAGTCCTCTTGGGACTTGTTTTAAAGCTAGATATGTTTCCAATGAGGTTTTATGCCAATGCATGCATCAGGCTTTCTTAATAGCCTTCTCTAGTTTAAAATACATGCTATGTGCTTCATCCCTTATAGGATTCCCAGTCTGATTGATATTAAGTAACTGTTTGTTAGGATCACTATGCTGAGGTACTTGTTCAGCATAATGAAACTGCTGGTCATTGTTTTCTGCATTATTGGCCCCATTTCCTGCATTTTTATTGGTTGCCATGGTGCTGTTTCAATTCCGGTTCTTATATCCTGAAGATATCAGCACCTCAAATGATAAGTGCCAGTAGAAATTAGGTGTGCATTTAAACCAGCATAAAAGATAAAGTGGTAAGATCCCTGTATCATCCCCTGGCTCCCTAGAGCAATATATTTTGGAAAGTTCCACACATGAATAACAAGTGTGGTCAATGTTCTTATTGTAACTATATTGCTCCGGGGAAAGCTATCCCCCATCCATGGGGGAAGAGAGATATTTATTGTAATTCATTCATAAATTGCAATACAGAGGGAGTTTTTTATCTGTTTAGATGTAAACGTGGAGCTTTTTATATAGGTTGAACAACTAGACCTTTTAGGTTCCACGTTGGTGAACATGTCAGAGCCTGGTGTATGCTATTGGGAGGTACATTGCTGGAAAAGGCAGAAAGGAACATACAATTGATTTTTTGCTATTGAGAAAGTTCATAAAAATATATGAAGTGGGAATAGGGAAGCTACTGTTAGTGAAAAGGAAACAAGATGGATTTTCAGGGCATGTGCTTGCTTCCCACCGGGTCTTAATGACTCCATTGAAACAAAGCATTTATTGAGGAAAAACCAAGTATTCTTTGATATATCATTAGTTAGATTAATACCTAAACATGATAGTTGACCAAGTTTTCCCATTTTTTCCTTTTTCCCTTTTTTCTTTCATTCCCTTTTCCCCTCACCCACCTCACTTGATTAATTTGATCCCCCATGCCATTACACAGAGCTTCTTTTGAAAAAAGATTTTATGGCAGTTTATATGTACATTGGGGAAACAGAGTGCATAAATAGTTACATTGAATAGGCGCCTGAATAAAAGTATGCTTTTCCATATAGGGTTTTATAAAACAAATTAAATATTCATATGGTTTCAAAAAAAGCAAAATATTTTTTGGTCTGCTGTTTTATAGTAATTTAAAATTGTACACAGTAATAAGATAAAAATCGTTAGTTTATAGAAGTATGATTAAATGTGATTAAAAATAATGAAGATTGTAAACAAGTGAACATGATGTCATACTTTTCAAATGCTTTAGAGGCAATATGAATTTATGTGCATTGCCTCAATAAATAATGTATATTTATTGGTTTGTATCTATTTTTCATAGAACATGTCAAAATTAAAGAGATGTGCAATATGGGACATATGTGCAATTGAGAAACCATGTGACTACCTTTGGAACAGTTGGACCAGCATGAATGAACATCTGTGAGATCATTGGATTACTTCAAACAAGATTATTCTCTGGCAATTTAAAATGGACTTTATATAATAGATTTGTAAATCATCGATAATGTATTAGAATTGCTAGATTCTACTTTGAATGCTTGTATTTTTTTTTTCCATCAATTCAGATCTTAAGCCTTTCATTTCCAATCATATAGGTCATCATATTCCAGACATAATATATCATCATTATTGAGAGCGAAAAGAGGGGGCTGTGGGGACCCAGCCAGCAAATATTAATTTAATTTAATTTAATTTCAAGTTAACTAATAATGCCCAATCGTATGTTGTCTTGGAAAGAGGCCCATATTTTCTCAAACTTATGCGCCTGTCCTTCTTTAATATAGTAAATCCATTCTAGATTCATAATTTATATCATAAAATCAATCCAGGTTTGAATTATTGGATGATTCCTATCTTTCTACTTAAGCAGTATGCATTTTTTTGTAATTATTGTTGAAATTGAAGTAAAGATCAACTGATCTGCATTAAGTTGCATAGATGGAATCATTAATAGTGCCAGTTGACCCGTATTAGCTATATTATTATTTAACATTATTTGAATGAATCTTATAATTTTGTGCCAAAAATTTGAAAGGTATGGACAGGCATACAACATATGAATTAAAGTTCCTGTAGTTGTAGTACATATGGGACATTTCTCAGTAATGACAGTATTAAAATGATTTACTCAAGAGGAGGTATAATAAGTTCTAAAAAAGGTATTAATTTGAATCAGTTGAAGCTTGTTGGATTTTACATAGTGTGTATATAATTTTAATGCATTTTGCCATTATGGGCCTGTTATATTTATACCTAGATCCCTATTAGTTTTTGTTGTTCTTTTAAAGAAGTATCAGCAAGTGCTTTGTATATAGTTGTTATTAATTTTGATTTTTCCTTTCTATCATTTAATACATTAAGTACCAATGAGGTCCAATTTTTATTTTGTTGTTTATAGGAATCCTGTGCAAAGTTTCGTAGTTGCAAACTTTGAAAATAGTGCGTGTTGGGTAGATTAAAATCTTGTTAAAGGGTTAAGAAGGTTTACAAATGTTCTTTATCTATAATGGCCCAGATATTCAAACTGCGCCCAAAATGTGTGCAACAGCAGGAGCAAGCACAAACCAATTACGCATATGCGCAACAGGTGCGATATTCAAACATGGAGCAGAACAAATTGCGCAAGCAGCCAGCGTCTGAATATCACACATACTGCGCCATAGCGCAACCAGGAAGGAGAAGCTGAGCAGAAAGGTTGCGCTATAGCGCAACCAGGGCAGCCCAGCTGAGCAGTCCAGAGGTGCCATAGCGCAAGCAGAGCCCCCCAGAGCAATGGAACTGCACATCCAGGGAGGCAGGCTGGGGCCCACCGCCAGCCATGCCACACATGGGCACAGGAACACACTGCAGAACCAACAAGACACCTGCACACCCCAAGCACAGCATCACTGGGGGTGGGACGGATGATCTACTGGCCCATGGGGACAAGCCAACAAAGCACAGCAGAGCCATGACACCCCAGCACAACCACTGGCAGGCTGAGAGTGCACACACAGGGGGTTGACAACCACAGTGCACATCAGTCCCCCGTACGTACAGCACACCCTGCACCATGACCCCAAGACACCACCCATGTGCAGTGGCTGGCACTGCAGGAAACCATGCATCCCCCCCAGCACACGTCAACCCCGTGCAGCAGAGAAGCATACAAGCCAGACACACCCTGTGCACCAAGCAGTGGGTGGCAGCAGATGGCAAGAGCAACAGAAAGTCACTGCCATGCCGGAGATACCTCCCCATGCACACACACGCGCACACACACACACACACACACACACACACACACAAACCCAGGACCATACCACCCCAGATGGCATGTACACCACTGCAACTGAGCAACCATAGCCAACTGCAAATCAGAGACCAACACAGTATTCATATCAAAATATAAATGTATTCCCAAAATGTGTAAAGTACAAAACAATAAACCAGAACTATTTACAAGGGGGCGGGTACAAGGTAGGGGTGGGCAAGGGGTAGGGATGAACAACTTGGAGAGGGAAGACAGGGTGGTAGGGATGGGTGAAGTGGGAAGGGTAATGTGGCCTAAGGCCCAGCAGGCTGGTCGTACTCTGCCCGGTGCCGCTGTTCTCTGCGATGCCTCCTCCGCAGGCCATGTCTCCGGATGTCATTCAGGATGGCCTAGTTATCTAGGGACACTTGAGTTAGGCCACGTATGTCCTGATGGATCCTCCTGAGAACTGTGAGGCCTAGGAAAATGGGAACACAGTCAATGGCTGTGACTGACCACAACCCTGAACACCACCCAACCTGCAAGCCATATAGCCCAATGTCCCGCACCTGTGATGGCATGCACCCACCCACAGTGAACATGCACATGGCCATCACAAACAGGCGGCACCAGCTATGTGCACCACTGCACACACACACTGCCCATGTTCATCACAGCACAAACAAGGCTGTCAAGTGACGTGGCAACGTGGTGCGATGCCAGTTACACAGCTATGTGCCCAGTGCATGCATGGACCACCAGTGACGCATACACAGACGTGCTGTGACACTGGACAGTGATGCATGTCACCTGTGTCGTGCATACATACATAGATACATAGACAGTGTTGGCAGATAAGGGCCTATGGCCCACCCAGTCTGCCCATTTGAGCTTGTAAGTTCAGTTTGTTTTCCTAGAAGTCTGTTGCACCTTACCCCTGACCTCCAGAATTCCTTTATGTCTATCCCGTGCATTCTTAAATCCCGTGATTGTTTCAGCCCCCACCACTTCCTCTGGCAGGGTGTTCCACTTGTCCACCACCCATTCTGTGAAGAAATTCTTTCTCATGTTTCCTCTGAATCATCCTCCCTCCAACTTCATCCCATGCCCTCTAGTCCTGGAACATCTTTTTCGCTTAAAAATAGTGTTTTCCTGCACCCTGTTCCTCCCTGTAAGATACTTGTATGTCTCTATCATATCCCCTCTCTCCCTCCTCTCCTCCAGGAGTACATGTTCAGTTCCTTCAACCTGTCTTCATAGGACTTGTGATGCAATCCATGCACCATCTTTGTTGCCCTCCTCTGAACCTTCTCTACCCAGTCTATGTCCTTACGTAGGTATGGTCTCCGGAACTGTACACTGTACTCCAGGTGGGGCCTCACTAGTGTCTTGTATAGTGGAATTATGACCTCCCTTTTCCTGCATGGTTGTGTTGTGCATGGCTGGTGGTCTTGCCCCCCCCAGCATGCAATAGCATCCAAGACGTAATGACACTCACACTCCTCAAGCAGCTGGGTCTGCTGCTGCTGCTGCTGTTGCTGCTGGGGCGCAACACCCACCGGCACCGGGGCCCTGGCATGGCCCTCCTCACCCCGTGCCTGCATCCTCACATCCCGGCCTGTGGGAGACATATGTTGAGAAAAACATCAGTGTGACTCCAAAGCAGACTGCCCCCTGCCCCAGTGAGAGTGCCTGCCCACACAGCCAGACCCATGCATCTCACACCTCCACACACTGACACAGCCAACCATGGCAGAGCCATCACCTATGCACAGCCACCAAAACACACTCACACCCCTACATAGAATACAGGTGCATAGATGGTACAACCACCTGGCCTAGGCACCACGCCCCTCCTGGCACGTGACCGCAGCCGATCCAGAAGTTGAGGATCCCTCTGGTGGAGGTCACTGTACCGGTGCCGGCACTGCTCAGCTGACTGGCACCGTCCAGTGACCCCCACCAGGTAACTGGCCACTTGCTGCCAGACCTGCGTCCTAGCAATGGTGAGGATCACCTCACCATACAGTGCCCCATAGTGGGGCTCCACTAGGGCCACCAAGTTGGCCACTTCTACAGGGGTCCACTGCACTGCTCTTCTGCGAGCCATGGTACCAACTTTACAGCAGGCAATATGGCACCCCGCTGCGCTGTAACCCCACGTGGAGATGTTGCGCAATAGACCACCACAGGTTCCAATCGCGCTGTTCGAACAGCGCCGTCACTTCACATAGCGCTGTCACCAGACAGCGCAATAGGGCCATACACATGGCAGCCGAACAGGGCCATGGGGCAAAGGTCGGACACCAGGTCATGGGCAATGACGCAAGGCCACGCGCAGTGCCATCTGACGTATACGCATCCTGCGCGACCGACCAGCTGCGTACCAGTGCCACAGTGGACTATTGCGCAGTAGTGCCACAGCGCCATATAGTGCCCAGTGCTGTAGCGCCACTGGCACAATGGTGGCCATGGCCTGAATTGCCGATCGCGCACAGCACGTCAGCAGCGTGGCAGACGCCTGCGTAAGCTATCTGGGCATGCGCAATGCAGTGTACCACACAGTCACAGATCTGCGCCATTGGCTCAGCCGACTCAACCGTATTGCGCAAAGTGCAAATTCGCGATATTCAGCTGACACATGCAAATCATCTGATCAGCCACTCAAAGGTGCAGTGGCGTGATTTGCATGTCATTATATTTGCTCCACTCCTAATTTGCATGCATTGCGCTATAAATGTGTGACATTGGGCTGCGCTGGCCAGATTCGGGTACTGCAGGTGAGAGGTAAGTTGCATGCTGTGTGATGTTCTGGACAATGGTCATGGGAAAATGCTGTAGACTGCACAGTGACAGGTGTCCACATCCCCCCATACAGATCGCCATGACCAAGCAGAGCCAAGGTGAGGGTGAGGGTGAGGATGGTGGGCGTAGGAGGAGGCCCAACTTTACCCCAGCAGAGACAGAGGCCCTCTTCCAGGCCTACCTGGATGAGGAGCCACTACTGAGTGGACGGAGGGGCACCCCTCAGTCCCGTGCGGCTGCATGGGAGGGTGTAGCTCGGGCCGTGAACCTGCACGGAAGCCACCAGCGCTCCATTCAGGAATGCAAGAAGAAGATGGGGACAGACCGCAGGAGGTTGAAGGAGAAGGTGGCAGCCTTCAGGGCAGCACGTGCTGGCACTGGTGGGGGCCAGCCAGCGGTGTTGGAGCTGACCCCGGCTGAGGAGACACTGGTTGCATCAATGCAGTGGAGCGCTATTGAGGCGTACCAGGAGGTGGATTCAGACAGGTGAAGCTCATCGCTGCCGAAGGATGACATGGTGGTGGCGTTGGGGGTGGGGAAGGTTGTTCACATGCACTCATGTACTCTCTTTCTGTTACAGATCCTGTTCGTCTTCAGGAGACGGTGGTGGTAGGGTCCAGGCAGTGATGATGACCTGCTGGACATGGAGGAGGGTCCATCCACCTCTGTCACCAGCCAGCATGCACGCAGCAGCATGCCGCTGGGCCGCCAACTCTGGTGTCGGTGATTGGTGCGGGGGTGCACAGCCTGTGTCTCAGCAGTCTGGCATGCAAGCATGCCAGCGCGCTGTGACTATGGCTGTAACGTACCTGCACCATTGATGATGCAAGGACTGCAATGGGCAGTGATAGGTGTGTGTCCCATGACGGACACACAGCAGGCCAGCACATGCCCCTGGGCCTTTCTGGTTCCAACTTGTGTACCAGCATGTTGGAACAGTCCCAGGCTGTGCCTGTCAGCACCGGTGGGGCAGCACCGGTGGCTGTGCAGGTGTCTGGCACTGTTGCAGCCACAGCGGTGGAATGAGTGGACCCTGGGGCACAGCGGTTGGAGGGGCAGCAGCAGCAGTCACCCACCAGGTCTGGGGGGTACAGTGTCAAGCGGTGGCACATGTCCGCCGCCCTTTGATCCACCCATTCCTGGTCCTGGCAAACAGCGCCCACCCTCAAGGGGTGTTGTGCATCAGGACCTTTCACACCCTGGGGGACAGGATGCCGTTGGGGCACAGTACCCATTGGACGAGCACACCCACCTGCTGTGGGAATCAGTACAGCTGCAGAGGCGGGTTGCAATGTCCGTGGAGGCACTGTCTGTGGCTGTGGAGTGGCACAGCAGGGAGTGTGCTCTGGACCATGCAGAGCTGGTTCGTATGCGGACGGATGTGACCGCCGCCATTGACAGGCTGACCCAGGCAGTGGTCTCTGTCGTGGACGCATTGGGCACACAGTCAGGTGCCCCTGTACCGCACACCCCACACAGTTCACTCTCCACTCCCCGTTTCCGGCGTCGTGCGACACCAGGCCTGTCGATGCTGGGTTCTGCTGGGGCCATCCCGAGCACCCCTAGTGCAGGTTTGTTCGGCATGCTGCAGACCCCTGTGTGGGCAAGGTCACGTTCGCGCAGTGGGACCCCTGGTGGTCCAACAGTGCCACCCCCATGTGGCCCCGGCTCAGCCTGCCAGTGCTGTTGGGTCATGGCGGGGCCGCCCACGCATCCGCGGTGGCCGTGGGACAGTGCTACATAAATGACCTGTCTCCCAGTGTGGGCCCTGTCTGGTGCTGCCCTGTGTGCAATGTGTGTCATGGTGGGCTGTGCACTGCTGGGTGCTCTGCTCACCACGCCGACACACGGACCACCTGCACACCCTCCCAACTGCTGTCCACAGGTGCGTGTGCATGATGATGCCTGCATTGTACTGTACACCAAGGTGCAAGGGTGCCCAGCATCTGACACACGTACTTGGACAGTACAGGTGGTGGGGGTGGTCGGTGGTTCTGTGTGTTAGCAATGTCGGTTCTGCTGTGCTGTGCATCTGCCCATGTACGCTCTGTGCCTGGTGTGTGTGTGTCCATATGAGTCTTTACCCTTCCCTGATGGTATGTTTGCATGTCTGGACCCTTCCACTCCCCTGGCCGTCATGCACCCCTGGTGTGTTACCCTGTGTGCCTGTGGTTTGCGCATGGACAGTGTTGGTTGCACATGTCCCCTTGACTTACCTGTGTTCTGCATAGTGCTCCTCTGTGATGGTGTCCGGTGCAGCTGGGCCTGCCGGATCAGTCGGGGGTCCCTCCGTCCTGGGGGGGCTGCTCATCACCATCAACACCGGCGCCACTGGCGTCCCCATCGCTGTCCCCCTCTTCAACCTGTACGGCTATCCCATGGTCTTTGGCCATGTTGTGCAGGATGCAACAGACCAGGAATATCCCACAGGCCTTTTGGGGGCTGTACTGTAGGGCACCGCCGGAGGTGTCTAGGCATCGGAAGAGTGCCTTGAGCATCACAAACACCCGCTGTATGATGTTGCATGTGGAAACATGTGCCTCATTATAGCATTGCTGTGATGGGGTCATGGGGCGCCAGTACGGTGTGAGCAGCCAGGGACGGAGTGGGTATCCGCTGTCACCTGTGTGGAAATAGTGGAGATCAGTCTCATGTTCAGGTCCATATTGCCCATATCCCTGTGTGCCACTACCATGGCATCTGTGGCATTCCCACCCTTGCCCCGAGTTTGCATTCCATACATGTGTACTCACCCACTAGATGGCCTGTGGGGATGTCCCCACTCTCAAATTGATGGCACAGTGCGGACTGATACCATATGAAGGCATCATGTGCTCCACCAGCGTGTGTGGCACAGACATTGATTATGCGCCCAGTGGCATCACACACCACCTGGCAGTTGACACTGGAGAAGCCCTTTCTGTTCCTATATGCAGCCCCATCGGGCCAGGTGGCGTGCGAATGGCCACATGGGTGCAGTCTATGGCCCCTAGCATGCCAGGCATACGTGCTACCCTGTGGAACTCCTGCATGTTTGCTGTACGCTCTGCCACGGTGCTGGGGAAATGGATGTACTCCGCAGCATGTGGCAGCAGTGCACTGAGGAATTGGGTGAGGATGCGTGACGTGGCTGACTGTGTGATGCCTGTGCTGTCCCCTGTTGGCCTCTGGAAGGTGCCCGTGGCGAGCAGGCACATGCAGGCTGTCACCTTGGTCTCCACCGACAGAGCGTGACTCCGTCGTGAGGGTGCCTGCATCACATCACTGCACAGCTCACAGAGCCATCTCAGTATTGCCCTGTTCAGGCGGTACCGGCCCACAATCTCTACATCTGTGTACAGCTCAAAGCTGATGTGGGCACAGTACTGCCTGTTGCTGCTCTGGCAGCCAGGCCTTCCACGGCCACGTCCCCTGCAGCATGCATTCTCAGCCTCATTACAGCTTCATGTGGAAGCTGGCACTGTCCATCTCCTGGCTTGACCCCCGGCTGGTGTTGCTGTGTTACCCCGCTGTCCTCACTGCTACTTCCACTGCACCGGGCACCCCCCGCTGGCCTCTACAGCCTATGGCCCACGCTTGCCTTGCCTGCCCTAGCCTGTCTCTGTCTGTCTCTCTCTCTCTCTCTCTCCCCCCCACTTGGCAGCCTTGTAGCGTTCTTGCGCCGCTTCCTTGAGCCTTTTTATTTTGGCTCATTTCCGCTAATGCGCAATTTCCGGCTGTGCTGCTATTGTGCATTGCGCAAGTCTTTGAATATCGCATTGCACTCTTTATGCATGGATCCACCCCCTTCGGTTGCGCATGCCTTCATTTTCATTGTGCTGTTGCTCAGCATGTTTTTGGTGGCGCAGCTGCCTCCTTCTGAATATCGCAAAATGGCGAATTTTTTGACTTGCGCATGGCGCAACCCTTTTGAATATCTGGGCCAATATGTTTAATTTGTTTAATGCCTCTCATATGCCAAATTTGAAACATTTGGTCTTTGACTGAAGGTTCATATTTATAATTCAATATAATAGGTGAATGAGGAGCAATTATATTGTTTTCTTTGAGTTGATGATGAGCTTTCTCCCAAGCCACTATTGTAGTTATAGTGGCTTGGCTCAATGCTATATTTTTTTTCCTTTTTTATGATAGTCTGAATAAAGTAATTGCATCATATTGAAATATGGATGTGTTTTAAGCTCTAGCAGTGTCATTTTCAATGGATTTTTATTTTCATGTAGCCATTCCCAAACAGGAACAATCTGTGCAGCTAAAAAATAGTTAAACATATTTGGTAGGGCTAGCCCACCACTAGCTCTATCTCATATTAAATGGGAATAAGATATTCTAGGAGATTTACTATTCCATATAAATTTTGTAATAATTTTCTTTAACCGATGAAAATATGTTTGAGGTGGAATTAGTGGTAAGGACTGAAAAAGAAATATATATTTAGGGAGAATCTTCATTTTTATTATATTAATACGTCCAATCAACGTTAAAGGCAAGCAATTCCAGTGGTCTGATTCCTCAGTTGTTTGCAATATAAGGGGCTCATAATTGGATAGTATTGTTTGTTTATGATCATAAGTGAGCTTAATACCTAAATATTGAATTTCTATATCAATCTGCATATGGTAAGCTACTGGGTAAGTTTCACACCATGATCATCACTGAGGAAATAACTCAGACAGAACAATGTGGAAGTAATTCTGTGAACAAGAACATCGTGGTAGACCCAACAAGGCTGAGCACAAATGCTGCCGACCCACAAGCAAAGTGGCGCAACACGGTGGCAGCAGAGGAGGCTTGCACAAGGAACCACAAGGAGAGAGACACCCAGCACTGGCAAAACCGTGAGGCAGTCAGCAGGGCAGCACAACCAGATACACAATGGGCCCGGCAACATGGAAAACAACACAGGTTACATAGAGCAAGATGCCCCCAGAGCACAGAGGGAGGCAGAAGGTGCACAGCATGGCAGATGGACCCTGAGAAGGGGGGGCAAGCAAGCCACAGGGTTGACTGGTAAGGAGGCAGACCACATATGGATTACGATAGTCTGAATGCCACCACAGAGCTACAAGGGAGGCCCAGCCACACAAGGGGCATGCAGCATGTGGAGAGAGGGGCAAAGGGACAGGGGCAGGAGGTGACTCCCAAGACAGGACACCTGCATCCAGTGATGCACCACACACAACAGCAAGGGTGGAGGGCCACACAGGGGAACACCACAGCATGTGAAATGCTCCCGCACCAATCCAGGCAAGCAAAGCAAACAATGCTGGCAGACAGCAGGACACACAGGGGGTGGGGTGTGGCACCACAGCATGGATATAGGGCTAACAGGACACACCTGTGAGTTGGGCATGTGCCGCCAGGGCAGGTGCTGTCACTCCCACACCCAGCAGCACTCCCATAGGGCAGCGCAGCACACAGACCATGCTGAGGTGCATGGGAGAGCCATGCAGAGGACAAACACTTGTGGGAGGTGCATGAGCAGTCCGCAGAACCATGCCACTGCACTATGGGCAAGGCCCCTAGAATTCTGCGGCAGCAGAATTTTGTGCAGAACTTGCAATCTACCGCAGAACTTCTGCGGTGCCGCAGAATTCACTCTTCTTGGTGATTTTTTATTAATATTTCTGTTTATCCATAGAATCTGGTTCCCTTCCCATCTTTTTATATCCAAAACCCCCTATATGCTCAGAATGTAATGTTATCATTGCTATAACATCATACATTAGGTAATGAAATGGCTGCATTCTGCAACAGAAATGAACAGTCACTTATCTACCACAGCTCCCACTGCCAGAGGCGGTGGCACAGCACATCATGCATGGTGATATTTGCTCAACCTGCACTACAGCCTAATACCATTTTCAGTCTTACATTATTGCACTAGGGCCAACTTAAACAAAACCTTGTCAATAGCACAGACTTGTTAAGCCCATACCTCACTTTGTACAAACCTATTTGTGTCTTTAAGGTATTGAGATGCCATCTGAAATGAATAACTGGTAAAATGAATTTAACTGTCATTTTTAAGAAAAATAAAGTAATTATGCCCAGAAAAGTGGAATGTAATAATGTGTAGACCTGTTGAAAGAATAGACCTGTTAAATAAATAATTGCACTGTAAGCATTTTTGCCAGGGTTATTGATTACATATTGTCATTGGTTGATAGAATCACCTAAAAGTTATGGAGAAATGTTGTGTGCAGGGACAGCTGTTGGGCCAGAGGGTAGCATACTGTGTTTCCGTGCCGGCAACTCAGATTCAGAGATTAGCTTCGGGAGCTGGCTGGGCAGCACAGGGACTGGTGGAACACATCACTGCTTGAAGCCTGGGAAGGTATGGTGCAGTGTTCTGTCACATGGTGGACACATTGTGATGGGCTGGAAAGCTCTGTCTCACAATCGGTTCACATGCATGTCATGGCCTGATGGTGTTACGCGGTATGTCAGGGTAAGCAGGTTGACATGAAAAATGAGTTTTGCAATAACTCCTCTATTCTGTTTCCAATGGGACCTGTATGAATGAGGATGCAAGTTCATGGAAATAAAACAAATTTTTTTTTATATATATATACACACACACACACACACACATACAGTATCTCTGTCTCTCTTCAACACACACACATTTGTATGTATGTTACAGATTGCATATAAATATGTAAGTGATACACAGTGGGAACCTCATAAGTAGTGTAGAAAGCACATATAAATATATAAGTGTTAGACAGTGGAAACTTCATTAGTGGGATAGATATCATGCATATAGAAATACCTTATTTATCACACAAGATCCTCTCTACATATGTCATTTATGCAACAGGCTAGGACCTTAAGAGAGAGACACTTGTTTTGCTTTTTTAGGCATAAAATTATTTTTATAAGTCTTGTTATTTTTTGAACTAGTGTTACTTTGCTTTCCACCATCCTGATTGCTATAACCACTGCCATGAAAGTGAAGTCAGGATGACAAGCCGACACTGTGATGTGGTAGTTTGTTAGTGCCACAGAACTTCCACAGAAATTACAAACCACCACCGCAGAAGTTCTGCGGCAAATGGTAGTCTTGCCGCAGAACTTGGTCCCATTGTGCCGCAGAAAAGTGGGGGCCCTGACTATGGGAGCCAAAGGGGGAAGACCGTACTACAACATGAGGGCTACCTGTACTAGAAGGAGCAGAACCTGGTGGAAAAAACATATTGGAAATGCTTGGAGTATTACAGGGCAAAATGTCCTGGTGCGTCCACACCGCAGGGGAGGAGGTCATCAGGGTGGTGAACAACCACACCCATGGACCCAATCACAGGGCCATAGGTGTCTGGGAGGCCATCACAGACATAAAGCAGAGGGCCCTACAAAAGATGGAATCACCCCACCAGATTGTGGCAGCATGCAGTAGCACCATAACCACCACCATATCTGGTAGACTTCCCAACATACACCTCCTGAAAAGGAGTATCCGCCATGCATGGACAGTCGCCAG
Organism: Neoceratodus forsteri; assembly: GCA_016271365.2. NCBI lineage: Eukaryota > Metazoa > Chordata > Ceratodontiformes > Ceratodontidae > Neoceratodus > Neoceratodus forsteri. The sequence goes on from CM057458.1 coordinate 536,944,974, forward strand.
CCAGCCACCACCCCTACCAACCTCACTAGAGGACCTCATCATCCCAGACATGTACACTGTGACACATGCTAGAGCCCAGTTCCTGCTCCATGACAGTGGCAGTGCATCAAGAATACTGATATACACCACAGACAAGAACCTGCAGCTGCTGTCACAGTGCCATACATGGTATGCAGGTGGCACATTCAAGACAGCACCACCACACTTTGCACAGCTCTACACCATACATGTGGAGCAATACTGTACTGTAGTGCCCACTGTGTACCTCCTGCTGCAGAACAAGACAGAGGTGATGTACACAAGGGCATTCACTACAGTGAGGGAGCTCCGAGAGGACCTCAAGCCATCTGTGATAATCACAGACTTTGAACAGGCTGCAATAAAGTCCTTTGCCACTGTATTCCCAGATGCCAGTCAGAATGACTGCTTCTTCCACCTCTGCCAGGCCCTGTGTAGTAAGGTCCAGGAGGTTCCTGAGGCCGTGCACTGCTACACAGAGGACAAGGACTTTGCACTCCATGTGCACCTGCTGCCTACGCTTGCCTTCATCCCCACAGGGGAGGTGTCCACCGTCTTCAAGGTACACAGGTCATATGAATTCTAAATCACACATGATGAGCTGCTGGCATCAATAGTAGACTAATTCGAGGACACATGGGTAGGGCGCCCCATCGGTGGTGATGTCTGCAGGCACCCCCTGTTCCCTGTTGACCTGTGGAGATGTTATGATGCAGCCAGAACTGGCAGTGCCCGCACCAACAACTCTGTGGAAGGGTGGCACCATGCCTTCAGCACCCTAATAGGTGCATGCCACCCCAGCCTGTGGAAGTTCATTGATGTCCTGAAGTCAGAGCAGTGGCTCAGTGAGCTAAAAATCAAGCAATGCATCATTGGGTGCTATGCACCACCATCATGGAAGCGGTTCAGGGACTCATCGGACCACATACAGCACATTGTTGGGGAGTATGGCACCAGACCCACGTATGACTATCTACACAGCATCGCCCATAACTTCCAGCTGAAGGTCTGACCAGGACCATGCCAGTGGCTGCAGCTGCTAGCCATGGACTGACCACCACTGTGCCATATGAGGGTGCCAGTGACTGCTGACCACCTGTACAGTGTGCTACCACACATGCCTGGGGGGGTACTGTGCCAATATGGGGAGATGCACTGTTGAGGTGGGGGTACTGTGCTGTTTTCAGGGTATTGCTCTGCACAAGGGGGGTACTGTGCTGATATGGGGAGATGCACTGTCAAGGTGGGGGTACTGTGCTGTTTTCAGGGTACTGCCCTGCGGGAGTACTGTGCTGATATGGGGTGATGCACTGTCAAGGTGGGGGGGCTGTGCTGTACTAGGGTTGATTCTTTGTCATGGGGGGACTGTGCTGCTGTGGGGTGTCACTCTGTCATGGGGGGATGGCTGTGCAGGTGTTGGGCTCCTGTGCTGTCTGTGCTGGGGCGATGCCTCTATTACCATGGGGTTTGTGCACCACTGGGGGGGTGTGCACCTGGTGGTGTGGATGTCTGCATGCAGGCTGTGGTGCAGTGTGAGGTGGCCACTGCTACTGTGGGTGCATGTGGTGTCTGCAGTGGTGCCGTGACAATGCCATGTGCAGGACTGGTATGCCAACCCTGGGGTGTGTGCTCTGTGCAGTGCATGTCTGCATCTGTGCCATGCTGGGGCTGCATGATATGCAGGTCACCATCCTGTGCACTGCTTGGCTGTGCATTGCTGGTATGTGTGTGCCATTGCCATGGGTGTTGTGTTGGTCATGCCTGGTGTCTGCTGGTGGGGGCACTGTGTGTGTGTTGTGTTGGCATGGATCCCTGGCACTGTCAGTGGACACTATGTGCATCGTGGTCCCCACAGCTGGTGGTACAGCAGTTGTGGCTCAGCCACTGGGGTTTACACTGGCCTCATATTGTCCCTGGGCTCTAGTAGGCTGGCATGTGTTAGAGCCCCTGCAGCCCACGTCCATATGGGCATGCCGGCACTGTTTGTTTATTTATTTATTTATTTATTACAATTGTTTCACCAGGAAAGGCACACTGAGCAACAAGATGCTCGTCTCCCAGTGCGACCGGGGGGGTACACATGGATATGATAACATGCAGGTTATCAAGTGAACAGTTAACAGAAGCAAATAAAAAGCAGCATAAGGATACACGATTGCATAAATATACAAGCAGTGCACATTGAATGCTTAGGATATTATAGTATCAAATAACAATTTTGTGACAAGAAGCAGCAGACAAGGTAGATTGGCACAGTAGTAACAGCTGTAACCAATGCAGGATGTATATCACAGGTATGCAGTTATACACAGTACATAGGGCAAAATAGGCCCAGGACATAAGTGCAAGGTTGGGGTTTTATGCAAGCTTCTGTAGCAAGGCTAAAGCCGTTGGTCAGGCATTGGGGAGGGGATAGTGGGGCATGGCAGGTTCAGGGACAGGAGCAATTTGTAGTAAGGAAGTTTGCTAGGGCAGTGGACAGAGAGTGGGAAGAGGAGGAGTGCCGAATTTGCAGTGGGAGTGCATTCCAGAGCTTGGGCTACTCATCCTGTGGCCATATTTGTCTGTGGGATTCCTATCTCTGCATGCCTGTGTGGGTGGCAGTGTCCACCTTCACTGCCCGATGCCTCTTGTCCGCCTGTGGCTCACTCGAGCCATACTGTATCCTATGGGTGTGCCCATGTGCATCACGGCAGCACGTGATCACCTGGGGGCACATGCCCATCACAGTGTTATGGCTGTATCCCCCTCCTGCCACACTGTTGTATGTTCTGTGGGGTGTGCGCATTGTACTGGGTTGCAGCTGCATCTGGCCACCACGCCATTGCACGGCAGTCCTGTGGGTGCTGGTGGTCCACCAGTTGGCACACCTGGCCTCGGTGCCCCATGGATATTGTGGGCATTGCTATCTGGGGCCTTCTCCCTATGTGCATCCATGCATGGTGGCATTTGAGGGCATGCTGGCCTCCCACTGGGGTGCCCAACCCCTGTTGCCATACCTAGTTCTGCCACCCTGTGCTGTGTGTGGGCACCAGTGCTCCCTACTCTGTGGGTGTCCTTGTGTGTGCCGAGGCCATTGCTGCCCCCTGCAATGTTCTGCCAGACACTGTTATTACCTGCCTCATGTTGTGCAGTGGCATGTCTGGCATATGTTGATTTGTCCGTCTTTGCTTGGGAGTTCGCTGATTGCCCCTGTGGTCTGTGTCCCCTGCACTTTTCCAGGCCCTGTTGGTTGTGCCGGCAGCATTTGGGCATGTGATGTGTTTTCTTCCCTTGTTTTGGTGGTTGCTGTTTGCTCATGCGGTCTGCATCCCTGCGAAATTCCTGACCACTTTCTGTTGTGCCTGCGCTATTGCTGTCGGCGATGTTCTTGCTGCCACGTTCCTGTTTGAGATGTTTTGTCAGACACTATTCATGGCTCGAAGCCTGTGTAATTTATTTTATTATTCTGATCTAATGGCATCATTACTGTTTTATCCCAATTAATTTTATATCCAGATAATAATCCAAATTGTTTAAATGTCTCCATGATCTCTGGGATAGATGTCTTAGGGGAAGATATATATAAAAGTATATCAGCTAATATTCTTCAGGTGAAGCTACCTCTGGCTGGAAGCTGCAATACTGAACATAGGATTTGCAAGAAAGTGAGTTGTGCTGACAACAAAGGGAGGTGAACCTTACAATTGTCTTTGGTTTGTAGCAGATATTCTGCAGGTGGAGGCTACTTCTAACTGAAAGGTGAAATAAGGAACTTAGAATTATCAGGAAAAGACAGTCTTCCAAGCAACAGAAGGAGGTGGATCTAGCTTTACTTTTGTTACAATTCTTAAGATTTTCAGTGCAGGAAGAGTTTAAAGCACAGCTGACTTATTTTGGGGCTGACTGCTTTCAGAGCACAAACCACCAGGCTTTTTTGGGCTGGGGAGGTTTACCTGTCTGACTTGGATGTCTGGATTTTTCTCTGTTTGATTAGCAGGGTATTTTCTCTGTCAAATTGTTGTGTAGGGCATCTTGCTGACAGAAAGACACTCATCGCCGTGGTGGGTCAGAGCTTTTAGCTGATTGTTTCATGAGGACGAGTTTAGGCCCAACCCTTCCACCCTCACCCCACCCACCCTGGAAATAGTTCCTTTATACCTGGGGTTCTGACATCATTTCCTCAAGAGTGCAAGGTGCATATCACTGTCATATCCTCTCTAGCACACTGCACTGCCAATATAAGCATACACATTGTGTAATATATATATTTCTATATAACAAACAAATAACACTCACACACAAAAAAAAGTAGATAGACATGTGGGGAGTAGTGCAGTGTAATGGCTGTGGGGCAGCAGTCTTCTGGGAGTCTTTCTGGAGGCTGAGATGCTGCCCTATTTGCAGACAACTCTCTGCCCTGAGGGAGGAAGTTGCCCGTCTTCAGTCCACACTGGACAGTAGTAAGGAAACCTTCCCCCAGGCCACACTGGACAGTAGAAAGGGAACCTCCCCCATCCAGGGAGCACCAGAGCCACCACCACTACCTCAGAGGTTGCAAAGAAAGCACAGTAGTTGGACCACAGTGGGCTCAGGGAGGGTGAGGATGGTGGAACAGAGGCACACCCAGTCAGTTGTTCCACTCCACAATCCGTACACCATTCTGGGGGTGCATAGCTCCCCTATGGATACACCCACAGAGGAGACTAAGGAGGCTGAGGACAACTGTCACAAGGGAGACCAGAGGAAGGAGGCAGAGAAAACCACAGGGAAAGGAAGCAGCTCCTGGTGGGGGACTCAATTATTAGGGGGATAGAACTGGGGAGCAGGAAAACTGAAGTAAGGTGCCTGCCCGGTGCCATGGCTTGAGGGACAGGCGCATCCTCAGGATCACGAGAACAGCTGCATGGGAGTCTGAGCTGGATGTCATTGTCCACCTAGGGACAAATGACTTGGCTCATCATGAGATTAGAGCAGTGCAGGAGGACTTTGTAGAGTTGGGGAGGGGCCTAAGACAAGTAGCACACACAGTATCCTTCTCAGAGGTGCTGCCTGTCAGTGGCATGGGTGAGGTGAGGGTACTTTGCACCATGCAGTTTAATGAATGGTTGAAAAAATGGTGTGGAGCACAGGGGTTTGGCTTCATTGGGGACTGGTGTTCCACCTGGAGGGACACCAGCCTATACTGGCAGGATGGTCTGCATCTGTCCAGTTAGGGAACAAGTCTTTTGAGCAATTGGTTTAAATGCTTCATTGGCAAGCTTTTAAACTAGTCAAGGGGGAGGCACTGATAAGCAGCAGGAAAATCCCAGCCTCTCCCTACAAAACAGGGTACTAAATGAGAAAAAGACTGAGGTAGAAAGGTCAGTGGGGGATGCAGCAACAGAAGGTAAAGCCATCAAAAAATGGAGAGCAATGAGTACCAACGCCCATAGTCTGAGTAACAAGCTTCCTGAATTAGTGGCCATGATGGAAGAGGGACATCTGGATATCATGGCAGTCACAGAAACATGGTACACACAAAACCATGACTGGGATGTAAACATACCAGGATACACTATCTACAGGAGGGACAGGGAGGGTAAAAGAGGAGGAGGAGTAGCTCTTTACATAAGGGAAGGAATCAAAGCAACAGAACAAAAGGGCAAACATGGAGGAGAAGAAGCACTGTGGGTAAATTTGGAGACAGGCAATGGCACCACAATCCGCACAGGGGTTGTGTACAGACCCCCTTCTCAGGGGGAGGAAATGGACAAGAAAATGATAGAAAGTATACATAGAATGGCAGGAAAAAGGGGCGATATTGCTGATGGGTGATCTGAATATGCCAGATGTTAACTGGAGTGCAGTTGCAGCAGCCACTTTGAAGAGTGGGGTCATTCTAGATGCCCTACAGGGGGCATGCATTAGACAACTAGTATTGGAGCCCACTCGAGAGGGAGCAATCTTAGATCTGGTTCTTTCAAATGGAGATGGAGAGAGGATCACAGATGTAGAAGTGTGTAGCCATCTGGGAACTAGTGACCATCGAACAGTATGGTTCACAATAAACATAGCAGTAGAGTCAAGCCATACAAAGGCAAAAGTACTGGACTTTAGGAGGGCTGACTTTGCCAAAATGGGTGAGTGCCTAAGGAATGCACTATCAAATAGGCAGGAAGGAGGGGTGTAAGAACAATGGGGAATAATAAAAACTGCCATCACAGAGGTAACAAGCCTTTGTGTGAAGCAAATAAACAAAACAAAATGATGTAAGAAACCACTATGGTTCTCAAAGGAAGTGGCAGTGAAGGTTCAAGAGAAAAAGAAAGCATTCAGGAATACAAGGAATCACAGAAGGAGCAGGACAGAGAACTGTATCAGTTAAAGCCTAAAGGCAGAAAAAATCATGGAATTTAAGAATGCATGGGATAGACATAAAGGAATTCTAGAGGTCAGGGGTAAGGGGCAACAGACTTCTAGGAAAACAAACTGAACTTACAAGCTCAAATGGGCAGACTGGGTGGGCCATAGGCCCTTATCTGCCGACACTGTCTATGTATCTATGTATCTGTGTAAAGCAAAAGGAAGCTGGGAAGGCAGTCAGAACAGCAAAGGCCCAAACCGAGGAAAAGATAGCCAACTCAGTTAAGAAGGGGGATAAAACCTTTTATAGGTACATCAGGAAGTGAAGGAAGACCAAGGGAGGGATAGTGAGGCTTAATAAAGGGGAGGGAGGGTGGGAAGAGGGTGACTGTGAAAAGGCAGAGATACTAAACAAATATTTTTGCTCAGTATTTACAAATGAAGAGGGGGAGGTACCTAAAACAAACAGTAGAAACACTCTGGATACAGAAGTTGATACCAGCCCATTTACAGAAGAAAGGGTTCTGAAAGAACTCTTAAAACTGAAGGTGGACAAAGCAATGGGGCCTGATGGGATTCATCCCAGAATTCTAAAAGAACTAAGGGTAGAACTAGTGACACCGCTGACTACCCTCTTTAACAAATCATGGGAGGATGGGGTAGTACCCGAGGACTGCAGATGTGATTCCCCTTCACAAAAGTGGGAGCAAGGCAGAAGCAGGAAACTACAGACCTGTTAGTTTAACCTCAGTAATAGGGAAAATGATGGAATCACTTCTGAAGGAAAGAATTGTCAAGTATCTAAAGGCCAGAGGGGCACAGGACCCAAGGCAGCATGGATTCACAGTGGGAAGGTCATGCTAGACGAATCTGATAGATTTCTTTGACTGGGTGACCAAAGTAGTAGATCAGGGAGGGGTTGTGGAATATGGCCTACCTAGACTTTAGCAAGGCATTTGACACAGTCCCACACAAAAGATTAATATGCAAGTTAGCCAGCCTGGGAGTGGGTCCCAAGATGACAGCCTGGGTAAAAAATTGGCTGGAGAATAGGACACAGAGAGTAATAGTAAATGGAGTCCACTCTAAAGAAAGGGAGGTTACTAGTGGGATACCGCAGAGTTCAGTATTAGGACCGGTCCTCTTCAATGTCTTTATAAGCGACATTGCAGAGGGACTGGAAAGAAAAGTATGTCTCTTTGCAGATGACACAAAGATCTGCAACAGAGTTGATGCACAAGGTGGGGTGGAAAGGATGAGAAGGGACTTGGCAAGGTTAGAGGAATGGTCAAATGTATGGCAGCTTAGATTCAATGCTAAGAAGTGCAAGGTAATGCACCTGGGAAACAAAAACCCAGGGGAAGAGTACACAATGGGAGGTGAGATACTAACAACAACAAAAATGGAAAGGGACCTGGGTGTAGTCATATCAGATGACCTAAAGGTGGGCAAGCAATGTGAGAGGGCAGCAAGGAGGGCTGGGGGGATACTGGGATGCATAGGGAGAGGCATCACCAGTAGAAAACAGGAAGTTATTATCCCTCTGTACAGACAGCTGGTGAGACCCCATCTGGAGTACTGCAGGCAGTTCTGGAGACCCAATCTCCGCAAAGACATAGACAAGATGGAAGCTGTCCAGAGGAGGGCAACTAAAATGGTGCAGGGTCTGCACCGGAAGACATATGAAGAGAGACTTAAGGAGCTTAATATGTACAGCCTCGAGGAAAGGAGCGAGAGGGGGGGACATGATAGAAACTTTCAAGTACCTCAAGGGAATCAATAAAGTCCAAGAGGGTAGCATCTTTCAAAAAAAGAGGTGTGCAAGAACAAGGGGGCACAATTTGAAGATGGGGGCAGCTCAGAGGTAATGTAAGGAAGTATTTTTTCACAGAGAGGGTTGTGGATTCATGGAACAGCCTTCCGGAGGAGGTTGTGGAGTCAAAAACAGTGGTGGAATTCAAGCATGCATGGGACAGTCATAAGGCAATTCTAGGGGGTGGGGGTAGGAAGAAGTAGGCTGCTGGTTAACTAGGATCTGCTGCTTATCCATTAGGTAGGGAAATGGGCAGACTGGGTGGGCCAAGAGGTCCTTATCTGCTGTCAAATTCTATGTTTCTATGTTTATCTGCATAAAGACTTAATTTATATGTTTTATTATTAATAGAGATGCCTTGTATGCCTGGATTAGCCATTATTCTATCAACTAATGATTATATTGCCACTGTAAATAGTAATGGGGAAAGTGGGCAACCTTGTCTTGTGCCATGAAATAAATTGTTGCGAATAATTATTATTAGTTTTAGCAATGGCTTTTGGGCTATTATATATTAATTGAAGCCAACCACTAAGCTGCTCCCCTACCCCCATCTCTTCTATCACCTTTAACATATATTTCCATTCTACATGATCAAAGCTTTTTCAGCATCTAGTGCTAAGAGTACTGCATCTTCATCATTAGCTAATGACAGTATATTAATAGATTGTCTAATATTCTCTCATACTGTCTGGCCCTTTATAAATCCATTTTGATCAGTATTTATTATAATTGGAAGAATGGTTTCTAATCTTTCTGCAATAATTTTAGCAATAATTTTATAATCCAAGTTTAGTAGGGAGATAGGTCGGTAAGAGGAGCAGCTCAGAGGATCTTTATTTTTCTTTAGGAAAACATGAATAATGGCTTCACGAAAAGATTTAGGAAATGTCCTAGATTCATGGAATGAATTGAAAAGTTTAAGCATTATAGAGATAAGTAAATCTTTAAATTGCCTATATAGTTCAATTACTATCCCATCTGGACCAGGAGACTTATTTGCAGGTAATTGTTTAATAGCTAATTCAATCTGTTCATATGTAATATTGGCCTCTAATTGGCTTTGAAATTTATTAGGTATATATGGTGGAGGTAGTATGTGCAAATATTGTTTAAAGTTGTTCTATTGAAATATCAGGACATTCAGATTTATATACTGTAAATCCTGATAGTAGTGAAAGAAACACTTATTAACCGCATCTGGATCCTCAATTAACCTATTCTGTTGGTCCTTTATTGCCAATATATAATTTTTTTCTTGTTCTCTCCTTGTTTGCCAAGCCAATAATTTCTGAGTCTTATCTGATAAATAAAGGTAATTCGATTTTGTACGCATAATTTGTTGAGTAAGTTGGTCTAGTTGAATAGTGTTTAACTGGTCTTTCTTTTGAATCAATTTATTAGAAATTCTAGCATCCAAAGTCTGGGTATGTATATATTGAAGAGATTGTAACTCTTTCTGTAACTGGTTAACTATTAAATTAGATTTTTTTCTTCCTAATTTTTTCTATGTCAATTAAATGGCCTCTTAACCAGACTTTAAATGTGTTTCATACTATATTAATTGTAGTACCAGATTCCAAGTTGTTAAATTCCTGAATTTCACCATACAGAATCTGAGAGATTCTGGGGATCCATATAAGAGGATAGTTTAGTTTCCAGTGCTTAAAGAATGTCTGGGGTTGAGTATATTTAATATTTAGCAAACAAGGGGTGTTGTCAGAAATGAGTATTCCCATGCATTTTACCTCAGAGATCATGAATTGAATAGTTCCTGATATTAAGTAGCAATCCGTTTTAGAATATGAATGCTGAGCTGATGAATAGTAGGAAAAGAGCTGCTCCCTACCCACTGAATGGCCAAAACAACCTCTGCCCAAGCCCTCTGGGCATGTCCTCATTGGTGGGCAAAAACACAGGAGCTGCTCCCGGCCCACCGAACGGCCAAAACAGGTATGACTGCAGATCCAGCAATGGACACAGCACCCCAGCTAACAACTTCTAGTTTAAATTTGGCACAATTTCTCAGCACTTTGCTGTGTGCGCAACCAAGGACCTAGCCTTCATTTTAAATCCCGGGATCTGAGAAGGCATCTTCAGACCCCCTGAGTAACCACCTCACTAGACTTCACATTTTCAGGGGTTTTTGATTTAATTATTTCCCACAAGCTCTGTGCTGTAATTTTAAAAACTCAGAGCAAGTGAGCATAGCATTGGAGATCAGTCTAGGTGTGGACCCCCCCCCCGGCTAATTACGTTACCTACCACCCCTCCATATTTTATAAGGTGCTCTTCATTTTATTTTACTTTATTCCTGCAATTTTTCCTAGGATTAAGAAGAGCCCCCCGATTTACCTCACCGAAGCAAGGCAATAGCGCAGCTGGAGCTGCAGTAAGCCCTCTGTACTCCAGTTTCTGTGGCCAGACTAAAACCCTGGATTAATCTCCCCATACTTGAGCCATCTACAGGAGCCTGCCTGTTAAATTAATTGCAGATGGCGACTCACTTGTAGGTAACTTGGCATTTTTAAAATTCTGCTTGTAGCCCTGTTTACCCCCAAATTAATTATCTTGTGCCTCCTCAAGAGTTAGCTGTGTTTGGGAGGGCTCACCAGAGCAAATGTTTCAGCCTCAGTACCTCACAACCCCAAATTTCTGTTCCAGCCTCAGAGGGTTATTTCTAAGCGCTGTATTGTATTTTATTTATTAGCCAGTGTGCTTTCCTACTTGAACCAACCAGTACTTGCTGTTGATTTAGAGGGACTTTACAAGCTCTATATTTTTCTGGCTGATGTGCTTGCCTCCTTGTACCTTGTAGTAACTGCAGTTTAAACAAAGATGTATGGACCTGGAATTAGTGTAATTGGCTAGATCATCTCTGGTAAACTGTGCAGAGGGACCCTGGTACTGGATAGTTAACTTAAAACTTCTTGTAATGCATTGCTTGAACTGTACCATTTGCCCTGCTGGTCTCTGTCTGGACTATCTAATAATCTCTCCCTTCTCCTTCACTCCTCTCTCTCCCTCCCCCTTCTCTCTGCTACTTCCAAAGCACTCCAATCTTTTTTCCTTTCTCCTCCCCTAGCCCTGCGTTTAGGAGGGCTCACCAGAGTGAATTTCTTTGCCCGCCCCCAATCCCTTCTCCTGTTATTGTTTATATCCACTTTCTCCCAAGGGTACCGCCCCCACTATCATCAATTTCAGCTATTACTCTCCCTGTCTTAAAGGGCCTGTTACCTGCTTATACACCATTGCTACCTTTCCTTTCTGCCAGAAAAGTAACACTCATCTTGATAAACCTGCAACTCTATCCTGTCACCCTAGCTCTGCCCCACCCCTTCCTGCCACACTGTAGAATGTTGACATTAATATGTCTGCCTAACCTCTTCCTCCCACATTGTAGAATGTTGACATTAACACTTCTGTTTAACCTCCTAATTATCACTCTCATGCTGCCACCCCCTCACCCTCTATCCAATAACAGCAATAGACAGGATCATACACTTGACTTACTTTTCTCCAAAATAATGTGGAATGCAATCCAACTTCCAGCCCCAACTACAAGATACTCTAAGACCACCTCTGGCAATCCTACTATACCACCCCTCTGCCATCCCACAAGAGCATAGAACGCAGTTGAACATACATCCACTATCCTGCCAGCTCAGCTGAATATGCTGATAGACACCACAACAGTGAAGAATAAAATCGCCAACTCCCACAGCAAGTCCTATCAAATGCAACATTTAAAGCTACAAGCTCTTAGAATTGCCTGGCTACTCCTTCTACTCTTGGGGAACGTTCACCCAAACTCTGGACCTAGTGCTAGTGCCTCAATACCACCAGCAGATTGCAAGGCTGGTGTAATAACTACTGCATCTCTTAACATATGCAGCCTGTTAGCAAAATTTGATGCTGTCCAGGTATGGATGGCCCAACATAAACCAGATGTCATCTCAGTCATGGAGACCTGGCTCACTCCTAGAACCCCTGACTCTGCTATCCAGCTTGAGGGCTACACAACTTTCAGGGTGGACAGACAAGGGAAACAAAGGGGAGGATGTGTCATTTATGTTAATGACTAAATTCAGTGCAGGGCACTCCCCATCCCACCCACGGGCAGAAGATCACAAATTCTCTCCATCCAGATTCAACTTGGATCCCAGGGAAAGTATTTATAATCTCTGTGTACATACTCCCTAAAGATCAAGAGGCTGGTTTCAAACTAGCACTTGATTATTTATCTAATAATCGCCATCAATCTGAAATCATAATGTTAGGGGACTTTAATATAAATTGGTTATCCCCAGATGCTGCACCTTTACGAGGATGCAATAGTGGCCATAGATATGGTCCACTTTGTTCAATCTCCACCTCATGTAAACTATCACACTGGTTCAAGTACTCTCATAGACTGGGTATTAACCAACAGGCCACAAAGAATAACTAGAACCACTGTGCTAGACGATTCTTTCAATGACCACTCTCCAGTCTTATGCTCCTGGACTAACAAGACCCTGAAATTTCCCCCAAAACAATAACCTTCAGAATTATAAAAGCTGGATAAATTGCTTCACTAAAATCTTACCTCTGCCAGCTAGACTGGGTGGGGGTCTATGCTGCCACTAAAGTTAATGCTGCTCTTGAGTGCTTTATCAACAAGTTTAACACAGCCTGCAACATCTTTGCCCCTCTGAAAATGAGGAAAATCAAAGGAACCAGCAAATCATGGATCACACCACAGCTCCTTGAGCTCATGGGGGGTCAGGGATAACCTGTGTCATAGGGCTAAAATCATTGGGTCCCCCTCTGACATACAGAAATACAAAGCAGCACGTAGTAAGTGCACTCATGCCATCCTCCTTGCAAAAAGATATCACTTTAAAAGTGAACTGGACAACTCTTGGCATGACAGCCACAGATGCTGGGACAATATCAAAACCCTAACAGGCAGAGCAAGTAAATCACCACCATCGCAAATAAACATTGAGGGTGCAATTACCCAGGATCCCAAAACTATCACAGATGGCTTCAACAAGGCCTTCATAGACCTTAGTGGGGTGCTTCCTCCAGACTATCTCTGACCTGTGCCTAGCTCTGCCATTAGTTGTACCGACATCCCTTCAACACACACAGCACCTCCCTTCTACCTGAAGGTAATCTCTACAACTGAGGCAAAAAAATACTTGGAAGAAGTTCTTGAGAAAACTAGATCCAGTGGAGACTCGCTAGACCTAAAGATTGTGGCTCTCACCCTGGATGTATTACTCTCCCCTCTAACCTGGATCCTAAGTCTCTCCCTAACCAGTGGCATTTTCCCTCAGTGCTGGAAAGCTGTGGAGGTCACCCCAGTCTTTAAAAGTGGGAACAGAACATGCCTGGCCGACTACAGGCCAATCTCAATTCTGCACCCCCAAGGCACTAAAGAGGATAGTGTACAATCAGTAAAGTACATACCTTGATAAGTACAACCTTCAATGCTTGGAACAGCGTGGCTTTCGGAAGGCACATAGTACTTCAACAGCACTGGTTGAGTTTACCGGTCATATCCATGAAGCACTTGACTGAGGGGTCTTGGTGGGGACCACTTTTATCAACCTCACCAAAGCCTTCAACACGGTCACCCATGACTTGCTTCTCACACAACTCTCTAACATTGGTATATCCTCTGTTGCTCTAGGCTGGTTCCAAAGTTACCTCTCCAACAGGACCCAGCAGGTCAAGATTCTAGACATTCTATCTGACCATCAGCATGTCAACACAGGAGTACCCCAAGGTTCCATTTTGGGCCTCCTGCTGTTCAATCTGTTTCTAAATGAGCTCCCCAAAGTCTGCCGGAATAAGATCCTTCTATATGCAGATGATGCTGTTCTCTACACGTGTTACTCTACTCTGGAAGAGCTTGAATAAGACATGCAAGATGACTTTACTGCTGTGGAAAAATGGTTCCTTCAGTCTAAGCTCTTGCTGAACTACACTAGGACTAAAACAATGCTGTTTGCCTCCCATCAAAACCGTCATAAGTCCCATCACTTCAATATCTACAATAACAAGTTTGATACACTCGAAATGGTCACCACCTTTAAGTACCTTGGTGTCTACCTTGACAGCCCTCTCTCCTACAGCCAGCACATAGACCATGTTGCCAAGGCAACTAGTGCCAGACTTGGTCAGCTCTACCAGCATAGGAAGTGCCTTATCAAAAGTGCCATCAAGCTTGCAGTTAACAGCTCTGTGCTCTCTATCATAGGTTATCATCTGGTAGTCTATGGAGCCGGTATCAATACAGCATTTAGGCAAATCAAGATTGCCTTAAACAAAGCCTGCAGACTAGTCCTGGGCACAGACCATTTAACTCACCCTTGTGAACTATGCTCAAGCACTGGCTGGTTAAACTTGAATAGCAGAAAACAGTACCAAGTCTGTCTATTAGCTAAAAAATCCACCCTAGGTATTGCTTCCCCTGGAGTGAGGCAACTGCTAAGAAACTCCACTTCCTCAAGACTAACTAGGGGGTTGAGTAAAACTGCCTTCATTATTCCATTCCTCCGGACATCACTAGGGCAACGGTCCTTCAAATACAGGGCTTCCTGCTGGCTAAATTCCCTTAACTCTGAGCTGATTGAGGAAACAAAACTATGCCCATTTAAAGCCAAGCTGCTGCAGTTCCTGGCCACTCTTAGTACCTGTGACTGTGTCACCTGTGTCTAATCCTACTGTTATTAATAGCTTATCTGTCCTGCATAGCACCCATCTTCTCCCCACTTTCTCCCCTGCCTGGTGTGACCCCACTGAGCACTTAACGCATGCCCCCTCTTTATCCCCCCTGTCTTCCTGCTTTCTCTTCACTAATATTACCTCCCTCATATTCACCCTTCCCCCTGGTTTTCCCCTCACCTCAACACCCCACATTAAAACCCTTTCCCATATCCCTCTCCCCCAACATTACCCAGCCCTGCCCTATCACCTACTTACGTAACCCTGGGTAGATTCCTATCCAATCCCACCCCTCTGACCACTCTACCCCCTTATCTGTCATGCCCTTTGTTTCTGCCCCCATCCTTCCTATGCTGTCATCTATTCTCTCATCCCCTCTTTTGGTCACCAACACTTATGACCCTCCTTAATTCTACCTGCACTTGCTAAAGCTCAGCTAACACTATAAATTGCTTGTCCAACTTAGGTATGCTCTAATACTGTTGCAATAAAGTTGACCTCTTCTACCTGATGTATTTGAAGTGTACTTGCTTGAATCTGTATCTGTATGTGCCTAATGTACTTGCCTGCTGTATATACCTCTATCTCTTTTGTAATGTCTTTGTATCTTGTTTATTGCCTTACAATGTGGAAACTTTATAAATGAGCTTTTAGCGCAAAGGTGTTAATCCGAGATTCCAATAAATAAATAAATAACTAAACACGCCAAGGATCCACTAGGCCTAATTCACTAATATATTTTTTAATAATCCGACCTGCGGACCGATGTGCCTTATCTAATTTAGATGTTTTATCCTGCGCATAAAGCACTGCATTAAAGTGTCCTGCTATGATATATGGAGGTGGAAAAGTGGAAAGTGTCAAAAAAAATTGTGTATAGAAATTTGGGCTATTTTCATTTGATGAGTAAATAGTTGCCATCGTAACTTTTAAATTAGGAATTTTTAAGCCTACTATAACCCATCTTTCCTGTGTATTTATGTCATATTTGCTTATTTTAGGATATGGGTTTGATTTATTAAATAGTATAGCAGTGACCCTTGAATTATTAATGTAGTTTGATAAAATGCCATTTCCCCATCTATTCATAAACCATGATGATTCTTTATCCCAGAATTGGGTCTCCTGTAGCATCGCTATATCTGTTTTCTGTTTTTGCATAAATTTTATAATGCATATCATTTTTGTTTTATTTTTTTAGGCCTTTTACATTCTAAGACAACAGCTGAATAAAATTACTCATGCTCTAATTTATATATAGGCTGGGTCTCCCTCCCCATCCCTCACGCCAGTTAGTTTGCTTATTAGTGTTAGAATGATTTATCATATAGAAAATGTTGAGCTGAAAGTTGTTCTTTTTATTGATATGAAAGAAACACCAGACCCCCTTCCCCACCCTAAAAAAAAGACACTGGAGTCCAATAGATTCCAGATCCAACCCCCCAAATATATGATGACCATCTGTGGTCATCATTATGCTCTGAGCAGCAATGTTGGACCAGCCCAAAGCATTTCTTAAAGTACGTAAATGTTCCTACAAAGTTTTAATTTTACCAGTTTTCTTATGAATATAAATAAAACTATTAGAGAGCAGCTTCAAAATAACAAAGAAGAGAAGAAAGGAGAAGAAAAAAAGGATGTTCTTCTTCTCTCTTTTCCCCTCCCTTCCTTATGTGCAGGGCATTTTACCTAAATTATTTCCATTATCATTCCTTTCTCTATAAGACATTCAGTTACAGGTCCATACCCCTATTAAGTTAACTTCCTTATCTGTTCTCAAATTTTACCATTCTTTTCTGTCTCTGACTCTCAAACCCACCAGCACTCGTGTTCTTCCCTTCCCTAGCCCTTTGTTATCGCTCCTTTATCTCACATCTTTATTGCACAACCATCCCCCGTACTAGCTTTCAATTAATTGAAATCCTACTGAGTTAGGCTGGCCCATTGGCGCAGCGGTTGGATTTCCATCTGTGACGCCGGCGACCGGGTTGAGGCGGACTCAGGTCGCTGGAGGGCCAGCCGGGGGGAGAAGGATGGAGCATCCAGGGGCAGCTCTCCTTCTCTGGGGGAAGGGTAGGGGATGCATACCGGTGCACGCTGACTCCTGGCGGAGGCTGGGAGTACAGCAGTGACGCCTGGGTACAGTGCTCAAGGGGAGTGACAGACATCTGGCATATGCCTTGACGTCAGGTCGTCACTCCCCACAGAAAACCAGGAAAATGCTTCCTGGCTGGCTGGATGACAGTCTCTCTGTTCTCCGTTGCCGCCGATCCCAGGACCGACACACCTCATCAGTACCCCGGGCCAATAAAAGAGTGCGCTGGCCACCCTCACCGGTGCCTTCCCCCTCAGAGGAGGGGGACCCGCCTGGCGAAGGGATACACCGGGTTACCAAGGGGGACTGCCATATGAGGTTGGTAGCCGGTGTGTGGGAGTCGGGGCAGGCAGCTGGGAGGGACGTTAGAGACCCGAAGGAGTGGGCAGCCAGGAAGAAGGGGAGGCGCAAAAAAAAAAAAGAAATCCTACTGAGTTAAAGGTATAAAGGATCAGCTATAATTTTCATAAAATGCAGCCTTTGCATCTTCTGGATGGTCAAAAGTCTGCAATTTGCCCTTAACCACAAAGCATAATTTAGTCGGATAGTTCATTGAAAAGTGAACAGCTTTATGATATAGTTTCTCCTTGATAGGACTGAACAGCTTACACTTTACATTTGTTTCTGAAGACATGTCTGGGAAAGCATTAAATTTGATTGACTCATATGTTAGACCCTTTTCAATGCGAGCCTTAGCCAAGATTGTTTCTTTATCAAGGAACTTGTGAGGCTTAATAAAAACTGGCCTGGGATAGGTGTTATTCCCCACATGACTGCCGGCTCTGTGGGCACGATCCAAATGGATCTTTTCCTCAGGATATTTGTGATTGAGAACTTGAGTTAGCATTATCTCCAAGAAAGGCAGGGGGTCACCATTGCCTTCGGTATCTTCAGGCATTTTCAGTAAACTCAAATTAGCCCAATGAGCACCATCTTCCTGTTCAGCAAGCTGATCTTGTAGCTGCTCTAATTGTTTAGTGAAGCAGTTATTTTTTTTCACCCAGGAGTTTACTGTGTCCTCAGCCCAAGATACATGATTTTCTACCATCTCAGTACGCAGAGTCAGTAGTTCTAATTTGGCATTTAAATCTGTGACTGAGGAGGCTACTTTTGCTAAAGAAGTTTTTATTTTGCCCAATATTCCCAAGACCTCTGTTTTAAATAAGATTATTGCATCTAGCATCTCAGTTTTAATGCTGGTAACTGTGTGTTTTATTAAATGCTCCACTTGACTCTCTGTGGAGGTATTGTTCACCGAAGATGTTGAGTCTTCTGAAACTTTAGATTTTTTTAAATTGGTCAGCAAACATGTTAATGCCTGAGTACCCCCCCACCCTCATTTTGCATTGCTACATCAGATTCAGCAATTTGTATTGAAGCCGCTTGTATGTCAGGATTTACAAAGGTTTATTCTGCAGCTCACTCAGTGTAGCTTTTTCCAGAAAAGGTAAAATCTGACTGGTATTTAAGGGTTTATCCTTAACCTTACCAGCCAGAGTTTCTGGGAGTGGGGAACTCAGGGGCTCGTGTAGCGTTGAATTTTCATCTATTTCAGACAGAGAATTATCATGTTGTATTACAAGTGTGGGCAGCTGCATCAGTCAAGGCATTTGCTTTTTACTTTGAGAAATTCATTTTTCAAAGGAATGGCTGTTAGAAAGCTGTCAAGTATGGCGGACGCTTTTAGACATACCCAGACACTGGTGACACAGCGTATGCTGCGGGGGAGTAAGGGTTTATTTATAGGCTGGTAACATTTATTTTCTGTCTTCTTTTCACCTTAACACCTACACTGTATAGTCATAACTTATCTTGAGTGTTGCGGTGGGTGCTTCATATCTTTGCATCATCTCGTCCATCTTCCATAGCTCCTGCTCCAGTAGGTCCACACAGTAGTCAGCTCAGAGTTGTATCCACCTTGCAGTATCGGATGACATCAGAATGACACTCCTCACAGGTGCACTTTCTGTTTAGATTTTCTTTTGAATGCTTGTATTTTAAATGTGGTTTTGGGAACTCGGTATATGTGTGTTAATATTATTATTGATTTTTAGATACACATGCATTTTTTTTTTTAATTGATGGTACTGTAATTGCACTTAATTCTAACTGACTGACTGCATACCTCTGATGAAGCTCCACCCTGCCGGCATGAAATGTAAGGTTTACCTCACCACTTGGTGTGGCGTGTTTGTTGTAAAAAAGAAATGTCTGTTTTCTGTTAATGTTTCTGATATGCCAGTGTACTAGCCATGATGTTTAGACCTTTTCTTTTGAGATGTTGCTATATGAAAGTATTCTGCAATAAAGGATATATGTAAGTGCAACAATGCCTCTATACAGTATGAGCTTTTATGGGCTAGTACATATAAGTAGGCAATATGGAGTGCAAGTGGACATAAATTTAAGTGGGTAATCCTAATTTTTGTCATTTTGATTCATGGATTCTTTGGAGCACCACTTAACAGAAAGGATTAATAGTGGAGCACCATCTCTTGGTTTTGAGCATTGAATTTGTTAGAGTGCTCACTACAACATACCAGTGCACTTGTTTAAATATACACCTGATTTCTTCTGGCACTTATCATCATTTGAGGTGTTGATATTTTGAGAATATAATAAGTGGAATTGAAGCAGCACAATGGCCAGCAATACTAAATGCAGGACATGTGGCCAATAATGCAGAAAACAATGAACAGCAGTTCCATTATGCTGAACAAGTACTTGAGCATAGTGATCCTAGCAACCCCTTACTTAACAGTAATCAGACTGGGAATCCTGTAGGGGATGAAGCACGTAGCACTTATTTTAAACTAGAGGAGGCTATTAACAAAGCCTGATGCATGTATTGGTATAAAACCTCATTGGAAGCATATCAAACTTCTAAAAAAAGTCCCACGGGGACTCATAATAACTAAATTGCCAGCTTTTGGAAGAGAAAAAGATGGATTTATGACTAAATGGAGTGACACTGCACATAGAGCCTCTATAGAGTGGATTGAACTGGTTCTAGCAGATGCCACTCCCATTAGAGATGACTTATTTGATGAAATCAAGCAATTAGAATAAAAATGTATTAATTACATTAAATTAATTAACTACTATAACAATGAAAGAGCAGCTAGATGAGTACAAAAAAGAACTAGATGAGAAAATCATTAATTATGATTTAAGACTCAAAGCTGAAAAAGAAAAAAAAAGAAAAAGGGATGCAGATGACTATGCAAATGTCAGTATGTTTAATTGGTCTAAAAACAATCAAGAAAACAACCAAGAGAATATTCCTAAATCCATTCTCAAGAAAGTACAAATAAGTGATCCAGCTGTACTAGACTGTATATCAGGCCCTGAGTCTGATGGTTCTAGTAATACCTCTTATTTTTTGCCATGGAGACCGGATGACAGAACACCCCACCCCCACCTCCACCCCACAGTCAGACAGTGTAGCAAACACCTCAAAGGAGCAACAGGAAAACCAGGTTTTGATTTTTAAACTACAGAGGTCAAAGAAGAGTAGGAAAAGGAGGGGGAGGTGCAGAAGTGGAAGAGAACATTAAAACAAAAAAAATAGTCAGGATATTAAACAATGAGGACAATGTTATAAACGTTTCCAACATGATACTTACTAGCCTAGGCTACAGGAGGGCGCACCTCTGCCCTGGAGCGCCCCACCGACGACCCTGAGCCGCCCCGATTGAAAGCCTAGGCTACAGGAGGGCGCACCTCTGCCCTGGAGTGCCCCACTGACGACCCCGAGCTGCCCCGATCGAAAGCCTAGGCTACAGGAGGGCGCACCTCTGCCCTGGAGCGCCCCACCGATGACCCCGAGCCACCCCGATCGAAAGCCTAGGCTACAGGAGGGCGCACCTCTGCCCTGGAGCGCCCCACCGATGACCCCGAGCCGCCCCGATCGAAAGATAAACATTTTCTCCAATGAACAGCAACGCACAGCCTTGCCTCCCTTTGTCCTGTTTGAACTTGGCGCCTCCGCCTCGGACTCTTTATCTCTTTATTTTTGCTCACTGCTCAAACAAGTTGATTTTACTGAAAAGTGAGACGGAGCCTCTGCAGCTGCTGCCTAATTGTACAGAGGGTTTCTCTCAAATAGGCGAGTGAGTGTGACTTTGCACTCTGCTTGAAAATCAGGGCTCTCTATTTAAAAATGGTGCCAAACCCCATTTAGAAATCCTCCCTAAGCTGCCTACCGGCCACTAAACTTTCCAAAATAGCAAAATTAATGCAACAGAAAGGCTGCTACTGAGCCAGAAACCAGGACTGTAAAAGTTTTTTGTCTGCTTTTACCTCGAGCTCTCAAAATCTTTTACCAGCGGTCCCCCAGTGAAACGAGTTGTCTCCCTCGCCCGGCAATTTCGTTTGTAACAGCCACTAAAAACCACTGAGGTAGAGACAATATTTTTTTAAATGTACCAGAAATCGCTCCCAGAGACAGGGGACATCCCAGAGACGTGCAGTCCGTAACGGCTGAAAACCGGGAGGGAGACTTGATTGTTTTTGCAGCAGCTCTAAAGCGCCGCTTTAGCTCCTTCTAACTTGAGAAATTGGCTCCCACAGACGTGCAGTCTCTAACGCCTGTAACTCGGGCGGGAGACTTGACTTGATTTTCTTCTGCTGCATCTCACCACATGCGAGTGCTGAGCTGGGCCACTGCTCTCCAAATACACAAGCGCTTTCCATGATCTTCGCTACTGCTCCCCGCCCGCCCCACCACACCCACCCTTGGCTGGCTCTAGCTATATAGTGTGAGATAGGAAGCCACGCCCCGTGCACGCCCCAAGCTAGCTGTAAATTAACTATCTCCCCAGTTTGCCATTAGCTGATTATATTTTCTCACAGCTAGAGGGCGTCTGAAATTTATACCATTTTCAACTAGCTCTAAATCTAACCCTGCAAGCTACATTAAACCTGTACTCCTCTCCCCTGAGACATTTCGGCATTTCTTCAAACAGCATATTTCTTATGACACTCACTATAAATCTCAGTATGGCCATAAAGACATGTGTCACATTTCTTCTAGTGTCAATCTTCCTTAACCTCTTACTGGTCCAAATCCTATACAACCTCCATAGGAAACCACATGGCTGCACCCAAACCATCTACCCTAAACTCTCCTTGATACAAATGTCATTTCAATATCCCCAAGACACCTTCCCACTTATTATTCCACATAAGCTCATATACCACCTAGCCTACTCTCTTCATAAATCCTCGGTGATTAACATCACCCTGCCCACTCCTTTCACCTATCGTAAGTTATGGCACCTCCTACTCCTAGCTTTACTGTTAGCAGGGGACATTGAGCTAAACCCGGGACCTGTAACTAACCTGCCACCAAATAATATAACATGGCATGACTCCAAGGGACTCCGCATTGCACACATGAATATTAGGAGCCTCCTTCGTAATCTAGCTGAACTAGAGGCATGGGTTGCTCAAAACCACCCTGACATCCTCTGCCTGTCAGAACCTGGCTAAAACCCTCCACTGCTGATTCTCTCTGTGCTCTACCTAACTAAAATCTCATCAGGCAAGACAGGCCCTCATCAAAACGTGGAGGTGGTGTTGCCATCTTCTATAAGCAACACCTGCTGCTAGTCCAAAACGCTCTACCTACCCTATCTCTCTGTGAAGCGCTCCATGCAACACTACAACTAGGCTCAAAGAAATTACACATAATCTGTGCCTATAACCCTCCTGCTGGAAGGAATAAAGGCCTAGAAGAACTCCTCTTACTAGTAGACAGCACCATTGGCCACAACGAGGTCCTCATATTGGGTGACTTAAACTTAAACTGGGCTAGCAAATCAAATCAGTCCTCTCACACCTTGGTACAAGGCCATAACCTCCATCAGCTGATCTCTGACCCAACTAGGGTTATGGCTCCCCCTCGGACCAGCACTCTTATTGATTGGGTCCTTACTAACCGCCCTGACAGCATAATGAGTGCCGGTACCCTTCCGGATGTAATCAGTGATCACTCCCCTATCTACTGCATTTGGCGCTCTACTAGTAGACCATCTCCACCTCCAAAACTAATTACCTTCCTCAATCTAGCCAACTTCAATCCAATACAGTTTACATATGACCTCTCAATGACTGACTGGACCTCCATATACACCTCAGCTAACACCCAGTCTGCCCTTGACAGCTTTCTTGCCAAATTCGGTCAGCTCCAAGACACCCATGCCCCTCGTATCACCAGACGTTTTCGTGGAACCCAGACTAAGTGTCTAACTAAAGACCTACTAACCCAGATAAGGGCCAGGGACAAAACCTGGCGGTGTTTTAAATCCACAGGGACTCAAACTGACTATTGCCACTACCGCTCCCTGAGAAACGCTTGCAAAAGAAACATCCGCTTATCCAAAAGCTCTTTCTGCAGGGACCTTCTAACGAAAGCCTCCGGTGACTCTAAGAAATTCTGGTCCACCATAAAAACCCTCCTGGTTTCTAATCACAGGGCCCACACAAGTGACATGCAGTTAAACGGCATACATTGCAACAACCCATTAACTATAGCCAATGCCTTCAATCGCCATTTCTCTGATCTAACAAACTACCTGACCTCCTTCCCTTCTGGTCACACTGCTCCGCCCCCGTGCGATACCAAGCCCACTCCTACACCCCCTTTCAGGTTTCGGATCATCACAAAAGGAGAAGTACAAAACTGCTACTCTCCATTCCTGATAATACCAGCCCGGGGTCAGATGGTCTTGAGCCTAGGCTCCTGAAAGCTGCTGCCCCCTTCATTGCCTCTCCTCTAACCAAAATCTTCAACCTGTCCCTATGCTGTGGTACAGTTCCAAACATCTGGAAAGTTGCTAAAGTCACCCTAATTCCTAAAAAAGGAGACCCCAAGGAAATCAAGAACTACCGTCCCATTGCCATACTCTCTGTACTAAGCAAAATCCTTGAAAAGCTAGTTGCCACCCAGTCAATAGAATATCTCCAGAAATATAACCTCCTTTCTAGCTCTCAGCATGGCTTCCGTAAAGGTCACAGCACCACCACCACCCTACTCAAACTAACAAGTGACATCTATACCTCCATGGACTTGGGCCTTTTGACAGGTGCGGTTTTCATTGACCTAACTAAAGCTTTCGACCTGGTCAACCACACACTTCTTCTTGCAAAGCTTCACTCCTTCGGTTTCTCCTCAGATACCATTACCTGGTTTGAAAGCTACCTGTCCGACAGAAAACAGGCTGTGGTTTTCAACTCAGCCATATCGGATCTTGCGCAGATCCATGTTGGAGTACCCCAGGGCTCCATACTTGGTCCTCTGCTTTTTACTATAGTCACTGATGACATCCCATTAACTGCACCGAACTGCTCATCTCTGCTCTACGCTGATGACTTAGTTATCTAACACAGTGCTAAAACTGCTGCTGCCCTAAACCACCCTATTGCCATGGACTTCGCGAGTATTCAATCCTGGCTCACTGACAACAAACTTGTCCTCAACTCCAGCAAGTCCTACTCAATGCTCTTTGGCTTGCCTGCTAGACTCAAATCGAATCACAATCCCCTTACTATCTCATGTGTGGATGGCTCCCCTCTGACTACTGCCAAATCCTTTAAATATCTTGGTGTTACTCTTGATGAATCTCTTGACCTGGACCTCCACATTTCCACTATCTGTAAGTCCATAAATGCTAAGATAGGAAGTGCTTATCGCACCAGCTATGCCCTCACCCCCTTAGCCAGACTAGCTGTGGCACAAGGCTTCCTTCTCCCGGTCCTAGCATATGGCTCTGCAATCTACCTATCTGTATCAAAGTCCTCCCTCCATAAATGGGACACCACCTACAATAGCATCTGCTGCTATGCCTCTGCATCACCACGCTACAAGCACCATTGCCAGCTCTACATGGACCTAAAATGGCTTTGCCCCTCTGCCTATCGTCTCCAGTCCTTTGGCTCATTAATTGACTGTGTTGCCAGAACAGGCCTCCCCCTATCCCTTGCCTCTGCTCTGGAATCACAACCTCTCACCTATGAGCTCCGATCAGAATGACAAAGCCTTTCTGCACATCCCAAGATGCAGATCAAACATGGGCGCACGCGCTTTCTCTTGCACAGCTCCTAAATATTGGAACTCTATACCCGCTTCTATCCGTCAAGCGTCCACCCATGCTAGTTTCAAGAAACTTCACCACGAACACCTGCATACTGTGAAACCCTGCACTTGCTTTAACCCACCTTGAACCTTCACTTCTCCCTGCTTTCTTTCATCTCTAGATAATCCACCTCCTTGATACCTCTTCCCCATCTCTCTTAGTCTCTATCATGCCCACTCTCTCACCACCTCCCCCTCTTTCTCTCCCTACCACTCTCCCCTCCTCTCCCCTGGCCACAAACCTCTCAGTTTTGGCACTTATTGTACCATCTTGCACTACCTGTCTCCTTCTGATTTATTTCCCTGTGTTACCTATTCCAATCTATAATATAATCTGCATAGTACTGTAACTTTCATTATCATTTTTGTCAATGTGATTGTCTCTCCACTCCAAGTCTTGTTATTTCCTCTGATTTTGTGCTGCTTTCATGTGCTGCGTCACATGTATCTTGTATGTCTGTAAACTGTACTCTCCCGGGTCGTGTCTGAAAATAGGCATTTTATGCCTAGCGCACTTACCCGGTTACCAAAAGCAAAATAAATAAATAAATAAATAAATAAATAATGATAGGTGTGTCCTCAGTAAAGGACTTTCTTTTATCCTTACTGTAAATCTGGACGTAAGCCAGGTGATGATATATTTATATCTCTTTGCTAGAAAAATAACTCTAAAACCAATTTTTTTTTATGTTTCCTCAGGAGCTCGTGAGACAGCTGCACCTTTGGAGTATGCATCACAGAGTGGCTTAGCTCCAAGATCTACCTACTGCCAACCGCATGGACCTATGGTTGGTGCTTTTTATATCAGTGCTAGATCAACCTGATGAATTTGGACTTACATACAACATATTAGAGAGAAGCACCAAACAATTGCAGTAACGCAGAAAGAGATGCATTAAATGACTTGTCAAATGATAAAAGTGTTGTTATAACCCCCCCCCGATAAAGGTGGCACTATTGTTGTTTTAGATAGTAGTGAATATGAAAAAGAAATTTTGAGCCAACTTTCAAATGCCATTTTCTATAGGAAGCTAACAAGGAATTTAACAAAATTAAAATTAAAAATTGGATTGATCAATATGTATTGTGGGCACAGAGTGTTGACTGGATAAGTATGGAAGAAAGCATGCCCAGTAGTTCCAGCCATATATACTATACCTAAAAATGCATAAAAGTTTGAGTAAGCCACCTGGACAACCAATTATATCCAGAAAAGTAATCTGAATTTAGAGTAAGCACTCTAGTATGACCAGGCTGGTGCAGCAATAAGGGTGGCTACCCCAACATAAAGCAAAGTCCAGCTAGACACTCGAAAACAATAAAACCACAACCGTTATGTAAATTCAATGTCCTTTATTTTAGGACAAGTGATACAACTTAAATTCAATGACCATAACAGGCCCTGCACTTCAGCTGTCTCTGATGCTTCTAAGGGGCTCATGAGTTAAACAGTTTCATTCATTAAAATCATTCCCATTTGTGATGTCATTACCTAGTGCCTGTTATATCATTGGCTGTTACAAAATAAAAAAAATAAAATTCTTCTCTGTTAGACTATAACCACACAAACATAAAAATACATGTATAGTTCCATAAGAAAATGTAATAAACTGGTTCGAAAAAGCTCTACTACACCATTTCATATTTCCCACTAATATTAATTTAAAGGCATGTGTCTTAAATGGTGTATGTGCAGATATTGTTTCACATTACTTCCAAATGGTTTTTATCTTAACTGACTCATGTCTAAATACATTAGGGTCTCTTTCATAGACTGCAACATAAAATTATTTTTTGTGTAATTCATCACGATCTTTAACATGTTACTTTTACCAAGTATACATCACTTAATGTCTGTTATATGCTAAAGCAAATGTAGAAAGAATACAAGACTTAACATAACATAACAAAAGTCTGGAACATCCTCAGCCTATAGCTTGTAATACCAGTGGGAATTTTTATATGAATAAAATGACTTGCTTAATTCATTTTTTCCCCCATGAACAGAGAATATTTCATTTTTACTATACTGATGATGCAGATTCAATTATCAGACCTGCATGGGTTTCCAACTCAAGAGGATGTGATCACCCTTCTGGATCATGGCATATCCTGGGGATCTGTAGCTCCATATGACATCAGTCTCCAACTTTCAAGTATTACTGGACATCTATTGGGACAGAACAAAAAATATATAAATAGTCTATAAATCCATAAATAATTAAGCAGGAAAAAAAATCACAATGAAGTTCCCTGTTATTCAAATACTCTGTATTCAATGACCAACAAAAATACTTGGTGCTTATATAGTAAACTATGCTCCCAGAGGTGGAGGGGAGGGGGTTTGGAAAAGAAAGAAGTAAAAGGGAGAGAAGGAAAAACAGCTACATATGGTAATATTTCTTATTTGGTTCAGTTAGCTGTATAATATATCGCTCTCCTACCTAAGATCAGTCAGAGTGAACGTCATTTCAGATAGGGTTTCAAATCCCAAATCTCAGCCATTTGGATTGACAGTGTTCATTCTGAATATCCAATAACTTTCCTTTTTAGCAATAGATTCACTCTGTCTCAACCCCGCTTGCCACATTTTGTTACTTCTATACCCATGCACTGTAGACCACTTAGATCAGCACTGTGTATTTCTGCAAAATGCCTGCCTACTGCTTTACCCAACTTTGTTTCTGATGTAGCCTTGTGTTCCTGGATCCGTTCTTTAAAACTTCTCACTGACCTCAATACATATTACATGTACACTATATTATATATACAACAAAGATTGTGTTACATGTAATCAGATCCTTTAAACTATTGCCTTGTTGTTATTGAATGCTTACAGATTTTTACCCTCATTGACTTGACAAATATTGCATCTTTTACACTTGTACGTACCAACAGGTCTCTTAGGTAACCATGTGTCCTTCTCAGCTTTAGGTTAAAAGTGACCACATACCAATTTGTCACATAGATTTGGTGCTTTCTTGTAGGTCACCCTAGGATTGCCACTTACCGCCATGCCCATGTCATCACCTGCAAGTTGAATATGCCAATTTCTCAGTATACCCACAACAGCAACAGCAACGACACAGTGACCTACATCGCTGTCAACAAAATCGACAGTTTACCGGCAGGTCACTGTGTTGGTGTGCCTGAGACAGGGGCACACTGTCTCCCAGTTCTGCAACCCCTCCACAAATCAACTCTGACTCGGAGTTGATTATAATTAGTATGAAGGGTGTGGGGGCAGTGCCCCCTGCATGGAGGGTTCAGGGGGCAAAGCCCCCCAATAAAAAATTGGACTGGGAGACATTCAGGATGTGTGTCGACCACAACTTGCGGTCAACATAAATCCTTTCACTGTGATTCTGGTCGATGAACATGTTGTCGAACTGGCATCATAGAGCCCAATTTCTCCATACTATGTTAACTATGGGTCCTGCAATGGAGTTATGCTCTGTACATAGGCTAATGGAACCCCACTCCTGGCTTTCCTCTGTCTCATTTTTACTTCTCCATAAGTCTTCTTCCATCATATTCCTAACCTTCTGTACTGTTGTATTTACAGTGTCTGTACTGCAGTGATGATTTAGGAACCTTTCACTTAGTTCTTTTAACTCTCTAGGCAGGCATTTCACAGAAATACTCAATGCTGATCCAAGTGGTCTACAGTGCATGGGTATAGAAGTAGCAAACTGTGGCAAGGGAAGGGTGGAGACAGAGTGCCTCAATTGCTAAAAAAGGAAAGTTATTGGATATTCAGAATAAATGCTGTCAATCCAAATGGCATGAATGAGATGTGGGATTTGAAACCTCATCTGAAATTATTTTCACTCATGACTGATCTTAGTTTGGAGAGGGATATATATTATACAGCTAACTGAACCAAATAAGAAATGTTACCATACTGTATGTAGCTGTTTTCCCTTCTCTCCATTTTTCTTCATTCTCATCCAAAAAAACCTCCCTTCCCCTCCCCCCCCTCTGGCAGCATAGTTTACTAGATACGCACCAAGTCTTTTTGTTGTTCATTGTATCCAGAGTATTTGAATAACAGGGAACTTCATTGTGATTTTCTTTCCTGCTTAATTATTTCTGGATTTAGTCCATGTATATATTTTTTGTTCTGTCCTAACAGGGTTCCCGTGGGGGGAGATGCTGCCATAGGCCAGACAGTGTGCTGGGGTGTATAAATTTGCATGCCGGGATCAACTCCAGGGATGCGGGTGCCAGTGGCCAGGGGTCTGTGGGATTGCTCTGACCAGAGGCGGTAAAAAGTGAGATGATAAAACAAGTAATTACTTTCCACAGGGGGTGGAATTTAATTCCTCTGAACTTTTGTTTAGATTCCTTGGACTGTTTCTATACATATATTATTTCAATTATATGCTGACAATTTATTGAAATCTGTACATATCAGACTGTAAAGTTTCAATTTCTTGGGGGTCCTTGACTAGTACTTCTTTGTATCTGGCACTTACACTGACATTTGATATTATCATGTATATTATGAAAAATGTCAAAAGTTGCAATGCAGAGGTCATAATACCACTATATACGTCCCTGATAAGACCACATCTGGAGTGTTGTTTACAGTTCTGTGCTCCATATACCATAGAAGGAAAGCACAACATTGAGAAGGTGGAGAGAAAAATCACCAAAAAAATAAAATAATATGAAAAACAAAACATACAGTGAGTGATTATCTTCACTAAAGCTATTCTCCATGGATTACAGAAGCACAAGAGGAGACCTATGTCTGGCTTATAGAACTTGTCCAGATGAAATTCTAGAATGTACACTAGGGCTACACAAACAAAGTATGTGCAATCTAAATACAAGATTGCATAAGTATAAATTCAAAGGTAAAGTTAACAGAACTACTAAAAGAAACCATTTGTATTCACAAAGAGTTATTGAACTTTGTAATAAACTTCCTAGTCACGTTGTTGAAAGTGGTAACATGGATATATTCAAAACAAGGTTAGATATCTGCATGGCAGATAAACATTATTATTAACACCATTAGAAAATAAAATGGTGGTAAATTCTCTATTGGACTTTGGTCTACTCGAACTTGTATAAATTCTGCGATTCTGTGATGTATACAATCTTGTTACAACACTGAAGGCCTTAAGATTTCTTGAACATAATAGCTGGTTCAGAGTATGTTGAGAATATATCTCCAGCCAGTTGTGCTTTCATTAGTGTGATACACTTACTCACTTTGGGTAAACATCTCTTTCATCCTTCTGTATGTGATGTAAAGATAATTTCTGGTGTTGTAATTTTGGGTGCTTATTTTTTATTTTTTGCTTGCTAATATGTTACACTTTGGCACACAATTGTTTTCTCCAGAGTCATTTTATTGTCATGGGCTGCATTCACAAACTGAAAGGGTTCTGAGCAGAGTTGAAACTGGCTTCTACTGGTGTACTCTTATTACCTCACTCTTGAAGTATATGTCTTTGGGAGTTTTTTTCACTTGACATATAATTTAGTGAGTAGAGAATCTTAGTGTTTTGTTATTCATTAGACTGATACATGGTATATATGTGGGTTGAACTCTCTGCCTGCTGTTATCTCTGGACAGCCTTTGACCTTTAAGTTTGGCTCAGCTGATAGCATACTTAAGATATTCAAGCTTTCTGATGTCACTTTAATTATGTTCTGAGAGCCTGTTTTAAACCAGTGAGAATTATTTATGTTATATCTGCATGTTCTAAGTGTTAATAATATGGGATTTTCTAAATAACTGTCATTAACCTTCTGAGGAAGGACTTGTTGGTTTGGAAGCTAAAGCTATTTTTTCTTTTTGTAACATCCTTGTTGGTCCAATAAAAGGTATCAAACTATTTGTTCTGGATATGTTAAAGATTGTGATGAATTACACACAGAAATAGTCTTATGTTGCAGTCTATGAAAGAGACCCTAATGTATTTAGACATGAGTCAGTTAAAATAAAAAACACTGGGGAGGTAATGTGAAACAATATATGCACACACACCATTTAAGGCACATGACTTTAAATTAATATTAGTAGGAAATATGAAATGAAGTAGTAGAGTTTTTCAAACCACCTTATTACATTTTTTTATAGAACTGTACATGTAATTTTTATGTTTGGGAGGGTATAGTTGAATAGAAAAGAATTTCATAATTTTTTTTTAATTTTGTAACAGCCAATGATATAACAGGCATTGAGCAATGACATTACAAATGGGAATGATTTAAGTAAATGAGACTGTGTAACTCATTAGCCCACTGGAAACCTGGGAGAGAGGCAAAGCACTGGGCCTGTTATACTCAGTGGGTGGGATATTCAAAAGGGTTGCGCCATGCGCAATAGGGTGCGCCTGCGCAAGACCAAAAGTGCACCATTCTGCGATATTCAGCAGGAGGCAGTTGCGCCACCGAAAACATGCTGAGCAACAGCGCAATGCAAAGGAAGGCATGCGCAACCAGCCAAGGGTGGATCCATGCATAAAGAGCATGAATCAAAGATTCTGACGTGACGTAAGAGCCGAACTGCCGGAAATTGCGACTAGCAGAAATGAGCCAAAAAAAAAGGCTCAAGAAGCAGTGCAAGAATGCTACAAGGATGCCAAGTGGGGTAGAGAGAGACGAGACAGACAGACAGTGACAGGCTGAGGCAGGCAAGAGTAGCATTGTGGGCCATAGGCTGCAGAGGCCAGGGGGTGCCCGGTGCAGTGGAAGTAGCAGTCAGGACAGAGGGTAACACAGCAACACCAGCCGGGGGGGCAGAAGCCAGGGAGATGGACAGTGCCAGCTTCCACATGGAAGCTGTAATGAGGGGGGTGGGAATGCAAGCTGCAGGGGGACGAGGCCATGGAAGGGCCCGTTGGCAGTACGCCCCCAACAGGCAGTACCGTGCCCGCATCAGCTATGAGCTGTATACAGATGTAGAGATCGTGGGCTGGTACCACCTGAACAGGGCAATACTGAGGCGGCTCTGTCAGCTGTGCAGTGATGTGATGCAGGCACCCTCACAACGGAGTCACGCTCTGTCAGTGGAGACCAAGGTGACAGCCTGCATGTGCCTGCTTGCCACGGGCACCTTCCAGAGGCTGACAGGGGACACCACAGGCATCACACAGTCGGCCACATCACGCATCCTCACCCAATTCCTCAGCGCACTGCTGCCACATGCTGCGGAGCACATCCATTTCCCCAGCACCACAGCAGAGCATACAGCAAACATGCGGGAGTTCCACAGGGTAGCACGTATGCCTGGCATGCTAGGGGCCATAGACTGCACCCATGTGGCCATTCGCATGCCACCTGGCCCCGATGGGGCAGCGTATAGGAACCGAAAGGATACTCCAGTGTCAACTGCCGGTGGTGTGTGATGCCACTGGGCGAATAATCAATGTCTGTGCACACACCCTGGTGGAGCACATGATGCCTTCATATGGCATCAGTCCGCACTGTGCCATCGATTTGAGAGTGGGACATCCCACAGGACATCTAGTGGGTGAGTACGCATGTATGGAATGCAAACTTGGGGCAAGGGTGGAATGCCACAGGTGCCATGGTAGTGGCACACAGGGATATGGGCAAAATGGACCTGAACATGACACTGATCTCCACTATCTCCACACAGGTGACAGCGGGTACCCACTCCATCCCTGGCTGCTCACACCGTACCGGCGCCCCATGACCCCATCGCAGCAACGCTATAATGAGGCACATGCTGCCACACGCAACATCATAGAGCGGGTGTTTGGGATGCTTATGGCATGCTTCCGATGCCTAGACACCTCTGGCGGTGCCCTACAGTACAGCCCCCAAAAGGCCTGTGGGATATTCCTGGCCTGTTGCATCCTGCACAACATGGCCAAGGACTGTGGGATAGCCGTACAGGTTGAAGAGGGGGACAGCGATGGGGACGCCAGTGGCGCCGGTGTTGATGTTGATGAGCAGCCCCCCAAGGACGGCGGGACCCCAACTGATCCGGCAGGCCCAGTTGACCGGGACACCATCAGAGAGAGCACTATGCACAACACAGGTAAGTCAAGGGGACATGTGCAACCAACACTGTCCAGGTGCAAACCACAGGCACACAGGGTAACACACCAGGGGTGCATGATGGCCAGGGGAGTGGAAGGGTCCAGGCATACAAACACACCATCAGGGAGGGGTGAACACTCATATGGACACACACACACCAGGCACAGAGCGTACATGGGCAGATGCACAGCACAGAAGAACCGACATTGCTAACACACAGCACCACTGACCACCCCCACCACCTGTACTGTCCAAGTCGTGTGTCAGATGCTGAGCACCTTGCACCTTGGTGTACAGTACAATGCAGGCATCATCATGCACACACACCTGTGGGCACAGTTGGGAGGGTGTGCAGGTGGTCCGTGTGTCGGCGTGTTGAGCAGAGCACCCAGCAGTGCACTGCCCACCATGACACACATTGCACACAGGGCAGCACCAGACAGGGCCCGCACTTGGAGACAGGTCAGTCATGTAGCACTGTCCCATGGCCACCGCGGATGCGTGGGTGGCCCCGCCATGACCCAACAGCACTGGCAGGCTGAGCAGGGGCCACATGGGGTGGCACTGTTGGACCACCAGGGGTCCCACTGCGTGAATGTGACCTTGCCTGCACAGGGGTCTGCAGCATGCCGAACACACCTGCACCAGGGGTGCTCGGGATGCCCACAGCAGAACCCAGCATTGACAGGCCTGGTGTCGCACGACGCCGGGAACGGGGAGTGGAGCATGAACTGTGTGCGGTGTGCAGTACAGGGTCACCTGACTGTGTGCCCAATGCATCCATGACAGAGACCACTGCCTGGGTCAGCCTGTCAATGGCGGCGGTCACATCCATCCGCATGTGGACCATCTCTGCACGGTCCAGAGCACACTCCTGCTGTGCCACTCCACAGCCACACACAGTGCCTCCATGGACATTGCAACCCGCCTCTGCTGCTGTACTGATTCCCACAGCAGGCGGTGTGCTCATCCAAGGGTACTCTGCTACACGGCAGCCTGTCCCCAGGGTGTTGAAGGTCCTGATGCACAACACCCCTTGAGGGTGGCGCTGTTGCCAGGACCAGGAATGGGCGATCACAGGGCAGTGGGCATGTGCCACCACTGGACACTGTACCCCATACCTGGTGGGTGACGCTGCTGCTGCCCCTCCAACCGCTGTGCCCCAGAGTCCACTGCTCCACCACTGTGGCCGCAACAGTGCCAGACACCTGCACAGCCACCGGTGCTGCCCCACTGCGCTGACAGGCACAGCCTGGGACGTGCCGACATGCTGCGCAAGTTGGAACCAGCAAGGCCCAGAGGGCATGTGATGGCCTGCTGTGTGTCCGTCATGGGACACACACATGTCACTGCCCATTGCAGTCCTTGCATCATCAGTGGTGCAGGACATGCTACAGCCACAGTCACAGCGTGCTGGCATGCTTGCATGCCAGACTGCTGAGACACAGGCTGTGCACCCCCCACACCCGAATCACCAACACCAGAGTTGGCAGCACAGCGTGCATGCTGGTGCAGTGCATGCTGGCTGGTGACAGAGGTGGATGGACCTTCCTCCATGTCCAGCAGGTCATCCTCACTGCCTGATCCCACCACCACCATCTCCTGAAGACGAACAGGATCTGCAACAGAAAGAGAGGACATGTGAGTGCATGTGAACAACCTTCCTCCCCCCCCAACACCACCACCATGTCATACTGTGCAGTGATGGGCTTCCACCTGTCTGGAATCCACCTCCTGGTATGCCCTCAATAGCACTGCGCTGCATAGTTGCAGCCAGTCGGTCCTCAGCCGGGGTCATCTCCACCACCGCTGGCTGGCCCCCTCCAGTGCCAGCGCATGCCGCACTGAGGGCTGCCACCTTCTCCTTCACCCTCCTGTGGTCTGTCCCAATCTTCTTCTTGCATTCCTTCACGGAGCGCTGGTGGCTTCCGTGCAGGTTCACTGGCCAGGCTACCCCCTTCCGTGTAGCCGCACGGGCCTGAGGGGTGCCCCGGCTTCCACACAGTAGTGCCTCATCCTCCAGGTAGGCCTGGAAGAGGGCCTCAGTCTCTGCCGTGGTGAAGTTGGGCCTCCTCCTTCGCCCACCATCCTCACCCCTCACCTTGTCTCCTGCTCGGTCATGGCGATCTGTATGGGTGTAAGTGGACACCTGTCACTGTGTAGTCTACAGGATTATCCCATGCCCATTGTCCAGAACATCCCACAGCATGCAACTCACCTCTCACCTGCAGTAACCGACTCTGTCCAGCACAGCCCACTGTCGCACTTTTATAGCGCAATGCATGCAAATTAGGAGAGGAGCAACTGTAATGAGATGCAAATCGCACCACTGTGCCTTTGAATAGCTGATCAGATGATTTGCATGTGTCTGCTGAATATCGCGCCATTGCGCTTTTCGCAAGACGGTTGATCTGGCTGAGCCAATAGTGCAGATCTGTGACTGTGTGGTACACTGCATTGCACATGCCCAGGTAGCTTACGCAGGTGTCTGCCGTGCTGATGACGTGCTGTGCGCGATCGGCAATTCAGGCCATGGCCACCATTGTGCCAGTGGCGCTACAGCACTGGGCACTATATGGCACTGTGGCACTACTGCGCAATAGTCCACTGTGGCACTGTCACGCAGGTGGTCGGTCGCACACAGGATGCGAGACGTCAGATGGCGCCAGCGTGGCCTGCGCCATAGACCCCTGACTTGCTGTCCGACCTGTGCCCCCTGGCGCTGTTCGGCTGCCATGTGTACGGCCCTATTGCGCTTCTGGTGACAGCGCTATGTGGACTAACGGGTCTGAGCGAACAGCGCAATTGGAACCTATGGTGGTCTATTGCGCAACATTTCCACATGGGGTTGCCACGCAGCGGGGTGCCATATTGCCTGCTGTAAACTTTGAAGCATGGCATGCAGGAGGGCAGTGCAATGGAGCCCCGTGGAGGTGGCAAACCTGGTGGCCCTGGTGGAGCCCCACTATGGGGCACTGTATGGTGAGGTGCCCCTCACCATGGCTAGGACACAGGTCTGGCTGCAAGTGGCCAATGACCTGATGGGGGTCACTGGGCAGTGCCGGTCTGCTGAGCAGTGCCGGCACAGATACAGTGACCTCTGCAGGAGGGAGCCTGACCTGCATGAGCGGCTACGGTCATGTGCCAGGAGGGGCGTGGTGCCTAGGCCAGGTGGGTGTACCGTCTATCACCTGTATTCCCTGTAGGGGTGTGAGTGTGTTTTGGTGGCTGTGCATAGGTGATGGCTCTGACATGGTTGGCTGTGTCAGTGTGTGCAGGTGTGAGATGCATGGGGCTGGCTGTGTGGGCAGGCACTCTCACTGGGGCAGGGGGCAGTCTGCTTTGGAGTCACACTGATGTTTTTCTCAACATTTGTCTCCCACAGGCTGGGCTGTGAGGATGCAGGCACATGGTGAGGAGGGCCGTGACAGGGCCTCAGTGCCAGTCGGTGGTGCAGCAAGAGGTGGGCCACAACAGCAGCAGCAGCAGCAGCAGACACAGCTTCTTGCGGATTGTGAGTATCATTACATCATGGATGCTATTGCATGCTGGAGGGGGTGGGCATGACCACCAGCCATGCACAACACAACCATGCACGACACAGGTGACATTCATCACTGTCCAGTGTCACTGCACGTCTGTATGTGCGTCACTGGTGGTCCATGCATGCACTGGGCACATAGCTGTGTAACTGGCATCGCACCACATTGCCACGTCACTTGACAGCCTTGTTTGTGCTGTGATGGACATGGGCAGTGTGTGTGTGCAGTGGTGCACATAGCTGGTGCCGCCTGTTTGTGATGGCCATGTGCATGTTCACTGTGGGTGGGTGCATACCATCACAGGTGCAGGACATTGGGCTGTATGGCTTGCAGGTTGGGTGGTGTTCAGGGTTGTGGTCAGTCACAGCCATTGACTGTGTTCTCATTTTCCTAGACCTCAGTGTTCTCTGGAGGATAGAGCAGGAACTGCATCAGCTCACACAAGTGTTCTTGGACAACCGAGCCATCCTCAGCAGCATCCAGCGCCATGGCCTGTGGAGGAGGCATGGCCAGGCACGGCGGCACTGGGCAGAGGAGGACCAGCCTGCTAGGCCTTAGGCTGGATTCCTTCCCACTTCACCCATCCCTCCACCCTGCCTTCCCTCTCAAGTTGTTCATCCCTACCCTTGCCCTACCTTGTACCCCTACCCCTCTTGTAAATAGTTATGGTGTTGTTGGTTTTGTAATTTACAGTTTTATAATACATTTGTATTTTGATATGAATACTGTGTTGGTCTCTGATTTGCAGCTGGCTATGGTTGCTCAGTTGCAGTGGTGTGCATGCCATCTGGGGTGGTATGGTCCTGGGTGTGTGTGTGTGTGTGTGTGTGTGTGTGTGTGTGTGTGTGTGTGTGTGTGCACATGTGTGTGTGTGCATGGGGAGGTGTCTCCAGCATGGCAGTGACTTTCTGTTGGTCTTTCCATCTGCTGCCACCCACTGCTGGGTGCACATGGTGGGTCTGGCTTGTATGCATCTCTGCTGCACGGGGTTGACGTGTGCCGGCGGGATGCATGGTGTTTCCTGCAGTGCCAGTCACTGCACATGGGTGGTGTCTTGGGGTCACGGTGCAGGGTGTGCTGTGTGTACGGGGGGGCTGATGTGCACTGTGGTTGTCAACCCCCTGTGTGTGGCAGTCTCGGCCTGTCAGTGGTTGTGCTGGGGCGTCATGGCTCTGCTGTGCTTTGTTGGCTTGTCCCCATGGGCCAGTAGATCATCCGTCCCACCCCCAGTGATGCTGTGCTTGGGGTGTGCAGGTGTCTTGTTGGTTCTGCAGTGTGTTCCTGTGCCCATGTGTGGCATGGCTGGCGGTGGGCCCCAGCCTGCCTCCCTGGTTGTGCAGTTCCATTGCTCTGCTGAGGGGGCGCTCTGCTTGCGCTATGGCACCTCTGGACTGCTCAGCTGGGCTGCCCTTACTGGTGGCAACCTTACTGCTCAGCTTCCCCTTCCTGGTTGCGCTATGGCGCAGTTTGTGCGATATTCAGACGTTGGCTGCTTGCACAATTTGTTCTGCTCCATGTTTGAATATCGCGTCTGTTGCACATATGCTCAATTGATTTGTGCTTGCTCCGGCTGTTGCGCACATTTTGGGTGCAGTTTGAATATCTGGCCCAGTGAATTTAAGTTATATCATGTGTCCTGAATAAAAGGACATTGAGTTTACACAACATTTGTGGTTTCATTGTTTTTGAGTGCAGCTATCTGGACTTTGATTATATCAGGAAATGGCTGGATTACTGAATTTATGCTAAAATGTTTGGATGTGTTCTTTAGTCCAATTGTTAAAAATGTTCCATCATACATTCAGGACACTACCAATATTTTGAATACTGTTAATGAAATGAGAATGGAACAAGATTGGTGCTTTGCTACACTAAATGTTCAGTCCCCGTATACCTCCATTCCCCATTCTGTGGGATTGGAGGCACTCAGATACTACATAGATCAACGACGGGGGGGGGGGGAGATCATACCTCCCACTGACCTACTTACAGATCTGGCAGAAATAGTTCTAAAATTTAACATGTTTATCTTTAAACATCAATATTATATTCTGATATGTGGAACAGCAATGAGAGTGACGTTTGCCCCCAGTTTCAAAAATTTATATCTGGCAAGATGAGAATTGTCATTTATGCAGGATGCCTCCACAAATCCTTACATGCATTGTTTGGATTTGTGGAGGTGTTTCATTGATGTCATACTTATCATGTGGAGAAGAACAGTGGAAGAGATTCGATGTTGTGTAGAATATTTGGAAACAACAAACCAGCCCTTGAATTTAAACTAACTGTGGGTATGGATAAAATTGAATTTCTTGATGTGACATTATACAGAGATGGGAAGGGAAATATCCAGCTTGATTTTCTTGTTATGGCAACTGACAGAAATACCCACCTTCAGGTGAATAGTTGTCATCTTACACGTATGAAGAAAGCCATTCCTAAAGAGCAGTCTATGAAGGTAAAGTGAAATTGTAGTGATCCAATAGTGCATCAAATAAGGGAAAATCAAATGACTCAAAGATTTTTAGCAAGAGGGTATAGACCTGAACTAGTTGATGCAACTCTTATTGAGGTAGCAAATGCAGACAGGAATAAATTGCTGACTTATAAGAGCCACAATAAAAAAGCAGTAAATTAATGTGAGAATTCCCCCAACTGATTATCACATATACACATGGGGTGGAAAGCCTGATGGAAATAGTAAATAAAAGATGGTAGATACTAATGAGGGATAGCAAACTACAATCTTTTTTACCTGAACATTCACATGTTGTTTACAGAAGGGCACAGAATGTAAAAGATAAAGTGGTATGATTCCTCTATCATTCCCCAGCTCCCCAGAGCAATATATTTTGGAAGTTCCACACATGAACAAGAAATGTGGTCAGTGTTCTTATTGTAACCATATTGCTCAGGGGAAAACTGTACCCCATCCATGGGGGAAGAGGGATATTTATTGTAATTCTTTCATGAATTGCAATACAGAGGGAGTTGTTCATTTATTGAGATATAAATTCAGAGCTTTTTATATAGGTTGAACCATTATAGCTTTTTTTGTAATCAAGTTTTTTGACCCCCATCACCACCTTCCACCGACTTGGCGATGGGAGAACAAGGTAAAGCAGGCAGGTGGTTCCATCCACCCCTCTGAGGGGCTAAGTCTCTGGACCCCGTGTTTCTGCACCTCAGCCTCCTAACAGTCCTCCATGGGTTCCCCTATGGCAGGGCCAGGGGTGAAGGGCATTGATTTTCCCTCCCCACCCAGAGACCAACATCTGGGCTTTGGGAGGCCAGCATGATGTTGCAGAGCCATCATGGAGCCTATCAGCTCCATTT
This sequence comes from Neoceratodus forsteri, assembly GCA_016271365.2. NCBI lineage: Eukaryota > Metazoa > Chordata > Ceratodontiformes > Ceratodontidae > Neoceratodus > Neoceratodus forsteri. The sequence continues at coordinate 536,984,987 of CM057458.1, forward strand.
TTGCACATTTTTCTCCCTGCTCCATGCCACAGTTGCTTGCATGTATGTAGAGGTGCACATACACAGTGACCTGCAGCACCCTCACAACTCTATTTGCTCCAGATTGCAGTACCTCTGGGCCTCCAGCCTGGGGCAGCATTGCTGCAGGCATGACTGGGTCTCCACTCAGGAGTGGAGAGCTGCCTTATGTCTGTTCAATCCATTTCCAAGCCTCCCCCCATGAACCCCAATGACAGGACTCATTCCAGTTCAGGATTGCTGGTGTGGTGTGAGGTGTGGCATCCAGCACATCAACCCTCAGAGCCACCTGGTCAGTGAACAATTACACCTTTTAAGGTCCCCATTGGTGAACATGTCAGAGCCTGAAGGGATGTGCTGCTAAAGTGTGCTATTGGGAGAGACATTGCTGGAAAAGATAGAAAGGAAAATACAAATGATTTTTTTGCTATTGAGAAAGTTAATAAAAATATACTGGGTGGGGACTGGGAAGTGACTGTGAGTGAAAAGGAAACAAGATGGATTTTTCAGGCTGTGGGCTTGCTTCCCATCGGGTCTTAATGACTCCATTGAAACTAAGCAATTACTGAAGAAAAACTGAATATTGTTGGATTTGTTGTGATGTGCATTAGTTAGATTAATGCCTATACATGATAGTTCACTCAGTTTTCCCATGTTTTCCTTCTTTTCTTTTTTGTCTTTCTACCTTATCCCCTGCACACCCCCCGCTTGATTAATTTGATTCCATCATACTATTACACAGAACTTCTTTTGATAAAAGCTTTTATACCAGTTTATATGTGCGTTTGGGCAACAGCATAAATAGTTATACTGAGTCAGCATCTGAATAAATGTATACTTCTTCCATATAGGGGTATATAAAACTAATAGAATATTCATATGGGTGCATAAGAAGCAATATTTTTTGGGTTTGCTGTTTTATTGTTATTTAAAATTGTAAATAATAAGATAAAAATTGTTAGTTTATAGAAGTATGATTAAATGTGATTAAAAATAACAAAGACTGTAAACAAGTAAACATGATGTAAATACTTTTCAAATGCATTAGAAACAATATAAATTTATATGCATAATCTCAACGAATAATGTATATTTATTGGTTTGTATCTATTTTTCATAGAACATGTCAAAATTGAAGAGTTGTGCAATATGGGACATACTGTATGTACAATTGAGAAACCATGTGAACACCATTGGAACCATTGGACCAGCATGACTGAGCATCTATGAGATCATTGGATTACTTCAAACAACATTATTTTCTGGAAATTTTAAATGTACTTTATATAATATATTTAGAATGATCTATATTGCATTAGAGTTGCTAGGTTTTACTTTGAATGTTTGTATTTTAAATGTGGTTTTGGGAACACTGTATATGTGTAGTAATATTAATGCATTTTAGATACACGTGCACTTTTGTTTTTTTCTTAACTGATGTCACTATAAATTACACATAATTCTAACTGACTGAGTGTATACCTCTGATGAAGCCCCGCCCAGCCAGAGTAAAAGTGTAAGGTTTACATTAATAGTGGAGCGCCATCTCTTGGTTTTGTGCATTGAACTTGTAAAAGTGCTCACTACAAAATATCAGAGCACTCATTAAAATATACACCTAACTTCTACTGGCACTCATCATCATTTGAGGTGTTGATATTTTGAGAATATAATAAGCGGAATTGAAACAGCACCATGGCCAGTGATAAAAATACAGGAAATGTGTCAATAATGCAGAAAACAATGAACGGCAGTTCCATTACAGTATGCTGAACAAGTATTCCAGCATAGTGGTACTAGCAACTCATTACTTAACATGAATCAAACTATGAATCCTGTAAGGAATGAAGCTCATAGCACTTATTTTAAACTAGAGAAAGCTATTAAGAAAGTCTGATGCATGTATTGGCATAAAACTTCACTGGAAGCATATCTAGCTTTACAACAAGTCCCAAGAGGACTCAGAATAACTAAATTGTTGGCTTTTGGAACAGAAAAAGAGAGGTTTATGACTAAAATGAAGGCTATTGTACATAGAGCCTCTATAGAGTGGATTGAACTGATTCTAGCAGATGCCACTCCCATTAGAGATGACTTCTCTGATGAAATCGAGCAATTAAAACAAAAATGTATTTATTAAGTATGTTAAATTAATTGCTATAACAACGAAAGAGCAGCTAGATGAGTACAAAAAAGAACTAGATGAGGAAATCATTAATTATGATTTAAGACTCAAAGCTGTAAAACAGAAACAATTAAAAAGGGATGCAGATGACTATGCAAACAGCAGTATGTTTAATTGGTCTAAAAACAATCAAGAAAACAACCAAGAAAATATTCCTAAATTCATTCTCAAGAAAGTTCAAATAAATGACCCTGCTGGGACTGTGTATCAGGCCCTGAGTCTGATTGTTCTAGCAATAGGTCTTATTTTTTACAATGGAGACTGGGTGACAGAACACCCCACCCCCATCCTACAATCAGACAATGCAGCAAACATCTCAAAGGAGCAACAGGCAAACCAGGTTTCGATTTTCAACTACAGAGGTCAAGGAAGAGGTGGACAAGGAGGGGGGGGCAATGGTGGAATATGACATTAAAACAAAAAATAGCCAGGATATTAAATGATCAGGACAATGTTATAAACTTACCCAAAAGGATACTTACTGAGAATGAGGGCCATGTCCTGAATAAATGACTTTCATTTATCCATACTGTAACTATGGACATAAGCCAGGCAATGATAGATTTACATCTCTTTGTTAGAAAAATAACTCTAAAATCAATTTTTTCTAAAGGTGTTTCCACAGAAACTCAAGAGACAGCTGCACCTTTGTAGAATACATCATGGAGTGGCTTAACTCCAAGATCTACCTACTGCCCACCACCCAGACCTGCAGTTGCTGCTTTTTTAGATCAGTGTGAGAGCGACTTAATGAATTTGGACTTACAAACAACATATAAAAGGGAAGTACCAAACAATTGCAGTAAAGCAGAAATAGATGCATTAAATGACTTGTCAAATGATAAAAGTGTTGTTATAAAGTCCCCCGATAAAGGGGACGCTGTTGTTGTTGTACATAGTAGTGGCTATAAAGAAGAAATGTTGAGCCATCTTTCAGATGCCAGTTGCTATAGAAAGCTAACAGGGAATTTAAGAAAAGTGTTTAATAATCAAATTGATGAATGTGTATTGAGGGCACAGAGTGTTGGTTGGATATGAATGGAAGAAAAATCAGCTGTGACAGCTGCATGCCTGGCGGTTCCAACCATATACAATCTCCCTTTAAAATACATAAAAGTTCAAGTAAGCTGCCTGGCTGACTGATTATATTGGTAAACAGCTGGATTACTGAACCTTTGTGAAAATATGTGGATGTGTTCCTTAGAACAATTGTTAAAAATGTTCCATCGTACATTCAGGACACTACCGATATTTTGAATACTGTTAATGAAATGGAAATGGAGAAAGATTGGTGCTTTAGAACACTAGATGTTCAATCCCTGTACACCTCCATTCCTCATTCTGAGGGATTGGAGACACTCCGATGCTACTTAAGTCAGTGACAGGGGGAGGAGGAGATCAGACCTACCACTGATCTACTTATAGACCTGGCAGAAATGGTTCTAAAATTTAATGTTTATCTTTAAACATCAGTACTATCTCCTGATCCGTGGAACAGCAATCAGGGTGACATTCACCCCCCATTTTGCAAATTTATATTTTGCAAGATGGGAATTGTCATTTATATTGGACACCTACACTAATCCTTACATGAATTATTTGGATTCAAGGAGACGTTCCATTGATGATATACTTATTGTGTGGAGTTGGAACAGTGGAAGAGATTCAACATTTTGTAGACTATTTTGTAACAATAAACCCATCCCTTAAATTTAAACTAACTGTGGGTATGGATGAAACTGACTCTCTTGATATGACATTATACAGAGATGGGGAAGGAAATATCCAGTCTGACTTGTTTCTTAAGGCAACTAACAGAAATACCCTCCTTCGGGGGAATATTTGTCATCTTACACATATGAAGAAAGCCATTCCTAAAGGGCAGTTTATGAAGGCTAGGTGAAATTGTAGCACTTTAACAGTGTATCAAGGAAGGGAAAATCTAATAGCTCAAAGATTTTTAGCAAGGGGTTATAAAACTGAGCTAGTTGATGCAACTCGTATTGAAGTAGCGAATGCAGACAGGAATGCATTGCTGACTTATAAGAGCCACAATAAAGAAGCAGTGAATTAATGTGAGAATTCCTAAACTGTTTACCACCTATACAAATGGGGTGGAAAGCCTGGTGGAAATAGTAAATAAAAGATGGCAGATACTAGTGAGGGATAGCAAACTACAATCTTTTTTACTTGAATGTCCAAATGTTGTTTACAGAATGACACCAAATGTAAAAGATAAAGTGCTAAGATTCCTGTATCATCCCCCAGCTCCCCAGAGCAATATATTTTGGAAGTTCCACACGTGAATAAGAAATGTGGTCAGTGTTCTTATTATAACCATATTGCTTAGGGGAAAACTGTACCCCATCCATGGGGAAGAGGGATGTTTATTGTAATTATATATTTTTCTCACATCTTTTTCCCTCTGGTCACCAGTCCTGAGGCATCCCTCAGGCATCCCCAGCTTGTTCCACCCAGCCTGAGACCTCTTCTTGCTCCAGGTCCCCCCAGAACCCTAACCCAGCACCTTGAACCACAATATACCCCCTGGCTTGTGCCCCCCAGGGTGGGGGCCACCCACCACTTATCTTGGGCACTCCTTAAATCTAGCTCAGTGGTCTGGTGTGGGTCAGAGGATATCGGGATCAGAGGAGGAGGGGTTCAACAGTGGGCATAGTGCTAGTGTGTCATTGTCTCCTTCAGGAACTGGAGTGTTTCCTTTTTGTGTGTGCATGACTTCATGATGGTTCCCGGAGGTGCTGATGTGCAATGACATCCAGAACAAGCTGAGTGCACTCCTACACCCTTCTCATGGATGTCCATCACTGCCTCCACCCCATGCATGTGGGACTCCTCACTGATGCACTCTCAGGCTTCACTGGGAGTCACTGCTGCTGGTGAGTCATGAGCCTACCCCCTCAGGAGAGGAGAGCTGTCCTCTGGATGCTCAATCTTCTCCTCCATGGCCAACCCCCAACAACCCTAGCTTGCTCCCTAACCCAGGTTGTTGGTGTGGTGCAAGGTGTGGCGTCCAGTGCCTCAAACCTCAGCACCACTGAGCTGGCTAGGAAAGAAGGATATTTATTGCAATTATTTCATAAATTACAATGCAGAAGGAGTTGTTTATCTGTTAAGATGTAAATGCAGAGCTTTTTATATAGGTTGAACAATTTTACCATTTAAGCTCCACGTTGGTGAACATGTCAGAGCCTTGTAGGATATGAACTTAAAGTATGCTATTGGGAGACACATTACTTGAAAAGACAGAAAGACACATACAACTAATATTTTTGCTATTCAGAAAGTTCATAAAAATATATAGGGTGGGGATTGGGAAGTTACTGTTAGTGAAAAGGAAACAAGATGGATTTTCAGGATGTAGAGTTGCTTCCCACCAGGTGTTAATGACTCCATTGAAACTAAGTATTTACTGAAAAAAACATGAATATTGTTGGACATGTCATGACATGCATTGGTTAGATTAATGCCTATGCATGACAGTTGACTAATTGTTTTCCAATTTTTTTCCTCCTTTCCTTTTTCCACTTTTCCCTCTTGCCCCCTGCTCATCCACCCCCTGCTTGATTAATTTGACCCCCCCATGTTAATACAAAGAGCTTCTTTTGAAAAAAAAAAATCTTTTATGCCAGTTTATATGTGCATGGGGGCAACAGAGCGCATAAATAGTTTTATTGAGTAGGTGCATGAATAAATGTATTCTTTTTCCATATAGGGTTATATAAAAGTGATAGAATATTCATATGGGTTCATAAGAAGCAAAATATATTTTGGTCTGCTGTTTTATAGTAATTTAAAATTTTAACTAGTAATGAGCTAAAAAAATGTTAGTTTATAGACGTATTAGTGATTACAAATAATGAAGACTGTAAACAAGTGAACATGTTGTAGTACTTTACAAATGCATTAGAAGCAATATAAATATTTGTGCATCATCTCAATGAATAATGCATATTTATTGGCTTGCATCTATTTTTCATAGAACATGTCAAAATTGAAGAGATGTGCAATATGGGACATATGTGCAGTTGACAAACCATGTGCATACCATTGGAACAGCTGGACCTGCATGAATGAGCATCTGCAAGATCATTGGATTACTTGAAACAAGATTATTCTCTGGAAATTTAAAATGGACTTTTCATAATAGAGTTTGAATTATCTATATGTATTAGAGTTGATAGGGTCTACTTTGAATGCTTGTGTTTTAAATGTGGTTTGGGGAACACTGTATATGTGTGGTAATATTATTATTTTTTATACACACATGCACTTTTTTACCTGAATTAATGGTACTATAAATTACATGTAATTCTAACTGAGTGCATCTCTCTGATAAAGCCCTGCCCAGCTGGGGTGAAACATAAAGTTTACCATGCCACTTGATGTGGCAAGTTTGTTGCTAAATGGAACTGTCTGTTTTCTGCTTATGTTTCTGTTATGCCAGTGTACTAGCTGTGTTAATTAGAGCTTTTCTTGTTGATGTTGCTATAATAAAGGATTCTGCAATAAAGGATTTATGTAAGTGCAACAATCCCTATATATGGTCTTTTATGGGCTAGTACAGAAAATAGGCAATATGGAGTACGTGGAAATATATTTAAGTGGGTGATCCTAATTTTTGTTGTTTCAATATTACAATGATCAAAGGAAGAAAATAAAAGGGGACAAGAAATAAAAGGGGATAAGATATAATACAAGTATTGTATTAGAAACAAGTTCATGACTGGCACTGGTTATATCATTCCCAAATGGGAGGATGGGAGGATTGCTTTATTAGAAATCTCTGAATGTAACAGTGAAATATGCTAATATGCTTGATGGACCTGGAATCATCTGAAGAATGTCTGCCAATTGTAAAGGGACTTCCAAACAGGAGACAATAGTAGATAAAAGCTGCAAAGTAGAATATAATAGGATGCAAAATAAATTTGAAGATAATAATTGGACTAGCTAATTTTCTAAAAAAAAAAAAAAAAACCCAAAAAACCATTATATTTAAACAGGAATTCTGGCTAACTAACTTAGATTATAATATTTTGAAAGGGTACTAGATTTTGGAATATGAAGCAACCAGATACTACAGGTTTGGAAGACCCTGTGGTGGTATTATAACTTTTGTTTCTACAAGAGTATTTCACAACTTACTGTAGTTAAACTGAACTTATTACTTGAATCTATGTTATTTGAAGTAACAAGTTCATTTCCAACAGCCTCCATAATTTTGATGGGGATGCAAATGCTAGAATATCTGATAAACTGGAATGCAATCTTCCCTCTTGGAGCATAGACAACTCCTTAGGAATTCCAGTTAGACAAGAAAAAGACAAAAAAGTATATTGGAGGTGGAAAACACTAATCCAGATAATTGATCATACAATTCTAGAATGTCTGAATGGAAGAACTACGACAGATTGGGAAGGAAATATTATGTTCCCAACAAAAAACAGAGGTAGAACTATTAATTTTGCCTTTATACAGGTATACTGCTATAACACAGTGGATTCATTTGAAGTATTGGAATTTTGGAAGAGCCATGCTTTACCTATTTTCCTAACTATGACAATGGGTGGTATAGATTATGCACAGCAACCAGGCTTCTAAATAAAAATGTTATAATAAACCACATGATGGTAATACATCATAAATGTGTAAAATGGTCTCCTGTATAGTATGTGCAAAATAGTTAGAATCTTTGTTGGTGGACATACATAATTGTGAAAGATTCTTCTGGCATTATGGTATGGTTTTGAGTAGAGAAGGGGCATCAGACATATTTAAGATGCATGAAAATAATCTGAAAATAATAATTGCTTGGATAAAAAGGCTTGCCTATTCTCACCCTGTTAAATAGGTATATGGGAACAAGCACTTGGTATGGTAAGCAATGCAGGGACCTTAAAAACAACAGTTTATAAAATTGGTATTCTAAGTAAAAATAAAGTTGTAGACAGACTTATTACAATTTAAAAAGGGCATACATGATATTATTGAACCACAGCAAAAAGCAATATCATCAGACACTATGGACTTAATTGCAAGAAGCTTTATTAGAAAAAAATGGTAAGCAGTTTTGGGAATTTGTTGCACAGATAATCAAACAAAAAATGTTGAATGTCTAATACCAAGTGATGTATGGTATAACTAGTTTTTAAAACTGTATGGAAATTAATTACTTGTAGATGCCAATATGATAAAAGAACAAATAGTGACCCCCCAGATAATGAAAATCAGACTGTGTCAATAAGATCAGACAGATGGTACTTTATTGGGGATCAAGAAGTCAGTAGTGCAATCCTAGATATAAGAAAAAGTCCCCTGGCATGGATATGCTACCAGCAGAAGTATGCCAGGTCAATCTGGACAACGGGATAAAAATACTCACTGCAATGTTTAATTTAATTGTACGCTTTAAGATTCTCACAAGTAAACAGAATGAGGGAGTCGTGGTACAGTATCCCTCTTTAAGAATGGGAATAGAGGTGACCCCAGCTTCAATCATCCAATTTCACTGTTATGTATAGATCAGAAGATCTTGTCTAGAGTGATTCTAAGCAAATTCGAAAATTAGGTAAATGATGACAATTTACTCTCACTTTACCAGGTAGATTTCAGAAGACATCATTCAACAATAGATCACATATTTGTTTTGAATTATTTAATAGAAAAATGTGTATATAAAAGGGGAGAATGTTATATGCTGCATTTGAAGATATAAAAGCAGCATTTAATAATGTAAATAGAGGAAAATGATGTCATATTTTAGAAATAAAAGGGTTAGGTGCTGGACTATTGCATATTTATTCTTTATTCATTACAAATCGGGTTTACAACCTTTGAGTCAGAGATTCATTTACAAAGGCACCTCGTCGCAGGAAGGGCAGACATCAAAACAGTTATTATAGTGCAGATTGAAACAGAGGATAACATTACAGGTGCAGTAAAAGGAATATTTAACATAGATACACTTAGGTTACATAATATAGTTATGTATGTTTGTATGTTACTTAGGTTACACAAGGTTACAAAATTGTGAGTTACAATCATGGATATAGTAGGTCCTCAGAATAGACAGTGGGATACATCCCTATTTGGACCTAGTAGGGAAGGAATGGGTCTGGGGGAGGGAGAGGCTGTCCAGTGGACATTGTCAAGCCAGGGGACAAGGCGGGTGGGTACCACAGGTTACAACCGGGGGTTAGTTGCACTTACAACAGCGGATATTAAAGATATGGTTCCGAAGGGCTGTTTTGAAGGAGCCAATTTTTGGCAAGTTGGAGATGCAGCAAGGGAGGGAGTTGAACCAGGTGGGGGCTTGGTAGAGGAAGGATCTCTGGGCAAACGAGGTCTTGGTTCTGGGCACCTGGAAGGTAGCCTTAACAGAGCTATGGGTGGTGACAGATGATGATGACTGCTGTAGGGAGGTGGAGACCCAGGGAGGGAGAGTTCTAGCAGTGATTTCTTAGCGAGAAGGCAGGTCTGGTAGAGAAGACGCTCCTCAAAGTTGAGCAGATTGGTGGTAGTATAGACAAGGCAGGTGTGAGTGTGGCTGGGGCACTGGTCAGGAGCCTACAGGCCTTATAGATGGAGAGTTGGAGTTTGGAGAGGGCAGTGTTGTCAGCAGTGGCATAGATGGGCAAGCCATAGTCCATGAGGGACAAGATGGAGGAGGTGATGGCCCGCCTGAGGGCAATCTGAGGCAGGCAGTCCCTGTGCTGGTACAGCAGGCCAATCCGAGAGTTTATGGTGGCTGACAGGGCATTAATGTGGGTGTGGAAGGAGAGGGCAGTATCGAATGTGATGCCTAGGTAATTGAATGTGGTCACTTGTTCTAGCGGGTGTAGAGTGCTGGGAATAATCAAGAGGGGGGTATTTTTAGCTTTATTTTAGTGGTGGGAGAAGAGCATTGATTTGTTTTCTTTAGGTTAATGACCAGTCTGCGACCGCCGAACCACCTTTCATCTTGGTTGCAAGCTTGCTGGAGGGACAATTGGAGGGAGGTGGAATTGGGATGTGAGGCAACGAGGACTGTGTCATCGGCATAGAGGAGCATTTTACCGGTACATGAGCTGGGGAGGGTGTTGAGGTAGAGACTAAAAAGTACTGGACCCAGGATGGAGCCCTGAGGGAGCGGCTGATCTTAACATGCTGGGATCTAGCAGAGAGGTAGCTAGAGAACCAGAAAATGGGACCAACAGAGAAGCCAAGTTGGTGGAGAGAGTTGAGAAGAAGGGGATGACAGACAGTGTCAAAGGCCTGTGAGAGATCAATGAACACTACTCCTGCAAGGCTGCCAGAGTTGAGAGCAGCATGCAGATGTTGGGAGAATTCCAGGACAGCCATGGTTGTACTGTGTCCTGGGTGGAAACTGTGCTGCTCTGGACACATAATGTTGTACTTGGTTAGGTATTCAGAGAGCTGGATCGATACCACTTTTTCAAGGGCCTTAGAGAGTGGTGGGATGACGGAGATCAGCCAGTAATTGTTGGGGTTGGACTGGTCCCCACCCTTATGTATGGGTGTGATTTCAGCAGTTTTCCAAGCACTTGGGAACTGCCTCAGGCATAGAGGCCAGTTTAGAAGGTCAGTCAGAGGGACTAGGACTTCGTCCAAGACCATACAGAGGATCCTGGAGTCGAGGGGGTCACTGCTGGGGTTATTGCTGCCTAAGGCTTTTAACAGGTGTGGCCTGGCTTCTTGGGGGGATAGGGTGCACAGGTAGAATGGTGGGCGATGCAGGACTGGAGAGAGAGAGGCGGGGATTGGGTCAAAGAAGCTGCCGGGGAGGACCAAGCTTAGGTCAGAGAAGGTGGTGTTAAGGTAATCGGCTATAAAGAGTGGATCTGTGGTGAGGGTGCCATATTTGGAGAGCTGGGATGGTGAAGGGGAGTGGGACTTACCATTTAGCTCTTTCATATTATCCCAGAAGGTCTGGGATGAACCCCAAGTGGAAGCGAGGGTGGTCTGGTAGTGCTCTGCCTTGGCCCGCCTAATGGCCCAAGTGCACTTATTGCATTCTGCATTGTAGGCCTGTCTATCAGATGTCTTTTTTGAGTCTCTGGAGGAGGGGTGGGGTGATCCATGGGGCACTGCATTTTTTGGAGTGGATCCTGGTGAGGGGGGCGAAAAGGTCACAAGCCTTACAGAAGGCAGTTGTGAAGTGGTTAAGAGCTGAGACAATGTCAGGGGCGCGTTGAATTGGGGACCAGTCTAGCTGGGCTAGGTATTGTTTTAATTTTCTAAGGCCACTGGGGCATAAGTGGTGGCATAGTGTGGCCTGGGACATTGGCTTCAGAGTGGAGGATGACCAGAGACAGAGGACTGGGGAGTGATGGCTAAAAGAGTCAGGGAGAACAGTGACATCCTGGATTTTGTAGGGGCGGTTAGATATAACAACATCCGGGAGAGTGCTGGTGCCAGTAGAGTGGTTGAATCTGGTGGGCTGGGTGACTAACTGGGACATATTCAGGGCAGCAAAGGAGTCCCTTATATGGGAGGCAGTGAAGGCAAACCAGTTAACATTGAGAACACCTAGGATGACTTGCTCCACTTTATGAGCGAGAGATGTGAGGTAGTCAATGAGGGACTTATACAACAGGTATATGTTCTCAACCAATCACAGAACAGAATACCTGTCAGTTATTCCCTCACAAACTGCAAACCAACCCCCAGACTCATTTATTTACTCAAATCCCACCCACAGTCATTTAATGAAACAATAACCCCACCCACAGTCGTTTAATGAACACTAACCTGCCTACAGTAGTTTAATCGGATGCATGCCAACCCACACTCAGCACACTTTCAGGATTGATAACAATTGAAGGTCTGTGGAATACAAATTGCTATTTTAAAATGCAAATACGGTCTTAACTGCATCCTGAAGTGCCTTTTTTCCCTGTATCAATTACTCACACATTGTGAATCGACTGCCGCAAAGCTCAGTCACCTCTCTTTGCTCACTCCAGCAGCACGGAGCCGATGGAAAACTAGTTTGTAAACTAGTTACTCATTTTTGATAAAAATATAAGTAAGCCATACTTTTCATACACATAACACCATAGAATAGCAGAAATTTACTTGTACTCTGAAGCAAACACTGTAAACGTAACTACTGACTGTCCAAAAACTGAAGCAGGATTCCAGCCATGCTCACTCACATCTGTTAATACACATGCCTGAAATCCCCCTTCTGTTTTTACATGCAAACTATATAACTTTACAACACTTGTTTCAAGCTATCAGTAAATTTCTCATATTCTCTGCTACCAGACATATCAAAACCTATGTTTTACTTCTTTTTTATCAAAAATGTGTAACTCGTTTACGACTGAGTGTTCCCTCGCATCCACGCTGCTGCACTGAGTAAACGCACAACACTGAGCTTTCTGTCCCTTCACCCAAAATATCTTTCTACTTCTATTTTACAAAAAATATACATGACTCCAAGTCGTATAATAGTAATAACATTCAGTCACTTGGAGTATGCTTGCAATATCCGGCTTCTGTGGATAATTAAACACCTCGGCTTCGCCTCAGCATTTAATCATCCACAGAAGCTGGTTATTGCTTCGTATACTTCAAGCGACTGAATGTTATCATGTTAATAACACTTCTGCTAGAATAATAAGGTTACTAGGGAGAGTGGAATAACACATGCACTTTCAAATGCTAAGGATGTTAAACAAGGTTGTCTTTTAGCTCCATTGTTATTTAATTTAGATACGGAAAGTTTCTCAGAATCCATTTTGGGAGTGGATACACACTGTCCTAATATTAATGGGGTAGACATTATAAATACTTTTCTGCTGGAGAGGGTGTTCTGTCCAAAGTAAGGGTGCAGTATAATCAGATTGCTAGGTTTGCATCACAACTCCCTGTTCAAATGCATCACTGTGCTTTGCATAATACACTCAAATGGCCCTCATTAGATCAAAGGTTTAAATTACACACTGGCATATTTGCAAGGAAAACTGTATTAAGGAAAGTATTTTTTTCTTTAATCAGTCCTTTCAACAGTGTTTTGCAAGAGTCTGTACTCGTGCAACTACTAATAATTTATATTTTGCTGTTCCAGCCATGAAAACTTGTTTAAGACAAAAATCTTTGTTATTGCAAATGCTTCGGTTTTATAATTCTTTGCCACAAATCATTACTGTAGGCTGTACTAGTCTTTTGAATTTTAAGGCAAGTCTTGGAAAATACTTGATTGATTAAACATTTGTCAATGTAATTGACCTTAACGTTTGTTGATGATATAATTTGTTTTATTTATTATGCCATTTTTTTACTGTGTAATTGTTGTTATATAGTATATTTTTATTATATCTGGTCTCCCATGAAATGAGCTTTATGTTCATGGATTCTTCAGATTTTAACTAAAAAATCAAATAAAATCACACAATCAATGCTGATGATGTGGTATTATTGTCATTAACTCCCCTTGGACTTAAAAGACAGCTGACATTTGCTATAGCATAATTCCACAAGCTAGACCTATCAATGAATGTTGAACAACTAAGGTGACGAAAGCTGTCAAAAATAGAAAACAGCCTTCTAAATGGGCAACAGATTCACAGGAATTTGAAGAAGTAAAATGGTTTGAATATCTGGGACTTAATTAGGATTGAAGATGTATATGGACAGGACATATCAAAGAAATGAAGTGTAAAGATTTAAAGGGGAACGTCAGCAATAAGAGCCTCACACCCAAGTCTGAGGCTGATCCTAAGCAACCCTTTGTGTAGAGAAACCCTTTCCTTACTTACTGATTTCTGCAGTATAATAAATTGTATCAGGTTAATTTTAAGCTGACATTTCCTGTAACCAGAAATGCCAGGCTCCCCTGCTGCTGACATAAGAGGAGAGCTGTAGCAATAGGAGATTCAATTGTCTGTAGTGAATGTTACAGTTTTTTATAAGCTATAATCTTCTGATTGCTGGTCTGCTTTTTTTCCTGAGGCTAAGTACAGGGATTGTGGACTGTACTGAGCCCCATGAGCACAGCAGGACAAACAACCATCTGCTTTTAGCTTACAAAATCTTTAACATGCATACAGTGGGCTATTGAAGGCTACTGAATCTTCTAGCTTTGCAGCCCTCCTCTGATGTCAGTTGCAGAGGATTCTGGGACATCTGGTTACATAAAATGGCATCTTAGAAGTCAGCAAAATTAGCCTAATACAGTCTACTATGCTGCAGTAAACAGTAAGTAAAAAATGTTTTTGTACACAAAATGCAAATTGGGATCAGCCTCACGCTTAGGTGTGAGGCTTTTATTGCTGACAGTTCCTCTCTAATAACCTTAAAGGCATTTCAAAGATTCACTTGTAATTTTGCTAATCAGTCATTTAATGCTCAAAAAAGAATGCTTCAATCAAAAGTGGAGAGCCAAATTCATGTTGTAACAGAAGTATGGAACCTGGGAATTAGTATCAAGGAGCTGAAATCAATTCAAAATTATTTTTCAAAATCCAGCTTAGGACTTCTAAATGATACCCTTTCTGTAATTTTAAGAATAGAATCTACTATGCCCCATTAGAACAACTTGCATTAAGGATGGTAAAGTACTGGAAAAAAATAATGAGGATGGATGACAACCAAGTACCTAAAATCTGTTGGAATTAATACAAGCAATGGGAATCTGGTCATAGATGGGTTGATAAGCTTGACAAAAAGTTCAAGCAGAGGGTTGGAAAATATAAAATCAGAATATGTCGCTAACAATATAGAACAACATGTAAATAATGTAATAGCAAGAATTAATAACACACAACGGCCCAGATATTCAAAGGGGTTGAGCATGGCGCAACAGGGTTGCTCCATGCGCAATCCCCCAATGCTCCCCTGCACAATATTCAAAGGGGCAAGTAGCACTACACAAATCCTGATGCACCGGGGTGCATTGGTAATGTATGCAGCACAAATGCAGGGGGTGTGCCCATGCATATGTGGCACATCCCAATATTCAGCCGGGATGTGCGGGCGACAAGGCAAACCCTGCATTGCACTGCATGGGGGGGGCCTCAAAGTTGAGCCTGTGAAAAGGAGGAACAAATCCTGGCCACTCCACAGGCAGGCAGCTGTATTGCAGGGAGCAACACAGCAGCCGCCAGCCATGGTGGCCACCGCCCACTCAGAACACAATCCACAAGCACCCATATGGTCCATGGTAGTCTAGTGGTACTCCCTCCTCCCTCCCTCCCTCCCTCCTCGTTAGCCCGATCGCAGTATTAATGTGTGATCCAGCCCTGGTAGTCTGGTGGTTCCCCCTTCCCTCCCATAAACCTGATCATTGGCAAATGTACAATTAATAACCCTGGTGGTCTAGTGGTATCCCCCTCCCTCCCAGTAGCCTGATCACAGGCAGAGGTAAACACAAACCATGTCCTGGCAGTCTAGTTGCCCCCCTTCCGATCCTGACCCTCCAATCACCATCCACTGTACTTATGAAATATCTCTGGTGGTCCAGTGGATCCCCCTTCCCCTCCCCACCCAAATCCCCGAAGCCGGTGACAAGTCATTGGCCAAAGTCCTGGTGGTCCAGTGGTAACCCCCGTCCCCCTACCCACAGAGGACTCCTGCCACCCAGCCCTCCCGTCATCAGCGAGTGGCTGCACTCTGTCTGCATACCACCCGGCCACCAGCCGAATGACAGCTTACAGCATGATCTGTAAGCCAGTTGGTCCACAGTGTGATCCACAGTGTGGACGAATGGGCTTGCACACTATACTGTACTACACAGACACAAATCTGTGAATGGGTTAATTCTTGGATTTGTGCCGGTGTAGTACAGTATGGTGGCAGTCCAGAGAAGGGCAACCAAAATGGTGTAGGAACTGCATCAGAAAACATATGAGGACAGATTAACAGAGCTCAATATGTATACTCTAGAGCAAAGGAGGGAGAAAGGTGATATGATTGAAACATTCAAACACCTTAAGGGCATTAACAAGGTGAAAGAGTCTAACATGTTTCAATATAAGAAAAATAGCTGAACAAGAGGGCACAGCATGAAATTAGAGGAAGACCAATTAAGGGGTAATATGAGGAAGTTCTTTTTCACAGAAATGGTGGTGGATGCATGGAATGGCCTACCTCAGGGACTGGTGGATATGAATACAGTGCAGGGCTTCAAACAGGCATGGGACAGGCATAAGGGAACAATACAGATGAGTATAAATAGGCCATTGACAGAGCAAAGGCTGATGGCACATTCTTAAGGTAGAAAAAGAAATGGGCAGATTGGATGGGCCTTGCGGTCCTTATATGCTGTTAACTTCTATGTTTCTATGTTTCTATACGTTTACTGCTTCATCTGTAAATATGGAACAAAAGCAATTGTTCAATATGTCCACTTTTTTATGGTCCTCTTCTTCCCAACCCCCCTTCCCTTTTAGCCTTACGATCCCTCCTTTGGTCTTTCTTGCCTCTCTTATATCTAAAGAAAGTGTTTACCCCTTTTTTTACTGACTGGGCAATATTCTCCTCCATTTGCGCCCTTGCACTCCTAACTGTTCTCCCTGCCTCTGCCTGTTTCTCCTGGTAACTCTCA
Organism: Neoceratodus forsteri; assembly: GCA_016271365.2. NCBI lineage: Eukaryota > Metazoa > Chordata > Ceratodontiformes > Ceratodontidae > Neoceratodus > Neoceratodus forsteri. Next base: position 537,001,762 of record CM057458.1, read on the forward strand.
CTATTCTTCTCCTTCTGTGTCCTCTTATACGTTCTAAATGTTAGTTTTCTTGCCCTTACTTTCTCTGCTACTTCTTTAGAGAACCCTAGCAGTCTCTTTTTTCCCTTGCTGTTGTTAACCTGCCTGACACAGTGATTCATTGCCTTTTCAGTGCCCTCCTTTATTTTGCCCAATGTTCCTTGACTTCCTCCGTTTTCCCTATTCCTGCTAGGGTGACCCTGAGGCATTCTCCCATTTTCTTATAATCAGCCCTCCTGAAGTCCAGGACCCCCGTCTTAGTTTGGCTTGATTCTGTCCCAGTTCTTATATTGAGCCACACTGTACAGTGATCACTGGTCCCCAGGTGGCCACCCACTGTAACATCAGCAACACTGTACCCGTTTGACAGTACCAGGTCCAATATTGCCCCCCCATGAATGGGTTCCTTAACTAGTGGCCTAAGGACCCCCCCCCCTTGCATGGAGTTGAGGATATCCCTACTTCTGGTTGTTGTTGCAGCTAGTAAGCTCTAATTCACATCTAGTAGACTGAAGTCCTGTACCAGCAATACCTCCCCTTTGCATGCCATCCTTTGGATTGCTTCCATCACATCTTTATCCACCTCTGCCTCTTGTGCTGGGGGGATCTGTAGATCACTCCTGTGCAAACAGTGGCCTCAGTCTGTGTCTCCACAGTAATCCGCAGTTCCTCAGCTCCTCCCCTCTCTACCTGCATTTCTGTAGCTTTTATGTTGTCCCTGACATGAACAGCCACGCTTCCCCCTTTTTTACCTACCTTAACCAAGAATACCCTGGCATGGGTACATCCCAGTCCTGGTTTTCATTGTACCAGCACTCAGTAATTGGTACTATCTCCAGTTTCACATCTGCCATGGTGGCCTCTAGGTCAGCAATCTTATTGCCCAGACTTTGAACATTTGCACACATAGCTCTCCAGAGTGTCCTGCCACCCTCCCCCACCTTATTTCCTATTTGACCTTCCTTATTTCCTTCACAATTTTATTTTACAATTTCTCTTTCCTTTTACCCCTTGGATTCCTTTGCTGTTTGGTTCTTTTTGGGATTTCAGTCCCTCAGGATTCCCATTGCTGATCTTGAGTGTCTTGGGGGGCAGTTTATGTCTCCCTTCCTTATTCTGCTTTCCCCCTCAGCTAATTTAAATGCTTGCCAATGAGCATTTTAAACTGTTCACTGAGGACCATGGTTCCCCTCCTGGATGGATGCATGCAGGCCACAGTATTTCTGCCTGAGTTACGCCCTTTGGAACAAGCACCTGTACAGCACTGGTCTTCCGATGCAATTGCAGGCTCCAAACTAACTATCTAACTGAAAATTGTTGCAGGGCTTGAGCTGAAAATATTTTACTCATGATTCAGGATATTTTCACACTATAGCGCAAAACAGACAGGGAATGCTGCTCTCTCAGGGTAAGTTGCTGCAAAGTCCAGATGTAGACAGACAAGCCGAACTAAGGAAAACAGGATCTCAAGCTGGCCAGCCCAGCTTGTGATGTCAATGACCCAGGTTCAGAAGTGAACTCAGGGCACAGGAAGGCTAGCTGGTGGAGAAAGGTGGGCAAATCCTGGCACTCAACTGGCCCATGGCAGAAACTGGTGGAAAGGCAGCCTGGGCCTGAGCTTTGGGGGGTGTGTGTGTGTGACAGATGTTGATGCACATCTTATGGAAGTGAGGGGCATCCATCCTGACATCACTGCATGCTATGTCTCTCAGGGGGACAGAAAATGGAAAAGGCTAGCAGTTATAACTACTAACAAGTAGGGGACAGTCATGATGGGCTATTAGGCCTGCTCATTTATTTAACATTTTCAACAGAAAGCATGCGTAACAGAAAGCATGCTTAACAGAGAAAAAACAAGCATTTTCAGGTGCACCCTAGGGAAAGGGGCAAATGGGAACACAACAAACAATATGGTACAATAAAAGGAACATAAATTAATATACAGCAGTGTCCAAAAGCGCTAACGATAGCTAACGTGAAACAAGGTACAAAATGAGACAGTGGGTCGGATTTTCAGAGAAATCCGACTGCCGCAGTCCCCGGGTGCATCAAAGATACAGTGTACTGAACTTGTGGCAGTCTAACAGGATTTTACATCCCATGCAGCAATTTCTGTAAATTAGACCATCTTTTTGTGGTCTAGCTAGCCTCAATCCCAGGACCCTTTTCACGGTGCTTGTGCCAAATATTTGGTGAACCCTGCCATTAATCAGGTAAACTGTCGCAGCTGTATCTGACCCACTAAAATCAGACACAGTTGCAGCAAAACTGCCAAAACTAGGTGTGATCAAGTCCTGCACCACCCAATGAAAATTAGGTCCAGTAAGTGCAAAAACAGAGCTTCTATTTGGAATTCCTATTTCATGTTAAAAGTGTAATTTTATTACAGAAAATCAGTTTAAAATTAGAGACTGTTTTTGTCTTAAAACAACATCTTGCTGGATATGCAGCAAGGCAAGGAGATTATGTGGGGGTGGATTCCTGATGCCATCCAAACAAGTTCTTTAATTGATATTATCAAACAAATGAACTGTAGTCTGATAGCCCATCCCAACCTTTTAGGTCTTATCAGGTGATTAGAGACTTTTCAGCTTCTTCTGCCTCTAAAGTAAACAAAATGTGCACTCCGAAAGAGTTGAATGAGGGTCTTTCCAGAATGTCTTTATCTTGCAAAGCATGTACAGATTATATCACAGCAGCTAGTTATGGTACAGTAACACTGAATCAAGCTGACTTCCCTTCCCATGTACTGTGACACTATACTGTGACACTGCATGCCATGTTCACTGATGTTATGTTTCAGTGCAGTCATTTTCCCTACAGTGAGGAACACAAAAGCGATACACAATGTTTTCTGTTTTGTTTGTGCTAAAGGGACACATTCATGTGCAGTGGCCGACATAGTTTGAAAGCCCATGAAAAGTTTTTTCAATGGAGGTATTGGGCATACTTATAGCTGGAAGCAGTCCAGAGATATAGATGACTGAGTCTGTACAATATAAATACTACATTAGAGCAGTGGCGGAGGCAGGTTTAGGAATGTTTGGGAGCCAGGGAGGGCCATTCAGTCAATCACAGGCTCCACAATGGGCACTAAACAGTGAATAAAGTTGGTGGTGGGGTGCCACTATTCACACTGGGGCAACCAGGAGGAGTGACTACCCCTCCAGCACCTCCTCTATCTCTGCCACTGCATTAGAGCCATTTTTAGAGCACTGTGATGTCAGTGATGATCAAGAAGTCCTTAACTCAATGCAGTTCATGTAACTGATTTGCAAGATGGCACTTCTACATAAATGCACAGTTAGTAACTGGTATCTATTCTAAAACTGGATTCCAGACTCCAGCATCCTGATTAGTTAGACCCCATGTGAATGCCACACGGTATTCAGATGGTTCTTGTGAGCATTCCCATTGCTAGATGCAGGGGCAAGTGCACCGAAGGAAAAGTACTTCCTTTTAAAAATTTTACAAATGCAAAAATACCACTGACTCACATCACCACATTTCATAATAGCAGAAAAGTGACTTGGGAGGTGTGTGTTTTAAATAAGGAATTAGACATGGGAGAGGGTAGTTTATACCCCAACTATTAATGTCCAGAATGGTGTCAGAAGGGATTCTGGGGCATAATTACTCTCTTGAGTGTCCTAATCAACTTCATTTTTAGTGAGTTTTAAGGGCTTTTTGCCAGTGAGGTACATAGAATGTGAATAGAAATGGTATTGTTGTTTTGAAAAGAATAACTAGAGGGACGAACACACATTAGGGAAAGTTCAGTGCTATCCAGAACGTTACTTGTGTCAATTGACTTTATGCCCAGCCCCAGGCCCAGTCCTTTTCTGAACTTGAATTCCAGCATGTTGGAAGGACAAGAACCTTGCCGTTTCAATTGGTAGGTTTAGGACTTTTTATTGCTACTTTATGTGATAAATATCTTTCATTTCATTGTGTGTCTTTTTTCTGTGGGGGGAGGAAATGCTATTTGTGGGGAAATAAAGTTTATCTAGTTTTATTTTTTGGGGGGGGCTATATGTTTGCTCACTGCATGCGATTCTGCCGTTTTGTTTGGGTAAATTTAGTTTTATCTTTTTTATCTATATTTCAATTGTCTTGTGAATATGTAAAGAAGATTGTTTTCTTTGTAGGGAAGCTGGGGGGGTGTCATGTGATGTAGATGTGATTCAGTTTATTTGCATATTTATAAGGGTGGATGCATTTTTGAGTAGAGGCACAGTACTGGGTAGGGGGCTATTATGGATTGGGGGTGGGGTTATTATTAGCAATAAAACACTCCCTAGTCATGATTTGCTACCCTTTAAAGTACCCTCATGTGACTGGCTCTCGACCAGTGAGGAGGCATAACTGGTCAGACCCCACAGTATAATGACTAGTAATCCCATCCCCACAAGAAACGACACATCTTTGTCTCAATGTGTTAAATGTGGGAGGGATTGCCTCACAGTAACCCACCCCTTCGTGCCTTACTGCTTAATTATCCATCAGCTATCAATAATACCATATAGCACTCTGTGGCAGTTTACCAAATGTTTTATTTATATTAAAAAAAAACTAAAGAGTTATACTGCTATACCAGTAAAGCGGTAGCTTAAAAAAAAACTGAGACAACCACATTTTAGCATTTATTAATTTATGGGCAAGGTAAAATAACATATTCATAGCAGTGAAGCATCCAATTAAAATAATTAAATGTACAGCAAATGCAGCAGTTTTTATTAACATTTGTTCTGTACATAATTGTGGACTTTTGTTTGGTGTTTACTGTTAGAAAAATTGAATTTGGCAGCAGATAATGACTGCTTGCATAACCCAGTTTGCCCATTTTTTCCCTGTTCAAACTGTCACCTCAAACGCTAATTGATCTCTTTCTCCACCCTCCCTGCTTTCCACTAAGGCCCTGTACACATTACAAGTGAAGATTTGTACCGTTTTAAATAATGGTTTCAAAACGTTTTAAAACTCACCACAGTAGCCCGTCCACATTATTGTTCACCGAGTTTGAACTCGATTGTAACACGGTGAACTTCCATCTCCATCAGCAGCGAGTAATGTTTTTAAACTCGGTAATCCTCCGCGATTGTAGCACGGTTATGTTGGCACCCTAATTGACAGAAAAATTGCAGGTAACATGCTTTCCTCCTTTAAAACATTTTTTAAAATGGACTTGAGACTAGCTCGAAGCAGGTTTTAACATTTCTTTGAAACCGAGCTATATGCAGACGGGCGCCTGCTTTCATGTGACTTAAAACATTTTAAGTGGCCTGATGTGTACAAGGCCTAATATTCCCTTGTGCCTATCCCATGCATGCTTGAAGCCCAGTACTGTTTTCGCCCGCACCACCTATGCTGGAAAACTGTTCCACGCATCCGCCATGAAGCAATACTTCCTCGCATCTCTGTCTTGAATTTACTCTCTTCCAGTTTCATTGCATGTCTCCTTGCTCTTGTACATCTTTTCTTCTAAAAAATACCCCCCTTTTGTGCCTTATTTACCCCCCATGGCATATTTATAAGACTTTTGTCATATCCCCTCTCACTTGTCTCTCTTTCAGGGTGTACATACTGAGGCCCTTCAGTCTCTCCTCATAGGACTTCTGATGCAGATCTGGCATTATTTTGGTTGCCCCCCTCTGGACTGCCTCCATCTCCACTCTATCTATATCCTTCCTGAGATTTGGTCCCCAGAACAGGATGCAATACTCCAGACGGGGTCTCACCAGAGATCTATGGACACAGTATAGTGTAGGGGTTAATGACACCAAGCTGCAGACCTGGAGACCTGGGTTTGAATCCCATGAGCCCCCAATTACATACTGTATTACCCTGAGCAAGTCACTTAACTTTCTTGTGCTCCCAGGTCATACCTGGAAACAAGCTCAGGCTTAGTGTGCCTTACCTGGTTAAACAATTTTCCCTTTCCCTTTCTTGTACAGTGACAAGACTACCTCCCTCCCTCCTTCTGCTGGTGATACCCCTCCCTATGCACCCCAACATCCCCCTAGCCTTACCTGCTGCCTTGTCATGCTGTCCCACCATCTTGAGATCATCAGATATGATTACACCCAGGTCCTTTTCCTACTTGGTGACTGTCAATACCTCATCCCATACTGTACTCAGCCTCTGGGTTTCTGTGGCCTACAAGCATGATTTTGTACTTTTTATGTTGGCTCGCGCGTGCTCGCTAGCCAACATATTGCATTAGTAGCAGATTTGGAGGTGCAGTCACTGTGAGCGAATGCAGGGCACGCATCAGTAGGTGCGTCCCTCATTCCCCAATAAGCCAGCATGCAGGTGCATACACTAGCAATATGTAAAATGGCCACCAGATCAAACAAAAGTGCCGCTGCAATGAGAGCCAAGCTCGTCACGCAGTGGCACAATAACATGCCTCCCGACGGGCCTTTCCTGGTGAAGCACTTTACTAAACATGGCAGCACTGACTGCCACAGCCACTTCATTTGCCGATGGGGGAACCCACTCCCCATTGGCATGATGCCCCCCCATTCCAAGTGTGTGCTGAGGGGATGCCTAATCCCCCTTGGCATCATGCGCCCCCAACAGTCTTTCCTTGCTGATGGGGGGCCTAATCCCCATCAGCTTCAGTCCCCCCTGCCTAGTTTAGTTTGCCAATGGGGGAGTCCACTCCCCATCGGCATAATGTCCCCAGACCCAGATGTGTACTGTGTGCCGAGGGAGTGTCCAGTCCCCCTCCACATCATGTGCACCCCCACACCTATTTCTGTGCCGATGGGGGGCACAATTCCCATTGGCTGTGGTCCATCTCCCCATTATGCAGGTGGTACACTGGAAGCCCATCCCAGTGTACCAAACAAACACCTGCAAAAAAAAAGAAAACCAACCCTCGTTGTCTTTTTTTACCTGTAAAAGAAGAAAATGGTCCCTCGCAGTCTCTCCTGCCACCTCCCCAACCCACACCCACCCTCTGCACACCCTGCCTCCCCACAGCCCCCCTCACCCCATACTTACCTATGGAGTCTGGTGCGATGATCTTTGGTGGACCGGGAACACATCTGCACTCTTCAAAGTTGACCGCGAACTGAAGAAATGCTGGCAAGCTGTATAATGGCATAAATAGGGTTTTTTCAACTTTGGTGCATATCTTGGGCATTTTGGGGAATTTGTGCATCAAATATTCAACGTGGGGTTATTGGAACCCCTCCTCATGAATTCAGTCACTGTCATGGCGTTATTCAGTCCCGAAAGGTGATTTCGCAGTCTTTGCATGGAGTCACCTTTCAGGACTGATTAATGAAATAAACAGTGCCACTGTCATGAGGTGGTCTCTCAAAAACCCATGTTGCAAATTTAGTGAAAAATAAAAAAAATGACTGTTTTACAAGCACGCGTTGCGCAGTTTCCACGTACACTCGTAACTTCATGAATTTGTAATATTTTCACTCCAGATTTTCAACATTGCCATTTTGTCACACCTCCTTATGAACAGTACAGCTGCCATTTTACATATCCTGGCCGAAATGTGTTTTCACTCTTCCAGTGCAGAATAGCATGGTGGCTGTGGGAGATCACTTTTAGGGACAGATTAAGAAAATGACAGTGGCACTGTTCATGAGCAGAGGTCCTAAAATGCCTGCATTGAAAATTTGGTGATGGAAGTCCATAAAATGACTGTGTTGCAAGCATGTGTTGCGCAGTTTCCACGCACCCTTGCAACTTCGCAAATTTGCAATATTTTCATGCCAGATTTTCACCACTAACATTTTTTCACACCTCCTTATGAACAGTACAGCTGTCATTTTTCACATCCTGCCCAAAATGTGTTTTCTCACCTGTGGCACACAATGGCGTGGTCACTGTGGCAAATCAACTTTTGTGACATATTAACAAAATTACAGTGCCACTGTTCATGACAAGAGGTTCTTAAAAAGCCTATGTTGAAAATGTGGTTAAAAATATCCCCAAAATAATTGGGTTACAGATGTGTCTTGTGCAGGTTCCATATCTGCTCATGACTTCACCAATTTTGCATATTTTCACTCCAGATTTTCAATCTTTCCATTTTTTATGCCTCCTCGTGAACAATGCAGTTGTCATTTTCCACACCCTGCCCAAAATGTGTTTTCATTACTGTGTCGTCAAATGGCATAGTCGCTGTGCAAAACCACCTTTCGGCTAACAAACTGATAGTGCTGCTCTTCATGAGGTGGGGTCACAAAAAGCCCATATTGAAAATATGGAGTGAAAATACCAACGAATGCCTACATCATTAGGGTTTCCAACTGTAGCACCCCACCCTGCAGAGACTGACAGGCGTCAGGGGTGTGACTTGGGATCATTGGCTGTAATGCTCATGCCATTCCACCCCCACCCCCATCCTGCAGCCAGTCACAGGCATTGAGGTGTGCCTTGGAGTCTTCTGTCCTAAAGTACACTCCATTCTCCTATACTGCACCCATCTCAGCGTATTTCCTTGTGGAATGAGGTAAGTATAAAGCCCAAAACACACCACAACACTTGTCAGTGTCTACAGGGTAGGGTGAGGTTAAATGGCATGAGCGTTATAGCTGATGACCCAAAGGCACACCCCAACACCTGTCAGTCTCTGCAGGGTGGTGGTAGGATTAGCATCAGTTCAATACTTCACTGCCATTCCTATTATGCATCTCTAACTCCTGCACTACCAATGCCAGCGAGATGACATTCGGCATTGACAAATGCTTATTCATACTGAAACCCAACTGACAGACTCTTGACCACTCCTTGAGTTTTCTTAGGTTTCTGCACATTCTTTCCACCCTCTCTACAGTGTCCACTCTTGCGGATTTTGGTATCATCAGCAAAGAGGCAGACCTTTCCTTCCAACTCATCTTTAGTGTCACTTATAAACACATTAAAGGGACAGTAAATATTGCAGGCGTCAGGCAAATTGTGAAAGCCCATAAAAAATATTTCAAATGGGATATTGGGCTTACCTGTAGGTGTCAGGACTCTTGAGTTATGAATACCTAACTTATCTATAAATCAAACCAAGGCAGCAGCCATTTTATTGATTCATGAGACCAACAGTGATGTCACTGAGGAGCAAATTGTAATTAACAACATGCAACTTGCCCCTCAGAGATATCACTTCCTGTTTTAAAATGACTGCTGCCTTGTTTTGATTTGTAGATTAATTAGACAGTTATATCTCAGGTCTCCTGACACCTACAAGGAAGTCCAGTGCCTTGTTTGAATTATCTTTTCATAGGCTTTCGCAATATGAGTGACTCCTGCAATGTTTACTGTCCCTTTCAAAAGGACTGGTCCCAGTGCTGAGCCTTGTGGCACACTACTGGTCACCTTCCCTTCCCCAGAGGGAACTCCATTTACCACCACCCTCTGTTACCTTTGCCTATCATTTATTAATTTACTTATTTATAATTTTGAAAACACCTTGGAGAACAATTGCTCTTTTCCAAAGGTTCCACGTCAATATAGGGCAAAGGACACGTCAACACATCAAACACTCACCAGCTCTAGGGAAGCTTGGTCTGGTACAGACAATGAGAGTACAACCAAGGAAAAATCAGACAGATCATCAGTTATGGAGTATCATTATACAGGAGGGAATATAGTCATTGAAAACAATTGCAAGCAGATTTCTTAAGAGAGTTCATTTTTTAGAGAATGCTTAAATGAGGTCATTTTATCCAATTTGTTACTCAGTTTGACATCTTTGGGCCTACTCCTAAGTTGCCCAGTTTCCTTATGAGCCTTCTATATAGAACAGTGTTGAAAAATTATTGAAATCTAAGTAGGCAACATCTACTGCCCTACCCTGATCTATTTCTCTGGTCACCCAGTCAAAGAGGTCTATCAGATTTGTCTGACATTGGAATCCTCCCCCAGTAAATCCAAGTTGCCTCAGGTCTTGTAACCCACTGGATTCAGGATTCTCCACAGTCCTTGCCTTTAGAAGTGACTCCATTAGCTTTCCTATCACCAATGTCAGGTTGACTGGGTTATAGTTGCCAGCCTCCTCCTTGCTACCATTTTTGTGAAGCAGGACTACATCTGTCCTCCTCCAGTCCTGCGGAACCACTTCTGTTTCCAGTGAGTTGTTAAAAAGGATTGTCATAGGTATAGCCAGTACCTCCCTGAGCTCCCTCAGTACCCATGTGTGTGTACTCCATCTAGCCCCATCGATTTGTCCTTTTTCAGATTTGTGAGACCCTTCAGGACTCTCTCCTCTGTAAAGGGACTTGTGTGTACCTCCCATTCTCCAGTGCCCCTGTTGCTTTCATGTGGCACATCTCCTTCCCCTTCTTCTATGAAGAGTGAAAAGCAGCATTTGTTCAGGATATCTGCTTTTTCCTGACCCACTTCTGTGCAGTCCCCACCTGCCATTCTTAACCTCACAATTCCTCCCCTAACCATCCTCTTTTCACTTATGTACCTAAAAGATATCTTGCCCCCTTTCATTACCCCCTAGGCTATTCTTTCCTCAGTCTGCACCTTTGTGCTCCTCACCATTTCCCCTGCCTCCTTCTGCTTCTCTTAATACACCTCCCAGTCCTCTTCCTCTTGCATCTCTTTATACCTTCTGAAAGCTACCTGTTTAGCCTTTATCTTTTCAGCCACTTCCTTCAAGAACCATAGTGGTCTTTGTATCCTCTTGCTTTGTTAACTTCTTTTGCATAGAGTATTTTTTGCCTCCTCCCATGCTCCCTGGCCAGCCATTCCTTCAGGTCACCTAAGACCCACTTCGACACTCCATCCCCACTACCAACCACCACCCCACATTACAGCACCCTGGGTAACCTGACATATCCCTTCGTTGGATGGGTCCCCCCTTCTGAGGGGGAAGGCGCTGGTGGGGCCAGCCAGTGCTACTTACTTGGCCCGGGTGCTGCTGAGGTGGTTTGAGCTGTCCAGGGCTTCATGATGGTGAGGGGTTGGCAACCATTACATGATGGGGGGGGGAGACAGATGGTAACCAAACAGGAAAGGGATTTGGGGGTAATCATATCTGTTGACCTAAAGGTGGCCAAAGAACGTGCCAAGGCTGTGGGGAGAGACAGTGGGATGCTGGAGTGCATAGTAAGAGGTATCACCAGCAGAAAGAAGGAGGTGGTGATGCCACTCTACAGATCACTAATGAGACCTCATTTGGAGGCCGCATCTCCATAAGGACGTAGCCAGGGTGGAGGCAGTTCAAACAGGGCCTGCACCAAAAGTCATATGATCATTGATAAATTATCACCATCACCATAGAATCATAGAAGCTTGACGGCAGAAAAGGACCATACCGGCCCATCTAGTCTGCCTTCCCCCCCTCAATAGGTATATCCTGGAGGAGAGAAGAGACAGGGGAGATATTATAGAAACCTACAAATATCTAAAAGGCATAAATAGGGTACAAGAGGGTAGCACCTTTCAGAAAAGGAGATGTCCAGGAACGAGGGAGCATGACATGAGGTTGGAAGGGGATAGACTAAGGGGTAGCAGGACAAAGTATTTCTTCACAGAAAGGGTGGTGGATACATAGAATAGACTCCCAGTGGAGGTGGTGGGGGCAAACACAGTGGGGGGATTCAAGCATGCCTGGGACAGGCATAGCCTCCATAGGGGAACCCTAGCAATAGAAACAAGAAATAAAGTTGGAGATCAAGTAGGGTCTGCGACTTTTACAGTAGGCAGGGAAAATGGGCATAGCAGTCATTATCTGCCATCAATTTCTATATTTCTTCCCAGTGTACAGAGAGAAACTTTCCCCCCTCATTCCCTCCCTCCCCCCTCATACCCCTCCCCCCAATGGATGGGAAAGGGAGGTGTTTTAGAACTCTTTCCAACCTCCTGGAAGTGCAAGTGCTACTTTATCTGTTTAGCAGTGTATATATTACTGTTTTCATGTGGTGTGTAGGTCCTTCTCTACAGTTATAAGATTTCAGAACCTGTCTAATTCATAACCCTCCCTTTAGAAGGCAGCTAACTCACTGCATATGACCTATGCACCAAGGTAATTTCCTGCTATGCTATCTGCATAAAATTGAAAATAATAAAATCTTTAATAATAAAAAAAATGTCTATGTTTATAAGTTACATAGTTTGTTAGTTTTTGTTGATCGGGAAGGAGGACTAGGCAATTCTGCCTGTTTTCAGCCTCTCCCTGGAGGAGTGAGGATACAGATGGAAATCAACTCACACTGAACAAGATTAAGCTTTTGGTGGTATTTTTTGTGAATGGATGAAATTTGGCCAGGACAGCAGGGACCCTTTGTGGTTATGTAGCCACAACAGGCTTACCATTCAAATTATACAATGGTGTGTGAAAATCTTGTAACCTCATTGGTCAAAACATGTCACATGACCATGGGTAAATCCCGCATAACCCATGGCTGGGGAATGGCATTTATAAAAAACATAATTAAACACATTTTACATTTATTTTACACATGGGTCTATTGTATAGTCACAATAAGGCACTCCAGGGTGTGAGTTACTTGGTGATTTACCCACTTCTTGTGTGGTTTAGTCACTCAGCTGTGCCTTGTGACACACCACACAAGGCTTGGGTAAATCCCCAATAACCCACACCGTGTTGTGCCTTATTGCTTAAATAATCACCATCACCATAGAATCATACAGTAGAAGCTTGACAGCAGAAAAGGACCATACCGGCCCATCTAGTCTGCCCTTTTCCCCCCTCCCTGCCAGCCCAGCCCTCCCCCAATACTCAGCCCCATATGCTTGTCCCATGCCCTCTTGAATTCTTCCACTGATTTAGCCTCCATCACTCTGTCTGGTAGTCTGTTCCAGGGCTCCATCACCCTCTCCATGAAGAAACGCCCTCTCACATTGCTCCTGTATCTTTTTCCTTGCAGTCTGAGGCTGTGCCCTCTAGTTTTGACCCCCTCCTTCCTCTTAAGTAAACCCTCTTATCCCACTTTATTGAGTGCCTTTACATATTTAAAAGTTTCAATCATGTCTCCCCTTTCCCTCCTTGTCTCCAGCATGTACAGATCCAGCTCCTTACACCTCTGCTCGTATGACTTTCCCTGCATACCCTGCACCATCTTGGTTGCCCTTCTCTGAACTCTCTCCAATGCATCTATATCCTTGTGGAGATGTGGCCACCAGAACTGAACCCCATACTCCAGGTGTGGCCTCACTATGGCTTTGTAAAGGGACATTATTACCTCTCTCTTTCTGCTAGTAATGCCCCTGCCTATGCATGCCAACATTTCATTGGACTTTCCCACTGCCCTGCTACATTGGATTCCTAGCTTAAGGTTCGAGGAGACTATGATCCCCAGATCCCTCTCCTGTTCTGTTACTTTAATTTTCTCCCCACCCTGGGTGTACCTTGCTCTTCTGTTCCTACTCCCCAAGTGTATCACAGCACAGTTCTTGGCATTAAATTTCAGCTGCCATGTCCAGACCATTTTTCAAGTGTCTTTAAGTCCTCCCTCATGTCCTCCACCCCCCCCCGGGGTGTCCACCCTAGTGCATATTTTTGTATGATCAACAAACAGGCACACCCTCACCCTCAAACCATCAGCAATATCACTGATGTAGATATGGAAGAGAAGTAGACCCAAAACTAACCCCTGTGGCCAGGGCTGCAGCTATGAATTTTGGGGCCCAGGACAAGTCAATTGAAATGGGCCCCTATTTCTCAAACCATCTAATGCCAGGGGTAATGCCAGCTCCTCAGGTGGGCTAATCTTGAGCTCGGGGCCCCGGACAATTTCCCCATCCCCCCCCATTACTGCGGCCCTGCCTGTGGCACTTCACTCTTCACCCTCACTGTCCTGGAGTACACCCCGTTTAGCACCACCCTCTGAGTTCTTTCTGACAGTCAATCCTCCACCCAGCTTGTTATTTTCCCACCCAACCCCAGGCTTTCCATCTTGCTCATCAGCCTCCTATGGGGGACGGTGTCAAAGGCCTTACTGAAGTCCAGATAGCCCATGTGCACTGCCCCCCCCCCGGTCAATCACCTGAGTCACCCAATAAAAGAACTGAATTAGGTTTGTCTGACAAGACTTCCCCTACACAAAGCCATGCTGGCTGCTGTCCTGCAAGCCACTCTCCGCCAGGTAATCCACCACCCTGTCCTTGATTAATGCCTCCATTACCTTCCCCACCACTGACGTGAAGCTGACAGGTCAGTAGTTCCCCTTCACCTCCTTACTACCTCCCTTGTGTAAAGGCACTATGTCTGCCCTCTTACAGTCCTCTGGAACTCTTCCTGTTTCCAGGGAGAAGCTGAAGAGCCTTGCCCGGCTGCGCCAACCTCCTTAAATTTCATGATCCTGGGGTAAACTCATCAGGCTCCACCGCTTGTCCACCTCAATCTATCTAGCTCTGCCCTAACCCTATATACAGGGAATGGGCTCAGATCAACCCTATAAAGGTGGTGATACAGTGCCCTATTTTGCAAGAAACACCTTCTCTGTGGCAAAGTCCCCCAAAATGAAGCAAGAGGTCCACTGCATCAAATATATGATGCATGAGGTGAGAATGATGCAAGCTGAGAATGAGGCAAAGATGAGGCAAAAATATAATGCATGAAGTGAGATGGAGCAAAACTGACCACAGGTTGTGCCAAAATGATGATGCAGAGTGAAAATGACGCAAGTTGAGCCAAAAACATGAAGCAAGCTGAGTCAAAAAATGAAGCAAATTGAGTCAAAAAAATGAAATAAATTGAGTCAAAACCCGCATGAATGGAGAAAAGTAATGCAAAGTTGAGTTTAACAAAGACACAAATTGAGTCAAAAAATGAAGAAAGTTGGGTCAAAAAAATGAAGCAAATTGAGTCAAAATCAGCATGCATGGAGAAAAGTGACACAAAGCCAGTTTAACAATGACGGAAGTTGAGTCAAAAAAAAATGAAGCAAACTGAGTCAAAAAATGGTGCATGCAGCAAAAGTGATGCAAGCTGAGTCAAAAGTTACCATGAATGAAATGGCCAAGACAATGGTCTGTTATGACACCCAAACACTGCAAACTAGACCTGCAAGGGAACATTGGCTCTATAACCAACCCCCTACATAATATACTGTACCCTCACCTTTATGTGCTCCAGTGTCAGTTAGATCAGCTCTGGCTGGTCTAACAGCAGCATGCATCTTTGGCTCATTGTCAACAGTTTCCACCTTTGAAAGACCAAAAAAAGGGATGGTTCATCATTTTGTTTGATGCAAGCCATTACGACATGGCACATGCATTTTTTGATGCAAGCCTGATGCCAGTTACTTTGGTGCAAGCAGTTCTGCTTTTGACACATGCAGTGTTAGAAAATCAGAATTGATGCAAGTTTTGACTCAGCTTACTCCTTGCGTCATTCTTCTCTGGCACACGCACTTTGCATCCTTCTTGGCCCTTTGAAACTCGAGCCACTGGAGTCTCAGATTTAATACAGCCAAAGGCCTGATGCTACACTTGGGAAGGAAGACAGAGGAATGGCCTATCTACAGTGTAGGACTTTCTTTGTTGCAATGCAAGAAGAAATGGTCCTAGGAGTCACTGAACAATGAGCTGAGGCATGATTAGCAGTGTGCACCTTCTGTCAAGAGGGCCTACATAATGTTGCAGTGCATTAAAAGGAGGGTGAATAGCAGGGTAGGGGAAGTAAATCTGACACTTTTCAAGGCCCTGATTGGACCTCACCTGGAGTGCTATGCATAGTCCTGGGCTCTTGTAGAAACAGGATATTGAGTAGGTTGAGACAATGCAATGCAGGGGCATCTGAATGATCAGTCATTTAACATGGAAGCTTCAGGGCAAACACCAAACAGTGGAATACAGTTTGGGAGTACAGCTAATGATGAGACGTGAATGTTCAGCACTGGGGATAAAATGAGGAAATTGTCAGCAAGAGGTGAGGAAGCACTAATGGGAGACCTGAATCTGCTGGACATAGACTGGGTGTTCCCAGTGGCCCAAAGTGCCAGAAGCCAAGTACTGGTAGAGGTGCTACAAGATTGCCTTCTTGTACAGTAGGTCAGGAAACCTAGTAGAGAGGTAGCTATCATGGATCTGGTACTCTCTAACATGTATTACACTGGGGACATCAGGGTTATGGAGCCACTGGGGTCCAGTGAGCACAATTCAATGTGGCTTCGGACTGACCAGGAGTCCTGTCACTCCCAACTCAAAACAAAAGATCCTAGATTTTAGAAGGACAGCTTTGGGGCTGGGTGAGCTGCTTAGGGAAAGATTGGCAGAGGTAGGGAGGGCAGGCGGAGGAGGCCAAATGGGGTAAGATCAAGAGCGGGATAGCCAAAGCAACCAATGCCTGCTTTAGGCAAGTGGGTAAGAACAGAACATGTAGAAAACCAATGTGGCTTACCAAAAAGCAAGAGGAAGTGGTTAGAGCAACGGTAAGAGGGCAGTATTTTGGAAGTTCAAGGGAAAGCAGAATGAAAAGCAATGAGCGAGAACATTTAGAAAACATAAAGGATACCAACAGGACAATCAGGAAGACAAAGGCAGATGCAGAGCTAAGAACTGTGGAAGGGGCCAGGGAGGGAGAGAAAGTCCTCTTTCGTAATGTTATGGAAATTAGGAAAATGAAAAAGGAAATTGTGATGCTGTTGAGCGGGAGTGGATGGATGGAAGATAACAGCAAAAAGGCAAATATCCTGAATAAATGTTTTTGTTCAATATTTACAAAAGAAGAAGGAAGGCTACTCCCTGATTGTGGGATTAGGGCCTGTGGAGTGCAGGGACATAGAGTGCGCAAGGGATTCAGGACCATGAAAATGAACAAATCATCGGGACCCAATGGCGTGCACCCTAGGGTGTTGAGGTGAATCAGATGCTGGCCACACCACTGACTGATCTATTTAACTTTGCTCTGGATTGTACCAGTGGATTGAAGGGTAGTTTATAAGGTTCTACACCACAAGAGTGGGGGGGCAGAGATGGCCACATACCAGATGCGCTCTATACCAAGTCAAGCCTGTTTTAATTAAAATAAACAGACTTACCCAGGGATTTCCTTCCAGCTCTTTTAATACTCCCATAAAATGTTCTCATGCAAACAAAAAAAGCAGTATGACTGCTGTGTTTAAAGCAAGATTATGAAAGTGTCTCAGAGCTAATGTCAATGTCCATTTAAAGTGACAATGTCTTCACGTCCATCAGTAAACAACTCACAGTGGCATTTCATGTACGGCATAGACATGGTAGCAGTTCAGTAGAGAGAAAGCAGGTAATTATACTAAGTAAGTAACAGGGTCACTGGAAACCTAATTCCAGTGCTTCATTCATCTGGAGCTTCCTTAAGAAGCCATGTTTATGCCATACTTTAGCTGTGATAAAATCCCTAGGTCCATTTATTTTAATAAAGAAAGGATACTTTACTTAGTATAACATTTTGGAATGCATCTAATGTATGGAAACTTTTTGGGAAAGAGATGATCTGCAAAACAACATGTCAGTAAGCCCAACCGCGATAGGGTTACAGAGACTCTGTACGGCAAGCAAGCAACTGATACTTCAGCTTGGACTTCAGCAATATCTTCAACTCTGTACTACACTGTTTGGGGGGGCAGGACTTAGTGGGTGGTAGTTAATGGGGCATTCTCAGGGTAAGGGGGTTACCAGTGGGGTATCACAGGGATCAGTCCTAGGGCCAGTGTTGTGCAACATCTTCATACGTGACATAGCAGGGGGTATACAGAACAAGGGCTGTCTCTTTCTGACAGCACCAAGATCTGTTGGAGGGTGGACACAGGTGAGGGAATGGGGGAGTTGGATGACACAGATGGTGTCTGGTGGAGCGTGAACATAGATGAGGGAATATGTGGGGGTTCTAAGCTGGAAGAACAGTCTTTGCTGACAGAGAGGAGTGAAAGCACCTAGTTTTACCTTAAAGGATTATTTATATTTATATTTCTCTTCATACTAAAAGTAGCAGGGTAAGTGAGGAGAAAAAAGAGATTTGTAGGCAGCCTTTTGGGAACTTTGAAACTTGTCTTTAAAATTGTATGTACCTATTCACTAATTAAGTAATAAGGCACTCCAGGGGGTGCGTTATAATGAGATAATGGCCCACCTCAGGTGGATTGAAGCACGAGGTGAAGCCGAATACTTCCACCACCTTGATAAGGGCTGTTAGCCCACCATAACGCACCCCCTGGAGTGCCATATTGCTGCTGTGAAATGGGTTCAACAGTATTAGTTAATGGGAATTGAAAAATTAAAAATTGTGAGGCTTATAAATTATTTAAAAGGTGAAAAAAGGCCGGCCTGGTGGTGTAGAGGGCTGAGGCATTGGACGCCTTACTTCTCACCACGCCGGTGACCTGTGTTCAGGAGTAAGCATGGGCTGTTGGATGTTGGAAAGGGGGGGGTGCGGTGCAGGATTGCACTGCTGTGTTGCAGTTCTCCTATCTGGGAAGGGATCTGAGCTTCCCTCAACTCTTGGCTGCCTCAAGGTGGAGGCCAGCAGGCAGTGCAAGCCGAGGGAGCCAGGCACTAGGCTAATAGGGTAGGAGGAAGGGGCCATCACCAGAGCAAGAGGGCTCATGCGCACCTCCATGCACATGTGTCTCTCTGTCTGGGGCTATGGGGTAATGGGGAGAAAAAACAGGTGATGGTCAGTTGAAGTGGAACGGTCTAAAAGTATGTGGTCAGCCTGTTGGTCTGGGAGTACTTTCAGCCAGGCTGTTGTACTGGGATAACAGCCCAACTGAAAGCAACTCACAACCAGTCAGGATTCAAGATTCTTTAGACTCATTTCACAATGTGTAACAGCTACTTTTGGGAAGGGTAGAAGGCCAAAGGTAGGCCAAAACATGGAATAGAAGCAACATCCTATCTAGGGTAGGAGTATAAAGAGGTTTAAATAAAGGCACAGTGGAATGCAAATAGAACAAAATAAAGGGGAAAACTAGAAACATCCTATCAAGAGTAAGGGTACAAAAGTATTTCCAGGTAACACATGAAGAACAGGAGCTGAGAATGCTAGGAATGGTGCAGTACAATGGCTGTGGGGGACAGATTTTAGAGAGACTTACAGTATGGAGACTGCAGTGCTGCCCCATCAGCACACACCTCTCTAGATTGGGAGCAGAGTTTGTTAGACTCCAGGCTGAGTTAACTAGAATTTGTGAGACCACTTCCCCTACCAAGGAGCCATAAAGTTTGCCTCCGTTACCTCACAGGATTCCAGGGTGGAGGAACAGCTGGACTATGGTGGGCTTTGGAAGAGTGGGGGTAGTAGGATAGAAGCACATTCTTTAACTGGTACCACTGTGTAATTCCTACACCACTTTGTTGGGGTGGGGCTGCTGGGAGGAGGCACCCATGGTAGTGACCAGGAAGCATGTGCAGGCCCTCAATAGTGGAGATCCAAGGTAGGGTGGTAGAGGACCCCAGAGGAGGAGGAGGAGGAAGCCACGTCTGGTAGGAGAGCTTAATTGTGAGGAGCATAGTTTTGGGAACAGGACGGGGGGAGAGGCAGGTTAGGTGCCTATGCAGCAGTATGGCCCAGAGGGATGGGAAGTGGATCCTGAGGATTGCTAGGGCAGCAGTACCGGAGGGAGAGCTGGATGTCATTCTCCATCTGGGGACTAATGACCAGGCTAGGGATGGGGCTGAAATAGTGTAGGGGGAGTTTAGGGAGTTGGGGATCAGTCTTAGACAGGTAGCTCACTCAGCGGCTTTCAATGAGGTGCTGCCTGTCTATGACAGGGGGAGCAGAAGAATCTCTACACCAGGAGCTTCAATTCATGACTGAAGGAATGCTGCAGAGAGGAGGGATATGGTTACATTTGGGCCTGCAGACCAACCAGCAAGGCAAGAGTAAGCGCCTATAGAGGGGTGATGGCCTGCATCCCTTCAGGAGGGAAACTGCAGTCCTCAGTGGATGGTTAAAATGTTATTTTGAGGCGCATTTAAACTAGCTGAGGGGGTGTCAGAACGAATCTTGAAGGCAGAAACTGTCTCCCCAACAGGGTGAAGTAGAGAGTAAAAAGAACCCAAGGGGAGAGGAATCCCACAGGGTGAAAATTAATAAAAGAAGCAGAGGAGAGAAAAGTGGTAAGGAATAGGAGCATTACAAGAGGGAGGGGTGGGAGGGGCACTGTGGAGCCAGAGTTAGATGGTGGTCGGAGTTTAGAGCTCTGTATATTTACTGAACTGCAAGTGCTCAGGGAGGCATTCCATGCTGAGACCAGCTTCTCTAAAGTACACGGTTTGGTGTCGGAAAACCCCAAGAATAATAAGGGTCAGAAGGACAGACCACCACCTGAAGGATCAAAGCCCAAATATGCTTCAGGAGCTGCCGCTACAAGATCAAGCCAGGTGAAGCCACCAGACCTATCGGAGGAGGCCCCGGAAGAAACCCTTTTGACATTGGGGGGTAAAATTAATAGATTGATACAGATGCTCTCCAGATTGGTGGATAAATTTGATTCCCTCATGAACAGACTTGTTATGGGAACCGTGCTTGTTTCTTTTCAAAATTCTACTGTGGAGGCTGACAAGTGAGTGGATGCCGTATTGGGAACGGCTGCCACTTTAACAAAAGAAAACATACACCTTCATATGCGTCTTGAAATGCTGGAAAGTCAAGCTTGTTCCTTGAATATCCACTTAGTCATAATGCCTGAACAGAGGGAAGTGGATCACCTCCCTTTGTTTCTGATGGACTGGCTGAGTCAACAGTTGGGGGAAGCAGTTGTAAGTCACCTGATATATATATATATATATATATATAAAAGCATATCGGGTGACCCCCATGTGGTAGGCTAGACAACCCAGACACTCCCCGTGCTTTCGTAATGGTGACTGATGGGGTGGGCAGTAGGGACTTTCTATTAGCCCTGGCACGTCAAAAGGGGCTATTGCTTCAGGATGGGAAGACTGTGAGACTATGCCCTGCCCTAAGTTATGCAACACAACAAAAGAAGAAATGGTTCGATGGAGTCCGGGCCCGCCTAAGCGAAGCCAAGATCCACATGGTATAGTATTTCCAGCATGAACGTGGATCATATCAGATGGAAAGGTATTTATTTTTTCAGACATGACTGATGCATTGAAGTGGGCCCAGAGGAAGGTTTCAACTCCACAAGCTTTTGCTGACCAACCAGAATCCTCGTCTGATGATGAAGCTACTTGAAGAAGAAGAAGTATCAGTATTTATATAGCGTTTTCATACACAGTATCCCAAAGCATTTACAAGCAGTGCTAGACTGGTAGTGAAGTGACTGAATGTGTGGTGGCGGCCATATCACACATCATCACCCACACACAGCCTGGATAATTGCATGAACCGGTATATGGGAAGGGGAATGTTGGCCAGGACACTAGGAATGTTCCCTGCTCTTTATGAAGAGTACCCTGGGTTCTTTTACTTCCACCTGGACACCTACCATGATGGGCAGAAGGGACCTCGGTTTAACGTCTCATCTGAAGGACGGCACACCCCAGCAGTACAGCACCCCCCAATACTGCACTTGGATACCAGTGATTTTTAGGTATAAGTCTATCCCAGTTGGACGAGAATCCATGACCTTCTGGTCCAGAGGTGGATGTGCTACCAATTGAGCCACGCTGACACACTTGAACTAAGGGTGTGGTTATTCCTCTTGTTTATCCTTCTTTTGGGATAAGGTGGTGGGGTATTGAATTGTTCCCAGGTGAGACCTTTTGCTGCCATTATCAATTGTTTTTTGGGGTTTGGATTGCTGTAGCCCTGGGAATACCTGCCACAATACATTATATACTATTTTACTTTCTATGTTGGAGTGTTGTCCTTTGAGTTACTGTTTTATAGCCTCCTACACCAACAGTTATTATAGTCTGTTTAAGTACTCAGGCCATTTTTACTTATTGTATGTGGTACTTTGCATAGTATCTATAGACTGTGAGAATGCATAGTAATTTTGTCCATACCGCTATTAGGAAGGAGGATAATTTTGGAAATTCTTTCCTGGACTTTGGATTTTTTGACTTGAATCATGCTACTCGTGGGCCATTTTACACAGTATAAGATGATTTATTTTATTTACACTGTATGTTGTAGGAATCTGCTTTTCCTCCTATCAGATGTATCTGTATTGCATCAATCTACTCTTATTACTGTATGTATTAGGAAGGGCAGCACCCTCAGAAAGATTTACCTAATATCGAATGCTTGATGTTCGAAGCACTGTTTACATGTTTTGGTAATAAACCAATAAATATAAATAAAAAAAAGGAGGGAAGGAGGGATGACAAAAAGGAGAAAGGGGGGCAACCAGCAGAGTGGAGACAAAATCTGGAAGGTCATACGTGTGAATGCTAGAAGTCTAGGAAATAAGATTCGGGACCTAGTGGCCATTAAGGCAGAGGCCAACCTGGATATTGTGGCCATTACCGAGTTATGGTGCATTGCAAACCATGACGGGGACATGGGCATGCCAGGCTATATTCAGTTCAGGAAGGACTGGATGGGACTGAAAGGAGGGGGTGTGGTGGTTTATGTGAGGGACAGCATAAAAGCAACATTATACAAAGGCAGGAAAAAATTCTGGACTCTGATTGGTCAGTCTTGGGCTGGACCCGTGATGATAATCAGTACAACATCAGCCTCACTGTGAACCTGCCGATGAGCATGAGCATGCTGAGCATTTGCTTGATTGTTTCATCTGCTCTTAAAAAACAAAAATATTTTTCCACACAAAAACATCTTTAAAATTAATTTTTTTTTTCTGTATAACAACGAGCCATTGTATAATAGCAATAATGCCCTCCAGGGTGTGTTTCATTTGGGATAATGTCACGCCTCAGTTGTTGGACACACTCGGCCTGCGGCCTCGTGCCCAACCACCTGAGGCGTGACGTTATCCCAGCATGACACACACCCTGTCGGGCATTATTGCTTAAGTGATACAGGGAACATAAGTGGGCGCAGAGGTACTGTGTGGACCCGCTCCTTAGCTACCCAGTTTGCACTAATCTCCTATGTGGAACGGTGTCGAAAGCCTTACTGAAATTCAGGTAGGCTATGTCCACTGTTCCACAGTAATCTAATTCCTTTGTCACCCAGTCCATGAAATCTATCTGAACCTCAGCTGCAAGTGTTGCAGGGTAAGGAGCAGGGAGTTTTCAAGCAAACTGATAAGGTCAGGAGGGGGATTTTTCAGGGTCATCAAAAAAACATCATGGGCCAGATATTGAAAAATTAGCATGGGCGCTAACCAGCATTTGCCTGTGCTAGCCAGGTTTTGTGCCTAGGTTTGAGGTGAGGTGTACATCCTCAGTCCTCTGCAGCACAGGCTAAACCCGTTAGCGCCCAAGTACTAACATAACATTGCGCCCATACAAATGAGGAGGTCCCCCCTGTGTACCGTTGTAGTGGCAATTTCAAAAGCTTGCACTGGCAGTAAACGGTACCCAAAGCAGTGTTATTTACTACCTCTGGAAACCTAGTCTTAACTAGGCGCAGAGCCCCCACACCATCCTACCATGGCAGAAGTGCTATACTGCAGCTGCCCTCTCCTGTTCACCTATCCCATGACACAGAAAAAGCTCCCTGTTGTCAAGGGGCACCCAAACCCTCTGATAACCTGTCCTGGTAGCACAGTGTAGTCCCTGGTTTCTAGTGGCACCCTTCACCCACTGATCACTCACTCAGTACTTCTAAAGTATTCTCTTGTGTCTAGTGGCAACCCCCCCCCACCACCATCTGATCACTGTCCTAGTACTTCTAAAGTATTACTCCATGGTATAATAGTGGTCCCTACTCTCTAATCACCCATCCTAGTACACCTAAAGTATTCCCTGATGTCTAGTGGCACCCCCGTACCTGCTGATCACCCATCCTGGTGATTCTGGAGATTCCCTATGCCTAGTGACACCTCACTGATCTCCCATCTTGTATATTGCTTTGCATCCCTGTTGTCCAGTGGTATCTTGACCCCCCCAACTGCCAGCCACAAAATGGACTGGTGAACACTGAGGGTTCAGTGCCCCGCCAACTACTTCCCCTGCACCTAGCACATCACCCAGTCAACCACCCTTTACCAGTGATGCCAGTGCCACAGCGAGCCCAGTATGATGACTGGCATAGCCCTCCTCTCACCTCCTCAGCCAGCCACCATATGTGGTTGACAGTGCACATACAATACTGTATGCATGCTCACTGCCAACACATATGGTGGCCCGCTTAGGAGGTGAGAGGAGGGCTTTGCCGGTCATTGTATCAGGCTCACTGCATGGTCCTGGCACCACTGGCAAGGGGATTGGTGGGGTGGTGTGCTGAGTTGCAGGTAGGGCAGGTGAGGGGCTGCTGAACCACCGATGTTCACCAATCCATTTGGCAACTTGCAGTTGGGGGTGGGGGTACCACTGGACACCAGGGATAGTCTAGGTTACATGGGTCCTGAGAGTAGTGGGTAGGATGCCAGTGGACACCAGGGATGCAGAGCAATTTAAGGGATTTGAGATCAGGGGAGTACCACTAGTCATCACGTACTCTTCAGAATCACCAAAATGGGTGATTGGCAGGTGTGGGGTGCCCACTAGACACCATGGAATACTTTGGGTGTACCAGAATGAGTGATTGGAGGGTAAGGGGTGCCACTAGACACCAGGGAATAATCTGCAGTAGCAGGATGGATGACTGGAGGGTGGGAGCTGTCACTAGACAGCAGGGCATACTCTGGAAGTACCAGAACAGGTGATTAAAGGGTGGGAAGTGACACTAGTCACCAGGGCAGACATTATCTGCACCAGGACAATTGATTGGAAGGTGATGGGTGTCACGAGACACAAGGGAATCGTGGACATGAACCATGGGGGGATCAGGGAGTGGGGGGTGCTGGTGAACATAAAGGAAACCTGTCAAAGTACCAGGACAGGTGTTTGGTGGTGGGGGGTGCTGTTAGCCACCAGGGATGATGTCAAGATGGGTGCAACTGGGCCAATGCTTCCAATGCAAATGAACACATAATAGGCATTCAAATGGTCCCTTAGCACCTTGCATGCCCAATGGGCTCATTTGCATTTTGTAGCTGAATATTGAGCCATGGCTACCAGCAAAATCTTGGCTGGGGTGCACTTTCCTCTGGGCTGGACACAGTCCAGGTCCCTGCTGGATCAGCACAACGTGACTTAGCACTGTGCTGACATCAGCCTATATTCAGTTGGATAGTGCTGGTCCACTATCTGACTGAATATCACAGCTTCTCAGTAAGGTGCAGGCACAGTGAAGACCTTTGAACTCCACCTTTGTTCATTTTTGAATGTCTAGCCACAGAAAGGTGTGACAGAGAGCTCCTGCCACTCTTGAGGACTGACCTCTTCTTAAATCTGTTGCAACAGTTCTTCTGTTTTCATAGCTTAATTCATCCTTTATAATTTCTAGTCCATAAGATTGGACACCTTTGGACACCCCCCCTTCCCTTTCTTGACTATGCTATAGTGCCCTGTTTAATTTTCCTTTTCTGTCTCAGGTCCTCGTGCAGGGAGGTTATTGTGGTGACCTCCAAACATATGTAAAACAGGTTGTGTTTATCATTGTTGGATTTAGAATGTAATAGCACTATGTCATAAAATACCCTGATGTATATACCTTATGTTTATTAAACCTGTGAATGTTGAAAATACCATGGCACTAGGTGTTTTTGATAATAGTAAAATGTACTAGGTGACTATTATAGAAGTTAAGTTAGTTGTGCTATTTAAAATCCATGTAAATTGCTGTAAACTGAACAAGTCTGAAATTTCACAGTGATTTGCATATATCCCATGATGCTTTGTATTATGGAAGTATGCATGATGTTGCATTTCTTTGAAACTTGATTTGTTGCCAATACCCTTTGGGAAAACCCCTTTTCCAGTGATTCTGCATTGAAGTTCTTTGTCTATAGCCTGTTTTGTTTTGTTTTTCTTTTCGAGCCCCCACTACCCAAGCAAACAAGGCTCACATAGGGATGAAGGGTTTTCACTAAAATGTTTAGATCAGTGTCACTAGGGCTGACTAAGTGCAGAGAAAGGACATACATAGTCTGTTGCTGCAAACTGATGTACTGAAGAAGGAATATGCCGTTGCTGAAGGTTATTTATTATACTTTAAATAAACATCACACAGAGATTGTGTGTTGAACCTGAAGTTCGGTGTCTGGTCCATCTGTTATCCCACAATCCCGTCACAAAAGGGAAACTCAATAGTACTTGTGTTTTTTTTTTATTTGTTTATGTGTGAAAGGAAGGACTCATTAGTAGAAAGAACATTTTATTTATTTAGTTTGTTTATTTTGAGAGAATGTTATTATTAGGGTCTAGTTAAAGGTTTTTATATATGGCTAAAGATGGCAGCCATGTTTGTGATGACAATCAAGAATGAGTGCAGTGGTTTATGAATTTGGTCAGTGAGTTGCCCAAATTCCAAATCCCACTGCCTGAGTTTATTCACCTGTGCAGTTGTGAAGAATTTTGATATGAGTCTCAGAACCTGTTTAGCCTACCAAGAAGCAGGAGATTTCCAACCCATTTTTGTAAGGGTTGAATTGTTTACCTAGCAAGGTGATTAGTGCTAGCACTACTGTATAGCTGGGTTCAAAACACAATGGGGCAGGACAACTCTAAGGGGAAGACAAATTCAGAGAGTAATACATTGCAGAGCATCAGGATAGACTTGATTGTCTTATGTTTTTTTTTTCTGTCATCATTCAATGTTTCTAGGTTTTTATGTTTGGAGGACAAAGGCAATAAGGAGAGGCCGGTAGCAATGAACAGGTTCACCTTGGAGAAAAGGAGACTGACAGATGACATGATCTGTCTTTTGCAACTCAGGGCTATCCACCAAACTGAACAGACAAATGTCTGATCTGGTATCTTCTAGCCAGATGCAAAAACATACCCTGAAGCTCAGATGCAGTTTACTCAGGGGTCATGTTAGGGGTCTTCTTCCCCCGGACAGCAGTGAAACTATGGACCAGCCTAACAGCACTGCTGATGATTGGGACTGTTATCCCCATCCTATCCCTTGACTCAAATAAAGGAATGGGAAGGAGAGAATCTTAGAAGGAGGACTTAGGATGGTTCGTCATCAGAGGTTGGATCAGAGTAAGGTGAGACATCTGCAGAAGAAGTCATCTTTAGGCCAAGAATAATCTTATGAATTACAGGCCTGTACTGAGTCTTCTACTCTTTAGGGAAGATTGTCTAGAAGGTGGTGGTGGTGGTGTTGGAGCAGTTGAAGTCTCACCTAGTTAAATTCAATACCTATGAGCCTCTCCTGTTAGGATTTAGACCTCGCCACAGCACAGAAACTACTCTCAAAGTGCTCCATGATATCCTTACTGTGATGGACAGAAGGTGTCAATCTACCTTGGTCCTTCTTGATCTCTCATTGGCATATCACACTCATGTGGCAGGTAGCAGTCATCCACTCACCCCAAGGGTGAGCTTCACATGGGATGGTCAGCCATCATCCCCTGCCATCTCAAGTGGATTCCAGGCCCCATCCCAAACCTGGGTCACCAGCATTGTGAGTAGCAGCCCTGATGCTGTACCAGCAGGCCTGCCCTTCAGTTGTCAGCTGTGTGCTTTAGTGGTCACTGGTGGCAAGTAACATATTAATAGAACAGTATTGCATGTAGCTGGCATTACTCCTCTTGTGTTTAAGATGATTTAGCCTACAATAGACACTGTTCCCTGGCCTTATGTGACACCAGGGGTATCAGGAAAAACTCCAAGACACAAAATTGAAGATCTCACATGGGAAAAATAAAATGAATGTGGCACCACATTTTTAGCTGGAAAAAATGAACAACATGGATCAACAGTACCAGCGAATCAATAGATGAGATTTATCTATTTTTGGATGGAATACAGCAGGGTAAAATCTGACCTACTTTTTTGGTGTCATTTTTCAGCTACCTCGCTTCTTTAGGTTCCAGACAGAGGCTGGGTCAGAGAACAGCTGCCAGTAGGAGGGGGATCAAATGATCCACACAGACCAATCACCAGCTAGCAGGAAGTAACAGGAGAACTATAAAAAAAAACACTCCTAATATCTCCCAGTCACATTTATGTCCCAGAGCATTAGTGGAAAAGAGCAGGAGTGGAACTGGATTGGCAGCTTAGACACTGGTGCACATCTACATGCGACAGCAGGCATGTAGGGAACTCTGCTGGTCCACTGAGGCAAGGTAAAGTACCTGTTTGCTTGATACTGCCTGTGTAAGGGATTACTGGTAGAAGGGAAGGGGGTAACAGCAGATGGAAACCAGTTCATACAAGCAGATACTACCAGTTGTGTGGGAAGGGAGAAGACACCCTATATAGGGTGGGCTTAAAAAGGAGCAAAGGCAAGTAAAAAGGGGCAAACTAAAAGCACTTATAGTGTGGAACTATAGGTAACACCCTATCTAGGGTAAGGGTAAAAGAGGAATAAAAGAAACAAAAAGGAATGACTAAAAACACCCTACCTAAGGTCAAGTAACAAAGGAGTTAAGCAAAGCAAAAAAGGGGAAAATTAGAAACACCCTATCTAGGGTAAGGGTACATGTTCTTCCAGGTAACATAGTGAGTGTTGGAATGGGAATGTTGGGAGTGGTGCAGTGCAGTGGCTGTGGAGTGGCAACATGTACCCTTATTGTGGAACATGCTACTGGAGGAGGTGGTATCACTGCAGACAGTGAGCAGCTTCAAGAGGGAGTGGGACAGGATCAAGGGAAGGGTTCAAACCATGCGTGGAAGGGGGGTGTGAGTGAAAAAGGAGGAAAAATAGTGAGTGGGCAGGGTCGGGGGGCAGCTGCAATCTAAATGGCTGAAGTGTTGCACACTCGAGCAGACTAGATAGACCATAAGGCCTGTATCTGCTGGCAATTTTGTACAGTATGTTCAAATGTTTGTATGTTTTCAGAGAGAACATTTGGAGACTGAGGTGCTGCCCCATCTGCATGCACATCTCTGGGCTGAAGAAGGTGGTCACTAGACTCTGAGCCAAGATGGCTAGGATTCAGGGGACCTCTTCCCCCACCCAGGGGCCACCGAGTCTACCACTGTTATCCCAGAGGATGCCAAAGTGGAGGGCCAGCAGGACTGTGGTGGGCAACGGGAAGGTGGGCATTGCAGATTGGCAGCACATTCCTCAGTTGGTGTCACTACTAAACTCATTCACCGCTCTGATGGGATGGAAATGCCAGGAGGAGGCACCCTTGGTAGTGGCAGGCAAGGATGAGAGGGTTCTCCCTAGAGGAGTCCACAAGGTGAGAAGGAGTGGACCCAGAAGAAGAGGAGGAGGAAGCAACTTCTGGTGGGGGACTCAATTGTCAGGGGTTAGATTTTAGAACGGGAAGGGAGGGAAAGTGGGAAGTGAAGTGCCTACCTGGTGCCGAGGTTCAGAGGGATGGAAAGTAGATCCTAAGGATCACTAGGGCAGCGAGGCAGGAGGAGGAGCTGGACATCACTGCCCACCTTGGGACAAATGATCCGGCTAGGGATGTGACTTGGATTGTGCAGGTGAGTTTTAGGAAGCTAGGGAGGGGTCTTAAGTAGTTAGTGTACTTGTTGGCTTTCACTGAGGGGCTGCCTGTCTGTGGCAGGGGGAAGGATAGTGCTCTCCACACCAGGAGTTTCAACTCATGGTTGAAGGAATGGTGTAAAGAGGAGGAGTTCAGCCACAGTGGGGACTGAGGACCAACTTGGAGGAATAAGGGCCTATACAGGGGTGATGGCCTGCATCCATCTGGGAAGGAAATCACAGTCTTCAGTGGAAGCTTAAGTGTTACTTTGATGTACACTTAAACTAACCAAGAGATGTGGCAGAAAAAATCAGGAAGGCATAAACTGCTCCCCAACATACTGAATTAGAGAAAAGGGAGGATTCAGGGGGAGGTAAATACTCAAGGGTGCAAAATAAAGCAAAAAGCTGTATGGTTGAAATAAAAGGGGACAGGAACAAGAAATGTAAAAAGAGAAAAGAAAAGGAGCAGGACAAAAAAGGAAACAAGGGGGTAGCAGGCAGACTGGTAACAAAATGTAGAAAGCGATGTGTGCAAATGCAAGAAGTATAGGAAATAAACTTCTAGCCCTAAAGGCCATCATGGTGAAGGCAGACCCTGATATTGTGGCCATTACTAAGTCGTGGGTCACAGGAAACCACGACAGAGACACGACCATACTAGGCTACACTCAGTTAAGGAAAGACAGGATTGAAAAGAAGTGAGGAGGATTTGTGCTGTATGTAAGGAAGAGCATCAAAGCAACAGAGACGCAGGGAATCTGGGGGGGAATTAAGGGGCTGTGCATCACCCTAGAGATGAGAAATTAAGCCACTATTTGCACTGATGTGATCTACAGACTTCCAACACGGGGAGAATTTATATAAGTCACTGGTGGAAGCTGTTGGCTTAATGTCAAAAAAAGAGAAGGTGCTGTTGCTGGAGAACTCCAATCTGCTGGATGTAGATTGGAGTCTCCCAGCCCCAGGTTCAAGTTAGAAGCATGGACATCCTGGACTCCCTGCAGGGGGCATTTCTCAGGCTACTATTCAGGAAGCCCACTTGTGATGGGGCAATACTGGACCTGCTTCTCACTGAGAGGGATAGTATTGCAGAAGTCAAGGTGGGACACCACCTAGAGACCAGTGATCATTGTACATTGTGGTTCAGCATAAGGATGGAAGTGGAAGTGAACCGCACAAGGAAAAGGGTCCTGGACTTCAGTAGGGCAGATTTACTAAAAAATGGGTGAATGCCTCAGAGAGGCAGGAGGGATGACTTGGGTCAGGGAGTCATGGTGGAACAGTGAACTAAATTAAAGGAAGTTCACCAACAGGTAAAGTCCAAGCACCTCTGCCTAAGCGCTCAAGACACAAATAAAATAATACAACAGTACTTGTAATATTATGCTCAATCTGTTGATGCTGATAGCATACAAAAACAAGCAATTGTCAATGCCGAATGTTTGCTTGCTGGCATTGGCATTGGTAGTGCAGGAGTTATAGAGCTACATAATAGGAATGGCAGTGAAGTACTGAACTGAAGTCAATCCCACCAGCACCCTCCAGAGACTGACAGGCATTGGGGTGTGCCTTTGGGTCGTCAGGCATAACGGCCATGCCATTTCACCACACCCTACCCTGCAGACACCGACAAGTGTCACGGTGTGCCTTGGGGTCTTCGGCCCTTATGCTCACCAGATTCCATCAGGAAATAGGGTGAGATGGGTGCAGTGTAGAAGAATGGGGTGAACTTTCGAGCCAAAGAGTCCAAGGTACTTCTCGATGCCTCTCACTGGCTGCAGGGTGTGGGTGGGGTGGAATGGTATAAGCATTAAGGGCGACAATCCCAAGTCACAGCCCTGATTCCTGTCAGTCTCTACAGGGTGAGGCATTATGGTCAGAAACCCTAATGAAGACTGTTTTTATGTGCTGTTGCTGTGAATTTATTGTAGGAAAATTTTGACATCTGTTTATTGGTTGGATCTGTCATGCTGGATGTGGTTGCAAAGCAAACAGTCCTGCATTGTCTTCTCATTTGCTGACAGCAACAGTTGAATAATCTTCATGGAACTTTTTTGTTGCTTGAGAGTCACCAACCAGCTGTGGAACAAGAAACAATATGAAGGACATTATTACATGTACCTTGCTTTTTGATAAATCAATATCATTGTTTGTTTAATATGACCATCTGTCTAGTCGATGCACTAAGTTGATGTAACATCAGCTCTTAATTCAATAAAATATCAGTTAAAAAAAGAGACAGAAAGAGTTGAGAGAACTTTTTTGCAACAAGTATGGACACTGATGTGCACTAATGCCAGGAGGCTGGGAAACAAAACCAGTGACCTCCAGGCAGTAATGGCTGATGCAAATTTGGATATGATGGCTGTGATCAAGATGTGAGTAACTCAGCCCCATGAGTGAGATCTGCAGGTACCAGGATACACATCATTCAGGAGAGACAGGCAAAAAGGAAGAGGAGGAGGAGGAGGAGGAGGAGTGGTGTTATACTGTATGTAAAGGATATTATATTTGCCTCAGGAATCCAGGAAGCAGGTAGAGCTAAAGGGACTGACACAGTACTGCTACAGACAGTAGTGGGTGGAGGGTGATAATTAGGACAGAGATTGTGTACTGGCCACCATCACAGAGGGATGAGACAGGCAATGAGTTGAGAGATGAGACAAGCAGGATGGCGGAACTTGGGGAGGTATTAATACAGGGGAATTTCAATCCGATGGATATAGACTGGAGCACACAAGTAGCATCATGCACTAGGAGCCAGACCATGGTAGAAAGAATGCTGGAGACATTTCTGTACCAGAGAGTCATGGCACCCATTAGGGAAGGGGCCATATTAGACCTAGTCTTGACAAACAGGGACATCGTAGGGGTGGTAACGGTGAGGGAACCCCTGGGTTCAAGTGACCACTTTACTGTGTGGGTTGAGAGCAAGCTTAAAGATGAGAGGGCTTACTCCTGGGTTAAGGTCCTGGACTTTAGAAGGGAACATTTGGGGAGGATGAGGAAGGTAATGGGGCATAAATGATGGAGAAAGTAGGAGGCAGTATAAATGGTCAGAAAATGGAATCTTAAAGGAAAGTACTGGAGTTGGCAGCTCTCGGGCAAAAATGGTGGGGAAGGGTAAGAGGGGAAAGAAACCACTATGGTTCTCGAAGATCACTGCAAAGACATTAGGGGAAAACTGAAGGCATTTATTAGGTATTAAAGAAGTTACATTTAGGAAAACAGGGGACATACTAAGAGAAAAGGAATGTGGCAAACAAGGAATTGAGACAGACACCCAATTAATACCTGGGTGCAAAGAGCCATATTTCCTAATTGGAAACTGCCACATCATTATAACTCACTAACGATCACCCTCTACTGGGAGTCCAGAAGACAATCCAAGCATCTTAAAAAGTACAAGCAGAAACTCACTCCAACCTATTATGAACTACGAATGGCATCACTGAAACTCCTGCTCCTCCTACTTTTAATATCTGGTGGGATACACCCAAACCCTGGTCCTGTTGCACTGAAGCCGACAAAAACAGGGAAAGTTGGTAGTGGTCTCTCCATTATCACTCTAAATATCTGCAGCCTCCTTCCCAAATTGGCATCTCTTCAAACTCTCGCTGGACAAAACCCTGATATACTAGCCATTGTGGAAACCTAGCTATGTCCCAGCACCTGGATCATGTGGTCTCGCTTGAAGGCTACAATCTTTCAGACTCGACCGGGCAAGCAAGAAAGGTGGGGGCTGTGCTATCTACATAAAGGACAACTCTCCTGTCAATGCGAGTTCACCCCCACAAATACGCAGATGCAACCTCCCTAACAAACTGCTTCTTGGTGCACAAAACAAAGTTCTCACAGTGGCCGCAGTCTATATCCCTCCAAAAGACCACCGTGCCAGTATTAAGTCTGCACTTGATTTTGTTAGTCTGCAGCCCTCTGAAAATGAGCTCCTCCTCCTCGGGATTTCAACATAAACTGGCTCGCCTCTGACACTGGCTCTTACAAAGATGACATCCTAGCAGCAAACCTGACTCAGATGGTAACCTCCCCCACCCGGAAAAATTACAAAACTGGTACAAGCACCCTTATTGACTGGGTTCTCACAAATCACCCTGACCGGATAAAAAACATTAAAATCCTCCCTGACTCCCTCAGTGACCACTCCCCAGTGTCCTGTACCTGGTCTAATAAATTTCTCAAGCCACCCCCCAAAGTTATAACAAGCAGAGTATTGCCTTATGGGAATCTTATCAAGTTGAAAACCCATCTCCTACAACAGGACTGGACGCCAATCCTTGAATCAACTGATATTAATACCGCACTAGAATACTTCATTAAATCTTTCAACTCTGCATGCGACTTATATGCCCCATTAAAAAAACGTAAAATCAAAGCGCTATCAAATCCATGGATTACTGCCAAACTACTTGCCGAGCTCAAGGTTCGGGACCACCTCTGGGCAGTTGCCAGAGACACAGGCTCACCTCATGATACCCTAAAATACAAGCAGGCACGAAATAGATGTACCTCACAAATTAGGCAAATGAAGAGCGCCTATTTCAAAAATGCCCTTGAATCCACCTGGGGTGATGGAAGAGCTTTTTGGGACAACATCCGAAACATAATGGGTAAACAATCAAAATCGTCACCTACCATTATGAAAGTTGATGGATCCACCACTCTTGACCCAAAGTCTATTGCAGATGCGCTTAATAAGACATTCACAGACCTTAGCGGGTCCTCCCCAGATTTCTTCTCGGACTTACCTTGCCTAGCCTAGTATCACAAAACACCCTCGTGACAAACCACAATTTTACTTCAAGAAAATCAAAGTGCAAGCACTCAAGTACATAAGAAAGGCCTGCTCCAAATCCAGAACAAGTAGTGACATGCTAGATCTAAAAATCCTGTCTCTCACCCTGGATGAAGTAATTCACCCCCTTGCAAAAATTCTTAATCTGTCACTTTGCCAAAGTCAATTTCCCAACAAATGGAAATCTGCCATAGTTACGCCAGTGCACAAAGGGGGGGACAAAACCTCAACAGGAAACTATCGACCAATATCAATACTCCCTCCCCTCTCCAAAGCACTTGAACGAATAGTGGCAGACCAACTCTCTGATTACCTGGACAAATACAATCTACTCTGTAATCAACAGCACGGCTTTAGGAAAGGACATAGTACAACAACAGCCTTACTTGATTTCTCTGGAGAAGTCCACTCAGCCCTGGACAAAGGGTGCCAAACAGGTGCAGTCTTTATCGATCTTACAAAAGCTTTCGACACAGTCCATCATGGCCTACTTACCTCCCTACATTCTAGCCTAGGCCTGGCCGAAGGTCCTTGTGCTTGGGTAAAAAGTTACCTGTCCAATCGGTCACAGGCTGTAAAAATCTCTAATGAACTCTCCGACTTCAAACCAGTTCTCTCGGGTGTACCACAGGGATCAATTCTTGGACGCTCCTCTTTAGCCTGTTCCTTAACTCCTCCCAGATATCTGCCAGGAGAAAATAATCTTATCGCTGATGATGCTGTAATTCTCTCTTCCCACAAGAATCCAAACTCCCTACGAAAAAGCCTGCAACTTGCTTTCTCTAGTGTTGAAAGGTGGTTCCTGGATAGTAAACTTGTGCTAAACCACAATAAAACAAAAGCCATGCTCTTCTCCAATCACCAAAACAAAAATAGGCATACTCCACTCACCATACAAACCTCTGCGGAATTACACTGGACCAAGTAAATACTTTCAAATACCATGGCATCACTTTTGACCAAGGGCTCACCTTTGCAACCCATTGACAACACTCGAAACAGTGAACCAACGCCTTGGAATACTATTCCGTAACCGTCAATTTCTAAATCAAGCGGCATTGAGAATAGCTATACAGAGTTCCATAATCTCAATCATTGACTATGGCCTTATTATTTATGGCTCAGCCACCTCCACTGCTCTAAGGCGTATCTCAATCACTCTAAATAAGGCCTGCCGGCTCCTCACAGGGGCTCAAAGACTGACTCACACGTGTGATCTGTACTATGAATCAGGCTGGTTGAACCTATCAAATCTTCTTATTTATCTCACCTGCACAATGGCAAAAAAATCTATCTTGGGACTGACTCCATTATGTATTCAAAACCTACTCCGACTGAATCCTGGCTCACGACCCTCCACCAGATCTGAACGCCAACCGTTCCTGGTTCCGAGATGCCAGACTGCACAGGGACAAAGATCTTTCACATACAGGGCCCCGACATGGTTCAATGCGCTTAGTCCACCTACTCTATCCTCAACCTCGCTTGAAGCTTTCAAATCCATGCTCTATGCCCACCTCACCACCACTAGCAACTGTGACTGCGCTAGATAAAGACTACTACTCCTCATGTCCATCCTCACATCTGAGGCCTCTTCCTCCCTGACTAATGAACCCTCTGGTACCTCTACTACTTCCTGTCTCCCACCCAAACTCACTCCCCCCCTTTTTTCCTGTCCCCTCTCACTTACTCTCCTGCTCACCACCTTTCCCTCCTCTAGCCTCCTTTGGCGCCTAATGATCCACCCTCTCCCTGGAGTTTCCTTAACCTTGAAATTGTCTACCGCTAGAACCTGTTATAGCTTGTTTTTCTATGAAACTTAAAAACGTTACTGCCTTAAACTGTTAATAGCAAATTTATGATGTAACTTTCCTGTCTGGTTTTACCTGTAATGTGTATCATGCTTTGTTAAATGTTCTTTGTGACGTGGAACCTTTGTAAAAGAGCCCTGGCTCAAAGGCATTAATTCCTAGACTAATAAACTAAACTAAACAGGCAAAGGCAGAACTACAGTGTAAGGCAAGCAAAGGAAGTTAGGGAGGGTGACAAGGCTTTTTTTCACTACAGTATGTACACAGTGCAAGAGCAATGCAAAACCAACAGAGTAGTGATCAGATTTTTCTTTTTTCAAAATTAATAAACTTTATTAAGACAAAAAGAATAACAATGCATACAGGACTCATCAAATCCTGGAGATACATATACTTTCATTTTATTTTTATTTATTTATTTAAGTCTAGGATTACAACAATAACTTTGAGCCAAAGCTCTTTTACAAAGATTCCACATCATAAAAACAGTACAATACAGTAAGTACAAAACAGTGTAATACAGTAAGGTAGCATAACTAATAACCATGGGAGTAACAATGCAATAGACAGGATAAACAATATTAGTGTGAGGTAACTTAGGAGAAGAACAGTGTAACAAACTGGTATGGGGTGGAAAGGAGGGAAGGGGGCACAAAGGAAAACACAAAGCGGGTAAGGTCACATGCGGGGAGGTAAGAGCAGCCAGTGGCCTTGTCAACAGCACAGAACAGAAGTATCATATCTAAACATAACAGGGTGAAGTACTAAAGGAGGGAAGGGGGGAGTCAGGAAAGGGGAGGGAAATGGGAGAAAAGAGAGTGGACTATGGTGACTATTCATAACAGTCACAGGAGCGAGAGTCAGTGAGATGGAGCTTAGATTTGAATGATCCAAGAGTGGTAGTGGAGGAGATGTCAGGGCTGAGCTCATGTAACCAGCTGGGCGCTCTCTGGGCAAAGGATCTTTGACCCAGGAAGGTGCGACAACAGGTTACCTGGAGGAGCTGGGATTCAGAGCCCCTGGTGGTTTGAGGATTCAGTCTTTGATTCAGTAAGGCTTGGACTCCAGGAGGGATGAGGCCCATGGTGACTTTCTTTGCCATAATGCAGGTTAGATACTTTATGCAGTTTGAAAGTTGAAGCCATCCAGACTGGGCATTGAGGTCACACATATGTGTGAGATGGTGGGCGCACACGGTGAGCCTACAAGCCTTGTTAAGGGATGTTGATATTTGCCTGAGGGCAGTGACATAAGCAGAGTCGTAGATGATTAGTCCATAGTCAATGATGGAGACCACCGAGCTCTGGACGACAATCTTAAGTGCATCTGCTGCAAAATGTTGTCTGTGATGGTATAGCAGGCCTAAACGCATGTTGACAGCTTTGGCCACACTGTCTATGTGGTCCACATAGGAAAGATTTGAGTCTAGAGATATCTCTAGGTATTTGAAAGACTACACCTGTTCAAGGGTGCTTCCAAGGCAGGTTGAAATAGTGAGTGGGTGAAGTTTATGCCTTTTGTGAGGGCTATTAAAGAGCATTGCCCTGTTTTTTTAATGGTTGAGGACCAGCTTATGATTGCTAAACTAGTTTTCCACAGAGGCAAAGCCTTGCTGAAGATTGAATTGTAAGATCACTGGGTCCTTGTGGGAGGAGAAGATTACAGCGTCATCTGCATAGAGGATAAGTTGTTCAGGGCAGGATTTCGGGAAGGTGTTCAGGAAAAGGCTGAAGAGTAGTGGACCCAGGATGGACCCCTGAGGGACTCCAAAGTGGACCGGTCTGGAATTTGAGAGGACACCTGCAATTTTTACTCTTTGCGACTGATTTTGCAGGTAGCTATTGAACCATGCTACAGTGTCAGAGGAGAGCCCCTTAAGCTGGAGTTGTTTAATCAGCAGATGATGGTGAACAGTGTCAAATGCCTTGGTCAGATCAACAAATACTGCCCCTGCTAGATTACCCTTATCCAAGGTTTTTAATACAGAAAAAGAAAAGCCACAATTAGGTCCAGGAACATATCATGACTAGGATGAGTACCCCACACACCTCAACACCCTCCTCCCATCCCACCCCACCCACAGAACCCACCCAACCTACCACCGGAGGTGCAAGGTATATATATATCAAGTAAAACGCAGCTCTGAGTCATCCAATCCTATATAAGCCAGTCTACAGGGAACTACTAATAAGCAATATAAAGCAGACCTTATACTGTTTTTTCAATTCAAAGTTTATTGAAATTTTTACCATTACAGAGAACAGGTCTGT
Source organism: Neoceratodus forsteri (assembly GCA_016271365.2). NCBI lineage: Eukaryota > Metazoa > Chordata > Ceratodontiformes > Ceratodontidae > Neoceratodus > Neoceratodus forsteri. The sequence goes on from CM057458.1 coordinate 537,040,132, forward strand.
CATATACTAATATACTAACATACTATTTGCCAACAGATTAGGCCTTACGGTCTATCGAGTCTGCTCAAACCTCAGATCCCTAGTTGGGTGCCGAGGCCCCCCCCTTGTGTTCCAGAAACCCCTATCATCCATCCCCACCACCTTGGGACAGGCCATCATCTGATACATCCACTTTCTGTGTCTGTCCCACCCTCTCTTGAAGCCCTCTACTGTGAATCTCTGAACCAGCTCGCCAGGCAGTGCATTCCAAGGGTCCACCACCCTCTCAGTGAAAAACCTCCTCTTTTCCCCCTCACCCTTCCTCCTTCCAACTTTAAACCATGCCCTCTGGTGATACCTCCCTGCTTTAGTCTAAAGATCCCCTCCATGTTTACCCTATTTATTCCCTTGAGGTGCCTGAAGCCTCAATCATGTCTCCCACTGTCTCTCCTCTCCTCCAATGAAAAAGGCAGACTCCCCAAGTCTGTCCTCATATGTCAAATCCCTAGCACTCGTATCATCTTAGTTGCCCTCCTCTGTACCCTCTCCAAGAGCTGTATGTCCCTCTTCAAGTGTGGTCTCCAGTACTGTACACAGTACTCAAGGTGTGGTCTAACCAGTCCATTGTACAGTGGCAGAATCACTTCCTTGCTCCTAGAGGTGATCCCCCTTACGATGCATCCCAACATCCTGTTTACCTTGCTAGCCGCTCTCCTGCACTGCTCAGAGTTATTCATACATGCATCCACCATGACCCCTAGGTCTTTTTCCCCTATTGAGGTCTCCAGTGCCTCCCCTCCCAGGGTGTACCCATGTTTACGCTTTCCCCACCCAAGATGTAACACCTTGCACTTGGTGATATTTAAATTTAATTTCCATGTGTGAGCCCAGCTTTCCAGGGTGTCCAGGTCCCCTTGCAGGGCCAACCTCCCCTCTTCTCCCTCAACTACTGCTCCCATCTTGGAGTCATCAGCGAAGAGACTCATTTCACATGCTATACCTTCCCTGATGTCTGATATGTATACATTTAACAGGATGGACCCAGGACCGAGCCCCACGGTACCCCACTACCAACCTCTCTAGGGTTCGAGAGCTCACCACAGACCACTGCTCTCTGGGTGCATCCAGCTAGCCAGTTTTCAATCCATCTGACCATCAAAGGTCCTACTCCTAACCCCATCAGTTTCTCCACCAGACCATTGTGAGGGACAGAGTCAAACGCCTTGCTTAAGTCCAAGAATAATACATCCAGAGTATACATGATATATGATATATATACATGAATATACATGAAACAGAGAGCATTTAATCTGAAAATATAGAGGAACAGTTCTCTCTCCCCCATCCTCCTCCCTTCCCTCTCCCTCCCCAACAACCCAGCACAGAACTGCCCCACTCCTATGCAAACTAGGCTATCTTTGTCATTGATTGGATCAGTGTACACCTCAGTTTCTCGAGTGGTACAGGGAAATTTTGTTTGCATTGCAGACTGAATGCCTTATAACTAATTTGACGAGTAAAACCAATAAGTCCAAAAGCATCTAGGGACCACTTTATGTTTTGTTAACAGTATAAGGTCTGCTATACAATTCAATTTACCCAGAATGTTTTGGTCCAACAGCTTTTTGGTCCACCCTCTTTCAGGAAATGACTGTAAACTGGCCTCTCCTGTGGCACAACTGCCACAAACTAGTCACTCAAGATAGGCTTTGGCTTATGCAATTTCAGATACTGCACAATATGTATTGCTTTCCACAGAAGTTAGCTGGCTTTGGCACCACAGTTTCTTCTACCTGTGTTGGGTGTTCACAAGAAGGTAATTTGCTTCATATATTTTGGGCCTGCCCAAAAGTAGCTAATTTGTGGGCCCTCATTTAGCAGAGGGTACACCCCCTCTTAGGACTGAATGAGTTATTCTCACCAGAGATTTGCCTGTTAGATTTCTCTGACTCTTCTGTCCTTATTTGCAAATATCACATAACCTTAATGTCAATGTTGGTCAAAAAACTGGTCTTGAAACATTGGAAAGATATTAAGGAAATCACCTACACAAAGTGGTTACATGAACTTCTGTCAAATCTTAGGACAGAAAAAGCCATTGATAGTCTTAACCATAGACTCAAAAGATTTAGCAAGATATGGGGCCCCTTACAAACTCTATACTCCTTGCAAACAACTGACATCAATGTCTTTTCTGTAGCGTGATATTGTACAGGCCGAAATTAAAGCCATATGCAGCTTCTGGTTACCAATGAGGGCACCATTATATTCACCCAGGATACATATTTCAGAGGAAAATGCATCAGACAACCCTAAAAGTGGGTCTAGATGGATTTGAATTGAGGTCCAAAAGGGGACAACAGTCTCGCAAGACCACAAGACATGGAGTAAAGTACCATGTTCTTTACCACACCTGGAACAAGAATCTGTGGGTAGTCTCCCCATTCTATGCAATTTAACTGGAGTATAATAAAGGTTGTGGATGATCCGACATTGCATAAAAAAGTATCTGTCCCATTTAGTGTATTAATATAAGTGCTTCCAGACAGTGGCCCAGTTTCTTGCAGGGTGTGGACTGGAAGAGCTTGGTCCCAGTAGTAGAATCTGGGACCCTCACTGGCAACCAGATACTCCCGTAGGGTATGGTAATAATATGAAATGTGATGGGAGGTAGAAGCATTGCAAAGAGTAGGAAGAATAAAGGTGTTTAGGGGACTAGACCATGGTCCATTACTGAAGAATTGCAAAGGCTTATGAGACAACTGAAAATATCGAGAACAAGAAGAGGTGGACCAGTGAGATAGGGAACAGGCTTCTTGAAAAGATAGAAGTTTCTGGCCATGAGTAAGTTGATCCGCTGAGTCCACTCCCATACCTGACCAAAATCTTTTAGAGAGGATCAGCCTAGCAATTCAAAAATTAGGATTCCCAAATAGGGGTTGAGATATAGCCTTATACAGTATGGGCAAACTTTGATTAAGGAGCAGAGTTGTAAGTATATAGTAATGGATACCTCCAAGGGGGTATCCTTAAATGAGTGAGGACATTTTTCTTGGAGATGTAGAGAAGTGATCGGATGTTCAATCCTTGAGTGGAACACAAGGAACACTCTGTATCCAGCCATTGTGGAATATAGGGCTCCAAGGGGGTTCCCACTGATGATCCAACCTAACAAGAAAGTCTAGTAAGGTGCACAGCCAAATAGTACAAAAAGAAATTAGGGACCTGTGGGCCTCCATCCCATTTGGTGCACATTCATTTAAACAAAGCTCGGCGGGCCACCTTACCTTGCCATAAGAAGGATGTAAGGATTCTGTGTACCTGATTAAACGATGACTTAGGTGGAGAAAAATTATACATCTGCAGGGGGTACAGTAAAGGAGTGATCAGATTAAAAAAGGGGGGAGGAACTGGAAGAAGATGAGAAGGGTAAGGTGACACTACTGAACAATTATTTCTTTTCAGTATTCACAATGGAGGACAGAAGTCCTCTGCCTGTCTGCAGCATGGCAGCTAGCTGGGAATCACTAGCAGGGGAGCCCATAATGGAAGAGAGAGTACTGAAGGGACTTCAAGCACTGAATGTTAATAAATCAATTAACTCAGATGGGTTACTCCTGAGAGTGTTAAGAGAGATGGTGCTAGCCCTGAAAGGTCAGCTAAAAAAATCTGTTCCAATTGCTCTTTTGATATAGGAGAAGTGTTAAATGATTGGAGGACAGTGAATGTGGTTTCCCTTACATAAAAGTGATAGTTGGGAGGAGCCAGGCAACTCTAGGCCAGTCAGTCAGACATCTTTATTGGGGAAATTATTTGAGTCTATAATTAAGGAAAGGATATTGCAGTTCTGGAGGCCAGTTGCCTGTAGGGTTCCAGACAGCATGGATTTACCAGTGGAATGTCATGCCAAACAAACCTGATTAAATTCTTCAATTGGGTGACACAGGACATGCATAGTGGCTAGACAGTTGATGTCTTGTACCTACACTTCATCAAAGCCTTCAACTCAGTCCCACAAAAGAGACTGATAAAGAAGTTGGGTGACCTGATGGTGGAGAACAAGATTACAGGCTGGGTGAAAAAATGGCTGAGTGAGAGGACCCAGTGGGTGGTTCTAAATGGAGAACCATGAGGGGAAAAGAAAGTCATGAGTGAAGTTCCCCAGGGATCAGTTCTAGGACTGGTTCTTTTTGACATATTTATTTATTTATTGAGTGGCAACCATAACACGAGGGGGCACAGTCTTAAGCTGGAAGGTGGGAGGTTTAGGAGGGAGGTCAGGAAGTACTTCTTCACAGAGTGGCTGGTGGACACTTAGAATACGCTGCTGTAAGGGGTCATCTTATTGAATACAGCGGGCCGCTTTAAGACAGGCTGGGACAGGCATGGGGGAAGGTAAGGATCATGGTTGGGGAGGTTGGGAGGAGTGGGGATGGAGGGCAGGGACATTAGCTCAAGCTGTGGACCCTGCAATATGAACAGACTTGATAGACCAAATGGCCTTCTTCTGCTAGCTTCTTCATATGTTCATATGTTTGTATGATGTAGGGATGATGGGTCAAGGAAAGATATGCCTCTTGTCATGGGTCCAATCCTTTTCAATATGTTCATCAGCGACAGGAGAAGACATTCAGGGCAAGATGTGTCGCTTCACAGATGACACTAAGCTCTGAGGTAGGGTCGACAGTGAGGAAGGGGTGAGAAAGTTGCAGAGAGACCTGCAAAGGCTGGACAGGTGACCCAAGGTTTGGCTAAAAAGTGCAAGGTGAGACACATAAGGAACAAAAATCCCATGACAGAGTATTGGATGGGAGGTGTTGAGCTAGGAACTACTTCTGAGGAAAGTGATCTAGAAATCCTTATAAATTACTCCCTTAAACAACCTAGTCAGTGTAGCAAGGCCTACAGTAAGGAAACCAGGATGTTGGGGAATATTGGTAGGGGTTCTGATAACAGGAGGAAAAAGGTACAGTATTACTGCCTCTCCATAGATCACTGGTGAGACCACAGACAAAGACAGCTTGGTGACGGTGCAGCATAGGGTAACTAATGTTATTCAGGGACAGCAGCATAGATACTAAGAGGTTCAGCTTAGGTAACTGTACATGTACTTGCTGGAGGACAGACCAGAGAGGGGCAATATGACTGCAGCCTTCAAGGTCCTGAAAGGAATGAACTGTGGAACAGTCTGCCAGCTGAGGCGGTGAGCACAAAAACCATGAATGGGTTCAAGCATGGCTGGTACAGAGTAGAAGGCTTAGTAGTTACTCGGAGGGGTGGTAGCAGCAAGGCAGGGAACATGGGGGTGGGTGGTGCAGACATAATCCCTGTATAGACAACAGGTCTCTGGGTAAGATAGGGTATTAAGGGCAGACTGGATGGACCGATGGTCATTTTCTGCCATCATTGTTAATGTTGCTATGTTTCTGTTTGCAGATGACACCAGGGTCTCTGGAAGAGTAGACTCTGAGAAGTAAATAAGAAAGGGTAGCATCTTTCAGAAAAAGAGCTGTGCAAGAACAAGGGGACACAATTTGAAGATAGAGGGGAACAGCTCAGGGGCAATGTGAGAAAGTATTCTTTCATGGATTGGGTTGTGTATGCATGGAACAGCCTTCCTGAAGATGTCATGAGGTTGAAAACAGCAGTGGAATTCAAAAATGTATGGGACAGACATAAGGCAATTCTGGTGGGGGTAGGAAGAAGTAGGCTGTTGGTTAACTAGGATCTGCAGCTTATACATTAGGTAGGGAAAAGGGCAGACTAGGTGGGCCAAGCGGTCCTTATCTGCCATCAAAGTCTGTGTCTCTATGTTTCTATAAAGAAAGGTCTGAAAACTCTGCAGAAGTGTTTGAGAGTATGGCTGACAATATATAATGCAAAAACATGCAAGGTAATGCACGTAGGAGCCAAGGACAAGAGAGTATAGAATGAATGAGGTGGTAGTGGAGAGCACATCAGAGAGGGACCTGGGGGTGTTAACAATAGAAGAACATGAAAACAATGACACAATGTAGGAGAACTGTGAGACAAATCAGTTGCTGGGGTGCAAAGGGTGAAGGATCACTAGCAAAAATAGTGTACTGTGCAGTTTTGGGACCTACACTTGAGAAAGGAAAGGACAGGACAGGTTAGAGGTGGTGCAGAGGCAAACCTCAAAAATTATACAGGGGCAACAGGGTAAGTCCTAGGAGGCTCTAAATATGTACATGCTGGAGGACAGGAGACAAATAGGCAACGTGACTGAAATATTTAAGAACCTCCATGGAATAAACAGGGTGGACAGCATTGAGCTGTTCACAGTAAAGACGTAATATGGGCATCAGGGTAAACTCCCTAAAACTGGCAGGGAGGGGAGGGAAGGATGAGAAGTCATTTTTTCAAGAAAGAGTTTGTGATAGAGTGGCACAAAGCTTCGGAGGAGGTTATCTGGGCTAACACAATGGGAGGCTTCAAAAGGGAATCGGAAAGGTCCAGATTGGGGGGGGGGGGTAGTCAGGACTGACAAGGGCACAGTCCCAAAATTAACTCACTCAGCTCTAGAATGGAATCTTGAGTGAGTGCTGCATTCCTGTGTAAAAATGACTGTTTTCCTGAGCAGTTAGAATATTCGGAAATAAAATGGTAACACTCCGACTTGGAGTGTAAATAACTAAATAAGTATAACTCCTATCACAAAACTAACAGCACAAAGTTTACTCACAATACAAAAATCTTTAAAATGAGGGGTTACACAAGTTAGTAACATTAAAGTTTTTTTTTTTTTTACAGAGCATGCAACAATTAAATTTTTTTTAAACCTCAAAAAAACACCTTAGAAGTGGCAAATGTCTGTTGTATGATGGTTTTCCATCACACCAACATCTGTGCTTTACACTGCCACAGTTTAGAGTATTTCTGAGCTGTTTTACATGATAAAGCAGACCATAAACCAGACCCTCATTCACTAAAAATACCACCAACAGCTTAATCTGGTTCAAGGTCAGTTGGTATTCATCTGTATCCCCCCTTCCCCGGGTCATGCCTGAAAATAAGCAGGATTTGTCTAGTGCACTTATCTGGTCAACAAAAACTAAATAAATAAAACTAAAATAAATAAACTAAGGCATGTGGCAACGCAACACCTGTAAACCGACTGAATTCAGAAAAATGCTCTGCACAACTGCCCACATGACACACAAACCACGATAACTGAAAAAGTATGCCTCCTAGCCCCTAGAGACCTGCATGGAAAATGCTCACAATAACAAGAGCTTTAAAATGATGGGTCACTCATGTTAGTGGCATTTGCAGATATTTTCTTACAGTTCCTGAAATGATAAAAAAAGAGCATTTTGTTACATTTTGGTCCCAAATAAAAACCTACATCATAAAAAGTACACCTCCTAGACCCCTGACACCAGCATGATAGTTGTCACATTAAAGAGACCTTTCAAATGATGGGTCACACACGCTTCTAGCATTTACAGTTTTTTTTAACAGTACCGGAAATGGAGGAAAATCACATTTTTACACTTTTTTTTTAATCCCAAAAAACTAAAACAAAAAAGTACACCTCCTAGCTCCCAGACACCAGCATACTAATTTTTCACAATGAAAAGAGCTTTCAAATCAGGGATCATATGTTTCTAGTAATGGAGAAAAAATTGCATTTTCTTCCCTTTTTAACCCAAATCAAAACCTAAAAAAAATAAATTTACTCTATTTTACTCAATGGTGATCCCTACCTTAAAGTCGGTATTCTGGTAGGTAGGAATGTTTCCTACCAACCTGAACGTTCCAATAACCTTATCCCTGATTGGTTAGTCCAGAAAGTGCATAAGAAGTGCAGGATGGACATATGCACTCTGGGGATGAGATGAAGTGAATACCTGATGCACATATGCGCTATGGGGACTAGAGGAATTTTCCTGATGATGCACAAATGCTCTATGGGGCTGAGTGAGTTAAACAGGCTCAGGTATACTGAAGGGGGTGCTATGGCTTTATCTGACATAATTTTCTATGTTTCTGTTTTTTGGAATCTGATTCAGTCCCAAAGCATGTAAGCTGTGTCACCAGGTATTCCATTTTTATGTTGCTTGCATGCATGTGCAAGAAACATAGTGCCATCATCAGAGATTTCGGATGTGTGTCACCTCCTCCTCCAATTCAGTCAGTGTGCTGGCAGGCAGGGCCCCTGTAAGCCAATGCATTTTGGAGCTGTCTATGACACGCTCCAAAATGCAGTGGCATACAGTTGAAAGGGGGAGCTACGCTTCAGTGAGCACCGATAAGATATCGCCTCACACGCAGCCCCCAGACACACGCAAGCGCGCGCGCCTCTGCACGCGCACTGTATAGCTGACAGGGTGCCCAATCCTCGCCAGCTGAGCTGCGTTCCCCAGTAGTAGGTGCCACGATGGGGCCCACCCCAGCATGGCAAGCAGTCCTATGAGTCAGGGGTGCCCAATCCCCGTGGCTGAACGCCCCCGTCCTTGTGCCATGCTGGGAGCCCACCCCAGCATGGCAACCAATGCCATGCCAACAGGGTGCCCAATCCCCGTCGGCTGAACGCCCCCAACATCCTTGTGCCGCGCTGAGGCCCACCCCAGCGTGGCAAGCGTCCATGCGTTTTTTTTTAAACCTGTAAAAACAAAAACGGTCTACATGGCGCATCTCCCAGCCCCCTCCCACACCCGCCGCACCCACTGCGCACCCAGCCTCCCACCCCCTCACCCCATACTTACCTCCGGACTCCGGCGTGACGATCTTCAGTGGACCGGGAACACGTCTGCTCTCTTCAAAGCCGACCACGAACTGAGGAAATGCCGGTAAGCTGTATAATGGGCTAGATAGGGGGGTTTCAACTTTGTTGCATATCTCAGGCATTTTTGGGAATTTTTGCACCAAATTTTCAACATGGGGTTTTGGGACCCTTCTCATGAATGATGTCACTGTCATGGCGTTATTCAGGCCCGAAGGGTGATTCGGCGCAGTGACTGTGAAATCACCGCCCGGTCACTACCATGACAGTGACATCATTCATAAGAAGGGTCCAAAACCCTATGTTGAAAATTGGCCAAAATTCCCAAAATGACTGTTTTACAGTGTGCTATGCAGTTTCTACTTCAGGCTCGTAAGTTCGCGAAATTTCAATATTTTCACTCCAGATTTTCAACATTGCCATTTTACCACACCTTCTTATGAGTAGTATAGCTGTCATTTTTCACATCTTACCCAAAATGTGTTTTCACCCATGTAGCACATAATGGCACAGTCGGTGTGCGAGATCAATGTACGGGGAAAATTAAGAAAATCACAGTGACACTGTTCATGAGCTCAGGTGTTAAAATGGCTATGTTGAAAATTTGGTGAAAAAAATTCCAAAAATGACTGTTTACGGTCGTTACTAGCTCCTGTGCGCTCGTAAGTTTCTGAATTTTCAATATTTTCACTCCAGATTTCAACATTGCCATTTTGCCACACCTTCTTATAAACAGTATAGCTGTCATTTTTCATATCTCATCCAAAATGTGTTTCTGCCTATGTAGCGCACAATGGCGCAGTCGGTGTGCGAAATCAATGTACGGGATAAATTAAGAAAATCACAGTGACACTGTTCATGAGCAAAGGTCTTAAAATGACTATGTTGAAAATTTGGTGAAAAAATTCCAAAAAATGACTGTTTTACGAGAGTGCGTTGTATAGTTCCTACGCACATTCGTAAGTTCACGAATTTTCAATATTTTCACTCCAGATTTTCAACATTGCCATTTTACCACACCTTCTTATGAGTAGTACAGCTGTTATTTTTCACATCTCACCTAAAATGTGTTTCTGCCCATGTAGCGCATAATGGCAAGTCGGTGTCTGAAATCAATGTATGGGACAGATTAAGAAAATCACAGTGACACTGTTCATGAGCAGAGGTCTTAAAATGACTATGTTGAAAATTTGGTGAAAAATTCCTTCAGATGTTCTGCAATATTACTAATGAAGACATTGAACAGAACTGGCCCCAGGACCGATCCCTGCAGCACCCCACTGGTCGCCCCTCTCCCTAGACTGCATACCATTTACCACCACTCTCTGCCTCCTGTCTGTTAGCCAGTTTCTAACCCAGTTTACCACCCTTTCCCCCATGTCCAGCCTGCCCAGCTAGTTTATCAGCCTCCTATATGGGATGGTGTCAAAGGCTTTGCTGAAATCAAGGTAAGCGTTGTCCGCTGCCCCACCCTGATTCACTTCCTTTGTCACCCAGTCAAATAAATCAACCAGATTTATTGGACATGATGTCCCCACTGTGAATCCATGTTGTCTATGGTCCTGGGTTCCGATGGCATCTAGATGCCCCACTATCCTTTCTTTAAGCAATGTCTCCATGATCTTCCCACTACTGAGGTGAGGCTGAATGGCCTATTGTTCCCTGCCTCCTCCCTGCTGCTGGACTTGTGTAGAGGGACCACATGTGCCCTCCTCCAATTCACTCATGTTGAATGACTCAGCGAACATGGCTGCCAGAGGTACTGCTATCTCCCTTCGTAGTTCTGTTAATATCCTTGGACGTATGCCATCTGGTTCCATTGCTTTGTCTACCTTCAATTTAGTGAGCTCCTGCAGGACTCTTTTGTCCACCTCTTCACCCCGTTGGCAACTGCTGTACTGCTGTGGCCCTTGCCCCTCCCACTCTTCTGTGAATACTGAATGGAAAGACACAGTGGATGTCTTGGGAGGAAGGCATGAAACTGTTACTTCCAAATACCTAAACAGCACATACAAGCAAGCAACATTCGGCATTGACAAATGCTTGTTTCAGTCACTTGGGCACGCCAAATTAGTCCATTAATTGACAGAAACCTTTGAAGGTATTGCTACATTGTAACAAGTTTGTTGCACCCATAATTAGAAAATCATCTAAGTAATGGGTAATGAGGGTGTTCCTTATGAACTGTCAGGCTGCCCAATCCAGGAATCTGGTGACTGCCTCAAAAGGCTGTGAATGACATATGACAGGCCGCAGGTGTGGCCTTATTATAGCACACTTCCCCCAAAATTTGGAAAGCAACAGGTCAAAAATAACTTGGGCTAACTGACAAAAATAAGAATGCTGATTTTACATGACTCTTGGCCATACCCCTCAACCTCTTTTTTTTACTCAGAAAATCAGGGACATGGCTGACAAATATCGGGAACAAATTACCCAAATTAGGGACACATCTTAAAACTGGTGCTGTCAGTTCAGAAATCTGCAACGATATGTGACAATGTGAAAAGCATTTCATGAAGAAGAGCTAGACTTTAACACTGCTGGCATTCTTTGTTTTAAATTCAAGTTTTAAGTAACACAAATGTCAAATTTAGGAGGAACCAATATTTTTGAGGCAACATCAGGGACATCCCCGAAAATCAGGGGCAGTTGAGAGGTATGCTGTTGGCCAATAAAACAACTCTACCCATTTCCCCCGCTAGTTTAACAACATCATCTACTGTAATTTACTGCATGGTCCACTGGGCTGAGGTCATTCTTGACCATACTAGCCTTAAGGTAAGAGAGGTGGTGTGTTAGGCAATATTCACACAGTGATTTTTGGAGCATTATACCTTCCCAGGACTCATCATTGTGTACTGTATGTCATAAATGTCTGGTCTTCATTAACTACCAGAAGACATTTAAACCAGTACATATGGGCACACAAGGTACTTTTAAATAATCTCCCAGGATATAGTACCAAACTCGTTCACCTATTCCACAGCAGTTATTCCCTTAGAAAAAAAACAGTTACATCCTCCTGAACATTCCAGGGTATGCTACACAGCTAGGAAACTCTGCAATCAACTGTGTTATCCCTGCAGTATGGAACTTGCTGCAGACCTCTTTAAAACTCACCACATGAGTCAGACATGGCACCTTTAAGATGCTTATTGGAAAACTATATCCTGAGGCATGCTCTTGTGGATAGATTTTAACCATTTATTCTTATCCTCAACAAGTCTGGTTGCTGTTTGTGTGGCATTGCTCCCACTGAGTATACCTTATAGCTGTCTGAATTCAGTGAAATACTTGTAACCCCCCTTTTGGGGACTTACCTGTGGTTCGTCCCAGAGTCCCCATTTCATCATGTTTTCTGCTGCTCTTGGTTCCCCACGGCTGTGTGCAAGAAGACTTTGATGTTGCCGACCGTCATTGCTGTCTGACAATGAGGAGTCTAGTTGTGGTCCCAGTGCCCCTCCTATGTCCCAGGGGACCGGAGACCTGAAGGGGATCGGGCCTAAGTCCGTAGCTGCTGCACGAAGTGGGGTTAAGCAACAGGGCCACCCGGGGGCTTATGAGTATTAATGAGCGATGCCATGAATATTGATGAGTGCTGCCTGCCACCTAGGGACATGGTGTTGTGGCGGCAGTGATAGCAAAACTGCTGGGAGCCCTGAAATGAGAGTGGGCTCATTGAACAAGGGGGCAGTTTGAACTACAAGCCGGTGGGGTGATGGTGCAAATAGAGTGCCATGATGGGCTGCAGTCACATAGGGAAGCTGGGGGAACTGTATGGACTCCATGGAACTGTATGGGAGCTGACATGTTTATGACATTTGACCCCGTATATGTAGACAATCAGTGATCTAGGCACCCAAACTGGACACAAAGGGACTTCTTGGAAAAGAAGGGGACTAATTCTGGTGCCTAGATCAAGCCCCAGTAAACGAGCAGGAAATATTGATCACTATGTTTATTGATTATTGAAAGGCTTCAACAGCCAATCAGAGCGCTGGGTTTTCACCTAATACAGTGTGGACTTTCTGGGATTTCTTCAGTCTGCAGTTGGACTCTGTATGGGTCAGGACTGTGCTGAGAGAGAGTGGACATTGCACTTCAGGGGCTTCCTCAGGCCCCCATTTGGAGAGCTGTTTGTCAGCAGAAGTGGATTGGAAAGGGGACAGCAGGTAGAAAGACTGTGCTGAGGTTACGGTTCCCCAGGTACTTGCTGCTGGACTGATCGAGAAGGGGAAAGAGAGAAAGAGACTGGACTCTGATTCCCCAGGTATAGAGAAGTTGCTTGTGGTTAATGAGAGAGACTGCATGCTGCAGAAACCCTGCACTGAAAAGTCAAAATTGCTGAAAGGACTGTGCGGATTGGCAAATTGTCATAGCCAGGACTGATAAGCCATTTTGCCTGTGTTTGGGACTGCAATTTGAATTCTGAAGGGTCAGATCATCTCTGGTCATCGGGGTGCTAGCAGAAGCTGTGTGTGTGTCCTGTGTGAACTGGTCAAAGTGGCTGAGAGTTGAATCTCAGCTGCAGCTGAAGAAAATGTGGGCACTGTTAAACTGAAAAAGAAATGGAGTGGTGTGCAGGGGATTGTTATTCCTGAGCCCCCCTGCTGAATTACACTTCCGCTTATTGAATCTGAGGCTAGCACCCCTACTAAGTGGCAATGGACTTTATCAGACAAACTGCCTAAGAACTTTTCTTTCTGAGGCTCAGTGCAGGGACTGCAGGAGGATCCCACTGTTTGGGAGTCCTCACGCCAAGTGAGGAAGGAACTTACTAACCCCTTCCGAGTGGAATCAGTGGCACTTCGGGGTGTAGGCTACAGCAATCATGGAACAGGATGGGAGCCTCCTGGGTCCAGGCCTTCTGGGGTTGGTGTTGTCCTGCCACAGTGCTCTGCAATGGGCCAGAAGTGGCTGAAGGTAACAGGTGACCAGAACTACAATCAAGGTAACCAGCTGCAAGATTCTCGAGCAAGTTCCATCCAGATAGAGGGATCTCGGCTGGCCTGTTTCCCACTTTTGCTGCACTAATTCAAGGAGCTCTATTTTCCCTGGTGCTGAGATTGACTAACCGTGAGTACCCAGGACCTGGCTTCTGGGAGGGAAAGGGGAATTGTTTGTTATTCATTCTACAAGTTTTCTAAAAATATTTCTGGGCCCCAACAGCTGGCCAACCCATGACACCGATCAGGCCTGCACCTAGTGGGTTCCCCTAGGAACAGTATAGAGACACTGGTACCAGTGGCGGAGGACTTGGCCTGCGGGCCCGCATGTTGAAATTGCTTAATTCACTAACCTTTCTTTTGCCTTCACAGCTACTTTATGTCCTGGTATCCCCCCCCCCCACTCTTACCCCATGAATAAAGCTATGAATTCATTGTTTGAACTTGCTGTGTTAGTGAAATTCCTTGTATGTGTTCATTACTAAGAGATATGGTTTATGTTGGAACAAGGTATTGAGGGACACAGTGTGCAGAGTGGTTGGTTGGGGAAGTAGGCAGGCACAGTATCCCAGGGGGCTGTGCCAAGCAGATATCTGGCCCACTGATACTTTACTCTGGGTGGAGGCACCACGATATTTTCAATATTTCTGGAAACGAACCCCCAGCTGTCACCGTAGTAGGACCCAGGCCCCTTGTCCAGTATCAGAGACAGTTGGCAAGGCGGGTAGCCCATTGGCATACAGCACCAGGAATACATACTCTAATTATGTATGCTGCTCGATGTCTTATCTGCACTACATTCAGTAACATGGCTTTGACTTATGACTTATACCTGACAACTGTATGAATTCAGGGAATTTACTTCTAATTTTGTGTATATTGCCCTCTGTCCTGTATACATTTGTACTCTCTGTCATTGCCTCTGACTTATGTATGCTGTGCTACCCAGAAACTCCTTGTAACTGAGCTTGCTCAATGGAGCCTTTTCCTGGTGAAATAAATTAATGAAATGAAAATGAAATCAGGAGGGACTTAAATATCGGGGACTTGAAGGTTACAACAACCCTGCCTACATCCATCTTCTTTTGGATTTTGGCAACTTTGACACCTGATAGAACTGCCACTGACTTTGAATTTTTCACACCTGTATTGATTCTGGGATACAGTATGGAATTAGAACACCATCTGAAATACATTGCTGTTCTACAGGAGTATTGAGCAAGTCAGGACAGTAGACTATCCCTCTTTATTGGCATGCTTGCCAGACTGTTGCTATCCTTGCTTTCCAGCTTTGTTGTGAGTACCCATTTGGCCATCTCCTTTAGCTTGCATAAACAATCCTCCCTGACAAGCAATGACCTTGTGCTTTACCCTTTTCATACAACTGTGTTGTATTTACAGTTGGTCTGAAAACACTGGCCTCTGTTATCATTCCATCAGCCCCCCTGTCTTCCCTTCTATTTTCACCTGGGCCTTATCTTACCACCACATGGCTGCTGCCTATGTATGTGACTATGTCTGGATTGCCTCTGAGGATGGAGTCATCCGAGTCCAAAACATCAGCACATCACAAAGCATATTGAGTGCACATCTGAAGGCAGGTCTAGCAGCAGTACTTTGGAAAAGATGTCTCTAGCTTGGGGATCACACAGAAAAGCATTTGCTAACTGCATATGCAGGCCATAAAGGAGCACCTTCTATGTTGCGACTTTACACTTGGCAGGATCACTGGAGGGCGTTACTCCAAATGTCCAAACAGAATAGAGATAAAGAGAAAAATGTAATAGATTAGGCAATTGAGCCAGAATATATCTTCACATTTTTATGGCACTGTAACATTTTCCTTTATGGTATGCAAGAAGTGGACATAAAAAGGGCATTAAAAAAGCATGAAGTGTGGGACACGGTGGGATGAAATAATTTGGTTACTGCAAATAACAGCAATGCATGACAGGGTTTGGGTTGTGCTGAGATAACTTCATGCCTATTGTGGTTAGGCATGAGACCTCAGGCCGAGTGCGTCCAACACCCGAGAAGTGAGGTTATTTCAGCACAACCCACACACTGGAGTGCATTATTGCTATTATACAATGGCCAGTGTGTTTATAAAAGGAGAAAAAAAGAAAAAAACTATTTTTATGCATTTTTATATTTTTTTTGTGTTTGGAAGAGTACCTTTAAAAAAAAAAGTCCAGTGTATTGGCACTAGGTGGTGCTCCTATGTAAATTTTTGTGCCTGGTCAGTCTGTAAAAGTTTTCCCATTTTACTGGTGTGTCTTTATGCTATGAACTTTGACCCGACACCCCCCCTCCCTCCATGGCCGTTTGCTCGCTGGCGAAAATGAACTGTATTTCAACTTTTTTTTAATTATTATTGTTTAAAACATTACTGTTTCTTCTGTGGTGGTGGAGCCGGTCAGTGACTGTGTGGCACGTGTGTGGTGTGATGATTTCCGAGTTTGGATGAACCTGGAATGTCATGGATTCAGACTGTTTTCAGTGGTAAATTCTGGAGGAGCAGCACGGGGATTTAAGTTCTGGGTGGCAGCTTGTATTTTTCGAATAAAAAGTAAAACTCTTGGAGCTGGGATGTTGTCACTAAAGGGAATGGCTTCACTGAACCGTGTGACTGTTACGGTCTGTGTGGTTGTTGGGAGAAAAAATAAGCTGACTTTTGAATTAAATTCATTTTTAACATGAAGTGTGGCATTAATGTTGGACCAAAGCACGGAATCACACACTTGGTGTTGGGGAGGGGGGGGCAGAGTTAATTCGTGATGATTTCAGTGATGACATCAGTGTGCTTTAGAGATTTTGGTGGCTGCTGGGGTATCACTGTAGAAGGGGATGCATAATTCCTGGCTCGTCATGTGGTCATGTGTGTGCCTGGACTTCATACAGTGCGGTTGTGCTCAAATAACCTCACTGTCCCAGGCACGCACTGACCAATCAGAGCCCAAGAAATTGTCTTGCCATTGAATAGTGATAAATAAATGTTTTGAAAATAAAAATACTAGTGTAAGGTCATTTGTTCTGAAGTGCAGATAGACTGTCTACTAGTTAGTAAACACCCTTTACCATTAAATATAGCAGTCTTCATACAGTATGTGAAAAGGACCTTTGTTCTGTGTGACCTGTCATACCTTCTCCTATTATTGTTATTGTCTGTCTATGGTGTCTTTCTGTGAAGGAGTGAGAACATATCAATGTATTCCCTCTCTACATCTTTTCCCAAATAGCATGCAATAGGAAGATGGGTCATCAGTACCAACACAAGCACACTTCTCCCTGGTTTTGCCCTCAATTCCCTGCGAGAGGGGTTGTGTGCTGTTAGAAACTCCCCCCTCCTGCCCTACCAGTGTGGTCACTAGGTCTGGCCACACTGTCGAACCCTGGGCCACTACCATTCACATCCTGACCAGTTTGATGTATCTGGGCTACAGCAGCAGACAGAATTGTTACCCTAGTTGTGTCCGGCATCAAGACTGTGCTAGATAAATACCCTTCCTCAAAGACCTGCATCATACCATATTGTAAGCATGGTGCTGTATTGTGGCTTATGTCATGCTGTCAGCCCGTGCTGCAGAAGGCACCACTAGCAACTGATCACCTGTGTTTAAACCTTGAGCAAATAGCCACATTTGAAAAGATGGGCTATAGGCATACTGTCAATCCCCATAGGCATCAAGTTGTCCATTTAAAAAAAAACATCTTATTATTGGTAACATTCTGTAGAGATTGCTGATGTAGCTGGTTGTTTGATTCTGATTCGTTTTTTTCTTTATAAAAGTGAAGAACAGACCGCCAACCATACTGATGTTACCACAAAAAATGTTTGCATTCCTTGATCAGCTTCAACTGCATTTTTCGTGGACTTGTGTACACCCTCACACAATTTCGTCATCTGTGATGTAGTGAGAAGGGAGAAAGGAGAACACTCTTACATTATGAGTGGTTACACTGTTTGGAGGTGTTTGTCATGTTCAGGAAGTATACAGTAAGTGTAGATCAAGGATTTGAAACAAGAATAGCTTGGGTATAATTACACTATTACCATGCATTTCAATTCTACCAAGAAAGCAACTTCAATGAATTTTAAAGAAGGTAAGCATTCATAAAATATGGGTTTTCAACTAGAAATAATATGATGCAAAAAGGGTTGACAGTGCCCCTTTAAACATTGGTGCTCATGACATAAATGGCCAATTTGAGAATGTCCAGTTAACTTTTAGGCCTGAAATTAATGCAAACTCATCAAAAAAAATATTTAGGACTGGAATTGATGCAATTGGATTGGAGATTGTTATTAGCAGATCACTGGCAAAAGCGAACACTTTATTCACTATTTTAACTATTTTAATCCCTTTTACTTCCTTATATTCTGTGATCCTTCTGATTAAATAGCTAATATAAATAGATAGGGGAGATTAGGCAAGCCCTACCCATTAATTCACACTTGAGATTCGGGACAGCTATTGGTAATTTACAGGTTGACTCTTGGTGTAAAGACAATCTTACTCATTTGGGTATCAAAATTCCAAGGGACATAAAAAAGATAGGAGACATCAATATAATTCCAATGTTGAACCTGAAGGAGATTGACCATAACCTTCAAAAAGCATTTGTCAATGCTGAATGTTGGTTTGCTGGCATTGGCATTGGTAGTGCAGGAGTTAGAGATGCATAACAGAAGTGGCAGCTAAGTATTGAACTAAGGCCAACACCCTCTCCCCCAGCAGAGACTGCAAGGTATTGGAAGTGTGGCTTTGGGTCATTGGCCATAAGGCTTATGCCATTCCACCTCACCCTATCCTGCCGACACTGACAGGTGTCGTGGTATGCTTTGGGGTCTTCGGCCCTTATACTCACCCCATTCCATAAGGAAATAAGCTGAGATGGGTGCGATATAGGAGAATGGAGTGATTGTTAGGGTGACAAAACCCAAGGCACACCTCAGTGCTTGTCAGTGGCTGTAGGGTGTGTGGGGGGGTAGAATTCTGTGAACATTACGGCCGACGAACCCAAGTTACGCCTCCAACACCTGTCAGTCTCTGCAGGCTGGGTGTATGGTTGGAAACCTGAACACCCCGAGCGTTTGTTGGTATTTTCACTCCAAATTTTCAACATTGACTTTTTGGGACCCCACCTCATGAACAGTGGCACTATTATTTCTTTACTCAATCTGGAAAGGTGATTTCGCACAGCAACTGCGCTATTGGGAGCCACAGGTGCAGAAATACATTTCGGGCAAGATGCAAAAAATGACTACTGTACTGTTCATGAGGAGGTGTAAATAAATGGCAATGTTGAAAATCTGGATAGAAAATATGAAAAATGTTGAACTTACGAGCGTGCATAGATACTGCACAACGCACACTTGTAACATGGTCATTGTTGTAAATTATTTTACCAGATTTTCAACATGGGCATTTTGGGACCTCTCCTTATGAACAGTAGCACTATGATTTTGTTAATCTGTCCTGAAAGTTGATTTTGCACAGCGACCGAGCCCATTGTACACCACAGGTGCAAAAACATGTTTCTGGCAGGATGTGAAAAATGACAGCTGTACTATTCATAAGGAGGTATGAAAAAATGGCAGTGTTGAAAATCTGGAGTGAAAATATAAAAAATTGGCAATGCTATGAGATTACGTAGAAACTGCACAACTCAAGCTGGTAACGCAGTAATTTTTTGGAATTTTTTTACATTTGCAACATGGACTTTTTGGGATCTCCCTTCATAAACAGTGGCACTGTCATTTCATTACTCGGTCCCAAAAGGTGATTCTGCACCGTTATGGCAAAATCGACTTTCAGGACAGAGAAACGAAATGACAGTTAAATGTTCAGAAGATGGGGTCCTAAGAACCCCATGTTGAAAATGTAGGGCCAAAATTCCTAAAAATGGTTGAGACATCAACCTAAGTTGAACCCCATTATAAAGCTTATCATTATTTCTTCAGTTCACAGCTCGGTTTTGAAGAGGGCAGACATATCCGCTTCAGAGAAGATCATGGTTCCCGACCTCCAGAGGGTAAGTATGGGTGAGGTGTGTGTGGGGAGATGGGTGTGCAGAGGGAGGGTGGGGATGGGGAAGGGGAAGAGGAGACATCAGTGGACTGTTTTCTGCTTTGCAGGAAAAAAACAGACTGTGAGGGAAGGTTTTCTTTACTTACAGGTTTGGACAGCTTGGTGCTTACACACACAAAATAAATTGGCACACTGGGCTGGGCTCCCAATGTACCACAATTCAGGAAGGGGGGGATGCTGACACGGGGCTTGAGCACCAACACCCCAATTTGGGCAAACTGAACAGATGGGTTGGGGGGCTGCATCTGACACTGGGACTGGGTATCCTGGTGGTGGGAAAGGAAGCTGTTTAACCAGAAAAGACACACTAAGAGGGGATGATGCCAACACAGGGATTGGGCACCCCAATGTCGGGATTGTGCAGCAGATGACGGGAGCCACCATATGTATTTAAATGTTTCACCAGGAAAGGCACATAATGGAGGCATGTCAAACCTTCCGCTGCAGTGACGAGCCTGTCTGATTACAGCAGCAGATTCATTTCAGGTTGGTGGCACTCTCTGAAACTGCTCTCATTGGCAGCATGCTTTCTGGCTGGTGGCTGAGGGACACATAGACAAAAGCATCCCCTGGATTCGCCACAACACTGACACACCTCTGAAAGCAGTACTACCTCAATATCTTTGCACGTGCGCATAAGCAAACATAAAAATGGCAAAAGCTAAACCTCTCAGTTTAACTCATTAAAGATGATGGTGGCTCCAAATGTTTTTATGTATTTCAAAATATACCAGTCAGATTAGGGAAAAAACACGTTAATTCTCTCCAAAATTCAGTCAGGAAGTTTCTTTGGGGAGTTCTCCCCCCCAGATTATCATAAATAAATTAAGGGCACAGAAGATGGAAGGTGGATTTGGTCTGCCTTACTGGGAAAGATACCTTTTGGCCTTCAGGTTAAAACAGGCTATTTGGTATTTAAAACATGAACAACCAGTAGGAGACCCTTTGTGGTTAACAGTTGAAAAACAGATTGCAACCCCCTATAACCTTCTATTTGTTCAGGCTTATAACAGGTTCAATAAGGACAATGCCTGTATTGTCAGCTCAATCTTTACAATAAGGAAAACTCAAAATATTATGGGAATGCATCTCCCAGCTAGATTTATGCCATTCTAGAATAACCCTAACATAGTTTATAATGATAGTTCCCTGGAAGACCTGGGTTGGATTAAATTGAGTATTACTAATCTACAAAATATTCTGGGCCCAAGTGATGAACTACTGCCATTTGAAATCCTTAAAGGAAAGTACAACATTCATAGATTTCAGTTTGTCAATTACTTACAGTTGAGGAAAGCTATGCAGGGTACGGTTTTGGATAAGAAACTTTTTCTAATGGCTTCTGGTGAATGGAGCCAATTATATGGGCTTGCAGAGTTAAGATAGGGAGCTGGTTTAATTTACAAACTTTTACTGAACTCTACAAATTACCTATCAATGACTCCCTCAGCTAAAGAAAGATGGGAAGCAGAACTTAAGGAGCACATTTCAGACTGAGTGGGCATCAACCTGGGCAAATGCATGTTATTGCTGTAGAGAACTGCAGGAGAAAACCACCCAATATAAGATACTTCATTACTACTATTACTCCCTAGATAGACTTAGGACTTCAACCTGATGGTAACTGTTGAAGGTGTCAGGAGGAACATGGTGACTTATTATATATGCTTTGGGCCTGCCCCTCTATTAAAGACATACTGTATGACATAACATTCACAGAGTATGTGAAGCTGCCTATAAGGTCAAAGTCCCTTGCACTCCTAAATTTCTAATACTGGGAATTGCTGAAGGAATGGAATGGAACAAATAACTGAATATCAGCAGAATGGAATACGGGCAACTGCCCAAATGCTCAAAAGGTTGCTCCTATCCCAGTGGAAATCTATCTCCTCTCCCTAGCTTAAGGATTGGAGTAGTAAGTTTAGTCAAGCAATAAATAATGAAAGGCTGGCCTTAAGCATAATAGGAAATAATATTTTGGAAAAAACCTGGTCCCTGTTTTTGTCATAATTGGGGGATAATAAAAGAAACCTAACATAATGAATATTAGGAAAAGTTTCAGTACATTTGTATATACTTAATTTTGAAAGTTAATCTTCTAAGTATTGTTATTATTTTCATGACTTTATCTCCTAAATCATTTGTTTCTTGTTTGTTTCAATCATCCTGTATCCTGACATTCTAGCAAGCTATTTGCGAATGATTTAGTTAAATGATATATATTTGTTCTCTAGTAGTATAGTACTAATGCACTGTATGACGACTCAAGCTATTGCTGTACATAATGCTGTCCTGTTATGATCTGATATTCTCTTTGGTTGAAAATAAATAAAAAAATGTTAAATGAGTGAAAAAAAAGAGAACGTCATGACACCACGAGTCTTGGATTCAGGGATACCTTTGTGATGATACGTTGAGTTTTTCCAGCTCATGCCTCTTGGAGAAAACAGTCTGTATCTCTGAACCAGCCATTGTACCCACAGGTGAGGAGTCCCTTTATGCAGTCCTGATGGCAACCCTCCCACACCTTGTTGTCACCATGTGTGATAATAGTGCCAGAGGTAGGCAACAGTATCACAGTAGAGCCACGCACAGCCACTTCTATGGTTCCACTAGCCGTATAGGGCAGAACATTGTGGGTGCCACCCTCAATTTTATAGTGTGTTCCACTGTACGCCTGCCATCCAATGCATGCTATCAAGGAAACCATTCAAAGCCCCCCATGTCCTGCAAAATAACCACATCCCCCTCATCATACAAGCACTCATTGTCCAACACATAACTTTATTCACTGAGTATTTATGCAGCCTGCAGTCCTTGACCTCCATGTGTTCTCACTGATGTCACTTCATTTGCTGTAGTGTGAACACTTCTTTTGAGAGGATCCTTGATTGTTTTGCTATTTGATTCTCCCTGGTCATTGTTGCTTGGCAACTTCACACACCACTTAGCTGATTTACCCATCTCCTTGACCCTATTACCTGTTTCATCAATCACAGATTTGACGAGCCTCCTAGAAAGTCTCCTCAATCTGGGCAGCTGGGTGCCTTGGGAGAATTTCTACACCACATTGGGGCCTGGTGGTACCTTCCGCACTGCTGCCCACTTGCAGGCTGTGGCCCAAGCTCAAGGTTTGTATTCAGTATAGACCTGCCAGCTCCCACAGCTATTGGACCAACTTCTCAAAAGCCTGGCTATGCACAGCAGAATTAGGGGTGCTGGCTGAGCATGGCCCCCCGTGACAACCCAGGCATGTGGTTGCTTCTGTCATCCTGGCTGTAACTGCTGTGTCTGCTATAACTGGTCAAATGAAACTCCCCTTTTATGTGTATCAGTATTTATTTATTTTTTCTAATGATCCAGCCAGTTAGTATCATTGAGCTCCATAATCTTGAGGAAATAAATAACACTGTTAATCAATGACTTTAAAATCACAGTATGTGTACACAACCCAAATAAGAGTCATGCACACAATCCAGGTAAGAGTCATGAATCAAACAAGCAACTTAATCAACCACTGGCCTGACCTTAAGTAAGTTGATTCTTGCCCCCAGATGAATTGCCCTGAGATGTCATTTTGTCTGCTAAAGCCATCTGCCCCATTCATCCTAGGGTCTGTAGGTAATGATATACCACCATTTTATTATCACATAGGAACATGTCATTTTGCTACATCTGCAAACAGACTCGCACACCACTGAGATCTATATGACAACCTTGACAAGATGTCTTCATTTGGTAGTAATTTCTTTGCTATTGGTTGCTTTATTAAAAAGACCATCTGGGCTAATATCCCACCTTTGATTGCCAGCTCTTTAAATCACTTGATTCAAAGCTGCTCCTTGAGGTCTAATGATAAACACCTACTTATGATATCACAAATGTCTACCCTGATAGATCAATCCTTTTCCACTTTTGCCCCTTGGGTCTGGAACTCCCTTCCTGTGCCTGTCTGTTGTGCCCCCACTAAATACCTCTTTAGGACACTGAGGAATCACTTGTTGACCTCCTCAGCTTGTATGTGCACATACCTGTATTCACTTTTTCTCTACTTGCCCCAGTTTGTCCTCTGTGCCACTATTTATTTTTGGATGGAATAATTTCTGACACACTATTTAGTCTGTGCTCTTTGTCTGCAAGTTATATCTGTTTGCTTTGTTGTATGTTATAAAATGGGTCAAAAAATCAAAGAACGTTAATTGGTTAAAACCAGTCATGTGACTGTTCGATATTAGAGCTTAGATAATGGGTAAAGTCAGATTCACTTCCTGATTGGCTGAAACAGCCTCCCACCCGGGCTGTTATTTCTTAACAACGGCCCGCTCAATAACAAGTTCCCCCTAGCAGCACCCAGCACATCCTGATATCCCTGTGCCCAAGCTTGCTAGCTGCTATTTTTTATTTTGTTATTAGCGACAAGATAATTTAAAAGCACCCACACAGAACCAATCCTGAAAGCATTCAACAATAAAACATGTCCAAAAACCTGAAAAGTCATCTTCTTCTTCTTGTTTTTCACCCCTACTAAATCAGTCCTCTCTCGATGCTGGCAAGCCCGAGAACCTCTCATCCTCTCCGACTCTCACAACTGCCACTACCCTGTACCGCGACTCCATTACATCCAAAAATAAAATTGAAATTCCCGCTCCTCCATAAAATAAAGAAAAATGAATTACCTCCTTGATTTCTGGCCCCAGACCTCATCGGCCGACTTCCGTGTCCCCGAATGGTCTCACATGACACCGCATGATTCCTGTTCTACAGCTCAGCCTGTCGCTCCCGCCTCTCACAACCGAACACTTTTTTTCAACATAATGTGAACAGATAACCGAGGATGATAAAAAATTAACAGCAACAATTCCCTGGACATTGCTGTCAAAAAGAGGGCACTGCAAGACATATAAAAAACACATATAACAAACAGAAGCACCCTCTAGTGGCACTGAATGGACTATTTTATAAAAGCCAGCATTTCACTAAATTTTTACTAACATTTTACACTTTTTTAATGAAATCATTATAAAAAAATAATAATATAAACCCATTATCTATGTAATAATACCCTCCAGGGTGGTGTTATGGACATAACGGACCTTCCAGGGCAGCCCTCCGCCTGCGCGCCGGGCTCCTCATTACGCCCCTGGGCGGTCCGTTATATCCCAATAACGCCCACCCTATCGGGTATTATTACTTACATATCGCATAGTCATCCTGGTCCTACACCACATCACACAATGAGCAAAGCAGTACTCCTATAACCAGAACTATCTTCCATCAGTCCCCCTACAACCAGAACTGATCTTCCATCACAAACATGGCTGCTACCTTTACAGTGTAATAAAAAACTTCAACTGTGCCCTAAAAATAAAACTACCTTAAATAAAAAATAAAACAAGTTACAGTAATTAAATGTTGTTTCCTTGATCATCACACACTATTTACATACATAAACAAATTAGAAGCATTAAGTGTTGTTCATAGTTTTCATTACAACTATTTATTTGCTGGCAATGAAACATCCTCCTTCTATCTTTACCTGCTCATCAGGGAAATCGCTTCTGCTTGCCCTGACAGTGAGATAATTAAGTCTGTGGCTCTAAAAAAGGCCTGTGTTTTTTTTTTGTGTGTGTGTGTGTGTGTGTGTGTGTGTGTGTGTCTGTGTGTGTGTGCGTGTGTGTGTGTGTACAGAATGTTAAGAGAGGAACATTCTGCCAGTGGAACCGAGCAGAGTTTTGAATCCCTGTGTTCCATGGTAAACATTCCATGCTAAACATTCCATGTCTTGAATGTAGTGGAAGACAGATAAAAAATGAAGAAGAAAGTAGGCAATAATAGTTCATAAACAAAGAGAAAACATGAGAAAACACAGTTACATAAGCAGAGGTAGACCCAAACTGTTCAAATACATTCATGAAGTATATAAAAGCATGCACATTTTATCATATATGGGTGTTTTCAGGTGAAATCTATCAACCCCCCCCCCCCACACACACACATAGACACACTAAAAAAGGCAGCCAGGCAGGTTAAAGTTGTGAATACATTTCTGTTAAGAAACAGGAATTGTATTGATTTGAAATGCAAGGTAACGTATTGTTTGCCTTTTAAAAATGTGTGCCGCACACAGTTTTCATTATGTTTTATGTTTTTAGCTAGCCCCCAGTTACCAGAATAGGGACTATTTTTTGTATTCAGAGTTAAACGAAAGGTCCAGTTTTTATCTTTTTAAAATACTTTCTTCTTAGTTTCATTCATTTTAAGTCATGTATTTAAATGCCATTTTATAAGAGCAATAAGACACTCCAGGTTATGCATTATAGTGACATAATCGTACTTCTCAGGTGCATTTAACAGCACTTGGCTGTGCCTCATGCCTAACAATGCACCTGAGGTGTGCAATTATTTCACCATAATGCACACCCTGTCGTGTCTTACTGCATACTTATGTTACTTGTATGCCTGTAACTCTGTTAATTTCATTGAAATTCTCCCAGGTCATTCCTGAAAATAGACATTTGTCTGTCTAGAGTACTTATCTGGTCAACAAAAACAAAATAAACAACTCAGACAGTCCTCTGTTTCAGAGCACAATACTTGCAAGTAGCTGTCTACTAGTCAAGAACCGAGAGGATAATGCATACTGTAGGTGTTTGCGAATGATAAAGTAACAGTTTTATCAAGTGAAGTAACCCACAGCGTAAGCCACGCATTTGAAAGCTAAAGGGCTTGTGACAATTGGCTTTAAGAGATGAAATTACAACTGAGTTGTTTATAGTCACCCACATTAAAGGGACAAATTCATGCCCAGTGGCCATCATAGCTTGAAAGTCCATAAAAAGCTCTTTCAAATGAGGTATTGGGCTCATCTGTAGTCAGAAGCACTCCAGAGATATAGATGACTGAGTCTGTTCAACATTAATACTACATTACAGCCATTTTTAGAACATTACGATGACATTGAGGAACAAGCTATGCTTAACTCAGTGCAGTTTGGCACAGATTGTTCTTCTATGACATGCTAATGCTGTGGTTAGCAGGGGAAACTCAGGGTATAAGGACTTTATATCCAGGGTTTTTACAACTGCCTACAACATTTTACAACATGACTGTACGTGATGCTTGGCTGTTATCTAATACTGCTAGTTTACGGCATCTCTGGCAACATCGTTTAGGACCCTATTGGGCTAAAGGCAAAAAAGGGGGAGGAGGTTCTGTAGGTGGCAGTTGGAGCAATAGGAACAATGTAATGTGGCAATAATGTTTTTTTTCTGTTATTTTCCACAAGTAGGGTATGCTTGACTTGATTATGTTGTTCAGCAAATAGGAATAACAATGATTTGTCAGGCCATGGCGGCTATCTTGGCACAGAATGTGCAGAAGTGTTGGGCTATAAGGCATTCAACTGCGACTAGAACCACAGGTCAGAGCCAAGCATTTATGGAGACCATGCAACACCTGAAAGCACTGCAAGTACCTAATGGGATGCAGTTCTTATTAGACTGGGAACTGGGTCTGCATGCCATCGCAGATAATGGAGAGAAGGGTGCTCCCACAGTGGTGGAAGGGCAACATCAATGCTGCCCTGGTTCCATGCTAGGACAGGTTTGCCAACAGAAGAAGGCAACCCTTTGCAGGACTGCAGGAGTCAGTGGCTCAGGGGGCAAAACTATGGACAGGGGCAGGGCAAGCCAGTGAAGTGCAGGGCACAGATGACAGCAGACAGACAGTGACAAGTCTTGGTGGATGACTCCTTGGAAGATGGGAGCAACACAATAGAGGGCAACACACACAGAGAATGGAAGAGGATGCAAGCAGAGGTCTATAGGATGAGCATTCCACTGGCAAACTGGCACACGTGTAGGAAGGTGAGTAAGTTCATGATAAAGGGATGGGGCAGATGAATTGGAGCAGGAAGTGGCATTGCACGTGGCAATGCCTGAGCCATTTCCATGGTGGCAAAATAGAGGGTGGGGCAGCAACAAATCATTGCAATTGAGTGGAAGAAGCTCACGTGCTGCAGTGTTCTGGTTCTGCTGATAGGCTGTGGGCCGGGATACAGGCTGAGTCTCATGCCTGCCCCTGCTAACCACCATTACATACTGCGAATAGCTGGCAGGCCAAGTAAGTGGGTGGTGGTCCAACTCCAGGTAGCTGGAAAAGGGGTATTTTTCACCCTCACTGTTTATGAGTTTTTGGGGTCTTCAGGCAACCCATGGCCACAGGGGAGCAGGCTCCACTGGCTTGTCCCATAGGCGGAGTGGTCCTGGGCCTGGCCATTGGGCATTGGGGGGATATTTTCCATCCTCTTCTTACAGAGTGTGGGGCTGGTAGGTCAATCCATGGCTACAGGGCAGCATTGGTGTAGTTTGTTGGCTGCAGGACTCCTCTTGGAGATGGGCGTGGACCAACTTGGGGTGCTCACACCTCAGGCCAATGCCACGCACATGATGCAATGGTTGCCATTCCCTGGATACCCATATGGCACTTGTCCCACATGTGGCCATATGGAAATGGGGGGGGGTTTGTCTTCAACATGGCAACTGGTCACAAGGCAACCCCTGAGGGGCACAGGCATAAGACTTGGTGTAGGGAGGCCCACTCATTCCCCTGGGAACACCACACAGAGTTACGTCAACACCCTCCCACCCCTTGCTTGAGCTACAACTGAGAAGATGGTGCAAGCTGTACAGCAGGCAGTGGTGCAAGTGTGGACTGGGGCACCTCCCACACTGCTACTGCTGGCAGTGCCAATACAGGCGGACATCCAGGCTGAGGAATTTGGGGATGGGCACACAGTGATACACTCACACGGGCCCAGTTGATTGATGTCTCCGCAGGGTCCATCTGCCATGACCAAAGAAATCCAATCACCAATGCCCAGTGGGTCAATGCCACCTCAGGGACCAGTGCTGTGGGGGACCACCCACCTCCGAGGGTTGGGAAACAGTGACAGAGAGGTGGGCCTTTTGCAGGAATCAATAACCTGCTGGATGACCTTTATTTGACACCATCTGGAAAAAAGTATGGAAGGCAGAGTTTATTGACGTGGTCTTACTCTTCCACCAGGAAATGCCAAAGGTTGATGAAAATAACAAAAAGGGCAGGTATAATGGGCCACGCAAGCCAAGGGTCTCATACACCTTTGAAAACTGGCCAGCCACACTTGACATCTTCATGTCTGTATATGTTATGAATTACCCAGAGAAATATTCTTAATTATTGAGACACTATCAAGTTTGGCTAATTATCCTTCAAAGGTAATGCCTGGTTAAAATACAATGATGAATTTATTTTAAAAAAGGTATGATTGACCCACTTGCAGTGGGAAAATATGCATAGGAACCTGTGGGCCTGGCAAATGACCAAGAGCAAACCTAATTTGGTGGTCTACACAGACAGTGATCATTTAATCACCACACAAGCGATTAGGGAGGGCCGGAGCAATAATAACGATAATCATAATAAAATAATAGGGAATACAGTGGGACCTACTAGGAACTTAATAGGGGGCCAGTGTTTTTGTGATCACTGCAGATTAAGCCACAAATGCAGGAAGTATAGGGTTTCCAACTGGCAGGGCATGGGGCAAAGTATGTCGGCGGGGTGGAACACAGTGGCACAAAAAAGGAAACCAAGCCAGGAACTGGCAAGTCTGGTTAGAACTGAAGTGAATTAAATTATTTATGCTAAAGACTACAATTTAAAGATTCAAATTTAAATCTGTGTGAACTCATTTTTGCATGCCCTCTCTTTTTAAAACTGCAGCCTAAAGAGGTTAATATAGGAGTAATATAATAAGAGTGCCTTTGTACAAGACTTAAAAATATTGAGACTGGAAAAGGTATGCTTGTTAGGGGTGCTCAGATTTTCTAAAATTCATATCGTTTGAGTAAATGGGTATTTTTGATTTCATAAAAATATAGAGGATGATGGCACAAAAAGACCAATTGTCCATCCAGTCTGCCTTTAGTTCCCTATCAAACCCCTGGTCCTATTGTCCATACAGAGATATTGGCCCTCACTGTCCACCTCCCCCGTTCTCCTCCCTACTGCTGCTAGGCTGAGTAACCATTATGCCCTTCACTCTGTCCTAGCTGTGTTTGAAACTGTGTATTCTTTTGGCACCCACCACCTCGGCTGACAAATTGTTCCACAGTTGCACCACTCTTTTTGTAAAATAAAACTTTCTCACATCTCTCTTTAACCTCCCTCCAATCAGTTTCCAGTTATGTCCCTGTCTCCTTGAACTGTTACTCATGCTAAATAGCTCATCACATTCACCCTGTGTATTCCTTTCAGGAACTCGAAGGTCTCTATCATATCACCTCTCTCTTATCTGGTCTCCACTCCTGAGGTAAAGACTTTCAGAAGACTTGAAGGTTGGTAGCCAGTGTGAGATGGCAGCACTAAAAGCAAACCATATGCTGGGATGCATATGCAGTATGCACTAGCAGAAGGAGGGAGGTGGTCCTACCTCTTTACAGGTCATCGGTGAGGCTCCACACTGAGTACGGGATCCAGTTCTGAAGACCATACCTCAGGAAGGATATTGACAGAGTGGAGACTGTCCAGAGGAGGGCAACTAAAATGATACATGGACTCCAGAAAAGAGCTATGAGGATAGACTGGGGGAGCTCAACATGTACTCTCTGGAGCAGCAGAAGAATGAGGGGATATGATAGAGACCTTTAAGTACGTCAAAGGGTTAAACGGAGTCCAGACAAATGAACTGTTCCAGCTAAATGCATCCAAAAGGAAATGAGGTCATGGACTGAGGCTGGGGTTGGGGTGGGGAATTCTAAGAGCAACAAATGCAAGCTCTTCATCATGGAGAACTGGTGGCGCCATGGGATGGGTTACCTGAAGAGATGATAGAAGCCAAAACAGTTAGGGAATTCAAAAACATGTGTGATAGATGCAAAGGAATTGTGACAACAAAGACAGGGAGATCTTGGGGGGGGGTAATCCAAAACATGGCAGACTAGATGGATTACTGGTCCCTATCTGATGACACGTTCTATGTACTATATCTATGTATCTATGACTCCAGAACTGGGCTCAGTATTCCAGGTGCAGCCTCACCAATGATCTATAAATGAGTAGTAATACCTTTTCTTCTACTGTAAAACCCCCTCCTGGTATATCCTACTGTCTTACTTGCCTTACTGTAGGCCTTGTTGCACCGGCTTGATTGTTTAAAGGAGTCACTAATGATGACTCCTAAGTCCTTTTCCTCAGCTGTAGTGCTTAGCTTTGCCCCCTCCTATCCAGTGCTCTGTCCTGGGGTTCTTGTTCCCTAGGTGCATCACCTTGCTTTTTTTGGCACTGGATTTTAACTGCCAATTCTTAGACCACCTCTCTAGCATTTACAGGTCACTCTGCAAATCTCTATTCCCTCTCTGATTATGCCAGAGGAATGGAATCAGAAACAGAATTGGAATTTCAGATTCTACATCCTAAACCATAAGAGCTCTACCTACTTCCACTCCAGTTTACTGCAAAAAAAAAAGGACTGGAGAAAGCTTAAAAAAACACCTTATTTGAGACATTCCCACCCCTTCTTCACCTTTGCATTTCCCCTTCCCAACCTTGTTTAATGAAGATGGCACTGGACAGTAATAGTCTTAAGTCATCCAGTGAAGTGGTCCCTTTTTGGTTGCATGCCGCTGCCTTGAAGGGGTCATGCCATGACTATATGGCCATACCCATTCCCAGCCCAACTTTTGCACATTTTCTGTCTCCTGCCCCTACTCATGTCGCATCACCCAACCCTCACTAGGTTGTATCCACCCAACCCAACTGTACCCATGATTACCCCAACCGAGTCTCTCCCATCCCAAGTCCTGCCCCAAGCACTGATGCCATAAGCAAAATAAAATCCATAATTAAATGCCTGGCCAGCCATCCTACTCATGCTCCTCCATTGATCTACACTAAGTGACCTATGGGAAACTGAGAGGTGAGGCGGTGGTCTACCAGCACACAACTCTGTATTTGTTGCCACTCAGACACAATGGACAGAGTACGTTTTGTCTAGGAGAAATGCAGGTTTAGGTGAAGGCAGGCCACCTTCTCAATTCTCAATTTCCCAGGGACCACTTGGTGGGGTTAATGAAGGAGCCTGAGGAGGATGGCTGGCCGGGTATTTGGATTTTTTTTGCATTGTCATTAGTGCATGGGTTACATTGAAACATAGAAACATAGAAACATAGAATCTGACGGCAGATAAGGACCGCTTGGCCCACTTAGTCTGCCCATTTCTCTACCTAACGGATAAGCTACAGATCCTAGTTAACCAACAACCTACTTCTTCCTACCCTCCAGTAGAATTGCCCTATATCTATCCCATGCATTTTTGAATTCCCCCACTGTTTTTGACTCTACAACTTCCTCAGGAAGGCTGTTCCATGCATCCACAACCCTCTCTGTGAAGAAATACTTCTTCACATTACCTCTGAGCCGTCGCCCCTCTATCTTCAAATTGTGCCTCCTTGTTCTTGTGCATCTCTTTTTCTGAAAGATGCTAACCTCTTGGACTTTGTTGATTCCCTTGAGGTATTTGAAAGTTTCTTTCATGTCCCCCCTCTCACTCCTTTCCTTGAGGCTATACATCTTAAGCTCCTTTAGTCTTTCTTCATATGTCTTCTGGTGCAGACCCTGCACCATTTTAGTTAGGACTCAGGATGGGAGAGACTTGGTGAGGGTCATCATGGGTGCAAGCAGGTCAAGTGGTGTGATGGGGTGCAGTATTGGATAGTTTTGGGGCAAGATGAAGGATGGACATATGGTCTGGAGGTGAGACCTCAGCTCTGTAGACAAGGTCACATAAAGGACTAGATAATCACTTTGCACTGGCAGCACAAGATAGGGGATAGGGTTGATTCGAAGGGAGATGGACCGGTATGTGTGCCGACTGAGCTGGGGCAGAGGCAGTGACAAAAGAGGAGTCTCTAGGCATTTTGGTGTGTACACATGTAGAAGGATTGGAACTTGGAATCTGATTCTGATTCAGTTCTGGATCTGGTTTTTGGATTTTGGACTTGATCTTTAAATACTGAAATTCCCAATTCTGAAAAACAGTTCAGAATCGAAGAAATTGGATTCTATTCCACAGATTCTGAGCAATCCTAATGCATGGGATTTAATCTAAGTGGCCATATTCACAACTCTTTTCCCCTTGCAATTTCAGTTGCTTTTACCTACTATACATACACCAGAATGGATACTATATGTAAACCTACTAATTCTGCAAATCCGCTTAAAACAAAATAGATATTGAAGGGTAAGAAAAAGGGGGGAAATAATCACAAATCAAGACAAAAACATTACCAGCTACTTTATTGCAGCAGGTTGTCAGCTTCACCAGATTGGTAAACATAACATAGTTAAGTAACATGGTTCTTTAATCCCTCAGTGTTCATACTCCCCA
Organism: Neoceratodus forsteri; assembly: GCA_016271365.2. NCBI lineage: Eukaryota > Metazoa > Chordata > Ceratodontiformes > Ceratodontidae > Neoceratodus > Neoceratodus forsteri. The sequence goes on from CM057458.1 coordinate 537,073,327, forward strand.
TTAGATCTGCCAGTTCAGGTAGTCAAGGTAATGAGCACCCTATAATGGAACAAATTAGAAAATTAGAGAAAGATCTGAGTAGAAAGACTTCCCTGTCTTCCCTAACTAATGCGAAGGGTTTAGAAACATACCCGGTAGCCAGAAAAACAGGTCTGCTGAGGGAATTGAATGGGTAAAAATTCATGGACAACTTATATTGAATAAGTCCTTAGATCCTTAGTTTACTGCATTTATTCTAATGCTGTAAGATTTGAATTTCAGCCTGTACACTGCCACCATTTGTAGTTGCTGCACTTTATGGCACTCATTTGCCACTTCAGACCTGGACTTTTCCTACCATAAAGGGGTTGTGAGGGTGGGTTCTGAGGGCATCGTCACAGTCACCCCACCGATCACCAGACTTGAGCCAGAAAAGGTGCATTGGGACCCAGTGAAGCTGCACCTCCCCATCCCCAGCAACAGCCACTCAGCTGCATCTTGATATGTTTTCCACTACTTAAGCAGACAGTGGCAAGCAACCCTTCAGATCAAGGACTGCAGTGCAAAGGACAACACACGGGAGTCTGCCAGACTGGGAGTAAGCCAGAGGAGGCAACCAGTGGCTGGTTACTCTGCCCAATTCAACAGGCCCATTACTGGTAAGATGCTTTAATACAAATCACAGCAACATACACTCTGAGTCCAGCAAACTGATATATGGTCATAGTGCTGTTACAGTTTGTTCAGATATTTGAACTACTCTCTTCTTAGGACACCAGTTAATGTGGTTCATTAGTTCTGCCACAGTGCTGTCCATGGGTTCTGGTAGTCACCCTGTTTCCTTATGATACTTAAAGCAACGTGCTGTTGTTCTCAAGTTTCACCATTGTTTGTCTGCAGCCAAAACTGATACCATCATTTGTATCTTAGTTTATATATGTTGCTAGCTTTCCTCCTAGCTTCACAAACCCTATAAACTCCATATTTGGATAACTCGCATAAAGGTGTTGTATTGTCTTATGTTATGTAAATTGCTAACTTTCCACAAATCTAGCAACTCCCAGAAACTCCCTATCTGGGTAACCCTTGTAAAGGTGTTGTATTGTCTTATTTTATATAAGTTACTAACTTTCCACAAACCTCACAAACTCTAGAAACTCCCTTACTAGGTAGCCCTCATAAAGGTGTTATACTGTAGGAAATAATAACAGTTAAAACCCAAACCTTCTCTCCATACAAGTTCTGTATATTTTATGTGCCTATTTGTGGATGACACCAAGCTCTGTGGAAGAGTGGACACAGCTGAAGGGATACATGACCTATAGGAAGATCTGAAAAAGCTGGGGAGGTAGTCCAGGATCTGGCAGCTTGGATTCAATGCCAAGAAATGCAAAGCTATGCATATTGGAGCCAAGAATCTCATGACAGAGTACCACCTGGGTGGAGTCTGAGTATCTACATCAGAGAAGGAGAAGGACCTGGAAGTGATGATCACTAGTGACCTGAAGCACTCCACACAGTGCAAGGAAGCAGCAGAAAAGGCAAATAAGATGCTGGGATGCATATCTAGGGGAATCAGTAGTAGAATAGAGGAGGTTATATACCCTTGTACAGGTCACTGATAAGGCTGCATCTAGAGTATGGAGTTCAGTACTGGTGCCCACACCTCAAAAAGGACATTAACCTGCTGGAGAAGATCCAGAGGAGGGCTGCAAAGATGATAGGGGGTTAGTAGGGTAAGGCATATGAGGACAGGTTGAGGGCACTGAACATGTACTCCCTGGAAGACAGGAGAGAGATAGGGGACATGATTGGGACTTTCAAGTACTTGAAAGGGATAAACAAGGTTGATAAGGAGAATCTCTTTAAGCTGAGTGGCAACCATAACACAAGGGGGCACAGTATTAAACCTGAGGGTGGGCAGTTTAGGAGGGAGATCAGGAAGCACTTCTTCACAGAGAGGGTGGTGGACACTTAGAATGTGCTGCTGGAAGAGGTCATCTCATTGAAGACAGTGGGCTGCCTTAAGAGAGGCTGGGATAGGCATGGGGAAAGGTAAGGATCATGGGTAGGGAGTGTGGGAGGAGTGGGAAGGGAGGGTAGGGACATTAGCTCAAGCTGTGGACCCTGCAATATGAGCAGACTTGATAGACCAAATGGCCTTCTTTTTCTGGCTTCTTTGTTTGCTCATATGTATGTATAAGACCCAGCAGAAGTTGACCCAACTGGAGTTCGATTGTCTTTAGATCTAACCACATAATTAATTTTATAACATCTTACCATTTCATTGGTTAAACACAGGCATGTGACAGTACATTAATCTCCAATATATGAATGCTGAGTGTGAGCTGTCTCTAGTACAAATCAATACTCATGTAGTACGTTGCAGTCTTGTTTTTATCAAGGTTCATGTAGTATGTGTACATCAGCTAATGTCTTCTCTGGCTGGCAATAGTTTGCATTGGTATTGACTGAGCTGGTTACTGTCGGTGCGTTAAGTATTTTGCTTTTTCCCATTCTCCCATCCGGCAGAGTACTGTCCTCTCCTAGCAAGTCCCTCATGAGTGCAGTGTGCTGATTAGCTGGAGATATTTAAATAATGCACATTTTGTTGTTAAAACGTGGCCTAGAAGTATCATGCAGAGAAAGACCGCCTACTGTGTTGTGGTCTACAGAGTGGCAGTTGCGGTGAGTTGCAAAGATAACGGAGGTAAAATATTTATACTTCCACACAATGCATGATCTGTTTTGTTGCAGAACAAGAGTTGCAGCGCAGGCTAAGTATTACTATTGTCTTTATTGAAAATGTAATTGGAACATTTTTGCCACTGTTCCTGTTTTCATAGACGCTGATTAAGGAGTGACACTTGTTTTGTAAGTTAAGTGTTCCATAGCAGGTCAGGTGTTAGTCTGTAAATGTTTTAAAATAAAATGTTAAATTTATTCCATATTTTGAAGTGTACAGTGGACTGTTACTGTTACCACCTGTTACGCATTCCATCTAAACTTACACTGTGAGTATTAATTGAAGCAATTGTACATCACTTTCATATACCGCAAAGCTGAGTGGCTGTTCTGAATTGTTGATAAAGTATTTGTAACGAATGAAACAATAAGTTTGTTTTTTTGGTTCAAGGTTATTGCTTACATAGAGTATGGCAGACATGAATTGTGAAATTGTCAAAAGGCACCTAATGGAGGGAAAAATATATTAATCAGTGTGCACTATTTGATGAGATATAAGGATACCTTTTAATAGCATGAAAGAAATGTAATTTAATAACATTTGGAAATAAATAGACAGTTCCTTTTCAGACCATGTTATAAGCACAATAACCCACTCCAGGGTGTGTGGTTACTGGAGATTAATCAACACCCTGAGTGCATTGTGCGGCAACATCACCCTTGTGCCTCATAATGCACCCAGGGTGTTGATTAATCCCCAATAAGCACACACCCTGTTGTTGGTTATTGCTTACATATGTTCTGTCTAAGGAAGCTGCCATATGACAGCATTTTATATTCATACAAATTCTAATTAAAGCCAAAATAATGGAAAAATTGCCATTTGGAGCACTGTTGCTGTTGTATGATTTAGGAGAACCACTTACCCAGGGCCATTCCATCCATCCTCAGCAACTAAACTAACACACACTTTTTATGGGGCCAGTCTTCCAGTGGTACACAAACACCACAAAATTAGCAAACCACTTGATCACTGTAAAACCAGTGTTCATGCATTCACTGCTAGTTATTCAGGTCTCTTATTCAAAATATGCAACTGTCAGCATTTATAGTCCTATCTTGGGAATTAAAACAAGCACTGTGTCAAACCCTGTGCTGCCCCAAACACATTGCTGCACTGTGTGCCTGATTCACAAAGGTCACATACATTCGCAACACTTTACCTCATTTACGGCAGATTATGCCAAATATGTGGGACGAACACCATAAAAAGGACTGCAAAGTTAGACCAGCAAAAGCTGATCTAACTCATGGCATGTGGTGCTTGGGATCGAGAATCCCAATTGCCAGCCAGGGAATGCCACAGTTCCCACATGCTGGGGCTCCCGGCATTCTAACTCATTTGAGAATCGAACCCTGGGTCTCACATACGAACCCATCCTTATGGAAATATGGCTTAATGGGACAGTATCCTACCATGAAATTGCCTTAAACTCCTATATCCACTTCCACCTGGACAGACCATCTAGGGGAGGTAACCTTGCCATTTACATTAATGATAAATTCAGGGTGCTTGAATTCAGTTCCCTTTCAATGCCAAAGGAATCTGAATGTTTGGCAATCAAACTTCCTTTATCTGATGCTGAGACTATTAGATCATAGGTTGCTACAGATCACTAAAAGGTGGTCTAGAATTTCTGAATCACATCCACACCATTCTAAGCACACACCTAAATGGAACAATACTATTATTTATTCTATTTATTTATTTTTTGTTTATTTATTTAGTCTAGGATTACAATTTACCTTTAAGCCCAAGGCTCTTTTACAAAGGTTCCACATCATAGGTTACAAGGATAACACATAGGTTACAAGGATAACACAGGTTGCAAAAAAGGAACATTTGGTAGAGATAGGTTGAAGGGGGTAGGAGCAGTCGGTCAGAGAAGGAGAAGGGAGGGGAGGGAAGGAGAGGATAGGGTGGGGGACAGGGAAGGGTGCGAGGCTGCCAGGCGTCGTTGTCAGTGGCATAAGTGTGGGAGACGATTGTGGTCCTGGAAGGGTGAGTGCAGTGGGCAAGGGGCCAGGCATAAGTAAGCACAGGAGGATTGGTGCAGAATATTAGCCATGGCAATCACAGGTGCTGGAGACAACAAGGGTGTAAGGGAGCCTGGATTTGAAGGCACCAAGACCAGTGGTGGTGACAGTATTATTGGCAAGACCATTAAACCAGGTGGGGGCTCTGTAGGCAAATGATCATTGGCCTTGGGTTGTACAGCAGTGAGGGATCTGAAACAGTTGTGGCTTTGATCCCCTGGTGATTCTAGAGCTGGCTTTTGTTGGAAGAAGGATACAGGAAATTACAGGCTGTTAGGAAACCTAAATCTAGATTGGAATTCCCAAAATTAAAAAAAAAACTAGAAAAACCTCTGTGATGACTTAGGGTTAGCACAACTAATTACTGAACCCACAAGATCAAACATAAAAAACCCTACTAAGGATACAACACTGGATCTCATATTGACCAATAGGCCCCATACGTTCACCCATGTTGCAGTATTCCACAATTACATCAGTGATCACAATGTTGTAGCCTGTGTCACGAGTTCAACAAAACATAAATCCATTTCAAAATTCATTGTCAAAAGAAGGTTCTCAAAATTTAATACATCAAACTTCCCAGCTGATTTAAGTGCAATAATCTGGCAATAGTTTAATCTTGCCTCCACAGTTTACAAAGCAACTGCTCAATTCAATCAAATGGCATTGGACATCACAAACAAGCACCTCCCCTGATAAAACAGAGGGCTAAAAAGATATCTTGCCCTTGGTTAAACTGTGAACTAAAAAAAGCCTTAAGAATAAGGCATAGCCTCTGAGCTACTGCTAGATGTACAAAATCAGAATCTGACCGGACCGCTTTTAACAAAAATGAGAAATTCATGTACCAAACTCATAAGGGGCACCACAGCTAACTTCTATCTGAATGCTTTGGACAGTTCTAAAAGTAATGCAGTCCAATTGTGGTGGGTAGTCAAAAATATAGAAGGCCAAAAAACAACCCCCTCCCTCCCAATCAATACTGAGTTGCAAGGCAAATTAATAACAGACAGAAAAATAATTCTGGAAGAACTAAAGTCCAACTTTGCCATAGCCGAACTTGCATTTGACAATTCACCGGCAGCACATTGCCCCATCTCTTATTTGGAAAATACCTGCACTCATGTTCATCCAACCAACCTATTTTCATTCCAGTCTATAACATTTAAGCAGGTGGAAGACCTACTGCTAAGCCTAGACACCAGAACAAGTGCTGGTGGTGATGGTTTAGACCCCATGTTAATAAAAATTGGCTAGTATCATCTTTCAGCAGCAATAACCCATCTTTTTAATCTCTCACTCTCCAGCAATGAACTTCCTATAATTTGGAAAATGCCTGATTCTGGAGCTCTTTTGAAAGAGACTCCCCTCCTGCACCCTGTTTACCTCTGTGAGGTACCTGTAGGTCTGTATCATGCCACCTCTTGCTCTCCTCTCTTCCAGGATGTACACGTTCAGATCCCTCAGTCTCTCCTCATAGGGCTTCTCCTGGAGCCCCTTCACCATTTTATTTCCCCATCTCTGGACTGCCTATACCCTGTTTATGTCCTTTCAGAGGTACGGCCTCCAAAACTGGGCACAGTACTCCAGGTGCGGTCACATCAGTTAACGATACAGTGGCAACACCACCTCCCTCCTCCTGATGGATATAACCCTCCCTATGCACCCTAGCATCTCACTAGCCCTACTGATGGCTTTCTCACACTGCTCTGACACTTTAACATCAGACATGATAACACCAAGGTCCCTTTCCTTTTAGTGACTGTCAGTACCTCCCCTCCCCCAATCCTATATTCAGTGTCTTGGTTCCTACACCCTAGGCACAGGATTTTGAACTTTTTGGACCAATGTGGGCTCAGGGAGGGTGATGGTGGTGGAACAGAGGCATATGCCTCCAGTTGTACCTCTCCACAATTTATACTCCATTCTGGTGGAGAGTGGTTCATCTATGGAGGTACCTATAGTGGAGACCAAGGAGGATGCTGGGAACCTCCACAAAGGAGACCCACATGAGGCTGGCATGGGACCCCAAAGGGGAAGGAAACAACTCCTGGTGGGGGACTCAACCATTAGGGGGGTAGAACTGTGGGAGGGAGTGGAGAGGGAGGTAAGGTGGCTGCCAGGTGCCACGGCTTGGAGGGACAGGGAGTGCATCCTCATGATCACAGGAGCAGTTGCATGGGGAAGGGAGCCAGATGTCATTGTCCAACTAGGGACAAATGACCTGGCTGGGAATGGGATCAGAGCAGTGCAGGAGGAGTTTTGGGAATTGGGGAGGCACCTTAGACAAGTAGCATGTACAGTAACCTTCTCAGAGGTGCTGCTTGTCTATGTCTAGGGCGATGCTAGGGTACTCTGCACTGTGGGAGTCAATGAATGGTTGAAAAACTGATGTAGAGTTCAGGGTTTTTGCTTCACTGGGGACTGGGGGTCCACTAGGAGGGATACAGGCCTATACTGGCATGAGTATCTACATCTGTCTGGAAAGGGAACCAGGATCCTAGGTGATACGTTTAAATGCATCATTGGCAAGCATTTAAGCTAGTCAAGGGGGGAGGCACTGAGCAGGGAAATCCAAATCTCTCCCCACAAAACAGGGTAGTTAATGAGGTGAACACCAATGTAGAGAAGCCAACATGGAGCATGACGGGGGTAAATGGAGAAAAAGGCAAAGAAAGTAAGGACAGGGATAGGGCTAAAAGGGGTAAGGCCATCACAAAATGGAGGGTGATGAGTACCAATGCCCAAAGTCTGGGTAACTAGCTCCCAGAACTAGTAGCCTTGATGGAAGAGGGACCCCTGGATATCGTGGCAGGCACAGAAGCATGGTACGCAGAAAACCATGACCGGGATGTCAACATAACAGGGTACACAATCTACAAGTGGGACAAGGAGGGTAAAGGACGATGAGTAGTAGCTCTCTATGTAAGAGAAGGAATCAAAGCAATGGAATTAAAGGGTAAACAGGGAGTAGAGGAGGCCCTGTGGGTCAGCCTGGAGACAGGAAATGGCACCACAATCCACATGGGGCTTGTATACAGACCCCCATCTCAGGGGCAGGCAATGGAAAAGGAAATGATAGATGGTATCCTTAGAATGGCAGGAAAAAAGGGAGATATTGTTGATGGGGACCTGAATATGCCAGATGTTAACTGGAGCACCTTTGCTGCAGCCACAGCCAAGAGCAAGGTCATTCTCAATGCCCTACAGGGGGCATGCCTCAGACAGCTGGTGTTGGAACCCACTTGGGAGGGAGCATTCTTAGACCCGATACTCTCAAACGGGGATAGGGAGAGGATCTTGGATTTCAAAGTGGGTAGTCATCTGGAAACAAGTGATCACCAAACAGTGTGGTTCATGATAAATACTGCCATAGAGTCAAGCCATACAAAAGGAAGAGTATTGGACTTTAGGAGGGCTGACTTTGGGAAAATGGTAGAGTACCTCAGAAAAGCACTAGCAAATGGGCAAGAAGGAGGGGTGGAGAAACAATGGGAAAAAATGAAAACAGCCATCACAGAGGCAACAAGCCTTTGTATGAAGCAAATCAACAAAACCAAATGAAGGGAAAAAACACTATGGTTCTCAAAAGAGGTGGCGGGGAAGGTTAGGGAGAAAAAGCATTCAGGAAGTATAAGGAAACACTGAAGGAGCAGGACAGAAAACTGTACTAGTTAAAGCAGAAGGAAGTAGGGAAGGCAGTCAGAATAGCAAAGGCCCAAACCGAGGAAAAGAAGTCCAACTCAGTTAAGAAGGGGAAAAAAAAACTTTTATAGGTACATTAGGAAGTGAAGAAAGACCAAGATAGGGATAGTGAGGCTTAATAAAGGGAAGGGGGTGGTGGGCAGAGGGCGACAGTGAAAAAGCAGGGATACTGAACAAATACTTCTGCTCAGTATTCACAAAAGAAGAGAAGAGTGGCTACCTAAACCAAAGAATAGAAGCACTTTGGATAGGGGGGTCTATACCAGTCCATTCACAGAAGAAAGGGTCCTGAAAGAACTCCTAAAACTGAAGGTGGACAAAGCAATGGGGCCTAATGGGATTCACTCCAGAATTTTAAAAGAACTAAGGGGAGAACTAATGACACCACTGACTACCCTTTTTAACAAATCATGGGAGGATGGTGTGGTACCTGAGGACTGGAGGAGGGAAGATGTGATTCCCCTTCATGAAAGTGGGAGCAAGACAGAGGCAGGAAACTACAGAGCTGTTAGTTTGACCTCTGTGGTAAGGAAAATGATGAAATCACTTCAGAAGGAAAGAACTGTTGAGTACTTTGAGGCCAGTGGGGCACAGGACCCAAGGCAGCATGGAATCACAGTGGGAAGATCATGTCAGACAAATCTAATTGATTTCTTTGACTGGGTTATCAAAGTAGTAGATCAGGGAGGGGCTGTGGACATGGCCTACCTAGACTTTAGCAAGGCATTTGACACAGGCCCACACAAAAGATTAATAAACAAGTTAGCCAGCCTTGGAGTGGGTCTCATGGTTGTAGCTTGGGTAAAACATTGGCTAGTCAACAGGACGCAGAGGGTAATAGTAAATAGAATCCACTCTGAAGAAAGGAGGGTTACTAGTGGGGTACCACAGGGTTCAGTACTGGAATCAGTCCTCTTTAATGTCTTTGTAGGTTACACTGCAGAGGGACTGGAAGGGAAAGTATGCCTTTTTGCAGATGACACAAAGATCAACCACAGGGTTGATATGCAAGGTGGGGTGGACAGGATGAAAAGGGACTTAGCAAGGTTGCAGGAATCGTCAAAAGTATGGCAGCTTAGATTCAATGCAAAGAAGTGCAAAGTAATGCACCTGGGAAACAAAAGCCCAGGGGAAGAGTACACAATGCAGGGGGAGATACTAACAACAACAAAATTGGAAAGGGACCTGGGGGTAGTCATATCAGATGACTTAAAGATAGGTAATCAATGTGAGAAGGCAGTAAGGAGGGCTGGGTGGATACTGGGATGCATAAGGAGTGGCATTACCAGTAGAAAACAAGAAGTTGCTATCCCTCTGTACAGACAGTTGGTGAGACCCAATCTGGAATACTGCGTGCAGTTCTGGAGACCCCATATCTGCAAGGACATAGGATGGAGGCAGTCTAGAGGAGGGCAACTAAAATGGGTCAGGGTCTGCATCAGAAGCCATACAAAGAGAGACTACAGGAGCTTAATATGTATACCCTCAGGGAAAGGAGGGAGAGGTGGGACATGATAGAAACATTTAAATACCTCAAGGGAATCAAAGTCCAACAGGGAAGCACCTTTCAGAAAAAGAGATGTGCAAGAACAAGGGGGCACAATTTGAAGATAGAGGCGGGATGGCTCAAGGGCAATGTAAGGAAGTATATTTTCACAGATAGAGTAGTGGATGCATGGAACAACCTTCCTGAGGAGGTTGTGGGGTCAAAAACAGTGGGGACATTTTAGAATGCATGGGACAGACATAAAGCAATTCTAGTGGGGGGGTAGGAGGAAGTAGGCTGTTGGTTAACTAGGATCTGCAGCTTATCCTGTAGGTAGGGAAATGGGCAGACTGGGTGGGCCCAGCAGTCCTTAACTGCCATCGAAGCCTATGTTTCTATGTTGGCATTGAACCCCATCTGCCATGCTCTTGACTACTCCTTGAGTTTCACAAGATATCTGCACATTCTTTCCACTCCTCCTGAATGTTCATCCTCCAGCATATTTTTGTATCATCTGCAAAAAGGCATATCTTCCCTTTCAGTTCCTCAGAAATGTCACTTATGAAGACACTGAGGAGGACTGGTCTCAGTACTGAGGCCTGTGGCACCACACTGGTCACTCTTTCATCACTGGAGTGAGTGCCATTAATCACTACCCTCTGCCTCATATCCATTTCCCAGTTTCTAACCCAATTAACCACTTTGGATCCCACCCTTAGTCTGCTCAGGTTCTTTATCAGCTTCCTGCGCAGCACAGTGCCAAAGGTCTTGTTGAAGCCCAGATAGTTCATGCCCACTGCCTTCCTCTGATATATTTCCCTGATTACCCATTCAAATAACTCTGTCACATTAATTTGGCATGATCTCTCCCTGAGAATCCATGCAGCCTGTAGTCTTGAAGCCCATCAGATTCAAGATACTCTACCATTCCTTCCTTTAGCAGGATTTCCATTAATTTCCCTATCACTGAAGTAAGACTGACTGTTCAGTAGTTGCTAGCTTCCTCCCTGCTGCCACTCTTATGTAGAGGGACCACATCAGCTCTTCCCCAGTTCTCCAAAACCATGCCTGTTTCCAATGAACTGTTGATCAAGGATGTCAGTAGCACAACTAACATCTCCCTGAGTTATTTTTGTACCCTTGGGTGTATCCCATCCTGTCCCATAACTTTGTCCACCTTCAGAACTGCAAGCCCCTTCCAGACTCTTTCCTATGAAAATGGACATGTGCACACCTCCCCAATTCCTGCTATTTCCTGGTTCTCTGTGTACCCCTCTTCCTCCATTGTGAAGACTAGCAGTTTAGGATGTCTGATTTTTCTTGGTCCTTTTCTGAACAGTCTCTCCCCTCAGCCCTTCTAATCAGCTCTTAGGAACAGGTGCCTTGCCCACAGTGCCTCTCTAATTGGTAAGTTCTGGCTAGGCTCCCTGCCTCTCTACCTTCACTCCCTTCTCTCCATCCTTCCTACCCTTTCATATTCTCTCCACAATTCCCCCATCAGAACTCTTGCTGTCCCTTCCCGTACCTCCACTGCAGGGAGAGCAGCCTTCTCCTATCGCTTCCCTAGTATCTGGAATTCCTCCCCTTCAGAGATCTTATCTGCCTTTTCCTCTTGTTCATTATCACATCTACTCTTGCACTTCATCTCCCCCTCCTGCAACTGCACCTGACCCCCTTTCTTATTTTTACCCTTCAGATGTATTTTCATCATTTCTATGCAACTGTTAATAGCTATAATTAAATTTCTCCTGTATAAGATATGTGTGTAATTTCCATGTTTGTATTAACGTATGCAATTGTAATTGAAATGTAAAATCTTATCTATATTATTTTGTGTTATGTACAAGCATGGTTATATGTATGTATTTATTTATTTGTTTATGTTAAGCACTGTCTGATTTCCTTCAAATTGTTTATGTTGCCTTAATGTTAATGTTGTTATACAGACTATGTCTATGTACTTTATGTACCTTATCTGTTTATATCTGTTCTGTATTTCTTAGCAATATTGTACCCATCCTTTCCTTTCCCCCAGAAGACATCTGGAAATGAGCTATTGCAGCTCAGTGTGACTTTCCTTGTGAAACTTTTCTAAATAAATAAATAAATCAATAAAAATGAGTATTCCCTCACTATTCCTCCCCTCGCTTTGTTCTTCTCACTTATGTATCTGAAACAAGTCTTGTCCCTCTTAGGACCTTTGATGTGAAGGTGAACAACCACATTTTATATGGAACTAACATATGGACTTTGGCTAGGGGTATATTTGAAGTGGAACCAATACAAAATGTTTTTATAGGTTCATTTTAGGGCTCCAAAAAGATATAACAGATGCATGTACCTCTCAACCTTTTGTCACTGAAATGAGGGACATGGGCATTTTGGACACTCAAAATGAGGGACAATGAGGGACACAGAGCCTCAGAATGAGGGACACATCCTCAAACATGAAGACACAAGCTCAGAGCACTGTAAAAATCATAGTACCACCAACCACTTGTACAAAGTTTATGTTTTATTTAATATTTTAGAATATTAACAGTTTCTGCTTTAAAGTCTGAATTTACAGCACATTCTCTGTGTTGGCAGCACCTTTTCCATGAGGGATGGATGAGGGACATAGCAATTTTAAGGGGCAAAATGAGGGATGTTCCTCGTAATGAGGGTCACTTGAGAGGTATGCACGTATGCACCTGGAGACAGGGATGAAACCCTTAGAATTCAATACTATAAGGAGAGTCATTAACAACTGGGCCAGAATTGTTAATTAGGAACATAACAGACTTCCCAACAGATGCTGGATGTAGGCATAAAAAAATCTAGGGTTGAAATCCTGGTTCCAGAAATTAAAAACCTTGTTAATTAAATCTTCCTAACATTTGGTTGGAAAGTGCTCTTGCCAAATGTAGAATCCATGTCTCTGAGACAATTCAAATGTTGTCTGATATATGTTTACAGAAGGTTTTTACCAGGCAACTGAATTTTAGGGGTCTGGTACTTTACAGAATGCACAAAAGGGTTAGCTGTACTAAGCTCTGTTTATTATTCTGTGAAAAAGAGAACCACCATAAAGCATGGTGTACATTGAGAATGGATATCCTGGAGAGTGGCATTACAATCACAGGTTAACCAGATTCAGAGGGCTCTATTTTCAATCAGCCCTTAGATTGGCGCAAGGTGTGCTGATCTAAGGCTGCGGCAAACTCCGAGTGAATCAGGGACCCTGCTGCCTATTTTATAAAACTGGGGATCCCTGCACCAAAGTCCTGAGAGTCGCCATGACCACAGGGTTGTGCCAAACATTTGGTGCACCTGAGGGGTTTGATGGAGGGTCCCGTTGAGCACCCCCACTCAGCACAACCCTAGAGGAACTGCGAAGATGAGGGTGGGTGGGTGAATATGCCTGCAAGAAGGGGACCAGGGGAAGGAGGAGGAGATGTTTGGGTGCTATAGAGGGTGACAGGGGCAGAGCACCAATGTCAGGGTGCTGAGGTGGCATCTGACGGGGGTGCCATGCACAGTGGAACAGAGCCAATTGACCTGGGTGGAGGGTGGTTGGCACGGATAGCCGTGACCTGGACCCCAGGTGGCAACAGCCCTGGAACCTGCCCAGAAGTGCCACAGTCTCCTACATGCAATGGGTGGCAATGGCTGCAGGTAGCGGGGTGCAGTCAGTGGAGGAGAATGTTCAATGGTCACCTCAAAAGTTCCCTGGTACTCAGCCCCCTTGCGTGGAGGCAGGCTGATACCTGACTACACTGCCAGGGACTGTGGCACCTGTGGGGCAGCTGCCAGGGCTGCTACCACCTGGGATTTGGGTCACAGTCTGTCCATGCCAACCCCCCCTTTACCTGGCCTGATTGACTGTGTTCCACTACACATGGCACCCCCGCTGGGTGCTACCTCAGTACCCTGATATTACTGACATGCATGTCACCCCCTATAGTTCCCCCACTGTTCCCTCTTCCTCCTCACAGTTGCCTCCTGCAGTGGGGCAGGGCTCTTAGACCAACTCCTGGCTGGTCTAAATTCAGCCCTCTTTTGCGACCATTGCAGGGCTTCTAAAATTCCAAAAAAGGGGATGGTGCAGCCCCACCATGGCAAAAGACCCCTTATGACCTGGCACAAACACTTCTTCTGCAAGGGTAATGCAGGGTGGCTTTGGCACACGGCATCCTGATTTCAATGCAGCCTGCATTAGAAAATTGGGATTGCTGCGATGTGTGGCACAAGGTGCCAGTTGTATCAAATCCTTTCGGTGCAGGCACTTTGCGCCAAACTTTGGCCTTTGAAAATCAAGCCCAGTAAGTTATGACATCAGGCACTTGTCTGTGCGAGGAAGGTGTTGGGCGATCTGTGGGTAATCTTACATTTGAGTGCCCAGATTTGAAAAGATGTTGGATTCACTCAATACGTAATCTGGCTAAATGCATATTTTGCAAAGAGGAAACTACTGGACTGTTGCTTTTTTTCATATAATAAAGCTAAAATATTTTTGATGGCATCTTTTGCACAAATAGCACTACATAAAATATGCAATTAAGATAGAATCAGCTAGAAATAAGCCTTTAACTAGAACCTTGATTTTTTTAAATAAAAGGTAGTGAAATACACATTAGAAAACTTTGATAATGTTACCACTTGTAACTGCTTAAATATATAGTAAATAATGAAATGCTGCTTTTTAGGTGTTATGTCATGCATTGTATAAATGTTATATTTTGTAATGTAGATATATGTGCTGATTTTATACATTGTTCTTTCAATAAACAGATCTGTGGATGTTTAGAATTGCTGAAACAAAAAGAGGCTGCATCACTAAACAGTTTAGTCAGAAATATATTTTTATTCTATGTAAAAAGGCTTCAGGCCACCAGTAATCTCTGTGCCACCAATGCTTTGTCAGCCTATTATCCCACTTTCTCAGTGTGCTGAGTAATTCTATATTAATATATGTATTTTTTTTCTCTGGCATGGATATCTAACACTGAGCTGACAGTCTGAGAAGCTATTAAAGCTGATCATTTAGGAGTCAGAAAAAGTTTTCAGCAAGGAACCAGCAGT
This sequence comes from Neoceratodus forsteri, assembly GCA_016271365.2. Classification (NCBI taxonomy): domain Eukaryota; kingdom Metazoa; phylum Chordata; order Ceratodontiformes; family Ceratodontidae; genus Neoceratodus; species Neoceratodus forsteri. Next base: position 537,088,346 of record CM057458.1, read on the forward strand.
TCAATATACTGTATATTGCGTGGTATATACACACACACACACACACACACACACACACACACACACACGAACCTCTGATGCAAATCAATTGATGTTCATGCTGACAGGATCCATGAGTTTTCAGGGTAAACCATTTCTGATATTAGAAGGGTAATTTTCAGCTGGCCCATTGGTGCTGAGGGTTGAGGTGCTGGATGTCACACCTTGCGCCACATCAGCAAGCTGGGTTCGGGAACAGATTCAGGCTGCCAGGAGCTGACAGGGGGAGGGAGGATTGAGCGTCTGACAACTGCTCTCCTATCTCTGGGGTGGGTAGTGGGGCTTGCAATACCTTGTAGCGGTGACCGGCGGAGGTCAGCCGCACTACAGTGGTATACAAAAGTGGGGGGAGAGCGCGGCGGGCATCAGCACTATGTGCTCAGATGCCATTGCACGTCTGGCTCTCCATAAGGGAGAAAATTTGGAAAATGTGGAGAGCAATCTTCACGGCTGATGGCCGCACCTTGCACCCCCACATAGACCTGAGAGGGGTGCGTACCCAGTGGGTGCAAGAGCGATGAAAGACTGGCCCACTGAGGGAGTGGGTTTGTGTGGCCCGCACGCATGACTGGGTCCGGGGGTGCAGAGCCAGTGGCCAGAGATCATGGGGGCCACTCTACTGAGGAGGTAGAAACAAGAGTACAATAAAAAAAAGGGCAATTTTCAAGCCTAAGTCTCAGTTCTGTTTATGCATTTTAAACCCTGTAATAAAGATTTTTGAAGGCATTGTACTATAGGAAGCTAACAAACTACTTGATAAATTTGCCCCCTTTGCCTGTCACAATATCACTGATGTTGAATGTGTAGTGTGACATAGACAGCCAGTTCTGAGTGCTGTGTCATTTTTTTAATATAAAATGTATTACTGAATGTCTGTGCTGAAAATCTGATGCTCTAGGAGTGAATTCACCCCCCCCCAGGTTTCAGCTGAAAGATGAAAGCCATGAGAAAATGCTGAAAACAGCATGTGTATCACACACACTCAGTTTTTAGAGACAGTGTGTTACATGGAAGGCTTTAATCAAGGATCCTGTTTGTCTGAGTTAATTACAGCCATAGTTGCTATATCATAGACATTTTATGACGTTGGAGGAAAACCCCAGGTTATTACATAGAAGTGAGAAATCATAAAGATGCTTTCATGTCCTGGAAGGAGGAAACTTATAATGAGATCAAAAGAAGTGTCATTTGAAGGATATGAGTCATGCTGAGGATTGCAAAATTAATACTTTGAAAAGACATCCTGTTTTTTTGTATAAGATATATATAATGTAGGTTAAGGGCCTATAATTAATGGGTCTCCCCTTTTTGCCATAGGGAGACCGTGGCGTAATTGCCATTATAAAGGGCATTTATAGCAGCTTGACACATGCAGCTCTCTCTACCTCTCTTGCACTGTATTCTTTTCCTTCCTGGCTCGTCGCTCTCTGCTCAACCCCAGCCTAGCCGCCAAAGAATCACGGGCACGGCGGTAAGTCAAATTTAAAAAAAACCCAGCTATTTTCTACCTTATACAAGTTTTAATAATAAAAAAAAAATGCACACACACACCTGAAACCTCCGAAAACTTAAATGTAAGAACCGGAGGAAAACTGAACTGGAGCGCAACCGCACTTAAGCTATTATTTTAAATAATTGCTGTGGGCAAAAAGGGGAGATCCAGCAATTATATAAAATAAAATATGGGGTGTTGTATGTGTAAATGAGAAGTTTACACACACCCTCGGGGTTAGATGCATGTACAAACCCCTTGAGCTTTGCTCTCGGGGTTTATTCAGCATCTAACCCCTCGAGTGTGTGTAAACTTCTTGTTACACACACCACCACATACTTTATTCTCTATATTTACCACCATAATCAGCAGTTACACAACTTTGTTATGCACTGTTTAGAATTTTAAAAGTTGTTAACCACACTTCGGAACTTCCAAACAGTGGCATAACAAAAAAGAATGCACCATAGTTCCGTAATTCTCACACATAGAATGTAAACAGTGTTTTTTTGACCATACACTATAAAAGATGATGGCTGGTGATCGGGTGACAACCATGCTGAAATCACCTCTCGTGGTTGCTAGGGCTACAGTATACCTCTCGAGCTGCACTCTCGAGGTTTACCATGTTGCCCTAGCAACCACTCAAGGTGATTACAGCGTGGTTATCACCTGATCCCCAGCCATTATCTTCTATATTTTTTATATGTAATCTGACAGAGGAGGAGCAAGCTGATCTCACACAAAAAGTGGTTGGCCAATACAGTTGTTTAAGGACGTCTCTGTTTTACTTACACACATTTTGGCCTAGGCTCTGACCAGGAAAGATCTGTGAGCACTTTTAAACAAGTATTTAGAAAGAGAGTTAAATCTAACTACTGTAAGTAGGAATTTGCACTGTTTAAACCTTGTTTCCTTTAAAAGATTTGTATGTCTTGTGATATATGAGTTCTGTATGTTGTGTTTTACATATTTTTTACTATTTTAGTAAAATTCTTTTTAGAACATACTTGGTCTGTCTTTGACTTCTTTTTTATTTGTGAGAAAAGTATTTATGGTTATAGCAGACACTGAGTATAAGCTTGAATGGTGGTACCAAACTGGAAAGAGAAGCGTTTTAAATCTGAGGTCTTTAATAAAGTTTTTAAGGGTTCTTCTCTGTATACCTGGTTAGATGCCCATAGGCAAAGATATCTGGCCCCCCTGAAGACAGAACTATCTGAGCCTGTGCATTGGGAATGCTAGCAAGAGGTTCACAGTTTGAATCCCTCCAAGACTTGAGACCAAAGGTTGATCCGAACTCACAAAACAGACAAGAGGGTTACCTTGTTCTGTTAAACTGTTCACAAGACTGCACTCGGAGTTTGGCACTTTGGGAGTAGAGGGCCTGACCTGCTGAGTGGGTTTGTGACAGATTGGTTGGCAGTGGTGGCATAATTTTGGTATCACAAGCTTTATTGTTCTGTGTCAGCTGAGACCGTAAGCTCTCTTGCAAAGAAAGAAAAAGACAGAGTTTTATTCTGAAAAGGAAACAGAACTATATATCACTTGGTGTACAGTCAAGTTCCTACCCGTTTTATTTTTTTTTTCTAAAGTGCAGTCAGAGTAGCAGTAGTCAGGAAAGATGACTTCCAACTACAGCAGGCACACTGTAGATTACTTAAGGCAGTTGTGCGGGGACAGAGGAGTCCCATTCAAGGTGAAAGCAAGCAAGCAGAGCCTCATAGATGCCCTGATGGTAGCAGATACGCAGAGAAGCAAGTCACCAACCATGACTGAAAAGGATCAAACCTCAAGTCTGGAAGGGCTAGTGGCCAGTGAAGGGTCCAGAGCCAATGAGGAGGACAGCAGGACCACTGTCAGTGAAGGGCCACAGCAGCAGGGGAAGGTCACCAGTATCCTGAATCCAGAGGTACTCGGGTTGCAAATTGAGTTGCGCTGGATGGAGCTGGAGTTCCAGAGGGAAAGAGAGCGACAGAAGCGAGAGGCGGACCATGAGGCAGAGCAAGAATGCCAAGATGCAGAGTGAGAGAAGTGAGAGGTGGACCATGAGGCAGAGCAAGAACGCCAAGAGGCAGAGCGAGAAAAGTGAGAGGCGGACCGTGAGAGAGAATGTGAATGCCGAGAGGCAGAGCGAGAACAGAGAGATGCAGACTGTGAGGAGCATGAGCACCAGTGAGCTGCAGAGGAGAAGAGAGAGGAGCACCAGAGGCAACACAAACTGGAGAAGCTACGACTCTGACCAGCAGCACCAGAGCAGTTAAGTGGCTTGGGTTTAACTGGGACTGCACGACGGGGTTACAAATTGAACTCCAAATTAATAGCTGAATTTAAGAAGAGGGAGGATATGGACACTTTTTTAGATTCTTTTAAAAAAGTTTGCATTCAGGCTAAAATTCCTAGAGAGCCCTCGAGCTTCCAGCTATCCCCGCTACTTACCGGGAAAGCTCGGGATGCATTGGGTCAAATGGGCAATGAGAACAGTAATAATTACAGCAAACTAAAAGCTGCACTGTTAAAAAAGTTTGAATTAACAGCTGAATCATACAGAACTAAATTCCGTAAGCTCAGGAGAAGCCCTGATATGAGCTATGAGGAGCTAGCCACGAAACAACGTCAGTTTTTAAAATGTTGGTGGGAAGGAATTAAGGCAAACTCTGTTGATAAAATTGAAAATGTGATTTTATTAGAACAGTTTTTTTGGGCTTGCCCAGCAGAGCTAAAAACCTGGCTAGAGGACAGAGATCCCAAAACAGTGCAAGAGGCTGCAGAACTCTCGGACCGCTATGCCAAGAGCAGACCTGCTCTGAGAATGAATGGGGCAGGCGTGGCAGCACAGAAAGGGAAAAGCATGCCTTCAGGGCAGCTAAAACCCTCACTGCCTCCACTGAAACCAGTTAGCCCCAGGTTTCAATGAAAAGATTTCTCTGATGTAAGAAATGCCTGTTGATTGTGTAAGGAAACTGGACATGTTGCCAGACAATGTCCCAAAAAGGTGAGCCATAATACACAACAGGGTGCTAGAAAAGAAGTGGGTTGTTTGTGTGTCCCTGGGAGCATGCCAGTGAACATGAGGGGAACACATGCACCCAGTCATGGTAAATGGTATGCAGACACAAGGGTTAAGGGACACAGGAGCATCCCTGACATTGGTGCAAGGGGATCTGGTACTGCCTGGTCAGCTTATACCCAATAAATACATCACTGTACAGGATTTTGCTGGTGAAGAGAAAACATTACCACTTGCTAGTGTTCTCCCGGACTGGGGTGAAACAGGGGGAAGTAGGCAACAGGTTGCTGTAGCCAAAACATCTGCAGTGGATGTGATCCTGGGGTAACGATCTCCAGCAGGGGATGGTATGTGCAGTTACCCGTAGCCAAGTGGCAAGGGAAAATTGTAGCTCCCTGAACCCCACAGAAACCATTGTGGAAACCACTGGGAGGCTGGTTCTCCAGCCTGTGTCTCCGGATATGGAAACTGATAAAAATGGGGTAGAAATTTCCCCAGTAGCAAGTGACCACACAGCTACGGAAGGTTTCTCCAAAGAGGAAGGGGTGACCCATTGTCAGAGGATTGGGATTGATAGTGATCCTGAGGACCCTGATGCTAGTGCTAGAGACCCTAGTTTAGTGACTGAAAGGGACCTGTCCTGTGCCTTGGGACTGTGTGAGGGGTTTGCAGCTGCTCAGAGAAGTAACCTAGTTTAGACAAGCTGAGGGCTTGGCAGACTCGGATGAAACACAGGGAGGTGATGGCAGACATAAGGTTTATTGCAAAAATGGACTTAAGTATACTCAGGCAGTGCAGACTGAGGGAGGGATGCTAGGCAGGCAGCTTGTTGTTCTTCAGGGGTATTGTGAGCAGTTGCTCAAAATTGCACATGAAATTCCCCATGTCTGGTCATCTGGGAATCATGTGCACTACGCAGCAGTTGGCCCAGAATTTCTACTGGCCTAACTTCACCCAGTAGGTGAAGGAGTATTGCAGGTCTTGTCACCGATGCCAAGAAATAGGGAAGGTGGGCAAGAAAACCCAAGCCGCCCTAATTCCATTGCCCATAGTGGAGGAGCCATTCCAGAGAGTGGGAATGGATATTGTGGGGCCTTTAAGTACTCCCAGCTCCTGAGGGAAAAGATTCATCCTGACTGTGGTGGATTATGCCACCCGGTACCCAGAAGCAGTCGCCCTATCCTCTCTGAGGACAGACAAAGTGGCAGATGCCTTACTTGGGATTTTCTTGGTTTCCGCAGGAGGTAATCACCGATCAAGGGGGTTCCTTCATGTCGGACCTGATGAAATGATTATGGGAGAAGTGTGGGGTGGTGCAGAGATGCACAACACTGAATCACCCACAAGCCAATGGACTTATGGAATGATTCAATGGTACCCTAAAGTCAATGCTCTGGGCATTCACTGTACAGCATGGGAGGGACTGGGAGAAATACCTTCCCCACCTGTTATTTGCATACAGGGAGGTGCCCCAAGAGTCAACAGGATTTTCCCCCTTCGAACTCTTATATGGACGCCAGGTATATGGGCCCCTAGACTTGATCCGGGAGGACTGGGAAGGCAAGTGCACCACCCAGGGAACTCCCATTGTGGATTATGTCCTTAGGTTAAGGGAAAGGCTGAAGGAGCTTATGGGGACAGCCCAGGGCAACCTGGCAGCTGCCCAAAAAAAACCAAAAAGTATGGTACGACCGCAGAGTCAGAGCTTGCTCGTACGTGGTGGGTCAGGAAGTCATGGTCCTTTTTCCGGACCAGAAAGACAAGCTGCAAGCTGAGTGGGCAGGACTGTACAAAGTGGTTAGGAAGGTAAATGACGTGAACTACATTGTGGAGTTACCTGACAGAAGACAAACAGAAAGGATGTACCATATCAACACGATGAAGCCATATGCAAATAGGGCTGACATGGTGTTTGCAGTGTGAGGTCATGGGGAGGGGATGGACGAAGGAGATCCCCTTCTGGATTTGCTGGAGGAAAGTAAGTGAGACTCCTCTGTGGAGGCAGTAAAATTGTCTCCCCAGCTGGCCCTGGACCAGATCCAGAAAGTAAGAGAGGTTTTAGCAGACTTTACCCCATTGTTTAGCACCAAGCCTGGACTAACCCCTTAGTGACCCACGATGTGGAGACAGGGATACAAACTCTCATACGGTGGACAGCATATTGGGTGTCAGAGGCTGTCCAAAAGGACATTAGGAGGGAAGTGGAGGAGATGCTGGATTTAGGGGTAATCCAGAGATCCCACAGCCCCTGGGCCTCACTTGTAGTCCTTGTGCCTAAGCCAGATGGCTCTACTCATTTCTGTGTGGACTATCATGGACTGAATGCAGTCACGAAGTCTGATGCCCACCCGATGCCCCGGGCGGATCAACTCCTGGACAAGTTGGGAGGGTTGACCTACCTTACGTCCATTGACCTGACAAAGGGGTATTGGCAGGAAGAATTAACAGATAGAGCTAGGGAGAGGTCAACCTTCATCACTCCGATAGGCTTATTTGAGTTTCAAATAATGCCTTTTGGAATGAAAAACTTCCCAGCCACTTTCCAAAGGTTGGTGAACCAGGTGTTAAGTGGTGCTGAGGAGTACGTCATGGCGTACCTGCATGACATTGCCATCTTTAGTACCAGCTGGGAGGAACACCTATCCCACCTTAGGGAAGAGCTGGACAGGATACAGAGGGCTGGGCTCACTGTCAAAGCCAAGATGTGCCAGGTGGCCATGGGGGAAGTGGCATACCTCGGGCATGTGGCAGGCCAGGGGACAGTGCCGTCCTAACCAAATAAAGATAGAGGTGATCCAGGTGTGTCCCAGACCAAAAACCCAGAAGCAGGTCAGGAGCTTTCTAGGGACAGCAGGGTACTACAGGAAATTTGTACCCAATTACAGTGCCCTGGCTGCTCCCCTATCTGACCTGACAAAGAAAAAGATACCAAAGAAAATAACCTGTGGCCCAGCCTGTGAGGAAGCCTTTACCATACTGAAGGAGGCACTGTGCATTGCTCCTGTTTTGACATGTCCTGACTATAGCAAAACCTTTATAGTTCAGACAGATGCGTCAGAAATGGGTATTGGGGCAGTACTGAGCCAGATGTCCAGCCAAAGGACCGATCACCCAGTAGTGTACCTGAGCAGAAAGCTACTTCCTATGGAGCAAGCTTACTCCACAGTGGAAAAGAATGTCTTGCCATAGTGTGGGCCCTAAAGAAGCTACAGTCATACTTGTATGGGCAGCATTTTGTGGTGCAGACTGACTACAACCCCCTGGTTTGGCTGATGCAGATGGGGAAAAACAATAGCAGTCTACTGAGATGGAGTCTTGCTTTACAAGGGTATGATCTAAAAAACATACATAGGGCTGGAGCAAAGAATCAGAGCTCAGATCGGCTGTCTAGGGTCAATGAGGAGTGAACTGATTTGGGAAGCTCATCCCATATAGGGGATAGAACCCCCAAATTCAGTCTTGGTGGGGAGGAACTGTGACGTAGACAGCCAGTTCTGAGTGCTGTATCATTATTTTTTAGTATATAAAATGCATTACTGAATGTCTCTGCTGAAAATCTGATGCTCTAGGAGTGACCTCACCCCCCCCCAGGTTTCAGCTGAAAGATGAAAGCCATGAGAAAGTGCTGAAAACAGCATGTGTATCCCACACACTCAAGTTTTTAGAGACAATATGTTCCATGGAAGGCTTTAATCAAGAATCCTGTTTGTCTGAGTTAATTACAGCCATTGTTGCTATATCATATCCATTTTATGACATTGGAGGAACAACCCAGGTTTTTACATAGAAATGTGAAATCATAAAGATGCTTTCATATCCTGGAAGGAGGAAGCTTATTATGAGATCAAAAGAAGTGTCATTTGAAGGACATGAGTTATGCTGAGGATTGCAAAATTAATACTTTTAAAAGACATCCTGTTTTTTTGTATAAGATATATATTTTTTACATATAGTCTGACAGAGGAGGAGTTAGCTGACCTCACACAAAAAGGAGTTGGCAAGTACAGCTGTTTAAGGACTACTCTGTTTTACTTACACACATTTTGACCTAGACTCTGACCAGGAAAGATCTGTGAGCGCTTTTAAACAAGTATTTAGAAAGAGAGTCAAATCTAAATACTGTAAGTAGGAATTTGAACTGTTTAAACCTTGTTTCTTTGAAAAGATTTGTATGTCTTGTGATATAACAGTTCTGAATTTTGTGTTTTACATATTTTTAACTATTTTAGTAACATTCTTTTTAGAACATACTTGGTCTGTCTATGACTTCTTTTTCATTTGTAAGAAAAGTATTTATGGTTATAGCAGATACTGAGTATAAGCTTGAATGGTGGTACCAAACTGGAAAGAGAAGCGTTTTAAATCTGAGGTCTTTATTAAAGTTTTTTAGGGTTCATCTCTGTATATCTGGTTAGGTGCCCATAGGCAAAGATATCTGGTCCCCCCCCCCCCGAAGACAGAAATATCTGAGCCTGTGCATTGGATACGCTAGCAAGAGGTTCACAGTTTGAATCCCTCCAAGACTTGAGACCAAAGGTTGATCCAAACTCACAAAACAGACAAGAGGGTTACCTTGTTCTGTTAAACTGTTCACAAGACTGCGCTCAGAGGTTGGCACTTTGGGAGCAGAGGGCCTGACCTGCTGAGTGGGTTTGTGACATGCAGCACTTAATTAACTAATGATTTTAAAGAAAATAGTGATGAAGCCAACAGAAAAGGGTGCAGTATTGTCATCATGAATGAAATGAAATGGATTACAATGGCTGTGTTCTAGAACTTCTAGGGAACCAATGTCACGATAGCACACTCCTTGGCAACCCCACAGAGGTTTTCAAGAAGAAGCTTCTCTCACTCCTTGAATGGGGAAGATCCACGTATCGGGTCTCGGATGTCAAATGTAAGTATTTATGGGCTGACTCACCACTTGTCCACACTTTTTACGCTGTCCTGAAAACTCATAAGGGTTTGAACAAGCCACCAGGGAGTCCAGTTGTGTTAGGAGTAGGATCACTGACTGACAAACTTTGTAAATTCTTAGATTTACTCCTGAAAGACTATGTTGTTAGTCTGGAGTCTCACCTATATGACACAATAGGCATCCTGGAAAAATTCAATGAATGCCAGTGGGACTCCAACTTTGTATGGCTTGGTATAGATATGGAATCCCTATACATCTGTACTGAGCACCATATGGGGAGCCAGATCTGCTCACACTTTCTAGAATGTAACTTGTAGGGAGATTACTTTCCTATTCCATTTATCTCAGAAGCATTGACTTTTGTTCTTAACCACAGTTATTTCAAATTCAATTAGATCTACTACCTCCAACTGTGTTGCACAGCTATGAGGGGCTCCTATGGCAGCCTTTTTTGTTAACCTCTTCTTTGGACTCTGGAAGAAGACTCTTATTCACTCTCAGACAGAAACCCTTCCTTTACAATATGAAACAATGATTTATATATACTGATGATACTGTCCATGTCTAGTAAGGGTCAGAGGAAGAGGTTGGCAATTTTCTACAATGGCTTAACAGCAATGAACTAAATCTGAGATTCACTGGCTCTATGGACAAAAAAAGAAGTATAAACTTCCTAAACCTATAACCACTGAAGTTGGGAATGACTTGATAGTCCATACTAAAGGTGGGCAAAGTGGCCAAAATTCACTCTGTGAAGGAATGCACGGAGTAATGCAGAATCCGCAAGACGAAGTGGAGTACTTTGTGTCATAATGAGGAAGGCGAAGTTCATTGATAACAATGACTTCATGTTACTCTGCCTTTCCCCAACCACTTCTGCACCAGTTTTAATGCGAAGTACATAGAAATCAATGTACTTCGCATCACTTCGCCTTGTTATTGAGCTCCAATGCAAATTTTGCAGTAATTCATGGGATTGCAGGTCACATGGGCTCTAGATTGTTCTGCACAGCCTTAATTCTGTGTAGTGTGTGTGTAGCGGAAGATGGAGACAGTTTCCTCTCAGAGCTCTGCAATTCAAATCCTTTAAAAGCTGTTAAAAAAGCCTTTTTTTGCCACGTTTCTTTTTGCTTAAAATGTAGTATATCGATTGTAGGAAACCCTCCTGTGCTCATATCCTTGAGTGTTTATTGTTTGTGTGTGGATTCTGAATGTTAATTTAGAACATTCAGTCTGTGTACTGACAGACACTTGAAGTGTGCTTTGGGGAAGGGACGTATCTGTGGCAGAGTAGTTAAAACTGGGAGAAAAAGGCAGTCTTTCTGTTTTGGTTTATATTTTTCTTGTATAACTGTTAATGTACACACAGTAATATGTTCAGTAATTCTTGACATTTTTTTTGCTGATTGTTGAGTTGCAGCAGAGCATAATTTCAGTTTGTTTAAAAGATTTGGTTATATTACTGAAGTTTTCAATTTACTACGCATTACTTGTAGTGTGCGTGAGTGTGTGTGTATTGCGTGTCATCAAATCAGACACATTTTATTGTGCCATGGAGTAATTGCAGTAGTGTGAATCTACTATCCACCACACCTGCTTGATTTTGTACTACTTTGTTGTATCTTGAGTCCACTGCACCCTCCCCCACCCCACAGGCAAAGGTATTCTTTTCCAGATTGGATTGTGACTTATGAGCACTGGTTAAGGTGTTGTTCTTTTGCAGATTGGATTGTGACTTGTGAGCACTGGTTAAGGTGTTGTTGTGACTTTGCATCTGCATTTCTTCTTGACTGTGCAGTGTAAGCTGAATCTGTCTGTGCTTTTGCATCTGTTTAGTGCACAATCTACATCTGCAAGAAACAGTTGTTATTTTTTTTGGCTTCACATCCACCAGCCCAGACTGAAAGTTCAGAAATCTAAATTTGTTTAGAATTTTCTTGGTGATCCCCCATAATGCCTACAAAGAGACATGCAAGCAAAGCTGTTTCTGGGCATGGTGCTGCTGCCAGTGGCAAGATTGTCCATGGGCATGGTAGTACACAGAAGTGCATAGCTGATGCAGTAAAGGGATTTCTCCATAAATGTTTTTTTTACAGTGCAATCTGTAGCTTCTCTCATAGTTGGAGGAGATGATGTTGTCCCAGCTGGTGGTGTTAGTGCAGTTTCTGCTGACATGAGTATTGCTGCCTCAAGTTCCACTTCTGACCAGTTAACCATTTCAAAAAATATAGTTGAGTCTAAAGCTGTGACTGACAGTGCAGATGATGTTATACTCCCCAATAACATCCCCATGGTAATTGAATATGATTCTGATCCTGGCAACAATAACACACAATGTCACATGTCTTGCAGTGCTACTGAGGTCGTGTCTTTGCCATCCAATGATTCAAAGAGTGGCACAAAAATATTGGGTGATGATGATGATGATGATGATGCTGTGGTTGGAACATGTTCTCCACATGACAGCATCCAAGCTGAAAATGTGGATGTGGATGATGTTGATGAAAATGATAATGATATCAGTGACCCCTGTTGGGAACCGGAGAAAAAGAAAGTCGAGGTGGCTGTGTCTGGGTGTGTTGGCATTAAATCCCCCCCCTCAAAAAAGTTGTGATTTAGCAGTTCCTGTTGATGATAATGATGATGATCCAGTAATAATCACAGGTAGTCATGGTGGTCAGTTGGAGTCCAAATGTGTCCAGCCTGAAAAGTCATGTAGCAGGGGTTGAAAAACTGGAGTCTAGTAAACAGCATCAAGGACATAGTAAAAGTAGGGGATCACAATCCCTTGTTTGGGATTTTTTGTCCAAGATGCAAATGACGAGTCAGTTACAATCTGCCAGCATTGCCATGCGTGTGTGAGTCGAGGTAAAAAGAGGAGTCATCTGGGCATGGGGGCCAGCATAGACATCTTAAGAACAGGCACATGGCACTGTGGACCCAGCACCAGAAGGCAGTTAATGTCATAGTGGGGTGTTCACCCTCATCAGCAACCTTACTGAACATGTTATCCCTTTTCATGACTGTAAAACCAAGTAGGGATATCTGCATTAGTGATGAAATAACACCTGAGGATTACTACAGGCATGATAAGGGGGAGGATTATGATTTAGAAATCTTGTCAAGTGGTGGTCAGAGCAGCAGTGGTGGTTGTGGTCATGCAGTATGTCTAGTGCAAGTGGTACATCAACCCCTGTTCGCAAAATGGAGAAAATAACTTCATTTGTGGACTTGTCACCTATGTACCCCTCTTCATCACATATCCACACCCCACCACACCCCTGGCCAATCACAGGGCCAAGCCATTTGTCACACCCCATGCAAAATGTGTAAATCAGCCCACGTTGGAGAATGTTTTTGCCCATAACCGCCTGCCTGCCTGCGTGAAGCATGTGACATACACTGTGTAAGCCATGTGATGTGTGTGGGCTGCCTGTGAATTCTCACTCCATCTTAAAGCAGAATAAGGTGTACTGCACAACGCAAAGTCATAATTACAACACAAAGTGGCGAAGTCAGAGTTTAAAATGGGCACTCCGTGTAGTGGAACACTCACGCAAAGTGGCCACTTCGCAACCACTTTGCAAGTGGAATTTTACTTCTCTGCATCTCTAGTCCATATAAGGAATATCAGAAGCCCAAGGCTACAAATAGCCTGTTGGGACAGGATAGTCCCCATCCACGCTGTCTTATAAATTCAGTCCCATATGGACAGCATCTGCATAGCCACAGAAACTGCTCCAGTGAGAAGGACTTTGATTTTCAGTTTAAGGATCTGACTGATAGAGTCCTGGTGAGGGGATACATGTCAGTCTCCTACAGAGTGCCCTGGCTAAGGCTAGAAATCAGGATAAAAATACCCTACCTGTCTGAAGACCAGAAAATTAGATGAATAGGAACCAGTCTGCTTCAATACAAAATACAACATAGAAATATAGACTTTGATGGCAGATAAAGACTGTTTGGCCCACTTCCCTACCTATTGGATAAGCTGCAGATCCAAGTTAATCAACAGCCTACTTCTTCCTACCCCCTACAGGAACTGTCTTATGTCTGTCCCATGCATTCTTGAATTCCCTCCACTCTTTTTGACCCCATGACCTCCTCAGGAAGGCCATTCCATGTGTCCACTGCCTTCTCCATAAAAACATACTTCCTCAAGTTGCCCCTAAGCCATCCCCTTCTATCTTCAAATTGTGCCTGCTTGTTCTTGCACTCATCTTAAGCTCCGTTAGTCTCTCTCTTTGTATGGCTCCTGGTGCAAGCACAGCACCATTTTAGTTGCCCTCCTCCAGACTGCCTCCATCCTGTCTATGTCTTTGCGGAGATGGGGTCTCCAGAACTGCATGCAGTACTCCAGATGGGGTCTCACCAACTGTCTGTATAGAGGGATAACAACTTCCTGTTTTCTACTGGTGATGCCTCTCCCTATGCATCCCAACATCCCCCCAGCCCTCCTTACTGCCTTCTCATATTGCTTGCCTACCTTTAGCTCATCTGATATGACTACCTCCAGTTCCCTTTCTATTTATGTTGTTGTTAGTACCTTCCCCCATTCTGTATGCTTCCCCTGGGTTTTTGTTTCCCAGGTGCCTTACTTTGCACTTCTTTGCATTAAATCTAAGCTGCCATACTTTTGACCATTCCTCCAATCAACCTTGCTAATTTCCTTCTCATCCTTTCCTCCCCCCTTGTTTATCAACCCTGTTGCAGATCTTTGTGTCGTCTGCAACAAGGCATAATTTTCCTTCAGGTTCCTCTGCAATGTCACTTATAAAGACATTAAAAAGGACCAGCCCCAGTACTGAACACTGTGGAACCCTGCTAGTAAGCCCCCTTTCTTCAGAGCAGACTCCGTTTACTATTACCCTCTGTGTTCTGTTCTGTAGCCAATTTTATACCCAGGTTACCACCCTGTGACCCACTCCTAGGCTGGCTAACTTGTTTATTCATCTTTTGTGTGGAACTGTGTAAAATGCCTTGCTAAAGTTTAGGTAGGTCATGTCCACAACCCCTCCCTGGTCTACTACTGTGGTCACCCAGTCAAAGACATCTATTAGATTCATCTGACATGACCTTACTGCTGTGAATCCATGCTGCCTTGGGTTCTGTGCCCCACTGGCCTCTAGGTACTCAATTCTTTCTTTCTTTCTTTCAGAAGTGATTCCATCATTTTCCCTACCACTGAGGTCAAACTAACAGGTATGTAGTTTCCTGCCTCTGCTTTGCTCCCACTTTTATGAAGGGGGATCACATCTGCCCTTCTCCAGTCCTCAGGTACCACACCATCCTCCCATGGTTTGTTCAAAAGGGTAGTCAGTGGTGTCACTAGTTCTTCCCTTAGTTCTTTTAGAATTCTGGATCTAATCCAGTCAGGCCCCATTGCTTTTTCTCCTTCAGTTTTAGGAGTTCTTTCAGGATTGTTTCTTCTGTGAATGAACTGATATTGACCCCCTCCCCGATCCAGAGTGCTTCTATTGATTGGTTTAGGTACCTCCCCTTCCCCTTCTTTTGTGAATACTAAGCAGAAGTATTCGTTCAGTAGCCCTGTTTTTTCACTGTCACCCTCTGCCCACCCACCCTCCACGTTATTAAGCCTCATTAACCCTCCCTTGGTCTTTCTCTGCTCCCTAATGTACCTATAAAAGGTTTTATTTCCCTTCTTAACTAAGTTGTCTATCTTTTCCTTGGTTTGAGCCTTTGCTACTCTGACTGCCTTCCCCACTTCCTTCTGCTTTAACTGGTGCTGTTCTCTGTCCTGCTCCTTTTGTGCTTTCTTATACTTCCTGAATACTATTTTTATCTCCCTTACCTTCCCCGCCAACTCTTTTGAGAACCATAGTGTTTTTACGCTTTGTTTTGGTTTGTTTATTTGCTTCACACAAAGGCGTGTTGCCTCTGTGATAGCAGTTTTGATTTTTTCCTATTGTTCCTCCACCCCATCCTTCTTGCCCATTTGCTAGTGCTTTTCTGAGGCACTCTCTCATTTTACCAAAGTCAGCCCTCCTAAAGCCCAGTACCCTTGTTTTTGTATGGCTTGACTCTATGGCTGTGTTTATCATGAACCACACTGTTTGGTGGTCACTCTTTCCCAGATGGCTACCCACTTTTAAATCTGAGATCCTCTCTCCATTCCCATTTGAGAGTACCAGGTCTAAGATTGCTCTCTTCTGAGTGGGCTCCAGCACTAGCTGTCTGAGGCATGCCCCCTGTAGGACATCGAGAATGACCCTGCTCTTGGATGTGGCTATGACCATGGTGCTCCAGTTAACATCTGGCATATTCAGGTCCCCCATCAATAGTATATCCCTCTTTTCTGCCATCCTAAGAATACCTTCTATTATTTCCTTTTCCATTTCTTCTCTATGAGATGGGGGTCTGTATTCAACCCCCATATGGATTGTGGTGCCATTGCCTGTCTCCAGGGTGACCCACAGTGCCTCCTCTCCTCCCTGTTTACCCTTTAGTTCCATTGCTTTGATCACTTCCCTTACATAGAGAGCTACTCACTCCTCCTCCTCCTCCTCCTCCTCCTCTTTTACCCTCCCTGTCCCTCCTGTAGATTATGTACCCTGGTGTGTTGGCATCCTAGTCATGGTTCTCTGTGTACCATGTTTCTGTGACTGCCACGATATCCAGACGTTCGTTTTCCATCAAGCCTCTGGGCAGAATGGTGGTATAATAAAAAAAAAATCTGGTCAGTCTTACTTAATGTTGCTCCCTCTCCAAACAACTCGGTGAACACCTCACATAGCCCTTACCAGATCAGAAATTTTGCATGACAAACTGGTGTACGATGAATTTAGTGCTGTTAGCCAACCCCAATCTACAGAAATTGGCTACCCCACCTCCCAAAGGCATGCAAAGATGTGACCACTGTAACATCTGTGCTTACTGTCATCCTGGAAATGAATTCAGCTTGGAAGGGTATCTTAGAGATATGAAAACCAGGAACTTTATTAACTGTAGCAGCACTTTTGTTGTGTATGCAATCTGTTGTAGTTGCCCCACACTGTATATTGGACGTACCATCAGATGCTGCAGCATCGCATCCTGGAGCACATTCAGTGCATCAGATCTGGACTTATCAACACTCCTACTGGCAGACATTTTTCAGAAAGTCATTTCAATAACCCTGCATGTGTCTCATTTGTGGTCCTGGAGGTGGTGGGTAGGGTCCCCAGAGGAGGAGACAGAGTGAACAAATAATTACAGTAGGAGAGGTTTTGGATTTTCTTCCTTGGTTTCCTGAAACCACGGAGACTTAATTTAGAATGGAACCTCAAACCTTTCCTATAAATCTGACACCTTTTGTTATATGGACACCTTAGGGAAATGCATTATTTAGCACTATATTTATTTATTTAGTTAGTTATTGTTGACCAGGTAGGTGCACTAGACAAGAAAATGCCTATTTTCAGGCATGACCTAGGAGGTTACAAAGGCAATTGAATGACAAAAGGAGCAGTAGAAATAACAAGAGCCTAGTTTCCAATCTCCCTTGTGACAATGTCCCTTGCACAGTGTAGCCTCGCCCCGGACTCTGCCCCCCTATCCTTCCCTCATTTTCCTCACCACCCTTTGTCCCCTGGTTCTTATCTCCCCACCTAAATCTACAGCCTGCCCTGTTGCTGCACTGTGTTTGCTCAGCATTTTCTTTTGAAATGTCCATGTAGCAATGTGCCTGATACCTTGTAACTCTGCCTGACACAGTGTAACTAAATACCTGTAACCATGGAATCTTTATTTTAAGATGGAACTTGTGCCACTGTCTGTAACCCTGTAATCTGCTTATTACAGTTATTGTGCTGTTTATGCATCACTGCATGTCACTGTTCTCTACGAAGAGGTGCCTTTGTAAATGAGTCTTTGACTCAAAGGTCTGTAAACCGATTTTACAAATAAATAAATAAATAAATGAACAATACTGTATGTGTCCTATAACAGAGTCAGAATGAGCAGAGAATGTTCAAGAAGAACAGAATAAAGCAGCAATAAGAAACAGTGCAAAAGCATGATATAGCCCAAGATCAATGTCACAATAAAGTCAAAGGTAATAAGTACAATAGATGTGGGAGGAGATACACAAAGCATATGGGCTGTGAACGTTGCAACACAATAATACCAAACTAAAAGGCATGTACAAGAACAGTCATCTGTGGAACTAAAGTTGTGAAGGGCTTTTTTTGAAATTGGAGTGGGACTGAGCTACACAAAAGTAAGGAGGGAGGGAGTTCCACACCCATGGAGCAAAGAGGCAAACCCCTGCTCACCTATTTTAGAGGAGCACTTGGGTATAGACAGGAGAGACATTTCACTGGAATGCAGGGTGTAGCCTTGGTCTAAAGGAGGTAACAGAGCCAACAGTGTGGCAGGTTTGGACAACCTGATGATGTTGTCAGTAATACAGCCTAAGGTATATAGGTGCCAAGAGGGGGGAGAGAGAGCCAACCAAGAATGGAATATAACATGCAGTGGTGGGCCAGCTGCATAGCAGATAAGGCAATACTACATATGTTGTTATAGGTTGCATTATATTTGGATAGGTTGCAAACACTGACCTGATAAAATGAAGTGAGCCAATATGTAAGGCTAGGTAGCAGGAATCCCTGGGCAATAATAACCCTAGCAGCAGGAAGAAGTCTGGGCATATCTGATTTGGTAAAATAAATGGTTGTACTGTTATATACAGTAACATGACTATTGTTTAACTTAGTTTTCTTTTTTATCTCTGTCCTTCAGCTAGTACACAAACAGTTCAAGGTGATGGGTCAGCAGATCCCCCATTTCCCACTCTAAGTTTATTGATGGAGTTCCACTGGGGGAGATGGCAGCTCCTCCAATATGCTGTGTTTTGTATCTCTCAGCCATCCTCTACCTACTATGTACTAGTCTTTGGAAAATAGCGCTCCAAAATTTAGGTTCATTTTGTATAGCATACCTTATTTGTACACCTGATTGTTCTAACTTCTCATTTAAACAAATGTCTCCATGCTTTTAAATTTTTTCAGCTTGCAGTAGATGCATTTACAGCCTGCATTACTTGTTAGCATCATGGCTAGTTTCATATTAAGTGAGGCCTATTTAAATGTGTTACCTAATGTTTCTCACGCCTGTGATTGTTTTTCATGTACTCAAGCACAGTATTATTTTTTATTTGCACATGTATTCCCTTTGTATAGTGCTTCAGTGTATTTTGGTTTTAGTATGTTCCCTCTGTTGTTCTGTCTCCAGAGCTCCTGACATGATAAAGCTTTATATTTATTTTATTTATTTATTTAGCTTTTCTTTACCGGGCAAGTACACTAGACAAGTATTATGCATATTTTCAGGAACGACCCGGGAGAGTACAACATGAGGAACAACAGTCAAGGAGACATGGCAAAGAGAGTACATTTTTTTGTCACAGCAAACAAACGTGGGAAATATATCATTTGACGCTAGGGGAAACATACAGTAGTAAGCACATTTCAGATTATACACTCTAGACTAGCTAGTTCAACCAACAGATATATACAGGTCATCATACATAGGAGTGGAGCATAGCTCAAGGACTGGATTGGTCATAATATAACTTATAACATTGTCGTATACACCCCCTAGGCTAGTTGGATCGCGGACAGGTATATACAGCTCATCACATTTTTTTAAATATGCATATGTTAGACAGAAACAGAAACACTTGGTAGTACAAGTTTCTACTAAGTGACCAAGCTGCAATATGTCATGGTTAGCCTATGACCGTGGAGCAATAATGGGTGTAAAAATGCCCAAGGCTTTTTAGGCAGGAGTAGTCAGAAGTCATTGATACAATGGGGAAAATATCTACAGGAATTCAATGGAGACACCCTGGGGAGGTTCAGACAAAACAATTTGACACTTTACTCTGGGAGGTTTGGGGCAGTCACACTCTGATGCTAGTTTTAGGAAACCTCACAGGGAATTTTGAAAACTCAGATAGGAGGGGGCAGCTCAGATATCCACAGGCAGCGAATTCCAGAGTCTGGGTGTACTTATGGCAAAGTCCCGATCCCCCATGAGGGTCCAGGTAGGAGGGACTTTGAGCATCCCTGATGTGAGAGACCTAAGTTGGTAGTGGGTGGGATTCAGTTTAGGCTGAAGCCGGGCCAGCCCCTGGGGAGTGCTAGTTCTGATCACTTTCCCAGAGAGGCATCCCAAACCAAAATCAAGGTATCTAGCTGGTGAGAGCCAGCAGAGTTTCTCATATAGCTCTCAACGGTGGGTGAGTGGGGGGGAAGCCAAGGCAAAATGACAAATGTTATTGTAAGCAGTGTACCACCGGGTGAGATGTGTCTTTGGAGAGTGAGCAAATAGGTGCAGCCCATAGCTGAGGGAGGGAAGGAGAACGCCCTTCGCTAGGGCAAGCCTGGCTGCCGGTGTAAGGTTATACTTGGCCCTATAGGCCAGACCCAGTTTGCAGTTTGCCGCCCTGTAGATGTTAAGGATATGATTACCCATGTCAAGTTGGGGTCAAGTGTTACCCCCAGATATTTGATGGAGCTCACTATGGGTAGTGAGGATCCATCTGTGCTGGTGACATGTAAGCAGGCTGATGAGGCTTTGATTTCAGCCATTGAGCCAAAAGGCATAGCCTGTGTCTTTTTCACATTCAGGACCAGCTTATGACTAGTAACCCATGACAATACCCTGTTAAAGTCATCGATCAGGTTCTGGTTTAGGGTAGTGGCATTCTGGGAGTGAGCCAGGATTACCAGATCATCTGCATACATGGTGGCGCTACAGCTGGTAGTAACCATGGGTAGTTGATTGATGAAGAGGGAGAAGAGGAGGGGACCCAGTACCGAGCCTTGAGGCACTCCGGAGGTCATCGGTAGGGGCTCGGAGAGGACTTTATTGAAGTAGGTACCCTGCTTTCTGCCATGTAGATAACCCATTAGCCATTTCATGGCATGGGGGGGAGGCCAAGTGACCACAACTGTGCACCAAGCAGTTTGTGATCAACGAGCTCAAAGGCTTTGGACAGGTCAATAAATATTGCACCAGAGAGTTTGCCCTGGTCCATGGCTGTCTGGATACTTGATGTAACTGAGATTAAGGCTGTGGTGGTGCTGTGTCCCTTACAAAAGCCGTGCTGGGCTGAGGACAGAAGTTCATGAGAGTGGAAATATTCCGAAAGCTGCTCTGCCACTACCTTTCCAAGGAGCTTGCTAAGGGTTGGGAGAATGGCAATCGGTCGATAATTGTCAGGTAGTTTTGGATTTCTTGCTTCAGTACAGGGACAATCCTCACCTCTTTCCAGATGTCTGGGATGGTCCCCAGACCAAAGGATAGGTTGAAGATAAAGGCTACTGGTGAGGCAATGTGTGCAGCACCAAGCTTAAGGAGTTTAGGCTCCAGGTTGTCTAGGCCAGGACTGGAGTACTGGGAGAGGCCAGCTAGGCATTTCTGCAAGTCCTGAACTGATACAGCCCTGAGGTGGAACATTTGACGAGGAGGGTGTTGTAAATAGAGCACCCAATCAGTTTGCACTGTGCTGCAGTATCATGGTAGAAATTGGGAGAAGCAGCCCAAAAATCCCATCTCCCTGATGAAGGCTACGGTCAAAGCTCTGGGGCATGTAGTGGCTATAGGAGTCTCCTACCTGTTTTTAGTTGTTGTCTGAATACAGTAAGTATTCCACATACCGGGTCATAATGTCGTACATGAAATAGCGTATGGCAT
This sequence comes from Neoceratodus forsteri, assembly GCA_016271365.2. Classification (NCBI taxonomy): domain Eukaryota; kingdom Metazoa; phylum Chordata; order Ceratodontiformes; family Ceratodontidae; genus Neoceratodus; species Neoceratodus forsteri. Next base: position 537,109,508 of record CM057458.1, read on the forward strand.
CATGCGTGAACCCCGGACCTGTGCACTCTCCGTGTTGGACCCAATATTCTATAGCAGTATCTTTGCCTTCTGTGGATCTTTGTAGATTTGTAAGCAACAACTGTTCTCTCCTCAAGTGCCTGGCATTTTCTGCTGTATTTTGTCAATTATCATAGAATTCTGAGGACAGGTGAATTCTAGAATCAGCAGTCACTCAGTCTTTGCTGTACCTCTGAAGGGTAGACTCAATAGATAAAGCTCACTTAGAAAAGCTGCTGTTCTGTGACTTATTTTTTCAAGTAGGATTAAGGAACTTGGATGCAAGCTGGGGCAACCTGATGGCAAGGAACACCCTCAAATTTAAAAATCCTGCCTGTTAAGCTGCAGCTTACAAATTGACTAACTAGCTAGCTAAACTCTCAGTTCTGTGTCTATGGTGTCTGATTCTGAATGAGGACCACTTGTCTGTTTGTAGTATTTTAAACAGAATAGTCTCTGAGAGCAGCCCCAGTGGCATGGAGGGCTGAGGCACTCAGCACCTTACCTCCTGCCAAGCCAGTGACCCAGGTTCGGAAATGAGCACCAGTCGCTTGGTAAGGGGAGGGAATACTGAGCATCTCAAGGACAGTTTCTTTCCTCAGAGAGGGGGTCAGGGCATTCCACTAGGTGGCTGCCCTGCAGTGGGATGCCAGGGAAGCTGTCCCATCCACTTTATACCAGGGGTGTCTCCTTAGAGGTGGAGCTTACACATGCATCATTACACATGCCATGGGCCCAGGGAGGAAAAACAAGGAAAAACCTCCAACCAGCAGGATGAACTGGTCCCTTGCAGGCCCCACACTGGTGACTGGGCTCCTTAATCCTCTAGCAGAGGGTAACTGGACAATAGGCAAGTCCTGGAGAAGCCAGGTAATGGGGCTGGGGAGACCGGCCCAGATGTGGGACGGTCAAGAAGACAGGAGATAAACTACTACTGAAAAAAAGAAGGGTCTCATACATTATTCTGCAGCATGGTGCTTCAGGTCAGTAGTTTTTAAACTTTTTGGGGGGAGGAGGCACAGTCAGTCAGTCAGTTAGGAAGGGGGGACTGTTAGATTGTTGTTTTGTTATTTTCTCCCTAGCATTCTGTGACATGACACCATTATGTTTCTCTAGTGTTGTTTTATTCTTTTTTCTGCCTCGGGGTCAGCTCTCTTCAGAGCTGGTCTTTATTTTATTTGTGTTGGTTTAACGCCAGTGGAGTTACTCAGATTAGTCTGAGTCATCAGGGTCCTTGCAGGCCTGCAGCATGTTTGTGCAGCTAACTGGCTTGCTTTCCTTTTCTTAGGGGGTCAGTGTTGGCCATTCAGTCTGTGTCCTCAACCAATGCTAACAAATCCATTCTGGCAGTGCCACATGTTCTGGCTGGCCGGCAGTACTTTTTGCACTTCTTTTTGTTAGAGCACCTCTTTTACAGTCCCATAGCTAGAGGGTTTGCTTGGCTTACACGTGCTCATCATAGATGCAGAGTGCAATGACATAATGATGATATTGCATGTGTTCATGTGATGTCATCATGCACACTCGAGCACCTACAGTGCTTCTAACACCCAGCTCAGTCAGAGATCTTGCATCAAGAGAAAAACTCTCAGAGCAGCTCTTTCTAAGGGCTGCTCTGCTCATGTCTGGTACTGTCAGCAATTTTCCAGCAAGGCAAGAGCCATTGGCATAGCTCATCCTAAGCACTGCCATGCACCAGTAAGACATAACAGTGTGCTTTCTGCTTCTACCAAGGAGGTAGAGAGCGCCTGGGTACAGTTAGCGCAGGGTGCTTCTTTTTAGAAAAAAAAAACAAGCAAATAAACAAAAAAGGTACTGTTACATTAAATGTAGGGCTTTATTTTGTTTAGATAGAGAATAGAGGGCAATGTGATAGAGAAGGATAGCCACCACAATAGGGGCTGTTGTTGTTGCTGTGGACGGATCAGAGTGTAACTTATTTGCCTTCTATTTGGGGACAGTTCTGTCTGGCTTGGTAGCACATTGCTCATTGGAGACCAATGATTTTTAAAAGATGCAAGACCTCCAGGAGGATGATGAAAACCTTCCCTTTAGGGCTGTACTGTCACAACTGTGTAACACAATCTAATATGTCCTTGTTGCCTCCGCAGCTGCTATGTTACCTACTGGCAGTGGTAAGTTTGAGTTGTGAAAGTCCTTTTAGTTCCTCTTAAGTAAGTTGCTGAGCTCTGATGACCTGATGGTCATCTCTACAAACAGATCCAAACCCAATGTGGGCCCCTCAGATCATGTCCAGAGCAGAACAATCCTTCTCACCCAGATTTGCGGGCAGCCCCTGACCATGACAGCATAGACGGCCAAGATGAGGAGATAGGGTGGCATGGGGAGAGTCCTAACCCAATGGAACTGGATCCATCAGACAAGGAATAATGTCCCCCTGAGGAGGAGGGTAGAGGATGGAACCTAAAAAAAAGATTTGAATCTCCCTTTGTTTCATACAAAGTTGCTGTCTTCTTTTATAATGGAAGCATGTAGCAGGTTACAGCTTAAGGAGGCTCAGAACATAGAGACCTTAGATTTGAACCGCATCTTTTCCACCTAGCATTAGCCCCTAGGTGGTTTCTGAACTTACAGCTCTGCGGCCAAATTATTGAACAGGAATGGATCAGTGCAGATAAGCGGAAACAGCTTCCAAGACCAAGGGTAAGATGTTACCTATCACTGGAGGAGAATTTCAAGAAGTGGGAAACCATTCCAATGGCACAAAAGAATGTGTACAGTGTGGTCATACACATGTCCATATTACTTGGAGGTTTGGTAGCCCTGCCTAATGCTAAGGACAACAGAGTGGAAGCATTATGCAGACGAGATTTTGCCTCAAATGGTGTCAAACTCCGGATGACATATGTGTCCTTTATTATTTCCAGGCCTTATGCAGTTTCATGCCTGATGGTTCAGGGTGATCAAATATTGTGCAGCTCATGTCCATGGCATCTGACTTCCTGGGGGATGCAGCTGTGGACAGTGTATGGATATCAGCCATTCCACTTATCATATTGTGGTGGTTAGGCAGACCATAAGACTTTGCCCCTGGGTCATGGACTAGACATCCAAGACAAAACTATTCAACCTGTCCTTTGCAGGGATTTGTTATTCTGACCAACACTGGACAGTCTTTTGAAAGATGTCCAGACAAGAAAGGGCAGTTACTGGCAGACCACAACAGAAAACAAACCCTACCTTAAGAGGTTGTGGATTTGGCAAGCAATTACAGACCAGAGGCAGTTTTTGCCCATCTTATAACATCAGAAACCAGAGGAATACAGGAGCCTATTTTAGCTTCAAGGGTAAGATCCAGAGAGGGTCCTTCACCTGCAGATGCAATGGAAAGGCTGGAAAGAGAGGTGGCTCCTCTCAATGAAGGGATGTGGGCTCATCTCTGCACTCCTTCCCTTAGTGGAGGTCTCCAAAAGGTTTAGCAACACTGGGCCCAAGACATGTTGAATGTCAAGGTGCTAAAAATTCTGGCTGTGGGTTATGACATAGAGTTTTCTCCAGCACCCATTAGAGGTAATTTGCTACAGTCTCAAGTGCCTCAAAATCAAATGAAGAGGTAGGCAGTGAGTCAGACTTTAGATCACTTGAAACAGATAGCGGTAATTAGTCTAGCTTTCCAGTAAGAAAAGGCTGGACTTCTACTCTGTTTACTTCATAGTCCCCAAAATGTCAATAGGATTTTAGCCTATTCTGGATCTGAAACATTTAAAAAAGTTTGGTACATGATGTTTAAGATACAGTTCTTGTGGTCTATCATGCAGGTGGTTCAACTGGGAAATTCCTGGCATCCATAGATTTGAAGGATGCCACCCTCCACATCTGAATCTGTCAGTTGCATCAGAAATACTGGGATCCCATGAAGACGGTGAGTGGAAAACAGAGAAGAAAAGCAGTGTGGTTGCAAAGTGGTGACTGTGAAAACACAGCGATTGCAGAAATGATGACTATGGATTCCCCCCTCCCTTAGTTATTTGCCCCCAAAGAGTTTGTTATATTTAGTAAGGGGGTTGTTGGGGTGAAGCCCCATGCAAAGGGGGTGGGGGGGTTGAAGCCTCTCCCCGCAGAAAGTCACCCTGCCATTGTCAACGATTTTGAGTGATTGCTGTGTTTTCATAGTCACCCTTTGCAGCCACGCTGTTTTTCATCATTGTTGTTTCCCCCTGCCATTTTCCACTCGCTATTATGACATGGAACCAAAATATCTCAGGTTTGCAATTCAGGGATAGCATTTCCAGTACCAGGCACTCCCCTTCAGACTGGTAACAGTGTCTAGAGTATTCTCAAAGATACTGATTCTGCTAGTGATGCAGCTGAGGCAGGAGGGGCATCACATATACTCCAACCTGTCCAATTTGCTCACATGAGCTCCAACTGCATGGATAGTGGTTAGACCAGTGACAAGAATTTTGGAGGTCCTGGAAACACATGGTGGATAGTCAATCATGTGAAAAGCTCCCTGAGGCCATCGCAGAGGCTAGAACACTGGAGGTGGTGTTCCAGATGGATGAAAGGAGGATGCTTATCTCCATGTCCAGGGAAGGAGACTAGTCCAAGAGATTCACTAGCTGAGTGCCCAATTAGCAGTCTCTGCTCACAGGCCACTTCAGATATTGAGCCTGATGATGGTAGCAGTAGAATTAGTGCCAAGGGTCAGGTTCCATATAGGAACTCTGGGGAACAGGATGCTGGGGGTTTGGTCAGCAGTTTTGAGGGACTACCACACTCTGATTCCACTGTCACAGATGATGCTTCAGTCACTTGTACAGTGGGAGAACCCCAAGAACATCTGCAAGTTGACTCTCCTTGAAGCCTCTCAGGAAGTGATTCTGACCACAGACACCAGCCTGTTGGGCTGGGAAGCAGTCCTGGACCAACCTCCAGTTCAGTGTGTCTAGCACCCCCAGGAGCATTAGAGAAATGCTTTGGAAATGAGAGCAGTGTGTTTCATTCTGCTTCACTTTCAGAACTGAGTACAGTCCCTGGCAGTAAAGGCAAGGTCAGAGAATGCCATCACCGTGGCATACATAAACAGTCCTGTGGCACAAGATAAGCAAGCATGCTAGTAAAACTACCAGAGTCCTACAGTAGGCAGAGGTCAACCTTCTGGCACTTTCTGCAGTTCACTTGAGTAGGGAACTGAATGTGCAGGATGACTGGTTAAGTTGCGAGAGTTCATCCAGGGGAATAGATCCAGACCTCAAGGTGTTTGAACTGTGCAGAACATTTGGACACCCTCAGATTGATCTGGTTGCATTGAAAGAAAATGCTCGGGTACCAAGATTCTTCAGTCGGTGTTAGTGCCCTTAGGCAGAGGCAGTGGACACCATGTCTCAATGATGGGATTTCAAAAAAGTGTACTTGTTTTCTCCACTTCTGCTGGTGCACATGGTACTGCAAACAATTAGACAATCAAGGGGAAGCTTCCTGCTGATAGGTATAGAGTGCCCAAGAAGGTTGTGGTTCTGCAACCTAGTGATCCTAGCCTAGGGTCTCTGTTTTGACTCCTGCTTTGCAGGGATCTCTTTGGCCAGGGCTCCATTCTGCATCCAGAGCCAGAGGTAATGCAGTTAGCAAAATGACTGTTAAAGGGAGCAGGATCTTAAAGCAAGGTTTCTCTGAGAAAGTGGTAGACACCCTAATGGACTCCTGAAAGTTTCCATGTCAGCAGCCTTCAGCTGATTGTTGAACACGTTCTCCATTTGGGCCAGAGATAGAAGTATCAGACTGTTCAAGATTAGGTATCCCGTGATATGAGTGACTCAAACTGAGTGAATCAATAAGAGTGACTCAATTTGAGCAGCTGCCAACACAGCAACCGTGACAAAACAGCCACTGGTGAAAACAGCGCCAGATCACAAACACTGTGTGGAGGGTGAAGTGTGCTTTAGTACTGTGGCACACTATGTTAAAATGTTGAGCAGTCTCAGAGCTAGTTATAATTAGGTGGGGGGGGTGCCGCTGTTTTGATGGCCACTGTTTTTGGTCTCTGCTGTTTCATTCGTCACCATTTTCTATTCACCTATATGTGTGTAGCGATTTTATTTTCACAACAATGACATAGAATCCAAGGTTATGGTCCCACAGATTTTGGATTTTTAGCAAGCAGGTATGGATATGGGCTTAGTATTCAGTACCCAGTGGGGGCCAGTATCTGCACTTGAAGCAATGTTGGTAACAACCATGGGCTTGCCTCTGGGAACCCACTTCAATGCTATAAGCTTTCTCAAGGAAGTCAGCAAAAGTCAGCCATCAGTTTGGTCTATGGTACCACCATGGTATTTGAACTTGGTATTACATGTGTGTAGGGCAGCTTTTAAACTGCTTTCATTTTTGTCTTTGGATGTATTCAGATATATATTCACTAAAAATACCACCAACAGCTTAATCTGACCACACAAACATATATAGGCGGCTGCAAACGCCACAAAAATGGGGCCAAAACCAAATCCAAATAATACTCAGAAACTGTCCATATAGGTCAGCACCTCGTCACCATCTGCTCATAGATAAGAATTCCACAATTGATGTAGCAGGATAAAAGCCTTTTATTCCCAGATAGGCAGAATAGTCAGCAAACATAGAGGATACATGCTGGATACACCTTGCCCCTCCCCACGGAACCAACGTTTTTCGCGTCACAACTACGTTTTCTCAAGGCTATGGCAATCTGACAGGGCTGAAAATAGGCAGAATTGTCTAGTCCTCCTTTTCTGGTCAACAAAAAATAACTAAAAATAAATATTGTCCTACAAAGTGTGCTTCTTGATTGTAATCTGCTTAGCAAGAAAGACTGGCAAGCCGCAGGCTCTTTCACAAAAGGAACTTTATAATACATAAGGATAAGGCTGTGATGGGGACAGTTCCACCTTTTGTGCCTAAGCTTCCCACAGCCTTCCATGTAAACTGGAAGCTTACCTATTGATGTTCTGTCTGAAGCCAGTGAATCCAAAAGAAAAATAATTTCATGAGTTGGATTTGCACAGGGTAGTTAAGACATATCTGAAGAGAACAAAGGAGTTCAGAAAGTTTGAGGGTTTGTTTGTCCTGTCTGAGGTGGCAAAGAAGGGTCAGAAGGCTTCTGAGGCCACCTGAGCCTGTTGGGTGAGGGCTTGCATCACTAGGGCATATGTGGCTGAGCAGAAGAATGTGCCCATTCTGATCAGGGCTTACTTTAGCTGGGCTCTCACTACTTCCTGGGTGGAGAGAGGAGAGGACTCTGTGTCGGAACTCTGCAGAGCAGCTCTGTGGCTCTCCATTCACACATTCACTAAGCACTACAAATTGGATTCCAGAGCTTCACCAGTGCAACATTTGGGGCTCATTGCACCCCTATTAAATTATTATAGATTGTGCTACTAAGCAATTTTATTAATGTTCTTTTTATGTTTGATGCACGAATGTGCACCAAACGTTTTGCTACAGTGAAAGGCCATTGCCGGGGTGTTTCACTGCAGAGTCCATTGCAGTTGGAAATAGCAGTGGCTCAGCAGTCTACACTAATGACCAGGCAGTGTAGTCTTTACATCACTGGCTGCTTGCTGGGTGTAAAAATTGTGTATTTCAAAGGACCGAGCCGCTCCAATCAGGGAACTTCGGTCCTTTGATTTGGATGAAGTCGTCCGGTCATCAAGCAGTTGACTGGTTGTCAGCACCAGCAGCCTGTCAGTGCAGTCCATGGATCACTGTACCCAAGTTCAGCTAAATATTTTTTTTGGTACAAAAAAGAAAGCTGAACTTGGGAACCTAGTTAGTTTTTTTTAAAGGAAGGCTAAAATGTACTTAAATCATGCTCCGACAGTAGAGCCATGATACTGGGTATGCGCATATGCAGTCACATGCTCAATGTCATGGCTACACTTTTGGAGCATGTTTATCGTACTTTTTAGCCCTCCTTTAAAAAAAGTAACTAGTTCCCCAAGTTCAGCTTTCTTTGTCATACATAATAACATATTTTAGCTGAACTTGGGTAAACTGGGGTATAAATCATTTTTTTGTGATGTAAGTGGGGTGGGGTGTCCACCCCCACTACCTCTTCTTTCTCTCCATTCCCTGCAGGTACCTGTCCACCAAACCATCCTTTCCCATCTTTATACAAGTATATCTAAGCAGAGTGGGGTGCCCCCAACCCCCCCACTTCTTTCTCCCCAACCCCTGCATGTTTATATTTGTAATGTAAGCAGAGTGGGGTGCCCACCCCACTACCACTTCTCTTGACATCCCCTCCCTCGAGGTTGTGTACCACCACTCTGACAAGCCCGACACTGGGGTGCTTAATCCTAGTGTCAGAATGCAGTCCGTCCCTCGATGTGTGGTTTGTTTTTTATACCCTGTAAAAAAAGAAAACCATCAATCGATGTCTTTTGCACCATTACTTCACCCTCACCTGACCCTCTCACTCAGCACCCACCACCCCCCACATACCCCCATGCCCTTACTTACCCACTGGAGGTCCAATGATGTAATCCTCTCTGGACCGCAGACACGTCTTCACTCTTCAACGCTGGACCAGAAACTGAGGAAATCAGGTATGCCATTCAATGTATTTCAATGAGGTTTTGAACTTAGTAGCATAACTTGGCCTTTTTTCAATATTTTGCCCCAAATTTTCAACAAACCTTTTTGGGACCCACCTCATGAACAATGCAAGTGGCAGTAGGCAAATCTGCACCGAAAGGTGATTTTGCAGTTGCTGTGCAAAATCACCTTTTGGGCAGGAGTTGAAAATGTTCTCCACCATTATTCATGAGGTGAGGTCATAAGAAGGCTATGTTGGAAATTTGGCATAAAAATATTGAAAAACAGCAAAATTATGAGCTTACGTTGAAGTTTGTGAATGCAGGCTCGCAACTTTAGTAATTTTCAATATTTTGCCTCCAGATTTTCAAATTAGCCATTTCTTCACAGCACCTCATGAATATGACAGCTGTCATTTTTCAAATCCCGCCCAAATCTGTTTTCATATCGCGAAAGGTGATTTTGCAGTGGCTGCATGAAATCACCTTTTGGGCAGGAGTTGAAAAGTTTCTCTACTATTGTTCATGAGGTGGAGTCATAAGAAGGCTATGTTGAAAATATGGGGCAAAAATGTTAAAAAACAATAAAGTTATGAGCTTATGTTGGAATTTATGAATGCAAGCTTGTAACTTTGGTAATTTTCAATATTTTCACTCCAAACTTTCAAATTAGTCATTTCTTCACAGCACCTCATGAACATGACCGCTGTCATTTTTCAAATCTTGGCCAAAATGTGTTTTCGCATCCTGAAGGGTGATTTCACAACTGCAGCGTGAAATTGCCTTTTGGGTAGTAGTTGAAAATTTCCCCACTATTGTTCATGAGGTGGGGTCATAAGAAAGCTGTGCTGAAAATTTGGTGTAAAATATTACAAAACAGGTTATGAGCCTATGTTGAAGTTTACAAATGCAGGCATGTAACTTTGGTAATTTTTCAATATTTTGATCCCAAGCTTTCAACATAGCAATTTTTGCACATTACCTCATAAACATGTCATGTCATTTTTTAAATTCTGCACTAGATGTGTTTTTGCACCTCTGGTGAGAAATGACATTTCGGACAATATGCTATAAATGGCACATGTCATGCCCATAAGGCAAATCCTAAAACAAGTATCTTCAAAAGTCGGGGTAAAAACAGTAAAAACAAAAAAAAAAAATGATTTAACAATTGGAAGGCTGTAGCCTGTAGTTCAAGTGGGCGGTGCAACTGGCCACACCCTTTAGCCACAGAAGACTTGGTTTGCTGGCCAAGGCACCTACCTTCACCTGAGCTCTTTCCTTCTAAGACTGCTTGAAAGATAGAGCAGAGAACCTTACCAGAGCAAGGGAAACGGATTAAGACTTCTTTTCGCTAAGCAGATTTACTGTGTGTTGTTATTTTTATTTTGTACTCACAGGGATTGCTACTGTTTGTTGCTAACATTTCATTGCTTTATTTTTCTCTGATTCAAATTGTTGTTGCTGGTATACCTTCTTCTGCATTATTACAAGGTGTGCCTACAGGTGTATGCTAACAGATTACTACTGCAATCGTCTGATTCAAATTGTCTTTTGCAAAGTATATACAGTGGCGTGAAAAAGTATTTGCCCCCTTCCTGATTTTCTCTATTATTGCATATTTGTCACACTGGATGTTTTCAGGTCTTTAGAGAAAATGTAATATTAGATAAAGGGAACCTGAGTGAACAAATAACACTGTTTTTTTTTTTTAATTTCACTTATTTAATGAAAGGAAGTTAACCAACACCAACTGGCACTGTGTGAAAAGTAATTGCCCCTTACATTTAATAACTGGTTATGCACATTTAGCTGCAATGACTGCAACCAAACACTTCCTATAATTCAATATCAGTCTTTCACATCGCTGTGGAGGAATTTTAACCCACTCTTCCTTGCAGAACTGCTTTAATTCAGTAACATTTGGTAGGTTTCGAGCATGAACTGCTCGTTTCGAGGTCCTGCCACAGCATCTCTATTGGGTTTAAGTCTGGACTTTGACTAGGCCACTCCAAAACTTTAATTTTACTTCTTTTAGCCATTCTGATGTGGACTTGCTTTTGTGTTTTGGATCATTGTCTTGCTGCATGACCCAACTACGCTTCAGCTTCAGCTGACGGAAGGATGACTGGACATTCTCCTTAAGAATTTTCCGGTACAGAGCAGAATTCATGGTTCCTTTAATTATGGCAATTCATCCAGGTCCTTAGGCAGCAAATCATCCCCACACCATCACACTACCACCACCATGTTTGACTGCTGGTATGGTGTTCTTACTGTGGAATGCTGTGTTTGCTGTACGAGAGACATTATGGGATCCATGTTGTCCAAAAAGTTCCACTTTGGACTCATCTGTCCATAGAACATTTTCCCAAAAGGCTTGTGGATCATCCAGGTGCTTCTTGGCAAATGAGAGATGAGCATTAATGTTCTTCTTGGTTAGCAGTGGTTTCCTTGCTACTCTCACATGAAGCCCATTTTGCCCAGTCTCTTTCTGATTGTGGAGTCATGAACACTGACCTTAGCTGAGGCAAGAGAAGCCTGCAGTTCTTTGGATGTTGTTTTAGGATCCTTTGAGACTTCTTGGATGATTTTACACTGCGCCCTTGGAGTAATTTTGGCAGGCCGCCCACTCCTGGGAAAGTTCACTACTGTTCCAAGTGTTCTCCATTTGGAGATTATGGCTCTCACTGTGGTTCAATGGAGTCCCAGAGCCTTAGAAATAGCTTTGTAACCCTTTCCAGACTGATAGAGGGCAACAAATTTTTTTCTGATCTTTTCAGGAACTTCCTTTGATCATGGCATAATGTGCTTGTTGAATCTTTGTGCTGGCAACGTGACTCTGATGGTAAGGGCCAAAATAAGTGAGGTTTATATTGAGCAGGGCTGGCTGTAATCAAGCCTGGCTGTGTTCAATCAGCTGACTCTAATTATCCCTTTAATTGGGTTGATTTAACTAGGGGCAATTACTTTTTCACACAGTGCCAGTTGGTGTTGGTTAACTTTTTTCATTAAATAAATGAAATAAGTAAAAAAAAAAAGTGTTATTTGTTCACTCAGGTTCCCTTTATCTGATATTATATTTTGTCTAAAGACCTGAAAACATCCAGTGTGACAAATATGCAATAATAGAGAAAATCAGGAAGGGGGCAAATACTTTTTCACGCCACTGTATTCTGTTACTGCTTTATTTTTCTCTGTAGCAAAGTGTTTCTTACAGGGTATATCTTCTCTGAAATTATTACAGGTGGTACTTACATTTTTGTGACTTTTTATCATTGGGCTAAGCAAAATTACTGTTTGACACTGTTTTCATTTATTCTTTTTTTGTTGAAAAGGTTTGTTGTCTCAGAGGTGTTTCAGTCTCCTTCTCACATTAAAGGAGCTAATTGTTTTCCTCCCACAGCTGTTCCAGAGGCTTAGATGTGTATATGGGGGGGGGTGGAGCTGGCAAACTGTCAGTAATTTCCAACAGAAAGAAGAGTTAAAAGGTCAAGTTAGTTAATATCTTGGAGGTAGAAGACTTGGTTTGCTGGCCAAGGCACCTAGCTTTACCTGAGCTCTTTCCTTCTAAAGATTAATATACAAGTTAGTCAGCCTGGGAGTGGGTCCCAAGATGACAGCCTGGGTAAAGAATTGGCTGGAGAATAGGACACAGATAGTAATAGTAAATGGAGTCCACTCTGAAGAAAAGGGGGTTACTAGTGGGGTACCGCAGGGTTCAGTATTAGGACCGGTCCTCTTCAATGTCTTTATAAGCGACATTGCAGAGGGACTGGAAGGAAAAGTATGTCTCTTTGTAGATGACACAAAGATCTGCAACAAAGTTGATGCACAAGGTGGGGTGGAAAGGATGAGAAGGAACTTGGCAAGGTTAGAGGAATGGTCAAATGTATGGCAGCTTAGATTCAGTGCTAAGAAGTGCAAGGTAATGCACTTGGGAAACAAAAACCCTGGGGAAGAGTACACAATGGGGGGTGAGATACTAACAACAACAAAAATGGAAAGGGACCTGGGGGTAGTCATATCAGATGACCTAAAGGTGGGCAAGCAATGTGAGAGGGCAGCAAGGAGGGCTGGGGGGATACTGGGATGCATAAGGAGAGCATCACCAGTAGAAAACAGGAAGTTATTATCCCTCTGTATACACAGCTGGTGACACCCCATCTGGAGTACTGCGTGCAGTTCTGGAGACCCAATCTCCGCAAAGACATAGACAGAATGGAAGCTGTCCAGAGGAGAGCAACTAAAATGGTGCAGGGTCTGCACCAGAAGACATATGAAGAGAGACTTAAGGAGCTTAATATGTATAGCCTCGAGGAAAGGAGGGACGGGGGGAACATGATAGAAACTTTAAAATACCTCAAGGGAATCAACAAAGTCCAAGAGGGTAGCATCTTTCAAAAAAAGAGGTGTACAAGAACAAGGGGGCACAATTTGAAGATAGAGAGGGGCCAGCTCAGAGGTAATTTAAGGAAGTATTTTTTCACAGAGAGGGTTGTGGATGCATGGAACGGCCTTCCAGAGGAGGTTGTGGAGTCAAAAACAGTGGTGGAATTCAAGCATACATGGGACAGTCATAAGGCAATTCTAGGGGGTGGGGGTAGGAAGAAGTAGGCTGCTGGTTAACTAGGATCTGCAGCTTATCCATTAGGTAGGGAAATGGGCAGACTGGGTGGGCCAAGCGGTCCTTATCTGCCATCAAATTCTATGTTTCTATGTTTCTATGCTTGAAAGGACAGAGCACAGAACCTTACCAGAGCAAGGGAAAGAGATTAAGACTTCTTTTGGCTAAGCACATTTACTGTGTGTTGTTATTTTTATTTTGTACTCACAGGGATTGCTACTGTTTGTTGCTAAAAAATTTCATTGCTTTATTTTTCTCTGTTTCAAATTGTTGTTGCTGGTATACCTTCTTCTGCTTTATTACAAGGTGTGCCTACAGGTGTGTGCTAACAGATTACTGCTGTAATCTTCTGATTCAAATTGTCTTTTGCAAAGTATATCTTCTGTTACTGCTTTATTTTTCTCTGTAGCAAAGTGTTTCTTACAGGGTATATCGTCTCTGAAATTATTACAGGTGGTGCTTTACAGGTTTTACAGTTTTATCTAACATTAGGATAAGCTTTCAGGGTTACCGCATTTGTTGTTGACTGATTGTTTCTGCTCTTACCTCCTTGTTCTTTCATCCGTGGTTCTTCTTTTTCAGCAGGGGAAGGGCCCAGCCACCCATTCCCATTCCCAACCACCCCACACTCCTTTTATAGGGTACCACAGTTGTGACATTTCCTGTGGCAAAGCAGGAAGGGGCGGATCAGTGGGGCATCCACAAGGTGAGATCATTTACAGGGTCACTAGTAATTTAACTTGTTATAACAAGTTATACGAAAACAAAATACAAAATCAAACCATTACTTGCATTTTGTTCCTTCTAATTACTCTGACCAGGTTATAAACCCAGCAACTTATCTGGAATGGATATCATTAACTGCAGGTACTGCAGAACACTTTTCAGAAGGACAGTCTTGCAGGATTTAGGACACTGTCCTACATGCTGGGCCATTGGAGATCTTAGGGCTCAGCTCCAGGCAGCATGGGCAGAGATTACGGGACTCAAATTTCATATTCAAGAGGAAATACATTATAAGAACCACCCGCCATTTCCCCAACATCCAACAGAAGAACCTCGACCGCAGAGGGTAGTTGGTCCAGGAGGTTGGCAGGTGGTTAGGAGGGGCAAATCAGATACCCCATCACTCTGTGCTCTCCAACATATTACCTCCAAAAAACCATATAAACACTACAAACAAGTATCTGCCTCTATCTCCGAAATCAAACAAAGGGGCAGAGGACACTGCAGAGCAGGACACTGCAGCACAGGAGCTAGCACAACAAAACTCATCCAAATCAGGAACCAAAACAAAAAAAGCAAATAGAAAATCAAAAACTTCTGATCATAGGAGACTCCATGACTCGGGGAGTTGATATCCATCTCCAGCCAGGGGTAATGGTCAGATGTCTCCCAGGTACATCAGCATGGAGAGACACTGATCACATTGCTAAAATTTTCCACAAAGCAGGAGAAAACATTGATGTCCTAGTACACATAGGGACTAATGATCTCGCCAGCCGGTCAGTTGTGGAGACCAAGGAACACCTGACCAGGCTGGGTGACAACCTATCATCCATTTCATCCAACATCTCCTTCTCTGAGATAGAAACATAGACTTTGACGGCAGATAAGGACCACTTGGCCCACCCAGTCTGCCCATTTCCCTACCTATTGGATAAGCTGCAGATTCTAGTTAACCAACAGCCTACTTCCTGCAACCCCCCACTATAACTGCCTTATGTCTGTCCCATGCATGTTTGAATTCCCCCACTGTTTTAGATCCCACAACCTCTCCAGGAAGGTGGTTCCATGCATCCTCCACTCTCTCCATGAAAAAGAATTTCCTCACATTACTCCTGAGCCATCCCCCCTTTAACTTGTGCCCCCTTGTTCTTACACATCTCTTTTCTGAAAGATGCTACCCTCCTGGACTTTGTTGATTCCCTTGAGGTACTTAAAAGTTTCTATCATGTCCCCTGTCCCTCCTTTCATCAAGGGTATACATATTAAGCTCTCTCAGTCTCTCTTCATATGGTTTCTGATGTAGACCCTGCACCATTTAGTTGCCCTCCTCTGGATTGCTTCCATCCTGTCTATGTCCTTTCATAGATGAGGTCTCCAAAACTGCACGCAGTACTCCAGATGGGGTCTTACCAACTGTCTGTATAGAGGGATAACCACTTCCCTTTTTCTACTTGTGATGCCCCTCCCTATGCATCCCAGTATCCCCCTGGCTTTCCTTACTGACTTCTCACATTGCTTACCCACCTTTAGGTCATCTGATATGACTACACCCAGATCCCTTTCCATTATTGTTGTCATTAGTACCTCCCATGCTATTGTGTACTCTTCTCCTGGATTTTTATTTCCCAGGTGCATTACTTTGCACTTCTTTGCATTGAATCTAAGTTGCCATATGTCTGGCCATTCCTCCAACCTTGCCAAGTCACTTCTCATCCTTTCTACCCCCCTTGTGTATCAACTCTGTTACAGATCTTTGTGTCATCCGCAAAGAGGCATACCTTTCCTTCCAGACCCTCTGCAATGTCACCTATAAAGATGTTAAAGAGGACTGGACCCAATACTGAGCCTGAGGTACTCCACTAGTAACCCCTTTCTTCAGATGTGGTCCATTCACTATTACCTTCTGTGTCCTGTTGTGCAGCCAGTTTGCTACCCAGGCTGCCACCCTGGAACCCACTCCCAGGCTGGCTAACTTGATTATTAATCTTTTGTGCGGGACTGTGTCAAATGCCTTGCTAAAGTCTAGGTAGGCCATATCCATAGCCCTTCCCTGGTCTATTACTTTGGTCACCCAGTCAAAGAAATCTATTAGATTCATCTGACATGACCTTCCTACTGTGATTCCATGCTGCTTTAGGTCCTGTGCCCCGCTGGCCTCTAGGTACTCAACAATTCTTTCTTTCAGAAGTGATTCCATCATTTTCCTCACCAGTGAGGTCAAACTAACAGGTCTGTAGTTTCCTGCTTCTGCCTTACTCCAACTTTTGTGAAGGGGAATCACATCTGCCTTCCTCCAGTCCTCGGGTACCAACCCATCTTCCCATGATTTGTTAAAAAATGTGGCTAGTGATGTCACTAGGTCCTCCCTTAGCTCTTTTAGGATTCTAGGGTGAATCCCATCAGGCCCCATTGCTTTGTCCACCTTGAGTTTTAGGAGTTCTTTCAGTACTCTTTCTTCTGTAAATGGACTGGTGTCAACCCCACTATCCAGAGTGCTTCTACTGTTTGGTTTAGGTAACTCCTCCTCTTCTTCTTTTGTGAATACTGAGCAAAAGTATTCATTCAGTATCTCTGCCTTTTCACTGTCTCCCTCTGCCCACCTCCCCTCTCCTTTATTAATCTTCACTATCTCTCTTTAACCTTTCTATGCTCCTAATGTACCTATAAAGGTTTGATCCCTTCTTAACTAGGTTGGCTATCTTTTGCCTCAGTTTGGGCCTTTGTTTTTCTGACTGCCTTCCCACTTCTTTCTGCTTTAATTGATACAGTTCCTATCGTGCTCCATCTGTGAATCCTTATACTTTTGAATGCAGCCTTTTTCTCCTTAACCTTCCCTGACACCTCTTTTGAGAGCCATAGTGGTTTTTTATTCCGCTTTGTTTTCTTTATTTGTTTCACACAAAGGCTTGTTGCCTCCATGATGGCAGTTTTGATTTTTCTCCATTGTTCTTCCACCCCTCCTTTCTGGCCATTTGCTAATGCATTCCTCAGGTATTCATCCATTATGCCAAAGTCAGTACTTCTAAAGTCCAGTATCCTTGTCTTTGTATGGCTTGTCTCCATGATTGTGTTTATTGTGAAGCACGCTGTGCAGTGGTCGCTTGTTCCCAGATGTCTACTGACTTCTAAGTTTGTGATCCTCTCTCCATTTGAGAGTACCAGGTTTAATATTGCTCCCTCCCGAGTGGGTTCTACCACTAACTGTCTAAGGCATGCTCCCTGTAGGGCATCGAGAATGACCCTGCTCTTGGATGTGGCTGCAGTCCATGTTGCCCAGTTAACATCTGGCATATTCAGGTCCCCCATCAACAGTATCTCCCCTTTTTCAGCCATTTTGAGAATGCCCTCTATCATTTTCTTGTCCATTTCCTCCCCTTGAGATGGGGGTCTGTATACAATCCCTTTGCGGATTGTGATGCCATTCCCCATCTCCAAGGTGACCCAGAGTTCCTCTTGCCAGTCTGGGGGGGGGCAGATGGTTGGAAGGTCAGAGGAGGGAAGACAGGGGAGCTAAACATGTGGCTCAAGGGCTGGTGCCAGGAAAAAGGACACAGATTTGTAGGGAACTGGCAACAGTTCTGGGAGTGAAAGTTCTTTAAATTTTATGGACTGCATCTGACTAAGGAGGGAGTCAGTGCATTGGGGCCGAAGTTTGACATCTTTGCAGAATATTTAAACTAGCAAATGGGGAGAGGGGTGCAGCACCCCATACGTTGAATGGGAAGAACACCCTTCCCCTCTCAGCCAGTGGTTAAACAGGGATTCAGCATGTTTGCAGTTCATTTGCATCACCAGGTAAGAAAAAATGTCCATCTCCCCATACAATGCACAAGGGAAATGCCAAACCTCACCCAACAACTAACACACCAAAATCTGGCCAATGGAAAATCAGGTACACAAATGCTCACAGCCTGGGAAATAAGATCCTAGACCTGCAGGCAATAACGTCAGAGGCTAAACTGGACATAGTAGCAGTTAGTGAGATGTGGTTTACCAGTAACCACACTTGGGAGACTTCAGTACCTGGCTATGTACTGTTCAGAAAAGACCGAGGTGCAAAAAGGGGGGATGGAGTGGCCCTGTATGTCAATGAAAATATCCAAGCTACAGAAATTCAGAATACACATAAGGAGCCAGAAGAACTGTGGGTCACCCTGGAAACAAGAAATGAGACAGCCTTAAGAACTGGGGTTGTCTAAAAGCCCCCAGACAAAGGGGAGGACATAGATACATTACTGTTAGAAGATATATAGCTTTTAAAAATTTGCTGTCTGAAAAGTGCGGTGCTTCTCTCTGCATGTTATTTTAAACCTAATGACATTCCTTTACTAAACCTGTGTTTTGCTTGAACTTGTTGTTTGCACCATGTTATTGTGTGTTTGGAGCCCTGCTGACGTACTCAGGAAGCAGGAAGAGTGACTGTAGTTCTCCTTTTCACACCGGAGAGCTATAGCTCAACCAGGGATAGTGTATTTTACTTTTTTGGACAGCCCTCACTTGTACAACTCTGCCAGCTCCACGCATGAGTGGTTTTTGCAGAGTTTAGCTATAATTTAAAAACTTTATATTTCAGGAGGCTGTATGGCCTTATCTGGGCACTTCCGGGTCACGACTCAGTACCAAAACTCTCCCGGTTTGCTCGTTTTGTTCTTTTAAAAAATTGCTGTCTGAGCAGTGCGGTGCTTCTCTCTGCACATTATTTTAAACCTATTTACATTCTTTTACTAAACCTGTGTTTTGCTTAAACTTGTTGTTTGCACCACATTAGTGGGTGTTTGGAGCCCTGCTGATGTACTCAGGAAGCAGGAAGAGTGACTGTAGTTCTCCTTTACACACTGGAGAACTACAACTCAACCAGGGATAGTGTATTTTACTTTTTTGGACAGCCCTCACTTGTACAACTCTGCCAGCTCCACGTATGAGTGGTTTTCACAGAGTTTAGCTCTCATTTAAAAACTTTATATTTCAGGAGGCTGTGTGACCTTATCTGGGCACTTCCAGGTCACTCCTGCCTATTTAAAACACTCCCCGTGTGAGCAGTGCGAGCAAGGGAGCAGGGTGTTCGCACCTCCATGCACGAAGATGTGTGCTAAGACACGTGCGTTCAGCATATGTTAAGCATGTTAGGTGGTGTTAGGAGGATTATATAAGTCAGATTTTATCATCCATTATACTCGTGAGTATTATCAATAAGCTTTATCGCATACAGATTTGTTAGAGGTTTCCTTTGTCCTACTATCTCCTCGTGGAAATGGCATTCTCCTTGAACCTATCTAGTAATATTAATGTGTTTGTTACTACCACTAAAGGGAAATTGGTATACAATGCACGTCTTGTTATATGTTTAGCTTTTCAGCTACTACTTCTAAAAATCTCCCCTTTCAATGCTCTAAATGCACTGATAACATAGTGTTACAATGTGAAAATAGCTTATATTACAAACAGTTAATGGCACTTGAATCAAGTAAGGATTCTGAACCTAAAATATTTCAAGAAGCTTCAGATGCACCTCATACTCCTTTAACTGAGACCTCTTCTACCTCTGCTAACAGCATCCCCTGTGATAAAACCATATTTAGTGATAACAGTCTCACTAATGCAAGTAGCCTAGTGATTCATCCATCTGAGGTCTCAAAAAAAAGAGCTAGAGAGAATGAGTACTGTCATGCGAAGAGTATAGAAGACACTGCTTGGTATAATGTGCAAGGGTCAAAAGCTACTAAAAAAAGAAGGAGAAAGGCTGCGTATTTCAATATTCCTCTACATAATAGCTTTGACCCTCTGTCCACTGTTTGTCGATACTAATTGTACCCCTATTGAGGCTCTGATTGAAGGAATAAGTTCTATAAACATTCCCCAAAATGAGGCTAGCATGCCTAATTCTTTGACTCCACCACCTATTTCCATTGCTGATATTCCCTTGATTGATTTTTCATCTATTCAAGACACTATTCTTACTTGTGAAGATGCATCTTCTTTGTGTGTTCCCAATATTGTTGATACACACATTAGACAAACCTTTGTACTGGGTGATTCATTAGTCAAACATTTGGACAGGGTCATTTGTGAGCCTGACAAGCATAATAGAACATGTTCTAGTTTCAGTGGTGCAATAATTTCGGATCTTACATACATGGTTGATAATATTATTGCTTTTCAAGACATAAATCCAGTGTGTATTATTCATGTTGGAGCAAATAACATTTACAAGGACTCTGTTCAGAATATCAAACTAGCCTATGTCTCTATGACTAATAAAATGATTGAACTTGGGTGTGATATAATTTTTTCAGAGATTCCACCCATACCACATTACTCCATGTTCCTTAATCATAAAATCAAAATTATTAATAATTGGCTCAGGCGATGGCATTTGCAACAGAATATTCATTGTATCACCCATTGGGAGGAGTTCTCTGAAAGACCACAGCTTTATTGTCCTGACGGCTTGCATCTTAACAGACAAGGGAATGCTTTGCTGAGCCAACAATTTCTATCTATAATTAATAAGAATTTAAACTAAATAATGTGGAGAGGTGGAGTCAACTGCTCACTCCTCTTCATCTCATTCACACAAACTATCTAGTAAACAATTACAGTTTCTTAGTTTTAATGCTAGAAGTTTGACACAGAAATTTGATGAATTACAAACAGTAGTTTCAAATAAGGATTTTGACATTATTTCAGTTTGTGAAACATGGAGTGATAATAAATCCTTTTGGAACAAGCATCTCCCTGGTTATATCTGTTATTTGAATCATATTGATAGGAAGGGTGGAGGTATTGTATCATTTATTAATAACAAAATTAACTCAGTGAATATTTCTAGTTCTATAAAAACTCATAATCTCCCGACTGAGAGTCTTTGGCTTAAACTTTTTCTATCAAAGCAGGATTTTATCATTCTCGGGACATGCTATCTTCCCCCTAATTCATCTGGTTTGATTATGGATGCCATTTTCTCTGAATTTGAAAGAGCTACTCAAATTGGAAATGTTATAATTACAGGGGACTTTAATCTTCCTGAAATAAATTGGCAGTCTTTTACGGCCTCTAGCTGTATCAGTAATAAATTTCTGTCCACTTGTTTGGAATTGGATTTGATACAATGGATTACTCCTGCTACCAGAGGTAACAATATATTAGATCTAGTCCTGAGTAGTGCTGTATTAGCTGTTAGGGATGTGCATATTTCACCTCCAATTGGCAGCAGTGATCACAATTCAATTTTATTCAGCTTACAGAGTCATACAGTTTTTAATAATAATTCTTCAATTATATACTTGTATGATAAAGCTGATCACCATAGCATTAATCAATACCTTGAGAATATTGATTGGTTATCCTTTTATGGTCATCAGACTTCATATCATAGTTGGGTTCTTTTTAAGTCACTTATTACTACTCTTCGTGACACTTACATTCCCTCTAAAATTAAGAATTTTAATGGTAAACAGATTCCTAGATGGATGAATAAAAACATAAAATGGTTAATTAATATTAAAAATAAAAAATATTTGCAACTACCTTAAAAATAAGACAACATCCAATTGGGAGTCCTATTCGAAATCAAGTAGGAAGTGTAAATTAGTTATCCGAAGGGCAAAATCTAGGTGGGAACTGAATTTGGCTATAACAGCTAGTAAGTCAAATTCTAAACATTTCTACTCTTACATAAATTCCCTCAGGAAAATTCCATATATGGTGGGGCCTCTTACCTCAGATAACATACTTATTCATGAGCCTAAAGCCATGGCCGATGTATTTAATACTGAATTTTACAAAATCTTCTCTGTATCAGAAGTTCAATTACCTCAGCCTATGATTACACCATCAGATCCCTCTATTACATTCTCAGTGGAGTCTATTCTTAAAAAAATTACACATACTTAAAGGTAAATTTTGTTCAGGCCCAGGCAATACTGCAGGTCATTTACTTTATTTATTGTCTGATCATATTGCCTTTCCACTCAAACTTTTGTTTGACCTTTCCTTAAGGAATAATTATATTCCTAGTGAATGGAAAGAGGCTTTTGTGGTTCCTAGTCATAAGAAGGAATCTAAACATCTATAGGAAAACTATAGGCTGATCAGTTTAACCTCTTCTATATGCAAGGTGTTGGAAAGTCTCCTTAAGGATATTATGGCCCCTGTTATTGATGCATCTGATTTACAACAACGCGGCTTCAAGAAGGGTAGAAGCTGTTTGACTAATTTACTTTGTTTTTATGAACACTTTAGCTCCTGTTTGGATAACCAGATAACGTGTGACATTGTCTTTATTGATTTCAGTAAAGCTTTTGACACTATGCCTCATTGGGCTCTAATCCAAAAACTCACAGGTCTTAATATTAATAGTTACATAATCGCATGGATTTATAATTGGCTTTATAATAGAACTCAAAGTGTGATCATTAATGGGGCTATATCTAATTCTGGTAAAGTTTTGAGCGGTGTTCTGCAGGGTTCGGGTCTCAGCCCCTGTCTGTTCCAGGCTTTCATAACCAATTTAACCAATTTCTGTCTTTCCTTTACAATAAAATACGCAGATGATGTGAAAATTGGGGGACCATGTTCTAATCTAGATCAAATATCTTGTATTCAGCATGATCTTGACATTGTCTCCACGTGGACTAACAAACGAGGTATGAAATTAAACACTACAAAGTATAAAGTTATGTACTTGGGATCCAATAACTTAAACTTCCAATACATTTTGGATGGTTTAACATTGTGTGCCACTACTGATGAGAAGGATTTGGGTATAACTATTTCAAATGATTTAACATATTCTAAACATTTGCATTCAGTGATTAGTACATCTAATAAAGTTATTTGGTCTATTTTATGCAATATTAGATCTCGAGATGAGGAGGTGTTGTTACCCCTGTTTAGGTCCTATGTCTGTCCTCATCTTGAATATGCATCACAGTTATGGTGTCCTTTTAAAAAATCAGATAGTTATACTCGAAAGGGTTCAGCGCAAATTTACTAAAAAAATATCTGGTCTTGAATCCTCTTCTTATGATTCTAGGTTAGATACATTAAAACTTATGCCTCTTACCATCAGACGCCTAGGAGATGATCTTCTTCTCCTCCTATATGACATTGCTCATGACCCTTATATCATGACTGAGTTAGGATTTTCTTTTAAGTCATCAATATATAATACTAGAGGTAATTTCCTCCAGTTAACTGGTAAATCTTTTAAACATAATAATTGCACGTTTTTCTTTTCTGTGAGAACTATTGGACCTTGGAATAGACTTCCATCCAATGTAGTGACAAGTAATACTAAAGAGATTTTTAAACATTGTCTCGACATGTTAATTATGTCAGGGTATGACTTATCATACTACTCTTTGGCCTAGCATAAGAGCATTATGAACTTCGGCCTACTAGCTCTTTCTTTGAACCTTAGTATGAACCTTAGTATATACAAAACATGACAGCTAAAGGGGAGGTTCTGATAATGGGAGACTTCAACATGCCGGATACAGATTCATCAATACCAACAGGAACATCAGCCAGAACTAGACACATGGTGGATTCCCTGCAGGGGGAGGGCCTCAAACAACTGGTACGACAACCCACAAGAGACAGGGCTATCCTAGATCTGGTACTGACTAACAGGGAAGGGATCACAGATCTCCAGGTAGAAGGTCACCTGGGGGCCAATGACCATCACATGGTATGGTTCAATTTGGCCACTACATCTAAATCATCCCATTCCAAGGCAAAAATATGGAACTTCAGAGGAGCTAACTTTGATAAGATGGCCAACAGAGTTAAGCTAGCCCTGGCAAAAAGAAACACAGGTGAGGGGGTACAGGCAAAGTGGGCAAGCATTAAGGATGCAATACTTGAAGCAACATCCCATTGTGTTAGATAGAAAAGAAAGTGCCAAGAGAAGAAGGAAACCACATTGGTTCTCAAATACAGTAGCAGAAAAGGTCAGAGCCAAAAGGCTGGCCTTCAGGAAATATAAGGGAACACAGTGGGATGAAGATAGGGAGGCATACCAAACTGCCCTAAGAGAAACAGGGAAGGCAGTAAGGCAGGCAAAGTCCCAAACTGAGGACACTAGCACAAACAGTAAAAGAAGGTGACAAGACTTTCTATAGATACTTTAGTGAAAGGAGAAAGTCCAGAGGAGGTATTGCTAAGTTCAAAGAAGAAAAAGGGGCATGTGAGGAGGAGGACCCTGTAAAAGCATCTATCCTAAATAGATACTTTTGCTCAGTATTTACTGAAGAGAAGGTAGGGCAGGGCCCACAGCTCAGCACCATGGACACAGGGGGGAGGGAGGTGAGCACTACTCCCTTCACAAAAGAAAGGGTCCTACAAGAGCTCACTAAGCTCAGGGTGGACAAGGCAATGGGACCTGATGGCATAAATCCCAGGGTACTTAAGGAGCTAAGAGTGGAACTAGCAGAGCCATTAGCAGAACTGTTTAGTGAGTCTCTGAGCACAGAAAAGGTCCCAGAAGACTGGAGAAGGGCTCATGTGATCCTGCTCCACAAGAGTGGTAGCAGGGAGGAGGCAGGGAACTACAGACCAGTCAGTCTTACCTCAGTAGTGGGCAAGATTATGGAGGCACTCCTTAAGGAAAGGATAGTGCAACACCTGGAATTCATAGGGGCACAGGATCCAAGACAGCATGGGTTTACAAAAGGAAGGTCCTGTCAAACTAATCTCATAGATCTCTTTGACTGGGTAACCAGAGTGGTGGACCAAGGGGGCAGTTGATGTCACCTACCTTGACTTCAGCAAAGCTTTGACACTGTTCCACTTAGAAGATTGATAAATAAGCTGGGTAGACTGGGGTGGGTCAGGAGTTGGTCAACTGGGTGGCAAACTGGTTGTGGCATAAAACAGAGAGTGGTGGTAAATGGTATACAGTCAGAAGAGATGCAAGTCACAAGTGGGGTACCTCAGGGATCAGTCCTGAGGCCAGTCCTCTTCAATATCTTCATTAGTGACATTGCAGATGGACTAGAGGTAAAGGCTTATCTGTTTGCAGATGACACCAAGATCTGCAACAAAGTAGATGATCCAGATGGGGTGGGCAGAATGAGAAGAGATCTGGATAAACTAGCAAAATGGTCAGAAGAGTGGCAACTGGGATTTAATGCAAAGAAGTGCACGATCATGCACATAGGGAAGAGAAACCCTGAAGCGACCTATAGGCTGGGAGGGGAGTTGCTGGCAGTCACAAAGAAAGAAAGAGGCTTGGGCATCATCATCATCACTGCTGACCTGAAATCATTCAAGCAGACCTCTAAAGCAGTAGGTAAGGCTAGGGGGATGTTAGGGTGTATTAGTAGGGGTATCACAAGTCGTAAGAGGGAGGTAATAATCCCTCTTTACAAGACACTGGTTAGGCCCCATCTGGAGTACTGTATACAGTACTGGAGGCCACACCTTCACAAGGACATTAACCAAATTGAGGCAGTCCAGAGGAGGGCAACCAAAATGTTGCAGGGACTGCATAAGAAGACATATGAGGACAGATTAACAGAGCTCAATATGTATACCCTTGAGCAAAGGAGGGAGAGAGGTGATGTGATCGAAACATTAAAATGCCTTAAGGGCATTAACAAGGTGAAAGAGTCTAACATGTTTAAATATAAGAAAAGTAGCAGGACAAGAGGACGCAGCATGAGAATAGAGGGAGGCTGATTAAGGGGGAATGTGAGGAAATTCTTTTTCACAAAAAGAGTGGTCGATGCATGGAACGGCCTAGCTCAGGAAGTGGTCACTATGAATACAGTGCAGGTCTTCAAACAGGCATGGGATAGGCATAAGGGAGCAATACAGATGAGTATGAATAGATAGGCCACTGACAGAACAAAGGCCGATGGCACATTTATAAGGTAGAAAAAGTAATGGGCAAACTGGATGGGCCTTTCGGTCCTTAAATGCCATCAACCTCTATGTTTCTATGTTAAGGACTGCTTTCCTCACTTCACACACAAGCATTTTTCCTTGCAGCTGGAGACTCTGTCGGTCTGTCTTCTCTCCTAGGGCCTACTGGGACTTTGTCCCCTCTCCTTCCATGTTGCTGTGCTTTGAGCTCTGCTGGTTTGTGCTGGACTTCTATTTTTGTGTTCTTCTACTTTTGGTTCATATTACCTGCCTCCATTTACTGTGTGCTTCTTACCTGCTCCTTTACCTGTGTTTTCCTTTGTTTCTTTTGGGCTTTCTAGTTTCTACCGCCTGTGTTTACATCATTTATTTGTGCTTTAGGTTGTTTCCTTACCTTCAGCTGCCCTGTGCCAGTGCTCAGGCTGTATTTCATCACCAGATTTTCCTAGCCGTCAGTCTTGCATTTTATTATGTGTTGTAGCTTTCACTGCTGTTTTCCTGCCTGCTATCTCCAGTGCTTTTAGCTTAATCCTTTGAACCTGGTCCAGGATTCACCCTGCCCCTCATTGTTGCTCTGTGTTCTCCCAGCTCTGCTTTTGCTTCACTCAGTGCTAGCTCACTTCATTCTGTATTGGAGTTCAGTGGGCTTTGCTCACCTTATTCTGTGTTTGCTCAGCCCAGCCCAACTGCTGCATTGCTCTTCCTATACATTCAGCTATTACACTGTCTGTCTGGTCTCAGCTCCAGCTGCAGGCCTGTTAGTAATTTGTTTCTGAATCTAACTGTTTTGAACCTCTCTTTCATTAATTGGCGTCCCCTGTTCCCATTGCTCTAGCAGCTTGCTTTCCTATGACTTGTCCTTCATTAGGACCTTGCCTGTAATGGTGCCTCTTTTGGGTATCCCTACCCTACTAATATTACAGTTGCTGTTGGTCTCATCATGATCCCACTTCTACCAAACCTTAATTTTACCAAACCCACAGCAGTCTGTTTTCTGATGATAACCTAATCCTGCTTTCATGGCTGGCACATATTTAACTTATTTCATTAGCTGCTTGGTGTTGCGGCATCATGTTTGTGGCTTCTTTGTTTTTCCCATGGTGGGGGACTGAGGAGTCATAGCAGGCCTCGTGGCCTCAGGCAGCGGGAGCAGCTTCCTATTTGTAGTGTATTATATAGGCCCCTGGCTCACCCCGCCTCCTTCTGCTGCTCTACATAGCCTTTATAATAATATGCAACCAGCGATTCCAGGCAACTCTCTACCTATGGGCTTCTGGCACTACCCAGCCTTCCTCCATCCCTTCCCTAATATTATGCACCTGGTTTACTCCATTATCCCAGCCTTCCAGCCACTGGCTTTTCAGCCTCCTCCTGCCTAACCGGCTTTACAGCCTCCTCCTCTTCAACCATCGGCCCCTAGCTTCACCTGGCTTCACTGTTCTCTTATAATATTATCCAGTTCACTCCCAATTTGGATTTCTATTGGACTTGGTCAGCATGCATTCCTGTGGTTGACCATCACTATTTGCTTTAACTAGACCCACGAGAGGGTCCATATTACTCAGTCTGACCTACGTACAGGTCTCCCCATGTCTGCTATCATCCATTATGACCCACATACTGGTCCCATGCTCCTTACCATATGCAGGTCTCATGTGCATTGCAACTCAATTTTCCACATTTTGGAGACAGGCTGACCATATCCATTACTCCAGGACTCTGGGCTAGCCCTGTGGCTGATGGTCTCTCTCTGCACCCCAAAGTCTGCATCTTGAGCATGCAAACCTTGGGGTGGGGTCCTGCCCACCTGGCCCATAGTTGGGAAGGTCCTTGCTCCAGGTGGACCTTCAGTCATCAGCCGTACCGATGGCACCTCTTGATGTAGCATTTAAGACTTCAGCAGTGAAGGGGTGGGGTTCTCACAGGAAGGGCCCCTTTAGCTGCCTGAGTGGTTTCAGAGGCACCCTTTCATGCTATTCTCCCTATGACCACCTCTGATTCACCTGATTTGATCATAGATCAGTAGGCCAGATGAGCGCCTCGGTGATCATTACTCTCCTTTCCCGCCTTGGTCGACTCTTGTTGCAGCGTGCACTCGTAACCCTCCACAGCATTCCCATTAGAGGGATAGAGTGACAGTGTTCCCTGAAATTGCAGTTCCCTTGCATTGGTCTACTAAGTTGCAGTAGCAGAGCCGTCACTAACCAAAACTGTCCCAAAGCCTGGATGGAAGGTGACCTAGGCCTTGAATCCCCAAGAGTTTCCTCTTGAAAAGAGGTCTTTCCTCCCCTCCATGCCAATGGTCATAATACTAGATGAGCATCCTTGTAGTCCCTAGGTCACACAGGTAGGTTACCAACTTCAGTACTGCAGGTTTCCACTGTTGGATGGAGTGAGGTGGATGCTCCATAATTGTCCTGACTCCTCCTTTGGCTGATCTCTCTCTCCTTAGGAAGCCAAGCCTCCATGCCTTACAGTCACACCTCTGAGTGGGTCACTAGTCACCTGTCATTTCCTGCCTACTTTACTCAAACAATACGACCAATTGACCTATGCTACCAGCTGAACCCCATTAAAAACTGGCCTACAGAAGCCAGCCAGGTGGCGCTGAGGGTTGAGGCACTGGATGCCTTACCTCACGCTACCTTGGCCAGGCCATGTTGGGGCAAGGCACAGCAGCGGCCGCCAGGGGTTGGTAGGGAGAGAGGATCATGCATCCATAGGACTGCTCTCCCTCTCCGGGGTGGGGGGACACCAGTGGGTTGGTGCATGACTGGTGCCCAGCGGAGGCTGGGCACTGATGCACCAAATTGCTGCACAAGAAGTGGATAGGCGAGGCAGATGCTCAGAGGAGCGTGCACGGGAGCATGCCCATTTGCTCCTTGTGGCATCATTGCATGCCTTGCCTATGGGACAAAAACCTCAGGTGGAAAATCAGGGTACTGGTGCCACAGTATGACAGTCAGCCCCCTCAGGCACCACCCCCATGATTGGGCAACCGACCTCCCCAGTGCCGAATCCGGAGTTATGGTAGGTTGAGGAATCCCTGCCACCCTGCCATGGGGGAAAAGGTCATGGGACAGCTGGACAAGGTCGGGTTGTGAGTGGGGGATGTGGTGGAGGAGCCGACAGGAGGCACTGCTGCCAGGGACTGGGCAGATAAAGAGAGTATAAAAAAAAAAACTGGCCTACGTACAGGTCTTTATTAACCCATGCTACCAACTAAACTTATGCTACCACCTGACCTACATACAGGTCTTCATTGACCCATGCTACTAACTGAACCCATACTACCAACTGACCTACGTACAGGTCCTCGACCCCAATACATGTTCACTACTTGGGCCCTGCATGAAGATATCACATTTGACCTCATCTGATCCAGGGTAGGGGTGGGCATTAGGGTTGACAACCCCAAGTAAGACCCCACCAATGATTCACCAATACTCCGGAGACCCAAATCCCTAAGGTTTTTTAATTCCCCGTCTTTGTATGCTTTGTATTTTTACAACCCTAATCTGCATTAACATAGCTTTTTGCAACTAAGTTCCCTTCTTTTTGTGATAGTGGAACTGTATCCTCATTAGCACAGGTCCTGTGCAAAATGAGCCAAATACAACATTGGAGACAGTCATGATGCAGTTCATGGGGCCAGCAGGCCCCGAAAACATCTTGATATCCTGTAGGTGAGGTTCTCTGACCCGCCACAGGGTGTGGCGTCTGTGCCAAAACATTGCCTCATCCCTACCCAGGCCATGACTGGTGCTGCATCAGCCTTGTCCCAGTAAACTAGCACACTGAATTCACACATGAACTCAGCTCACTGGCACAGTAAGGCAGCGTGTTCCCCTGAGGTGCAATGGACATCCCTGCAATCAATGTTACTTAATAAATTCTTTGTTTTTTAATATTTTGACCCCAAACATTCAACATATTCTTCTTCTTCTTCTTATGACCCCACCTCATAAACCCCATAGGTGAAAATTTTCAAATCTGTGCTGAAACACCATTCTGACACACAGGTGCGAAAACGTGCTTCGGACAGGATGTGAAAAATGGCAGCTGTACTGTTCATGAGGTGGTATGAAAAAATGGGTATGCTGAAAATGTGGAGTCAAAATATTGCAAATCAGAGAGATTAGAGAGGCAGCTTCTTAAGAAGGCAAAGCTGGAGCCATGCGTAAATTACAGAACAGAACAACAAGCAGACAGGCTGCTCAGCAACTGTATTAGGTGATTATGTTGGACCCCGGCTTGGTCCAGCTTGTATCCTTTCATGTGGTTTGCTGAACAGCCCGACTGCTGCTGTCTTATATTGTAAATTGCCAAACTTATGCACCTCCGTATTAACTGCACAATGCATGCTCGTAATGTGGTCGTTTTTAGTTTTTTGAGGGCCAAATTCTCAAAATGGGCTTTTTGGGACCGCACCTCATGAATACTGGCACTGTCATTTTCTTAATTGATCTTGCAAGGTGATTCAGCTTAGCAACCACACCATTCCATGTCACAGGTGCAAAAACATGTTTCAGACAGGATGTCAAAAATGACAGCTGTACTGTTCATAAGGCGGTGTGAAAAATGGGTATGTTGCAAATCTGGAGTAAAAATATTGTAAATTACCAAAGTTATGCACTTGTGTACATACTGTGCAATACAAGCTCATAGCATGGCCATTTTTTGGAATTGTTTCACTAAATTTTCATCATGGTCTTTTTGGGACCCCACTTCATGAACACTGGCACTGTCATTTCATTTCTTGGTCCCAAAAGGTGATTCCACATAGTGACTGCAAAATCACCTTTCTGGACCTAGTAACTAAATGACAGTGCCAGTGTTCATGAGCTGGGGTCCCAAAAAGCCCATGTTAAAAATTTGGTGCAAAATGCCTAAAAATAGCTGAGATATCAACATAAGTTAAAAATACCATTGGAAATACATTATATGGCATTTACATGTATTCCTCAGTTTGTGGTTCAGCTTTGAAGAGTGTAGATGTGTCCCACTCCATAGAAGAATGTATTGGCCGACCTCCAGAGGTAAGTATAGGGTAATAGATGGGGTGGATGCACAGTGGAAGGGTAGGTCGGGGGTAGGGAGACAGTGGAGATGACGAGGGACCATTTTCTTTTTTTACAGATTACAAAAAAGAAGAAAAGATATTGCAGGATGGATTTTTCTTTTCAGGGGAAAAGCCAAGTATTAAGTAACACTGGGATTGGCTCCCCAGTGTCCCACACTGCTGATGTGGGGTACATGCCAACACGGGGATTGGGCCCCCGATGTTGGCAGTGGCATCAGTCATTGGGCACAAAAAGGGGAACTAAGCATCTGGCACCAGGGGTGGGCATCGCGTTGTTGGATAACAATACAGTAAAAATAATGTATAAATAAATAAATACATATACTGCCACCAGGGATTGGGGCAGACAGTTTAATTCAGCCACAGTCAGGCTGGTGAGGCTACAATGACAGTAGCCCCATTCGCTGACCCATTGTATGAACAAGGACGACACCATCCAGTGTCATATAGTGCAAGTAGTATATGACACAGCTGTTGTTTCTTAAAGATAGATGTATTGTATAGTACTTGCACTATACGACACAGCTGTCATTTATAAAAGACAGCTGTGTCAACCTCCAT
Source organism: Neoceratodus forsteri (assembly GCA_016271365.2). Lineage (NCBI taxonomy): Eukaryota > Metazoa > Chordata > Ceratodontiformes > Ceratodontidae > Neoceratodus > Neoceratodus forsteri. Next base: position 537,140,925 of record CM057458.1, read on the forward strand.
AGGTAAGTATAAGGTAAGGGGGGGTGTGGGTGTTCACTGGGAGGGTTGGTTGGGGGTAGGAAGAGGACAGCAGATGACAAGGGACCATTTTCTTTTATTCAGGTAAAAAAAGCTTTGGTAAGACTTTTTCTTTTCAGGTAACTTCACTATTTCAGACACTGGGGGTGGGCTCCCCCATGTCATACACTGCTGGGTGAGAGGGTGTAAATGCCAATATGGGGATTGGGCCACCCAATGTCTGTAATGTTAATTCATCGAGGCACTGCACAAGGGGTAGAAGCATCCGACACTGGGGGTGGGCATCCCAGTGTCAGCAATGAAGAATAAATAAATAAAATAAAATACAATAAATAAATACACTGCCATTGGGGACTGGGGCCCCCCGGTGTGCATATATATAGCTGAAGGTAACAGCACAGTCAGGATGGCAGGGCTCCAATGACAGCAGCCCCATCCCTGACCTAGCACTGGTGACAGCAGCAGGGGTTGCACTATACGACAGAGCCATCATATGTTAAAGACAGCTGTGTCATATAGTGCAAATACTGCATTCACACAAATTCAGTTATGAAAAGAACACTGATTTTCTGAACTGCGCATGCTCAGAAATGGAACATTCTTATTAAATATTTCAAAAACTACTTAACTGAGGGACCTAAAAACCACAAAAGCACACACCTTGTACCCTTTTTGTATCAACCTCTATCAAACCTGAGAGTTTCAGGTTTCAAAGCCTCCTATTTTTTAGTTATCAGGTGGCAAAAAAAGTCTTAAACATTTTCAAAAAAAGAGAGTATTGGGTTTTTTGCACCTCTGTAACTTTGCTTCTGCTGCACTGATCTACATGAAATTTACAGGATCAAGAGAGCCTGAACGGAGGCTATGCTTTGCAAATGTCAGGTAAATCAGATGAAAGGAGACAAACCTATTAAGGTGCACAAATTTGAGTTTAACATAGAAGTGCTTAATCCTACTATGCAGGCACTATCGTGCCTGTATTTTATATATATATATATATATATATATATATATTTAATTATACTATCACGGTAGTGCCTGTATAGTTAGGGTGAAAGATACAGTAACTTCTGTGTTAAACCTGAATGTTTGAATGTTAATAAATTTGGAACCATTCAACAGATATATGAAAAAAACGTAAGCTGCACTCTAGAGAATTAATGGCAAACAACAATGGATGCTTCAAAATTCTACATGTATTTATTACTGAGCCAACTTGCTTGAATGCTTCAATGGATGCTGGTCATATACACAGGCATAATACACCAGCACTTCGCCTTCTCATTAAGGCTTCATGAGGGAGCAATATTCCAGAGACGCACATTGATTTTCATAGTCCCTACTTGCTGACATCAGCAATTATCTTTAACTATTTCTAATTAATTAGTTAAATTAAATTCAAATACAACATGAACATTTATATTTTCTTCAAAATATAATTTACAAAACTTTAAAAAGAATTGCACACTAATAACAGGAAAGCTTTACCTATTACCCTGTACATATTTTTATATTATCAAATCATTATTACTATTACCTTAATTTCTGATGACACTGACTGAATCACTGTATCGCTGTTACTGCATTCTAAAGCAGATTAATACAAAAACTTCTATTTCCAACTAATAATAGACTAAATAAGCCTTTCCAGAGAGCATATATCGATTCTTGCATGGATTAATAATGCTATCAAGCATCCTTAAAACAAAATTTTATTTTCTTTATTTAATCAATATAAGCTTATGTGCACCACCTGTGGAAAAAAACAAGATTTTCATGACATTTGGTACCCACAATGTCTAGGGCTAGGTAATCTAATATGCCAATTTTGGGGGGAATCCGTTGTGCGGTTTTTGAGATATAGAGTGTTGAAACAACTGAAAAATCTGTGCTTTTTGAAATTTCTTTGTCCACCTGGATCTCAGAAATGGCTTTAGGTTGTCGTCTAAAATTTTCAGGGTAGAAAGCCTATACCTCACAGGTGTGCATTTTGAAGGTTTGGTAAAAAAAAAATTAATCCATTCAACAGTTATTAAACTTTAAAGTTTCCCATTATAGCCTATGAGGAAAACAATATATGATCTGAAAGTGAAAGTAGGTAAACGACCCTAAAAAAACTGTTTCTTTGCCACTTCATAGCAAGAAAATGGTTAGGGCTTTGGGGCTGAAATTTGCAAGGTGGCAAGACCTTGCCCCACAGATGTGCCTTTGCTGGTTTTGTGAAGAAATGGACACTGGTTCCATAGTTACAGCATTACAAATTTGCACATTTTCCCATAGGATAACATTGTGGCAGTCGTGGCACCTTTTGGCAGCTGTAGCTCGCAAACTGTTCAGGATATGGATTTTTTGCTAAGTGCAGCTTAGTACACCTTTACTAAGCACACATGGAGGTGGCCAGACCATGAACACAACTGTGAAGGAATGTTTTCCAAAGTTTCTATGGTTCCTGAGGTATTGCAACTTTTGCAGCACAAGGGTTACCTGGAATGGCTCTAGGCGTATGCTATGTCTCTATACTTATGGATGCATGGGAGCACAGGGCCTGTAGTGGCCTGTGCTCCCACATTTGTATCCCATTATGCAATAATGAGAGCTCAGGGCCCTACATTGTGCAGTAGTGGCTGGGCCCTGCACTCTTACACGGAGATGTGATATCATTAAAATATCAGTACAGTTATGCATAGATGGGAGTGCAGGACCCTATGGGCTCTGTGCTCCTACATGAAGATCAGAGGCAATTACAAAATGTATGCATGATAGCAACACAGGGCCCAGAGGGCCCTGCAATCCCACAACCACATACGAGAAACATTACACTTTCTCAAAAAGAAGGGAAATTCATTACAAAAAATGTTGTTGATGCATCAGTTAGGGTTGTCATTATAGCGACAAAAGTTTGGAAATTCGATGTCAGGGTTGCCAACCCTACCCCTACTCTCCACACACCAACATGTGTCGGGGCATGCCTTTGGGTCATTGGGCCTATCTTTCACCCCATTGTCCTATACTGTACCATGCAGCTTCCTTACAAATTGAATTGGGTGAGAGTTAGGGCTAACAACCTCAAGGCACACTCCAATGTCTGTTGGTGTGTGGAGAGTGGGGTGAGGGTGGGAGGAGGTTGCGTTGGTAACCATAACATTGAATTTCCAAACTTTTGTCACTGTAATGACAACCCTAACTGATGCATTAACAAACTGTTTTGCAATGAATATAGTCTAAGCTGAACCTGAACAGAACATAGAGAATAATGCATGGGTAACCAGGCACAAGAAAGCTGTGTTTCCATCAAGAGGTTCTGATGATATGATAGTGACCTTGAGAGTGAATGTGGCCAAGTTGAGCATGGTTGTCCAATTCTTATTTTGTATTGTATATGGTTTAAAAACATAAAACAATGAAAAACAAATTCTGGTGTTTTTCTTCCCAGTAAGTCTTTGGTTTAATTGTTTATGTTAAAAACAGAACAAAACAAACAAACAAAAAAACACCCTTACCCAGCTGCTGAATACCCACCCAGGTAGGCAGTAGGTTTCTCTTTGTTAAAATAATGAAAAAACAGAAATAAGTAAGCGTAATGTTGGGTTCTGTGTGAAGAGAAAGTGAAAACAGTAGTAAAGCAACAGGTGCCATGAGTTTCCATTCTAATTAAAAAAACTGTTTTGCTACAGAAGGGTACCTCCACATTCTATGACCTTTGGACTGTGGTACAACAGCTTTTTAAGTTTTCGTTTTTCATTTTACTTTGATTTATTATACTGGATAGCGAGATGAGCTAGATAGCTTATTTTCACTAGTGACCAGTTTAAAACAAGGAGCAAAATGAAACAATAGCCAGGACATCGGCATCAACAAGTTATAATACAACAAACTGTACAGGTAGAAAGATAAGTTATGTAGTAGATAGATGGATAGATAGATAGATAAGATATGTGTTTTTTAACCGGATAAAACTATAAGGACTTGTTACAGCCCTGATTACAAAGTTGTCTTGCTAGGGTAGGCCATTAATGGGGCACTTTGAAGAGGGCTAAGGAAAGTGGGCATGAGGATGAGGGCAAATGTGATGTGGGTGATTGGGATTCCTGCACATTGGTGAATATGACTGTCATGACCATGAGGCCCTAACTGTGGTCCTCCTCCTCCCACCACAATGTGTGCTGGGTTGGGGTGTTTATATATATTTGAAGTGGGGTGTGGGGGCAGTTACAACATGTGGTATGCGATCTGGTTGGGGGCATAATGCAACTGGCTGTCATGCATGTTGCTCTTTTGCCTTCGCGCAAGTTTTCCATGCCCAGTTTGTTTTCACCCTAAAGTGGGTGACCCACCCTGTTAGTAATTACAAAGGAAGCATACAGATTTAGTTAAACTGTACAATGCCACATGGATAAACATAGCAATACTCCCAATAAAAATAGGAGGTTGGTATACAAAATAGAAAACTTAGTTATATTACACATCACCACATACAATGCATCATACATATGTTACTACAAACAGTTATCAAAATTAGCAGCAAGTGCAAATATCTACTAAATTCCTGTTTATCAATGATTTAAACATGTTTATTACTGGAACTTTCCTAACCTCTGGAAGTAGAACATTACATTCTTTTGTTGCCCACTAGCTAGTTCTCATCTTCCCATAAGAGTTAGATATTCTGGGAATCATACAACCTCTGTTCTTTACTTACCTCAAGTTATGGGTATGCTTAGGAACTTCATTATTTTCAAACTCAGGATCTTTAATAATTCCCTTATTCAACTTAAAACATGTTATTGCTCCTAATTTTTCCCTGCAAAGTTGTAAAGAATCCCACTTCAGTTCCCTGTACAATTAACAGTAATGTCGATCATGGGCACATCCTAGCACAAATCTCATTAACTTGTTGTATGTTATATCTAACTTATTTAATACTGCAAAATGTGCATGCTGGTAAACTATATTTAAATACTCTAAAGATGGCAATGAGAGTTGGACAGCTAGGGCCAGATATTCAAAACTTTGTCCCGGGGCTAAATTAGCACTGCTCGGCATACTAAATTATCCCGGATTCAGTAGCCCACTATATTCAAAAGGGATAGCCCCAGTGCTAAACTGGCTGAATATAGCATGCTAAGGAAGCCGGGCAAACTGGGTTTGGAATGCAGTGCAAAAACAGCCCAGGAATAAGACAGCTCTGAATATAGCAACCAGGAAGTGCAAACCACAACAGCATCCCAGTTTACAGCGACGTGAAAGAAGGTAGAGGTGAACTATGTGGACAATGTGTGTGCTAGCAAAGGAGTGGAGTCAAAAAAGCTGCAAGCAGCAGCGCATATGAAATTACATTGTGCAAGAATGTACAATATTTCTGAAATGTTTGTGTGGTGCAAACACATTTGCACAGGTTTAGCGCAGAGCTAAGCCATTTGCTCGGTGCAATCACGTTTTCCCAGGGCAAAACTTTGCTATACTCAAAAATTACATGCAAATGAGCCTACTTAGGTAGTCTGTGGGCAAACATCCAGATTAGCATCTCATTATGACCTGATTTGCATGCAGTTTGCCCTGTGCTGTTGCAGGGTCCCACAGCTCCACCTGTAGATCAGTCTGGAAGTACAGGGGCTGGCTGGGTCTGCCCACAGCTCCACCTGTAGGTCAGTCTGGCAGTGCGTGGTGGTAGCTGCAGGCTACATTTGTACAGTACAGCATAGAATATTGTGCCCCAGGGGACTACACAGCACAGGCACAGGTGGTGGTGCTGCATGCAATTGTCAAACTGTAGTTCATGCTACAGTGTACAGCACACACTACAGTAGCAAGGGGTCCAGTAGTGTGAGGGATACAGCAATGCCTATGGTGTGTAGGGCAGTGATGACCTCTGCACTGTACACAGTGACAGGCCCAACTTGCAGGTGTTAATTGACAGTGGACATTACTGTTATGCTGTTATGTGACCCACATATGCTGCACCACTGGCATGGGATGCTCACAGTGACATATACATGGCTGGCTGTGTGTGTGCTGTGGTATCTGTACAGATGTGTGGTATGTGGCTGGGGGGGCACATACCATCAGACAGGCATGGCCCATGTGCACTGCTTGGCTTGACCCAGCCTTGTGGCCACACCCAGTCTGTGGTGCAGCCTGGCCACTTGCACACCCTCCCCTCACACCCTCCATTCCCACAGTACTGCATGTGTATGCTGGCATCTGTTGGTGTCCACCGAAGGGTGGTCTGCAGGTGTGTGCTGTATGGCCACTCTGCCATGGTGTCCACTGGGAGCTGGATCACCACTTACTGCTTGGCAAGGTTGGGACTGGTGGCAGATGATGGCATCATAGGGATACCATCAGTGAGCAGCATATTTCCTCTATGTCTGGCTTATTTCTAAGTGGCATACTTCCTGGTTAGAGTTGCGCAAAGCAGCGCAAAAGTTGGAAAAGCCAAACAATACAACAAAGTTGTGCAAAGCTAGTTTGCCCAGAGTTAAGACTACCTTTTCCTGGGCGGTAATTTGCACCATGCAAAGTGTTGTGCTAAGTTGCACAAATACACTTTGCACAGTGCTATTCACTGAATATAGCATTGCACCTGTATTCATGTACACACCCCCTCAGTTTGCAATTTGCATACACACAGCATTCTGTATGGGCATACATTGGTAACCGCGTTGGCGAGAGGTTGTCATGGTGACTATGTAAATCTTGAGAGCGAAGCTCGAGAGGTTTACGTCGCCATGGCAGCCTCAAGCTGGTTATTCAAACTGGTTGCTGATGTATGACCATACGTTATATTTTATACTGTATGGTCATACATATCTAGTTAAACAATTAAGCAGGATGATTCTTATTGTCCAAATTTTGTCACTGCCGCTCCACATGAGGTCATGCTCTCACTGCTGCAGACATTTTAGTCAGGCCTTCGCATTGTGATTGATACATGTGCAGAGCAATCATGGTTGTTTTACCATTGATGTGACGTACCATCGATGGGTTAACAACAAAGTGACATCACATCGATGGTATAACAACTGAGTGAAAAGATGAAAATCACCATATAACAATATTCCGTCATACATTTTATTATAATTTTGCCAGGTGCAAATGCAGTTTGCATGTGCTATTTGACCTTTTAATTATAGTGGACCCTAGCTAACCCGGCACTAATCCTGCACAAACAGTTTGTGGCCAGTGCAAAGTTTTGAGTATCTGGTCCCTACAGTTTCCCTAGCTTCTTTGGGAATTAGAAATGCTTTCCTTCTCTGTCTCTCAATCAATCAATCAATCAATCAATCAATCAATCAATCAATCAATCAATCAATCTATCTATCTATCTATCTATCTATCTAGTGTCAGTGGCTCAGCAGGTAGCACACTCGCCTCTGAGGCTGGGAGATCAGAGGGCTGTGGGTTCAGTTCCCACATCTGGCACTTGGGTTAATATCCCAATACTGACACTGTAGTGTAGCATGAGGGGGGGTGCTGCACTCCTGAGGTGCAGTCTTTCGGATGAGATGTTAAACTGAGGTCCCATCTGCCTGTTCAGGTGGATGTTAAAGATCCCATGGCACTTATTAAAAAGAGTAGGGGAATTTTTTATTAAAAGTTGATGGCAAAATATATACACAGTAGTGTTACTGGACACAAAAGCATAATACAAAAACAACAGTAAACAGAAAGAAGTATTTCATCATTTATTCAACACAAATTTTCTGTTATTCAGAGTCCCAAAACTTAATATTAAATGCAACCCCCCCTCCCCCCACTAAAAGAGTAGGGGAATTTCCTGGTGCCCTGGCAAAATTTCCTCTCATTCATAAAAATACCACCAACAGCTTAATCTGGTTCAAGGTCAGTTGGCATTCATCTGTATCCCCTTCCCCCAGGCCGTGCCTGAAAATAAGCAAAATTTGTCAAGTGCACTTACCCAGTCAACAAAAAATAAATGCATCTATCTATCTATGTATGTATCTATCTATCTATGTATCTATCTATCTATCTATCTATCTATCTATCTATCTATCTATCTATCTATCTATCTATCTACATCCTAGATGAAGGTGGCTGAAGCTCAACCCCTTTACTGTACCTGCAAATAAAAGTTTTTTTTTTTATATTTTGTACATACAAGGCACTATCCAACAACAATGTAATTCACTCACATTTAAACCCGCGATTTTAGGAAAAACAGAAGACCACTGTTTCATCAAGCTCTCGCCACTCTATAACTGAACAAGTCAGAGTAGGCTTGAACCTGACTCAAGCTTAATGCCTGACTCGGCTTGACTTCTATAAGCAATCGAGAGCCAAGGTCAGGGCAAGCCATTTATGCTTAAAGTAAGCATTATTGTCAGCCTGAGCAGCTACTGTAGTGTCTGGAACGTTCAACTTGTGTGTAGAGAACTGTCTGCAGTTGTCAGGGCTTGGCTCGTATTTTGGCTCATAGAGCCAAGCCAGACCCTTGGGTCAGCTCTGGCTTGGCTCTACATGAAAAGCTTGTGGCTATCTCACCTATACTCCCAACCAGAAAATCACATGTCATGCACTGCAAGGTAATGTAGGCTGGCAGAAAAGTGTTTGTATGTTAATACTGACAAGGAGACCACTTCTACTGTTTTAAGAGTGGTTTCATGCATTCTTAGGGTATGAGAACTGGGAACCAAAGGTGGGTGGTTCTGATATATATTAATACATATAGTGTCCTCTGTCTCTTACATGATAAGAATGTTACCTTGTCCAGTCCAGTGGTGGGGATAGCTAAAATGTTGAATGCCTTACCTCCCGCCATGCCGGCTGTTAAGGGAGTGAGCACAGGTTGCTAGTGGAGGAGAGGGGTGCCAGAATGGGACAGGATTGACCATCCAAGGGACTGCTTTCTGTCCCAGGGAGAGGTGGCTAGTCATTTTGGGTCATGACTGCCCCCAAAGGGAGGTCTAGGGCACTGTAGGTGCTAGTGCTTGAATGGGTGGGGCTGCAGAACCTTAGGACATGTGCACCTTCATGTACATGGACTGACATGATACTGTCTAGGGGAGAGAAAAAAAAATGGAATCCAAGGGCTGGATGATGTTCCTGCACATCTTTCCTGGACTTGCAACACTGCCTGGACACCTGGAGTTACTGGATATGTGCTCGGGGAGGTGGGGGTGGAGGTGGGAGGATGGCCCTTCCCCTCTGGCCCTACCACAGGAGAATATCCATGGAAGATACACTCCAGGTAAGTCTGGTGGGAGGAGGATGCTGGCCAAGGGGAGGTGGGGTCAGGATGCTAAAGAAGCTGCCTGAGGAGTAAAAGGCTTTGTGGAGAGAAAAAAAAACACACAAAAAAGCAATGTTATCTCCAGTAACGTCATTTCACCAGAATCATAGGGGCTGCAAAGCCCATTTTCAATTAAATCATAAGGGTTGCAAAGCTCCCCACTCACCACCCTTCATATAAATAAATGCTATGGAAAGCTTGTTTCAGGGGTTGCAGTCAATATTGGAATTACAGGGGGCTTGCCAGGGCTCAGCCTCCCTAACTCTGAAGTGAGCTCAGACATCACTGCCATTGACTTATAATGGAAAGTGGGGCTTAATTTAAAGACAGGACCCTCATAAACTCTTCTAGCTCCCAAAACTAATAAAGTGTGATTCCAGCACCAGTTTCAGTGGATATCATAGGGGTTGCAAAAAATCACAGGGGTCTCAATTGCAGCCCCTGGCTACCCCAAAATGATGTTCCTGGCTGTCTTCTGCTGTTTTGGTGAGACAACCATGAAGTGAAGCTGAGTGGTTTTGTCAGCCCAAAACAGCACTAGATAACATTCTTATCATATAAGAGACACAGGACACTGTACATATTAATATATCATGAAGCAGTGTAACTGACTCTGCAGTACAGAAATGAGTCAGACACTGTAAATATAGTTAAATAATGGTATTTATTTCCTTTTGGCTCTGCACCCCCTCCCACCTATGTGACTTTATGGTACCTTCCAAATTCAACAAAATGGAGGACCTACTGACCACATACATGGTAGGGTTCACACTTTAAAACCAGTTTGTGCACAGAGTTTATGTTGGATTTAGTTTACTACAAGAAACAAGACTAAATGTTTAATGTTTCACCACTGCCAGTTTCTGTTTTGAGCCCAGCAGCCACCATTTGGTCAGTACGAGGGGAATGGGCTGATCGGAGGAGCGCGAGGTGCTGACTGTATGCTGAATAAGAGGTACAGTAATCTAGTGCTCTGATTGGCTGAGGCAATTACACTGCTTTATAATACCCTAAAAATATACACTAAGTGAGATCACTTTAACAACTGTAAGAGTGGTCTCCAAAAACAGTATTAATATATTATTGAGACGCCAGAGAGCAAGAATGCTCAGCAGTCTCAGGTGGGCATTCACAGTGTCTGAAGGAAAATCCAAAGATTAGGAACAACAGTGTCAGGTATTAAAAATTCCTTTTATTTCCAAAATATGTCAGGAACAGGCACAGTCTGAATTAGACCTCCCACAGTCCAGGTGACCTGACACTTTGCTCAGGTGGAGCTTTGTTAGGGGACGGATGCCTGGACAGTCCCCACCCATTTTATACTCCTGTCTTAGAATCTGCTTACAATTAATTTGACAAATCATTGCACATAGTGCTGGTGCTAATGCAAGGGTAGCGGTGGTACTCAAACCCAGCACACCAAAGAGCAAGACATTAAAAAAAAAACACATAATGCAAATCTTTATGTACTGTACATAAGTTGATAACATAGATGCATGCCATTTAATACATTACTAAAAACACTAGGCAAAAGAAATAATTTCAAAACATGCTAATCAGAGTGTTGAGATCGCACACATGAATACTGAACAACCCAACTACAGCACTAAAAAGAAAAAGGAAAAAAAGTTCATCTTAAGGGATGCATTGATATGTTAGCAGAAGGGGCAGAGATAGAGGAGTGTAAGATAAGAAAAATCGCTGACAGTGAAAGAAAAAGAGCTGCTGTATGTAGTGAATGAAGGACTTCTGGTAACGGGATGGGGGGAGGTAAAGAGTCGAGTGATGAGTGAAGTAGTATCTAGAGAAACAGTGATTTTAGAAAAATGCAGGGCAAAGCAAGCTATAGTGCTGAAGTCAAGGAGAAAGTAAAATTGAAGGGAGTGGAGAGGGTGAAAAGGACTAGGGTATGGAGGGGCAAGAAAAAGACAAGGAAGTATGAAAGAGAGAGCTGCACTCTAAAACTGAAAGAAGAAAATCATAGAGAGGTGCTCAGTCAAGGTGCATGAAATGGAACTAGATTAAGCAACCTCTAGACCTTGATTGAGGTTAATCAGTATTATGAACGGGGGGTCGTAAATGGACGTCGCTGATTGGCCGAGACATTTTTGAAGCCTTGATGATATCGAGCTACATCATCACGGCTTAAGAAAACCTCCGGCCACCAGCCTCCTCACCTGCAGCACCACACATCACTCCACTCCGCCAGTATTTCCACCTCACACCAAACTGTAGAAAGGCACAACCGTTGACGGAGACATGCTCCAAAAATCTAAATAAACGCCATCCCTCCTACAACCGCTGCTACTGCCAGTACTTTACAAAGCCTGCCATACATTTTCTTACCTCAGCCAAACTCCTGAGGAATATGATGTTGACAGAGTGAGTAGCGTCATTTCCACAGCATTACTAGTGCTTGACTGTCATGTTACAAAATAAAAAAAAAAAAAAGAAAATCACAATCGTGGCGTTGACAAGCTCTACCTAACTACCGAAAAGAAACTGCAAATTAAATACACATTCACTCTGTCCCAGACTAGGCAGCATGACCACGTGAAAACTCACGGAGAGCATACTTGAGAGGACTAGTATTACCAAAGTGACACAGTGTTAGTTATAACAGCGCAACCTGATGGACGAGCCCTTCAGGACTATTTTGTCAAAACATACTCTTCCAACATGCTAAAAGAAGCAATTTCACAAGGTTTTAAAAGTATTTTTTTTTTCTTGAAAAAAATTAATTCAATCCAATTCATAATAGTAATAAGTCACTCCAGGGTGTGGTATATCATGAGATATCGTCACTTCTCAGATGGTTGAACGCACTCGGCCTGCGACATCATGCCCAACCACCCGAGGTGTGATGATATCCCATGATATACCACACCCTGTCATGCCTTATTGCTTAATTATACAATGGGAAGAAAAAATCTTGCTTCCTGATTGGTCAGTCTGGCACTGAACCCGTGATGTTATCCTGGCATAACATCACGGCTCTAGTACCAGCACAGTAATGACTGCATGGTGTTTTTAAAAAACATTACTCCGCTGCCTACAAGCAGCTTTACTGCCACGCGCTTTGCGCTCTGCTAACAATCCCTACCCCACTCGGAATCCATGGTCACACATACACTCCAGCCATCGTTTCGCAGTTTCCTTTCGAAAAGAAACTCCAACATATGAGTGAAATGAAACCCTGCTTCCCACCACATAGACTGACCACATTAAATTTTATGAGGCCCATTAACAGATCGACCGCACCTGGTCCAGTGAGCGAGCGAGAGAGCAACCGCGTTTTCAAACATTCACCACGTGGCTCTCACTCGCTCGGTCTGAAAACTAACTTTCATCCTCTTCTTTCTTTAAAAAAAAATTCATAGTTTTCTCAACAGTCTTCACATCCTATCCACTTATACTCACTGAAGCGTGTGGCTGGCCCTAACTGTCCAGTGAAGGCTGACTCAACCTTCTTGAAACAGTATCATCATTAATAGCAGCTAAAATAAACAGAAACAAAATCTGTAAACCACGTTGCAAACCATAACATAAACCCCAAGCAAATAAGGCTCATCCATGTGGCTTATTTAAAAAGACTAGCATCAGAGGCAAAGATTGCTGTCGGGACACCAGAGCCACACCAAAACAAAGCAGCTCCATCTAGCGGCCGAAGCACTACTTTTTTACAATGTAATCCTACTCATTGCAAAAAATGTACACAAAAATCAACTTTTAATGTATTTTTATTTTAATTGTTTGTTTTGCTTTACAACTGACCCATTGTATAATAGGAATAATGCACTCCAGGGTGTGTGTCGTACTGGGATAACATCACTTCTCGGGTGATTGGTCGCACTCGGCCTGCGGCCTCGAGTCCAATCACTCCAGGTGTGATGTTATCCCAGCATAACACACACTCTGTCCTGCATTATTCCTTTAGTATAATCCCCTTTTAGAGCATACCTCTCAACTGTACCACATTACCAGGAAGGTTCCTCATTTTACCTCACAAAAGCTCCCTATTCTACATTGGGAGGACTTGTTCCACATTCAGTATTAACATTTTAAAGCAAAAATCTATATTAAATGATGCAAAAAATATATTATTCAATTAATAACAGACTTTCTGAACATAAATACAAACATTTTAACAGTGTTCTGAGCCTCCTAGATAAGGATGTGATTAAGTGTTCGACATTTTGCTCATATGTTTCACATTTTGACAGGCAATGTTCCACATTTGAGGTAGGAACGGTTGAGAGGTATGTTTTTGAGACACTGGGAGTCATATATGCAAGGGTCAGAAACGCTCGCACATTCGCGCTCTGTCATGGGTGTATGACCACATTTTTCATCACTTTATACTATATTTCTCCGCTATTCCTATTTCACGTTATAAAACCCAACAGAAACTTTTCTGTACTGCATTTCTTTAAAAAAAAATGCCCCTACAGTGTGCTCTGGGAACCTATCAAGAATCTCTCTATTCTCTGAGGAAAAACGTGTACCTATTTTCTTGTGTTGCCCCTTACCACCCTCTCCCCATTCCCATGAGTTCTTGAGACGCTGTCTTTCATCCCGATTAATGATAACACTGCCTATGGAAATCTTGTACACTAATATGCTTTATTTTATAATGATTTAGCAGGGGAAGACTCGAGTATCAGAAGTTTGTTTCCTCAGGTGGAGCGGGGCGCACAAGAAGGTTAAATGACTTGCGCAGGGTCACACTGAATGCAAGGTACAGTTGTGGGTTTCAAACTCGGGTCTACTGGCTCTGCAGCTTTGTTACTTTTACCCACTATGCTATAGTGCCTCCCAGTCATACCTACCTCTGTCTTACTACCTTTAGAAGCCCTAAATATTTCTTAGTTCAGTAGCGCCCCCATTAGCTTGCTTTCTGTCTGTTGGTACAGTTTATTTTGTTTCTTCGCTTGAAGAGTTCCAAACTTTTCAGCAGGACAATGACCTTTTAGTTATTTTCTCTATTGACTGTCTGTATAGGCGTGGTGGGGACATTTTTTTTTAATTGTCTGTGTGATGCACCGACCCAACCCGCAGCGCGTTGTGAATGCAGGAATATATCTCAACCAAGCGAATACATCGAAAAGAGAGGATACAAAAAAGCAAAACCTGCAGAACTTGGCTTTCCAGTTGCCTCTTTTCCGTCATGTGTAGAACATTAACCCTGTGCATGCTGCTTGCCTCAGTGACAGGGAAAGTGTATCTTATTCCATAGTCTCGCTCCCTCTCCGACGGATTACACTCGGTGTCACATCACAAGAAGCAAGCTGCCCTCAGGCTCCAGGAGGACAAAGTGGACCAGAAGAGCAGAGACACTTCTGCTGCTATCCCAGAGTAACCAACCACAACTGGTAAGTGGGGTTAGCACACCTTTTAAGAAGCTCCAAGTGGGACTTACTTAAACATGATTTTCTCGCAGGACAATATGTCAGTTCGAGCAATAAAACAGACCTGTTTTCACTAAATAATCAGAATTAAGACGGTGTTGTAGATTTTCAGTTGTTCATAATGTTTCTTATTTTAAGGTATGTCGTTAAGGTTTTGGAGTTTTCCGCAATATTGAGAGTAAAGTAAGAAAATATTTTCTATTATAAAATTGGGACAGGTAGCATTTTTCATGATTTTTTTGACGGGAGACAGCTGCCCAGATCAGGACTGTTCTGCCAAAATCAGGACAGGTGGTAACCTTAGAGCGCTTTAGTACTGCGGATCCATACGGTCCACCCCACTTCAGATCCGATCTTCTTTGCGCCCTCGTACCAGTCCTACCTAACAACTGCCCTGGGGGCTCGCTACTGCTTCCCATTATCCGGCTCGCAGTTCCTGGGAGCTACTCTCCGATGAGTGATGGTCCTCTGTGCGAATTGTTGTAGAATAAACTTGACACCTGAGGCGTTTGCTGCTATAACAACGCCATCGGCTAAATGACTGTCAAGTTTCTCCGCCGGGTTTCTCCCTCTTGTTAAAGGCTGAATGAATTTGTTCTGGGACTGGAGCGAAGTTTGGAGAGAACAACCTTCTTGATGAATGGGAGGCCAGTAAAAGTACAGCATCAAGGAGTTTGTGATGTTAATTTTGTTTTACCGAACCCGTCTTCATCTGATGATATCATATCACAGTCGCTCCTGGTAGGTAACTTTTAGCAAGGCTGCCGTAGGTCATACCGGCACACCTCTTAACTTTTTGTCACTGAAATGAGGGACACAGACGTTAACAAGCATTTGTCAATGCCGAACGTTCGCTTGCAGGTGTTTGCAGTGGTGTTTGGCACATATGGTGCTTTACCCTAATGCCCTGTGCAATTGCTGGTATTTGCACAATAAATTTTCAGCATGACCTTTTTGTTACTCCCATTGTGCGCTACATAGGTGGAAATACCTTTTGGGCAGGATGTGAAAAATGACAGCTGTACTGCTCATCATACCTCTCAACCTCTTGCCTCGTGAATCAGGGACAAGGCTTAAAAAAATCAGGGACAAAGACCCCAAATCAGGGACATATCTTAAAAACTGGTACTATTCACTCAGAAAGCTGATAGAATAAAGCCATGTGTGTTAAGATGCATTTTCTGAAGAACAACAAGTCTGTAACTTGAATGTTTGACATTATTTTGTGTTATTAATCCCCACTGTTCTGTCACAAAAACCCAAATTTTACGAGGGACAGAGGAAAATTTTGAGGCCAAATCAGGGACATCCCTGAAAATCAGGGACAGTTGAGAGGTATGCTGCTCATGAGGAGGTGTGGTAAAATGGCGATGTTGAAAATCTGGAGCGAAAATATTGAAAATTCACAAACGTAGGAGCGTGCGTAGGAACTTTTATTTTTATTTTTATTTAGTTTTTGTTAACTGGGTAAGTGCACTAGCCAGCAAGTGACTATTTTCAGGCACGACCCGGGAGGTACAGTTACAGTACAAAATAAGACAGTTCAGATTTACACAGTACAAGTGAGATTCATTGAAACAAGTACAGGTATGCATACATTCCAAGGATAAGGGGGGAGGAGGGGGGCAATGGGGACTGGAGGGAACACAGATTTGGAAGGAGAGGGGGGCAATATAGGAAAAGGAGGGAAGAAGAAGTGAAGCAGGGGAGGGAGAGGTGTAAGACTCAGTTCTCTGAAAGGTGATATGGGCAAGACAGGGGAGGAAAATCTAATGCGGAGAAGTACGGCAAATACGGCTGTAGCGGTACAAGGTTACGACCTGCATCCAGGCTGGTGGAACAGAGGGACGGCAGGGTGAGAAGGGAAAGGTCGGTAAGTAGGGGAAGTGTTATGGCAAATGGGAAAGGTGCAAAGAATGGAAACGTAAGGAGGGGTAAGCGACAGGCACGGGAAGGGGAAGGGGGAGGACAGTACATACCAGTAGAAATACAATCAGAGGGAGGACAGAGGGTAATGGAGGAGTGACTGGTAGGAGAAGAAGGGGGAAGAAAGGCATGAGTAGGGTAAAGTGAGTGCATGATTAGGGGACAGAGAGTGAGACTGATGAACAGGGGAGAACTGGCCTACGGGAGCGTGGACCAGCAAGGGAGGAAGAGGAGCATGGTCTCTGAGAGGAGGGGAACGGCTGTTACAGGGGACCACACCCGGGTTAGCGGAGCCGAGAACTAGTTAGGGCAGGGAGGGAATATGGCCAGCCAGAGCGCGTTTAACGGCTTTATCGAGAGAAGGCGCGAGTAAGACCCGGAGCTAAGGAACTGAAATCGGCAAGGCACAGAAGAGATAGGGGAGCATTCAGAAATGGGAGGAGAGGAGCCATAGAGCATTTTATGGCATTAGCGGGAAAGGCGTGGGTAAAATCCGAAGCTGTGGAACTGAAATCGGCCAGGCACAGAGAGGTAAGGGAGCGTACAAGAGTGGGAGAGGGGAACCAGAGAGCTATTATGGCTTTAGCAGGAAAAGGTGCTGGTAAAACCCGAAGATATGGAACTGAAATCGGCAAGGCACGGGGGGGGTGGGGAGCGTATGAGAGTG
The DNA here is from genome assembly GCA_016271365.2 of Neoceratodus forsteri. Taxonomy (NCBI): domain Eukaryota; kingdom Metazoa; phylum Chordata; order Ceratodontiformes; family Ceratodontidae; genus Neoceratodus; species Neoceratodus forsteri. Next base: position 537,158,194 of record CM057458.1, read on the forward strand.
GGAGGGGGAGTCGGAGAGCAAATTACGGCTTTAGCGGAAAAAGGCGTGAGTAAAACCCAAAGCTATGGAACTGAAATCGGCAAGACACAGAGAGGTAGAGGAGCATGCAGGAGTGGGAGGGGGGAGCCAGAGAGCGTTATAGTGGCTCAAGTGGGAAGAGGTGCGAGTAAAACCCGAAACTTGGGAGCTATCATCAGCAAGGCACAGAAGAGGTAGGGGAGCTTGTGAGAGACGGGGAGCCAGAGAGCATTTTACGGCTTAGCGGGAAAAGGCGCAAGCAGAACCCGGAGTTATGAAACTGAAATCAGCAAGGCTCAGAGAGGTTGGGGAGCATGCGGGAGTGGGAGGGGGAGGCAGGGAAGACCAGTAACCACTTGCATTCAGTAACATCATTGGTTTTTAGTGCAACACAGGAGGATCCAACAATAGTAACAATTGAGTAATACATATTTCATATACAATAGCAGAGAAAGTAGAGCAAGTTGTAGGCAAACATATCATAACAAAATAACAATCGGTAGACCCATTTTAAGTGGAGTACCTACCACACATATTATAAGAGTCACAGTGACTAGGCATTATTGAGATGTTACACATGATATCATAGGACAGAGTATCCATACAGGATGCTTTTGTAAACATGTAACTTAAAGTGCAGGCAGACAGGAACTGGTAACTATATAGGGCATAAAACTTAGTTGAGGAAGAGCAAGTAGACATATGCAAGGGAACACAGAGGTAGTCTAGATAGGGGAGAACAGAGTCTCAGGATTTTAAGTGGGATTAAAACAAGTGCATTGGTCCACAAAGGCAAGGTGTGATCGTAGTCTTCGTTTGAAAGCAGGGTGTGAGGGGGCACTCCTTAGGTCCATTGGCAGCAAGTTCCATGAGTGGAGGGCAGCATGCCTGAATGCTCCAGTGCCCTTGGTAGTCCGGCAAAGGGGAACAGTTAGCAAAGATTTGTCGGACGATCTCAGTTCCCACGATGGGATCACAGGCTGGAGCAGTTCAGATAGAGTAGCTGGTTTCGCCACTCTAATTATGGAGTCTGAGAGGCAGCAGAGATAATATTGCCTGGTGGAGGAGGGGGACAGCCAGCCTAGATCTTTATAGAGTTGACAGTGGTGTTTCAGGCATGGCACTTTAGATGCATACCTACAGACATTGTTAAAGGTAGTGTCCCATTTTTGTAGTACAGTTTTGTTAGCCATTGTGAGGATGGAAGCGCAATAGGACAGGGTAGGTAATAGGATTCCCCTGGCAATGGCAAGCTTGGCGGTGGGAGTGAGCAAGTAGTTTGTCCTGTAGGCGGCCCCCAGTTTGCAGTTGACAGCTTTATAAGTTTCCTGGACGTGCTGATTCAAGTCAAGATTTTGATCAAGCTGTATTCCCAGATATCGGAACGAACTTACAGTCTCAAGAGGGGTACCGTTTAAGTCAAGAATATTTAGTGAAGATGAGCAGGTTCTAAGTTTATGGAGTGACCCCAAAGAGCATAGCTTTAGTTTTATTCGCATTGAGTACGAGGCAATGAGCATTTATCCAGTGTTGTACCAAGTGGAAGGCTGATGTCAGAGTGGCATTAAGGTTAGTAGCATTGTCAGAGTGGGCATAGATAACTAGGTCATCCGCATAAAGGAGTGAGTTACCAACGTTATTATGTTGGGGAGGTTGTTTATAAATAGTGAGAAGAGGAGAGGTCCAAGTATAGAGCCCTGCGGAACCCCAATGTTGATCACAGTACTGTCAGAGATAGCCGAGTTAAATTTCACTGCTTGTGACCTATTGGTAAGGTAACTACTGAACCACGTTGTTACAGGGGATGAGAAGCCCAGGTTTCTGAGGGTGGCAAGCAGCAATGGGTGATCAACAAGGTCAAAAGCCTTTGTAAGGTCAATGAACACAGCCCCAGTTAGCTGCCCTTTGTCCATATTAGTGAGTACATCAGAGGTGAATTTCGCCAGTGCAGTTGTAGTACTGTGGTGCTTCCTGAAACCATGTTGTGCTTCACAAAGCGCATTAGAGGATTCGATGAATTCAATAACCTGGGTGGATACTATTTTTTCAAGAACTTTGCTAAGGACCGACAGGATGGCAATTGGTCTATAGTTCGATGTATCATTTTTGCTCCTTTTTGAACACAGGAGTGATTCTAGCAGCCTTCCAAATTTCAGGGACAGTGCCTGTGGAGAGGGATAGTGTGAAGATCCTGGCAATCGGACGGGATATGAAGTGAGCAGCCATTTTTAGTAATCGAGGTTCCAATGTATCAGAGCCAGGACTAGTGTTATCCGATATGATATTGAGGAGTTTGAAAACTTGATTCCCAGTAACCGCCTTAAAATAAAATGATTTTGCTGAAGCTGGTTGAGAATCAGTGCTCATTGCGGTGAGGTATTGCTGAGAAGCGGTGGATGTAGATTTATGGGGGGATGTAAAGGCAGATAGGTCAGAGAATTGCTGATTAAAGGCGTTGGCTATGGTGAGGGAGTCATTGCAGTGGACCCCTTGGAGTATCATTTCCGAGGGGGTGACAGATTGGATGGTTCCAAGGAAGGTTTTAATGTGACTCCAGAACTTCCGTGGATCGTTAGAGGAGCTAGTCAATAGGTTTTGGCAATATTTGCTTTTTGCAAGTCTGATATGTTTTTTGTAGTCACTTCTGCGCAACACACTCTCGTAAAACAGTCATTTTTAGGAATTTTTTCACCAAATTTTCAACATAGCCATTTTAAGACCTCTTCTAATGAACAGTGTCATGGTGATTTTCTTAATGTATCCCATACATTGATTTCTCACACCGACTGCACCATTGTAGCTACATGAAGCGGAAACATGTTTTGGGCAGGTTGTGAAAAATGACAGCTGTACTGCTCATGAGGTGGTAAAATGGCAATGTTGAAAATCTGGAGTGAAAATATTGAAAATTTAAAACATACGAAGGCAGTATAGGAACTGCTAACGACACCTGTAAAACAGTTATTTTTAAGAATTTTTCACCAAATGTTCAACATAGCCATTTTAAGATCTCTGCTCATGAACAGTGACACTGTGATTTTCTTAATGTGTCCCATACACTGAGTTCACACACCGACTGCGCCATTGTGCGCTACATGGTCGGAAACACATTTTGGGTGAGATGTGAAAAATGACAGCTGTACTACTCATAAGAAGGTGTGGTAAAATGGCAATGTTGAAAATCTGGAGTGGAAATATTGAAAATCCACGAACTTACGTGCCTGCGTAGGAACCGTGCAACGGACGCTCGTAAAACAGTCATTTTTAGGAATTTTTGCACCAAATTTTCAACATGGGGTTTTTGGGACCCCTTCTCATGAATGATGTTACTGTCATGGCATTATTGGGGCCTGAAGGGTGATTTTGTGCAGTATAACGCCATGACAGTGATGGCAGACGACGCGGGATGTTTGCCACGCTGGGGTGGGCTCCCAGCATGGCACCAAAGTTTTGGGGGACCTTTGGGGGATGTGCAGCTGATGGGGGATTGGGCACCCCCATTGGCAGAGGACCCAGGATGTTTGCCGCATGGGTGGGCTCCCAGCGTGCTTTCACTTTGGGGGGGGAGGTGTGAGCCTACCAGTGCTGTGTATGACAGTGGTGGTTTCTTTGAAGTGAGACCACCACTGTCTGCCCCAACTCCATCCATTGGTGCAGGACCGCCACGCCTGCTCAGCGGAGCAGTGGATTGAGCGGAGGCACACCTCCAAAGTGCTACTCTCCCAAAACATTTCTTGCGCATGCTCGCAAGCGAACGTAAAAATGAGAGGCAGTGAGAAACACTGGCCTTGATAATGAGGGACACACCCTCAAACATGGACCTACAAGCACAGAACACAGTGGTAACCATTGCGTTTACTTGTACAAAGTTTAGTTTTGATCTAGTATCTTAGAATAATATGAATTTCTGCTTTAAAATATGAATTTACAGCAGGTTCTCTGTGTGGGCGGCACAGAAAATGGAGGATGGATGAGGGACACGACAATTGTGTGTGTGTGGGGGGGGGGGTTAAAAATGAGGTATGTCCCTCTTAATCAGGGATAGCACAGATGTATGCATATGAGGATTTTGACGATTTCCTAGTTTCATATACCCTGTCTCTCAGCCTTTTGCCCCAAATGTGGAACATTGCCTGTCAAAATGTGAAACAAATGGGCAAAATGTGGAACACTTAATCAAGTCTTTACCTAAGGAGCTCAGAACACTGTTAAAATGTTGCATAATGCATTTATGTTCAGAAAGTCTGTTATTAATTGAATAATATATTTTTTGCATCATTTACTGTGGATGTTTGCTTTAAAATGTTGACTTTGAATCTGGAACAGGGAGCTTTTGTGAAGTAAAATGAGGAACTGTTCCTCCTAATGTGGGACAGTTGAGAGGTATGTCATATACCGATTGTGAACTGAGGGTAGCTGATGCCCTTGGAGTGAATGTCCTTTAAGGAGCTACTGTCACTCGGAGGAAACCATAAAGAACACAATGAATGTGTTTTTATTTTCTTTGTTTGTACGGCCCCCTTTCAGGCAAAGTTTCATTCTGAAGGATTGTGCTGTAAAAAAGATTTCAGTAATATCTACTCCTTCTGACAAAAATTGTTCAACTACTTTCTAGTCCTTCCACACACCTGCCATGCTGTTTACACACACACACACACACACACACACACCCACACACACACACACACACACACACTTGTGATTAAACATGTACTTAAAGAACTCTCTCCCTAGACACTACTACAGCATCCACCCACCTGTTCTGTCTGTCTGTCTGTCTGTCTCTAACTATTGGAAATTGGAAATCCCATTTAAATGGATTGGGATTTCATGCTGCCACTCTGTAGAAAATCCCATTTAAATGAATGGGGATTTTTATTTCATTTTTTGTTGTTCAGTAAGAGGAGTTGGATTTCATAACTTATTTTGAGCCCCGCCTGGGATTAGAAAACAGATCACATACACCGGCAAGGCAAAGCAACTTTTATTTAAGGGCACCCTATCCAGCAGGCTCATGTGTCTCTGGAGTTTCTCCATAATTTGTAAGGAGTGTTTGACCCATGGGTCGGTAAGTGATTGCCACATTTCTGCTGTGACTTGGATAAAAGGGAGGGCGAAAATTGGAACCAGGAGGTCTCTGGTGACTACCATAATGAATCTTCCTGTTGTTTTCCCAAAGTATTACCTTAGGTCCAGCAGAGCTACCCCCCCCCCCCCCCCCCATGATCCCTGGCAACATTACATTTCTTCACTGTATTCTGGGCCTTTTGCCCCCAACCACAGACAAACATAGTCAGGTCCATAAATAGCCTTCACGACTATGATTATAGAATGTTCAAGGGGAGATTTGAAATAGAAAAAAATAATGTGGTAGGATATTCATTTTCACCGTATTGATTTTCCCAAAGTAAGAAGCGGACATCTGACAAGTGGCCTAATTCAGCCTAATGTACTATTAGTGGGGGAGTTAATTGCAGACAGCTTGGACATGGGTGTTACATGCATACCCAGATAAATGATTTGGTAATGTTTAGCCCAGGTGAAGGGAAAAGTCAACTTAAAGTGGTCTGAGCATCTGCCACCAATGAGGAGAGTTTCAGATTATAATTAATGTTATATCCCATAAAACTACCAAACCACAAGTGTCTGAACCAGTTCAGGGACTGAGTTCTCCAGGTCTGAAATATAAAAAAAAATTGAATTGTCTGCATAGGGAGAAGTTTTTTGCTCCACAGATTTTCAGGTTGTGGCATACCATGATACCAAGGATTCAAGACACAAGGCAAAAAGCCAGGGAGAGAGGGAACAACCTGGCCGGTTCCCACTTGCCAATGGGAATATATATGACATTAACCTGTTCACTTTAATCACTGCCTTAGGAGCAGTATACAATATCACAACACTATATATATATATGTATATATGTTTAGGGCCAACTTTAAAGGACTGCAAAGTATTTTGAAGAAAGTGTCAATTAACCCTATCAAATGCATTCTCTGCATCCACTGCAATTGCAAACTGAAGAGAGTGCCTGATCTGCTGTGATGAAAACATATTTAACAAATGTCTGATATTATCTGTAAGAAAAAGCCCTGGAGGAAGTTTGTTTGATCTGGATGCATAAGGGGTGGGGGTGGGGGTGGCAATATGATTTTGGAACTTAACTACTAGAATACCTATATAGATCTTCATGTCCACACAGAGCAAGGAGATAGGGCACGAGGATCCACAGTCTGTTTGGTCTTTCTCCAGTTTCAGTAAATATTGTGATTTGGGCTTGGCACCATAATATCAGAATCTGCCCACTCCCTTAGTTCATTACAAGCTTTGAACAACAATGGTGTAGGTTCCTAGGTGAATCCTTTATATTGTTTGGAAGGAATGCCTTTCATTCACAGAGATTTCATTGCCTTTAGTTATTTACATTTCTATATGACCTTCTAGGCCAACCATAACTGAATTATCTATGGTTGATTGAACTGCTTTGGTCAACATAGGCAACCTGACCTCTTACAAGAAATACCGTGAATCTTCAATTTCCTCCCCCTTTACAAGGTCTGATAAAATGTTGCAATTTTTTTTAAATTATAGTGGTGTCTTCTATGTTTTCTTTGGGGCCTTCTGTGTGTTTACCTTGGAGCACTGATCTATTAACGCACTGCTTCTACACCTGCCAGGTCAACAACAGTCTAGCCCTACTCCTCTCTTCATAATGTTGCTGGCTAGCAAATCAAGTGACCCCTTTATTTTAGCTTTTAGAATTCTGGTTAATTCTGCCTTTCTGTTCTCCAGCCTGCTGTTCACCTCCTTGTCCAGTGAGATTTGATGCTTTGCCTTCAATTAAAATATTTCTCTCTCTAAATTTAAATATTGTCTAATCCCTAGTCCTCTTCACCTAGAAAACATATGTAATAACCCCCCCCCAAAGCTTTTAAACAATACCATAAATTAGTAATTGATATGTCCTATGGGGACTTGTGTGCCAAAATCTGTTTTATGTGGTCTCTGACCATGACTCCAAATTCATTATCATTAAAAAACTTAACATTAGACCTCCACACAGAGCTTCTCTCCTGGTGTACTGTCTCTACATCCAGAGTAACAGAAGCATGGTCTGAAGCCATTATATTTTTAACAGAGCAACTCACCGTAGTATGAAACCATTCTGATGACATTGGAAAATTATGTGAGAATTAGGACTTATGCTGTACCAAACAGAAGGTATAGTTGTGTCCCCCCAGGATGGAGAAATCAGTGAGCACACCTCTGTGAGGCCCAGCTTCCTGGCCAATGGTAATCAGCTTGTTTGACTTTGTATCTCCCATATCCCCCACCCCTTCTAACCAAGATCCCTTTGATAGCAGAATTGGAATCCCCCCTATAATAAACAGCACTTCTGGGGAGCCTACTGTAGCTGTTGGGATCTTTGAAAGAAAATTCAGCTCCCAACCCCCACGCGCTTGATGTATAAACATGCAGTCCTTGTCCCTGTACCTATAGTGCATGCAAACAAAGCACCCCTCTTGGTCTGAGTCTACATTCAGTACTTGTAACTGGAGGTTCTTGTGAATCAATATAACAGTACATCTGCAGTGTAGGCATGCCTCTCAAATTGAAACGTACACCTCCCCACACAAAAGTGCCTCAGTTTGTGTTGCTCAACCTGAGTCAAGTGGGACTGTTCTATAATGACAACCCTTCCTGGTTCAGTCCCTATAAAATACTTGCCTTTTTAACCCAACTCTTCACTCCCCTGACATCTTAAAGGGGGGGGGAACAAGTGGGGGGGATGGGTAGACTCGATGGGCCAGGAGGGTCCTTTTCTGCTGACACATGTCTATGAATCTATGAATCTATAAGAAATAACTCTAAAATACCATATGATTAAATATTGAAATCTCAATATAATGTGACGCTCTCCCTTTCCCTTTTACCCCTGCTTCCCCATCCTATGTTAAATTACCTTGTGCCTTTGTACTATAGCTCCCTGAGGCTACCTGATTCAGAACTTCACCTCTGTATGGCATTTCATTGCTGCAACCACAGTAACAGCTGAATACAGCCATGGGCCATTATGCAGTCAACTAATAACCGCTATGAACAGAGTAAAGATTATCGATTAACTTCAAGGTAATGTTTCACAAGTATTCCACTCTGGAGTGGTTGAAAAGTGCACAATTGACTCTTATCCTACCCATGCACTTTAGGAACCCCAAGGTCACATAAGTGGCTGCTGGTACAACAGAACAAAAAGCCCCAAAACAAATCAAAAAGATGGTGCAGCCCTAAAAATTCTACCTCCTGCCATCTTCGTACTGAGTGCTAAGAGTGCCCTGATATCTGCTGAGAGAGAAAGCAGTATTTATGCTGGCAGGAGGCCACAGTCTCCTTCCCTCCCTCCAGTGAGTCCTACCAATACCAATCATTGATAAGGTTTCCTATTAAGATCTGGTTCAGGAGGTAAAATCAAGATGAATAATAATGAGAAACATCTCACCTCAGGCTTAAATCACTGCTGCACCGGCTGGTGACTCATACTGCTCAACTGTCCCTGATTTTTAGGAACATCCCTGATTTTGCCTTAAACATTTACCCAGCCCCACCTAAATTTGAAATTTTTGTTACTAAGGATACCTGCTGGATAGATTGCAAGTTACCAGCCCCCAAGAAAATACAGTAACTGCCCCCACAGGCCCTTCCCCACACAGTAACAGTACACTCCACACAGTAAGCAGTAATACTAAATTGTAACATGAGCTAACTCCCTATTTGTAAGAGTGGGGAGGGAGAATAACAGCAATACAGCAACAATTTGCATTAATTTTGCCCCACACAATCTCACACCTCCCACCTGCAGATACACCAAGCTTTCCCCCCAAACGGCTGTAAAATACAGTCTTTTTTTATGGTGGATAGCACACCAGGGGTGCTGAGATACTAGGAAGCTGTGATGATAAACAGTCTTTAACTTGAATAAGTGTAATTTCGTTGGTACCCAAGAAAATTCAAACTCAACGAACATTAGCTGTTTTGTCTGGGCTTATCTTGAGCCCTATTTTCACTGTCGACTTTGCAGCACATCAACCCATGCACACCAGTTGATGCACTGCAAAGACAGCAGTGTAAACACTGCTGGAGCACCCTATGTGCCCATTGGATAATTTTTTTTGATCCAACTGATTTGTGGGATCAACATTAAATGGTAGTGTGAACGCTTTGCTGTACTCGCTCTGCTACAAAGGCCATTTTTTAATCAAAATTGGATGATTTCACAGCCCCTCCTTGGAGCAACCTGTGGCACTGTGAGGGTGGGCTGTGTGAATGGGAAAGGAGCCAGCACATTGGGAAGGGAGCGGCGCACATGAGACAACGCTGCCACCATGTAAACATGGCTTTGGTGATTTATGCTGTCCTACCCAGGACTTAATCCCTCTGAAGCCTAACTAGCTGGCTAGTGAAAATGCAGAAACTCCTCAGAGTTGCAGCTCAGAGGTACTTACAGTATGGAACTTCAGCGGGTTGCAGAAACTTAGTTTCAACTGTACTATTCTGGTATCAGCAGTTGGTGGTGCACCACAGCAGTGGAATACAGGAAACAACCGCTATCTGAAGGGTTGAAGAACATTGCACTTTCACATGTCAGGCCTTTCCAAACATTGCCTCTAAGGCTTTTGTATGGGGTGTTCACCTGACAGGCCTCTCGATGTCTTCCTCTCCGATGGTCTCTCTTGTCAGTCAGGGGGACTGGGCAGGCTGGGAGTACCCGAGACTTTCTGCTTGGCACTCAGTCTTTTCCTAGAGCCAAACACAGCTGGGCTCTGGCACACACACAATACCTCTGACTAAAAGTAGTTGGGCACTCCCAACCAGTTGTCCCTCCGAGGGGGCACAGCTTACACAGCCCATCTGTTTCCAAACTACAAATTTCCCAAACTCATAGAAGCAGGTTTGAATCTCAACAGGGGAAACAATCAGCAACTTGACTCTCTTCCCTGCAACCTCTTTATTTTATTAGGCACTCTGCCTCTCCTTTGGTCTCAGAGGCTAGGACAGCTGTTAGGTAGACCAAGGCTGGCCTTGGAGCTGAATAGCCTGCTAAAGTATCTATCTCTCTCTCTCTCTCTCTCTTTTAGATCCTCTGGGGTATCTCCTCTTTTGTTGGACTTTTACTGCCTTTTATAGCCAGACACAGATCCCAATTTTATTGGCTGTAGCTTTCCTGGACATACATGTTGCCCTTTCACATTCCCCAGTGGCCCCTGCTGCAGCCCAGTAACCTATGGGGTCTACCATATTCATTTCTGATCTGCTGCCTGGCAACCCAGCCCCACAACTTCAATTTTAAGCCAATTCTGGGGCTAACATTTATGAGTTCTGGCTCCACTCATCAGACAGAGGCCAGGAACCCCTTTGTTTTATTCAGGGCAAGCCCCGTTTGCCAGTCAGGGCTCCCAAAATCATAGGCACATGTTTTTGTGCTTTTTCCCCCAGCACTAATGGAGCTTCAGCTCTATTAAGGATTTAGGGCTGTGCACACAGACAGTGCATGATGGAAATGGCTCTTGTTTGCATTCTCACTGGTCTGCTTCTTGGTGGGGACTGGCCAGCACCTCACAAGAATGCCTGAAGGCCCAGAATGGAATTCGAACTTCAGCCTCCTCTCCCAATAGGGCCAAGGAACCAATATTCTGGTGGCCACAGCCGTGAATATTATGTGGATAGAACATGCCAGAATCCCCAAAGTGCCACTGCAGGATGACACCAGTGGGGTAAGCCCCAAATGGGGGGAGAGGCTTACACTAAAAAGTGGAGATTTGAAGTTTACGTTAAAGCTGCAGTCTGGTTCTCCTTGAGAAAATGCTTTTCACACCAAACCCCACAATTTTCTTTTTGTAAGATGTGTCCCTGATTTTAGTCATTTGTTTCTAATAATTTTAAGCCCTATCCCTGATTTGCAAGGCAGAATGTTGAGAGGTATGACTGTCCATTATGTTTGGGACTCTGTGCTCTGCCCAGGAGCCACTGCTGCATCAGACTGCCACCACAGGAAGATCTGCCATCTCAGTGATGGCCCAGTAGCACAGTGGTAGAGCTACCACTTATAATGCAGGTGACCTGGATTTGGAAGTGAGCCTGAGTCATCGGGTGCCATTTGGGGGGGGGGGCTAAACATCCTAGACTATGCTCTCCTTCTCCAGAGAGCAAGCAGCACCCTACTTTGGTGCATTGCTCCCTCCTGGGTGACTGCAGGTGGCAGTGCACTCAGGAACAGCTCAGTGGGTAGGATGGTACTGGAGGATGATGTGCACCACACTCTTATGTCACACCCTCAGGCTGGTGTCTTGGAGAAGGGAGAGAAAAAAAGGAGAAATGTCATCAGGCCCATGACAGTGTGATGGATCAAACCCCTTACATGCCTCACACTGGTGACTCGGCAATCTCTCCTAAGAACCAGATCCAGAGCCGGGGACTCTGGGCATAGGCATTACCATTTATACTAATACACATGACAGGAGTCCTGGCTTCACTTTTCAAACAATGAAATAACAGAATTGAAGAACTCATTTCAGAAAATGTTATATTGCTGATATTTTTAAGATAAATTTAACTGATGGTGTATTTAGTTCACATGCTTTAAACAAAAACAAACTTGTACATTAATGAGTTTACTCATGGCTTGGTGCCATAGATGCATGGGAGCATTGCCTGTCGACCTTTTGAAGAGGGTAATTTCAACTATTTTCATTTCTTTGTTAAAAATTATATGCCTGTCACACCCCCTGACCTACCACAAGTAAGGCATTATAAGCATACTCCAACTCTGGATCCTGTCCAGTATTAACGGACTGTGTGGAGGTTATGGTACAGTAGGGAGAAATGTGATGGGGATGTGGAGGGTGCAGTAAAGTACTAATTGTATTTGAAATAAAAATGAATAGAAAATGCAAAACACAACTAATAACTCTAAAAAAAATGAATACATAAAGATGAAATAACGACAGATATTGCAGATATATTGCACATTCTGTTAATTGTCAGCCACAAACAGTCTGTCTCAATTAAACAAAGATGGCTGCTAAGCACTGCAATTCATTTTCTACAGAGAAAAATAGGATACGCGCCCTTTGGAAATAAGGATGATTTGACTGGCTGAAATAATTGTGTAAAATGGACTTCTTAAAACACTGCAAAATTAAATGCAACTGAAGTTGGTTGAAATCACATTGGAAAACAGGTTAAACTGTGCTGTACAGGTACTCTGAAACTTAAATACAACTAAAATGCTGAGAGCTTAAACTGAATTGCTATTAAATAACAAGCGAGCGTTGCAGGGTGAGACACTGTGAGGAAAACTGCATCTCCAGTCTATCAGCAGTTGCCAGGTGCTTGGGAACTATTATTTTTAACTGTTGGAAGGTGTATATCTGTGTGGAGGCATTCCCAACCTCCTGTTTTATGAGGGGACAGGAACTTGAACAAGCACTTGGATTCTAGTGATTCAGGGAGGCTGCTTAAGCCCTCTTGAGTGTTGGCTGGGCTGCCTTTTTAAAGGCAGCTCATATATATTGTTCAGCCTCACAGGGAGGTAGCTTTTAGAGTGAGCATTGCCATAGCAACAGGTGAAATCTCTCGCTCACACTATTTAATGCTCAGCAACAGCAAGCATTGCAGGGTGAGACACTATGAGGAAAACTACTTCTCCAGTCTGTCAGCAGTTGCCAGGTGCTTGGGAACTATTGTTTTTAACTATTGGAAGGTGTGTACCTGTGTGGAGGTGCTCTTGACCCCCTGTTTTATGAGGGGACAGGAACTTGAACAGGCACTTGGATTCTAGTACTTCAGGGAGGCTGCTTAAGCCCTCTCGAGTGTTGACTGGGCTGCCTTTTTAAAGGCAGCTCATATACATTGTTCAGCCCTGCAGGGAGGTAGCTTTTAGAGTGAGCATTGCCATAGCAATGGGTGACATCTCTTGCTCACATTATTTAACGCTCGGCTCCAGCGAGAGGAGTCGAGCATGGAGCGGAGACAATGTGGGCAGAAGCCAGTGGCATCTGATGGTGTCAGATGAGGAAGCAGGGAAAGCAGCTGAGATTCGCTCGAATAGCTGGCTAAAGGGGAAGTATGTGGTGTGTGTGTGGGGAGTATTAAACTTGCAAAAAGGATTAGGAAGTAACAAAGAGGTGTATTGTAAAGATAAGTAATGGGGGTCATAGTAACAAAGGAATAGACAGATCAGTAAAAAGACAAGTATTGATATTAATGTAGTAAATCTAGAAGATGGTATATTAGGGTTAAGATGTTTAGAATGTAGGATGATTAGTACAGCTGTAGCAAATGAATTATTGATACACACATGTGAACAATGCAATAGAATCAAAGTGTTACAAAATAAGTTGGAGGAGGTGAAACAGGACTTAATAGTGTGTAAGCAGAAGATGCTGACAAACAAAGATATACATGTTATACAGATGGATCAGATGTGTGAAGATTTAAATGATGGAGAGTCAAGGAAAAGAAGGAGAGAAAAAGAGGATGGGGATTGGGTTGTAGTAGAAAGAAAAGCTAAAGAGAAAAAAGCTGTAAGAAGAAGAGCAATGAATTTCTCAGTGGAGTGCTCAAATAGTTTTGAGCCCTTGATTACATTGGATGATGAGAGAGGAAGCAGAGATACAGAATACAGTTTAGAAACTAATAATGAAACAACAAATAAGGTGGGTGATATGTTTGATACAACATACAATTATGGAATAGAGATTTGGATCCAAAAAACTTATACCCTGGTAGGAGAATGCAAGAGTATAGAAGTAAGGAAGGGGATGATAAAGAAAAAAATAGCTTTTGTGCAAGAAGATAATGAAAGTCAAGGGGGAAACAATATAGAGAAAAGGCAGATTGATGTTGAACAGAAGGATAGGGATGGACAAATTAATTCAATTAATGAACAGGTTAGTATTATGATTGGTCAGGAAGATTCCAGTAGAAGGAGACAAGCTACTGAGACTGGGGAATATGGGGAACAAATGCAGCAGGAGAGAACGGTAAAGAACATTTACATATTAGGTGATTCAATATTGAAATATACAGATAGATATACATCAAAGGATAATAAAGAGATTATTGCAACAAGTTATTTCTCAGGGGCAAAGATAAGAGATGTGAAGGAAATGTTAGGAGATATTATTAAAGAAAAAGATGGATAAGCAGTTTTGATTTTACACTTGGGGTTAATAATATCAGAAATCAAGAGTTAGGAGAAATACAAAAAAGAATTTGAAGATATTAAGATGGAAGCAGAGAAGTTACAATGTAATATTTATTTTGCAGAGGTTTTACCTGTGTCAAAAGAAACTAGCATAAATAATGATAAAATAAAGAAAGTAAATAATTGGCTTAGACAGTGGACATTACATAATAATTTGGGTTGTATAAAACATTGAGAGGATTATATTTATGAGCCATTTTACTTTTGTAGAGATGGACTTCATTTAAGTAAGAAAGGTAGAAGAAAATTAGGGATGGACATTAAATTGATGGTAGATAGTAATTTAAACTAAAGGTTAAGGGGAGAGGGGAAAAAAATGAGATTAAGGTAAAGAAGAAAAAAGAGAAATTAGAACAGAAACAAAAGGTTAAAAAAATAAAAGAGGGAATGTTTATATGGTTCCTTAATGCTAGGAGCCTAAACATTGAAAAAAAGGCTGAGTTGGAAGTTAAGTTGATTAATGAAAATATAGACGTGTATGGTGACAGAAACTTGGTGGGATTCAGAAGTGCAATAGAATAGGAGTATTGAAGGATATGAAGTATATTCCAGAGATAGAAGGAATAGAAGTGTGGGGGTAGCTATTTATATCAAAGAAGAAATAGGTAGTAGTTTACATGAAGTAAATGAAAATGAAAAAATAGAATCATTATGGATTCAAGTAATAAGGGGGGGTAGATAAAAAGATTCTATTTGGATTATATTATAGACCACCAAATAGTACAAAGGAAATGGATAAAATAATAAATTAGGAAATTGGACAGACGACAATAGAAGGTGATGTCATTATAGCTGAAGATTTTAATTATATTGATATATGTTGGGAAAAATGTAGTAGTAGAAATACTAATAGTGGGAAATGTGGGCAACAGTTGGAAATGGTGGGGTTGGAGCAATTAATATATAAATCAACTAGAGGATAAACTACTTTGGACTTACCGTTAACTAATAGAACAGATACTATTAAAGAAATAAAGATACGAGAACAACTGGGAAATAGTGATCATGCTATGGTGACTTTCAGTATTAAACAGAAAGTTATATGTATAAGGGAAAACAGCAGTAAAAAATTATAAGGCAGATTCTAAAAGAATTAAAGGACAGTTAAAACAGTGGAATTGGAAAGAGAGTTTATGTAATAAAACAGCAGGGCAAATGTGGGAATAATTAAACAACAAGTGATTAAAACTGGAAAAGGCATATGTGCCAGATAAAGAACTATATAATAAGAGAGGGAAAAACATTATGATGTACTAATAAGGTGATAAAAGCATGCCCCCCCCAAAAAAAAAGAAAGCATTTAAAAGAATGAAGATATTAGGAACAGATAATGCCAAACTATATTATAAAAATTGTTTAAAAAAAGTAAAACAGAATATAAAGAAAGAAAGAAGAAACTTGGAGGCTAAATTGGCATATGGAAAAGATAATGGGAAAAGTTTTTATACATATATAAATCAACAGAGGAGAGATAGACAAGGTGTAGGGCCATTAAATATTGATAGTAGGGAAATTAAAGATGCTGGTGAAATGGCAAATACATTGAATACATTTTTTGGGTCAGTCTTTGAAGGAAGGAGTGATGTAGGGAAAGTGAAAGTAAATAAAAACCATCAAAATCTGGAAATAGTAACAACAAAAGAAGAAGTGGAAAGAATAATAAAGTAAAGGTGCATAAGTCTGCTGGACCTGATTTGTTGCATCCAAGATATATCAAAGAGGTGCTACCTTTAATATCAGAAGCATTAGTGTGGATATTTAATGAATCCTTTAAAACAGGAGAGGTACCTGAGGATTGGAGGCAGGCTTTTGTTGTACCCTTATTTAAAAAGGGAAAAAGATCAGTAGTGTCAAATTATAGGCCAGTAAGCCTTACTGCAATCCTGGGAAAAGTCGCTGAGAGTATATTGAAAATAAAAATAGAAGAAGTCTTGGATTTATTAGGATATACGGATGAGAAACAACATGGTTTTAAGAAAAATAGAGCACGTGGTACTAACCATTTATGCTTCTATGAAAGCATAAAAGAGAAATTAAATAATACACCTTTAGATACAATATTTTTAGATTTTCAGAAAGCCTTTGATAAGGTACCCTATGATAAATTGATTGAAAAAATAGCAAAAATGGGACTGGATAGTCGTATTATCTTATGAATAAGAAATTGGTTGAGTAATTGAACTCAAAAAATAAGAATAACAGGTGAACTATTTAAATTAAAGTAGAAACTGGGATACCTCATGGATCCGTGTTGGGACCTGTTTTGTTTTCACTATATATCAGTGACTTGCATCAAAGGGTTACCAATCAAGTAGTAAAATCTGCTGCTGATATTAAGGTAGAAGGATCAGTAAGAACATTGGAGCAGCAGAAAAGGTTAAAAAGGGATTTAAAAAAAGATTGAGATATGTGCTAGAAAGAATAAGATGAAATTTAGTATAGAAAAATCAGGGGTAATGTACCTAGGAAAAGAAAATAGGAGTAAAAACAGATATTATTAGATGGAAAAGAATTGAAGGAAGTTGGTGAAGAAAGAGATTGTGTGATAGTAATTGATAATAAATTGAATTATAATAAATGAACAGTGGCTATACAAAAAGCCAGTAATATGGTGAGAAATATTAAAAGGAGTTTTATAAATAAGTCAGTTGGATGTATGGTACCAATATATAGAACTTATGTTAGGCCATATTTGGACTTTGGGTCCCAGTTATGGAATCCACATACTAAGATGGAGAAAAAAGGGTTGAAGGAGTGCAGAGGAGATGTACAAGGATGACTGGAACTTCAGGTAGATATGAATATTGTGAAAGATTAAAAAGGACAGGACTTTGGTCTTTGGAACAAAGAAGGGTAAGAGGGGATTTAATGATGTTATTCCAAATAATAAATGATAAAGAACTGATAAGTGAAATGGGGTTGGAGATGCAGGAGAAGCCAAAAGGGGTTGAGAAGATATGAAAAGCAGATTAGGTTAAAAACTGTAACAAAGAATGGTGAATATTATTAATTCATAAATAGAACAGGGAGTGTTTGGAACACTTTACCAGTGGAAGTGGTAAATAGTAAAACATTGACGGAATTTAAGGGAAAGGTTCATAAATATTTGATGGGGAATTGATCATAAATATTTGATGGGGAATTGATCAATGTGTACCCACTAAGGTGGGTAACAGTTTATATGGACATATGGACCCAGATATTGAAACTGCGCCACAAAGTAGCGCAATAGCAGGAGCAGGTGCAAGTGCAGTGTGCCCATGCGCAACAAGAGCGATATTCAAACACAGCACAGGCCAAGGTGTGCTTGCACAACACACCTGAATATCGTGCCAACCATGCCATGGCACAACCAGAGATGTGCATTGGTGCAGGGCTGATGCGCAGTAGCACAACCAGGGATGCGCAGTGGAGCAGGTTAGCAGTGCAGTAGCACAACCAGGGATGCGCAGGGACAGGATGCAGAGGTACACCACCCATGGAAGACATGGGCAGAGGAGCACGCAGTAGACCAGACAGTGCCCCCCTCACACCCCATGAACTGCACAACCTGAGGTGAGCTGGATGAACCACCAGCCCATGAACACCAGCACCAAATCCACAGCTGGGGCATGGTGTCCCAGCACACCCCCTGGCAAGCAGTGACAGAAACACAAGGAGGTCCAGCCACCCTGTGCCACCCCATCCCACCAATGCAGAGCACACCGTGCACAGCAATCCCCAGACACCGTGCCCAGGAGCAATACCCAACAGTGCATGGCTCCATATGCATGCCACCACCCTCACCATGACAATGCAATCCTGTGCACCATGAAGCCATGCATGGCAGCCCCACTGTGAGCACCCCGCAGTGGGTGGCAGCAGCCACCAATGCAACAACTTCAGACACAGTGTCATCCTGCATGGCACCCCCCATGGCACAGCCAAGAGGTCGACCCTGCGTCGGCACCTGAGGTACCCTGCATGCAACAGGGCCTGTCCTGGATCCCACCACCAGCAGGACAGCACCCCACATACCCACCCAAGCACACACCCTGTCCCAACACTAGCCCCAACAGCCAGCACAGATGCCCACAGTGGTGCATGGAGGCATGCGCCACACAGGATGCAACACAGGGCATGGACAAACACCCACCCAGACTCAAGGGTACCCCAACACAGGGACACACTAGCGGGGCAACAAACCCACTGGCATGCTACCACAGCAGCCGTGTACCCATGGCCAGCACCCCACCATGGCACAGGTGTATCAGCCACCCTGCACATGCACCATGAAGCTGTCCACCACCATCACGTGGCTGGAGCACAAGTGACAGACATCAGAGCACAGACCCTGCTACAGACACCAGCGACAGCATGGAGGGGGGACAACAACAGCAGAGGCCACAGTGCCACCCAAGGCAGATGTGCACCATACCGGTGACAGGAGGCAATCCGCCATTGCACCGGGTCCAGGGGGGTGGCCAGCATGGACAGCCACCACTGACATGCCAGCAGACCATGCATAGTACTGACTTGCAAGGGTGTCAGCTGCACAGGCCATGGACAGTCTGACAGGGGTACCATGGACACAGTGCATGCACCGGGGACCACTGCACACAGGTGTCCAGTGCACAGGGAGCAACACACGTACCACAGACAGTGACCGAGTCCCCCACTCACAACATAGGCAGGTCCCTGCCAGACACACACATGCCCAGGCCTGCACCACTCCCGACGCCATGCACACCACTGCAGCCAAGCACCATTAGCCTGCTGCAAATCAGAGACCACCACAGTTGTCATAACAAAATGGATATATTAAACGATTGTGAAAAACAAAACATATGTACAATTATATACAATGGGTTGGGGGAAAGGGCCACAAACCAGGTGGGGGTGGGCATGGGATGTGAGGGTCAGTCTGGGGGGGGATTCAATAAGGGGGCATAGAGGGCCTATCGCCAGCCCCTCTCCCCACTTCTGTGCCTTTGCCGTCTTCCGTGGTGCCGTACCCCATCCCGCTCCATCCTTTGCAGAATCTCAAGGGTGGCTCTGGTGAACTGCAGCAGCTCCTGTACCCCTTCCTCCAGCACCGCCCAGCATTGTCCACCTAGGACAAGGGAGCAGAGTCAATACGTATGACTCGCCAGACCCCTGCAGCCCACCCACTGTGCATGGCATACAGCCATGGGCCACGCCCCTGTGATGGCATGCGACCACCCACAGTGACTGCACCCACAGGACCCACCTACCCAGGCACCCACAGCCATATGGACTGCTGCACACACAGACAGCCCATGTCCCGCTCAGCACCACTGTGGCCGTACAGTGACATGGCTATGTGGTGTGAAGGCAGTGGCACGGCCGTGTACCCAGTGCATGCACGGACAACCAACGATGCCCACCCACACATGCAGTGCCACAGGACAGTGCTGAGTGCACTGTGTGGCATACATGGTGGTGGGGCCACGTGCTGGTGGTCATGCCCCACCACCAACCCTGCAACACAGCATGCACAGATGTAAGGGGAAAAAAGGCACTCACCTGCATCCAGGCCAGCTGGGCACTGCTGGCCCATGGCCCCTCCTCCATGACCCTGCTGCAGCTGTGGCGCACCAACCCTGTCCTGCTCTGCTTGGGCTTGCCTCGCCCTACAGACTCCGCTGGGCCTAGGGTGCAAACACAGAGAGGGGAACATCAGTACAAACCAGTAGCAAGGCCCCCCCAGTGTGTGCATTCCCGCATAGCCCAGCCATGCTGCAATCCCACCACCACCACCGCCCCACTATATGGCCCCCACCTCTCTGCAGGGTGGACACATGCAGACCTCGATACCTGGATGGATGGACGCGACCAGTGTATGGATGGAGCACCTACCCGGCCATGGCACGGCTCCTCGCCAGGCGCATGCCTGCAGATGCCCCAGTCTGTCTGGGCCCTTCATCCAGATGTCTCCATACCAGTGGCGACACTGCTCACTAGACCTGGTGATACCGGTGGCCTCCTCCATGACCTCAGCAACCTCCTCCCACACAGCACTGCATGGCCTGTTGAGTGGGTCCTGGCCTAACAGGGTCCCAGTATGGGGCTCAACAATGGCCACAACATTTGCCAGCTCAATGGCGCTCCACTGCTGCATTCACCTGCATGACATCCTGCAGTGAGTACCGATTACAAAATGGTGCTTTGTAGCACACGTTCCCCATATGCGGAGGCTGCGCAGTACAACGCTGCCATTCCCCATCGCACTGTCACCGAACTGCGCAATAGGGGTACACCCATGTGGATGCATGGTGCCTAGGGGGCAAAGGTCGACTGCAGGGTCAAGGATCTGTCTGCACACAGAGCGCCACAACGCTATTGGGACTCCCTGCATGTAGCGCGGTAGGGTGTCTGTGTGTGATGCCCTGCAGTGGCCTACCATGCTGTGGCTCCATGGCACCTATGGCGCACATAGGCATGAGTGCCACATGGATGAACAGCACACTAGCACCACTGGCACAGTGGTGGCCGTGCCCTGCACTGCCTCCCATGCACAGCATGTCATCAGCGCAGCATGCGTCAGCACCCTGGGCATGCACCGTGCGGTGCCTACTGCACACGTCACAGAGCTGCGCCATAACCTGAGCATGGTCAACAACATTGCACAAGGCGCAACAGTGCGATATTCAGCCAGCATATGCAAATCAGCTCATCAGCAATTCCATGGCACAACCACTGCATTAGCATCCACTTAAAGTTGCGCCTTGCCTCATTTGCATGCGTTGCACTATATGAATGTGACATGGGGCTGCAGAGGACATAGTTTGGTATTGCAGTCTATTGTGGTGGGCTGCATGCTGTTGGGATGTGTGGACTGTGGTTTGTGAGGGCTGAACGGGACTGCACATTCAAAGGTAACACCTGTCATTCCCACAGGCTCGATCATGACTGAACGAGAGGATGAGGAAGAACAGGGACGGGGGAGAAGGAGGAGGCCCAACTTCACCCAGTCTGAATCAGATGCCCTGTTTGAGGCATATCTTGACAGGGAACTGCTGCTAAGCAGACATCGGGGAATGCCACAGGCCTGTGCTGCGGCATGGGGTGAGGTGGCGCGTGCCATGATCCAGCATGGCAGCCACCAACGGTCCGTGCAGGAGTGTAAAAAGAAGGTTGGTATGGACAGGAGGAGGATGAAGACTAAGGTGATTGCCATCAGGGCAGCATGTGCTGCCACTGGTGGTGGACAGCCAGATGTGCCATGCCTGATGCCGCAGGATAAGCAGGTGGCTGACAGCATGCGGTGATGTGCCATAGAGGGCATTCCTGGTGGTGGCTTCCAGATGGGTGGCAGCCCATCACTGCAAGGTAGGTCCTGTGCTGTCACTGTGTGGATAGTGGGGGGAATGCCACATGGCAGGGCAGAGACAATAACGCTACTGTGTTCCCTTACAGCTCCTGAGCATCTACATGGGTTAGCAGTGGTGGGTGTGTCCAACAAGAGTGATGCCCTGGACACAGAGGAATGCCCATCTACCTCCACAGGTGTCCGAGGAACTGGACCAGTGCATACCTGCCTGTCTGTCTGGACTGAGGATGGTGGTGCAGGTGCAGATGAGGCCCTGCCTGTGTCCCAGTGTGACATCATCCATGGACTCCAGTGTGCTGGGACATGGATTGGTGCCTGATCTGGCACCGATGATGATGGATCACACGTCCCGGACAGTGATACGTGTGGGATGCAGGATGGTCCCACAGCAGGAGACAGCATGGGCATAGCCATGGGTGGTGCCACCGTGGAGGCCTGCGTGACAACACAGTCCCAGCCTGTGCCTATATGTCCCAGTGGGGCAGCACTGGTGTGTGTCCAGGCCGGTGGGGCTTTAGCAGCCACTGCAGCGGCGCTGGTGAGTCCTGGCGATCAGCAGCCAGGGGGCAGTGCCAGCAGTCAGCCAATGGCGATGGGGGGACAGTGTCGGGGGTGGTGGCAGTGCACCACATGTGGACATGCCTTGGCATGGCTCTGGTGTGCAGCGCCCATCATCAAGGAGTGCTACCCAGCAGGGCCTGGAACACCATGAGGGACAGCATGCTGGACTGGCGGATGACCTCTTTGATGAGCACAGCCGTCTACTCCAGGCTTCAGTGGATCAGCAGTTGTGGCTTGTGACTGTGGTGGATGCACTCAGTGCGTTTCTGTGCCAGGCAGAGGAGCAGCACAGCAGAGACCACGGTCTGCTCCTGGCAGAGATGGGCCAGCAGCGGGAGGACGTGACCACTGCCATTGACAGGCAGACACATGCATTCACAGCTGTCATGGCCACATTGGGCACCCAGTTTGGTGCCCTTGTGCTGCAGACACCACGCAGTGTCATATCCACCCCTGTTCCTGGCACCATGTGATACCTGCTATATCAACACCGGGTTCAGCTGTGGGCATACTGAGCATGCCTGGCGCGGGCATGTTTTGTGGGCTGCAGACCCCTGCGTGAACATGGTCACAGCGTCACCCCTGGGGGACCATCAGTGTCACCCCATGAGGTCAGTGGTCAGCCTGGCACAGCTGGCAGGTCTCGGCAGGGCCACCCATGCATCCATAGTGGCCGTGGCACTGTGTCACATGACTGACCTGTCTCCCACCATGGCCACTGTCTGCCGCTACCCTATGTGCAATGTGGTGTGCATCATGTGATGCACGGGTGGGGTACCCTGCCCTGCACACACACATGGTCCCTGTGCACACCCTCCCGGCTGCTGCCCACTGTGGTGTGTGCCTGATGATGCTTGCGTTGCGCTGTCCGCAAGTGTGCAATGGTGCCCAGCATATGAGGCATGCACAGTGACGGCCACTGGGCGTGGTCATGTGTGGACGTGTGTGGGGGTAGGGGTGGCATTTGTGGTTGGTGTGCCATCTACCCCTTGTGCATGTCTTGTGGTGTGTGTGTGTGTGTGTGTGTGTGTGTGTCTGTGTGTTTGTGTGTGTGCACGTGTCGTGTTCGGGCCTGCCTATCCCTGACACCGTGTGCGGTGCCACACTCAGACCCATTCCCTTACTGCCATCCCCCCCCGGGTTTCGTCCATGCCTGTCTGTGAGCTGTGCCCTTGCCCTTGGTGGTTGCACATGGCCCTGTGACCTACATGTGTTGACCAAAGTGCTCTTCTGTGATGGTGTCCTGGTGCAGCTGTGAGATCCAGATCAGGTGGAGGTCCCTTCACCCAGGGGGTGGCTGCCCATCCCCATCTGGACCGGCGTCCTCATCATCCCCACTGCTGTCCCCTCTTCGACCTCTACGGCTATCCCACATACGTTGGCCATGTTGTGCAGGATGCAGCAGGCCAGGAATAGCCCACAGGCCTTCGAGGGGCTATACTCTAGGGCACAGCCAGACGTGTCCAGGCACCAGAAACATGCCTTCAGCATCCCAGACACCCGCTAGATGATATTCCGTGTTTTGGCGTGTGCCTCATTGTACCATAGATACGATGGGGTCATGGGGTGCCGGTATAGTGTAAACAGCCAGGGACAGAGTGGGTAGCCACTGTCACCTGTGTGTAGAGGGTGGACATTAGTATGGTGGTCTGCGTCGCTTTGCCATGGGCCGACAAGGCTGGAACCCATGGCACCTCTGACTATGCACCCCCCCATGTCTGCTCATGTCTTCCTGCGTGATATGCATACTCACCCACTAGATGGCCAGTGGAGATGTCCCCACTCTCAATCCTGTGGCACATTGCGGACTGGTGCCAGTTGAAGGCATCATGTGCTCCCCCAGGGTGCATGGCACAGACATTGGTTATGCACCCCCTGACATCGCACACCACCTGGCAGTTGATACTGGCATACCCCTTCTGATTGATGTAGGAGACACCGCCTGGGCCAGGAAGCGTGCAGATGGCCACATCGGTGCAGTCAATGGCCCTGAGCATGCCAGGCAACCGTGCTACCCTGTGGAACTCTTGTATGTGTGCTGTGCACTCTGTCTGTGTGCTGGGGAAATGGATGTACTCCACAGCATATGGCAGCAGTGTGCTGAGGAATTGTGTGAGTAGGTGTGACGCAACTGACTGGGTTATGCCTGTTGTGTGCCCTCTTGGTCTCTGGAAGGTGCCCTTGGTGAGCAGGCACATGACGGCTGTCACCTTTGTCTCCACTGACAGAGCATGGCTACATTGTGTGGTGCCTGCATCTCATCACTGCACAGCTCACAGAGCTTCCTCAGGGTCACCCGGTTCAGGTGGTACCGGCCCACAATCTCTGTGTCAGAGTAGTGTTCTAAGGTGGTGTGGGCTTGGTACTGCCTGTTCTGGGCATACCACCGATGGGCCCTTCCATGGCCATGCCCCCCTGCTGCCTGCCTTCTCACACCCCTCATTACCGCCTCCATCTGGAAGGAGGCGCTGGCCATGTCCCTGGCTGGTGTTCCCCCTTCCCCGGCAGCTGTTATCCCTTTCCCCCCACTGTCCATTTCTGATGCTCCCTCTGCACTGGGTACACCTCCATCCTTTGGCTGTGGCTGTCCTGACTACTGCCACTGCCCTCAGTCCACTGTGGCACTCCACTTACAATCCTGCGCAGTGGCAGAGGCTCCCCACTCCTATCCTGTTCCTGGATCACTTCAGGTTGCCCTGTCCTGCTCCTGCCCAGTCCTGCTCACTGCTACCCTCTGCCTTGTGCCTGTCAGCACGCTTTCACCTGTGGCTTCCTTATAGCATTCTTGTGCCCCTCTCTTGCTCCTTTTTATTTTGGATCATTTCCACTGTAGCGTAGCTTCTGCTAGCTCCCCTATTACGCATGGCGCATGCTGTTGAATATCGCACTGCGATGTTATTTATGGTTCCACGCTCTACTGTTGCACATGCATTCATTACTATTGCGCTCTTGCACATTGCTACTTGTGCTGCACAGCTGCCTCTCACTGAATATCGCACAATGGCGCATTTCCGTACTTGTGATGGCGCATCCCTGTTTTGCATGGCGCAACCCTTTTGAATATCTGGGCCATGGTCTTCTACTGTTCTAAACCAAGTATAAATAAGTATAGATTACGAAACTTTAAGCAATTCATTGAATTAAACAGTGTACACATTAGGCAATCCATTGACAAATGTGAATCCAGTGAGTTGGAGGAATAGTTTAATGTGACTTGTACTGCACAGTATATCATTCACCTGCACAAGGGCAGTTTGACCTCAAGTAACCTCATGAGTGGCATAGGCCTCGAGTAATGGGCCCGAGGGAAAACCGCCTGAGTGCAGCTAAATGATGTATTACACAGTGTCCCCATCATATATTTTATTTATGCAGTAATGAAGGACTTTGTGTGTATTGTTGAACTCAGCTAAATATTTTTTAAAATAAAAACTTTAATGCATTTGTGTGGGTTTATTTTGTGCTGTGGCAAGAATGGTCACCTCCATGAGCCTGGTTGCTATCACCATCATCATGGACATACCATGAAGATGATGTATCAGCGTGATGACCTGGCTGCTGATTGGTTGAAAAATCAGATTTTTTGAAAATGCACATAGAAAAATGGTGGTAATAGTTAGCAAGGCAGACAGAGGAGCAACTGTGTTGTGGTCCAGAAGAGTGCAGGATAATACTAAAAAGATGTTTATTTGGTGCCTAGTTTTTCATTTTTCCTGACTTTGGGAGCATCTGTGGAGTTTAGGGCATGCAAAGTTATGAGTGGCTGGGGGAGCGGCTCCCATGAAAGTTAGCAGCAGGTCTGGAGCTGTGCCTTGAGTTCAGCAGTAATTTTGGTGGCTTAAATTGTCTGCTAAAAATGTAAATGTTACATAAGAACATAAAAAAATCCAGCAGTAAAAGACCATTTGGTCTATCTAGTCTGCTCTTAGAAAATGGGCAAAGTGTAATCTTGATGCTGATTGGCTAAAAGCAGAAATCAGCCAGTCGGGTATGAGACAATAGAGACTGGGAAATAACAAGTCCCACTCTGCATTGCCTCATATCATTCTAAATAATACTGGGCCATTAGAATTTTGAAAAACGCAAATACCGCCATGTTTTTTTCTCACTTAGTGAGCGACACCCCTCTCCCCCAGCCAACGCATCAACAAATAGTCGCCACATACGAGTCGGAAAAGAAAAAAAAGTTAAATACAATTTTTTTTTCCTGTGTTGCCAAACACTACAGAACTGCCTTCACTTGAAACAGTCATGCTGTCGCTTACCATACCATGACCGCGATCGTACCTGTATAGCCAGCTGATGCTTATTTTCAAATTTGCCGCCATTTACAAACTGAACAACTCGTCACCTTCCCTTGCTCTGCCAGTCTATTAGTTTTAAATACCAACTACAACCCAATGTTCACATAAAATAAATGAGTCTAAACCCAACTTGCATAGTTCTCTAATACAGCAGTGTGTCAGTTGATCGTAGGCATGTTTCTGATTTCCCAGTCCCTTTCAACTGTCCGCACTCGCGATCTCTTCAAGCGCTACCAGGCATGTTTTAAAAAAAAGAACAAATACAAAAACCTCTTCCTGTTCATCTGCTCTCACACTGCCTTTCTCAGTAGAGCAATGAACAGGCTGATAGACGTGGATGCTGTGTGCATCCTTCTCCAGGTATGACCAGGCAAAAGCGTCATAGACGTAATAGACTGAAGCAGAGGAAATGGAGGAAACTGCTGTGGGGGAGGCTATGTTAAGGGGCAGAGATGGGTTGAGCTGCCCGAAGGAAGCAGGCACTGAGGTTAGATAGGAGTAAATAAAAAACAGAAATTGTGAAAAAAAAAAAAAATTCCTGTCACGCGATTACAATTGCAATCGCGATCCTGGGGGGGGCATGAAAGCAGCTCTGAGGTAGGTGCTCATTAGTGTTATTGTTTCTCCGTGGCAACCAGAATCTGTGTGTGTGTGTGTGTGTGTGTGTGTGTGTGTGTGTGTGTGTGTGTGTGATAACCATGACATCCAGATTGAAAGGCTCCAGTTCAAGGAAAGACTCTATCTAAAGAAACAAAACACACATATATTTTAGTGCAGGCGGAGGAACTATTTTATTACAAAAATGTATTTTAAACTATTTTTATTTAAACTTTTATAAAACTTATTTTCATTTTATAGTGCCCATTTTCTAACACAATACTTCAGGGTGGCGGTATTATGTATACCGGACCTTCCAGGGCTATAAGGCCCTCTGCCTGTAAGGCCGGGCGCCTCATCACCCCTGGCAGTCCGTATAGCACATCACCCACCTGTTGGGTATTGTTGCTTACATAATGTAGGGTTCTCAGCTTAAACTACTGACCTTGTTCCCTTCCCCTATCTGCCCTTCCCCTCTGTCTACCCCTCCCTTTAAGAAATGGGGAGGGCGCTTGTCAAAGAAAAAAACATTCTGTCACTCTTGCTTGTGTATTCAGTTTTTTTTAGTTTTATTCAAAAGGCCCCAATGTTTCACCCTTTTAATACGGTTTCCTCAGGGGGATCTTTGCTGTTATTTCTTGACATTGTATAAAATTTTAATATGCAACAGTTAAACTGTGATTAGAAAACTTCATCACAAACTGTAAATATATTACAGCATATATGCTTATAGTGAAACTAGGTCAGAGTACCTAAATCCTGTTCCATTTTTTTTCTCTTTTTAAAACCTTTTAAATCTTGCAATTTGCTTTTGGTGCCTGCAAAAACATGATAATTAATTTAAAGTGGAATCCCCCCTTTTAAAATCTATCAGACCCATGAAAATGCAAAGGGAAAAGCCACCATATTGGCTTTCACTAAGCCAAGACAAAAAAAAATATGACTTTTAAATACACTCTGCAGCTTCAAATTAATAAATACAAAATAGCTGAAACCGACTTTCCGCTCTGACCACACCATACAAATAATACACCTCTTGAAGTCCCATAAATGACACATATCTCTGAAATAGACTTCCAGCCAAACTAAGACCATTGCTTTGTGTTCTAAGACCATGGGTTTCTCTTCTCTTCCTGCTGGCTAGAGACTGCTGCTGCACCGACTCTCCAGCTTTCCTGTACCCTCGTAATCAAGACATTTACTACCACAGCACACCACTGACAACAGATCCCTCTAATTCTCAGCACATTGTTATAGACAACTTGCTTGGACCCACCCAGCTTTTCTTTTCAGTGAACCTCCAGGAAGTAAGAGTGAGTACCAAGTCTTCTAAGCCATCATCAGCTCTCACACTTACTCAACGATACTTACACCATCTCTCTCACTGTCTCAGCCGCTCATCTCAGCCGTCATCTACTGTATCTGCATCTGTACTCTTTGAGTAATATAGAACAATTAAAAAAATAATACACTAAAACAGTTTTCTCTGTCTTTGTCAGTTAAGGGAGGGGGAGCTCCTATATATTGTACCTAGCAAAAGGGAACTATTTTCCTGGTGCAACAATAAATTCAGTAAAACATCATTAAAACTGACAGAAAACTGCATTTCTTAACTTTCTTGATACAAAAAATGAAGGGGATCATTATATAATTGTAATAAACCACTCCGGAGTGTGGGCTATGCTGGGATTTGCCCATTTCTGGTGTGGATTTGTTGCCTTGACCTGTGGCCTCATGGCCAAACCACACCAGGTGTGATTAAATCACAGCATAGCCCACACCCTGTTGTGGTTTATTGCTAACGTCACGGCAGAAGCTTTATGTTTTTGAAGTGCTTTTTCTTTGTTCTATTCCCTTTCAGTGGTGGAAATTTGTATCTTCTGAAATGTTATAAAGTGCATATTTAAATGCTCTGTGTTACATAGTTCCAATTCTCTTACTTCTTGCTTTAATGTTTGGTAAAAATGAGTCAAAAGAACCGAAATGCTATTATGTTCTGTCCTACTTCCCCTTAACTCTGTCCTAGCCTTTCTTGAAGCTGCCCACTATCTTCAATTAAACCACCCCTTCTGGAGGCACGTTCCAACTCACCACCACCCTTTCCATGAAGAAGTGCCTCCTAGCCTCCTTCCTAAACTTCCCCCTCCAATTTGAGACTGTGTCCCCTTGGGCTTCAGTTTCCACTTAGCTTAAAGACACCCTTCCTTATGCACCCTATTGATTCCTTTCATACACTAAGAGGTCTCAATCATGTTCTCTCTCTCTCTCTCTCTCTCTCTCTCTCTCTCTCTCTCAAGGGACTACATGTTTAGGGCCTTCAGCCTCTCCTCATATGTTCTACCCTGCTGGCCCTTGAACATGTCTGTTAACTTCCTTTATACCATCTTCTGCAGGTTAATGTTCTTTTTAAGGTATGGGCACCAGTATTGTACACTACTCCTTATGCAGCCTCACTGATGACCTGTACCATGTTAAAAAAGTAAAATCTGTTTTGTTGGCAACTGTGGAGAAAGCATCAGTGTGATGGGCTTGAGATACTGGGGGAGTTGCAGACGAGTGTAAGTAGTGGACTCATCACTAATGGATGAGAGTGGCACTGCAGTTCAGCAGCAAAATGAGGAAAAGGAAATCTAGTGTGTTTTTCTTTCTAGGGCACGATAATGTTGAGAGGGTTTACAATGATTTGTGGAATTGGGGATGTGTATTTGCTTTATGGGACCTTTTGTGGGGTTGGGGTGTTGTATTTCTCTATGCTTGGTCTGGGTTAAAGTGCCAGAGAAGTAGTGCTGGCGAATGGGGGGATTGACACACTAACTATGGTGCCAGTGCACAATCACAGGCTAGGTACATGTGATAGGTATGTACCTGGCTCGCTCATGTCTGCACCCATGAACAAGCACACAAGGCATGGCATTCAAACTGCTGGCCACTGCAGGGCACTGTCCGTGGCTCCCCCCAGCACACTGGTATGTGGAAGGCAGATTGGTGGACACAGCCAGGCATCCAATTGGATGCCCATCCTGGTCCAAGAGTGGATCCCCTACTCTTGGTGGAGCAGGGGATTGTGGGACACCCTGCATCCCTCTAAGTTAAAAAGTCAGGCACGTGCAAAATGTTGCTGTTAAAAAGGAAAAACTACAGTGTACATGTTTGGAAACTTAGGCTTATATTTTTAAAAAGATGCAATTTATGCAACAGCAGTTTGCACCACCTTTGCTTCATAAATTGCAGCTGTCTTTGCATTAAAAGGGTACATTACTATCTGAAGATGTCTGTGCCATAATCTGTTGCAGATAAGTGACACAAAAGTGATACAACAGTGATGCAGCTATGTCTCAGGTGATTCTTGCAGTGCAAATATGACACAGCTATGACTCGAGCACATACTACAGTGCAAATATGGTGCAACTATGATTCAGGCATATTTCATGGTGCAGCTATTAGGCAACTATGAGGCAAGTATAAGTATCGGTTTTGATGCAGCTATGAAAATATGGCACAATAATATGTCACAAATTTGTGTGTCTTGGTGCAACTGTGTCATATTTTAGCACTTTTTGAAATACCACTCCCAGTTTTTTTGCACATGAAAATTATTTCCCGACCAGGCAATTTGAAAGTTATTGGGTTAAAACTTTGGGAATATCTTAGTTAGGACCCTCCATGACCTCTTAAGTTGTGAAAGTTAAATTACACTTAGAATGGATTTTTGGGGTTACTATCCTGATCCGGCGGCTTCCCAAGTGACCTGAAGAGGTCTGGTATAGTGTGTGTGTGTGTGTGTGTGTGTGTGTGTGTGTGTGTGTGTGTGTGTGTGTGTGTGTATCTGTATGTGAGATGATGCAGCTGCTTCATGAATGACCTGCAGGGCCACTTTCGAAGTTTGCTATGGGCCCTGGGGCAATGTGTGTGGTGATGATATAGGTGCTTTTTATAGAGCGCAGTGTTCTGGTTAGGATATAACTATATCCCTCATACTATGTTATTTATTATGATGTGGTTTAGGAATCAATCTGATGGGGTTCACAGGGTTTTGCATGGAGGTAGGTGGAGTTAGGGTTCAAAAAGTAGAAACTTCAACTTGTGCATTAACATAATTCTTTTCAATGAATATATTTATACTGTGTGTGTGTGTGTGTGTGTGTGTGTGTGTGTGTGTGTGTGTGTGTGTGTACAGTAGTGATCATGCAGAAGTATACCGGTAGAGTGATATACCTCTACTATGCAACTGTGCGGTACCATTGAATAACGTGTATACCGCTACTGTGCAATGATGCGTGGTGCACGGTAACAGTATACTTTTGCATGATCGCCACTGTATATGTATGTATATATGTAATAGATAACCCACTATTAGGTGTGCGGTTGTGTTCTGATATACATACCCCTTGGTGTGCGTTGTACAGCCAATTGTATCAACCACCCAAGGTGTGTGTATATCAGAGTGTGACCACACACCGTAGAGTAGGTTAGCTATCTAATAAAATGGAAATTGTTTTTTAATGGGGTAAAAGTGCAGGTGTGTGGTAGTGCTCTGATATACGCATGGTCATGTGATGTGTTTTATACAATCAGAAGTTTGATTTTGTAGCTAGTTCTTTTATCCATTTTATATATATATATATATATATATATATATATATATATACACACACACACACACACACACACACACACACATATTCATTGCAAAACTTTGTTAATGCATCAGTTAGGGTTGTTAGTAAAGTGACAAAAGTAGGGAAATATGGTAATAGGGTTTCCAACCCTAATGCCCTACCCCCAACCTGCAGATACCGACAGGCATCGGGGGTGCCTTGGGGGTCATCAAACTTAACGTTCACCCCATTCCATAAGTTAATAAGCTGAGATGGGCACAGTATAGGAGAATGGGTTTAGCATTAGGGTTGATGACCCCAAGACACCTCCCAATGCCTGTCAGTGTTTGCAGGGTGGGTGTGGGGCATTAGGGTTAGAACCCCTAACGTCATATTTCCCTATTTTTGTTTTTACTAATAGCTCTAACTGTTGCATTAATGAAGTTTTTTGCAAAGAATTTCCTTACTTTTTCATATAGTTTACTTGTATCTTTATTTGACTGTGGGAGTGCAGGGCCCTTTGGGCCCTGCACTCCCACCCTCCATAACTGTCCTTATGTTACAGTGGGAGTAGGCTGCATGATTTTCCTTATTGTACTGTGGGAGTGTGGGGTCCTTCATACCCAGTGCACCCATCCCTCCATAGATGCGTGACCAAATTATCAGCATAGCCATCTTATTACCCCGGTACATGTACCTGGTAGACAAAATTTCTAAATCCTCTCCAAAACATAATTATGTAAGGATCCTTATATAATGTCTGAATTAGGTTTTTCCTTTAAGAAATCTGTTCATAACACGAGAGGTCATTTTCTTCAATTAACTGGCAAATGTTTTAAGCATATTGGTAGAAAGCACTCTTTTACTGTTAGGATCATTGGGTCATGGAATCGGCTCCCTTCGGAGGTAGTTACCAGTAATAATAAAGTGACTTTCAAACATCGTCTGGATAATTTAATCATGTCTGGGTATGATTTATCCTATTATTCCTTGGCATAGTATAGGAGCATTATGGGCCTCGGCCTACTCGCTCCTTCACCTTACCTTAGTATGAACCTTAGTATGTATGACTGCAATGCCATTCCATGCCACAGGTGTGAAAACACATTTTGGCCAGGATTTGAAAAATGACAGCTGTGACAAATATGAGGTAAGGCTGAGAGAGCTTAATATGTATACTCTCGATGAAAGGAGGGATGGGGGGACATGATAGAAACTTTCAAGTACCTCAAGGGAATCAACAAAGTCCAGGTGGGTAGCATCTTTCAGAAAAAGAGATGTGTAAGAACAAGTGGGCACAATTTAAAGATAGAGGGGGGACGACTCAAGGGTAATGTGAGGAAATTTTTTTTCACAGAGAGAGTGGTGGATGCATGGAACTGCCTTCCTGTGGAGGTTGTTGGGTCTAAAACAGTGGGGGAATTCAAACATGCATGGGACAGACATAAGGCAATTGTAGTGGGGGGGTTGCAGGAAGTAGGCTGTTGGTTAACTAGAATCTGCAGCTTATCCAATAGGTAGGGAAATGGGCAGACTGGGTGGGCCAAGTGGTCCTTATCTGCCGTCAAAGTCTATGTTTCTATGTAATAAGAAGGCTATGCTGAAAATCTGGGGTCAAAATATTTAACATTTCTTAAGCTTTTTTTTTTTATTTTTTACCAGGAGAGACACACTAAGCTAAAAGCTTGTTTACAGGTCAACCTGGGAGCACAAGGAATTAAGTGACTTGCTCAGGGTCACACAGTATGCAAGTGGGGGCTGTAAGATTCAAACCCAGGTCTCCAGGTTTGTAGTTCAGAGTCTTAAACCACTGCACTATACTGCCTCCTTAAGTTACAAATGTGTACCAAAATTGCATTGAATGGTCATAACTTTGGCATTTTTCATATTTGACCCCAAATTTTGAACATAGTCTTCTTATGACCCCACCTCATAAACATTTTCAAATCTGTGCCACAGGTGTGAAAACACGTTTTGGGCAGGATGTGAAAAATGACAGCTGTGCAGTTCATAAGGTGGTGTGAAAAAATAGCAATGTTGTAAATTCAGAATCAGAATATTAAAATTACCAAAGTTATGCGCGTGCATAGAAACATTTCAATGAACACTCGTAAGCTGGCTATTTTTAGGAATTTTTTCACCAAGTTTTCAACATGGGCTTCTTGGGACCCCACCTCATGAACATTGGCACTGTCATTTTGTTAATTAGTCCCAAAAGGTGATTTCATGCAGCAACCGTGAAATCACCTTCCAGTCCTGAGTAATGAAATGACAGTCACATTATTCATGAGGTGGGAATGCTAAAAAGCCCATGTTGAAAATTTTGTGAAAAAATACCTAACAAGCATTTGTCAATGCCGAATGTTTGCTTGCTGGCATTGGCAGTGGTAGTGTAGAAGTTACAGAGCTGCGTAATAGGAATGGCAGTGAAGTATTGAACTGAAGCCAACCCCACCACCACCCTGCAGAGAGTGACAGGCATTGGGGTGTGCGTTTGGGTCGTCAGGCATAATGGCCATGCCATTTCACCACACCCCACCCTGCAGACACTGACAAGCGTCACAGTGTTCCTTGGGGTCTTTGGCCCTTATGCGCACCCCATTTCATTAGGAAATACGATGAGATGGGTGTGATATAGGAGAATGGAGTGAACTTTGGGGCCGAAGAGTCCATGGCATACCTCGATGCCTCTCACTGGCTGCAGGGTGTGGAATGGTATGAGCATTACAGGCAAGAATCCCAAGTCACACCCCTGATGCCTGTCATTCTCTCTACAGGTTGGGCGTTATGGTTGAAACCCTAATACTCAGGCATTCGTTGGTATTTTCCTCCAAATTTTCAACATGTTTTTGTGACCACCTCATGAACAGGGGATATCAGTTTTGTTAGCGAAGCTGCTTATGCACAGTGACTACAGCATTTAGCACCACAGGTGCAAAACATTCGCACAGGATGTAAAAATGACAGCTGTACTGTTCATGGGGAGGTGTAAAAAATGGCAATGTTGCAAATCTGCAGTAAAATATTTAAAAAATGGTGAAGTCCATGACGTACATAGAAAATGTACAGCATACCCGTAATATAATTAGGTTGGGGATTTTTACAGCAGATTGTCAACTCAGGCATTTTGGTGCCTCCGATCATGAACAGTGTCACTGTGATTTTCTTTATCTATGCGAACAATGATTTCCCACAAGCGACCATGCGTCTCCGCTGAAAGCGTGAAACACACTCCAGCCATGTTGTGAAAAATGACAGCTGTACTGTTCATAAGGAAGTGTGGAAAAATGCCACTGGTGAAAATCTGGACTGAAAATATTACAAAGTCATGAACTTACAGGGTGCGTGGAAACTGCGCAATGCTCACTCATAACACAGTCATTTTATGGACTTTTGTCACCAAATTTTCAACATAGCCATTTAAGACCTCTGCTCATGAACAGTGTAACTGTGATTTTCTTAATCTGTCCTAAACATTGCTTTACGCACCAACAGCACCATTGTGCTCTACTTGTCTGAAAACATTTTAAGCGACATATGAAAAATGGCAGCTGTACTGTTCATAAGGAAGTGTAATAAAATGGCAATGTTGAAAATCTGGAGAAAAATATTAAATTCGCAAACTTACGAGCATGCATAGGAACTGCGCAGCATGCTTCGTAAAACAGTCATTTAGGAATTTTTCACCAAATTTTCAACATAGCCATTTTAAGACCTCAGCTCATGAACAGTGTCACTGTGATTTTCTTAATTTTCCCTACATTGATTTCACACTGACTGTGCCATTGATAAGCTACAAGAGGAAACACATTTTGGGTGAGATGTGAAAAATGACAGCTGTACTACTCATAAGAAGGTGTGGTAAAATGGCAATCTTGAAAATCTGGAATGAAAATATTGAAAATTCGCGAACTTACGAGCATGCATAGGAACTGCGCAATGCACGCTTGTAAAACACTCATTTTTTGGAATTTTTGCACCAAATTTTCAACATGGGGTTTTAGGACCCCTTCATGAATGATGTCACTGTCATGGCATTATTCTGGCCTGAAAGGTGATTTCCGCGCAGTGACTGTGAAATCACCGCCGGGCGAATAACGCTATGACAGTGACATCATTCATGGAGTCCAAAAAACTATGAAAATTTGGTTCAAAATCAAAAAATACTCTGATATGCAACAAAGTTGAAAAACCCTATCTAGCCCATTATACAGCTTACTGGCATTTCCTCTGTTGCTGTCGGCTTTGAAGAGTGCAGGCGTGTTCCGGTCCAGCGAAGATCATGCGCACAAGCTCCGGAAGTAAGTATGGGGTGGGGGTGTGGGAAGCAGGGTGCGCAGAAGGGTGAGTGCGGGTTGTGGGGGGCTGGGAGAAGAGCCGTGGGTCCTTTTTACTTTCCGTGGGGCGTTTGCCACGCTGGGGTGGGCTCCCAGCATGGCACAAGGACAGCTGGGAGGGACCGTGGAGCTGATGGGGGATTGGGCACCCCCATCAGCTATATGATCAGTTGCCATGCTGGGGTGGGCTCCCAGCGTGGCACCCAGTACTCGGGGGGGGTGAGGACAGTGGAGCCGGACGAGGATTGGGCACCCCGTTGGCTATTCTGGGAGTTGCCACGCTGGTGGGCAGCCAGCGTGGCATGTGAAAACTTTGGGGAGGCGCAGCACAAGCCGGCGAAGTTAGGCACCCCCGTCAGTTATACATGTGGGCAGGGGACAGCACGCAGTGTGCGTGCGTTCTGTGTGTGTGTGTGTAGGGGGAGCTGCACGCGGGCGGCAATATCTTATCGCTGCTCACTAAGCATAGCCCCTTTCAACTGTATGCCACTGCATTTTGGAGCTTGTCATAGACAGCTCCAGCATGCATTGGCGGACAGGGGCCGCGCCTGCCAACACACTGACTGAATTGGAAGAGGGGGTGACACACCTCCGAAATCTCGGATGATGGCACTATGTTTCTTGCACATGCGTGCAAGCAAACATAAAAATGGCAAAGTTATCAACATACATTCAAAACACCATTGAAGTACATGGTACAGCACTTACCTTGATTCCTCAGTTTGTGGCTCAACTTTGAAGACTGCAGACATGTCCTGGTCCACAGAAGATGACAGTGGATGACCTCCAGAGTTAAGTATAAGGTAAGGGTATGTGTGGGGTGGTTGGTGCTCAGTGGGAGGGAAGGGCGGAGATGATGAGGGACTGTTTTCTTTTTTTCAGGGTAAAAAAAAAGATGTAGGGGATGGATTTCTTGTTTACTGCAAAATAATAAAATACATAGTTGGGGACACTGCAAGTGGGCTCTCCAGTGTCCCACACTGCTGGGGGGGTGGGCTTACATTACCAGCACAGGAATTGGGCCCCCCAATGCTGGGAAACAATAACTCAAGGGACTGTGGTGGGGGAACTGACACCAGGACTGGGCATTCCGGTGTCTTATAATCATAAAATCATTGGCAATGGGAAGGTGGGGGTGCCACTAGACACCAGGGAATATGTTTTTAAAGGGGGACAGTGATCAGAAGGGTGGGGGGCTCCACTAGACACCAGGGAATCATTTTTTAAATAGGGACAGCAACTGTAAGGGTGGGAGTGGTGCCACTAGACACCAGGGAAACAAAACATGAAAGGTGATGGGTATCGGAGGGTGAAGGATACAACTAGACACCAGGGAAACAAAACATTAATGAGAATGGGAATCGGAGGGTGGGGGGTGCCAGTAGACACCGGTGAAATCCTGGGCAAGTATTCTCATGTAACGAGAAAGGATCCTTTTTTCGTCACTCGTGGTATCACACAGTGATGAAAAAGGATTCATAACACGAAATGAAACAGTTCTGGGGCATATGTCTAACACTGAAGTGCAGATTGCACCTAATGGGGTCCCGATCAGCCAGCTAAGTGAGGTGGTCTCTCTCCCAGGATGTCATTTTTGTGCCTTTTGAAAAAAAAAAATTAAGAAAAAATGGAACAAGATGGCGGCAAATGAAAAAGGAATTTTCCCGTACTAAACAGGATTCCTTTTTCATTTTATACAGCTATATTTTAGTGCTTACTGAGAATGCTCAGAAACTAATTTTTCGAATTTTTAAATTGCAATAACTTAAAAATGGCTTCTTCTTTTTTTTTTTTTACCAGACTAGTAAAAGGCACATCTGTGGGCTAGTCCCTTTCTTTTTTTTTTAATTCTATTTATCCCCCCGGTCCACCAGCACCCATCCACTGGTCTGTCCAGTCCCATCACCCTGGCGTCCATTGGGACTCACCTCTCATGCTCCATCCCTCCTCCGAGGTGCCCAACTAGCTATGTGTGGAGCCTGTGGGGGACCGGTGTCATCCTGCTGGCCAGCCACCTTTTTTATGCCAATTTTCTCTCCCCCCTGAACTTCTGCATGCTGCACGCCAGGCATCTGCTCCATGTCCGCTCCCTGACTCTGGGTCCACTGTGCCAGCCAGCAACTGCCACTAGGGACCAGGCAAGCAGCGGACTCCATCCAGCCTCTCCCCAGGAGAGGAGAGCTGTCCTCTGGATACTCGATCCTCTCCCTCCACAGCCATTCCCTGGCAACCAGCTTGCACCACGAACACTGGTCACTGGCATGGCAGGAGGTAAGGTAGTAATGCCTCAGCCCTCCACACCACTGGACCGGCCATGGCTAGTCCCTTTCTGCCCTGAAAATTCCAGACCAATAAAGAAACAAACTGTCTGGGCTGTAGGCAAATTCAAAGAAAAACTCAAGCAAAGTCAACGAATGACAACATGTTATTTTCACCTCCCTGCAACTCAGAAACTGCACATCCAACCGGAATGGAATTTCCCACATCATAAGATCTACCCTACAGGACAAAGCATACTAACATTTCTGCAAATCCATTGAATGGGTGCAAAGTTATTGAAGTGTAACATTTTGAGTTTAACATTGAACTCTCAACTCTAATTATTTAGGCACGACAGTATGTGTGTGTATATATATATATATATATATATATATATATATATATATATATATGCAATAGTGGTGGACATATATGCAGTTTGATAAATCCAGTTATCTGAGTAGCGTGTGTATAAATTTCATTTATACACACAATTTTCGTTTATACAAACAGTTCTTACGTCACATGCAACTTGTCAAGCAACCCACCCACCGGCACTACTTCCCAGGCTACTTTCATTTTCCACTTTCAATTTCACAGCACTCTTCACTTCAACAACAGCAGCTAAGCATCTCTGTGTGACTTAGAACATGTTAGCCCCCCTGCCACGTGGCATCATTATACACAAAAAATAAATCTTCACTATTAAAGCACAAGGTGAAAAACACTGTTTCTTTACTTGGCATACCTCTTTCACAGTTTTACTGCTCCAAATCTCACCTCCCAGTTGGTCCACTCATATGCCCGCTTGTTCACCACTTCTCCAGCTCCATTGTTTTTTTCAAACAATAAAATTCACTCCCCAATAACAGTAGCAATTTTCCTGCAAAGCACTTCTCCCTAATAAAACTTGCTTAGACTGTACTTAGTTCCTGATCCCATGACAAGGTGCAAGCCACAGGGAACCAGTTTTCCTCACACACACCCCACCCCTGCCCCCATGCAGACACACCTCAGTCTCCACCTCTAGTACCTTTTGAAGATATGTCTCATTATTACCAATTTCCACAAAAATGGTACCTTTTTAGAAACAAAACTTTTACATTCACCCCATTTTGTTGTACTTCTCTCCTTCATTTGCTGCCTGAGCTACTTACATCTTGTCTCGCTCTCTCCACTGACTTCCGCAGCATTGATTCAAATGAAAAACTGCATCTACCAAATGGATGATCAACTAAAAGAATTCAGGTAGAGGCAGGATCAACCAGATATTTAAAGCATACCAAATAATAAAATGAAATAAAAAAACACACAAGGCACAGTAAAACAATACCAGATTCTCGCTAAGCAAGACAATGAGCCGCCATGTTTTTGAAAATGTCTTGTCTGCCCACATGAAGCAATAACCAACCACAAAATGCGCTGTCAACCTTGTGACTTCACCTCCCTATCAATCATTCCAGCTTCCCAATCAACAAGGTCTAAAATGCACAGTAACACAGAGAGAACCATCAACAATCACATTCATTTTATTAATAAAAAACAAAATCCAAACGAAACAAAATAAATTTGGAACCCTATTGCATAAATCGAATATGCAATGGTGACCAGTAGAATAGTTAGAAGTTGGAAGGTGGAAGGGTGAGGGGGAAAAAGAGGAGGAGGTTTTTCACTGAGAGGGTGGTGGACCCTTGGAATGCACTGCCTGGCGAGCTGCTTCAGAGATCCACAGTGGAGGGCTTCAAGAGAGGGTGGGACAGACACAGAAAGTGGATGTATCAGATGATGGCCTGTCCCAGGGTGGGTGGGAATGGATGATAGGGGTTTCTGGAACACAAGGGAGGGGAGGTTTGAGCAGACTCGATAGACCGTCAGACCTAATCTGCTGACAAATAGTATGTTAGTATGTTAGAATAAACGATTTATCTGCACTTGAACAGTTTGACCTTGGAAACCTATTCATGATATACGCCACTTGTGAGGTAGCCCGAGGTCAGACTGCTCTTGTGCAGATAAATAATTTATTCCACTGGTCCCGTTGCATATCCCTGATAGATACACACACACACACACACAAACAAACACACACACACACACACACACACACACACACACTCAAACATTATGTTTAAAAGGCATTATAGGGGTGCGGTCACACCTATATAGTTAGGGCTGAACTGGGGTTTCTATGTTAAACTAAACATTTTGTGCTTTTACATCTTTGCAACTGCTCAACTGATTTGCACAAAATTGAGCGTGCACAGTCTTGTGTGGTAGATCTCTGAATGTACCAAGTTTCATTTTGGTTGGATGTGCAGTTTTTGGGATCAGGATAGTGAAAAAAGTTAATTTTTCATAATTTTTTCCCGTTGGTTTAAATGGGACTTTTTACAATTTGGCAAAAGCCCAAATGGTTTGGAATTTTGGTCTGAAATTTTTAGGATAGAAAGGGGATGACTCAGAAATGTGCTTTTTAATGGTTTGTTGAAAAGTATTAATCTGTTCTAAAGTTACTCCAGTTTACAATTTTTATAAATTGGTTTTGAGCATGCTCAGAAAGGACCTCAAAATAGCTGTATGAAATGAAAAAGGAATTCTTTATTTGTATTGTTGTCATTCCTTTTTGTTTATTATTTATTTATTTAGCTTTTGTTAACCAGGTAAGTACACTAGACAAAACATATGCCTATTTTCAGGTACGACCCGGGAGAGTACAGGAAATTAATAGAACATACAGAGTACAAATTGAAGCAAGTAAGGCAGATACACTGAAGTCAGGAGAAGCATAGCACACATAGTAGGATAGCTGAGGTTATAACAGTGGACACCATCAAATGTAAAAAAGTACAGGGTTCCTAAAGCAATATTCCTAGCAATACATACAGATATATACAGGTTTGACATACTTTACACAGGGCCACACCCAGGTGGGCAGGCAACAACAGCAGGGCCAGAGCCAAGTACAGGAGATGATGTGCTCAAATACAGTGCAGGGATCAGGGTACTCAGGGAGGTCTGAGATAGTTGCATACTGAGGAGAGCTTCAAGTGCTTCCACAGGGAGGTTCGTATACATGCCTGGGAAGGGGAGGACCTGACCTGGACAGGAAAGGAGTTCCATAATCTTGGGGCACAGGATGCAAAATCCCTGTCCCCTATTTGGGTACGCGACACAGGAACCTTAAGGATTGCAGAGCCTAGTGACCTTAGGGAGTAGGCAGTGGGGACAGC
This sequence comes from Neoceratodus forsteri, assembly GCA_016271365.2. Lineage (NCBI taxonomy): Eukaryota > Metazoa > Chordata > Ceratodontiformes > Ceratodontidae > Neoceratodus > Neoceratodus forsteri. The sequence goes on from CM057458.1 coordinate 537,199,694, forward strand.
AGGCATGAGGAACTCCACCAATCCAGGGGGAGTGCCAGTGCCCAGGACCTTGCCGTGAAGCAGCCCAAGACGAAGCTCATGTGGCTGGACGGGGAGAGCCAGTTTAGCTTGCTATGCAGATCACAATGATGAGTTAGAGAAGGGGCTGCATGAGCAAAATGGCAGATGTTATTGTAAGCTACAGCCCACCTAGTGAGGTGGACCTTGGTAGTACGGGCAAACAAAAGGGGCCCATGACATAGAGATGGAAGAAACACACCTCTGGCCAATGCAAGACGAGCAACCGAGGTAAGATCATTCTTCGCCCTGTAAGCCAGACTCAGTTTCCAGTTAACAGCTCAACACACATTGTGGATGTGGTGACCAAGGTCGAGCTGGGGGTCAAGTGTCACCCCAAGGTATTTGACAGAGTCGGTGCTGAGAACGGGAACACCATCAATACCTGAGATGCACAGAGGGACAGGGGAGGCCTTTAACTTAGCCTGGGATCCAAACAGCATGGCCTGAGTCTTTCTAAGATTAAGGACAAGCTTGTGGGATGATATCCAGGATTGGATACTCATGAAATCCTCACTCAATTGGTGGTTAATGACCCCAATATCCTGGGCATGAGTGAGAATAACAAGGTCATCAGCATACAGGATGGTCTTGCAAGAGCAGCTAAGGAGGGAAGGTCATCAACGAATATGGAGAAGAGCAAGGGTCTGAGGACTGACCCCTGGGGAACCCCTGAGGACACTGGGGCGGCATCCAAGAGCACCTTACTATACTTGGTAAGTTGCTGCCTAACCTGAAGATAATTATGGAACCAACTGAGTGCAGGTGGGGATAGACCCAATGTTCTAAGCTGAGTGCATAGCAAGGTATGGTCAACTAAGTCAAAGGCTTTCAAGAGATCAATAAAGATGGCCCCAGAGAGTCTGCTTGATCCATAGCAGCCCTTATCCCAGAAGTGACAGTGACTAGGGCAGAGGTTGCACTATGCCCTTTATGAAAGCCATGCTATGAGGGAGACAGTAGCTCATGAGACTGGATATAATCCATGAGTTGCCCTGCCACAACTTTCTCAACAAGCTTACTGATAGCAGACAGGATGGCAATCGGACGATAATTATCAAGGATCCTAGGGTTGCCCTGTTTGAGTGTGGGGACAACCCTCGTCACCTTCCACAGGTCAGGGACAACCCATGAGGCTAAGGATAGGTTGACAATATGGGCCACAGGGGAGGCAATGAAGGTGGCTGCAAGGCAGAGAAGCTTTGGTTCCATACCATCATGACCAGCACTAGAAAAGGAGGAGAGACCAGAGAGCAATTTCTGCATCTCTTGTGCTGTGACTGCCTTGAGGTAGAACAGAGGATGAGGGGAAGGTGCCAGTTGAGATGGAGGGGCCAGGACAGGACTGTCACTACCCCTGGGTGAGAAAAGAGGGGTGAAGGTGGACAGTTCTGAGAAATGTGAGTTGAATGCATTGGTGATGGTCAGCTAATTAGTACAGCTAGCACCTTTCATAAGCATGTCAGGAGCCTCACAGGTGGAGGAACCACTCACAATATTTTTAATATTCCTCCAGAAGCTCCTAGGGTTCTTAGCTGAGGTCTGTAAGGTGGCTTTGCAAAATTCTCTTTTGGTAGCCCTGATAGCCTTTTTACATTCATTCCTGAGCCTCCTGTAATGCTGGAATATGGCCTGGTTCATTGAGACCCTGAACTTGGTCCAACATTTGTCTCTAGTCCTCGTGAGAGCAAGAAGGCTCCCATGCAGCCATTTCATAGCAGCCCCCCTTACCCTCTATCTAACAAGAGGGGCATGCTTGTCCTGTAGCACCCCAAAGATGCTAATGGAATGACAGACTGCTGAGGAAGCATTCTGGGCATCCATCACTGCAGATCAGTCCATGAGCATAAGATCGTCCTGGAAAGTACCAAGGTCAAACCTGGAGAAATCTCTGACCTGAATGATCTTAGAGGGGATCTTAGGGGCCTAGACCTTCTATATGCAGTACACAGGGGCATGATTGAGGAGACTCTTTCAGACTCTTTTTTTCATTTGGCCACTATCTTATTTTCAGTTTTGCCTGAAAATTAAAATTAAGAAACACCCAACAATGATATTTTGGAGAGGTATCAAGAGCTGTACCTTGCTTATTGGGACCCCTTTAACTTGATTCTGCACTTGTGTGTTACAAAAATCTGGAAATATGTTTTTTAACATCATAAGTCTTGTTTTGTATCGTGTAATATGAAACAAGATCTTGCTTCATATGATGAGATACAAAAAAAGTTATTTTTTCGTATGCCTGTAATAAAGAAAATGGCCCCTCAATGTCTATTTTTGACACTCCCCATCCTCCTATCCTTGTCTTGGCTTCCAATCTTTGTCCCCATTTTTTCCTTAGTGTCTAGTGCCCCCCACCCTCTGATGTCCATCTCCTTGTTTTTAGGTTGGAATCCACCCCCCATGGCACCCTGTTGTTTTTAATGATACTGCTGACATCAGGGGACCTAATCCCTGTGTCAGCATTACAAGCCCAGCAGTGTAGAAAACTGGGGAACCCACTCCCAGTGTCCTGAAACATTTATTTACTTTCAGGATCCTGTAAAAAGAAAACAATCCCCCAATGTCTATTTTTTTAAGCCTGAAATAAAGAAAACAGTTCCTCGTCAGTTCTGCTTCCCCCTCTACATCCCGATCCTCCCACTGTGCACCCACCACTCCACTCACACCCCTTACTCTATACTTACCATTGGAGGTTGAATGCTGTCATCTTCTGTGGACCAGGACACATCTGAACTCTTCAAAGCAGAACTGCCAACTGAAGAATCATGGTATGTACTGTATAATGTATTGCAACTGTGTTTTGAACTTATATTCAGAACTTTGCCATTTTTTGGAATTCTTTCACCAAAGTTTTAGCATGGCCTTTTGAGGACTTCACCTCATGAACACTGCCACCTTTATTTTGTTAATTGGGCCTGGAAGGTGATTTCATGGTCACTGCGCCAGATCATCTTTTGGGACTGAATAATGAAATTTCACCACCAGTATTCATGAGGTGGGGTCCCAAAAGGGCCTTATTGAAAATTTGGTGAAAACGTTTCTAAAAATGGCCAATTTATGAGCATGTGTTGAACATTTTCTATACATGCACGTAACTTTGCTAATTTTCAATATTTTGACTTAAAATTTTCAACATAGCCATTTTTTCACACCACCTCATGAACAGCACAGCTGTCATTTTTCACATTCTGTCTGAAATGTATTTTCACATCAGTGGTGTTGAATGGCATTTTGGCACAGATTGGAACATTTTCACATATGAGGTTTATGAGATGGGGCCATAAGAAGACTATGTTCAACATTTGGGGTCAAAATATGAAAAAATGGCAAAGTTATGGCCATTCATTGAATTTTGCTACACCCACTCGTAAATGAAAATTTTAAACATTTTGACTCCAGATTTTCAAAGAAGCCTTCTTATTACCCCACCTCATTATATCACAACTGTCAGTTTTCAAATCTTGCCCAAAATGTGTTTTCGCACTTGTGGTGTGGAATGGTGTTGCAGTTACGCTGAATTACATTTTGGTGGGGATTTGACAATTTTCTGTACTGGGTACATGAGGTGGGGTAATAAGGTGGCTATGCTGACAATTTGGTCACTGTTGTCCTATAAATGGAAGCACAGAGCCCAGAGGATGCTGCACTTCCACAGCTACAAACATATACACATCTATGGAGAGATGGGCCCTGCGCTCTCACAGACATATAAAGATATGATTATACTATCTGAAAAAGTAAGGAAATTCATTGCAAACAAATGTTGGTAATGCATTAGTTAGGGTTGTTACTAAAGCAACAAAAGCAGGGAAATATAACACTATAGGGTTACCATCCCTAACACCCCACCCATAGCCTGCAGACACTGACAGGTTTTGGGGGGGGGCTTTGGGTCATAAGCTCTAATGCTCACTCCATTCTTCTATACTATATCCATGTCAGCTTATTTACTTATGGAATGGGATGAGTGTTAGGGTTGATGACCCTAAGGCACTCCCCTCATGCCTGTCAGTGTCTGCAGGGTGGGGATGAGGTATTAGGGTTGGAAACCCTACACTATATTTCCCTGCTTTTGTCACTTTAGTAACAACCCTAACTGATGCCTTAACAAAGTGTTTTGCAACGAATATACGTATACAGTATGTTTAAAAGGTTTGGTGGGAGTCTTTTTCTAAAATCAGGAAGAATACATACAGACATAGATGATGACAGCAGAAAAGGACCAAAGGTCCATGATCAGTATATGATGGTCCTTCAGTGCAGTGGCCAATAGAAGGAGGCCCCAGAGTACAACCCCACTATTGGATGGAAAAGCACCTGTTATCTCTACATATCATGACATTTTGGGCTTGTGCATGAGGGCAGTGTGCCAGTGCCTCATGGCTGAAAACATATATGGGCCTAAAGGATGGATGACAGCCTGAGCCTTTCCTACCCACCTGCTAGTGCTAAATGGTACCACCAATGACTGGTCATGCGGCATAACTGCAGATGAGTGTGTAACAAGCCAAGCATTTCTTATTGTCCACTGGCACCCCTTTTCTCTCTCTCTCTCTCTCTCCCCTAGTTTAAGCAATACCTGTTGTTCACTGGCACCTCCATACTACTCCATATCCTATCCAAGCACACCCTGGTGTCCAGGGGCACCCCTCTCTCTTCTGGTATCAGATAAGCACTCTCTAGTGCCAACTACATACCTTCCCTAACCTTGCCCCATAACAAGCACTCCTTGGTGTCCAGTAGCATCCACTATCATTCCCGATCCCATAACATACAGTCCATGTTGTCCAGTGGCATCCTTTCTCTCTCATTCTGAGCCAATCATTCTTTGTTTCCAGGGCACCACTCCCTCTCCCTGTTCTTTTCCAAGCAATTATTGGTGTCCATTGGCACATTCTCCCTCTGCCATCCCTTGCAAGTACTCCTTGGTGTCCAGAAGCACCCTCCACCCTATCCCTATCATAGTTAAGTAGTCCTTGGTACAGTATTTAACAGCATCCTCCTTCCCCATCCCTCTCCTCATCCCATACTAAGTAGTTCTTGGTGCCCAGTGACACCCCTTCTTCCCCCTGTCCTGTGCCAAGTACTCCTTTCTGTCCATGGGCACACTGGCTTGTCCCCCAAGAAATCAGACCCTGGTGTCCCATTCTCCAATGTTGCCTTTACCTTTGTCCTGATGGAAACTGACACAGCCATATCACTTACCTCTTTGACTGGCCTCTGTCTAATTCCCATAACTGCAAGCTACATTTAATTATTACATACAGTTTGCGATTATGTGATTCATACTGTGGCTGTCTAAAGAGGTACATGGTGAGACTTTGCCAATCAATGTATGAGGGATGGGGATGATGGGAGGGGATCTTCAGTGGCACCAGGAATGGGCTACCAGTGTCACATGGAAACTATCAGGGGGTCAGCATAATCAGGGATAGACTTTGGGTACCACATTCAGTGAGTGTGGTGGAGTGTCATTACTGGGGGTAGACACCTGATGCCTTATTTAAACTGGGGGGCTAAAGGGTCTTCAGCAGTATTACGGATTGGCTCCCATTTCTTCACTTAAGCTTGGGAGGTTCAGTGTTGCTCATCAGCACCAAGCATAGATGGCCAGTGCCACAATTAATTTTAGAAGGGGAGGGGGTCTTCAGAGGCATTGGGAATGGGTTCCTTCCTGGTGACACACATACATTTTTGGTGAGTGTATGGTGTTCTTTGTCTTCAATATGATGCATTGAGAAACATAGAAACATAGAAACATAGAATTTGATGGCAGATAAGGACTGCTTGGCCCACCTAGTCTGCCCATTTTCCTACCTAACAGATAAGCTGCTGATCCTAATTAACCAACAGCTTACTTCCTCCTACCCCCCAGTAGGACTGCCTTATGTCTGTCCCATGCATTCTTGAATTCCTCCACTGTTCTTGACTCCACAACCTCCTCAGAGAGGCTGTTCCATCCATCCACAACCCTCTCTGTGAAAAAATACTTCCTCACATAACCCCTGAGCCGTCCCCCCTCTATCTTCAAATTGGCCCTTGTTCTTGCAAATCTCTTTTCTGAAAGATGCCACCCTCTTGGACTTTGTTGATTCCCTTGAGGTTCTTGAAAGTTTCTATCATGTCCCCTCTCTCCCTCCTTTCCTCAATGGTATACATATTAAGCTCCTTTAGTCTTTCTTCATATGTCTTCTGGTGTAGACCCTGCACCATTTTGGTTGCCCTCCTCTGGACAGCCTCCACTCTGTCTATGTCTTTGCGGAGACAGAGGGACTGAGGTGTGGTGTCAGTGGTGATGGGATCTCAGGTGTGAAAAATATGTGGGCATGGTTTATGCCAGTGGGAATGGGCTCCCATGCCACTTGTCAAGTTTGGAAAGTGGGGCAGCTGGGGATGCTTTCCTATTCCTAAACAGAATCATGCAGCAGAAGGACAACCATAGGGAATTTGGGATTAGACTTTGAGACTGGGAGTCTACAGAGAGCCAGATGACTCATACCAGCATTCAGTTACTTCTGCCAGTTGCTGTTGTTCATTCATAGTATTTAATGAGACACAAGGAACATGTTTTTGTGTGATAATAATTTAGTTTGGGACCAGCTAAAAACAATGCATTTTAACCAGTTGGAGCAACTGAATCAACTTTATGTTTGGTTGGGCACAAATGCTTGCCTCTCTATACCACATCACCTCTAAGTCTTAGATTGCTCTGGCAAGTTTGCCTGTCTCTTTGCTTACATTTGCAACACCATATCCTAACACAGAGAAACACGATTTCATGTCTAAAAATGTTATTTTGGAATTGGGCTAGACTAGATTCATATACTGCCCTTGCTTACATGGGTAGGGTATTAGACTATAAAATGCATTCATTCTGAATCCATGAGATAAAAGATCTCTGAAATGGCTTTTTGGATGTTCTTTATGATGCATTTGTTTTTGTGTTGTCAACCAGAAACAATAGTTCTGCAAACCTGTCTGGCTAGTGTAGTTACCAAAAACCACAGGAACCAGGAAGAACAAAAGATGAACTGTTTAAAACCATAGCTCCTCGGTGTGAGTTTATGGGAAGGCTGATATTCTTCCCTTAATCCTCAAGTCATTTATAGGAAACTATTTCTGCCGTATAAGTTACACACCATCTGTGTACAACCTGAGATATATTAAGAGAGTCACTGACAGCACAGCTGTGTAAACTCCCTTTTCAAAAATGCTGTGTATGGTACTTTTCTACTTTACACACATGTACACACACACTCTAGCCAGTATCCTGTTAACTGGGTGACTTAATTGAAGTGACTCGATTTGAGTGACTCAAATTGAGCGCCTGTCAAAATAGCGACTGCTGCATAATAGCAGCTGCAATATGGCCACTGGTGTCAGTGAAGGCGACTTCTATGGGGGACTTCTGTGGTGGTGGGGGAGTGAGCATGCATAATGTAGGGGCATGTTCAGTCTCAGAATTAGTTATAATAAGTTAGGGGGGTGCAGGGGGAGCAGCTCCCCCCACAATAAACATGGGAATTATATGTTTGTGATGTGTTCTAGGTCTTGGGTATGTGGGGCTCTGTGGGATGGGTTCAGAGCATGCTGTTGTCATGGCTCAGTGTGTAGAGTGCAGTGGTAGGTAGGCAGGATGTGTGTACAGTGTTGTTCATGCTATATGTTCGAGACCCACATTCACCATCTGTGGTAGTATAGTGCTGCACTTGACATGTTCATCCGTCCATCATCCATAGTGCTGGACTCATTCAGATGCCAGTATTGTGCTCCTGGGGTGGGTGATATGTGTGGGCGCAAGTATGTGTGTGATTCTGTGCATTTTTAGTTTTGCAGGAGGAGGTTGGCCAGGTGTGGGTTATTGCACAGTGCAGAGCTGTTAGAGGTGTGGACTCTCATTGCTGATGAATGGTGTTTAAAGAGAGGGGGAGCATGTGTTTTAGCAGTGGCGTTACTGGGTGGACAATTGGGGAGTGCTTGATTTGGCTGTGGTCTGCAGTGTTTTTGTGTGTGTTTTTGCCCCAGTAAAATCGCTGTTTTGACAGTCCTTGTGGTTGGTGTGGGTTGCTGCTATGGGTGGTGTAGTGTAATAGCCTATGTGGTCAGTACTGTTTAGTTTTCACTATTATGCCATGGAACCCTCTAGCATGTGTCCCTGTGGTGATGTTTTTCTCAGACTTTTTAAAGTAACTGTTCCTACAGTATAAGAGTTTTAAAATGTTTTCTGATTTCCAACAAGAAATTTTCAATTATCAGCAGAACTCAATTGTGAAAATTTCATTTAATTAATTTTTATTTGTTTGATTGCTTATTTATTTATTTTTGGTTGACTGATCTAGAAACATTACTCAATTCTTTTTATTGTTCATCAGAGAAGATAAGTATTACATTTCATAAATACAAGTGTACAACTATTGCACACATACACAGAGACACAGTATTTTAGGTGATAAATATACATATCATAATAGCAGCAATGTTACAAAAAGGTATTGTCTCAAATGATGCAGTTCTTCACTTTTGTTTTAAAATAGCTTTTAAGAAATTTCCCAGCCTGATTAAAACTGCATTGTCGTGGGTGGTAAACAAAAAGCATACTAGTTCCTGACTATTTAGTCTTTTATTTTCTAATAGCCTTCCTAACCACTTATTCCTTTTCTTGTGATATAAAAGATGAATTATCCCTACTTGCAAAAGGTCCTCGGGGGTATTATTCCCAGAGATACATAAATCATCACTATTTTACTATGATCTTTATTAAATATTTTTTCAAGGATTTTATTTGGAAACACCTAAAATCAAAATGTTGTTATAGTCTTCAAAATGTGGGGATCAGGAATGGCAATCAGGTAATATTCTAATGAATGGTCTTGAATTAATAATGCCAGGATAGGGTGACATTTATTTTCAGTTCAGTTTAGCTCTCATCTCTTCCCTATCTGCTGTATATCCAGAAGTCTTTCCTTTAACAAGTAACTATAAGCACTAGTTAATATTATTATTCCTTGTTCCACTCACTTCCATAAATAACCATACCCTCTATTATTTAATGTATGTCTAACAGAGTATAACCAGGGTGTATTGCATTTCTTTTTTACATATAAATCTGTTTTTCCTTGCAGGCAGATCCTAACTAGGCCTCTCAAGGACTGTACTTGTAGCAAGCATTTTAATAATCTACAAAGTGCCATTGTTTTAACTGAAGGGTCTAATTTAACAAACTCTAACAAGTTTAGGTCACTCACACCATGTTTAGAACTCGCACTAATTTTTGATTAGGATTGAAAGTTTGTGTAGCATTAACGCAGAACTTTAAATGTTGGAGTCAAGGTTTTATAAACTTTATGTTTTTGTATTGTTGCCTATTACATAAACATATTTGTTTACTTGAATTAAGAAATGTCAACCTGGTATACTGGTTACAACCTAATAAATCTAATCTGTGTATCTGTACTGTGTTATCTTCTTTAACCACCACTACAGGTAATTTCAGATTGGCACTTTGCGGCCCTCTGCACCATTGCTTCTTGAGTGTGCAGTGGTAATTCAATAAATCATGCTTCTGATGCCAATACATTGATGTGTACACTAGTGTATTCTTTATATTTATTTAATTGTTTTTAACCAGGTATAGCACACTAAGCTGAAAGCTTTTTTACAGGAGTAACCTGGGAGCACAAGGAGGTTAAGTGACTTGCGCAGGGTCACATAGTATGCAAGTGGAAGCTGTGGGATTCAAACCCAGGTCTGGTCTGCTGGATGTCACCAGATTTGCAGCGCAGAGCCTTAGACCACTGTGCTATACTGCCTCTTATATATTCAAAATGTATTCATTTACTGTTATTTTAGAGGTGAGCCTGTGCAGCATATATTCCTCTAATTCTTTATATAGTATTTGCTGGATATAATCCATGAAAGTATTATGGTTAATTCATTATGCAACCAGGAGGGAGGCAGTGTAGCACAGTGGTTTAAGGCACTGAGCTGCAAATCTGATGATGTCCAACAGACCAGACCTGGGTTTGAATCCCACATCTTCCCCTGACATACTGTGTGACCCTGAGCAAGTCACTTAACTTCCCTGTGCTCCCAGGTTGCACCTGTAAAAAAGCTTTCAGCTTAGTATGATACTCCTGGTTAAACAACTAAAACATAAAACAAACAAAACAAGGGCCCATCAAGAAGAGGGAAGTTGGATAGGGATTTGAAGGGAAAAAAACAGGCAAGGAAAAAACATTTTTTTTTTTTGCATAACCATACTGTACTTGTTCTAGATACATTTTATATACACAAATGCTTTTACCCAAGTACAGTATCATCATTAATTTGGAGTCTGTTAGTAGCCTAGGCCTGGGTCTCAAGACCCTAAACAAGCATTAACACGACCAGTGATCTTTTTCTTTCTGCTGAGTACCATTTAACATTTGCCACTTGGTTAGCACATAATCATAGATATGTTTATCTTTCTTGGGTGAACAGCTTATTGTGAACAGCATTGCCTTTTTTAAATATTTATTAAAATGTATGGGCCCAGGAACGTTTTTTTTTTAATCTATGAAGCTTTGTTTGCAGTATAGGGCTGGGGTGAAATTAGAAAAAGTCAGATTTTGGGGAATTTTCATGAAATTCTGTGAATTTCCTGAAATTTTTTGAAATCTTGTGGAATTTTCCAAAATTATTTATTTGATAATATTTCTATCCATCTTATAGGTAGATATCTGACATGTGGCATGAATACTGGTTGGATGTGGCCCTAAACATTTGCCAAGTGTCTTGACATTTGGATTGGGGTGGAGAAGTTATAGGGGTTCAGATTCTGGTAATTTATTATTCATGAGAAAATTTCTGAAAATATGTTTATGCTTACAACTTAGCCACCTTTGGAGCTAGGTAGCTAAAATTGACATGCATACTTTCTTGGGAAGATCTTAGAAACTGCTAAATAGTAAGAACGATGGTTACGTACATTATAAGCTATGGAGTTCAAAATTTCACAATGTATTTGTTAACTTTTGAGAACATTTTCAAAATTTTTGAATGTTTATAGGTCCACTGCTATTGTTGGTATACCCTCAAAGTTTGGTATGCATACCAAAGTAAATAAGTCTGGGATCTAATTAAGCTGCATACATGTGGTTTAGTAGGCTAAAAGTATCATGGAAAATACTAATTAGAAAAAATGTGCACACAAAAAAATTATAATGGAGGCATAATAGGTGATGCCATTAGAATGCCACTGGTGGAATTTAACTTTCACAAAGCACTTATCACTGAATCACCTTACCTGCACTTGCATCCTGGCCCTGAAAAGTCCCTCCAACACTCCTGAGACAGTGATGCCCAGCATCATGCTACATCATGACTAAAGATATTCAGATACTTCTGTCACAATGGCTTCATTTGTAACTTGCAATGCTTGCCATCACTTGATGCCAGTGCCACTGTTTTAACATGGCAATACATTACTTTTTTTTTATCTACAGTGGGGTTAAGGAGTCAGTAGGTTGCATTGTACAGAAACAATGTTGCATATGCATGTGCTTCCATGAGTCATTTAGTCAGTGAACTCTAGTGGCTACCTGGCATAATGCAAGAAGACAGGGTAGTGCACAGTGATGTCAATGACTATTCTTCATGGTTCATCATGAAAGATAGTGACCTGATATTTGGCACCACTGTACTTTTACTTTGGAGTCTCTTATGAATTATTTCTTATTACCACTTTACACAGCCTGTACATTATTGTACCATGACAGCTCAAGTGTACAGATGGGCAAAATGTATGGACATGGCTTTGACAACAGTATGATAAAAAAGCCACAATTTCACAAAAACTCATGAAATTTAACTTTAATCTGTTACTCAAAGGCTCACCAAATTATAAGCAGACAAAAATTTGAAAATAACATTGGTCATTAGAGAGCTGACACACACAGCCTCTTTTTTTCCATACTGGTTTTTGTCCCTGTCAGCAGCTCATCTCTTAGGGATGTATCCTGATCCAGCTGAACCTGGCCAATATCCAGTTGGCTACTAGATTTTTCTTCCACATTTATTTCCCTTCCATCTCCCCTGGTGTGGCAGTGCCTCTGCCAGCCTCTCTCAGCCACAGCTTCCCCTGCAACGGGAGTAAGATCCCTGGCCCACTCGCAGAGGACACTGTGCTGGTGGAACCCACCACCAACCCTCATCGGTCAAGATGCACTGCCAAGTGACAACTGTCCTGGCCATAGCTTGCCTCCTGATGTGACTTCCTGTACTCACTTCTGAACATTGGTCATCAGCATGGCAGAGTGACTCTCTGCTGCTGGGCCATGGCGTGGCCTCATAACCTAATATTTAGGGTCAATGAGCCTAACAAAATTGGTGATATTCAGTCCTCCAGTTATAGAGTTATAGGAGCTTATAATTATGCAGTTTGCATAATTGCGAAGTATAATTCTAAAGTTTCTGAAAGCTTGCAGGTTGATAACTCAGTCACCGTTAAAGATAGAGATTTCAAACTTGGTACACTTATGTATGGACCTTGGAAAAGTCATGTTACTAAATGTGCTACAATGTGGATGTCAGAGTTGGGGACCCCCCCTTTTTTTTTGTTATATTTAGTGACATCACAAGACATTTCTTTCTCTGCCCCTTTATTCTGAAAAACCTACTGCAGTAGTGCTTATTTCTCGTCTTTTTCTACTTTCACATTTCTATCATGATGGGGTGGCCTCCCATTATGATATCTTAATCTAACTGCCCTACTTTATATTCCTTCCCCCGTCTCAGTGATGTGTTTTTTTTTTTTGTTTTTATTTTAGTTTGAGTAATGCAGGTGTAAGAAGGCTCAGAAGCATGGGAGCCACACTGCAAAGTGCACAAGTTGTGTAATGCCTGAAAGACAGCTAGAAAGTCCTATCTGCACATCTGAAACAGGCATTGAAGTAATGAGTACAAAGATGCCTGCACAGACAAAAATAAAAGGAAATCACTAGGCTTTCAAATGAGTGACAGAAAAAGGGTCTCCATTAGGTTTTAGTTGGGCTAGACCATGATAGTTTTAAAGCAGCCCATAATATCTAGAACTCCCGGATGAACTACTCAGTCTGCAGCTCACAATATGAAGTAGTTCTAAGAACCAGCTAGCAAAGCTCCAAATGAGAATAATTACCTATAAAACATAGTATCATTATTTAATAAATAGAACTTGTGCAAGGGAAACAGGTTCTTTTTGGATTAAAACTTATTTTTTCTTTGGTACTAACACATTCTCTTGCCATATTGTATGTGTATATAATAGTTGTATTCTTACCTCTCCCAGGTTGGTAATGTAATGGACAGCACTGCATCTCTAAGGGCCAGTAGCCCACATCTGAAGCTTATTTATAATGAGTAGAGGAATGAGGACAACACCTTGTGGGAGGGGACTAAGATCACTAATTGTCAATTAAGCCTTTTCTTGCTTTCAGAATAGGTTTAGGAGATGGACATAACAGTAGATAAATGTTATTATTGAATACAATAATTTGTGGTCATGCAGATCCCCCTACATGATATACTAGCATAGAAATTTGATGTATTAGAATAGAGGGTGGATCAGCTGACCTATGATGTCAGAGCATACACCTTTATAATGTGACTGTTTAGTTGAAAGAACCAGATAGTCTTTGAGCACAGAGGATAGTAGAGGTGCTGGAGGGAAGTACATCTACTCTGTGGCAGTGCTTCACTGTTAAGAAGTACTGAAGTTTCTCAGGTTGAGAAAAAGCCAGATGGTGCTTTATTTTTTTTTCATTTTTGAAGTGATTTATTTTGAAATTTATAATTAAATTTCACACAAGTTCTGTGTGTTCCTTAAAGAAACAGTGTGTCTGACTTATCACTTCCCACACACGCTCGCAAATTTGGTGTCAGATGTGGGATATTCTGGTTGTCCAAGTATTCCAGGAGGAAACCAGTTTTTGCACCAGACCTGGTACAGTGATAAGTTGAGATGATGGCAACAGACACATATGACACAAAGAAGGGTGCAGTGACCCGGTCACAGACAGAGAAGACAGGTGAACCCCTGCATCCTGGTTTGGAGACTTCAGTAAGGTGAAAGTTTCCAAAGGAACAGTCCACTAGTGATGGTGAAGAAGAAGAGCGACAGCAGAGACGACCAGAGGTAGATGACAGACCTCCTGAGGGCCTTTCGGATCTGCTACACTGGTTGGCAGTTTGCCAGTTGGAAATCGAATGCCAGAGGGACATTGATATACAGAAAAGAGAGAGAGAGAGCTGACGCCAAGATATGAGGTGGGCAGAAACTTTACAACTAATTCAGACCATGGGGGCTGGACAGGGAAATGGGGGAAATAATAACACTAACCCCTACAATCCCCAAGACATTAAACTAACTAGGATGACTGTCAATGAAGATATTGAGTCATACCTTACCACGTTTGAGAGAGTCGCTAAAGCATGTGACTGGCCTAAATCCCAATGGGTAGTGCGATTAGCTCCCAACCTCTCCGGGAAGGCCCAGTTAGCATACGGGAATATGGATCCCCGTCTTGCAGAGGACTATGACATGGTGAAACAGGAAGTTCTTAAAAGATATGACATTAATGCCGAGACATATCGGCAGTGTTTTTGTGCCTTGAAACATTCCCCCCATGATCCTCCTCAGGAAACATATACAAGACTCAGAGAATGATGTAATAAATGGATTTAGCCAGAAGGAAAGTCTTGAACTGACATTATAGAACTTTTTGTACTGGAACAGTTTTTACAAATATTGCCAAATGAGGTCCAGATCTGGATCAAAGAACATAATCCCGAGTCCACTGAAATAGCTGTGACACTGGCTGAGGACTTTCTGACAGCCCATCAACCTTTCAGAAAAGGAGGGCAGAGACAATTTGAATCCCCAACGAAACCACAGACTGGTCTGGTAAGAAATGTTCAGAACGCCTATCCTAAAAAGGAAGAGTGGGAGAGAAGAGGGAGGAGTGGACAAAGAATGAGAACTGTTCCATCTAACATTGTATGTCACAATTGTAAAGGACTAGGACATATTGCCCGTTTTGTCCATCAAAGAAAACAGATATGGCACACTTAACTTTACTAAATTCTGGGTATATGTTTTCTGATATTATTATAAAAGGGAAAAATGTCATGGGACTTTTGGATTCTGGTAGTAAGAATACTCTTATTAGGGAAGATTTAGTATCTACAATGCAACGAGAGGCTCCTATGCATGTTATTTGTGTGCATGGTGATTCACACCAATACCCTACTGTACGACTGTCTATGGGAATACGGGGGGGGTAACATCTGACATTTCTGCTGGTGTAGTCCCACATCTCCCTGTCCCAGTAGTGATTGGGCATGACTATCCTGGGTTTGCCTCACTATTACTAGAACAAGAAGCTGTCTCAGCTGTAACTACAAGGGCCCAGAGTAAAGAAAAGATTGTGCTGGAAAAAATGTTTCCCTTTGAAGGAGAAGTAGTCAACCCCCCTGGGAAGGATAGAAAAACCCGTAAAGCAAAGAAATTATTAAAACACAAGTGACAACAGGAACAACAGGGAGTGAAGGTAGAAAATAATCCTGTATTTGTTAAGGCAGAAATGAAAGAGCAACAGAAAAAGGATGTCTCTCTGCAACCATTTTTTTTACAGGTGAGGGAAAGAGAAAAAGCAGGTACCCCTGAAATACAGGAGAAAAATGGGTTATTGTACAGAGTTTGTATCAACCCGACTACCCAAGAAACAGTGGACCAATTATTAGTTCCCCAATGTTACAGACAGGATATTTTAGCACTGGGGCATGATGTACCTTGGGCTGGGCATACAGGGAGAGACAAAACCTCCAGTAGAATACTGCAAAGATTCTTTTGGCCTGGGATACATGGGGACATACAGTAGCTCGATACTGTCAGGAATGCCCTAAATGTCAAATCACCACCCAAGCCACTAGAAAGGAGGTAATGCCACTTAATCCCTTGCCACTAGTGACTACGCCTTTTGAGAGAATTGGAATGGACATTGTGAGACCTGTTAATAAAAGTAAAAAGGGAAACAAATTCAACTTGGTGGTGTGTGACTATGCCACCAAGTATCCCGAAGCTATGCCCATGAGAACGGTCATGACCAAAAGAATCACAGAGGAACTGGTGAAAGTCTTTAGCAGTGTTGGAATACCTAAAGAGATTCTCACTGATAGAGGGGCTAACTTTAATGCTGAACTACTAAGGGAACTATACCGCCTTCTGGAGATAGTAGCTATAAGAACCTTTCCCTATCATCCCCAGATGGATGGTTTGGTTGAGAGGTTTAATCAAACCCTTGAGCGTATGATAAAGAAATTCATACATGAAGAGGGGCATGATTGGGATTTATATCTTACCTTCCTTCTCTTTGCCTACCAGGAGGTTCCCCAAGCATCCACAAGGTTCTCACCTTTTGAACTTTTATTTGGAAGAAACCCTCGGGAACCCCTGGATGTAGTTAAAGAGTACTGGGAGGACAACACAGAACTAAAATCTCCAGGAATAGCAAAGTGTATGAAGCAATTAAGACAAAGATTGGTGCTATATACTGAAAAGGCTCATGAGATGGGAGTTAAGGCACAAATCCAGCAAAAACAATACTATGATCAAGGTACGGCCAAAAATAAATCCTTCTCTCCTGGGGAACAGGTATTGTTACTTTTGCCCACTCTCATACACAAGCTTTTAATGAAATGGCAAGGACCCTACAAAATAATTAGACAAGCAGGGCCTGTTACTTATGAAATCGAAACCCTGGACAAAAAGACAAAAGATTATCATGCCAACCTATTGAAACGTGGCATGAAAAGGAACTATAGGGTGAGTCTCTGTAATTCCAAAACCCAGAGAAACTGAAATAGAGTTGGCATATGGCAGACTGGAAAAGAAAACAGGAGTAGATGATGTTATTATAAACCCAGAACTTAATGTACAACAAACACAGGCAGTAAGGTCCTTGTTGAATGAATTTAGCAAAACATTCACTAATACCCCAGGCATGACTAAAGGTGTAGAACACCACATATGTACTGATGCTAAACCCATAAGGAAAAAGGCATACAGACTCCCAGAATGCCTTAGAGAGGAGGTAAAAAAGGAGATACAGAAACTAAGATCATTACAGATTATAGAACCTTTCTAAGAGTCCATGGGGTTCCCTATGGTAATTGTCCCCAAAAAAGGAAGGAGGAAATAGACTGTGCTTGGACTTCAGGGGCTTAAATCAGGTGGCACAGTTTGATGCTTATCCTATGCCTCGTGTAGACGATATAATGGATAAAATTGGCAAAGTCATTTATATCTCTACACTAGATCTCACAAAAGGCTATTGGCAGATCCCCTTAGAAGAATCCACCAAGGAGAAAACTACTTTTAGTACTCCCATGGGTCTTTTCCAGTTTTGAACCATGCCATTTGGGCTACATGGGGCCCCGGCTACCTTCCAGTGGTTTATGGACCAGGTACTGGCACCTCATAACACCTATTGTGCAGCATACCTGGACAACGTGGTTGTCTTTAGTTCATCCTGGGAAACTCATTTACAAAATCTTCAAGCAGTTTTCTCTTCTATCCAACAGGCAGGACTAACTATCAACCCCACAAAATGTACTATTGCCATGAAAGAGACAAGATATCTTGGTTTCATACTGGGAAATGGTCTTATTAAGCCAGAGATATCGAAGGTGGAAGCAGTAGCCCAGTGTCCCATATCCAGCACCAAGAAACACATACAGTCTTTCTTAGGTCTTGCCAGGTATTACAGAAGATTCATTCCCAACTTTGCTTCTGTTGCTTCTCCATTGACAGATTTAACTAAAAAGAAGTTTGGGAATCAGATAAAATGGACTCCTGAATGTGAGGAAGCATTTAATAAAATTAAGGCAGCCCTATGCTCCTCCCCAGTCCTTCGTAGTCCTGACTTCGCATACCCATTCGAGGTACATACAGATGCCTCAGGATCAGGTGTAGGGGCAGTGCTGAGCCAAACGATAGATGGAGAGGAACATCCTGTAATATATATTTTAAGGAAACTCCATGATAGGGAACAAAAGTATGCTACCATCGAGCAAGAATGTCTGGCAGCCAAGTGGGCCATTGAGTCCTTGAAATTTTATTTATGGGGTGCCCCATTTACTTTAATAACTGATTACAATCCTCTCTGCTTCCTATCACAAATGAAGGACAAAAATAACAGAATCATGAGATGGTACCTGGCCCTGCAACCTTATAGTTTTACAGTACAACACAGAGCAGGCTCAGCTCATATGAATGCAGATTTTTTGTCCAGACATGGGGCGGGAGTAGGTACCACCAGCCCTAAAACAGATAATTGAAAATCTGTATCAATATTTAATACATAGGAAAGAAGGTTAAGAGATATAGTCATGACACCCCAGGGCTATTTAATAAATGTGGACGTTTATGCTTAGGCACGTCCACATCTATCTATGAAAATTTTCTAATGTTTGAAATGGGTGCCCTGGGGTGGAGCTTTCAAAGAGGGTGGGTGAAAGCTCCATCCTACCTCAGGGATTGGGTAGGTTGTCTTGAAAACTCCAGGATTTATTGAAATAAATGGTGGTTTTCGCTTTATGTTGGGGGTGTGTCAGAGTTGGGGACCCCTTTTTTTGTTATATTTAGTGACATCACGAGACATTTCTTTCTCTGCCCCTTTATTCTGAAAAACCTACTGCAGTAGTGCTTATTTCTTGTCTTTTTCTACTTTCGCATTTCTATCATGATGGGGTGGCCTCCCATTATGATATCTTAATCTAACTGCCCTGCTTTATACTCCTTCCCCCTGTCTCAGTGATGTGTTTTTTTTTTATTTTTTTTATTTTTGTTTGAGTAATGCAGCTGTAAGAAGGCTCAGAAGCATTGGAGCCACACTACAAAGTGCACAAGTTGTGTAATGCCTGAAAGACAGCTAGAAAGTCATATCTGCACATCTGAAACAGGCATTGAAGTAATGAGTACAAAGATGCCTGCACAGACAAAAATAAAAGGAAATCACTAGGCTTTCAAGTGAGTGGCAGAAAAAGGGTCTCCATTAGGTTTTAGTTGGGCTAGACCATGATAGTTTTAAAGCAGCTCATAATATCTAGAACTCCCGGATGAACTACTCAGTCTGCAGCTCACAATATGAAGTAGTTCTAAGAACCAGCTAGCAAAGCTCCAAATGAGAATAATTACCTATAAAACATATTATCATTATTTAATAAATAGAACTTGTGCAAGGGAAACAGGTTCTTTTTGGATTAAAACTTATTTTTTCTTTGGTACTAACACATTCCCTTGCCATATTGTATGTGTATATAATAGTTGAATTCTTACCTCTCCCAGGTTGGCAATGTCATGGACAGCACTGCATCTCTAAGGGCCAGTAGCCCACATCTGAAGCTTATTTATAATGAGCAGAGGAATGAGGACAACACCTTGTGGGAGGGGACTAAGATCACTAATTGTCAATTAAGCCTTTTCTTGCTTTCAGAATAGGTTTAGGAGATGGACATAACAGTAGATAAATGTTATTACTGAATACAATAATTTGTGGTCATGCAGATCCCCCTACATGATGTATTAGTGTAGAAATTTGATGTATTAGAATAGAGGGTGGATCAGCTGACCTATGATGTCAGAGCATACCCCTTTATAATGTAAGTGTTTAGTTGAAAGAATCAGATAGTCTTTGAGCACAGAGGATAGTAGAGGTGCTGGAGGGAAGTACATCTACTCTGTGACAGTGCTTCACTGTTAAGAAGTACTGAAGTTTCTCAGGTTGAGAAAAAGCCAGATGGTGCTTTATTTTTTTTTTCATTTTTGAAGTGACTTATTTTGAAATTTATAAAAGTTCTGTGTGTTCCTTAAAGAAACAGTGTGTCTGACTTATCACTTCCCACACACGCTTGCAGTGGAGAAAAATTTTGTAAATTAGAAGGAAGTAACCAAAACCACAATGTTGGCAAAATTAATATTTTGGTATAGAAGCAAAATCAAACTTTCACCAGAATTTTGCCAAGGGAAAATATTTCATTTCTTAGCCCTAAGTTCCTATGGCAGAAGTAGCATTCAGTACATAGAAACATAGACTTTGATGGCAGATAAGGACTGCTTGGCCCACCTAGTCTGCCCATTTCTCTATCTAGAGGATAAGCTGCAGATCCTAGTTAACCAGCAGCCTACTTCTTCCTACCCCCACCCCCTAGAATTGCCTTATGACTGTCCCATACATGCTTGAATTCCACCACTGTTTTTGACACCACAACCTCGTCCGGAATGCCATTCCATGCATCCTCAACCCTCTCTGTGAAAAATACTTCCTTAAGTTCCTCTGAGCCTCCCCTTCTATCTTCAAATTGCCCCTTGTTCTTGCACACCTCTTTTTGAAGATGCTACCCTCTTGGACTTTGCTGATTCCCTTGAGGTACTTGAAAGTTTCTATCATGTCCCCCTCTCCTCCTTTCCTTGAGGCTATACATATTTAGCTCCTTAGTCTCTCTTCATATGTCTTCTGGTGCAGACCCTGCACCATTTTAGATGCCCTCCTCTGGACAGCTTCCATCCTGTCTATGTCTTTGTGGAGATTGGGTCTCCAGAACTGCATGCAGTACTCAGATGGGGTCTCACCAACTGTCTGTACAGAGGATAACAACTTCTTGTTTACTGGTGATGCCTCTCCTATGCATCCCAGTATCCCCAGCCCTCCTTGCTGCCCTCTCACATTGCTTGCCCACCTTTAGGTCATCTGATATGACTACCCCAGGTCCCTTTCCATTTTTTGTTGTTAGTATCTCACCCCCATTGTGTACTCTTCCCTGGGTTTTGTTTCCCAGGTGCATTACCTGCACTTCTTAGCATTGAATCTAAGCTGCCATACATCTGACCATTCCTCTAACCTTGCCAAGTCCTTCTCATCCTTTCCACCCTCCCACCTTGTGTATCAACTCTGTTGCAGATCTTTGTCATCTGCAAAGAGACATACTTTTCCTTCCAGTCCCTCTGCAATGTCGCTTATAAAGACATTGAAGAGGACCGGTCCTAATACTGAACCCTGTGGTACCCCACTAGTAACCCCCATTTCTTCAGAGTGGACTCCATTTACTGTTACTCTCTGTGTCCTATTCTCCAGCCAATTCTTTACCCAGGCTGTCATCTTGGGATCCACTCCCAGGTTGACTAACTTGTATATTAATCTTTTGTGTGGGACTGTGTCAAATGTCTTGCTCAAGTCTAGGTAGGCCATGTCCACAGCCCCTCCCTGATATACTACTTTGGTCACTCAGTCAAATAAATCTATCAGATTTGTCTGGCATGACATCCATGCTGCCTTGGGTCCTGTGCCCCTCTGGCCTCTAGATACTCAACAATTCTTTCCTTCAGAAGTGATTCCATCATTTTCCCTACCACTGAGGTTAAACTAACAGGTCTGTAGTTTCCTGCTTCTGCCTTGCTCCCACTTTTGTGAAGGGGAATCACATCTGCCCTCCTCCAGTCCTCGGGTACCACCCCATCCTCCCATGATTTGTTAAAGTGGGTATTCAGTGGTGTCACTAGTTCTACCCTTAGTTCTTTTGGAATTCTGGGATGAATCCCATCAGGCCCCATTACTTTGTCCACCTTCAGTTTTAAGAGTTCTTTCAGAACCCTTTCTTTTGTAAATGGGCTGGTATCAACTTCTGTATCCAGAGTGTTTCTGCTGTTTGTTTTAGGTACCTCCCCCTCTTCCTTTGTAAATACTGAGCAAAAATATTTATTTAGTATCTCTGCCTTTTCGCAGTCACCTTCTGCCCACCTTCCCTCCCCTTATTAATCCTCACTAACCCTCCTTTGTCTTCCTTCACTCCCTGATGTACCTATAAAGGTTTTATCCTTCTTAACTGAGTTGGCTATCTTTTCCTCGGTTCGGGCCTTTGCTGTTCTGACTGCCTTCCCAGCATCCTTTTGCTTTAACTGATACAGTTCTCTGTCCTGCTCCTTCTGTGATTCCTTGTACTTCCTGAATGCTTTCTTTTTCTCTTGAACCTTCACTGCCACTTCCTGTGAGAACCACAGTGGTTTCTTACATCGTTTTGTTTTGTTTATTTGCTTCACATAAAGGCTTGTTACCTCTTTGATGGCAGTTTTTATTATTCTCCATTGTTCTTCCACCCCTCCTTCCTGCCCATTTGCTAGTGCATTCCTTAGGCATTCACCCATTTTGGCAAAGTCAGCCCTCCTAAAGTACAGTACTTTTGCCTTTGTATGGCTTGACTCTATTGCTGTGTTTATTGTGAACCATACTGTTCGATGGTCGCTAGTTCCAAGATGGCTACCCACTTCTACATCTGTGATCCTGCCTTCGTCTCCATTTGAGAGAACCAGGTCTAAGATTTCTCCCTCTCGTTGTCTAAGGCATGCCCCCTGTAGGGCATCTAGGATAACCCCACTCTTCAAAGTGGCTGCTGCAACTGCACTCCAGTTAACATCTGGCATATTCAGATCACCCATCAGCAATATCTCCCCTTTTTCTGCCATTCTAAGTATTCTTTCTATCATTTCCTTGTCCATTTCCTCCCCCCTCCCCCCTGAGAAGGGGGTCTGTAAACATTTCTATCATGTCCCCCCTCTCCCTGCTTTCCTCAAGGGTATACATATTAAGCTCCTTTAGCCTCTTCTCATATAGCTTCTCTTGCAGACCCTGCACCATTTTAGTTGCCCTCCTCTGAACTGCCTCCATCCTGTCTATGTCCTTGCAGAGATGGGGTCTCCAGAACTGGACACAGTACTCCAGATGGCGTCTCACCAACTATCTGTACAGGGGGATAACAATTTCCTGTTTTCTGCAGGTGATGCCTCTCCCTATACATCCCAGTATCCCTCCAGCCCTCCTTACCGCCTTCTCACATTGCTTACCAACCTTAAGGTCATCTGATATGATTACCCCCAGGTCCCTTTCCATTTTTGCTGTTGTTACCACCTCCCCCCATTGTGTAATCTTCCCCTGGGTTTTTGTTTCCCAGGTGCATTATTTTGCACTTCTTTGCATTCACTCCAAGCTGCCATACTTCTGACCATTCCTCCAACCTTGCCAAGTCCCTTCTCATCCTTTCCACGCCTCCTTGTGTATCAACCCTGTTGCAGATCTTTGTGTCATCAGGCAAAGAGGCATACTTTTCCTTCCAGTCCCTCTGCAATGTCACTTATAAAGACATTAAAAAGGACTGGACCCAGTACTGAACCCAGCGGTACCCCTCTAGTAACCTCTCCTTCTTTAGAGTGGACTCCAATTCAACTACCTTCTCAGCCCTGTTGTTCAGCCAATGTTTTACCTAGGATACCACCCTGGGACCCACCCAGGCTGAAGTGAACTTGACTACTAATCTTTGTGTGGGACTGTGTCAAATGCCTTGCTAAAGTCTAGGTAGGCCATGTCCACAGCCCCTCCCTGGTCTACTACTTTGGTCACCCAGTCAAAGAAATCAATTAGATTCGTCTGACATGAACTTCCTACTGTGAACCCATGCTGCCTTGGGTCCCGTGCCCCACTGTCCTCTAGGTACTCAACAGTTCTTTCCTTCAGAAGTGATTCCATCACTTTCCCTACCACAGAGGTTAAACTGACAGGTATGTAGTTTCCTGCCTCACTCTTGCTCCCACTTTTGTGAAGGGGAATCACATCAGCCTTCTTCCAGTCCTCAGGTACCTCACCATCTTCCCATGATTTGTTATAAAGGGTAGTCAGTGGTGTCACTAGTTCTCTGCTTAATTATTTTAGAATTCTGGGGTGAATTCCATCTGGCCCCATTGCTTTGTCCACCTTCAGTTTTAGGAGTTCTTTCAGAACCCTTTCTTCTGTGACAGGACTGGGATCAACCCCCCTCACCAGAGTGCTTCTGTTAATTGTATTAGGCACCTCCCCCACTTCCTCTTTTGTGAATACTGAACATAAGTATTCATTCAGTATCCCTGCTTTTTCACTGTCACTCTCTGCCCACCCACCATTCATTCTGTTCAGCCTCACTATCCTTCCCTTTGTCTTTTTATGCTCCCTGATATACCTATAAAATGTTTTATCCCCCGTCTTAACTGAGTTGGCTATCTTTTCCTCAGTTTGTGCTTTTACTATTCTGACTACCCTCCCTGCTTCCTTCTGCCTTAACTGGTACAGTTCTCTGTCCTGCTCCTTCTGTGTTTCCCTATACTTCCTAAATGCTATCTTTTGCTCCCTAACCATCACCGCCACTTCTTTTGAGAACCATAGTGGCTTTTTCTTTCATTTTGATTTGTTTATTTGCTCCACACAAAGGCTTGTTGCCTCTGTGATAGCAGTTTTGATATTTCCCCATTGTTGCTCCACCCCTCCTTCTAGCCTGTTTGCTAGTGCTTTTCTAAGGCACTCTACCATCTTGCCAAAGTCATCCCTCCTGAAGTCCAGAGCCTTCACTTTTGTATGGCTTGACTCTGTAGTTGAGTTTATCATGAACCACACTGTTTGGTGGTCACCTGTTCCCAAATGGCTACCCACTTCTAGATCTGAGATCCTCTCACTGTCCCCATTTGAGAGTACGAGGTCTAAGATTGCTCCTTCACGAGTAGGTTCCAAAACTAGCTGACTGAAGCATGCCACCTGAAGG
Organism: Neoceratodus forsteri; assembly: GCA_016271365.2. NCBI lineage: Eukaryota > Metazoa > Chordata > Ceratodontiformes > Ceratodontidae > Neoceratodus > Neoceratodus forsteri. The sequence continues at coordinate 537,224,387 of CM057458.1, forward strand.
GCATCAAGAATGGCCCTGCTTTTGGATGTGGCTGCAGCAAAGGTGCTCCAGTTAACATCTGGCATATTAAGGTCACCCATCAACAGTATCTCCCCATTCTCTGCCATCCTAAGTATACCGTCTATCATATCCTTGTCCATTCCCTCCCCCTGCCATGGGGGACTGTATACAACACCTGTGCAGATTTGTGGTGCCATTTCCAATCTCTAAGGTGACTCACAGTGCCTCCTCTCCTCCCTGTTTACTCTTTTGTTCAGTTGCTTTTATCCCTTCCCTTACATAGAGAGCTACTCCCCACTTCTGCCCTCCCTGTCTCTCCTGTAGGTTGTGTACCCTGGTATGTTAACATCCCAGTCATGGTTCTCTGTGTACCATGTTTCTGTGACTGCTACAATATCCAGGCATCCCTCTTCCATCAAGGCCACCAGTTCAGGGAGCTTGTTGCCCAGACTACAGGTGTTGGTACTCATTACCCTCCATTTCTTGATGGCCTTACCCCTTTTTGCCCCATCCCTGTCTTTATTGCGTTTGTCACTTTCTCCATTTACCCCAGCACTTCTCCCTAATGACATCTGTATGTTGGTGTCTGCCTCACTTAGTACCCTGATTTTTTTGGGGGGGCTAGGATTTCCCTGCTCCTTTCCAGTGCCTCCCTCCTTGGCTAGTTTAAATGCTTGCCAATGAAGTAGTTAAACCTATCACCTAGGATCCTGGTTCCCCTCCTGGACAGATGCAGACCATCACACCAGTATAGGCCTGCATCCATCCAGGTGGACCCCCAGTCCCCAATGAAGCCAAATCCCTGAGCTTTGCACCAGTTTTTCAACCACTGATTGAATCCCATGGTGTGGAGCACCCTAGCCTCATCTGTGCCATAGACAGGCAGCACCTCCGAGAGGGTTACCGTGTGTGCTATTTGTCTAAGGCCCCTCCCCATCTCCACAAATGCTTCTTGCACTGCTCTGATCCCTTTCTTAGCAAGGTCATTTGTCCCTAGGTGGACAATGACATCCAGCTCCCTCCCCTGTGCAGCTGCTCCTGTGATCCTGAGGATTCACTCCCTATCCCTCCAAGTCATGGCGCCAGGCAGGCATCTTGCCTCCCTCTCCCTTTACTCCCCCAGTTCTACCTTTCTAACAATGGAGTCCCCCACCAGGAGTTGTTTCCTTCCACTGTGGGGTCTCATGCCACCCTCCTGTGGGTCTCCTTTGTGAAGGTTCCCAGCATCTTCCTTGGTCTCCACTTTGGGTGCCTCCATAGAGGAACCACACTTTTCCAGAACAGCATAGAAATTGTGGAGAAGTACAACTGGAGGGATGCACCTCTGTTCCACCACCCTCACCCTCCCTGAGCCCACTGTGGTCCAACCGCTCCTCTTTCTTGGCAACCTCTGAAGCAATGGCAGTGACCCTGGTGGTCCCTGGGTGGGAGAGGAGGTCCCACAAATCCTGGCCAACTCATCCTGGAGATGAGCAACCTCCTCCCTCAGTCCAGAGAGGTGCCTGCAGATGGGACAATACTGAATCCTCCAGAACATCTTCCAGAAGACTGCTGCTCCACAGCCACTGCACTGCACCACTCCCATCATGTCTTTTTTCTGGCCCCCTAACTGTTGTTTGGAATACTTACTCTTTCCTCTGTTTGTTTCTTTTCTTTTCTTTTTTTCTTCCCCTACTTACTTACTGCCTCTGTGACCTTTTAGCTCCTGATCTTCCCATTTTAAGACAAGAAGTTCCTATATTTCTCAGTAGTCTCCTTACTTGTTCAGAGTCAGACCTCCAGCAGCTGGGGGGGACAGAGAGCTACTCTGCCCTTCTAGGATGGTGAGTCTTTGGTGGCTCTGTGATCACTCACTTTCTGCTCCCAAACAGGAAGTTCCTGTTGTCAGTTAAATCCTGTGCTTATAAAAGTAGAACTGGTTTAGGGTGGGGGTGGTGGGAAGGGAAGGAGGGCAATATAGTCCCAGTAGAGAAGTTTTAGTTATACCAGTAGCTCCTTCCTCCTGGTTATCTGGCTGTTCTCTGGCAGAAGCTATCTAGGACAGTGCTTAAATCTGGTTTTAACCTGGCTCCTTCTAGCTAAGCCACTCCCCCTACTTTGCAACTCTTTCTACACTTAGTTAATTTCACAGATAACAATTCCCTTCTGACACCTGTGACAAGCACCTAGATAAGTACACAGATAACAGATAACAATTTACTTTAACTACCTTTGACAAACACACTAACTCTTTTTTTTTTTTACCCTAAATTACCATAAGACACCTGCAAAGTGAAGGTACACCTGCTGTCTTCTCTACCCTCTGTTAATGAATCCAAAGTCTTACTGGCTCCTCAATGGTTTCCTAAGGCTGCTATTAGCTGGAGCTCTGCTGCAACAGTGCTAATTGGACACCTGCTTTTTTTTTTATTTTTGCTGCTACTCCTTACTTCTTAGCAAAGGAATTGTATTTCTATATCAGCTTGAATTTTCTCCTTCCCATCCTCCCCAACCCCCAGCACTCTTTAAATGCTCCTGCTGAACTTGTTACCCCACTCAATCTTAGAATAGCCACTCATAACGTAGCTGACCCAAGTGTTTTGGTCACAGGAGCATAGAATTAAAAACACTGCTCCCAGTAGTTCAGCCTCTAATCTACAGGCAGTGGAGGTCTCAAGCTCTACGCCTGCAAATTTCTCAGCACAGCGCCTTTCTCTAACCTCTATCCTTAGCTCTAGTCCATCATCTTCTAAATAGCTCTGACTTTATTTTTTCATCCTTTGCTACCAATCTCCCTCCTAGATTATGCTATTAACTCCTCTCTCATCCCTTCTTTTCTACTCTTCCTCCCCATCTTCTCCCTCCCCACCATTCCATACACTAACCCCACTGACTGCAAAATGGTTTACCTTCTTGCACCTCACACCTACGCCTATAATCATGCTGTCACCTCTGCTCCCTTCCTCCTACATTGGCAGCATTTCTGCCATCTCCTTACAGCCTCGATTCACTCAGTATCCATCTTGATTGCTGTTATTAAGCTCCTATTAAATGTCACAATACCAACAAAATCCTTTCCCCAATCCTAAAAGTCCATAAGCCCAAGTAGTTCTATAAAAAACTTAAATTACACTATCTAATTATAGCTCTTCTGCACCTCTCTTCAGGAAACATCCATTCCATTCCAGTCCAGGACTAACTGCCACCCCCATAGCTGGGCCTTCCCAACTTAATTCTACACTCAACCCCTCAAACACCTTAACCCTACCAAATGTTCTCAAGCTACTTCACCTAAATATACATTCAGTAGCTTACTGCCAAAATTAGACCTCCTCCAATCCATGGTTGTGTCACTGACTCCAAACATCCTAATCCTCTCCAAAACCTGGCTTAGCAACAAGACACTTGACCTTGCCATCTCTATCCTTAGTTACTCATTAGCCAGGCAAGACCTTACTGGCAGAGGAGGGGTGTGTGACAATGTTCATCTCCTCCTCTTACAAAATGCCATCACGCTTTCCACCTCTCTACCAGCTAATTACCTGTCACTGGTCATACGGGTATCCCTTCACTTCATTATCCCTATCTTTGTCACAGGCATCTATTGTCACCCTAACCTTCCCTCCACTGCACCCACTGACCTCATTACTACTATTGCTTCCCACTCAAAATCCAGAGAATTGTTCCTTATGGGGGGACTTCAACTTAAACTGGTTGTCACCATCTCAAAATACAACACAAAACTCCCTAGCCACCAAAATTTAACTCGTCTTATCAAAGAACTTACCCATCTGAATATTAAAACCCATAATCACACCTTGCTAGACTGGGCCCTCACCTTCCACCCGCATTGTGTCATCCAATCAGGAATCCTACCTGATGCTATAAGCAACCACTGATTGATCTACCTAGTTAGAAAGGTCCACAGGCCTAAACCTCCTCACAAAATTCTACTGACATGCTCTTATAAATCCCTCAACTTAGCCCCCTCCTCCATGACCTTGTAAATACTGACTGGGCTCCGTTAAGCTCTGTTCCCCATGTGGATGCTGCCCTTGCTTATTTCAAGCAACATTTCACACTATCTGGAACCATTATGCCCCACTAAAGCGTACTAGAGTTCAAGGAAACCATGTCCCTTGGGTCACCCTGGAACTGATGGCCTGCCTCAGAGCACACAATCAGGCATGGCAGAAACACAAAGCTACAAAATTACCAAGTGATTTAATCGCCTACCGTCATCTCCGTAACGAATGCACTAAAGCAACTAGGTTAGCTAAGGCCGAGTATTTTAAATCTATCTTCTACACAAATTTAAACTCCCCTTCCAAGTTCTGGAAAATTGTTCACTCCCTCTTCACCCCCTCCTCATCCTAAACATAAACAACTCCCTCATAGCTGATCATGCATCAGTAGCAGAGGAATTTAATTCCTACTTCACTTCGTGTGCTTCAACCCTACTAGCCTCCCCTCCCAGCTCGGCATCCCCCTCTATGAGTGATGGCTGTGACTCCTGCACAAATCACATCCATCTCCCTTTCTCATTCTCCCTAGTCTCGCCTGTTGACACCCTTACTGCCCTATTGTCTATTAACCCATCTAAAGGCAGGTCTCCCAATGAACTTGACCTCAGACTCCTCTATCTCTCTGCCTTAGCTATTGCCTACCCTCTTTCTGTAATTTTAAACATGTCCTTCACAACAGCAGATGTCACCTTGCCCTGGAAGCATGTAGTTGTTCTCCCCGTCCCAAAGGGTGGTGACTCCACTTCCCCAGGTAACTATTGCCCGATTTCCTTGCTCCCAACTCTTGCTAAACTCCATGAACATCTTGTTCTATCCCAAATCTCCTCCTTTCTATCTGACTCTAATTTCTTTAACCTGTTTCAATCTGGGTTTTTTAAAAACCACTCTACCACTACCTCCCTATTCAGACTTACTGATTCAGTCCTCACTGGAAAGGATAATGGCTTGATCACCTTGGCCATCTTTGTCAACCTTGCCAAACCATTCAGCACTCTTTCCCACACTCTGCTTCTTCAATCCCTCACCTCTGTTGGAGTCTCGCTGTCTGCTACAAACTGGTTTAGGGCCTATCTCACAGGATGCACTCAATCAGTTAGAATAGCAAAGTCCAGCTCCCCCCCAAGCCAAATCCATACTGGAGTTCCTCAGGGCTCAGTGTTGGGCACTGTTCTTTTCTACATTTTTCTAAACAATTTACCAACAGTCTTCTCCTCTACTTCTGTACACATGTATGCTGTCGATACCATCTTGTTTACCTCTGACCACACTCCCTGTGATGTGGATACCAGACTACAGCTTTACTTCAGTAAGATCCAGCAATGGCTTTCCTCTCATCAACTCTTGCTAAATGCCAAGAAGACAGTCCATGAACTTTGGCACAAGGCAGAGACTTGTTAGGCTCCCTGTTCTGACCACCTTCCACACCCTGAATGGGATTACAATTGAGGACACCACCTCTTTTAAATACCTTGGGGTTTGGTTGGACCAACACCTCAACTTCTCTGTTACATCAACAGAATCCTGAAAAAACTACACCCCAAACTCGGCGCCTTATACAGGAACCGTAATAGCATTCCTCTTACGGCTAGGCATGAGCTTATCCAGAAGATGATTCTCTCTATCTTTGACAACTGTGAAGTAGTCTATAGTGCTGCTCCCAAATTTACCTTATCCAGATTGGACCCCTTTTCATTTCTTTCTGCTGCTTTGCCCTGGACTCTCCTATTTGTACTCACCACTGTGACCAATATCACTCACTGTCTTTCCCCTCCCTTGTAAACAGGCACCTCTCCCACTGTGCCAAATTGATCTCTAAATATTGGCTAGGCTCACTACCCTCATATCTATTCTCCTCCATCTCCACCCCACCCCCACCTGCTCACTCCTTAAGATCGACTGACTCACGGACCTTTATGATCCCCCACTGTTCTACTGTTGCAGGCCAGTCTGCTTTTATTCACTGTTTCCCTAAAATCTGGAATGCCCTTCCCCTGCAAATATGTAATTCCTCATCCTCTCGCTCCCTCTCCACCATGCTTCATAAACTTCCTCTCCTCTAACTGCACTTGCTTTCCTCAGTCTTAAGGCTCCCTGTTTTCTCTCCCCTAACTGCACTTGTTTTTCTGCAATCTCTGCTCCATATTATTTTTCTTTCTAAATGTTCAACCCCTAGCTAGGACTGTAACATTCTTTAACCAGTTGCACTTATGTACTAAGTACTTGTACATTCAGGGTGGGATATTCAGACTGCACCAAAAAGATGCACAATAGCGGGAGCAGGTGCAAGAGCAGTGTGCCATTGCACAATGGGCGTGATATTCTAACCAAGCACAGGCAGAGGTGCGCCTGAGCAACACAGCTGAATATCACACCCGATGCACCATGGCGCAACCAGGGATGCACAGTGGAGCAGGGACAATACACAGTAGCACATCCAGGGATGCATAGGGACAAGGACAGGAAGCAGGAGTGCACTAGCCATGGATGCGCCATGAGTGAAGGAGCATGCAGCAGGCCAGACAGACCAATCCCCCCACAAGGCCCCCCATGAGCTGCACAACCAGAGGTGAGCTGAACGGCCCACCAGCCCATGTACCCCAGCACTGATCCAACAGCAGATGTGGGCAAGCAGTCCACACCTGCAGGGCAAGGTGCCCCAGCACTCTTCCCCCAGCAAACAGTGACCACAAAACATGGAGGGTCATGACCCTCCCATGCCACAGCATCACACCAATGCTGAGCACCCCCTGTGCAGCGATCCCAAGATACCCAGCCCAGAAGCACGACCAAACAGTGCATGGCACCAAAGGTATGCCACCACCACCACCATGACAATGCAACCGGGAGCCCCATGGCACCATGCATGACAGCCACACCATAACCCCTCAGCCCCAGGCGACACCAACCACTGACACCACCACTGCATACACAAGACCCTCCTGCATGGCCCCCACAGTGGCACAGCAAAGAGGTCAACCTTGCGTCAGTACCTGAGGGACCCTGCATTTGACAAGGCCCGCCCTGGATGCCACCACCAGCAGGACGGCTCCCCGCACACCCACCCATGCACACACCCTGTTCCAGCACTGGCCCCACCAGACAGCACAGCCACCCACTGTGGTGCATGGAGGCATGCACCACACAGGAAGCAACACAGGGCATGAACAAAACCCCCCACCAGGTCCCAAGGGTACCCCGTCACATAGCCACACATTGCCGGGCAACAGATGCTGCTGTCATGAATCCAATGGTGCCGTGTACCCACGGCCTGCACACCACCATGGCACTGGGGAGCCAGCCATGTGGTGTGCGCACCAAGAACCTGTCTGCCACCAGCATGCAGCTGGAGCACATGTGACAGACAGCAGACCACAGGCACTGCCCCAGATACCATAGACAGCATGGAGGGAGACAACAACAGCACCGCCCACAGTGTCACCAGAGGCAGACGTGCAATACACCGGGAATCAGGACACCAGCTGCCAGGGTGCCTGGCATGGACTGCCACCAATGTCATGTCAGCAAACATGCATGCGGTGGTGGGATCAGTATGACTATGCATATCACAGACATGCAGGGGGCACAGTTGCACGGGCCAGGCACACACTGCCAGGGGCAACTGGCACAGAGCGCATGCACCAGAGACCGCTGCACACAGGCATACAGTGCACAGGGCACAACACACATACCACAGACAGGGACCATGGCCCCCACCCACACCAGTGGAGGAGCCCTGGCAGACACACCCTCGGCCATGCTGGCACCACCCCTCAGATGCCATGCACACCACTGCAGCAAGGCACCAGCTGCCCACTGCAAATGAGAGACCACCACAGTTGAAGTATGAAAAGCATCTATATTGCAACAGGTAACAGAATCAACACGAACTATATACATTGCTCTATACAAAGTGGGGAAGGGGAAGTACAAGGCTACAACTTGGGGGTGGGCAAGGGCAAGGGAATAGCAAGGAGGGACAAGGGGTGTGAGGACAGTCAAGGGAGGGAAAGGAACAGCATGGGTGCCGCAGGCCCTACTGGCGACCCCTCTCATCCCTGCGCTCCCTGTGACGCCTTCTGTGCCACCGCCATTCACTCCACTCCATACCCTGCAGCAGCTCCAGTGTGGCCCAGGTGACCTGCAGGATGTCCTGAACGTGACACTCCAGGGTCATCCAGCATTGCCCACCTAGGACAAGGGAACAGAGTCAGTACATGCGACTGGCCAGACCACTGCAGCCCACCCAATGTTCATGGCATACAGCAGTGGCCTGCACCCTTGTGATGGCATGCGACCACCCACAGTGGGTGCACCCACATGACCTCCATACCCAGGCACCCAAAGCCATGCAAACCGCTGCACGCCCCCACCGCCCATGCCTGCATAGCACCATCGTGGCCGTACAGTGACATGGCTATGCAGTGTGATGGTAATGGCACAGCCAGGTGCCCAGTGCATGCACAGCCCACCTGCAACACCCATCCACATGTGCAGACCCACAGGACGGTGTGGAGGGCACCGTGGGATGTGCACGGCAGTAGGGGCCATGTGCAGGAGCCATGCCCCACCACCACCCCTGCAACCCACCATGCACAGATGTAAGGGGAAACACGGCACTCACCTGCATCCTGGTCAGTAGGGTGCTGCTGACCCCTGGCACCACCACTGTGCCCTGCCTGCAAGGCCACTCCTCCAGTGCCAGCCTGCCATCCTTGTTCACAGGCCAACTGGGCCCTACAGCAATCCTCCTGGCCTAGAGTGCAATCATGGAGAGGGTAACATCAGTACAGGGCAGTAGCATAGCCCCCGTTGCTGTGTGTGTGCCCACACAACCCAGTTGTGTCGCGGTGGCACAGGGCATACATGAAGCACCCCCAACACTGGCAACACAGGTACAGGCCCCCCCACAGCATGGCCTGATGACCACCGTGATACCAGGACAGACAGATACTACCAGTGTTGTGAAGGAGCACCTACCTGGCCGTGGCACAGCGCCTCACTGGGCATGTGCCTGCAGTCACCCTAGGCGGTCATGGTCCTGCTGCTGGAAGTCCCCATAGTGGTGGCAACACTGCTCAGCAGTCCTGCTGCTACCGGTGGCCTCCTCAAGGCCCTCAGCCACCTCCTGCCACACCACTGTCCGTGGCCTCTGGAGGGGTACCTGGCCAAAGAGGGCACCTGCATGGGGCTCCACTAATGCCACCAGTTTGGCCAGCTCAATCACCATCCACAATGGTGCTCTAGTGCGCAGCATGGTGCTGTAACTGGTGGCCACAAAATGGCACCCTGTAGCGCACGTGCTCCACGTGTGGAGGCAGCGCAGTACTGCGCTGCCAGTTGCTATCACACTGGCACTGGACTGCGCAATAGGGGTACAGCCATGTGTATGCATGGCACCTAGAGGACATAGGTCAGCTCCAGGGTCAAGGGTCGGTCCGCAGACGGAGCACCACAGTGCTATTGGGAAGCCCTGTGTGTAGCGCGGTAGCATGCATGTGTGTGTCACCATGCAATGGCCTACCATGCTGTGGCACCATGGCACCCACGGCGCACCATGGCACAAGTGCCCCCTGAGCATATAGTGCACTTGCGCCACAGGCACAGTAGTGGCCGTGCCCTGTACTGCCTCCCGTGCACAGCACTTCAGCAGCGCTGCTAGCTTCAGCGTCAGCACCGTGGGCATGCATGGTGCAGTACCGATTTCGCATGTCACAGTGGTGCGCCATAGCCTGAACACACTCAACACCATTGCACAAGGCGCAACAGAGTGATATTCAGCCAAGATATGCAGATCAGCTCACAAGCCATTCCATGGTGCATCCACTGCATTTGCATCCTATTACAGTTATGCCTGCCCTCTTTTGCATGTGTTGCGCTATAAAAACGTGACCTGAGGCTGCATGGGCTATGGATCATTACTGCAGTCCTTTGAGGTAGGTGTCATGCTGTTGGGACGTGGGGACAGTGGTCTGGAAGGGCTGTATGGGACTGCACAGTCCAAGGTAGCATCTGTCCATCCCCCAGGCACGAGCATGACTGAGTGAGAGGATGAAGAGGAGCAGGAAAGGGTGTGAAGGAGGAGGCTCAACTTTACCAGGGCAGAATACCTCGACAGGGAGCCGCTGCTTAGCAGACAGAGGGGAACACCACAGGCCTGTGCAGCGGCGTCGGTTGAGGTGGTATGTGCCATCAACCAGCAGGGCAGCCACCAGCAGTCCGAGCAGGAGTGCAAGGAAAAAGGTTGGCACGGACAGGAGGCAGATAAAAGATAAGGTGGCCACCATCAGGGCGGCATGTGCTTCCACCGGTGGGGGCCAGCAGGGAGTACCCCACCTGATGCCACAGGAGGAGCAGGTGGCTGGCAGCATGCAGCATAGTGCTGTCGAGGGTGTTTCTGGTGGTGGCTTCCAGACGGGCAGCAGCCCATCACTACATGGTAGGTCCAGCGCTGGCAGTGTGTGGGTGGTAGGGGGCAGGCCCCAGGGCCAGGCAGAGCCACTAACGGTACTGTGTTCCTTTACAGCTCCTGAGCATCTGCATGGGGCAGTGGTGGTGGGTGTGTCCACTGAGGGGGAGGCCCTGGACACGGTGGAGTGGCCATCCACCTCCACAGGCGTCCAAGGGACCAACCGTCTACAGTCCTGCACGTCTGTCCAGACTGATGCCAGTGGTGTGGGTGCGGACATGGCCCTGCCTGTATCCCAGTGTGACACCGCCCTTGGTGCCCAATGTGCTGAGACATGGGTCGGGGCAGGCTCCAATGACAGTGATGTATGTGGGACTCAGGATGGTCCCATGGATGACTTTCACCCAGGTGGTTCCGCGGGTAGTGCTGGTGTGGCTGCCTGCACAACAGCCCATTCCCAGACTGCATCTGCATACTCCAGTGGAACAGCACTGGCATGCAGCCAGGGTGGTGGGGCTGTTGCTGCTGCTGTGGCTGTGCCAGTGTTGCCTGGAAATCAGCAGCTGGAGGGGCAGTGGCAGCAGATGGCCATTGTCAACGTGGGGACAGGGGCGGGGGGCAGTGGCAGTGCACCTCGTGTGGATGTACCCCAGAATGGCAACACTGTGCGGCGCCCACCGTCAAGGGGTGCTGTGCAGCAGGGCCAGGAACACCATGGGGGACAGCATGCTGGACATGCAGATGACCCCTTGGATGACCACAGCCATCTTCTCCAGGCCTCAGTGGATCATCAGATGTGGCTTGTGGTGGCAGTGGATGTGCTCAGTGTGGTGCTGCACCAGGCAGTGGAGTGGCACAGCAGGGTCCATGCCTTGCTCCTGGCAGAGTTGGCTCAACAGCGGGTGGATGTAAGCACTGCCATTGACAGGCAGACCACTGCAATGGTGACTGTCGTGGCTACACTGGCCAACCAGTTGGGTGCCCAGCTGCCGCACACCCTGCAGAGTGCTATGTCCACCCCCCATTCCCGGCATCATGTGACCCCTGCTATGTCTATGCCAGGTTCGGCTGTGAGGCATACCTAGCATGCCTGGTGCAGGCATGTTTTGTGGAATGCAGGCCCCTGTGTGGACACAGTTGTGTTCATGCAGCGTCACCCCTGGGGGCCCTTTGGTGCCACCCCATGAAGCCACTGGTCAGCCTGGCATGGTTGGCAGGTCTCAGCAGGGCCACCCACGCATCCGTGGTGGCCGTGGTACTGTGCTGCATGACTGACCCATCCCCCTCCATGGCCACTGTCTGCCACTGCCCTGTGTGCACTGTGGTGTTCTTTGTGCGATGCATGGGTGAGGTGCCCAGCCCTGCACACACACATGGTCCCTTTGAACTCCCTCCCGGCTGCTGGCCACTGTGGTGTGTGCATGATGATGCCTACGTAGCGCTGTCTGCCACTGTGCAATAGTGCTCAGTGTCTGAGGCATGCACAGTGACAGCCACTGGGCATGGTTGTGTGTGGTCCTGTGTGGATGTGGGGGTGCCTGTTGGGGTGGGTGTGCCTGTTGCCCTTTGGGCATGTGTTGTGGTGTGTGTGCATGCCATGTGCACCCATTCCCATCCCTGCCTTTGTGTGTGATCCCCCACCCATTCCCATGCCCCTGACGCCGTCTTCCCTTGGTGTCCACTCTTGCCTATCTGTGGGCTGTGCCCTTGCCCTTGGTGGTGCACATGGCCCTGTTGCCTACCTGTGTCGTCCAAAGTGCTCCTCTGCGATGGTGTCCCAGTGTTGCTGTGCCATCTGGGCCAGCCGGGGTTCCCTTCACCCAGAGGTTGGCTGCCCAACACCAGCTGGACCGGCGTCCACTTCGTCCCCACTGCTGTCCCCCTCCTCGACCTCAACGGCTATCCCACAGTCAGTGGCCATGTTGTGCAGGATACAGCAGGCCAGGAATAGCCCGCAGGCCTTTGAGGGGCTGTACTGTAGGGCACTGCCTGATGTGTGCAGGCAACAGAACTGTGCCTTCAGCAGCCCGAACACCCACTCGATGACATTCTGTGTTGTGCCGTGTGCCTCATTGTACTGTTGCTGCACTGGGGTCATGGGGTGCTGGTATGGTATGAGCAGCCAGGGCTGTAGCAAGTAACCACTGTCATCTGTGTGAAGAGGGGAGTCATTAGCATGGTGGTCTGCATCACTGTGCCATGGGCCACCATGGCCATTTCCGATGACACCCCTGCCAGTGCCCCCACCCCCACACGTCTGCACCCATCGTCCAGCGTGCTATGCATACTCACCTACCAGATGGCCAATGGGGATGTCCCCACTCTCGAACCTATGGCACAGTGCAGACTGGTGCCAGATGAAGGCATTGTGTGCTCCTCCAGGGTGCATGGCACATACATTGATTATGCGCCCCCTGGCAGTTGACACTCAGGTAGCCCTTGCGGTTGATGTACACCACCCCCTCTGGGCCAGGTGGCACGCGGATGCCTACATGGGTGCAGTCTATGGCCCCGAGCATGCCAGGCAACCGTGCTACCCTGTGGAACTCCTGCACGTGTGCTGTGCGTTCTGCCTGTGTGCTGGGGAAATAGATGTACTCTGCAGCATGTGGCAGCAGTGCCCTAAGGAACTGTGTGAGTAAGTGTGATGTGGCTGACTGGGTTATGCCTGTCGTGTCCCATGTTGGTCTCTGGAAGGTGCCCATGGTGAGCAGGCACATGATGGCTGTGACCTTCATCTCCACAGACAGTGCATGGCTCCGTCATGTGGGTGCCTGCATCTCATCACTGCACAGCTCACAGAGTTGCCTCAGAATCGCCTGGTTCAGGTGGTACCGGCCCACGATCTCAGTGTCACTGTACTGTTCAAAGGTGGTGTGTGCTCGGTACAGCCTGTTCTGGGCATACCACTGATGGGCCCTTCCGGGGCCGTACCTCCCTGCTGCCTGCCTTTTCACACCCCTCATTACCGCCTCCATCTGGAAGGTGGCACTGGCCATGTCCCTGGCTGGTGTCCCCCCCAGGCGGCTGTCTACCTGGTCCCCCCCACTGTATGTTGCTGGCGCTGCCCCTGCACCGGGTTCACCTCTGGCTGTTCACCTCTGTGTGCCCTACCTCTTACCACTGCCCTCCGTCCTCTGTGGCACTCTCAGGCCCTTTTACACACACACACACACACACACACACACACACACACACTCCTTCTGTCACTCATGCACACCTCCGGTGAGCCCTGTCCTCCTCCTGGCCACACCTGCCCCCTGCTTCCTGTGTTGCCTCCCTGCCACTCTGTCTCCGTGCTCCCACCTATGGGTTCTCTGTGGTGCATTCTTCCTCCCCTCTCTTGCTCCCTTTTATTCTGGCTCATTTCCACTGTCGCGCAACTTCCACTTGCTCTGCTACTGGGCACGTTGCCTACTCATGAATATTGCACTGCGCACATTATTCCTGGTTCTGCCCCCTGCAGTTGCGCATGCATTCATTTCTGTTGTGCTGCAGCACATTGCATGTTGTGCTGTGCTGCCATTCCCACTGAATATCGGACTATGGCGCATTTCCGCTCTTGCGTGGGTGCATCCCTATTGCACATGGCGTAACTGCTCTGAATATCCCACCCTCAGTGTTCAATTATTGTTACTGTTCCATCTTGATGTAGGTTGCATCCTGAATTCCTCCCAATTGCTGATTGTTGTATTTTACATTCTGTTTTCTGACCTATGCTGTATTGTACTACTACATTTTGTATCGTATACTCCCAGTGTAATTGCTTGTTATGTATTTTCTTGTATGCATCTCCCTGTTCCCCTTCCCCTCCAGGTCGCACCCGGAGATGAGCAACTTGTTGCTCAGTGTGCCTTCCTGGTGAAACATTTCAATAAATAAGGTTCGAGCAGAAAGGCCTAATCTGCTGGCAGATAGTATGTTAGTATGTAAATAAATACATGAAAAAATAAATAAATGTATTTTACTCTGGGACTTTCAAGGACAACACATTGTGTGGCTGCAGTTGATAATTATTATGAACACACGTCCAGTCAATAACCAATGTTGTTTTCTTCTATTACTTGATGACAAGATCTCAAGCTTTTTGTATAGATCTCAATGAAATATACTGTATCTATTCTACTGTTAGCAGCATACCACATCTACACAGTTTATTGTATAATTAGCCCAGCATCAGCAGTGCTGTTTTTGTTGCATGTTTATAAAATATATCTCCATAGTCTTTTGCAGGCAGTAACTGTTATTATCTTCGTATTGGCCTGTTGGGTTAAGCAAGCACTATTTCTGTATATTACACCCAATTTTGCTATTGTGTTTTTAATAACGTTCATTAAGGTTACCCAGAAACTTTGATTTGCATCAGTTATTAGCCCCAGATGTTTAAATTCCTTCAGTTTTTCCAGCGTTTACCCATTTGATGTTTTTTTATTCATTTCTCCTTCCTTCACTCTTGATTTTTTTAACTAAAAAACATTTTGTTTGCTTTTGTCTCATTGATCACTGGCTTTGACTCCAGGATCCATCTTTGCAGGTTATCAAAGACACACTGGGATACCTGGTTCAGTTGTTCCATGGAATCTGTATTGTAATAGAGGATCATGTCACATGTATATAGATGTACTGAATTATTCACATATGGCTGGGAGCTGGTTTATAAACAATGAACACATCAGGTTGCCCCGGACAAAGCCCTAAGGTACCCCTGGACTAATACACAAGAGGGGAAGTAGAGCCCATAATGTCAACTGATTGTTTCCTGTCTGATAAACAACTTTGAATCCATTCTATTGTATCCCAGAGAAAGTTCAGTTGTTTAACCTAAACAGCAGGAGCTGATGATCAAGCAGGTCAAACCCCCTAGTAAAATCGATATTAATGGCTCCAGAAGCTGCCTTTATGAAGGTGATTATTGCTAGGAGATTTCACTCTGCTGACATATGCAACAATTAGACAGTATAACACTTTGATAGCTCATTTTCTACAATCACATTCATTTTTATTATCATCCTTGCATCTCTATAAGAATATTACCATAATTTTAGGAAACACCTATGTGTACTAGTATTAATCTTAAGTGGCTGATAAGCACTAGCTATCTCCATTCCTAGGGTGAGCACAATGCCTTTACAATTCACTGCCTGCCTGAGTATCAGTAGCTGGGGGGGGGGGCAAAGTGCTAGAAGTCTGATAACAGTGCAGGAGTGCATGCCCACCCATGTGTGTGCATGCACATTTGCTAGGCAATGGGAGACCAAGCCAGTGTGCCCTGTAGAGTATTACACTGGATTCAGTGTTAGAGGTAGGGAATTAAAGATACGTGCTTGGCCCCTGCTGGACAGGTACTGCACCAGTTACCCCTACCTCAATCACACAGCTAATTGATGCCATTTGGTACCACCCTATTCTGGTTTAGGTCCTAGTGTCAAGGTTGGTATTTACAAGTAAGATTTGGGCCTTGTTAATTGTGATTTTACTGATCCTTGCATATATACTGCTAGTACTTAGAGAGCATATTATAAATGATACATCTGGTTTCTGGACTTCTATTCTTGTAATACAACATCTTTTTAGTTTACTTGCACCATAATGTCCTAATGAAACATCATCCCTCACCATATTTCTTTCACAGGCTTTTGTTATGTAGTTGATAAAACACATTTTTATGTTGACATCCCCAGCTCTATGTCAATTCAGCAATGCAATAATAAGCGACTCAATTTAGTGATATTGTTATGGCGACTCTGCAGTCTGGCACTGAAATATGGGTGACCACCATTAGGCCAGTATGTGGAATGTTTCTATCGTGGTGGGCTTTGTCCCCCACACTCCCCTTTGTGGGGGCCTTGCTCCCCGCACACCACATTACTAAAATATCCAACCCTGAGGTCATAGCACCTCGGGGAAAGGGGCATACATTAGTCACTCTAACGGTGGTTGCCCATATTTCCAGGCGCTGTAATCATTATTAAAGTGTCGCTTAAATTGGTATCGCTGTTTTTGACTCATTGAATTGACATGCTACAGACATCCCCAATACTGTCTCCCATGTTGATTCTGTCCCCAATCCCATTTCTTTTAAATCCTTGTACATGCTATCAAACATATAGTTTAAAGTGACTCTGTCAACCTCATTTGGCCTCAAAATATCCGTCGTTTAAAAAACACATTTCATGATTGTTCTCATTCTGTTGAGACTACTGATGTAGCTGGTTGCTTGATTCAGACTCCTTTTTCCTTTTAAAAATTAAAAAACTGAGTGTCAATCATACTGGTGGTACCACACCAAAACATGTTTGTTTACATTTCTTGACCAACCATAACCGCATCTTTCCTGGACTCAGGAGCACCCTCAACACTATCTAGCCACTGATCATGCAGTGGGAGTAGAGGAGACTATTGTTATCATGAGTAGCTTGCACTGTTTGAGGGTGTTTCTAATGTTTAGAAAGTATGCAGTAAGCTTAGGTAAACAATATGGAGCAAAACAAGGCAGTGTATAGCTATACATTCCCATGCATTTCAATTCTAGTAAGCAAGGAGGCAGATTAAACAACTAGCAACACCAATTAATTTTAGAGAAAGTAAGTAATCATAAAACGTGGGTTTTTACCCAGAAATAATATGATGTAAAAAAGGTTGACAGGGTCCCTTTAAATTGTGAATAATAATAGTCACAATAGTAGTAATAATAGTGATCAGTTACTTGATCACCCTGCTCACCCCTGTTGCTCAGTCCAGCCACCACCTCTGCTTCCACTCTGGTAATGGATTCTTTGTTTCTAGATGGAAACAGAATGCTGTCCAACTTATTTCAGTCATAAACTCCTACAGGTTTGGAACAAACCTTTCCTTGCGAAATAGCCCACCCACCAGCACTGCCTCAGCCAAACAGCTCCTCCAAAGCCTAATTTTGTCCTATTCTGACTGCACCTGGCAGTGCATTTTTTCACTCTTGCTATACAGCTGCTCTAGATTGTTCCTCTCTTTGATGAACATGCCTTGAAATGTGTAACCTATGTACTGATATTGTACATAAGTTTGTAGTATTGTTTATTATTGTTCCTCTATCACCCCCGCCTGGTCATATCTGTAAATGATATTGTTATTGTATCTCTGTAAGTGTACCTGGTGAAACAATATCAAATAAACCAACAAATTAGTAACAATACAGTAATAATAATAATGATAATAATGTGCCATTGTTAAATGCTGACAGCATGTTGAATAATGTTCCTATTTCACTAGATGAGGCTCCAGCTGGCATCTTCATTCTGTCCAAATCATTTTGTAAGGTCCTTATTTTATGGATACACATGATTGAACTTTGATGGAGACGAATATCCCAATTGTCTCTTCTGGGTGATTTTTGACCAATTCTAACCCCCAAACCTGAAGGAGGCTTTGTGTATCCAACTTCCATAAAGTACCACCACAGATGATTTATCATCTTTTCATCTTATTGGCCCCTTGTACTCAAAGAGTCTCCATCTCAAGGGCTCGGTGGTCTTTCAAATGTACATTTTATTACAAGAGCACTGTAGTGTATATAGACTATATGTATTGGGCTGGCAGTATAGACTAGAGGTTAGAGAAATGAGGTGTGAATGAGCTTGATACATCCAGCAGACCAGACCTTGGTTTGATTCTCATAACCACTTGCATACTATGTGACTTTGAGCAAGTCACTTAGCTGTCCAGTGCTCCCAGGTCACCCCTGAAAACAGGCACTTATACCTAGTGGGCCTTACCCGATTACCAAAAGACTAAAATAAATTAAAAAAATATATTGAGTCACATGTGATATGGTCCCTTATGATATGTTTTACACTGTTGGCTGTGTTTTTTGAAAATATCTTTCTCACCCTTGTTTGAATATTGTGCACATCTTTAAAATGGATATTTTCCCCATTTTAGTAGATCAAGCAGTAGTTGTGGTTTCTGGTCTTTGGACAGGGGTGTACAGTATGGACTAACATGTCATTTATTGTGCCGCTCCCCCATTGTTTGTGAGGAGCTGAGATGGTTGTAAACTAAGAGATGGAGGTTGGAACATTCTTGGCAGAGTTTGCAATTGGTGGAGAACAGATTGGCACTGAGGACTCACTCTGGTGAATATCAGTGGGTTATCATCCTAAAAAAGACAAAGTACCTGTCAAGAGTGACTGATGTGAGGAAGAATCCTCCAGCTTAGCTCTTTTGCACTGTAAATAAGTTCTTAAATCCTTCCTGACTATCGTTCAAAAGAATATTGTCTGCTGAAAAATGTGAGAAATTCAATTGATTCTTTAGTCGACAAGGTGTTCTAATTATGGACTGGGATCACCTCAAGGGACCTGTCAGGGGCTAGCAGTAATCATCCTGTGATGGACTTGTGCACTGTGTGTAATATAGGGTCACATATTTTCAGGTCAAGTTTGAACTTGCACTATATCCTGGTTCACTGTTTCTACTAAAAAGCCAGCCTATCATTTCTGCAGGTTGGAAATGCCTGTTTAGTTTTCTGCAAGCTATGTCATGTAATTTCTACTGTTCAAAGATGTAGAGGTACACTTGGTTTTCCTAGGTCTAGTGTAAGGATACAATGTTATCTGGAACCTTGTCTAGGAACAGACCAGATAAGTTGTGCTGAATATGCATAAACACATATGTCATAAGTAATATAAATTTTATTCAATGGAGGGTTATGAAACATTAGTGCTCCCTGGAGTTTTTTGTTATAGAACCAATGTGTATTAGAATGTACTGAACTAGGGCAGAGTTCAAACTCCATTTTGTTCCTAGCAGAAATACAAGCACAAGTCAGCTTAGCCATCTTAATGTCTGATGACATAAGAGGAAAAATGTTTGCTCTGTAAAATGTACTTTCAGTTGTGCTTACACAACTGGATGATATGTATGCTTGAGTGACTTTGATACGTTGTGGCTATTTGCCTCTATATTCGTAGGATATACCACCCTGTAGGGGTACGACACAAGGAACCATAGGGGAGGGTTCCCCCTCTGTAGGTGCCATGGGAATGATTCCCTTGGCTAAAGGTAGCTTGGGAAGAAGCCCAAAAAGAATACCTCAAAGGGTGTCGAGCATTGAACAGGCAAGAATTCAGAAGGTATCTAGACCAGAAATAAATGCAATGGACAGAAGAATGAGAAACGGTGAAGACAATGAAGGCAGGGAAATAGATGAGATGCAGAAGGTTGACTTCCTAAGGAGAGAGGGAACAGCCAGGACCACCATCTGACTACATCCAACAGTGGAACCTAACCAAGGAACCTATGAAAGCACTACACTCTAACTAATATTATGACCATTGGCACAGAGGGGGGGAAACCCCCCCAGGAGGAGGAAAATTCTGGGGATCCAAGGCCTAAGTTGCCTGCCCTCCAGGTTGAATGACAGTTTGATTATGGATGACTCCACTATAGCAATTTAAGTAGAGATCAAGGAAGGAGGAAACGTCCAAATAAAGAGGAAGCACTTGCTCTGTCTTTTTAAATAGACAGCTGTTGAGGGATGCAAACAATATCTGCAACTAGATGTTCAAAGCCATAGAGGAAGTACGATGATAGAAAAGACTAGAAGGCTTGAATGGTTGAAGGCGAGACATGAAATTAACTATGAATGATGATGGAGAGAAGCCTGCCAGCCCCTAGTGAAGGGGTGATAGACATAAAGGCATGTCTTCAAGTGGAGAACAGGTCGAATTGAGGTAGCATGGATCTGAGAGGGTTATGCTCAAGTATTCGATGTGATGGAATAGACCCACATAGAGGTCAGATGAGTGAGAGATGCCCGGATGCAGGTATGAGAAGACTGATGGTGATAATTACCATAGGAGTGTGGTCGATGAGGTAGCATAAGACCCAGTGGGAAATATGCTTGATTAAGCAATGTGAATGATTCAACACTGAGGTCAGACTGAGCGAAGGAGAACAAGACCAGACAGACTATAGTAAGAGGAGTAAATGAATGGGGGGGGTGATGTTAGGATAGGCAAAACCCCAAAAGAAGCAAAGGAGGTACAGTAACATGGGACTCGATGAGAGGCATGCCCAATTAAGTGATAGAAATGATTAGACCCCAAGGTCAGACAGAGGGAAAGAGAGCCGGACTCAGCACCTAGACACCAGCTGGATGATGGGCAAAGAATGATATGAATAGTGAAGGAGATGGCAGAATAGGGAAAACCCCAAAATAAGAAAAGGTTGGATAAGGAGCAAAATGGAGAGTTGACAACATGGGAGAAGGAGGGGAGCCCAAAAGAAAACAATGCACTCAAAGGTGAAATTGAGGTGAGCATAGTATCAGCCAATACAGGGAAAGCACAGATAAAAGGCATGAAAGAGCACAGAAAATGGGAGCCAGTGGAGTCACTTACCCAAGGCTCAGAAAACGTGCCAGGCACAGCAGCAAGACTGGGAGCCATATGGTAGAAAACCCAGACAGAAGGTTGAAATGCAGTGGAAGTCCACCCACAATGCGTGAAAGAAGCTGCAATGGCCAAGAAGGCCAAAACCAGCAGGTCGCATCCCTCTAAAACAGTAAACAGGACAGACGGGGCAGCAGCACAAAGGAGCATCATGGAAGGAAAGCCCTAGTAGACAGGCAAGGTGGAAACACAGGATGAGAGGTACAAAACAGCACACCCAAGGGAAGCAACAGATCACGGTACATGCCCCTGGACCCAGAAGTGTAGTGATAGGAGCATCAGAGTGAGTAGGTGCTGGGAGTGGCCTCTGATGGCTAAACGATGTGGCAGCAATAGCCAGGAGACACAGCAGACAAGTGAGGAGGATAGGCAGAAATTCCAAGGAGCAGTGGGGCAGATGCAGTGACCGAAACTGGAGCAAGTAAGAGAAGCTGAGAGGGCAGCAGAATGATGCCGTTGATGAGGGCAGCACACCAGGGAACCAGAAAGGAGCAGGAGGGGGTGGGGAACAAGGGGAGAATACGGACAGAAAAAGGTGAAGAGCCGGATACTGGGGGAGATGAGGACAAGCGGCAGATAAAGGAGGTATGGGGAGGGAGGAACACAAGAGAGGGGAGGGAAGAAATTAGCACAATGCAAGACAGATGCCAGGGATGAGGGATGAAAAGCCGCCAAGGCAACAAGCGAGGGGTGAAGCAAATGGATGGATGGAGGCGACCACGGGAACGATATCAGGCATAAAGCAGTCAAGCGGGGGGGGAGGAGTGATGCCTACAGCCGTAACGAAGAGAAGAATCCTGGTACAGTCCAGGAGGAGTGGCCTTTTAAGGCTTGATGAGGGAGTGACGTAGTTGCTCCACCCATTGAACCTCAGGCTTAAAGCCTTCTCATTATAAAAATATGATCCTTTCTTGTGAGAGTTGCAGTATTGCTTAACATCCAACAATGCCATTAAGAACTATGTTATTTTGATTATCTCATGCCATCTAGAGATGTGGTATGTCTCAACAATACCATCAAGATGATATTTCAACATTTATTGCCATCATCATGTCACCTGTAAGCAACACATTTTTCGACAGCAACTCTGAGTTACCGGACACCAAGAGAAAGACAACAGCATGCAGAATCCTGTGTCCTCTACCATGCCTCAATATCATGATGCAACAAGTCGTTCAGGAACAAGACTCCCATCAGCTGCAAACATCTGCACTGGATCAGACAATTAAGGGAGAGGATGCCAGCAAGCATCACTCCCTTCCCCCATGAACCAGTTAAAAATAAGTGTTTGTCAATAACTGTAAGCACTTACCAAATAAATTCCCTAGCTAATGTCTCATCTTCGGCAAGAGACTAAGAGGACTGGAAGTGAGATTTTAATTGGGGGGGGGGCTGCAGGTTCATCAAGTGGCTAATGTGCATGCATGTTGCTAAGAACTATATAAACTGCCATAATCTGGTGTGGTTGTATGCCAAGCTGAAATTGGGACTGTTGCATTGAGGGTATCAGCTAAAAAGGAATTGTTTCCAGCAACCCCTCTTCCAGGGGGCAGCTACATTCCTGCCAGTATCATCATGTTCTCTTAACTGCACTGGCACGAATGTAATTGAAAGAGACTGTTGCTTAATTACTTACTACTTGCTTTTATATCATCTTTTTCTTTTCAAGTCTGTTGCTTAAAATAAAACCTACTTAATGGTCCAGTATGGGTTTCTTGTATCCTGATTGCCCCATGAAACTCACAACATTGTAGGATTTATGTGAGGTCCACTCCACTGGGATTAATATTTGCTCTTGGTCTAGTATAAAGTAAATCATGTTGCCGCCCACACATTTGGCAATCAAGTTGAGGTTTGGTTAACTAAAACTGAGTCATATCACTCACAGCAGCCCACTTCTCTGGGGGGAGTTGCATCCTGGTTTTGGATGAGGAGGAATTCTAGGTGATCTCAGGTTGCATCCCACTTACTGGTTATTGTATCTAGGACCCATCTGGTAGCTTAGTGGCTGCAGGGGAACCCTTAGACCAAATTTGTTTTGGAAATCAACAGTTCCTAACTGAGGAAAGGAGATTCCTGGCTGCCCTTAAAAGGTGGTGGTAAAACCCCCTCTAAAGAAATCATCTTTGCATCCAGACCTTCTTAATTACAGACCTGTCTTGAGCCTTATTTTCTTTAGGGAAGATAGTCGAGAAGGTAGCAACATCATAGCTGGAGATGTACCTAGAAAATTTCAACATCTATGAGCTTATCCAGTCAGGATTCCAGCTGTGTAACAGCATAGTAACAACTCTCATCAAGGTGTTCCTTGATCTCCTCACTGCACGGGACAGCGGATATTGATTCGTCTTGGTGCTTCTTGATCTCTCCTCCAGGTTTGACATGCTGGATCATGAGGTGCTTTTGGATTGTCTGACACTCAATCTGGGACTCATTAGCATGGTTTTATACTGAAGGAAACTGATTTTATTGAACCTTTAAAGTTTTTGGAGTGGGATGCCCCTATAATGTAGTTCCAGTACTGAAGCCAAACAGTTGAGTACCCCTTTTCGGTGACTATAAATCAACTGTTAACCAAGTTGTCTCAGTTAGTTCAGTGCCCAGTTCCAAAGACTGAGGACTTGTTTGCACTTATGGCTGGGTGGAACTTGATCACAAAGTTAGACATGAACCATGCTTATCAAGAACTGGTTTTGGAGGAAGCATCATAGAAACATAGACAAAGATGGCAGAAAAAGACAGATGGCCCATATAGTCTGCCCATGGTTCCCTATTCAACTCCAGGACCTAATGTCCATCCAGGGTCTTAGCCCTCTCCATCCACAACCAGTCCCCTCCCAGTTTCTGTCACCCCAAGTAATCACTATACCCTTCACTCTGTCCCAACCATGCTTGAAGCCATTAATTG
Organism: Neoceratodus forsteri; assembly: GCA_016271365.2. Lineage (NCBI taxonomy): Eukaryota > Metazoa > Chordata > Ceratodontiformes > Ceratodontidae > Neoceratodus > Neoceratodus forsteri. The sequence goes on from CM057458.1 coordinate 537,248,135, forward strand.
TTTTAGCTCCTACCACCTTGAGTTGTAGACTGTTCCATGGTGCCACCACTCCTTCTGTAAAATAATACTTCCTCATGTCCCTCCTGATCCTCCCTCCTGCTAGTTTCCACTTGTGCCTTCGTGACCTTGAGATGGTACTGATTCTAAATAATTCCTTGCAGTTCACATTGTTTAATCCTTTCTGGATCTTGAAGATCTCTATCATATCTCCCCCATTCCCTTCTGGTCACCAGTGAGTACATGTTCTATGCCTTAGGACACTCCTTGTATGACTTGCCCTATTGTCACTGAGTACAAATGCTATGCAATATTAAATACTCATGAGGGACCGTTAAAAAATATAATTGGTAACCATTTAGATTGTCCTTAGCCCCCAGTTTTCCAGAGGATCATGGTGGGTTGCTTCAATGGATCCCATAAATTCCAGTATATCTGGATGATATAGTGATCACAGGAACAACATAAATTGAACATTAACAGGAATTTGACACAGCCCCACACAACAGATTAATAAAGTTAGCCAGCCTGGAAGTGGGTCCCAGGGTAGTAGCCTGAATAAAAAATTTCATGAACAACAGGACACAGAGGAGAATAATAGTAAATGGAGTCCACTCCAAAGAAAGGGGGGTTACTAATGGGGTACCACAGGGTTCAATACTAGGACTGGTCTTTTTAATGTCTTTATAGGTGACATTGTGGAGGGAATGGAAGGAAAAGTATGCCTGTTTGCAGATGACACAAAGATCTGCAACATGGTTGATACACAAGGGGGAGGAGTGAAAAGGATGAGAAGGGACTTGGCAAGGTTGGAGGAATAGTCAAAAGTATGGCAGCTTAGATTCAATGCAAAGAAGTGCAAAGTAATGCACCTAGGAAACAAAAACCCAGTGGAAGAGTACACAATGGGGGTCAAGTCCCAGCTGAGGCACTCACTTCTTTCTCACCTCTGTTTGTATGTGTTCCATAAATATGTACACCGCACTCCTGTGCAATGGATATTGGGATGCATAGGGAGAGGCATCACCAGTAGAAAACAGGAAGTTGTTATCCCTCTGCACAGACAGTTGGTGAGACCCCATCTGGAGTACTGCGTGCAGTTCTGGAGACCCCATCTCCGCAAGGACATAGACAGGATGGAGGCAGTCCAGTGGAGGGCAACTAAAATGGTGCAGGGTCTGCACCAGAAGCCATATGAAGAATGACTAAAAGAGATTAATATGTATACCCTTGAGGAAAGGAGGGAGAGGGGTGACATGATAGAAACTTTCAAGTATCTCAAAGGAATCAACAAAGTCCAATAGGGTAGCATCTTTCAGAAAAAGAGATGTGCAAGAGCAAGGGGACACAATTTGAAGATAGAGGGGGGATAGCTCAGGGGAAACATGAGGAAGTATTTTTTCATGGAGAGGGTGGTGGACACATGGAATGGCCTTCCTGAGGAGATCACATGGTCAAAAACAGTGGAGGAATTCAAGAATATATGGGACAGACATAAGGCAATTCTGGTGGGGGGGTAGAAAAAAGTGGGCTGTTGGTTAACTAGGATCTGCAGCTTATCCAATAGGTAGGGAAATGGGCAGACTGGGCGGGCCAGGCGGTCCTTATCTGTAGCCAAAGTCTATGTTTCTATGACTGTTGAGTTAAAGAAAGTGATGGAAGCAGGAATATACTTAAAAAGGGATTATTGCATTTTTTTTGTATCAGAAGTAAAATGCCAGAATCACAAAGTGGATACCCAGGAGTTGTACCAGTGCAGAAGAAATCACAGTTCAAGATGCTCCTGCATCTATATCAGTTTCTGAACTGAAAGTATATTTGGGCCTGCTGAACTATTGTGGCATTTTTTTACTGAATTTGTCTACCTCCCACACATCATTGTATTTTTTACTGAAGAAAGAAGTGAAGTGACATTGGTGCCTGCCTCAGGACATTCCTTCAGCTTACCTAAGATATCTTCAGAGATTTTGGTACATTATCAGACTGACAAGGATCTGATCCTCACATGCTATGCATGCCTGTATGTAGTTAGAGCAGTTTTAGCTCATAGTGTGTTAGATGGTCTATTGGCGGTGCTGGACCTATCGGGATTGTTGGGTGAATGTATGAGTGTAGAGGATCTTGTACTGGCCTATAATAGGGCGGTGGGAGATGCCCTGGACATGATTGCTCCTGTTTTTATTCGACCACTCACTCTTTGCCCAAGGACACCTTGGTTTGATGGTTCCTTGAAGGAGTTGAGGCGAGTTGGTCGAAGGAAGGAGAGAGCATGGCAGAGGTCCAGCCTGGATGCTGACAGGCTTAGATTAATGGAACATTATAGGGCTATCAATCAGAAATCACCCGTAAGAAGGCAGAATTCCTGTCCAGAGAGATTTCTGCTGTGCAGAATTGACCAGCTCAGCTCTTCTGGACTGTTGACAGATTGTGCAGTCCAATCTGTCCAACCCAGAGGAGCCTTTTCTCAGGCTAAATGAGAGGAGTTTGCTCGATTTTCAGAAGATAAGGCTGCCAGCATCAGGTCTGGCATTGGCCTAGCTCTCCATATGAGGGATTGTGGAGGTCTGTGGGAGGTGGTGAGCACTCAGTCTGTCTGGATGGACTTTAGCTAGCCAGAATTCACAGACATTATGAAGATCATCCAGACTCTGCACCCAACCAGTTGTAGTTTGGATCCAGGCCCTACATCCCTATTAGTGGATTGCATAGATGTTATCTGCCCGATCCTAGCTGAAATTGTCTGGAGTTCCTTGGAAAAGGGGGGTCTTTCCTGATCCCCTCAAGGAGGTGGTCATATGACCACGCCTTAAAAAAACCTCCTTGGATCCAGAGTGTCCAGCTAACTACCGGCCTGTCTCTAACCTGCCTTTTGTGGGTAAAGTTATTGAGAAGGTGGTTGAGTTGCAACTGGATGATCACCTTGTGACCCATGATGTCTATGATGCTCTCCAGTCTGTATTTAGGAAGAGACGCAGCACTGAGACTGCGCTTGTCTAAGTATTGAATGACCTCCTAATAGTGAGAGATTGAAAGGCTCGTACTATCTTGGTCCTTCTTGATCTCTCTACAGCATTTGACATGGTGTGCTTTTGGAGTGCTTGTGGCTTCTTTGTGGACTGTTGGATATAGTCCTTGAATGGTTTCAATCCTTCCTCATGGGCAGGTCTCAGAAGGTGGTCACCGGAATTTATTCCTCTGACAACCCCCCCCATCCTGCAGAGTACTGTAGGGCTCCATATTAAGACCCATGCAGTGTATATGCTGTCATTAGGAGATATCATAAGGCAATACAGTTTGAGTTTTCACTTGTATGCAGATGATACTAAGCTGTATATGTCCTTTCTACCAGTACAGGTTGATGCAGTCTCTGTGCTAAACAACTGTCTCGCTGAGATCAAGGACTGGATGAGAACCAGCTGGCTGAGACTGAATCCAAATAAGACCAAAGTGTTGGTAGTGAACCCAGGTCATCTGGGGGTGGGGTTTGGGGGCTAGACAGGCATCAGACTTATGGCGTGATGGTGTTCAGCTCACTACCTCAGACTGGGTGCATAAACTGGACATTATTTTTGATGATGACTCGACCCTGAAATCTCAGATGTCAGCCGTGGTTAAATCCTAATTTTGCAATCTGAAGAATATCACCTGTGTGAAACACCTGGTTCCTCCAGATGATAGTCCAACATTGGTTCACACCTTCATCACCACCCACCTTAACTACTGCAATGACCTCTACCTAGGTCTTCCTGGGGTTGATATCTGCCACCTGCAGGTAGTGCAGAAAGTTGTGACAGGCTTCTGACTGGTACATTGAGGGCCAGTCATATTACACCTGCGCTGTGCGAACTGCACTGACTGCCTGTTCAGTGGCAGATCACCTTTAAGGTTGGTTTGCTAACCTTTAATGCCCTACATGAACAGGGACCCAGCTACCTGCATGATATCTTTAATCCCTACTGCCCCCTCTGTCCTCTCCAATCTGCTGATGAGGGATTGCTAGAGATTCCCAGGGTTCATTTAAAAACTTCTGGTGCCCCTGTTTTCTCCTTTGCGGCACCTACCCTGAGGAATTCTTTACCTCATTGGTTAAGAGAATGTCTGACTGTTGATAGATTCAAAATTGAGTTGAAAACATCTTTTTAATCTAGCCTTCTCAGGTGGATTTTATTTCACTGTATATTTATTGTTTTATTGTAAATTTTAGGTTCATATATTGTATTTTAATTGTGAAGCACCTTGATTTTGGAAAGGTGCCATATAAATAAAGATTTGATTGATCAGTTGATGGTTCTGTAAAACCAATAGTATTTATGTCCTGGGTACATTCCCTCTTGAATGGAATTATTCTCAACTGGATTGTGAAGGGTCAGCTGTAATATATGGAGTACAAAAATTCCTCAAATATATTTATGAGTGCACTGTGCACTCTGATGAAGCCCTGCCTAGCCAAGGTGAAATCTGAGGTTTAGTTGCTGGCTATGCTGGCGTGGCAGTTGTTGCATATGGACTGCTAGATTCAGGGTATCTTTCCTATGCGTGTGTCTCTACCAGCCATTAGGCTCAATTGTATGTATTTTTTACTACATTTTTGTTATATTGTTTATTCAGCACATTTTGTAGCAAGAGTGTTGGCTTTCTAGAGCTTTAGATATTGCACATAATACATACATAGCCATGGGGAGGTGGGTGCACCGTTAGTTTTTGTATTCTCAGTAGTTCTGTTTGAATTGGAGCACCACCAAGTTTCCCTATGGTGGATGCCTGTCCCTGTTTTTCTGGTATCCACATCTTATGGAATGAATTTAATAAGTTCTCAAAAGCAAGAAAAGGTTGTAGTTTTAAAATATGGGTGGTTCCTCACAAAATTATGCTGGGTGATGCCCATGTTGTGCACCATCATGCAGATGAAGTAAGACAGAGGATATGACAATCTGTGTTCCAGTGACATAAACATCACACTTGTGGATGTCCAGTCAACTGTTTCTTCTAGGGCTGATGGCCAAGGGACAGTAACATCCATGGAGTTTTCCATACCTGCTAATGGAGCCAGTAGACTGATTGTTATATTGGAAAAATAGAAACATAGAATTTGCCAACACAAATGGACCCCCTTAAAATTGAGAATTCAGTACACTCCCTATCCCCGTGACAAATCTTTCAAATATAATCTTTTTTTCTGCCTGAATTGGCCTCTTACTTATTTTATCTCCAATATGAGTAGGGTCTCTTGGTGTTGACATCAGAGCCCGTTAATGAAGTTACCCAGATACCAGGCATCAAGGTGGACCACCCATCAGCTGGATCCCAATTCTTAAATGGAACTGCCTGAAATGGTTTCTTTTCTGTAAAGTGTGATGACTAAATTGGCTTCCTTTAATTATAGTACAATTCCCAAGCAATGTGTAGGCAGTTGGTGAGGAGCTTGCTAATAAGAGAGCAATACATCTCGTAAGCATTAAAGAAACACAATATAAGCAGCTCAACCCTTTCTCATTAAGTCTTTAAATGCATTTTTTGTTTGGGGTGCTACTGCTTATGCATACACCAGTTAAAACAGAGAATTCAACACACACCCTCCCCATCATTGGCAAACCTTTCAAATATTATATTATATTTCTTCAGGTTGAATTAACCACATACTTATCTCCATAGGAGTGGGGGTCTCTTGGTGTTCACATCATGTTCTCTTCCTAATCTGTCTCCGCAGACCCTAACTGGCCTCTGGAGACCCTTGCATGCTGCTTGTTTTCTAATACACTCTATGTCTATCATACTCATGCTTGAAGGCCCCCACTGTTTCAGCCTCCACCACTTCTGCTGGCAGTCTGTTTCAAACATCTATGACCCTTTCAGTGAAGAAATATTTCCTCACATTACTCGTAAACTCCACCTCTCTAGCTTCATTGCATGTCCCCTAGTTATGGTGCTCTTTCTCATTTGAAACAAAATTTCTTCCCGCACCCTGTTCAACCCTGTGAGGTACTTGTAGGTTTCTATCATGTCACCTCTCACTCACCTCTCAAGAGTGCACATGATCAGATCCCTCAGTAGTTCCTTGTGGGGCTTCTTGTGTAACCCCAGCACCAGTTTACTCACCCTCCTCTGGACTGCCTCCTCCCTGTCTATGTCCTTACTGAGGTACAGCCTCCAAAACCAACATGGGCAACCAAGCAATACAGGGGCAACACCACCTCCCTCCTCATGCTGGATATACCCCTTCCTACACAACCCAGAATCCCACTAGCCCTACCCACTGCTTTGTCACATTATCCTTTCACCTTGAGGTCATCAACTATGATAGCCAAAGGTCCCTTTCCTGTCTAGTTAGTGCCAGTACCTCCCCCTCATTCTATATTCAGCGCTTGAGTTCCTATGCCCTAGGTGCATGATCTTGCACTTTTTGGCATTGAGCCCCAATTACCATGCTTTAGACCTGTCTTGTTTCCCCAGATCACTGCTCATTCTCTCCAACCCCTCGTCAGTGTCCATCACATTGCAGATTTTGGTATCATCTTCAAAAACGCATATAGCTTCCCTTCCAGTTTTTCAGTAATGTTGCTTATGAAAACGTTGACGATAATCAGCCCCAGTACTGAGCCCTGTGGCACCCCACTGGTCACGTCTCCATCATTTGAGTGAGTTCTGTTTACCACCACCCTCTGTCTCCTTTCCATTAACCAATTTCAGTTCCAGTTCTTTACTTTGGATCTCATTCCAAGGCTGCTCAGTTTCTTTATCAGCTTTATGTGTGGCACTGTATTGAAGGTCTTGCTGAAGTCCAGCTAGGCCATATCCACTGCCTTCCCCTGGTCTATTTCCCTGGTCACTCATTCAAAGAAATCCATCATATTTGTTTGGCCTGACCTCCCCCACATAAATCCATGCTGTATGTGGTCTTGCAGTCCACTGGATTAAAGACAAGATCCAAGGAATGGCCATGCTTCTCAAAGTTGCTGGCTGGTGCTAAACCGATAGTGAGGTGGCTATCCTCCGCGAACACAGTCAAACTCAGAACTTGCTAGCACTAAGAGAAGAAAATAATGCATGAGACTCCTGTTGTAGTTTCAATGCTTTACTGCTTATATAACTTCATTTCAAAATCATTCCACAATGGGGACCCCCTTGAAGACTCGTGGAGTCGAGGTGCTAGGTGTTAGTTGCTACACTGCTGAGGTCTGTTATACCTTGCTACTTACTGCTCCGTGCTGTTATTTTGTACCCATTGTGGAATGATTTTGAAATGAAATGAGTTATATGAGCAGTAAAGCATTGAAACTACAACAGTAGTCTCATGCATTATTTTCTTATCTAAGTGCTACCAAGTTGTTGGTTTCACTGGATTAAAGATACTCAACCAGTCTTTCTTTCAGCAGGGTTTCCATTAGATTCCCCACCATTGATGTAAGACTGACCAATCTATAGTTGCTAGCCTCCTCCCTGTTGCCACCCTTATGTAGAGGGACTGCATCAGCTTTTCTCCAGTCCTCTGGAACCACACTTGTTTCCAATGAGCTGTTGAACAAGGCTGTCAGTGGGGCAGCTAGTGCCTCCTTGAGTTCCTTTAGAACTTTTGGATGGCTCTCATCTGGTCCCATAGTATTGTCCACCCTCAGAGCTGCAAGTCCCTTCTGGACTCTTTCTTTAGAAAATGGACTTGCGTCCACCTGCCTCCTATTCCTACCATTCCCTGGTGGACTGTCCCCCTTCCCTGTACTCTGAAGACTAAGCAGAAGTATCTGTTCAAGATGCCTTTTTTCTTGATCCTCACTATCCCTCCCCTTGCTTTCCTCTTCTCGCTTATGTATCTGAACAAAGTTTTATCCCCGTTAGTGACCCCTTTGGTAATTCTTTCCTCTATCTACAACTTTGCTCCCCTCAACATGTTGCCTGCTTCCCTCTGTTTTATTAGGTGTTCCTCCCTGTCCTCCCCTCTCTATGTTTCCTTATACTCAATGAATGTCACCCTTTTATCCTTCACCATCTTTGCTGCTTCTTTAGTAAACCAAACCAGTTAATTTTTCATTCTGCTTTTACTCACTTCCTTCACAGATAGGTTTGCTGCTTTAGATATACCCTCCCTTATTTTTTCCCACTCCCACTCCCACTGTGCAGCTACTCCTCCTTGGCAATCCTCCCATCAAGGATGTTTCTGAGGAAGTCTATTTCTTTAAAACCCATCCTCCTAAAGTCCAGGACCTCATCCTCATGTGGTTAGCCTATGTTCCTGTCTTATCATTAAACAACATAGGACAGTGATCTCTAGTACCCATGGGACTACCCACTGTGACGTCTGCAATGATGTGCCATTTGTAATCATCAGGTCCAGCACTGCTCTGTCCCTAGTGGGTTCTTTGACTATCTGCCTGAGAAAAGTCCCTAGTAGAGAGTTAAGGATTGCTGTACTCCTTGCAGAAACTGCAGTTGGAAGGCTCCACCCCACATCTGGCAGATTGAAGTCACCAACTAGCAGCACTTCCCCTATACTCACCACTCTTATGATGGCTTCCCTAAGTGCCATATCCAAGTCCTGTCCCTATGCTGGAGGCTTGGTACACTACCCTGGTGTAGAAAGTGACCCCCAGAACCAGTCTTCAGGGTGATATGCAACACCTTCAGACCTTCCTTTTCCTCCTGGCCTTGATTCCCTCCCTCACATATAAAACTACCCCTCCTTTCTGCCCTGTCTTTCCTAAACATAGAGAAGCTCAGTATGGTTATGTCACAGTCATAATGCTCTGGGCACCACTACTCCTTAATGGCCACTAAATCCAGGTTGGCCACCACCGTGATGGCTTCTGGGTTTAGAATATTGTTTCCAAGACTACTTGCATTGGTGCATATGGCTCTCTACACCTTCCTTGCCACCTGGTCATTGTCCTGCTTCCCCTTGTTATTTAGGTGCAGGTCAGGAAGTATAGGAAAACCACATCCACTGCAATTCTCTCAAAAGGCACATCTATGAAGGGTAGGGTCATCAGAGACATCTTGTCTTTTTTAGTCACTGGGGCTAGTTTCTGACATTCAGCACAAGAAATGCAAGAGATAGCAACATCTTCATGAATTTCAGGCCAGTAAAATCTGTACAGCAATCTGGCAAGTGTGCGATCCCTCCAAGTGACCATCCATAGGACTATAAAGTGCTATCTGTAACAACTCAGTCATATACTTCTTTGGTATGATCAACTGTTCTATCTATTCCTGCATCTGAGGATTAGCTAAAACTCTGTACAGTAACCCATTGCATTTTTTAAACAATGGTTCACCCTGTTTTTGTTTCACCCACAGCTGCTTAAAATAATCTTGGAGAGACGCATCGTTAGTTTGCTCAGAAACAAAATCACAGTGAGTTAGTTTAGTTTCAGAATTTTCATATATCAATCACTTATGTCCATCAGCCTTTTGTTGCCACTGTTTTTTCAGGTGTCCTCTCTCTTCCTTGGACTTCTAGTTCCTGAAACTGGTCTCAAACAAGTCTGTATCAAAATCACCAAAAGGGAAAGTATCTCCACCATCTAAGACCCCCCCCCCTTTGCCTGTTCCCTTGTCACCACCACTGCCAAAACTGCAGGCTTCACTTCCTCTGAGATTTAATCACAGGTACAAGTAACTTAGGTACTATCCCCACTTTCAATCATCTGTAACATTCCATTAATATTTGGAGTCACTTGGGTGATGGTATGGTATTGAGTGTTTCTGTGGGTGCAGATGGCACCAGTACCTGGTTCTTTTACACAGTGTTTTACTGGCACTTCAACATGCACTAGAGTCTTTCTGCTTCTCAAATCAGTAAGTCCCTTCACAGTCTTATCTCTCACCTTGACATCTGTTAAATACTTGCCCCAATTTGCTAAGGCCAAATCTGCTCCAGTGTTACTCTCCTGATTTTTATAGCAGTTTCTTGTAATATGGACTGGCTTATTACAGTTATAGCAAATGCAGTCTTTTGGATGCAGATTTGGTACCCCTACCATAGAAACATAGACTTTGATGGCAGATAAGGACTGCTTGGCCCACCTAGTCTGCACATTTCCATACCTACTGGATACGCTGCAGATCCTGAACTGGAGTTAAAACAGAAAATGAGGGGATTACTGGTCCTTGGCTGTTACATGGCTACTATGTGGTCTGTCTGGCCATCTGATAGTTCTCAGTCAAAGAAGCTGCATTTTCACCCATTTTCTGGTTGGTGTTCTTTTACCCAGAGCTGCATGTCTGTGGGAAGGATGTTGATGAATTGCTCCAATGCAAATGTGTCAAAGATCTGTGGAACTGTTTTGCTCTCTGGTTGGAGCCATTTAATGTGGAGTTCTCTGAGTTGGGTGAAGACTTCTTTAGGATTGTCGACTGAGTGATACTTCAGGGACTGGAATATTTGCCTATAGGTTTCTCCTGAAATGTCATATCTTCTCAGGATTTCTCTTTTCACAAGATCATAGTTTTCTGGCTGTGCAGTGTCCATATTGCTATAGGCAAGTTCAGCTTTACCTGTTAGATAAGGTACCAGCTTGATATCCTGTTGCTGTTTTGGCCACTGGTAGACTCTGGCAACCCTTTCAAAAGTTGTCAGGTATGCCTTGATATCATCCGAGGAAAAACAATTTTGTGAGTTTAATGTCTTTTAAGTTGTTTGTCTTTTGTTGCTCTGCTGGACCTGTGCTAGATCCTCCAGCTTTGATAACTTTCAAGGCATACAGCTATCGTTGCATTTCTTCCCTTCTGCTCCTGTCACTGCATCTCTTCTCTTCTCTGCTGCTGCTGTCGCTGCACCTCTTCTTTTCTCTACTGTTCCTGTCACTGCATCTCTTCTTTTCTCTGCTTTTCTGTCTCTCTTTGTTGTATAGCCCACCATTTGAAGAAGGCAGACAGTCTTTCAGGTTCTCTCCCTGCCTGTTCTTCTTCCATCACTTGTGCTGGCTGTACAGTCTCAGTTTGGACTTTAGTCTCTGCTAGTTTGGCTGCCATTCTTCTGGTAATTATTCATGGGCTTGCTGTTGCAGGACCCATACCTTTCTTCTACGCTTCCCTGGTACCAGGTTTATTACCCATACATAAAACTCCTGGCTTAGAATATGCATGGTGTAAATTCCACCTAGTATGACACCAGCTGTCATCAAGACAAAGATCAGGAAACATAGAACAACCAGGAGCAGTTATAAAATTCACAGCTAGCATATTCCTATTTTCAATGACAATAATAATAATAATAAAAAAACAGGACAGCTTTAATACAGGCAGTGCAAAACAAAGTTCGTCCTCTGAGGGTATCTTTAATTCTAAATCTCAGCCTCTCTCTCTCCAACAAAAGATTGCTCTTCATAGAAGAAGTCTGTGCCTGGCAATTAACCTCTGCATCCTGAGTTTGTTATAAGACATTCTGTTTCTCATAAAATGTATCAGAACTTTGTCAGTTTCTTTCCTTGCAGGTGCAACAAAATAGAACATTGTGTCCTAGAACTAATATCCTGTTGACAACTCTGCAAAATAGCTAATGGAGGTTAAACTGCATCTCAAAGTTAACTCCCTGAGTTCCAAATAGCTTTTTGCAATAATTTCAACAATATAACTATACACATTTTCAAACCAAGGGATCCCAGTTTTACTTAAAGAGTCACATATATTTTTACAGTCACAGATAAGTAAATGGGAAGAAAAGATAGAAACAGCAAGAAACATCAACTGAAGTCAGGGAGATGGTGGGGGGATTGCAAGACTATCAGAGCAATCAGTTCCTAGGTCTCACAAGAAAATGTGATTGAGCAATCAGACAGACAAGAGACAGAAAAGGAGAGGATAGAACAGATCCTTGCATTTAACTCTTTCTGCATAACAAATGGGACAGGGTCTTCTTCAATCCTGTCACACCCCCTCCCATTCTTTTTTTTTTTTTTTTTTTGCTTTGTTATAGCTCATGAAAGGTGCTGAATTGACAGCACTGGAACCTGAAGTCTTCTATTTATCCACATAACAGGTAAACCATGGGCAATAACAGTGCAAACATACCCACACTGCATTGCCAATGCCCCTCAACCCTGCCATAGAGGGACCACCACATAAGAGAGATGGTAATTCAGACTCCAAGCCCATTCAGTCCTTGGCCTCTCATATAAGATTGATTGCCAACAAGGATGCAAATCAGTGCCAGTTGTGTTGGTGGTTTTGTGATGTGGACATCTGCCCACTGGAAACTGGACATGACCACCACAACTCATTTCACACAGGTCACTGAACAGCCTCCAGGTGATAATGGCTTTTGACCACTACTGACCTGTGCTGGATTTGAACCCTTCACCTGGAGATGAAAGACTCCTTAACCCTCTACCAATCCACTGAACCATCCAATTCCCCATCCTGCTCCCATTCCTGATTATATTTTTCCCTAAAACCATTCTTTGTTTCCTTCAATTCTCTACCCTCTCTTACCTGAGTTCCTCCTCCCCCACTTTTTATTTGTCTTGTCCCCATCTGTGCCTTTCTATGCCCCGGCCCTAGGGGAGGTTTTCTCCCTTTGGGCCTACCCTCCCTGCTACTTCATCATTCAGGGTGGCAATTTTTGCTTCCCTTTATTTTACTGCTTTCTCCCCTGGCTAGTCTAAATGCTCATCCAAGTGCATGTAAACCTCCCACCAAGGACTGTGGTTTCCTTCAGAAAGGATGCAGGCTATCTCCCTTAAAGAGACCCATATTCTTCCAGGCTGGCCATAGTCTCTGATGCAACTGAAGTCCTCCTCCATGCCCCATCTCTTCAAACAGTCATCAAATATCCTAGTGCAGAGTACCCTTGCATCTCCCCAGCCATACACAGGTAACACCTTACAAAAAGCCACTGTGTGTGCTACCTGCTTAAGGCCCCTCCCCAACTCCCTGAAGTTACCCTGCACTGCACTACCCCAACATCTTCCCTTGGCAGGTCATTTGTCCCCAGGTGGACAATAATGTTTAGCTCCCACCCATCTCCTTCTGCCCTAGTGATTCTGTGGATTTTTTTTTTATCACACCCCTATTTTTTGTGCCTTGCTGTGGTGCCTACTGGGTGGGGTATCCAGCCACCAGCCCTACCCACGGGGAGAGCAGCAGGCTTACTCACATGGGGGGGTCAGCACAGCCATAGCCGATCCACTGGAGGGCTCCCCATCCCTTACCAGCCATAGCGGTGTCATACCCGCCCCAGCGCAATTCCACAACAGTCCTCCCTGCAGTGCAGGGCGTGGCCATAAAGCTGCTTGGTTGCGTCCAGCTCATTTTCCAATTTTTTGCCCAGTGGGAGCACAGATGTGCAATGATGTCTGAGCATCGATATGCAGATGTCCACTGTGCTCCCTTCCCTTAGATACACGCACATCTGCAGTGCCGCTGGGAATCCCCAGGGACCGCTAGAGCATGACGTAAGTTCACCCCATTCCCCAGGACTAGGAGAGCAGTCATCTGACGCTCAATCCTAGTCCTCCTCTGCCATCACCCAATGGCCTGGGCTAGTTACCAAACCAGGGTCACCGGCTTAGAGTGAGATATGGCGTCCAGTGCCTCAACCCTCAGCACCACAGGGCCGGACGTGATTCTCTGGGTTTACTCTCCATCCCTCAAAGCTGAAGCACCTCTCAGGCGATTCACCTCCCTCTCCCTTCTTCCCTCTGCTCCCAAGTCTATCCCTATAACAACAGAGTCCCCCACCAACTTCTGATTCCTTCTTGGCTGAGGGCCTCTTCTTCCCTCCTTGGGGCCTTCACTTCTGAGGACCCCCACTTCCTCTCTTTCCACTGTGACAGGTGCCTCCTCTGAGCAGCTTCATCCCATCAGTATGGTGAAGGAATTCTAGAGTGGTATAGGCTGAGGACAGTATACCCTTCCTGCCATCCCCACCTCTCTCCTGGAGCCCACCACAGTTTATCGGTTCTGCCTCAGCCTACCCATCCTCTGGGGAGCAGTTACACCACCAGCTTCCAGTGCCAGCTAACAGGAGTAACAGTGGGACTGGAGTTTCTGACAGGATGAAATGAAATGTTCCTCTTGGGAATGGCACTACCTTCTATATTTATAAGACTAGACCATCTGGTATTTTTCTGATGTAGAGTTTTTCTGTTTTGTATTAGTGGGGTTCAAACCAAAATAAATAGTGTGGTAAATGCTTTACATAATAGAATTAGATTTGTATTTCTAAGTAACTGAAGAACGGCTATTTATTTTTGTTCGTTTTCTCACTGCTATTGCTCAATATAAGTAAAGGAGCAGAGGTGGGAAGGGGGTATGATTGACACATTTAAGTATATCAAGGGTATAAACAAGGTAGGGGTACAGGAGCTCATTCAGGAGAAAAAAAGCATCAGAACTAGAGGACACAATTTGAGGCTCAAGGGTGGGTGATTCAGGTGCAATGTTAGGAAGTTCTTCTTCACTGGGAGGGTGGTCAACCCATGGAATTGCCTGCCCCAGCAAGTGGTGGAGGCCAAAATGGTAAATAAGTTCAAAAATGTCTGGGACAGGCACAAAGGTATAATTTCACAGAAAGGATAGAATTGGGGGGGGCGGAGTTACCTATATCAGGCAGACTAGATGGATTTTGCAGTCCCCTTCTGCCACCAATTTCTATGTTTCTATGTAAACACTTGAAGTGGGAAATATCATAATGTAACTGTAATATGGTAGTTATTAGCAGACAGAGCTAGTGCATGGTAAGCCCTGTATAACTTTTACTAGGTTTACTAGGTTAGATAGGACAAAAGTAGACTGTTGCCCATCGAGAATGTCCCCCACATTGCGGGCCATTAGGTTTAGGGTGGATTTTCTTTTAACCAAATATCAAGACTATTTTTAAATGAGTTTAAGTTATCAATGTTTACCAACTCCTGTGGCAGAGTATTCCAGATCTTAGAAGAACGAGTTGAGAAAAACTAATCCTTTTTGTTCGTATTTGCTTTCTTAACTTCAAGCTGCTTGTTATGAAGTCTGTGAGAATAAGTGATCCCACACTGGTGCATAAGCTCTGGTGATTAATAGGATATCATCCCTACAACTCCTAGTATGCAGTGGGCGAAGGCCTGTTCCCTGAAGTCTACGGGGGTAGTCTAAGGAGGCCAGATGCGGAACCATTTTTGTTGCATGCCTCTGTATTTGTTCAAAGCATGCTATATCACCTTTAAGATATGGATTCCAAAAGGGAGAACCATAGTCCACATATGGTCTAATATATGCTCTGTATAGTGGAATTAAGCATTGTTCAGTCCTAGTAACAAATGTACATTGGATTTTATTAAAAAGTCCATTGGCCATACGGGAGACTTTTGTGCAGCGGTCAGAGGAAGAGAAATTGTGATTCACTAAGATGTCCAAGTCTCTCTCATTGTTCAATTCTTTAAGAGGGGTGTTATTAAGGTGGTAAGTGTGTTTAGGATTCTAAACACACTTACCAACTGTCACAAGGGAGGCTCACAGGAAAGAGGCAGAGGGCACCACAGGGAAAGGAAGCAACTCCTGGTGGGGGACATAATTATTAGGGGTATAGAATTGGGGGGAGCAGGGAAAACTGAAGTAAGGTGCCTGCCTGGTGCCATGGCTTGGAGGGACAGGAAGCGCATCCTTAGGATCATGAGTACAGTTACACGGGAGTCTGACCTGGACGTCATTGTCCACCTAGGGACAAATGACTTGGCTCATCATGAGATTACAGCAGTGCAGAAGGACTTTGTAGAGTTGGGGAGGGGCCTAAGACAAGTAGCACACACAGTATCCTTCTCAGAGGTGCTGCCTGTTAGTGGCATGGGTGAGGCGAGGGTACTTTGCACCATGCAGTTTAACGAATGGTTGAAAAAATGGTGTGGAGCACAGGGGTTTGGCTTCATTGGGGACTGGGGTTCCACCTGGAGAGACACTAGCCTATACTGGCAGGATGGTCTGCATCTGTCCAGGAAGGGAACAAGTCTTTTGGGCAATCAGTTTAAATGCTTCATTGGCAAGCTTTTAAACTAGTCAAGGGGGGAGGCACTGATAAGCAGCAGGAAAATCCCAGCCTCCCCCTACAAAACAGGGTACTAAATGAAAAAAAGACCAAAGTAGAAAGGTCAATGGGGGATGCTGCTACAGAAGGTAAAGCCATAAAAAAATGGAGAGCAATGAGTACCAATGCCCATAGTCTGGGTAACAAGCTTCCTGAATTAGTGGCCTTGATGGAGGAGGAACATCTGGATATCATGGCAGTCACAGAAACATGGTACACACAGAACCATGACTGGGACATAAACATACCAGGGTACACTATCTACAGGAGGGACAGGGAAGGTAAAAGAGGAGGAGGAGTAGCTCTCTACATAGGGGAAGGAATCAAAGCAACAGAACAAAAGGGTAAACAGGGAGGAGAAGAAGCACTGTGGGTCAGTTTGGAGGCAGGCAATGGCACCACAATCCGCACAGGTGTTGTATACAGACCCTCTCAGGGGAGGAAATGGACTAGGAAATGATAGAAAGTATACTTAGAATGGCAGATAAAGGGAGATACTGCTGATGGGTGATCTGAATATGCCAGATGTTAACTGGGGTGCAGTTGCAGCAGCCACTTCTAAGAGTGGGGTTATTCTAGATGCCCTACAGGGGGCATACCTTAGACAACTAGTATTGGAACCCACTCGAGAGGGAGCAATCTTAGACCTGGTTCTCTCAAATGGAGATGGAGATGGAGAGAGGATCACAAATGTAGAAGTGGGTAGCCATCTGGGAATTAGCAACCATCGAACAGTATGGTTCACAATAAACACAGCAATAGAGTCAAGCCATACAAAGGCAAAAGTACTGGACTTCAGGAGGGCTGACTTTGCCAAAATGGGGGAGTGCCTAAGGAATGCACTAGCAAATGGGCAGGAAGGAGGGGTGGAAGAACAATGGGGAATAATAAAAACTGCCATAACAGAGGTAACATGCCTTTGTGTGAAGCAAATAAACAAAACAAAAGGATATGAGAAACCAGTGTGGTTCTCAAAGGAGGTGGCAGCGAAGGTTCAAGAGAAAAAGAAAGCATTCAGAAAGTACAAGGAATCACAGAAGGAGCAGAACAGAGAATTGTATCAGTTAAAACAAAAGGAAGCTGGGAAGGCAGTCAGAACAGCAAAGGCCCAAACCGAGGAAAAGATAGCCAACTCAGTTAAGAAGGGGGATAAAGCCTTTTTTAGGTACATCAGGGAGCGAAGAAAGACTAAGGGAGGGATAGTGAGGCTTAATCAAGGGGGGGTGGGCAGAGGGTGACGGTGAAAAGGCAGAGATACTAAACAAATATTTATGCTCAGTATTTACAAATGAAGAGGGAGAGGTACCTAAAACAAACAACAGAAACACTCTGGATACGGAAGTTGATACCAGACCATTTACAGAAGAAAGGGTTCTGAAAGAACTCTTAAAACTGAAGGTGGACAAAGCAATGGGACCTGATGGGATTCATCCCAGAATTCTAAAAGAACTAAGGGTAGAACTAGTGACACCACTGACTACCCTCTTTAACAAATCATGGGAGGATGGGGTGGTACCTGAGGACTGGAGGAGGGCAGATGTGATTCCCTTCACAAAAGTGGGAGCAGAGCAGAAGCAGAAAACTACAGACCTGTTGGTTTAACCTCAGTGATAGGAAAATGATGGAATCACTTCTGAAGGAAAGAATTGTCAAGTACCTAGAGGCTAGAGGGCACAGGACCAAAGGCAGCATGGATTCACAGCAGGAAGGTCATGCCAGATGAATCTAATAGATTTCTTTGACTGGGTGACCAAAGTAGTAGATCAGGGAGGGCTGTGGACATGGCCTACCTAGACTTTAGCAAGGCATTTGACTCAGTCCCACACAAAAGATTAATATACAAGTTAGCCAGCCTGGGAATGGGTCCCAAGATGATAGCCTGGGTAAAGAATTGGCTGGAGAATAGGACACAGAGGGTAATAGTAAATGGAGTCCACTCTGAAGAAAGGGGGGTTACTAGTGGGGTACCGCAGGGTTCAGTATTAGGACCGGTCCTCTTCAATGTCTTTATAAGCGACATTGCAGAGGGACTGGAAGGAAAAGTATGTCTCTTTGCAGATGACACAAAGATCTGAAACAGAGTTGATGCACAAGGTGGGGTGGAAAGGATGAGAAGGGACTTGACAAGGTTAGAGAAATGGTCAAATGTATGGCAGCTTAGATTCAATGCTAAGAAGTGCAAGGTAATGCACCTGGGAAACAAAAACCAAGGGGAAGAGTACACAATGGGGGGGTGAGACACTAACAACAACAAAAATGGAAAGGAACCTGGGGGTAGTCATATAAGATGACTTAAAGGTGGGCAAGCAATGTGAGAGGGCAGCAAGGAGGGCTGGGGGGATACTAGGATGCATAGGGAGAGGCATCACCAGTAGAAAACAGGAAGTTGTTATCCCTCTGTACAGACAGCTGGTGAGACCCACTCTGGAGTACTGTGTGCAGTTCTAGAGACCCAATCTCCTCAAGGACAGAGACAAGATGGAAGCTGTCTAGAGAAGGGCAACTAAAATGGTGCAGGGTCTGTACCAGGAGACATATAGAGAGAGAGAGACTAAAGGAGCTTAATATGTATAGCCTCAAGGAAAGGAGGGAGAGGGGGGACATGATAGAAACTTTCAAGTACCTCAAGGGAATCAACAAAGTCCAAGAGGATTGCATCTTTCAAAAAAAGAGGTGTGCAAGAACAAGGGGACACAATTTGAAGATGAGGGGGCGGTTCAGAGGTAATGTAAGGAAGTATTTTATCACAGAGAGGGTGTGGATGCATGGAACAGCCTTCCAGAGGAGGTTGTGGAGTCAAAAACAGTAGTTGAATTCAAGCAAGCATGGGACAGTCATTAGGCAATTCTAGGGGTTGGGGGTAGAAAGAAGTAGGCTGCTGGTTAACTAGGATCTGCAGCTTATCCAGTAGGTAGGGAAATGGGCAGACTGGGTGGGCCTAGCGGTCCTTATCTGCCATCAAATTCTATGTTTCTATGTTTTTATTATTAGGATTTTCTAGAAGCTTTTCCTGTTTCATACTGTCAGAGCAAAGCTGCAGTAAATGGAGTAGTATATCTGTTGAGAACTTTAGATGTTTGTACAATAAAGATTCAAATTTGGTCATCAAGCCTTTTTTTCAGTCACCAAGCAGAAAGAGACTTCAGGATCATCATATCTGATGACCTCAAAGTAGGGTTGTCAGAACAGGTTCGGGAAAGATTCGAACCCTCCTCGAACCCTGGTGTTCGAGATCTAACTTAGAACTCGAACACTAAACGGTTCTCAGTTAGGGTTTGAATCATCGCGAGACGCGACGACGTGGGGTCGAGTAAGCAACGCCAAGCAGCGGATCTGTGGGGTATTTAAAGAGATGCGCCATGAGGAGGAGCCATTTGACTGAGGATCATCGCAGACAGAGGCAGCAGCAGCAGGCAGCACCAGCAAACTGTAGCAAAGCGGTTAGGCGCGTCAGCTACTCTTGTCCAGTCGTGGCCACTTCTTCTCCTGTGAGACCGAGAACAAAAAAAAGCTAAAAATCGGGGAGACTGGGAGTGGGACTGGGGCCGGTTCAGGACAGAAGGAGGAATCGGGAGGATTAATCAAGATTGGGGAAGGGACTGGGAATAGGGAGGGATTGATGAGACCAATATCAGGAGGACTGGAGGAGGACTCGAGAGAGACTAAAATAAAAATAAGAAGACTGAAGATTATAAGAACCTTTGTGAATGTGAAATGTGATTATTTGAAACTGCAGCAGCTGCCAGCAACAAGCATACAAGGGGCAAAAAGGCAAATAAATCTTTCTGAACCCTAGTGTGTGTGTCAGAGAAGCCCAGTGTGTGCCCCTTGACTGCACTGTACTGTACCCTACCCAGTGTGTGTTACAGAGAGAAGCCCAGTGGCCAGTTGTGTGTGGCATTAACCTTACATGACAGAAACGTAGGGGGCAAAAAAGGCAAATAAATCTTTCTGAAGTAACCCTAGTGTGTGTGTCACAGAGAGAAGCCCAGTGTGTGCCCTTGACTGCACTGTATTGTACCCTACCCAGTGTGTGTTACAGAGAGAACCCAGTGGCCAGTTGTGTGGTGGCATTAACTTACATGACAGAAGCGTGAAATATAATTCTCATTCCCTGGTTTGCGTTATGTGACTCCGTCTCCTGTGGTCAGCCCATCACCCTGCTGCTGTGTGCCCTTTGACTGCACTGTACCTACCCAGTGTGTGTGTTACAGAGAGAAGCCCAGTGGCCAGTCGTGTGGTGGCATTAACCTTACATGACAGAAATGTAGAATATAATTCTCATTCCTGGTTTGTATGTGACTCAGTCTCCTGTGGTCAGCCCATCACCTGCTGCTGTGTGCCCTTTGATTGCTATGTGTATGCCTACGCCCAGCAGCCCAATCATTCTGTAAGCCTTGAACCTGGGATCCTTTAGTTGCAAACTGTCATATTCTTCAATTACTTTCAGTCCACGTATCACAGTGTCACACAACAAAATAAAATTTTGGAGTTGTAGCCAGCGATTACAGATCACATTGCTTTGTTACACAGGAATTGTTTGGGTGTTGGTGTGTTCACTGCAGTATACTGGACTGGTAGTACTGGTACTTACTGTCTGTTATGGCTGACACCAACATAGATGAAGCATTTAGTGCTGGTGTTGGAGCAGGTGTTGGTGGTAGTGGTAATCCTGGTGCTAACAGAAATAACCAAAATGTTTCACGTGATAAAATTCAACAAACAGCAAAAGAGCAACAGTGAAGTGTGGTAAAGGGGACCTTTAAGAAACCTGTACAGCTGCTGGGGTCACATGGAGAGGCACCATAAGGTATGCCATTCATGCCGTTAAGATCCCTGTGACTAGCAGCAATAATGCAAGTGACAGTGAGTCCTCTCTGACTCAGACAGTAGCTATTTGTCTCAGTCCCACACTGTTGTGTCTCGTGACAAATCATTACTTCCTCAACAAAGTGAAATGAGCAAGTCTGCTGACAATGAATCAGGTAGTGCACTTGCAAATACATCCAGCACTGTTGGCAATGAAAAGGACATATCCATTGAATCCACCACTTCTATGTTGGCCAGCAATGAAAATCCATCAGAGTCTTCTGTCCACTCTTCTAGCACCAAGGAGCATGTCCCAGGTTCTGTTAGGACAGGTGAAAAGACACAAACAGTCTTTAGCTATCTTCCTAGCACTCAAACAAAATCTGTCACATATGAGGTGTGGAATTATTTCTCAGTCAGTAAAACTGATCCATGCAGAGCAATTTGTTCCCTGTGTAAACAGAGTGTAAGCCGTGGTAAAGTTGTGTCATGCCTTGGCACTACAGCTCTTAAACGCCATCTGAAAAAGCATTCGGTTTTGCTTGATCATCCAAAACCAAAACCCATGTCCTCCATCTTCCAGACTGCACGTGAGAAGGGTCAGGATCAGGAATCTGAAATGGATACTGAATTGTCTGAACTTGATGCGGGCAGAACCACTGCCAGCCCTAGGATCACTGTTACCACCAATGCCAGCACCATTAGTACCAGTTGCACATCCAGTGATGGCACTGAATGTATAAGTCCTAGTCCACCATCTCTGCGTCCATCTGCCCATCGAAGCACGGTGTATAATAAACCAGCAGGGACATGTTGCAAACAGCTAACACTGTCTCAGGCATTTGAAAGGAAGAATACCTTTACTAGAAATCATCAAAGACCCTTCATCTTAATCACGAATTGGTGAACTGTTAGCGAGCCCTTCTCCCATACTCTTTGGTAGATCATGAGGATTTTAGGGAGCTCATGACATTAGCAGAGCCTCGTTACAATGTTCCTCATCGAAGGTACTTTTCCTATGTTGAAATACCAAACATTTATCAGGCTTTAAAAGCGACAGTGATGCTTGCACTTAAAACTGCAGAGGGTGGGGTTATTCATGTCACAACAGATATATGGACCAGCACTCAAAACATAGATTACATGTCCCTTACGCTCATTGGGTCACGTTTTCTTGTGCTTCTTCAAAACAAAGACACCCCAAAAGATGGCGCTGCTGCATATAAAAAGTTTGGGCAAAGTCATACTGCTGCAAACATCTTGCAGGAACTAAATGACCTCCTTGACGAATGGTTTATTCTCACGGTCTAAAATGTGGCTTCATAGTAAGTGACAATGGAGCCAACATCTTAAAAAGCAATACAGGATGGAGGATTTCTGCATGCTTCTTGCTTTGCACATTGCTTACACTTAATTGTCACGGGATTTCTCAGCAACGAAACACAAGTGGATGGTATGATTGCTGTTTGCAAAAATTGTGACTCACTTTTCACATTCAACCAGGCTATCACGGACATTGTCCGAACTGCAAAAACACAAGCTGCCCCAGCAAAAGCTGATTCAAAATGTTTCCACTCATTGAAACTCAACGCTTTATATGCTGCAGCGCCTCTTGAGCAAAAGCAAGCTGTACATGAGTACTGCTCCAGTTACATTATTGGAGATGGCATTATGCTGTCTGTGCTGCAGTGGAAATTAATGGAGACAGTGTGCTGTATCCTAGCTCCTTTGAGACAGCTACAAGGGACATGTCTTTCAAGGTGCATCTGTGAGTCAGGTTATCCCACTCATAATGCTCATTTCACATCATCTTAGTGTTCTAAATCTACAAATAGAAAAAGACAGATCTGAAGCGCAGACAACATGTCGCCTATATCATGGGAATCTCGTAAAGAGAATGAGCGAGCGCTTCAAAACCAATGACAAATTAGTTGCAATGACGAAATCAAGACACTACATCCTTGCAACTCTCTTAGATCCCAGGTTCAAGGCTATACATCTTCCAAAAACAGATGATATAGAGCAGTACAAATGTATGTTGCTAGATGAGCTGCAGCACTCAGGAGTCAAACACAGACACATACAGTACCATCAGGTTATCATCACCACAACATGCAGGTTCATCTTCACAAGGGATACAGAACTGGAAAAGTCACCAAACATTAACAGTAGTTGTTCCACAACTGCCACTTCTTCAGCCCTTAGTAGCAAGCTAAATCTGTGGCAAAACCTTTCCCAAATTGCTGCCATACCAGCTGCTTCTGCTGATTCCTCTTCTGGCGGTCTCTGTCCAACATGGTAGACAGTTACCTGCAAGAACTGCCTATTCCTATTGATGCATGCCCTTTTGAATACTGGAGATCAAAAAAGTCAATTTGGACAGAGCTGTATGATGAAGCCTGTAAATATCTTGGTTGTCCTGCAACAAGTGTCTCTTCAGAATGCATGTTTAGTACAGCTGGCAATATTGTGACAGACACCAGAAATAGGTTGCTGCCAGAAAATGTACACATGTTAACTTTTATTAAAGTTAATAAGTCAAGATTTTCGTATCCCTAAGAGTATACAAACTGATCCTGAAGTGATTGATGTTGTGGATGTTGATGGTGATGATGACAACTCAGATGGTGGTGGCTGGTAAAAATACTGTGTGGGACGGAGTCTCTCTGCACCAAAAGGAAACTTTACAGACTGTGATGACTTTGGTTGTCATCTCTCCTTTCTCGATCTACTACCTTGGACTATATACCCCCAAAACTTTCACCATTTCATGGCAAACTGCTTTGTAGCTAGGGTCTAAACTAAAATTAACAAGTTTTATATACAGGGCAATTTTAACATCAGTGGGAACAGGCCCAAATTTGGCATAAAAGGGACACTGTCACATCAATCCTTTCTGTATCATATTATTTATAGTTAAAGTGCAAACATATATTTTGGATTTACCTTCTGTGACTTTGTGGTGCATCAGCATGGGCTGGGACAGAGCAGTCTATTTTTCAATTTTAAAGAGGACAAAACAATGAGTTCTAATTGGTAGCTGTTTATTATTTTTTCAATTACAGAAATGTTAGCCATAAACGAAAAATGGATGCTAGTACATGGGTGATGGTTGTGGGTTGGTTTTAACATGGGTGTAAGGGTGGCATGGATGCTACTGCACAGATGAGGGTGGTGGAAGAAAAGTGGAATGGGTGATGGGGTGAAAGGTGGGTGTTGTTTTAGTTCTTTCATTTACAGATCGTGATCAGCTGGGGATGGTGAGGCAAAAAATGATGACAGACCGAACCTACTGTACACAAAATATATATTCTTATTAAATACATTGCAAACTGCTGCCACCTAGCACAATTGTCCTGTCCCCTCTAAAAAAAGAATAAAGGAATCAGAAATAAAAGAAAATCTGCATCAGCAGTTTTCACAGAATGTGACGATCATAGTGTTTTGCTTTATAAGTAGTGATAATTTGATACATAATGGGGTTGACAGACGCTGTCCCTTAAACATCACATGCCAACTGCTGCAGCTACATAAATGTTCCTTAGTATGTGGTGAGAAACCACTGTTTTATTTATGTGACTGAAATACAGATTTTATTGAAGTATCAGCTGCAAAAATGCATCATCTTAAATTTTTGTATGTATTACTCAATTTGCCAACAAAATGTTGGTATATGTATGCATTACCTTAGAAAATTGCATGCATTTGCCAGCAACAATGACTGGCATATTTTTTATTAAGAACAAAAGACACAGCACCAACACTTCAAAAATATACTGTATTGTGCGTTTTTAACTGATAGCATCACAGTACAGAAACGCCATGCAGGACAAAATAGTTTAAACAGACAAAAGGACCTTTTGTCTGTTTAAACTATTTTTCCTGCATGGCATTCTTACTGTGATGCTATCATGCTAAAGACGCACAATACAGTATATTTCATGTTGTTAAGTCTTTTGTTCTTGGTGCTCAGCTTTTCACACAGGCACAACTTAGGATTGGAGCAGCCTTCTTGTGGTTCCTGCAAATATTTTTTTATTCCAATGTCTTGACTGAATATGTTATGACATAATATGTTTTGTAACAGTTCCACATGTTGCTGCTGTAGTACTTGGCTTGACTTTGTTATAAAAGCTTTCTTTAAACATAGCAACTTTTGATTCACTCATTTAAAACAGAAAGCAGCAAATAGCTGAAATTAGGTAATATCAGTTATTTTTCTCCTAATTCATGACGATGAGTATATATAGCTGAGTACATAAATGGCTAATGTGCCTCTTTCTTTCACTAAGGAACTATGATGCAGCTGCAGCAGGAAAACTTTTAACATATGGGTGGGTGGGTGGGCCTGTTACGTATTAAGTTGCTGACTTTAGCTAACAGAAGAAACTATGGAGAAACCTAGTCATTTCTATCAATGTCACACAAGATAATTTCTCTCCCCCTTATTTTGAACAGTTTTTCCTTTACATGTATTTTATTACTATCTTCGTTACTGGCAGCACAATAAAAAAATAGGGTTCGAATTCTAAAAAGTTCTAAAAAAGATTAGAACACTAGAACTTTTTCAAAAGTTCTAGACTAGAACTAGAACCCAGAACTTCAGAGGGTTCTGACAACCCTACCTCAAAGTAGGTGGGAAAGGCTAGTAAGATGCTGGGGTGCATTGGGAGGTGGAGTTCTAGCAGGAGGAAGGAGGTGGTGCTGCCGTTGTAGCGCTCACTGGTGAGGCTCCACCTGGAGTACTGTGTTGAGTTCTGAAAGCTGCATCTTTGCAGTGATATTGACAGGATGGAGGCAGTACAGAGGAGGGCAACTAAAATGGTGCAAAGGATGCATGAAAAGTCATATGAAGAATGGCTGCAGGAACTCAGTGGAACTCAACATATACTCCCTGGAGTACAGGTGAGGAGAGGAGAGCAAGAGGAGATATGACTGAGACCTACAAGTACCTTTCATGGGTGAACAATGTGCAGTTGGGGTATATCTTTTAGAAAAAAAGAATGCACTAGAACATGAGAAGCTAAAGGGAGGAGTTTAGGAGAGATGTGAGGAAATACTTTTTCATGGAAAGGGTGGTGCACAACTGGAACAGGCTGCCAGAGGAGGCAGTGGTGGCAAAGACTGCAGGGAGCTTCAAGCATGCATGGGATAGGCACAGCAGCAAATTGGGAAGAGAAAGGGGGAGGAAGGACAGCAGTGACCAAAATAGGGTCAGAGGTCACAATAAGTATGGAAAAGAGACAGAATAGGTGGGCCTACTGCTTCTTTTCTGGTGACAGATTCTGTGTTTTTATTTTTCTGTGTTTCAGGGTTACTGTACTACACTTATAATCAACATTCAATCCATAGGCCTCCTTAAAGAATTATCAATAAAGAGAACATTTAGGCAAAGTTAGTGGAGAGTAAAGAGAAAAAGAGATCTACAATATATGTGGGGAAGGAAAATGCATGGGTGGATCTATGAGAAAAGTGATAATATGCAAGTTAAAATTAGACACAGAAAAACAATATGATGCTGAAGGGGATAGGAGAGAGATGTATAAGGGCAACGAGTGTGAATGAGCTAAGGAGTCCACCAGTAGTGTTTAATAAGCTTGGTAGAGTTAGAAGGATGAAATGTAACAAGTGTGGGGTAAGGAGTCAGGAAAAAATAAAAATGGACATGCACACATGTTACAAATATGCATAAGGGGTGCATAAGGGGTGCTAGCTGCACATTCAAGCAGACTTGATAGACCTCTAGGCCTTTATCTGCTGGCAAATTTTGTATGTTCGTATATGAGTATGCCCACACATACCCTGAACATATATGTATGCAGGCATACCCCTGCACACAAACATATAATGCACACATGAAAAGAAACATATCAAAGGGGTAAAAGAAATAGGTGTAGTGACAAACCATAAGGCGGCTTAGAGACAAGTTAGAAAACAAGTCTGTCATTGAAACCAGAGGGTTGCTAGGAGCCTAAACAGAAAATAAGCATTGTTCTTGTGTTTTTTTCTTTGGTCAACATCCCAGAAGCCCTGCTGAATGACATAACAGAAAGATCACTGAGATTATAGTAGCTGGAGGTAAACTGGGACACAATTGGTTTATCAATGTATTCATTTGTTTGTTTTGAAATTAGTGACTGGGTGAGGCACACTGAACTGATGCTTATTTCCAGAGGCAACCCAAGGGAGATAGGTTAACAGTGGTATATGAAGTACATAACAATGTAACAATACATCTGAGTGTTCAATGTCCACAAAACCGCTACTACATAACAAAGGAGTGAGATTTAAATTGCTAAGTGCAGTAAGCAAGAGTCATAAATCTGATTGGCTTGTAATGTTCTCTGAACCAGTCAACCTGGTGTCCTCCAGTCTATCTGATGTAAATAGCTGCAAAGGATACAATATAACACATTACTGAAACATAGAAACATAAAAACATAGACTTTGACGGCTAATAAGGACCGCTTGGCCCATCTAGTCTGCCCATTTCCCTACCTACAGGATAGGCCGCAGATCCTAGTTAACCAACAGCTTATTTCTTCCTACCCCCTACAAGAATTGCCTTATGTCTGTCCCATGCATTCTTGAATTCTCCCACAGTTTTAGACCCCACAACCTCCTCAGGAAGGCTGTTCCATGCATCCACTACCCTCTCTGTGAAATAATACTTCCTCACATTGCCCCTGAACCGGCCCCCTCTATCTTTAAATTGTGTCCTCTTGTTCTTGCACGTCTCTTTTTCTGAAAGATGCTACCCTCTTGGACTTGTTGTACTGAGGTACTTAAAAGTTTCTATCATGTCCCCCCTCTCCCTTCTGTCCTCAAGGGTATACATATTAAGCACTGCTGACAATGCTCACTGAATGGCTCCCACCACCCCCCCTTCCCTCCCTTATTAATCCTCCTCCACTGTCACTCTCCCCTGCTTCCTCTACCTGCACCCCCAAACCCCTGCTGCACCCTAGGCTATTCTGCTCATGGGTTATGAGTTCTACTGTAACAAAAGTGTAACTGAATTGTATCTTTTTTGTGTAATTGCTGTTGTCCCTTGTACTATTGTTCTTATGTCCTCTGTGTGTCGAGGTACCTTTGTAAATGAGCCTCTGGCTCAAAGGTTTCTAAACTGATGTTTAAATAAATAAATAAATAAATAAATAAGCTCCGTTAGTTTCTCCTCATATGGCTTCTCTTGCAGACCCTGCACCATTTTAGTTGCCCTCCTCTGGACTGCCTCTATCCTGTCTATGTCCTTGCGGAGATGGGGTCTCCAGAACTGGACACAGTACTCCAGATGGGGTCTCACCAACTGTCTGTACAGAGGGATAACAACTTCCTGTATTCTGCTGCTGATGCCTCTCCCTATGCATCCCAGCCCTCCCTACTGCCTCCTTACATTGCTTGTTAACCTTAAAGTCATCTGATATGATTACCCCCAGGTCCCTTTCCTTTTCTGTTGTTGTTACTACCTCCCCCTCCATTGTGTATTCTTCCCCGGGTTCTTGTTTCTCAGGTGCATTATTCTGCATGTCTTTGCATTGAATCCTAGCTGCCATACTTCTGACCATTCCTCCAACCTTGTCAAATCCCTTCTCATCCTTTCCACGCCTCCTTGTGTATCAACCCTGTTGTTCTTAGTGATGTGAAAAATACTGGCTCATGGATTTCAGTGATATCAGCGATACATTTTTGGTGCAGCAGCAGGTTTTGTTATAGGCATTTGTGCCTGATTGGATTTAATTATTAGGAGTCTGAAGGAAGATCAGGATATTCTAATGGGTGGTCTGCATTATGTGTCAATGGGTGGCTCTGTAGAGGAAGCTTGAATATGTGGGTTAGTTTGTAGAATGGAAAACTTTATTGTAATGATCCTTTGAAAGAAAGGGTCTCGGAATGGAAAGAAAACATCAGTGGAATGTGTCAATGTTGCTGCCTGAGGGTATCTCTTCTGGGAGACTCCAGGTCACAAGGCAAGTTGCTAACATTTGAGAGTGTTCTAGCCACTGTGATTCTGTGTAACCCCTGTTAATAAACAAAAAAAGCTGCACATTATTTGAACCTGCTCAGCAAAATCTTTATTTTCTCTGCAGAACCTGTGGGATCTTAGAAAGTACAGTGTGAATATGATTAACTAGTTTTAGCATGTTTGGGGTAAAAGGAGCTATGGAGAAGAAAGTTATGCAAGATAATGGGTTTGTAATAAACAGATGTCTTATGAACAGTGGCATGTACTGACACATACTGCAGGGCAGTGTGGTGTAGGATGCCTCAACAGTATACTTAAGAGAAGGGTAGTAAATGGCAAAGCTTTCCAGAAAAATTGGAAGGGTTTCCCTGGAGCAGGAAGCAGCCCTAATACAATCATCTATATAGAGTTTGTAAAGGTCAGGCACAGTCACAGGGAAGGAAAGCTATTTAAAGAAAAAGCATTGCGTTTTTAAAACAGGTTTTAGAACAAGTTCAGCCAGTGAGGTTGGTGTGTGTGTGTGCTTGCTGGACTTCTTACTTATTCAGAAAGCACTTAAGAGCTGTGTGTAAGAGTGTCTGTGTGTGTGTGTGGGGGGTGTTAGACTTCCACTTATTCAGAAAGCACTTAAGAGCTGTCAGGCCATCATTGTGGAGGATCACCGTGCAAAGCGACTTGAATCCTATAGTACAGATAAGTCCATGAGAACCATTGAATTGGACCGACAAAAACTGGAGAGCATTGTTAGTACCTTTTACGTAGAAGGGAAGGGATTTGACAAACAGTCTCATGAGGCTGTCCAGAAATAATGAGGTGTAGGATATGGGCAGGACCAGGCAGACACAATAGGGCAGCCAGGATTATCTGTTTTGTAGATTTGGGGAAGAAGGTGCAGTAGAACCTGGATGGCTGAGGAAGTTAAACTATGAATTTCTTAGAAGAAGCAAGGAGTTTGTTCTCTTCTGTAGCAGAGGTGACAATGGTGTGACCTCTTTCTGATAGCTGGCAATGGGGTCCCCTGGAAGAGGAAAATTAAACGTAATTTCTGAGGTTTGCTTTGTGGATTTAGTGATGTATAGCTCTCTATGCCAGACCATGACAGCTCCCCCTTATTGGCTGGCTTAATCAAAAACGTCAGAGATGTGAGCTCGTCAGGTTCACCTCTTGTCATGTTTGGGTGATAGCAGCTACAATAACAATTGAAGTTAATGATGTCTATCATTGGTTAACAAAATAATCTATAACAGCAAATGTCATTGAAATGGGTCCTTGCAATATGTTGAGGACTGAGCTTGTTGATGATCCTGGTAATGGTGTCATCGTCATCTGCAGGTAAAAAGTCTTATTTCCAAAAAAATGAGTTGCAAGGAAGGCTATGCGATAAAAGCACAGCAGATCAACTTTTTTATGTTTGCATGCACGCATGTGCAAGAAACATAGTGCGATGATCCAAAATGCAGTGCTATACAGTTGAAAGGGAGAGCACCGCTTCAGTGAGCAGCGCTCCCCCCCACACACATATGCAAGCACGCCTATTGCGTGCTCATATGCTCCTCCTCTTCCCACCCATGCACACACTGTATGGCTGATGGGGGTGCCCAATCCCCCGTCGGCTCCACGCCCCCCCAAAAGCTTTCCAGGTGCCACGCTGGGAGCTCACCCCAGCGGGGCAAAGCTTGTTGTGGCCGATGGGGGTGCCCAATCCCCTATTGCCTCCAGGCCCCCCCAAACAGCCTTTCCAGGTGTCATGCTGGGAGCCCACCTCAGCGTTGCAAACATGCCGCGTCATCTTAATAATAAAAAAAAAAACTGTAAACAAGAAAACGTTTCCTCGGCGGTCTCCTTGCTCACCCGCACCCACCCTCTGCACAACCTACCTCCCCACACCCCCATCTCACCTCATACTTACCTCTGGAGCTCGGCGCGACGATCTTCGGTGGACCGGGAGCATGTCTGCACTCTTCAAAGCCGACCGCGAACTGAGGAAATGCTGGTAAGCTGTATAATGTAATAAATAGGATTTTTTTCAACTTTGCTGCATATCGCCGGCATTTTTGGGAATTTTGGCATCAAATTTTCAACATGGGGCTTTTGGGACCCCTCCTCATGAATTCTGTCACTGTCATGATGTTAATCAGGCCGGAAGGGTGATTTCGAGTTCACTCCGAAAAATCACCTTTTGGGACCAATTAACGAAACAACAGTGTCAGTGTTCATAAGGTGGGCTCTCAAAAAACCTATGTTGAAAAGTTGGTGAAACAATTCTTAAAAATGACTGTTTCACGAGCATGTGTTGCACAGTTCCTATGCACGCTCTCGTAAATTTTTAATATTTGCACTCCAGATTTTCAACATTGCCATTTTACCACACCTCCTTATGAGCAGTACAGCTGTCATTTCTCGCATGTCACCCAAAATGTGTTTCCGCACATGTAGCACACAATGGTGCAGTCGGTGTGTGAAAGCAATGTTTGGGACAGATTAAGAAAATCACAGTGACACTGGTCATGAACAGAGGTCTTAAAATGGCTATGTTGAAAATTTGGTGACAAAAGTCCATAAAATGACTGTGTTATGAGTGAGCATTGCGCAGTTTCAACGCACCCTCGTAAGTTCATGAATTTGTAATATTTTCAGTCCAGATTTTCACCAGTGGCATTTTTCTACACTTCCTCATGAACAGTACAGCTGTCATTTTTCACAACATGGCCAAAATGTGTTTTCACACTTTCAGCACAAAAGTGCATGGTCGCTGTGGGAAATCATTGTTCGGGACAGATAAAGAAAATCACAGTGACACTGTCCATGATCGGAGGTTCCAAAATGCCTGTGTTGACAATCTGCTATAAAAAATCCCCAACTAATTACATTACGGGTGTGCGTTGCACAGTTTCTACGCATGCTTGTGACTTTACCAGTTTTTTTAATATTTTCACTGCAGATTTTCAACATTGCCATTTTTTACACCTCCCCATAAACAGTACAGCTGTAATTTTTTACATCCTGTTCAGAATGTGTTTTTGCACCTGTGGTGACAAATGCTGTAGTCGCTGTGCAAAAGCAGCTTTGGCTAACATACTGATATTGCCACTGTTCATGAGTGGGGTCACAAAAAAAACATGTAGAAAATTTAGAGAGAAAATACCAACGAATGCCTGGGGCGTTAGGGTTTCCGACCATAACGCCCCACCCTGTAGAGAATGACAGGCATCAGGGTTGTGACTTGGGATTGTAGCCTGCAATGCTAATGCCATTCAACCCCAACCCACACCCTGCAGCCACTGAGAGGCATCGAGGTGCACCTTGGACTCTTCGGCCCCAAAGTTCACCCCATTCTCCTATACCACACCCATCTTACTGTATTTCCTGATGGAATGGGGTGCACATAAGGGCCAAAGACCCCAAGGCACACCGTGACACTTGTCGGTGTCTGCAGGGTAGGGTGTGGTGAAATGGCTTTGCCGTTATGCCTGACGACCCAAAGGCACACCCCAATGCCTGTCAGTCTCTGCAGGGTGCTGGTATAGTTGGCTTCAGTTCAATACTGCCATTCCTATTTTGCAGCTCTGTAACTCCTACACTACCAATGCCAATGCCAGCAAGCAAACATTCGGCATTGACAAATGCTTGTTTTCCCTCTTCTGTTTTGCTGTGGTCACTGACTCATGGAGCCCTGTCAGTTGACTCCACACCTAATTCCTCCTAGCCTGAAACCCTCTAGCCTGTGATCCTTCGCTCCTCCATCCCACCACCCACAGGTTACCCCCTGGTCATTACATCCCAGGGTGGGGCTGCCATCTCCTGCTCAGTGCTCCTTACAACCTAATAACCTGCCAGGTGGAGGAGGGACAGACAGAAGTGGCCTAGATTCAGGAGGATGGGTCTAGCTGTGGGAGTGGTGGCGGTGGAGCGACCTCTTCCCTCCATGCGTCGGGGTGTTTCCACTTTTTATGTGAGAGTTCCCCCAGATGTGTGGATGTGCAATGACATCCAGCATGAGATGGAAGTGCTCCTGCACCAGTCCCGCAGATGTCTGCCACCTCCTCCACCCCTTCCTGGGTGGTCCCTGCTGTTGCTCCCTCAGTCTCTATTAGGAGTCATTGGTAGCAGGGAAATCACAACCCGCCATCCTGAGAGAGGAGAGCAGTCCTCCAGATGCTCGATCCTTTCTCCCCCGGCTGATCCCCAGCAACCTGAGCTATCTCCCAACCCCAGGTCTCTGGCATAGTATGAGGTGCGGCATTCAGCGCCTCAACCCTCAGCACCACTGGACTGGCACTGTAGATAAACCTGAAGCTGGAGTATGCAGAAATGTCTTGGTGTGGGAACAGGAGAGAGTCCCTCAATGAGGAGAGATGTCTCATTTTCTGTCAGGGAGGGATCTGGAGGAGAGTAAAACACTAGAACTGGACACAGTACTCTAGGTGGAGATGTACCAGTGAGCTATACAGAAGAAACATCACCTCCCTCTTCCTGCTTGTGATACCCTCTCTATGCACCCCAACATCCAATAGTCTTCACAATTGCCATGTTACACTACCTGGTCACCTTTTCGTCATCTAGTATGATTACACCCAGGTCTCTTTCTTGCTTGGTGATTGTCAATACCACTTCCCCTATTTTGTAATTGGCCTCAGGTTTTCTGTGCCATAAGTACATTGTTTTGCACTTTTTCACATTGAAACCCTCATTATTTTGTACTTTTTCACACTGAAACCCTGCTGCCATACCCTTGATCACCCTTGAGTTTTGTCAGGTCTCTGCTCACCCTTTCCACCCCACCCTCCAGTGGTGTCTAGAGGTCCTGATGGTATAATGCTGGAGGGCACCAGCTAGGAGAACACCAGAGATTCCAAACAGCAATGTACATGCTTGGCCGACCTTGACACAAGAATTCATACTGTCAAGGAGGGATGGATCTTCCCCGAAAGGCTTGATGACAGATAAACTGGAACACATCAGGCAGGCACTGGAGCTAGAACTGGGGGCAAGATGGTTGAACATACAGGCAGCACAGATCAACAGGAACACAAATTTTTTAAAAGAATAAAAATGTAATTAATAAACATAAAATTCCGCTCCATGGGGCTGGAGGCACAAACGGAGGACAGGCACAAGAATGTAAAGAGCAATTACAGTAGCACAGAGTTGTTGCACAAAATGTAGGCCTAGGCAGGCCAAATAGTGAGCTCCATTTAGATGTACATGAGCCCAGAGGCTCAGACATGGGTGCTGCAAACACAGCAAGGTCTAAACACACACCAGGGCTCTCCAACCATGCTCCTGGTCACACTCTGGCCTGGTCACTCTGCTGTGCACCCTGCTAGCCCTTGGACCCACTAGTAGGGAGTTCTTTCAAACAGCTGTCTTCCTCTAACTCCACACATCATGCAATTTCAGGCCTACGCCGAGGCCCACCCCCATCACGGAACAATCTCGCCACTGGGAAAGGTGGAATGGCTTCTCTTGCTCCTGGCAGGCCGCCAAAGACCAAAGATATTGTGCCACATGGGTATGACCTACTCAGTGCTGCCACCACTGGATAGGCCACGCCAGGCACCCCCACTGCCTCACAGCTCCTAACATGGACAGGCCCCGACCCGCCCAGGTACAGTGGAGCACAAGGTGGGTCCAGCTCAATTCCTCCAGGCTGCAGCTCCATTCCCAAGGGATTCCCATTGCAACGGCCACTTCCCTACACACCTCTTCAGTCACTCAAGTGCTGCTGAGCTAAGCCGCAACTCCCAGGCTGGGGGTTCAAACCCCTTCCCACAACTTGTGTTCACAGCCCATCCAGCCGTCCCAGTTCTCTAAACATCCCAAATTTATACTCTAAAGGGGCAGGACCACCACACCCACAGGGCGGGCACCACCCAGGGCCTACCTCCCTAGCACCACCTACAAGGGGGTGAGCAGGGTAACTTTTAGTAAGCCACAGAACTGAGGGGGGTCTTACACTCTCCCTCTCTTTAAATCCATTTCCCTCTGGGGAATAAGACAACCAACTATCCACAGGGTGGGGCTCCAGAGTGGATATGCACACTCTTCATCTGGCTGACACTTACCCATGGGTCCACCAAACAAGACCTCAGGGGACCCTCTAAATGGAGAACCCAGAAAGGCTAAGTGGAGCTCACTTAATCCTGCAACCTTTCCCCCAATCTCTCCACAAACAACAGAATTAAGAAACAGAACATTTTTTAAACAACAAACAGTACTACGTTGCCAGAGTTACAGCAACTAATTTACCATTCATAGAAACATCCACTACTCACTCACTCACACACCCATACAAACCACCGACATAACCCACTACCCAATCACAACCTCACTCATCCAATGCTCCTGCACTAGTATGTAACATGAGAACTGATGTTTCAATCCACCCCTCTCATAAACTTCATCTTTTTACAGGGGGGGAACAAGTTAGCAGTCAGATTCAACATTTTTCTTTCACAGAAAGGCAATTCTAGGGGGTGGGATTAGGAAGAAGTAGGCTGCTGGTTAACTAGGATCTGCAGCTTATCCATCAGGTAGGGAAATGGGCAGACGGGTGGGCCAAGCGGTCCTTATCTGCCATCAAATTCTATGTTTCTATGTTTCTAGAAGCAAGTCCAAAAAGTCTCAAGCCACAAAGGCACAGTCTCTTCAGGTAATACTCCTGGGTACTCTCTTCTTGTTCAACAAACAATTGTTAGACTCAAAACAACACAGGAACAGTCAGTTTAACTCACCAAACCATTTACAATCCTGGCAGCACAACAAAAATTCATATAGGCACTCCTGCTTAAAGATGGGTCCACTTCCACAGGGATAGTAGAAGGTGGGATCAGGCTTTGTAGTTTCATTGGAAAATAAGTCCTCAGCTATGATGTAGTGCTTCATACGGCTACCAGCCACGTCTTGCACCAATGCATAATGCTTGAATAAGGTTAACCAGGCCCAGGCCACAGCATGGCAAAGGGACCTGGCCTTCCAAATCACCTCCTCCGAGGGGGCTCCTGACTTGTTGTTCTGCAGCTGACATATCTGCACCATACCCCGGAACACCAATCACCTCTCTTCTTCTCCACAATGTCCCAGAGCTTTTCTGAAAGGTAGAGGTAGTTGTTACAGTGTGAGTAAAAAACAGACACTTAGGCAGGAGTACAATGCATAAAAAAACATACAAGTGCATTTTTAATCTTTATTTTCCCAAATCATAAAAATAAGAAAAATTCTGATTACAGAAGAAAATACTAGGTGTTAGTCGAGCACACCCTTGTAGCCCAGAATAATCTTTCTCCAACTATTCTGCTCCCTGAAATCCTCTTAGGTCTTAACTTACTTAGTTAACTCCCAAATGGTGTAGAAACACTCACGCCTTCCCTCTCTTCTCTCTCCTCTCTCTCTCTCTCTCTCTCCTCTCTCCCTCCTCTCTCTTCTCCTCTCTCTCTCTCTCTCCCTCCCTCTCTTTCTCACCAGCTCTCCACTGATCCACCTTCCTAAAATGTACCCCTGGTGATGGGTTTATGTACCATTCTACTATGACATCAGATGTCATGTGATCAGATTATTAAGCTTTATCCCTTATTCTTCATTCACTACATATTATTCTCATCATATAGTGCTATTTTCTAGAAGAACTAATATCTGCATGACATTCCATACATCATTGGGTATAAAAAATAGGCTTTTGACAACATTAACTCTCTTTTTACCATAAGGGTGCTCATTAAGGGGTGAAGCCCCTCCTCTTATGCTGACCTCATCAGCCACTATTTTGCCTAAAAACATTTAGTCTGTGGGCTGCCAGCACTGTAGTAGCCACTCTCATGCAGCTCTACAGTAAAAAGGTGGAACAATTTTATTTAGCTTCTTCCACAAATTGTTTGTTCCTCGCTAAGTCAGCTAGGGGAAGGAGAAATTAAGGGTGCGTTCCTTATCTTCCTTCTCCAGCCAGCTCATGAGACCTGAAAACATACTTAGTCTGTTTCTTTGTTTTTCAGCATGTTGTCTTTATTATGGCCAGAAACTCCTGAAAGGGTGCGGTAGCACTGTGCTTCCCCCCCTCCCCAAGCGCGGGAGACATGTCTATGATGTCTGTGAGCGAGACCCTATTTTGTCATCTTCTTTTCTGACTAAAAGTCTGTTGCTCAACAGCACCCCTTTCTCTTCCTTATCCTGTTGGTTGGCCACCTATGTTGCCTTTCTTCTTTTCTAATTTTTCTTCTCTCTGTCTCTCTCTCTCTCTCTCTCTCACGCTCTTCCCTGCCTTGAGAAAGCACAGCAGGCTATTGCCTGATTTGCCTGCTTTTGCCTGGATGTCATGCCAGTAATGTGTAAAAAGAAATTGAAAGCTTTAGTAGCAGAGCTGCAGATTCAGCTCTACTTTGAAACCCCTGCGTTTTGACTATGTGTTTCCTGCTCGACTGTACGCAGGATCACAGCGCCATGTAGCTGCCATAATGTAAAAGAGCAGCTTAACACATTACAACAGCTTTCCCAGATATTTCCCCATATCATTTATTTATGTTTTTGGTAATCATGTAAGTGCACTGATCCAGAGGACCATTTTCAGTCACGACCTGGGCCACAAGGTGATTATGTATGGCATATATATAACACTAAGGGTCTGCTGTAAATAGTGTCCAAAAGCAGATAAAGTATGTAGGCTTGTTTCCTGAAAAACACTTGCAGGGTTGCAGAGCAATATGAAATAAATAATTCTCTTAGCAAGCAGGGCCACAGAGGGTTTGTCATTTTAAAACTGCAGTAAGCATGAGAAAACTCCTCCATGTTCCCTCAGCTTGCTCTGCCTATTCTAGAATGTGTAAAATATTCCAGCACTACAAAAGGGCCCAGCTTTTAAACAGTCTTGCAGCAGTTTTTTTTTCTCTGTTCTGACTTAATAAAGGTCTCTGGAACAATATCAGGAACTGTAAATACTTATAATAACTGGTGACCCCCATTATCAACCCATTTTCGATTACCGTAAAAAGTCGTATCAACCCGCAGGTTGATATGAAAAAAACTTGTATCAAGACATTCTCCAACCATAAACTCACACTCACAGCACTGACCCAATTTTAAAAGAAATTAAACAGAGCTCAACGCTTAATCCAAAATTAAAAGTGAACATTGAAATGTCACACAATGGAGAACTGTTTTGTTGCCACCTGCAGCAGTGACAGGGAAAAAATCAAGTACTTACTAGCTCGAAAAATGCTCTACTAAAAACGCACTTTCCCCATTACCCCTTACTGGTTCCCTAGGCTGCATGAACTTTCACTTCGGACTGGAATGATCTCGACCCATTGAGATGACGCAACAACAGACACTGAAGCTGGAGGATTGCTTCTAACGTGTTTTTTTTAATAAATTAAATGAACGTTTGTTTCCATTGCAACGAAAGTTGATCCGCTTTACCCAAATTGAACACACGATCATAAGGTACCATATTTATTACTTTTGCACCAGTTATTATAAAAAATAAAACATTTGTAGGGGGTTGATATGCAGTTTTTTTAAACACACCCTTGGTGTGTGATATTAGTGAAACCTCTCGAGCGTCGCTTTCAAGGTTTCTCTAATATCACACACCTTGGGTGTGTAAAAAAACGGCATCTCAACCCCCCTACCTATGCATTATTCTCTATAGAATTACTGGTGCTGTTAGCATCCTGACATAAATAAATGTTCCTTTTATTTCTTAGTCTCCAGCCATTGTAGCTCACCTGGGTGTTGTTCTGCAGGCCTAACCTGGGTGCTGTTCTGCAGGTCTTCTCTTAGAGGCCAGCGCCCCTTTGTGTGGCTGTTTATATAGAGGGTGACCTGTTACTCACAGTAGGTGGATGGAGCTACAATCTGAAAATGCTGCCAAAATGGGTATACTTGTTTCTTTTTCTTTCAGAATGCCTCCATTATGAAATTACATTGATGTTATTTGTGATATTATGTTTAAATTCTATTTTATTTAGTTAGAAAACAATGTATTAGATTAGGAGGCGGAGCCTCTCAAATCATGTGATTTCTTTGTATAAAAGAGAGTTGTTCCTCAGTCTAATGAGATCAGTTCAGCCTTGGAGAGGGCTGAGGAAGCACAGATGAGAGACCAAAGCTAGGTCTTATCTGTGTGTTGCTGTTTTGATTTATTTTGATTTCTTATGTGATTTTTTTTGAATTAATATATCTGCACTGTGAGTGATTTTTGCACCTTGCTCCTGTGTCAGTGCTTTACTCAAGAAACCCACTATCACAGAGGGCTCTTATTCTTTAGCCCTTCTCTAGCTGCATACTTTTCTTATGTGTGCAGGGGCTTCTGCTGCTTTTTTATTTGAGACCCTGCCAAAAATCAGCATTAATTCCAAATAGCTAACGGCTGAGGTTTCAGTCATTGGGTTTCATTGGGTTACGTTTCATTTTGGCCCTTCTTTGATGTTGGCCACTTTTATTATAACTTGTAGCCTCTTTTATTATAAGCAACCCCATTTATTATAAGCAGCCCCAGTTACAACATTCCTGGGGCTGCACTAAGTTGATGGGCACACGTTGTCTTGTTTTGTGACACTACGGGACTTTCCCCCTTTTTTTTTTTTTTTACATTTTTAGCTCCCTTATGCAGAGCACTTCAGGGCACAACATTTATTTTAGAATCAGACTCAGAATCAGCATTTATATAGCACTTTTCATACACCCAAAGCGCTTTACAAGCAATGCTAGACTGGTAGTGAAGTGACTGAATGTGTGGTGGCGGCCATATCACACATCATCACCCACACACAGCCTGGATAATTGCATGAACCGGTTTATGGGAAGGGGAATGTTGGCCAGGACACCGGGAATGTTCCCTACTCTTTGCGAAGAGTGCCCTGGGTTCTTTTACTTCCACCTGGACACCCACCAGGACAACACCAGGATGGGCAGAAGGGACCTCGGTTTAACGTCTCATCTGAAGGACGGCACACCCCAGCAGTACAGCACCCCCCAATACTGCACTCGGATGCCAGCGATTTTTAGGTACAAGTCCAATCCCGGTGTGGGACGAGAACCCATGACCTTCTGGTCCAGAGGCGGATGTGCTACCAACTGAGCCACACTGACACCTAATTTTAATGGAAAGTACTCCTGGCACTTCCATACAAAGCGTGACTGGTGCTTTCATTTTAAATCTCCTGCTTGAGAGTATAACTTCAGGTGCAGCTAGTACTGCAAAAATAAAAGAAAGGGACAGCAAAGGTTTCAGAGGGGTCTGTCAGGTTGTCCCCCCCGACAGAGAATATATAGACAGGGCAGAGAAGAAAGAAAATAAGAAAGGACAGGCAGAAAAGAAAGCAAAAGAATTGCATCTCTTTGGGTGGGGGGGGCATGGCTACAGAACTATTTTTATTTAACAGGGAATATTCACCCTGTTATAGTAGTCAGCTTGTGGATACTCAAGGTGGACTCTCTGTCGCACCCAACATTCTGCCTGGGAACATTCTGGCACCTCGCTAACGCTGGTATGGCAGACCTGACCAGGTTCCAACAAAACTCCAGTCCTGTAGCAAACATTCAGGGGGTCAGACTTTAACAAGCCATCCATCTTTACCGTAAGCACTTTGCTCTGTGCCGGTGGGCAGGGAATGTTGCCCGGTAAGGTCAGGACTGGTCTGTTGTAGAGCTGAGGAATGGCTCGATACGCACCCTGGTCAAGGAACATGTAGCTGCGTGGGGGCCTGGCCAGGGCCAAAACTTGTGGCTCCAAGTATTCAGCCTCACCTTTTCCCCTTGCTCCCTCAACAAAAGCTGGTGACTCCTTACCTGAGGCCTCTTCATGGGTGGCAGTAATCTTTCCAATGCTGCCGGGTGAGAAAACATGGGCTGGCCCCCTGGTACCTGGGGGTGAACAGGTTTAACTAGTTCTCCTCACACTCTCCCTTTGCCATGGGGAGGGTCACCAGGTGGTGGTGGGGAAGGGCTGGGCAGACATCTGTGCCCCCCCGCACCATAACGATCTTCCTCCTCCACAGACTCAATCACCACATCTGGGATATGAGCAGGGGGCTCTACAGGGGAAAGCACTGACTGGGTCTCCTCCCACAAATCCAAGCTACCCATAGAGATCCAAGAGGCTGAACACACTGATGGCACTGAAAGGCAATTCCAAACAGTAGTGTAAGGTGGCAGTTCATACAGCCCAGACAGTGGGCCCTTGGCACAGGTTGCTCATAATGGCAGGCAAACAATACCAACAACTTGACAGTTGCACTTTACACATCACTCCTCAGCTGCTCCACGCCCAGCGGCATTCCACAGCCAAGACAGTAAGGAGGCAGGAATAAGAGCCTGGGGCTCTTTGGTGGTAACTTTCTCTGCCATGGCAACCACCTGAGCTCTCTCTATCCACACTACAGCTCACACAAAATGGCAGACTCTGAAGTAGCTCCAGCATGCTTCACTCCCCACCGGCCAATCAACACAGCCCTACACCACCATGTGGGTAAATCCAATAAATATTCAGCACCTAAATCAAAGATGGCAGCTCTCATAATGTGTGAAACTTCACCCAACATGGTGGCCCCCCCAAAATGACACAGTTTAAAATTTGGAACCCAAACAGGCTGCCAAGCACCCAAACTTCAGGACAGCTGCCCAGCCAAGCAAATTTAAATCCTGGATGAGTCCCACATTTGTAACCCACCCTCCAGCAGTGTCTAGTGGTCCTGATGGTGTAAATGCTGGAGGAGGGCACAAGCCAAGAAAACTCCAGAGATCCCAAACAACACAGTAAATGCTTGGCCTACCTTGACACTGGAATTCAAGGAGGGCTGGATCTTCCCTGAAAGGCATGATGACAGATAAACTGGAACACACTGGGCAGGTAAGGCACTGGAGCTAAAATTGGGGGCAGGATGGTTAAAAACACAGGCAGCACAGATCAACAGGAGCATCAATTCTTCAAAAGAATAAAAATGTAGTTAATTTAATTAACAAACATAAAATTCAGCTCCATGGGGCTGGAGGCACAAATGGAGGACAGGCTCAAGGGTGTAAAGAACAATTGCAGCAGCACAGAGCTGTGGCACAAAACTTATAGTAGGCCTAGGTAGGCAGAATAGTGAGCTCCACTTAGATGAACATGAGCCCAGAGGCTCAGACATCACATCGGGGCCACAAACACACCATGTTTTAAACATGCACCAGGGCTCTCCAACCAGGCCCACTGGTAACACTCCAGCCTGGTCACTCTGCTGTACATCCTACTGGCCCTCAGACCTACTAGCAAGGAGTTCTCTTAAACAGCCATCTCCCTCTTACTTCACACATCCTGCAACTTTGGGCCTACGCCAAGGCCCATCCCCCATCTTGGACCAAACTCACCACCGGGAAAGGTGGACTGGCTTCTCTCACTTCCGCAGGCTGCCAAAGACCCAAGGCAGCATGCCACATGGGTACAACCCACCCGGTGCTGCCACCATTGGACTGGCCAAGCTCTGTCACTGCCACGGTGCCCCCACTGCCTCACAGCTCCTAACATGGACAGACCCCGACCCAGCCTAGTACCGTGGAGCACAAGGCAGGTCCAACTTGATTCCTCCAGGCCGTGGCTCAACTCCCAAGGGGTTTCTGTCCCAACGGTTGCTTCCATGCACACCTCCCTAGCCACCTGAGTGCTGAACCAGCGCAGCAGAGCTAGGCCACAACTCCTGGGCTAGGGGTTTGAACCCCAGCCCACAATTTGTGTTCGCAGTCCCGCCGGCCTACACAGTTCTCTAAACCTCCCACATTTATACCCTAAAGGGGCAGGATCACCACACCCACAGGGCAGGCACCACCCAGGGCCTACCTCCCTAACACCAGCTACAGAGGGTCTAACAGGGTAACTTTTAGTAAGCACCTGAATTGGGGGGGGGGGTGCTTACACACCCTATTGCAGATTTTGGTGCCATCCACAATAATGCAGACCTTGCCTTAAAGCTCTTCTGCAATGTCACTTATAAAGACATTAAATAGGACCAGTCCTAGCACTGATCCCTGAGGCACCTCACTGGTCATCCTACCTTCCTTGGAATGAGCTCTGTTTACCACTACCCACTGTCACCCATCCCTTACCCGTTTCTTACCCAGTTTACCACATTTGGATCCACTGCTAAGCTACCCAGCTTGCTTACTAGTCTCTTATTTGTCACAGTGTCAAAAGCCTTCCTGAAATCTACATAGGCCATGTCCACCACTCCACTCTG
Organism: Neoceratodus forsteri; assembly: GCA_016271365.2. Lineage (NCBI taxonomy): Eukaryota > Metazoa > Chordata > Ceratodontiformes > Ceratodontidae > Neoceratodus > Neoceratodus forsteri. Next base: position 537,291,099 of record CM057458.1, read on the forward strand.
ATGTAATTCCTTGGTCACCCAGTCAAAGACTTATTTAACATGACCCCCCCTTTGAATCCATGCTGTCTCAGGTCTTATAACCCATTGGATTCAATATATTGCACAATCCTTTCCTTCAGCAATGATTCCATTACCTTTCCCACTGCCAGTTTCAGGCTGACTGGCCTATAATTACCAGCCCCCTCCCTGCTACCACTTTTGTGAAGTGGGATTACAACTACTTTCCTCCAGTTCTCCAGAACCACTCCAGTTTCTGGGGTGTAGGCATTACATACACCATGTAAGCCATAGTGTACAAATGTATTCTTGAGGGGCAACATTTTGCCCAACCCCAATGTCAGTATTTGTCCCACCTTCTGATTTTCTAATATGATTGTTTGTGCTTTTTGTAAGCAAATCACTATGCAAATACATACAACTGGGTGCTGCTTTATTTTTTCCCCATACTTAAAAAAGCATTGAGGTAAACAACTGTAGAGCTCCAAACAGGTTGCAACTAGGGTCAACAAACTGGGTACAACAACCAGGACAGGGGAAACAATAAGGGTATTATTGTGTCAACAAAGAGGGTAGGGTGCAATATAAGATGGTCATGGTGTTCAAAATGGTGTACAAACTTTATGTTCCTAGCTACACCCCGCTTCCTTTACTAGTTTGCACCCGTGGGGGGAGGGCAGTGTTGTAGAGTAACTAGTTACTTGTAACTAGCAACTGTAATCTGATTACTTTGCTAGGTAACTAGTAATAGTAATGAATCACTTTAAAAATAAAGTAATAAGTAACTGTAATGATATTACCTTTCCCTAAAAGTAACTAGTTACTGTAATATAACAGAATAACAGATGGGCATCCATCCATCCATTATGGTTGTTTTAATCCGGGGCTGGCAGTATAGCCTAGAGCTGTGAATGAGTTTGGTACATCCAGAAGACCTGGGTTTGATTCCCACACCCTCCACTTGTGTACTGTGTGACTCTGAGCAAGTCACTTAACCCTCCAGTGCTCCCAGGTCACCCCTGAAAACAGCCACTTGTGCCTAATGGGACTTACCAGGTTACCAAAGACAAAATTAAATAAATCCATCAAGGAGCTTCTGTGACTTCATAAACCTCAAGAGTGAAGCTCAAGAGGTTTATGACATCACATGAATCCGGACAGTGTGCAGGTGTCTTTTGATATTGAGGTTTCGGTATAAACAAAGGCTGCTCTGCTAACCTCATGCTCGATTTATTACATCAGGCTAGAAAACTGCCTTCTGACAAGCACTATGTGAGCACCCAGCATCTTCACCTTGCACACTGAATGTAAGTTGCCTGCCATTTTTTCATAGTAAAAAGTATAGGCAACATTTCATGGCTGTGAGGTGTCATTTTTTGTAGCCTTGCTGCTATTCAGGTTTGCGTAGTCTCAGTGTCTAGGTATTATGAGCTGTCAGAGCTACGGGATGGTGTAAACCCATGACATGACAACTGAAGCAAAGACATGCAGCCTTACGACATTTGGCCTTGGAAGTTTGACCTAATACTGGTTTGCCCTATGAGATCTTTGCTCTAACACTATGACTACGACTACAAGGTAGCCTCATTTATCGCACCACTACTTTGTACGTGGTTACAGTCCCATTGCTGGTGGGTGTCAGGGTTGTTTTTGCCAGTTGTCTCATTACAGAAAATGTTGTTAGGCTGAATGCCTCTGGTGAGGTGCTATTGTGCTGAGTGTCCTTGTACCAGTTATCACAGATCCGATGTAAATCACTGGCCCCTCCAGTTTGAGTATTTCTCTGATCTATAGAAAATGAAAATGAGTGTGCACACATAGCTCTCACCTTTCAGCCATCTTACTAAGTCCTGTTAATGAGTCCCCACGCCTCAGCTCATTCACTTCTACTATGCTTTTCCACACCTGTCATCTCCTTTTCATTTTCCAGATTCTATTCTTACCTTACCTTTTATCACTTTTTCTCCTACAGCCTCCCCCTATTTTATTTCCTCATACAGTTCTCTTATTTCCCTCACCTGCTTTTTTCTCTTTTAGATAATTCTGGAAGAAGACCTATAGCTGAAACATCGATTCTAACTAAATTTTCTATTTTCAGCATGCATTTAATATTACCATTTTGTTCTATATCTGTAACATGCTGTGCAAATAAGTCAGAAAGCACCATTTTGTTGGTTTGTTATTAAATATATAATTTTGCAACATTTTATATACAAATTATACTACTTATGCACTGCTACATGGTACAACTAAGAATCACAATAGCAATTGATGAAATTTGTTTGAGGGGGCAACAGAGACTGGCCAGTTGATGTAAAATGTATAGATAGCTAACTACAGCGCTGCATGTAATCAGTCGTGGTACTCTGTAGTAATCATTGTGAACCCCGAGGGAATCAGGCCAGCCTAGTCGTTGTAGGGAAAGAGGCAAGTAGTCTGTCTGCAGGCAGGGCTCAGGGCCTATTTCCACCAACACCACATGTATCGAACTGCCACAGCAGGCAGCTTGATTGTCCCTCTGCTCACCCACCTGCCAGGTCTATCACCATCACCTGACCCATCGAATGGGTATGCACTGGAGTGCAACAGGTGTGTTGTGTGATAATTTGATTATAAGTGACACTGTCTGACTTCAGTTGTGGCATACTGGCAGTGGCATAGTAGTCATGGCAGACAGTTATAATTATAATTGTGCCTCAGTGGCAGTGGCAAGTCATGGTTCAGCTGTGGGAAAGAGTGTTTAAATTGTGTGTTGGGGTAAGCAGGTGTGTGGTGGTGAAATCTATTTTATGTGATGTGAGGTGGATCTGTGGCTGACAATGGCAAAGTTAGGATTCAGGCTGCTGTGGGGAAATGAGAAAAGATCATGAAGGCAAGGAAGGGCAGTAGTGTGTGTGTGTGTGTGTGTGTGTGTGTGTTGGTGTGTGTGTGTGTATGCATGTAGGGGGAGCTATGCAAGGGTGGGATTTTATTATGGAGATTTAAAAGGGCAGTTGTGTCTCTTGCATAGTCAGGAGGAGAATACAGGCTAGACGTGGGAAAGATCGCCAAGTGCAGAAGATGCAACAGGGTGTGTGTGGAGGCGGGGACGGGTGGGATGTAAAGAGGTAGTTGTGGCTGGCATTGTCAGGATATACAGCTGTGTGGGAAAGATCATCAAGGGCAGTGGCAGTAGATGCAGGGTGTGTGTGTGTGTGTGTGTGTGTGTGTGTGTGTGTGTGTGTGTGTGTGTTGGATGGTGAGGGGGGTGTTATGGAAATGAAAAAGGTCAAGGACAGCAGTGACTGGCAAAGTCAGGATTCAGCTGTGGGGGAAAGATTGAGGGCAGCAGTAGATGCAGGGTGCATGTTTGAGTGTTTTTTTAATAGAACTCTTATTTATGGAAATGTAAAGGGATTGTTGTGGCTGACAAAGTCAGATGGGTACTGGATTATAAATTAACATATTCATTGTCTTTAGAATCTGTTTAATTTTTTAAAATACTTCTTGGTGTTTCATGAGCATATAACTGTGTTCAGTGAGTAAATACAACCATATTATTAAAAGTAATATAAAGTAATATGAAAAGTAATATGCATTACAGTTACAGTTACTTATTACTTTTTACATAAAAGTAATAGAAACAAGGAAATATAGACATAGACTTTGACAGCAGATAAGGACCGCTTGGCCCACCTAGTCTTCCCATTTCCCTACGTACAGGATAAGCTGCAGAACTTAGTAAACCAATAGCCGATTTCTGCCTACCCCCCACAAAAATTGCTTTATGACTGTTCCATGCATTCTTGAATTCTCTCACAGTTTTAGACTGTAACTGTAACTGATTACATTTATTTGAAAGTAACTAGTAACTGTAACTGATTACATTTATTTGAAAGTAACTAGTAACTGTAACTGATTACTTTTAAAAAGTAACTTACTCAATACTGCTGGGGTATCTCACCCCCTGGTTCCTCCCTCCCTCCCTACTACAGCCTGTGGGGGACAGTTTCTGCATCCCGAGTCCTTTCTCCACCCCCCCTGGCTAGTTTTAATGTTCATTCAAGTGACATTTAAACCATCTAGTGCAGACTGCGGTTCCCCTCCTGGATGGATGCATGCCATCACTCCTATATGGGCCCTTATCCATACAGGTGGATCCCCAGTCCAAAATGTATCTGAACCCTTCCACTCTGCACTATTCCTTCAATCATAAATTGAAGTTCCTGGTGTGGAGATCCCTTTCCTCCCCCCGTCATAGGCAGGCAGCATCTCAGTGAAAGCCTCTGAGTATGCTACCTGTTTAAGACCCCCTCACCAGCTTCCTAAAGTCCCCCTGCACTATCCCAGCCCAATCTCTAGCCAGCTTACACTTCTGTTCAGCTGCTCTTGTGATCCCCAGGATCTTCTTCCTATCTCTCTGGGCTGTGGCACAGCATAGGTACCTGAACACCCTCTCTACCCCTCTTCCTATTCCTAAATCTCTCCTTCTCACAGTTGAGCCCCCATCAGAAGTTGCTTACTTCTCCTCTAGGGTCCCCACCACCCTCCTTGGGGGTCTCACTATGGAGGACCCCCACACCTCTATGGCCACCACCTCAAGTGCCTCCTCTCTGCAGACCCACTCCACTAGAGTGGTGTAGGAATTTTGTAGTGGTTCAAGTTGAAGAATATGTCTCTGATGCACCACCCTCACCCTTCCAAAGCCCACCATAGTCCAGCCATTCCTCCTTCCTAGCACCCTCTGAGGTATTGGTGGACAACTTGGTGGCTCCTGGGTGGGGGGGCCCAAATCCTAGTCAACTCAGCCTGGAGGTCAGTAGTGAGCTCCTCCTTTAACCCAGAGAGGTGCATATAGATGAAGCAACACCAGTCTCCAAAAGGTCTCTCTGAAAAATGTTGCCCCACAGCCACTGCACCGCACCACTCCCAGCATTCCCAATTCCTACTTTCCTTGTGTTAACTTGGAAATACTTATGTACCCATGAACCCTTGATAGAGTGTTTTTAGTTTATCCCCTTTAGTTGTTTGTTGTATCCCTTCATACTCTCACCCTAGATAGGGTGTCATTCCTATTCCCTGTCTTGAGCTACCCTTTAGCTTCCACCCATCCCTTATGTACCCTTACCCCTGATATGGTATTTCTAGTTTTTCCACTTTTGTGGTTTGTTACACCCCTTTGTATACTTACCCTCTATAAGGTGTTGTTTCTGTTCCTTGTTTTGGCTTACACTTTGCCTTCCACCTGTTCTGGCAGTGAATGCAACAACAGGAGTGAACAGGCAACGTATCTTAGGAGACCGGCAGAGTCCCCATATTCCTGCTTCCTTCTGCAGATGCCAGCCAATGCCAGTCTTTCACCTGTTCCACACCTGTGCTGTTCCACTCATATTCTGGGACAGGAACACGTGTGGGACACGTTTTGGAATAGTTGATATTTAACCTCGTGTCAGCAGCTTTCCGATTGGCTGCTTCCCTTAAAGTCCTGCCCTCAAATGCTCAAACTTCCTTCTGAGTTATGCAACACTTTAACTCACAGAAAATTGTTACCAAACACTTTAGTAGTCCCAAAATCCAATGTTTCACCTTTGGACCCCTTCTCTGTGCTGGTGCTTCACTTCTCACCACTGTGCTCCAGTTGTATGAAGTTTACAGTTGTAAGCCTTGAGTCAGCCTTTTTCTGATTGAAATACAAAATCACACACGCCCTCATAATGCAAAGCATTATGGGGTGCATATGCAAATCACTGCAGAATATTATGCTGGTTCAACTTTAAGCAGAAATGCATGGTGCTGAAAGGCCTGTCGCACAGTTTGCAAAGGGTGCCAACAGAAGACATAGACATGTGTTTCGTCCTACCAGGACTCATCAGTATGCTTCATCTGTTTGACACCCCAGTGAAATGAACCAACTGCCCTAAGATGGTATATCTGGGTTAGGTTGTGGTGAACCCAATTAAAACAAAAAACAATTTAAAAGATAAAGAACCTCTGTGTGCAAGCACTGAGGCAATGATTACCCCAAAGGGCATTTGGCCGGGAAGCCAAGTTTCAAAGAAATACAAAATCACACATGCCCCTACAATGCAAAGCATCATGGGGTGCATATGCAAATCACCCCAGAATATTATGGGTTATGGTGGCAAACAACATTTAATTATTATGATTTAAAATTTAAGACAGTCTTATTTTTGAGGCCTAGTTGAAGTTTTTTTTTTGTGAGTAAAGGTGAAAGCCACATTTGTGATGCCAGTCAGGGATGTGTGGTAGTACTGTGGACAATAAAAAGGAATTTTAGAAATAGAAGTGAACAGGTGATTATGCCCCTATACAGGTCATATATTGCCCAATACTGGACAATTGGAGCACCATATGGGGACCCATCAACAGAGAGATTACAGACAAAATTGAGAGAGTTCAAAGACAGACAACATAGTTAGTATACAACATAAAAAACGTGCCCTACAGTGATCGTTTACATAACCTGAACATGATGCCATTGAAGACCAGAAGAATAAGAGGGGAGTAGCTGTTATGCTGTGCTGTCATAAACGGTGATTACCTTTTCAATGAGTTAAGTTTAGAGTTCAAAAATGACCAAAAAGGAACTAGAGGACACCTATTGCAATTGAGACCCAAGAAATTTAACACAAATAAGAGGAAGGATTTTTGCACTCAAAGAGTTGTCAACCCATGGAATAAGCTCCCCTTAGAGATTATAACCAGCAAGGACAAACAACAATTCAAAAACAAATTAGACAAGTATATATTAGATGGAAACAATCTGACTTATTATGGATAGCCGACAGGAGCACTAATGGGCTAACAGCCTTCTCAGCTCCTTCCACCTTAGAATGAACCTTAGTATAATTATGTGGGCTCCTCCAGTAGGACAGAGTCTAATAGTGATGGGATGCATCCAACTCGGAAGACCCTTGGCAAGGGGCAGCATGAGGTGTAGTGGCCCACTCAATGACTCCAGATTGCTGGATGCTCAGCTGTCTAGGTAATGGTACATCTTGTGGTGGTGGGGGTCCAACCCAAATGAAAGCTACAGTAAAAATATATTTTGTTCCATAATAGGGTGGGGGGGTGTCCCAGTCAAACTCAACTCCCAAACTGTTAGATAAGGATGGGGTAGAAGGGCGTGTCACCTGGCATCAGTTCCTAGGGCGGCTATAGCCCAGTGTACTGAGCTCTCTTCACTTGGACTACAGAGGCATTTCTTCTCTTTCTAAAGGACAAAGAAAATACCATAAGGCTTGGTGCAGGGAGCTAATATGAAACATTTTGACTACAATGGATCTGATGGTGTTAGTGAACCATCACAAAACTAAGAGATAGACTATTATGGTTCATGAGACACTGAATGAGTGCATGCCCAGTAATTCAGCTGGGGGCATCTGTCAACAACATCACCATCAAAATTGTTACACAGGAAATCTGGTATTATCTTGAAGGAGTTTCAATTTTCAGCAATCTGTTGTGGTTTTGCTGAGGTTTCTGTTCATGTTAAAGTTGTTTGTGTTCTAACACAGGAAGGTTTAAGTGTGCTGTTTGAAGGGAAGCTAGAGGGTTGGGATTACATCATTCACTGCAAAGATGGTGAACTGTTGAATAGTTACATATAATGTGAAAAGACTTCAGAACCCTATAAAACCTATTAGAATACTGCAAGAAGTGCAGAGAATGGGAGCAACAATTGCATTGCTGCAGGAGAAAAATTTAAGCCTTTAAGGCATTTTTAAAACATATTCCAGTTTGATACTGAATAAAAATTGCACTTTTTTCACATGACTTAGGAGCAGCATCTTTTTTTGTCAAAGAGGTGTTGAGTACTGGATCTTTTTACCTGTACATATATTTCTCAATGCATGAGGTCCACCCCATTGCAGTGGAACAGCCATTTTCAAAAGCAAGGCCTGCTCCTTACAAGTAGAAGAGGTTATACAAGATCCAGAAAGCAGATGTGTCTGGGGTGTATAGAGCAGTATCCTGAACAACACTAAATGTGTATTCCCCAAATGCACATACAGAAAATGCGGACTTTCTGAAAAAAAGTTTTGTTGACACAGATATGAGAGCCCAGCAGACTATACCCAAATGGGAAGGGATTTTAATGCCATTTTGCAGCCCTTCTTATATAAGTCAGAGTTAGTGAGCCAACCACTGGTCCTTGGGCACTGGGAACATGATTGGTGCACTCTTCCTGTATCTATCCAAAGCACTCAGTCTGGTGATCCATGGTTGCCTGATTGCCAAGTTGTCAGCTCTTGGTCTATCCATGTGCCTTATCCCGGTTGCAGAATTACCTTACTGGCAGATCTAAGTCAGTCTCTTTGAATTCCATTACCTCTCCAGTCATCAGAATTACTACCAGAGTACCCCAAGGATCAGTCATGGTGCCTGTTCTGTTTAGTGTCTTCCTGAATGATCTAGTTGATATATTGCATAGCTCTGAATCCAATATTATCATATATGTGGATTATATTGCTTTACACAGAATAGTGTCTAATGTCAGTGATATAACCAGATACTTGCAGCCTGACATTAATTCTGGTACAAAAATGGTTGTTCAAAATAGTCTTCTACTGAATGTTGGTAAAACCAATTTAATTCATTTTAGAACAAAGCCAAAATTAAAGCCTTTACCCCCCCATCTTAAATGTTTTTGGAGGCACCTACAGTATGTTACGAGAGTGGAAGATTCCAAATGCCTCAGTTTTATTATAGACCAGTCTCTCTATTTCAAAGAGTCCGCACTGGCTGTTTTTATAAACTAACACATTGTTTTTCTACTTACTCTAAGAAAGTCCTAGCCCAGTCCCTATTCCTGACATTAGTGGACTATGGACTTCCAGTCGATGCCACTGCCAATGTCACAGACTTGCAAAAAGTTAATATTCTGTATACCTCTGGATGCAGATCTGCAACCTCCATCCCAGATTCTCACATCACTGCACTCTTTACAGACACCTTGGTTGGCCTTCTTTTGATTTATAAATTACTTATTTTGCTTTCATCAGCTTTAAATGTTTCCTAAACGGTCCTATTAAATTCATATTCTTGGTAGATGCTAGCCCCAGTACTGGTTCCCAGTGTACTAGATCTGTTCGCACTCAGTTCATATGACCCCCACTCTGCCATTCCTCCATGTACTGACTGTCTTTTATTGAGGCTGTGTGCAGAGCCTACAGCCCTATTGGTATCGGATTGTAGCTCTAAAAACAGTTGATTGTGGTACCTTCTGCTGGACTTTTGAAAGTATCCTTCCGAAAGACCAACAGAGCTTGTACCCCTGTGCCACGATCGGCCACTATGGAATAACAGCCACACTGTTTAGACTGTTACTTCCACATTCCAGTGTATGAGCAGCACATGCATGCCTCACGTGCATGTGCAGTTCAGCCGGTGCCATTATGTGAATGGCAAAATGCCATTCACCGCAATTGCGCATGTGCTAGAGTCATACATGCGAAGTTGTGGCACCACAACCAGCTGTGTGGCATTCTGTGCTCCCAAACCCCACCAACTCAAGTGGCACACTGGGAGCACACCTCAGTGTGCCTACCTTTTTTGTTTCCCCCCCCCCTGCCGACATCAGGGTGCCCAGTCCCCATGTTGGTATCCTGCACAACCCCCCCAGTTATGTGGCACACTGGGAGCCCACCCCAGTGTGCCCAAATGTTTTGTTTTCCTGTTTCCCGTAAACAAAAAATGGTCCCTCGTCGTCGCTCCACTTGTTTTTTATTCTTGTATAAAAGAAAACAGTCCCTCGTCGTTGCACCAGTCCTCCCATCCCCACCCTCACACTGAGCACCCACCTCCCCACACACACACCCTTTCCCCATACTTACCTTTAGAGCACTGTCTTCTTCTCTGGACTGGGACATGTCTGTACTCTTCAAAGCCAAACCACAAACTGAAGAATCTAAGGTAAGCATACTATAATGCCGTTCAATGGGGTTTTCAACTTATGCTGATAAATCAGCCATTTCTTTGGAATTTTTGCCCAAAATTTTCAACATGGGGTTCTTGGGACCCCACCTTGTGAAAACTGTCACTGTCATTTTGTTACTCAATCACGAAAGGTGATTTTGCCATCGCTGCATGGAATCACATTTCAGGAGTGATTCACAAAAATGACAGTGCCACTGTTCATGAGATGGGGTCCCAAAAAGCCCATGTTGTAAATTTGGGGAAAAAGTTCCACAAAATGGCTGTGTTATGAGTGTGTGCTGAGCAGTTTCTATGCACGTTCCTAACTTCACCCATTTTTAATATTTTTACTCCACATATTCAGCATTGCCATTTTTGCACATCTCCTTCAAAACAGTACAGCTGTCATTTTCCACAAGCTGCCCAAAATATGTTTTCGCACCTGTGGCACAGAATAGCACGTTTGCTCTGTGAAATTGCCTTTCAGGACAAGTGAACAAAATTACACTGGCACTCTTCATGAGGAGGGGTCCCAAAAAGGCCATCAACACCTCTAAAAAATGGGCATGTTACACACGGGCGTTGAATAATTCCTACTCACATGTGTAACTTTGGTCACTTACTAAAATGGCCACATTTCCCACGAGCATTGAATATTTCCTATGCACATGTGTAACTTTAGTCACTTGGTAGTTCTTCACAGCCCTACCAACTCTGGCTAGGTCTTGTATTAAGGGAGAAAAGAAGATTTCCACAGGAAATGGACAGTCCTTAATAGTTATCCGAGCAGCCTCACCCGATGTGATGAAAATGTAGAACAATTTCTGAATTCAGAAAGGGCAGTGGGGGGTGCTGAAAAAATAATACTGCAGATAGATGTGTTCAAGTCCAAATAAAAATTATTTCTATTTTTGATTCGGCCAACACCTCAACGTTTCACCTAGTATATAGGCTTTTTCAAGAGATGCCTTTCTCTGAATAAATACATACACATTAATTAAAACAGTGTCTGCAAACAACAAGAAACTTCAATATATATATTCCGAATATTAAATGGTGCCACTCACATTAAAATACTTCTAACTATCACAGAGCTCCTTTATTCTCACTCTCATTTAAATTATCCTGTAAGAACAATCAACTCATTACTTTCAGTCTATTTCTCAGAATTTTCCAAAGGCTAATAATTTAATTATTGTCACCCAACACCAGACACCAGACTAAATGTGCTTAAAAGAAAAAACATTAAAGTGGTTTAAAGAGTGCTATAGTTCCTAAATTCTGTTCTACCTGTATCAACAGAAGTACATACAAGTTTCATCACACCTTCAATATCTATTATCCTCTTATTTTATTGTATTCTATTTCATTTCGTTATTTATGCATGTAAGATGTAGGAGTTCTCAAAATCTGACATGTATGCATTGGCATAGCCCGGGCCATTGTGGATCCCATGGCCATACCCCTAGTTTGTTTTAAAAAAGTCTTCTCAAAACTGAAATAACTATTAGTTAGGATTCATTCAACTAAAGTCTGTAGAGTCCTTGTTCTAGGATGTATCCCTGGTTTCCTACACCTTTAAAGTAGTGAAAAAAGTGATACAAGAGATCTAGTGCCCTTTGAGGTCAAAATGAGGGTGACAGCTCTGAAGTAAAATACACAGAAAAAAGTTAGCATTTGGAGTGGGAGAAGCAATTTAAATACATTAGGGTGGGAATTTTGTAAACCTACATTTTGCTTTTGTTTGCTGACATAGGTAATAAGAGAATTTAATCACTAGAGCCATGAGAATGTTTAATAAAAGGTACTAGGAGAAAGGGAGTTGGTGTCTGGCAGAGGGATAGCATGTTGAAACACATTTAGAGTGAAAGAACTTTGAGAATTAATATTTAGTGCTTGTAATATAATGAGAAGTTTGCAAGAGCTGTGAGTAAATCATGGGGATTAGAATAAGAATGAGAATATTATAAGAAGAAACTTAGCCTCTCTGTTGTTTGAAGGTAGAAGCAGTAAATACGAATAAGTAAAATTCACTGTGTATAATGATTTCTAGTAGGAGAAATAATATGCATAATTCAAGATGCAGATATAGGGGCTTAAAGCAGAAGGAATTAATTGACACACTGCTACATGTAGTATTATGAAACCTGTTCAGGATAGGTGCAGATGCAATGAAAGCAACTTGTAATGAAAGGAAATAAGTATTATACTGCTGTATACATTATTGTGAACTTCCCTAAAAAATCTTTCAGATGAATGAATCTCACTCATTGAATAGGACTTTGACTTAAAGAAATAATCCATATAGGTCAGATACAGATAAAAATATATAAAGTAGAAAAAATGATTATTATGAATGTCATAATGCTTAACACATTGTTGTGATTTTTTGAATCTTTTTTTTTTTGCATAATGTAGGGATGATATTGAAATAGGCAAGTTATAATTGACATCTATATGATTGGGATACTTGTATAAACAGTTTTTTTCTTGTCTGATTTTGAACAGGAACCTAGAGGGACAAATAATGAAATGAAATAGAATACAATAAAATAAGAGGACAATAGATATTGAAGGTGTGATGAAACTTGTATGTACTTGCTTCTGATGATACAGGTATAACAGAATATAGGAACTATAGCACTCTTTACACCACTTTAATATTTTTTCTTTTAAGCATATTTAGTCTGGTGTCTGGTGTTGGGTGACAATAATTGAACTATTAGCCTTTGGAAGATTCTGAGGAATAGGCTGAAAGTAATTAATTGCTTGTTCTTACAGGATCGTTTAAATGAGAGTGAGAATAGCGGAGCTCTGTGATAATTAGAAGTATTATAATGTGAGTGGCACCAGTTGTTATTCGGAATATATATATATATTGAAGTTTCTTGTTGTTTGGGGACACTGTTTTAATTAATGTGTATTTATTTATTTACTCAGAGAAAGGCATCTCTTGAAAAAGCCTACATACTAGGTGAAATGTTGAGGTGTTGTCTGAATCAAAAATAAAAATAATTTTTATTGGACTTGAATACATCTGTCTGCAGTATTATCTTTCCAGCACCCTCCACTGCCTTGTCTGAATTCAGAAACTGTTCTAGGTCTTGTATAAAAAGCCATTACATGCTGGAATAATTTAATGCCTCACTACCTCTATGAATTTTCAGAATGCATTTCAAATGGCGTTAAAAAAATACTGTCAATGGCAAGTGTAATGCCACCTGATTACTATGTATTCTGATGTCTTGTGTTGTTAATATGCAAGTGTACTGTTACCTGATTACTGTGTACTGTGATGAATTGCATAATTATCCCATGTATTGTTATTGTTGTTTGCATCTCTGGGTCCCCCTTGAAAATGGGCATCTAAAGCTCTTTTGTTCCTACCCAGTTAACAAATTTCAAATGAAAAATAGAAAAAACAATAAGCAGAACAGGATGCTGCATTAAACACCTGTCTAGGGAGGTGGTGCTGATAGAAGTGTGGCAATTTTTGAATCCCACCAGAAGGGACTATACATTTTGGTAATCTCTGCAAAATTCGTATTCCAAGACAGATTATTTCCCATTGTCCACAGACTGGCTTCATGCAGCAGAAAGGTGTGAGATAAAAAAAATCACAATAACTGACCATGCCCTGTTGCTCCTAGATCTTAATATACTTCAGCAAGGGAAACAAAATCACGCCTTGAGGTTGAATGTGTCACTTTTGAATGACACAGACTTCAAAAACCTGATTGAAGCCCCCCAAAATTCTAATTATCTGGAGTTAAATCCAAAGGAGAGTATTTCAGTTGGTGACAGATGGGAAGACCTTAAAACCTACTTTACTGGCCATATAATTAGTTACACATTCCAGAAGAAGAAGAAAGCAAGGCTAAAGGAACAAGTTGAATTAGAATATAAAATATTCAACCTTGAAGTGGAATATAGACTTACACTAGATGAGTCTCTCAAACACAGATTGGCACAGGACAGGGCAACATTATCTAAAATAGTTTATAACAATACCAAGGGTATAATCAGATATTCAAAGTAGTGCTGCTATGAGTCCAACAACAAGATAAGCCACCTTTAGGTGTGGCAGCTTCAAAGGGAGGCAGCTAACAGAACAGTGCTGAGAATTTACCCCAACCCTAAATCATCTTAAGCAGTCTCTGACCTTAAGCAAGTCCTGCAGAGTTTTGCTGACTACTACAAAACATAGTATAGACAGAAAACACTGTAACAGTTTCAGGATAAGCTCCAAACCTTTCTGATAGAGTCTAAGTGCAACGATTAGAGGAAGAGGCCAGACTATCCCTGAATAGACACTTGGAGGATGAGGAGGTGGAAGAAGTCATAAAAAAATCAAGATGGTTGGGCAAGTCACCAGGACATGATTGCCTGATCAGAGTTTTGCAATCATTTTTGGGAACAACTAGCCCAACTAATTAAAGAAGTGTGGTGTGGTATTTGGGGGCACCTGTCTTTTGGAGCTACAGTGGTAGCCATACTAAAGCTAACAGTACTGAAGTAATACTGAGGTATGCTGAGGCACTAAAGTTATAGTTTGCATTGGCTGTAGTGGGATTGTACCTCAGCACACCCCAGCATTACCTCTATAATGAGACAACTTTTGTACGACTAGCACTGTATGCCATCTTCATTCTTCTTACACCTGGTGAAGACTGTAAACTTTGTGGTTCCTACAGACAGACCCATTTCTATCCTTAATATTGATATGAAGATCTTCATGGTGGTTTTGACTGAACAACTACAGGACATGGTGGGGTCCCTAGTTCACCCAGATCAAACTGGCTTCCTATGAAGTGGAGCCCTACCTGATAACATTAGACATATTCTGAATCTTTTCTCCCTCAAGAAACAATCTCTAGATTTTTGTGCTGGCAATTTTTATGGACACTGAAAAGCGTTCGGTTGGGTAAACTAGGGGATCCTACAATGCTTCCTAGCAGAACTGCAGGTACAGTAGGGGAGACATGTTTTCAAAGTATGCAAGCACTATATACACTGCCTCACGGACAGCAGTGAGAGTAAACAGAGTTCATTCAGGTAGAGTCCATCTAAACTTTAGCATGAGACAGGGGTACCCCCTCTCCCCTTCTTTTGCTCATCCTATGCATCAACCCCTAGCCATAGCCGTAAGACAAAATGAGGACATCAGAGGTATTGCTTGGGGAGGCAAAGAACACAAGATGTCTCTGTATGCTAATGACTCTTTTTCCAAGTTAACCCAGCCTGAAACATCAATCCTGGCTTTGTTGAAGGAACTCAAGGCATATGGAGAGTTGTTGGAATAAAGAAAATTATGAGAACTCAAAAGTCATCCAGCTTAGTGGGCCAGGTATTCTGCAATTCCAGTCAACATTTCCTTTTAAATGGGTACATAAAAATGTGACTAGATATCTTTGGGTACAGATGATGCCAGCTACACATAAATTTTTTGCCCTGAATCTTGAAAAGTTGTTTGGAGAGGTACACGAGGATATGAATCAGTGGAAATTACTTCCACCGATGGTAGCAGGCTGAGTAGATACCCTGAAATGAATATAGTGTATAGTTTGGAGTTATTGTGCACTGAATTAAAATGACTGAAAAATCTTTTTGTGCATGTTCTAAAGCCCTTATTGTGCATGTTCTAAAGTTATTGTGCATGTTCTAAAAAGCTTATTGTGCACATTCTATTGTTAAGTGCAACTGTGTTTCCCTAGCGCTCACTCCTGACTGCTTTCAAAGGGGAATCCTCAGCTCCCCAGTCTTAATACTGCGGGACATAGAAGTCCCAATTAAGCAAATAATGTAAAGAAATAATTTTAAGTATGTGCCATGTTAGATGGCTTACCTGTCTGACCTCCTTACTCCAGCCGTCCCAGTACATTCCCTCCTCTTCTCCACGAGGGCTCTTGGCGATTTTGAGGGCCAGGCTGAAAACCTCGGGGGATCATTCCTTTGAGGTGGCCGGCCTGGCCCTCTGGAATTTGCTGCCAAGATCTTTGAGGAAGGCCCCAATAGTGGAGGTATTTAAAGGGGGCCTGAAGACCTATCTTTTTAACAAAGCATTTTGTGATAGTTTTTAATGTGATTTTAAATACAGTATGCCCTGTTTTAGTAATCATAATGATACTGTTTATGTTGCCTAAACCCTGCTTTCTATCTGTAATAGCACTCAGAGCCTCCAGGATTGGGTGCCATAATATAAAGTCTTACTTACTTACTAACGTACTTTATATCTGGTTGATACTGCATTCCAATGCTAGCCATACTGTGAAACTAATAGCCCCACTGTCCCCAGCAGCCAGTTCTGTCATGACCTCGGTAATGGACTAAGCCGTGGGGGATGTCTATGCGCTGGCATGTACCAATGTATTATAATACTGTGTAACAGCTTCATGCTTAGTCTACTGATATCGATCAGGCTGAGTCTGCATGATCCATACTGTTAGAATAACCATGAAAATGCACTGTTAAAGAGTATTAGACTATATTAGTAGATGCCAGCGCATACAGTAGATGTCCCCAAAGGCTTACTCCATCACCCATGTCATGCCAGAATTGGCCGCTGGGGATACTAAGACTATTACAGACTCAGGATCAAGCAGATATTTAAAGTAAGCTGTCTAAACTGGCAGATATTAAAAAAAAATTCTTCAGGTTATTTGCTTAAATGGGACTTCTAGGTCTTGCAGTATTAAGGCAGGGGATTCCCTTTCTAACGACGTTGTTTACAGAGCTTGTGTCTTTATTTTTTTAAACCATACACTATAACAAAAAAAAATATGAGGGACCATACACAACTCACCTTCTGTTTACATCTCGGGGTTAAGATAACAGCATGGACCTCTCGAGCTTCACTCTCGAGGTCCATACACTGGCATCGCAACCCCTCAGTGGAAACACAGGCTTGTAGTGTATGGTCACTGATACATTATTCCTTATATTCTGCACACATTTCTCTTCTTTTTCTTCAAGTCTTCTCATTAATATACTACTAGCATTTTGAACTAAGCTTAACAATCTCCTCCTTTCTTTTGTTTGGGCAGGGGGCAGACACAGAATTGACAGACATATTTTGACTCTCCCAAGAGACAAAGGTGTGCTGGAAATGTCAGATCTAAGCAAGTATTACCTGGATGCCCTGGTTTCCCTGGTGGTAGCTTGGGAGTAAACAAAGGATGGAGACTGGATGGTATGAATTGGAGGTGGTATCCTCTTTACCAACTCCACTGTTCACTCTTCTGGAAATATACATCACTCCTAAGATTTGGTTATAGATCCATAACTCTTGTACCAAACATACATTACTCACAGTGCAAAGGATCAGGTTAGCAACTCAAACTCCAAATGAAAGAGTGACCTTAGCTGTAATTACAAGGGACACTAATTTTGAACCACCTAGGTTTGATAGGGGTCAACAGATGGAACCAAAACTGACTAACTAGGGGCTCTACCATGCTGGTTACACATCTCTAATGTCAACCGGCGTTACAGCAACAGGAATCATGTCGACTGCAAATCATGGTTGGCATGATTCCTTGCAGACTCCCAGTCCTGTTTTTCTATGGAGGCTTCACCCCTCAACCACCCATGGGGGAACTACTGCCCATGTCTCCGATTGTGTGATAGTTAACTCCAGTCGAATTAACTTGGGCGGGGTAGGACCGGAGACAGCAAGCCTCTGTCTTGGGCACACCATCATCAGTGACCTGTCAGCAAAGGTTCAATTTGCTGACAGGAGTGTAGTTCGCTGTGTTGGTGTCGCTGTGCAGGGGGCATACCCAAATGGCATACAAACAGCTAGTTGAATTGAAGCACTATATCATGTCTCAGGCTCTCTGGGCCCAATTCCAGTTACCTTCGCAAGATCTTTTCATATATTTGCAGGTCAAGCACTGTCTGATGGAGGGGAATAAGGTGGGTGTCTGGTTGAGCCACTCCTATGGTGGAGTGGCTAAGGCACCAGCACATGGCAAAATCAGGAGACCTGGGACCATGGTTCGGTTCTCCCCAGGTCTCCCCATGCTACTACGTTTGCTGGTGGTTTTTTTTTATAAAAAATAAAAACAAAGTTCCCCCCTCCTGAGTTTCTCCCCATCCCCAAAGTCCACCCTTCCCCAGAGTTAGTTATTTAAGTTCTGGGGATATGGGGGTAATGCCGCCCCACAAAAAAACCCATAAAGTCCCATTGTTTTAATGGGCATGCACTTTAGGTCCGAGTCAGCATTTTGTCCGACTCTGTATGTGCTCAGTGCTGTTGTCCTTGCAGCATCTGTAGTCATCCTATTTTTGTGTGTGGTGGTATGTCCCCACACCGGTCTGGACTCACACAATTCCATTTACCTTTCTACATTTAGTTTCAGGGGTCCACTCAGGTGTGGGGACCATAGCCCATAGAGCACATTAAGCTGTGCTATGCTATGTACAGGAACTTCAAAATCTGTCACATCTCTCTGGCTGTCACACTCAATGCCAAGAGTGGCAGTATGGTTGCAATGGGCAGCAGATATCCAGAGGATGGAAAGGCTATCAGCAATACTGCACATTTCCCTGGACTAATTTATGTTGCAATGGCAACCTTGGGAGGAATAATGGACATGGGTTGGGGGAGTGGGTCAGGAGAGGATTTACAGGGATATGAAGGCTTCGCACTGGAGCAATTCTCTTTTCACAATTAACTGAAGAACATGATCTCTCCCCTTTTCTGCCTCATCTCAGGCATGGGATGGTACACTCAAAAGGATTATCCACATATCCTTGAGGAGAATGACCTTATAAATCCCTTTTACAGAAAGACTTGCACAAGACATGAAAACACAAGAAAGAATACACACATATAGTGTTTGGTTCTTTAATCAGCATACACCCAGTGACAGTTTTGTTAACTGTTTTAATTTTTTTTATGTTTTTTATGCTTTATTTCTTCCTCACTGCCAGCCAGCCCCAATCAGCCAATCTATACCCCCAGCTTCATCACTCCACCATCTCTGGGACTTACCATCCAGTCTACAGTGCCCCACGGCTTACCCCAATGGTGGGAACCGGCCCCTAATTCCAAGAGGAGTTGTAACTCAGATGTGACAGGTGAGCCCAATAGGCAGGTGCACAGCCTACGAGAAGGGAGGCCTCATCCTGCTGGCTGGAATTTTTCCTTCTTTAGTTCTTCCCTGGGGAGCAGAGCATGCAATGACATAAGTGGTGTTTACTCAATATATTTGGCACCCCCCCAACTAGTGCCAGCCCTAGCAATCAGATCCCTGGCTGCCACAGGGGGTCAGAACTGCACCAGTGACTTCCCCACCCTCCCCCCAGAGAAGGGGAAGGGCAGTCCATGGGATGTTTGAACCTCCTTCCTCGGCCAGCCCTCCAACTCCCAAGATCACTTCTGGTCCCAGGTCATCAGCATCGCAAGCAGTAGTGCTACCACTGCTCCAGTGGGCCAGCCCATTAACTGTTTTAATTGTTTCTCTGTTTATCTAAGTGCAGTGGTTGACAACTTCTATGCAGGTTCACAAAGACAATGTATAAGAACAAACTGTGTTGCAAGAAGCTGTTTTTATATGTAGCAGTATTACCACCACTATCAAAAGTAACATTGAACTGTGATGTA
The DNA here is from genome assembly GCA_016271365.2 of Neoceratodus forsteri. NCBI lineage: Eukaryota > Metazoa > Chordata > Ceratodontiformes > Ceratodontidae > Neoceratodus > Neoceratodus forsteri. The sequence continues at coordinate 537,310,621 of CM057458.1, forward strand.
TTAATGAACGTCTTAAATAAAACTGAGTTTAAAAAAAAATAAAGAATCTTTGTGTTTAGTAACAACAAAAGGACTGTGGCCAAGCCAAAGCTAGAAGCTCTATACCGAGCAATCAGTTATGACAACAATCCAAGTGAAGTAGAATCCACAGAACTAGTTTGGACTAGTTTTATGAGGGGGGTTGGCTCTTAAATCAAAGGAATGTCTGGGGGTGTGATGTCAAAGAGACAGGTCCACTAATGCAGGCAAGTGGACCAGAATGCCAAATGTATTTCTGTCATAGTTTTACTCTGAGTAAGTTAGTGCTGAAGCATTGAACTTTTAACATCATTTGTTCAAGTCTGCTATAACTCACAAGATTCCAGTTGGGAATAAGCATCTACTTCTACTTAAAACGTAATTAGATCTTAGGTTATTGTGTGTGTATCATATCGTGTTCAAATGTTTCGCTTTCCACTTCTGCGATGTACTATATTTCCCTAATCTTTACTGTGTATAATCCTGCACTATATGTAAATATCGTGGAGAATCAAATATTATTTTGATATGTATGTCATGCTCTCTGTGAATATGTTTTAATGGTACAGATAACCTGGGTAACTGGCAAGGCTGTGATCTGTTTTTGAAGAGACAGGCTACCAAGCTATCTAAATTGAAGGGTTCTAATCTGTGGTTAGAGATGTGCGAAATCCACATATTTCCTTCCATGAAATATTTCATGAATTTCACATATTTTGTGAAATATTTCACGGGCTCAAAATGCGAAATTCAACCTGCAAAATGCAGAATTTCACCCGAGAGTGGTGAAATTCCGCATTTCGTGGGCCCTTTTCCATAGCATAGTGTCCCTCCCCACACCCTGGTCCCCAATCCCTGTAATAATAATAAAACATTAATGCCCTTTTCTGTAGTCTAGTGTCTCCCTCCCAAGCCCAGTATTCAATCCCCATAATAATTTATTTGTTTATTTATTTGCTTTTGTTAACCGGTTAAGCACACTAGACAGCCAAGTGCCTATTTTCAGGTGTGACCCAGGAGATTACAAGGTACATTACAAGGTACATACATGAACATCAGGCAAATACAAGTAGAGGATTACATTACATAGAATTAGCACAACAGGGACTTTACAAGCATCCGATTTCATCAGGCAAATAGTAGTGAAGAATTAATATAAAGTGACCAGAACACAGGGACATTGTAAGACAACAATACCAAAAACAGGTATTACAATACAGTATTAAACATTGCAGTCAGTAGGAAGAAGTGCAGTGTGAATTCATCGCTCCAGGCAGCAAGTTGTAAGGCTAGCAGTTAGAATAAGGAGGAGTCACAGTTGGGATAGAGTGGGCCCAGTGAGAGAGAAAGGAGTGTACAGTTATAGTGCTCACCCTATTTTGCCAGTGGGCCTAAATGGTCCATTTTTATATATGCTGTGAGAACAGGAGGAGTATGAGCACAGTTTTGCTCTGCCCAAGTCGTAATGTTTAGGTAGCATCTCAGTTAGTTGGGGCATCTCAGGCTGGGAGGGTTTGTCTAGTGCAGAGACAGGTGGCAGCCATTTTGAGAAAACCCCAGAGGGAGGCTTTAAAGCTCTGGTGCGAGGGAGAGGAGCAAGTGCTAGTTGGAAGAGAGTTCCAAACCCTGGGCGCATACACAGCGAAGGCTTGGTCACCCATTTGTGTGCGGGTTTTTGGTACCAGGAGGGCATGGGAGCCACTGGATCTCAGGATGTAGGAGGGTGTAGCAAGAACAAGGATATCAGCAAGGTTTTGAGGAGTGGCAGTTCTAACAATATTGTCAATGAAGTTGCCCATGGTGGGAGCCACGCAAGCCGGGTGTAAAGCTCACAGCGGTGAGTGAGGCGGGGGAGGCCAAGAACGCAAAACGGCATATGTTGTTGTACACTGAGTCCCACTTTACTAGACTAGTTTTTGCAATGTGGGCAAAGGTGATTAGTCCATAGCAAAGCATGGGTAGGAGGACTCCCCTGGCTAGAGCAAGACGGGCAGCTGGAGTTAGACATCTTTTTGCTCTGTAAGCCTGACCCAGCTTGCAGTTTGAGGCCTTGCATTTATTTCGTATGTGCAGGTTCATATCCAGCTGTGGGTCAAGGGTCACCCCCAGGTACTTGACCAAGCCTGCGACAGTCAGCGGTGACCCATCAGCCCCGGAGATCTGTAGTGAATCCGGGGCGGTTTTTAACTTGGCTGCTGAGCCAAATAGCATGGCGTGCATCTTCTGTAGGTTAATAACAAGTTTATGGTCCTGCAACCATGTTTGGATGTGGTCGAAGTTCGAGTTTAGTTTGGTGTTAATGGTGGCAATGTCCTGGGATTTGGCCATGATGACTAGGTCATCTGCACACAGCACTGAGGACCCTAGAGCCAGAGCCAAGGGTAGCTCATTTATGAAAAGAGAGAGAACAGGAGAGGCCCTAGTACAGAGCCCTGGGGGACTCCGTAGTTAAACTGGGCAGGCTCAGACAGGACCTTGTTGAATTTGGTGTACTGATGCCTGCCCTTGAGGTAATTACTGATCCATGCAAGAGCTGGGGAGGAGAAGCCAAGTGACAGGAGAGAGGAACACAGTAATGTGTGGTCAACCTGATCAAAGGCTTTTGAGAGATCAACAAAGATGGCCCCGGTAAGTTCACCTCGGTCAGCAGCAGACCTGATCTCCGAGGTAACAACTGCTAGGGCTGTGGAGGTGCTATACCTCTTTCTAAACCCATGTTGTGCAAGGGAGAGAAGGTTGTGGGTCTGTAGGTAGTGGGTGACCTGAGAGGTGACTACTGCTAGGGCCGTGGAGGTGCTATGCCCCTTTCTAAACCCATGTTGTGCAGGGGAGAGAAGGTTGTGGGTCTGTAGGTGGTGGGTGACCTGAGAGGCGACTACCTTTTCCAGGAGCTTGCTGATCGCTGATAGGATTGCAATGGGACGGTAGTTCTTGAGGTCTTTTGTGTCCCCTTGCTTGGGTACAGGTATCACCTTGGCCATCTTCCAGATGTCCGGGACTATGCCTGAGGTGAGCGATGCGTTGAAGACATGGGCTATGGTCCGGGCTAGTACTGATGCCCCTATCCTCAGCAGCTTGGGCTCCAGACAGTCATGCCCAGCTCCAGTGTATGGGGATAGACCAGCAAGGAGCTTCTGGGCCTCCATGTCTGTTACTGCCTTGAGGTAAAAGGGCAGTTGTCCCTCTGGGTGAGGAGACCCGGCCAGCAGGGTAATGCGGCAGTTTGGGTAAAGCAGGCAAGTCTGTGAACTGAACGTTGAAGGCATTGGCAATAGTGAGGGGGTTGTTGCAGTTAACCCCGTCAATGAGCATTTCAGTGACCTGAGCTCTCATGGCCCCACCCACCACTTTCTTAATGCTCTGCCAGAAAGTCCTCGGATTTTTGGCTGTGGAGAGCAGGATGGACTGACAGTATCACTTTTTGCTGAGCGTATGGCTCTCTTGCATGAGTTCTTCAGCTGCCTGTAATTCTGGAGATCTGTGCTGGACAGTGAGCTCTTATACCTTGCCCAGCACTTATCCCTTTGCCTCATGAGAGTATACAGGCCTCCATGGAGCCATTTAGTTTCAGTGCCCCTCACTCTCCTTCTTGTGAGGGGGGGCATGCCTGTCTTGAAGTGGGGTGAACGCTTTTAGAAAGTTGTCAAGGGCCGTTGAGGGGTCATTGGTGGCCATGACCTGAGACAAGTCAGTATGCCTCAGGTCTTCAAGAAAGTCTCCAGCATTGAGTTTGGAGTAATCCCTCATTTGAATCACCTTGTGCGGGATTTTGGGAGGGGCGTTGCCCCATACACAGAAGTTGAGAAAATGATCTGATATAGCATCAGGTAGAATGCCACAGGAGATAATTTTCTCCATTCTGTTGCTTAGTACCCAGTCAATGACGGAGCCCTTGTTGCCTCTGAGAGAGGGCCTAGTGGGTTCAGAGATGAGCTGGCTTAGGGCCAGTCCAGCCAACCGTGGTTCGTATTGCTGAGCACTACAACCTGTCCAGTTAAGATTGCAGTCCCCCAGGACTAGTAACTCATTCGAGCCAACCTTTGGGCTGAGACTATCTAGGAGGTAGGAGAGCCCGGACACACCACCCTTGGGAGGGGTGTAGGCACATATCACATGCACCTTTTTTGTGCAACCACATCCCACCCCACTCCCCAATAATAAAACATTATTCCCCTTTTCCATAATATTATCATCCCCTCCCCAGTCCCTGATCCCATAATAATAAAAAGTACTCCCCTTTCCATAGTATAGTGTCCTCCCCCACCTGGTCCCTGATCACCCTCATAATAAAAATAAATACCTTTTAATAGTATATCATCCCACCTGCAAACAAGCATTCAGCTTAGTGTGCCACTACTGGTTAAACAATTAAAAAAAATCCCCTCCTGTCCCGATCTCCCACCCATACTGTACCTCACTTTTCCATACTATAGTACTACCACAATCCCCCACCCACTCTGGCAACCACATCCCCCCTCCCCAGACGGTCCCCGTCGGTGAGCAGCACAGCTCTCCTCTCACTCCATGGCTGCCTATTGATTGAACTGTCAGCGACAGTTTACGTATACATTTCAAGCTCAATGGGCTTGTAGTGTATACTGTAAACTGTCATTGATAGTCGAATAAAGCGGCAGCCGCAGAGGTGAGATCAGGCTTTCTTGTTGACCGGGGGGATGCTGCTGGGGCAGGTGAGCAGGGTGGTGTATGATTACCAGGATGTGTGGAGGTTAGGAGGACCATTACACTATGGAAAAGTGGGCACAGGTACTTAGGGATCAAATTGTGGAGGGGACGAGATGATATACTGTGAAAACTGTATTTATTTTTATTATGAAAGTGGGGGAGGACACTATACTCATGGAAAAGGAGATTAATGTTTTTATTATTATGGGGATCGGAGACCAGGGGGGAGGGACACTATACTATGGAAAAGGACATTAATGTTTTATTATTACTGGGATCAGGGACCGGGTTGGGAGGAGGGACACTATACTATGGAAGAGGGGATTAATGTTTTCTATTATTATGGGGATCAGGGACCGGGGTGGGGGAAGGGACACTATACTACAGAAAAGGGAATTAATGTTTTATTATTATGGGATCGGGGACTGGGGTGGGGGTAGGGACACTATACTACAGAAAAGGTCCAGTGAAATGCAGAGTTTCACCACTCACAGGCAAAATTCCACATTTCGCGGGCAGAATTTTGTATTTCGCACCCACAAAAATTTCAGTGAAATGCACAGAAAATTTCACAGGGTGAAATTCCTGATTTTGCCTGAACTTCACCAGCAAATTTACATTTGGCTGCATCTCTGTCTGTGATTAAACAAGTCAATCATTTGCCCTTTGGGAAAGGTCATTGCACCATGTGATCAGTGGTTGGGGTGGAATTCTGATCTAAGATACCCCAAGTGAGAGTCAAGCCAGGTGGTGGCAGTATACCGAGGTGACCATTCAGGTGTCTGAAGGATTGTCAGAACTGGTAGCACTGCAGATAGATTTCTGGGAGAGAACCTGCCTGTGACACCACTGCATACTGAAACAGTGCATCCTTGCCACATTCTGAAATTCCATGTCCATCCCACATTGTAAAATTACATACTGCCATCACAGTCTGAAACTGAGCATCATTACAACATCCCAAATTGAACAGTACCACCATGTGTCAAAATTGTGCATTCTGGACACAATACAAAATTGCACATCTCTGCCACATTCTGCAACTACAGTAGCACAAGCCATGATGCAATGTAGTGTACTTTGACTGCATGAAAAAGGGGGATTAAATTCAATTAAAATTGTCTGGTTTACTAAAGTCAATCCTCTGCAGTATGCCACAGTATTGCATTACATCCTGACTGTCTCCATTGTCTGTGTCTCCCACATTCTGAAATTGCTTATCTCTGCAGCATTCCAGGAATTTGTGGCATGGCCTTATCATGAATTTGAGCATCTCTGCTGCATTCCAAAAGTATGTGCCTCAGCTGCTTTCTGAGATTGTGTATTTGTTGCTTTCCAAAACTGTAACCACATGGCATTCTGAATTTCACCCCTGCAGAATTCTAGACATTTGCACAACCTTGACATTCTTATGTCATGTTTCTTCTTATGTCATGTTTGTTGGTGCATTCCAAAACCACCTTTCCACCACATTCTTAGGAACCTTGCATCTGCACATTTCAGAAACACATGCAATGCACACACCTAGTATCAAGTTTAGTTTTACAAAAGCTTACTGAAACTACAGTTTTATGTAACTTGGGAGAAATTAGTCATATAAGATTGCTGGCATGGAGACAAGGCTGTGAGTTGTGGTTATGAGCTTTTTGAACAGGCAGTGAAATCATAGTTACAAAACGGCTTGAAAATGTTTAAGACAAAGTAACTTAGAAATATCATTTTTGGCATGAGACTTATTGGGGACTTGCTGATCCTAATTCTAAAATGATTGATGTTAGATATGTTGGCCAGATTCTCTCTTAAAATGTTGATCGGTGTACTTTGGATAATATTACTAGCTGCAGATATCTAGGACTGTGGCTAGATGCATACAGTATATGAAGTGGGATACATGTACTGTATACACTCGCAATCAAAAACACTTGGTACAAAAACTGGGTGCATACATTGCCACTACCATTTTCTACTGCTGGAACTGAGAGCACAAGTGGTCAATTCATTAAACATTCCACATTTTGAGTATACAGATTATATTTATGCCATTGTATTACATTGTCAGTTAAGAAGACTGGATATATTTTCACACAGGGTGGCTCAGTTCACCCTAAACGCCTCAAGGGATATGAATCACTGCCTTCTGTATTGTAGGTTGGACTGGATGCCCTTAAGAAACAGGTGTCAATAACACATTATTTAACTAATGCTTAAAAGTGTCATAGGGGAAAATTCCTACCTATACCTCATTACTAGGCGTGGTAGATTCCAGAATTACACAAACACACATACAGGGAGGCATGCGGGCTCTCCCCATCAGACACTGGGCTAAGAGACACAAGAAGAACAGGGCAGGGTCATAGTAATGATAGCAGGAATCTACACATCAACACTGCAAATAGAAAGAAAGGCAAGAATACGAATGGAATAGATGGACGATTATGTGACTGTGTACAAATGTAAGAAGCATGGACAAAAAAATGGATGAACTGCAATGACAGCAGAATATTGTATTTGGGTAGAAAAAGGGGCAAATCAAAATAACACGTGTGACCTAAATATTCCTGCCTCAACTCAATTTAGAAGGGCAGATAGAATACCAAGAGTAAGGTAGCAGTGTACATAAAGGAAGGTGTAAGGGTCTCAAAGAATAAATCAGTGTTAGACGCTGAGGGAGTACAGCCACTATGGTTCCAGGTAATAGATATTGGGGGCACAATATAAAATTGGCATAATATTCAAGCCACCACACTAGGAGGCAGAAGGGAATGAAGAAATAGAAAAAATGAAGATACTAGGTTAGTTAGCCAAGGACTGTACTCACTCTAACCACCCAGATAAATTGTGACACTTTGACAGTAGTAAGCAAACAAATGTCAGAAATTTCTAGAAACTGTACACAAAGACATTTTCTCACAGTAGGGGCATGGACTCACAAGAAGTAAAGCAATTTTGGTCTTAGTACTGTCCAACAAGGATATTATCAGGAATATACTGTAATTAAATGAGAATCCAGTCAGCCAGTGTGACCATAGCTCTGTTATGTTTGACATTGTGCTGGTGGGTATTGCAATTTAAGTCCACCACAGTGGTTGCTGACTTTAGGAAAGTGCAGTGGTGAAAGCCATGCTGAAATGCAATAACTTGCAGTAAGTGACATGTCACAAAATACTGCATGAAAAAAAGGGCTTAATTGTCATTGAATTACACTGTTCCGTGCAGAAGTATACTGCAGCATTTACCATTACCAGCTAGCCAGTCAAGGACTGTACTCACCTCATCCACCCAGATATAGACTGGAACACTCTAACTGTAGTACATGAAAAAAAGTCAGAGATTTCTAGAAATTCTGCAAGAAAATCTCTCACAGTAGGTGCATGAACTCATAATTGGGGGAAGTAATTGTGGTCTTAGTACTGTCCAACCAGCATATTATCGGGAATATAATTAATGAGAATCCAATCAGCCAGAGTGACAACTCCATTACATTTGACATCGTACTGGGGTGTATAGTAACATGGTCACAGACTTTAGGAAAGTACAGTGGAGCCAGCCATGATACAATGCAATAACTTGCAGTAAGTGATATATTACAAAATACTACATGACCTACGGACTTAATTGCCACTGAATTATATGGTTCCATGTAGTGTACTGCAGCATTTTGTGATATACTACAACACTGCTGTGTTGTGTCCTAGCTGGTACCATTATAGACTGCAATAAAATGAAGGTAATAACTAGATAAACAGCTGGAGGACCTGCACAAAATAGGTCAAAAAACAACTGGACGGTGATTAAAGGGTGCATATTGGGAACAACCTATGCTCGTTAGGGCTATGCTGAATTATAAAACTACTTGATCTAGCTCCTGTACTCCTGATGTTTCTGTTGATTTTGATTTCATGTTGTTACTTCAGAAGAGGAGACGAGCAGTGAGACTTCCAGAAAATATAAAGCAAAATAAATTGAATGTTTTGCCTAGCATACAGTAAAGTAAATAAAAAAACTATACATGTGAAGCTCAAATAAACACATGTACAAGGTACCAGTTAGTTAGACTGAAAATGGAACTTACTTTGCTTACAAAATATTCTCATAGTATGTTTGAAAACTGTATACAGTACCACAAAAATAAGTAGAACAACCCCTTCTTGTAAGATTTTTCCTTGAAAGAGTTTTGCATAACTAGATGCTCATTATACACAGGGTGCAAAGATGCAAGTCAATGCAAATTACTGCCTTTTGTAACATAGTTTAGAACCACTGAATAAATTTCTTGCTTCTGATGTTCTGAACATTAAGGTAAAATGTACTAATAGCCATGTTCTGGTGGATTTGAATAAATAAGCAGAAAAAAGTATAACACAATAGTGAATAACATATGTTCAGATTCTAATATTATGCTACATCTGGGGTGGTCAAGCATAAGAAATTTCCATGGAATGTTTCTCCTGTCGAAAAAATGCAAAAATATTGCATCACAATATTTTATTTATTTATTTATTTAGTTTTTAATTACCAGGTAAGTGTACTAGACACAGAAGCGACTATTTTCAGACACGACCCAGGAGGTTGCAAAGTCACAGTTTGACAATAACATGGTACAGCAAGTTGGGGGGAAAGAAGTTCACCAGTAACAGCTGGGCACAAAGTAATGAAAGTACAACAAATATGAATAGTAAACAAGGTAACAGAGATATTTGCATAAGACATACTAAACAGGTATATTAAAGATGTAGTTATGCATTGAAAGTTTTCAACTAGGGAATGCTTTTAGATGTGGACCACCTCACATAAAGAATGTTCTCTGGAAGAGGCAGAAGCAAATTATACACAGAGACCTTAAAAACAAACCCAGCAAATTCACCACTCACAAATATTTATTTTATTTATTCAAAAGTATTACCTGGAATGCCCAACTGAGCTGAGGACTGCTCATTTTCAGAGATGTCCTGGAGGGGGGGAGGGGATATGCCACTGTGCTTACATCTTTACTTTTAAGATTTATTTAGCTATGCTGGATTGTCCCATCTAGCCTTTTTAGTGGTGATTTGTCTACTTACTTCCTGGTGCCCATTTTCTGGATTCATACTTCCATGTTTTCATTTTTACTTTGGGATATATTTTGTTTTGGTTTCTTTTACTAGCACTTCACTAGGATCCTGTTTAGTTGATTGGTTTACGATCCATCTCACCTGTAGATACAGTACTTTGTTTATTAGTGATCTCACAAGCGTATTTCTTTAACTATGTACTGTATGTGTTTTTTTTTTAACCCTGACTCTGCCCCAGATGAAGTGTCTAACTATAGCGTGGACGTGAAGTGCCAGGCTTCAGTACCATGCGCTCAACTCTATCAGTTTCCTGAGAGTCAGCTAATACTTTTTATCTGCAGTACCTTGCTTGTGCTTTGTTGCATTCTGTACTTTGAGCCGTCCTCCATGTGCACTATTTTTTTCCTGAATTTGTGTACGGAGCCAACAATTTTTTATTTTTCTTTATAGTTCTTAAAATTTGCCCTTCAGACTTTAAGCCGCTGACAGTCCATAGCTCTAGCAGTAGTAAAACAGTATATGTTAAAATTATAATAAAAAAATCTGCTATGGCAAGGCTCAGTTTCATTTTTTTTTTTCATCAAGGGTTTCCTCCCCAGCCAGTCAGTCAGTCCTACCTTGCCCCCCAGCCCACCCACAACTAAGTGCCAGCCTCCCTGACACCTACCTGTCATGTTCCTCCATGAGTTGCTCTCCCATTTTGGGTCCAGGAAGGGAGGTCTGTCCTTCCCCCAGGGCACAATCTGGTTTTGCAGATGGTAATTGGTGGCAGTGCAGGTGAGGGACAAGCTGAGTGTCATCTGCCAGCTCTTTTCCTCTTTTCTCCCCACAATCAGTGGTCTGCAATGGCACAATTGTGTGTGCATGTGAAGGCAAGCATGTGCCATGTGTCATGCACCAAGGTACCGACAGCCTCACAGTGATGTCATTGCGTCTTGCCCTGCCACCCTGATTCCATATGGTGGCAGCACCAGAGTGGTGTGGCATATGACCCCTCCCCAGGAGAGGAGAGTATCCATTGGGCACTCAGTCCTCTTCCACCTGGCCAACACCTGGCAGCCTAAGTCTGCTTCTAGTCCCAGGCTACTGGCATAGGCAGAGGTGTGGCATCCCATATCTCAGCCCTCTGCACCACTGGGCCAGCAAGTCATGACTCATTTTCAATGGCATCCTCTGAACTGCATGTATCAATATAACACTTCAATAAATAGAACATTATCAATATTAGTGAAGTAGAACATAATGAACTTATTACAGTTATTGCACAGAAGTACACAAACCTGTACCCATGCAGGTAATAGCATCATACATTTGCAACACATATACAGCATCACAGAATCATTGAGGTTGGTTGGTGTGATCAGTTAACCATTTTGTTGTAAAATTGATAGAGGGGAGTGGACCTGCACTAGGCCACTAATTGGGTGAGAAGCTATTCCAAGCCACCAGCCTTGAGAAGGCAATGGCATTCCTGCCTGCACAACATCTAACAGAAAGAGTGGAGAAATTAAGACCTTTTGATGAAAGAAGGCAATGTTTTGATGTTTTAATGGTAACAAATACATCATTGTAGTAAGGGACTTTAATTACAAATATTTATACAGTATATATAGTGTACAATGTAAAGATGGCTTCTAGCAGCCAGTGACATCTTTTGTTGCCTATAGTAATGTAAGGCATTGTATCGCTAAAATATTTTATTTATTATTAGTGTTTTGGAGAAAACCTTTGAGCCAGTGGCTCGTTTACAGAGGTTCCATGTCAGAGTAAACAGGACAAATAACAGCAAAGATTTACAGTAATTGAGGAGTTCATAAGACTAAATACAGTCTAGTGGCTAGGACTAAGAGCAGAGGCATTATGCAAATTCATAGGATTACATCATGTACAGAGATGTTTGAGGAATACAATAGCAAGAACATGTTAATTAACAGCTCTATTGTCTAAATGCTAGTCTGAGTTAACAGGACAAATAACAGCAGAGATTTACAGTAATTGAGGAGTTCATAGGGCTAAATACATTATTGTGACTAGGACTAAGAGCAGAGGCATTATGCATAGGTAACATCATGTACAGAGATGCTTCAGTACAATAGCAAGAACATGTTAATTAACAGTTCAGTTGTCTAAGGACTATGCAGTGGGGCATGTTCTTTTGAATCAGGTGCAAGGAAGTAGTCAAAATGGCAGGAATTGGACAGATACCATGAGCAGGAGCACATGGGTAGGTCTTGAGGTAAAAGGTAATTAAGGGAAATGACATCGGCGAGGAATGAGATGGGAGGCAGTGAAGGGAGTGTGGGGAGGGGAGGGAAGGATGAAGGGGGTGAGGCTGTGGGTTGAGGCTGGGTGAGAGCAGGGAAAGTCCTAGAGCTAGATAGCTGAGAGGGAGGGAGGAATAGGTGAGAGATAGGGAAGCTATAGGGGGAGAGGGAAGGGGAGTGAAGGGGAAGCAGAAACATAGGTGTAGCTGAGAAGCTAGCAGATAGGGTCAGGTTACTAGATCACAAGGAATGCTAGTTCCCACAGTCACAGTTACTAGTGGAAGCTAGGAGGGTGTGGAGTTTAGTTCTGAATGGGCCAAACTTAAATTCTTTTAGGAGGTCCCCTCCGAGTGAGTTTAACTAGCACGGTGCACGGTACTTGCAGGATTGCTGACCTTAGGAGGTCCGACAGAAGGGGATTTTCAGAGTCTGCTTGCAGACACCCTGCGAACGTCTGGTAGAGCTGAGTTCTGAGATGAGGTTTCTCACACCGGGGTGAGCACTAAGGTGGACTTCTTAGCCAGTAGGCAGACCTGATACTGTATTCTATTGCCAAGGTTAAGCCACTCCGACTGTTTATAAATCCATTACCTTGTTATTTTTATCTGTTTAGGTCTAGATATTGAAATAAGTGCAGAATTGGAGTCCAAAGGTTTGCACTGTGCTTGCCCTTGTGCCTGACCCAGAGGTTGCTGTATTCAGTCGGATAGTGTACCAGTGCTATCTAACTGAATATAGCACCATGTTAGTGCAGTGCTAAGTCAAATAGTGCTGCCTGGACATGCATCTGGGCTGTATGCAGCCCATAGGAAAGTGCAGGGAACTGCATCCATAGACCTGATAGTGCCAGTAGCCATGGTGCAATATTCAGCCCATGCCATGCAAATGAGCCAATTGGGCATGCAAGGCACCAAAGGGCCATATGCATGCCCATTATGGGCTCATTTGCATAGGTAGTGGTGGCAGGTTTACACCCCTCCTGTGGCCAGCTGCCATGTCTAGCATGCTGGCAACAAGCCCCCTCACCCCAATTGCCTGTTCCCATAATAGTCATGATTCCATAGTGTCCAGTGCCCCCTCTTCCCTCCGATCGCTTATTGTCATCATTGCAATGATTTTTCTGGTGACCAGTGGCACCCCCACCCTCTGATCATCCATCCCAGTATTTGTCCCTGGTGTCTAATGGTACACCCTACCCTCTGATCACTTGCCACAGTAATACCCATGATGTTCCTAGTGTCTAGTGGCATCCCCCACCCTCTGATCACCTGCTGCTGTATTAATATGGATATCCCTGTTGTCTAGTAGGACCCCCACACACAATCACCAGCCACTGTATTAAGATTGACTACCCTGGTGTCCAGTGGTACCCTCCACTCTCTAAGTGGCTGCTGACTTAGTAATATCACAAGCTCTTGTGTCCAGTGTCACCCCCCACCCTCTGAGTGGCCACCACCACAGTATGAATGATGTCCCTGGTATCCAGTCACACCTGTCACCCTCCAGATACCCATTCTTTTGTACAGATCATATGCCCTGGTGTCTAGTGCCCACCTGCAATTCCCACACTGAGCACACCACCCAGCCACCCCTCCACATACCGCAGTAGCCATGTCATTCAGTGGGTCCGATATGGTGACCAGCACTGCCCTCTTTAAACCTTCATGATTGGCTGCTATATGGGATGAGAAGGAGAATGCTTGCAGTACAATGGGGTGCCCCATAATCCCATGTGGTGGCCAGTCAAGGAGATGAGAGTAGGACTATGCCAGTCACTGTATCAGATCCACTGAGCAACATGGCCACTGCAGTACATGGGGGGGTGGTTGAGTGGGGTGCTTGGTGGGGCATGAGGGAGGAGCAGCTAGACACCAGGGCATGCGATCTGTATACAGGGACAGGGGCACTGGACACAAGAGACATCATTTATTCTGTTGCAGCCACTGCTCAGAGGGTGGGGAGTACCACTGGACACTAGAGTTTGTGGTACTACTAAGGAGGCTGATGATCGGAGGATGGGCAGTACCACTGAATGCCAAGGTTGTCAACCTTAATACAACAGCTGTCTATTGGCAGGTTGGGGGTACCACTGGATGCCAGGACAATCTATATTACTATGGTGATGGGCAATTAGAGGGTGGGGTGCCACAAGACATGGGATATCCTTAGTAACATGGTGGCAGGTGACTGGAAGGTGGGGGGTGCTACTAGACACAAGTGGCAAGACCAGGACAGGCAATTGTGGGGTACCACTAGAAACTAGGGCATCCATCATTTCCATGGTCCAGGTTTTGGGGTGGTGGGGGAGTGGGCAGCTGCAGTACCACTGTCCACCACCAGGGCCTTGTGCCCCTTTAAGTTGGGTTTGCAGAGGCGGTAACTTATGTCCATTCTGGTTGCATTTACTAGGACGAACCCTTCACTTGCATGGGTGCAGCGGTAAGTTAGTGTTCGGGTGTTAATGGGTTTTGCCCATGCTGTGGGGTGTCTAAATATAGACCCCACCCATGCATCGGGTGCAAAGCCCAGTTTGTGTGGGCAAACACCCCTTAGTGCCTGGGCTAGGTTTTGAATATATGGCCCTTAGTGTTTTGACCTTATAGTTTTCATTGTATATGTTGCTGCTCTTCAGTACTTGTACCTGCTTTGAAGATATGATTAATATTGATCTAGTTTTACAACAGCATGCCCCTACGGGGTGATTAACAGACCGGTAATCTAACTCCTGGTCATGCATTATTGCTTAAGTATCTCACATATACACAGTTCCATTGAACTCATTCTGGTCCCTCTTTTATAATCTAAAAGCCTTCCTTTTGTCCCATACTGCTTCTCCTGTAAGTTGAGACACCAGCCCAACATACTGCACAGGTGCTTCACAACCCGATCACTGTCAGATCCCTGGCTGCACAAGTTTGTGATTTTTGCCCTTCAGCATAGTGTGTGGATGAACTCTCCCCCATAATAGTTTTTTTCTAATGTTACCCAACTAAACCAGTGTTCCACAACCGATCCACAACCCACAATCTGCAAATGCTAACCCACAAGAGAAAGGAATGGCTCACTAACCCTATGCACTTCCCATGGGGCAGCTGTCCATTTTTACTGATGTGTTATATTTATGGCTGCCAGATGGATTACTACATTAGGAGGCATGGTCACAGTTCTTAGAGGTTCTCAGCAGCCTGGTTCTGGCAGGAGTAACAGTGGTTTCAGCATGGTTCAATTAGAGAAGGAATGGCATTGTATCACAGTTATGTTACTAAGTGGAGCCACAGCAGATTACAGTCAACGAAACAAGTGTACCACAACCCAATCTCCAGGTTTGTGCCTTCTTTCAAATTAAGTAAAACTACTTAATATCTCAATATAATAATTCAAAATACTGCCAGACTAACATAAGTGTTCGAGTATACATTTTCTAATTGTAAATAACACTCTGTATTAATCTTTTTACCTGACAACATTGAGAAGACGATTGCAATCCTCATATATTTCTAACTTTAGTTTCTTTGTAGACTTGTTCCTAGTATATGTGATGATGTAGCTATTGCGGGGTATTTAAAATTTCTTTGTTGAAGCTGTCATGGTTTTTGATCTTTCCAGTAAGGTGGAATACGTGGTTGCTGACAATACAGTCAATATGGTCAAAGTTTTTGAAGTCTCACTACCTGAATTTCGAATCGCCTCAGGAGATGATTCTGCATCAGGCATTCTGAATGAGGAGCTTGAAATTGATGATGGGGTAGCTGATTCTAACATTGCTGCAATCTCAGGTGATGACTTAGACAACCTTACTGGACTGCTGCCTACACGAATGACCTGTTTTGCTCACACCCTTCAGCTTGTAATTAAGGATGGTCTTACACAGGCAACCTTGCTAAACAATATTGTGGCAAAGCTTCCTCTATTGTGAGTGATGTAAGATATTCAACAATCAAGTCAGATGCTCTTCGTGAAATAAAAAAAAACATTAGTGTGCTCTAATGCCACACGCTGGAACTTTCAGGTCAAGAAGATTTGTTCCATTTTAGCACTCGGTGAAGATCAGCTGGACAGTGTATCAAATGTTAAGTTGTCATCATATGAAACAGCTGTGCTGAAGGAATGCTAAAATTACTAAAGTCATGTAAAGAAGACACTGACATGATACAAAGGCAAAACATTCCAACAGCTGGGTATGTAATACCATGCATCAGAGGAGTGCAGCACCATTTCCACTACTATATTTTATGTTACTGTTTTTGATTGTTAGAAGGACTAAAACAGTCACTGGGAAAGCATTCGATTAAATATGAGAGAAGTGGAATTTTTCTTTGGCATGTTCGATACTTGACCTATGGTTTAAGTTGAACTGGTCAGCGATGAGATGGAATCAGCTGAAAAAAACCCTGTGTTTGTTAAATGTATTCATAAATACTGCATTCGGTCATCTGACATTTTGCCAGAGGAAACTGTGGCTTCTCAGGAGGATGCCACATCCACTGAAGTGTTAGAGCCTTCAACAAAAAAAATCCAAACTCTTTTCTTTCATGAGAAGTGGCACAGCAGCAAATACGAAACAAAAGCCTCCACTTGATAACTTTTCTAACATCTGCATTGAGCTTTACCGATACCTGAGTGATGATCTCGCTCCAGAAAACTGTGCCCCAATAAGTTTCTGGAAGGAGCAGACAAGCACATTCCCTTTGCTGTCTACCGTAGCAATGAATGTACTTTTCCTGACCACTTCTTCAGCTCCCGTTGAATGAGTTTTCAGTGTTGGAGGCAGCATTTTGTCACCAGAGCGAAACAGAATGCTAGATGAGACATTTACATGTCTCATATTTGTGAAATGCAACAAAGCCCACTGTTACTAAAAAAGCCAGTTCAACAGAATGGATGTGTGGTTGATGTGTGATTCTTGGTGAGATAAATACAAATTAAATATGTCTCTTTTGCAAAAGAAATTTGTTGATAGCTGTTACCCAAAGACTTGGTGTGTTTTGTTTTTTTACATACCTCAGTTACTGAAAGACTTGGTGTGTAATTTATTAAATCCTATGTATAAGTATTAAAATATTGAACACATTATATTAGTGTATATATCTATATATATACACACACGTATACACACACATTAATGTATATGAATATATGAATATATGTTGTATACAATACAATATATAATATACAATGTGTATTAAAATATATGGAAAAATAGCTATTAAAATAACTATTAATTGTTAATTTAATTATTAATTGAGGTACCACTAATTTAATTTAATTAATTAATTAATTTATTTATTGAATTTTGATGACCGGCTTGGCCCACTGGGCCCACGAAGGTCCCTTTTTCAGGGGTGACCCAGGAAACAGAAGCAATACAATATATACAATCAGGTGATCCAGAAGCAATACAGTACATACAGTCAGGTGATACAGGGTTACAAGAAGTAGACAAGATAATGAGGATAACAGTACAGGCAATTAACGGGCTAAAAATGATTATTAATTTAATTGACTTAGATGCTGAATTACTTTAATTTAATGCATTAATAACATATATTAATTGGTACAACCCTGGTTTCCTCTGCTTTTAGGTTTTATTCATAAGTTTTATACAAGAATTAAAACTGTGGGGGAATGTAAAATTCCATAGGCAGGATTCAGTCATAATTATAATTCCATGATATTTTGTGGAATTGCCATGAAAATGCTGCAAAATTCTGCCAAAATTTAAATTTCAGCTATTTCCATTTAATCTTAAACTAAGCTCACCAAACCAGCCATGGATGAAGTTTCATATGACCAGCATAATGGTGCAAGTTTCAGATGCCTAGCTATAAAGGAAGATGAGTTGCAGGTGGCCAAACATTTCATCCCAATGTCATTTTCAGGTATTTATACTTCTTTTCAAATTATGTATTTAAATTACTCCATATCTTATAAGTTGGAAGATATGTATCATATTTACATATTATACTGGCGTGATAGCGCCAGCATAGTTAGGGCTGCCTGACAGGTTCTATGTTAAACCCCTAACTTAGTACCTTAACAGCTATTGTGGTGTTCAAAATTGCCTCAGATTTGGCATGCATTGTCTAGGAGGTGAGATCTAAATATGTGGACAGTTCTGTGATGGCAGCATGTGTGGTCTCGCAGATCTGAATATGTCATTTTCCTGTAGATGTCAAATTGTTCTCCTATCCTTTGCATGGGCATTTTTGGTTTTGCTCTTACGTATGGCCTAGATTATATGGATTTTTTTTCTGAAATGTTCAGGGTAGAAGCAGCATTTTCCATGGTAGTACCTTTCAAAGGTTTTGTGAAAAGATATTAAATGGTTCCAGAGTTATAAGGATGTAAAGTTAGTTTTTTTTAGCTGTTCTGAGCATGCTCAGTAGGGTTTTTTGGATAACATTCTGATACAACATGAAGAATTCCAGGTTGCCAGGCTGTTTTTGGTTTCTTACAACTTGCTTCTAACAACATGACATTTTTTTGTGTCATAATGGCAGTTACATTGCTTCCCCCAACTAAAACAAAACATGGAAAATACATAAAAATTGTGTATTAAAAAACACAAACACTTGAACCAAATAAAGGAGATCATTTAACTAGATTCTAGTGTTCGCTTTAAAAATTAAAAACCTCCAAAAATACCTTTTCTGGGCACCCCAAACCCAGGGTGCCCAGCTCAGCAAGAGGTGCTATTCACCTGCATTCTGTGTATGAAAAAAGTGGGACTTTCTTCACTTATGAAGCCACAGCCAGAATCATTCTGCTGACCTCAGTTTGAGCAGTGAGCCAGTGATCACAATCTCTCTCCTATCTATCTATCTATCTATCTATCTATCTATCTATCTATCTATCTATCATGCTTCCACAGACACTGTTTACAGTAGTACTACTAGTACCAATAACTGAACAAACACCTCTCTGATCATTAGTTACCTACAGTAGATTGGAAACTTTCAAATTTGTTTACAAGGAAAATCAAATCTCCTTGCTTACATTAGTGCCCAGCACCCCTGTGGGAAAATGTAATCTTATCCTGAACAAATGTAAGCCCCCATCTTCCAAAACTGGCAGGAGGATGGAATGTTTGTCTTCAGAACTCAACTAAAAAGAGCAACTCAGTGCCCCTCAAATCCATGCTGATGAGAGGATGAGCGTTAGAAAGAGGATGAGGGGTGCGACAGCCCACATGTTGCCTGCTGGCACTTGGTGTGGAAGGAGGTTGAGACTCAAGAGCAGCAGCACTTGTGGCTAAGGAACTGGTGTGCCCCTGGAGGCTGAGCCTGCTCAATCACTGAGGCTGCTGAAGGGAGCATGGCTGCTTTTATTGGAGCTGAGTTTCTTGGAGTGATGCTGTAGATGTGCGATTAACTGGGGAAACAAAGCCTTGTCAGGATTGCAGATCTCTTTCTTACAGTTACAGTAAGTGCCCAGATATCCCTAACCCTGACCTCCACCCCCAAACAATTCTCCCAAAATCAACATGAGACACAATCACCCATTCCATGGAGAGAAAGTTAATGGGGACCTGATTGCTGCTTAAAAGGTATAATAAACTTGTTACATTCCTAAAATAATATCTCCCAGGAAAGAGGACCAAAATAAAATTAGAGCTCAGAATTGATGCAGTAGGCCAGGTAGACTGCAAACAAATGGAATCAAACTGCTGAGGAGAAGATGAGGGGGAATGGGATGAGGAGTTTCACAGCTCAGATGCTGCTTGCTGGCACTTGGTGCTGGAAGGAGGTTGAGAACTCAAGATTCGCAGTACTTATGAGTGAGGAGCTGGTGTGCCACTGGAGGCTGGGTTTGCTGGATCACTGAAGCTGCTGAAGGAAGCCCAGCTACTTTTATTGGAGTCAAGTTTCTCAGAGTGATGCTGTGGCTATGTCATTAACTGGAAAAAAAAAACTATCATCAATACATAAGCTTACTCCAGTGCCTGATGTTTCCACTTCTTCCCCTGTTCCTTCAAAGATGGCCTTTACCAGCCTGGCACAGCCAACAGTGACACATACTAGCACTACCAAAACAAAAACACCTGCAACTAACTCTTCACCTAGGACCACAAAAATAATTGACTGTACCTCCCCCCCATTCACAAAATAACATCACCCCAACTTCAATACCATCTCCCAGCAACCCCAACTCTTCCAGGCAAGTAATTATACTGGGTGGCTCTATCATCCAGCACATCAACAGAGCCACATGTAATCCTGACAGATTTAACCGCATACCCTCAATCTTTAGAGGTGCAAATGTGGCAGATATAACAGCTATTGTCCCTGATATCCTAAGACATGCAGAAAACAACCCTCTAGTCATCATCCATGCTGGAGCCAATTATATAAATTGCACAAACCTTGAGCAACTTAAACAGGACTGCGTACCACTAAGTAATCTATTACTTGAAAAAGACCATACTGTGTGTTTCTCTGAAATACTGCCAGCCCCCAGAGCCACACACACCATCACACAGGATATAAAATCAGCAAATGAATGGCTCAGAAAATGATGCCTCAGGCAAGGCATTCCTTGTATAACACATTGGGAGACTTTTCTAAACAGCAACTCTCTTTTCTGCTGGGATCATCCTCACCTCAGCCATGGGGCAGTTCAATACTGGGAAAAAGCATTAACTCAATTATAAACCTCTTTTTAAACTAGAAACTAGGGGGGAGAATGGGAATGTACCCATGTCTCTTAAGCTGGATCAGAAACACCCTTCTAAAACATGCTAAATTCTTGCATTAAATGCTAGATCTCTAAATCCCTAGCAGAACTTGAAGCAAAAAGTAGGCTCATGGACCTAGGCATTATAGCCATTACTAAAACCTGGTGGGACCCTGAATCCACCTGGTCCAGGGATATTCTAAACTACAAACTTTACCACAAGAATAGAACCGACACAAGGAGGTGGCATTTGTATCTATGTTAGGGATTATGTACCCTCATATGAACTTTATTGCCCCTCCTCTACAGAAAGTATATGGGTTAACATCCAGCTTAAAGACCAACCACATATCACTATTGGTAACTTCTATAGACCAGCATCAGCAGACCTGGAGTATACATCCAGTCTCCTAACTGATATTCCTAACTTTTCTCATAAAGGGGACGTTGTTATCTTAGGGGACTTCAATATGCAACAAATAAACTGGAGTATCCCCTCAGGCAGAAACAAGATGGAAAAACTCTTGGTAGACACAATTATTGATGCAGGTCTAGACCAACTAATTTCAGAACCTACCAGGGGACAAAACATCTTGGACCTACTTCTAACTTACATTGATAACAAAATAACTAACTTGCAAATTTGGGACCCATTGGGCAATAATGATCACTCCTCCATCTTATTTGAACTTTCTTATGACTTCACTGCTCCCAAAAATCATTCCACCTTTAAGAACTATAATAGGGCCAACTTTCAGGACATAATTAAAACTATTTCAGACATTAACTGGGAAATCCTCTCGTCCAACATATCTACCAAGGAAGCTTGGAATACTCTTAAACATACAATCTATAATCTAATCTAGAAAACCTCTACATCCCCACAAAAAAGAAATATAACAAAAAAAGGAAAGATCCCTATGTGGTTCAATAAATCTATTAGATCTCAGATTAAGTTAAAAGTAAAATTGTTCAAGAAACTAAAAATCAGTACACCACTGGAAAAAAACACCATCCTCACTAAATATAGACTGACCGTTAAAACTTTAAAACATATGATCAATCAATCCAAATCAAAAATTGAATTTAGATTAGCACGTACAAAAGACTGCCACAAGTCCCTGTGTTCTTATTTAAATAACATGAAAGGTAATAAGAGGGAATTAGGGCCACTAATCCAAAATGGTGTTAGACTGCAATCAGACTTGGATACGGTGAACTATTTTAACAACTTTTTTTTGCTCAGTATTTTCAAAATCAGATACCTACTCCCTGGCCCCTCCTATTGTCAGTTCAAATCTAATAATCCCCAATATGACTACCCTGGACATTTTGCAAGCCCTTAAGAAACTCAAGAATGCTACCAGCCCTGGACCAGATGACATTCACCAAAGATTTTTGACTAAAACAGCAGAATATATTTCCCTTCCCGTATCAATTATTTTGAACAAATCCCTAAAGTAAAGTTCAATTCCAAATGATTGGTGTACTGCAATAGTTACTCCAATATTCAAGAAAGGAAATAAAGGGAATGTCCAAAACTATTGCTCTATCAGCCTAACCTCCATTGTTGGCAAACTTATGGAAAGTATCATTAAAGCACACTTAGAGAAGGAAATTATTGAGCTGAACATTCAAGACGAAACCCAGCAAGGTTTTAGACCAGGTCACTCATGCACTACCAACCTAATCGCATTTTATAATCATGTTAGTAGCAATCTTGACAGCAGCGTCCCCATGGATCTGGTACAGCTGGACTTCAGCTGAGCCTTTGATAAGATCCCTCACAATAAACTAATAAGGAAGTTAAATAATATGGGTATATCTCCTTACCTAGTGAGTTTGATAAATGTCTGGCTATCACACAGGCAACAGAAGGTTAAAATAAATAGCATACACTCAGACTGGGGTAACATCACAAGTGGGGTCCCCCAGGGAATGGTTCTGGGCCCTACTCTACTTAGCATCTTTATAAGTGACATGCAAACCGGGCCCAATAACTACCTATCCAAATTTGCAGATGACACCAGACTGGGGGAAAGAGTTAGCTGCTCAAATAGCATGGCCTCTCCAGTTGCTGACTTGAAACAAATAGAACAATGGGCCGAATTAAATGACATGTCCTTTAACCAAGACAAATGTGTTGTCCTACATTTTGGCAAAAACAATTCAAAAAACATTTACTACCTAAATAAATTCCCACTTAAATTATCTACCTGTGAGAGAGACCTAGGTATTCTCATTAATAATAAACTCTCTGCCAGTGACCACTGTATCAAAGCTGCCAAAATGGCAAATGGGCTACTAAAACAAATTAAACATACCTTTGTTACTCATACTGAACAGTGCCTTATCCCATTATACAGGACATATATCAGGCCATATACTGATTATGGGTCCCCCTTCTGGAACCCTTATCTAAAAGGAGACACAGACCATCTGGAACGGGTTCAGAGGAGAGCAATCAAAATGGTCCCAAGATTATCACACCTGGACTATACAACAAGACTACAGCTTAGAGGGCTTCACTTGTTGAAAACTAGAAGAAGTAGAGGTGACCTACTCCTAATTTATAAACTACTTAATTCGTCTGAACTTATGAAACAGTGTGGCCTTTCATACTCACAAAGACGGATTGTCCCTAGACTACATAACACAGAAACATAGACTTTGACAACAGATAAGGATCACTTGGCCTACCTAGTCTGCCCATTTCCCTACCTACTGGATAAGTTGCAGATCCTAGTTAACCAACAGCCTATTTCTTCCTACCCCCCCTCACAAGAATTGCCTTATGTCTGTCCCATGCATTCTTGAATTCTCCCACAGTTTTAGACCCCAAAAAAACAGCTCAAGGCACAATCATTCAAAACTACTAAAAGGGAAGGTTTTTGCTCCATATGTACACCTAGATTATGGAACACACTACCTCAAGAGTTGGTGGATTCCTGCTCCTTCAACTAATTTAAAAAACAAAGCAGACCTTTGGATTAATGGTAACTCGCTAAGGGTCTAAAGTCCCACTGTTTGTGGGGGGACAATCTAGATGGGCTTTGGCCTCCTTTTGTCCCTTTAAACCAAGTAAACCAAGTAAACCTTGTCAGGATCTCAGAGCTCCCTCTTACAGTAAGTGTACTGATATCCCTAACCCTGGTCTCTGCTCCCATACTTTTCTTCCAACATCAACATGGAGGTGCAGCTAAAACTAGGTGGGGGGGCAGAGCAGCCATGGTCCCCACTTTGATTCCTGGGTGGGCTAGTAATGTAATTTGCCCCCCCATGATTGCATTGCAGTGTTATTTTTTATACTAATTTTAAGAGCAAGAGCATCATACATGCATATTAGCTGCACAGAAACGAGTAAAAGTTTGGGATTACAGCTGCTAAAGCAAATACTTATACAAGGCATGGGGTCATAATGTTGTGAACTCAAACAGAATGGCAATATACTGCATTGTCAAAACAGTTAATACAATTCCATCACTTGGTAACAACACCAAGAAGCAACATTAGTGCGAGAAAAACAAAAAATAGTGATTTTTGTAGGGGGCTCTTCCCCAGCACCCCGTTACAGAGGCTGTGCCCCCAAACCCCCCATATTTAAATGATCACCTCTGGGGGAGAGGCAACTCTGGGATGGGACAAAACAAGGGTGGGGGAAAATCCTTAAAAGCACAACAGTTTAAAAAAAACAGAAAAAGAGCACACAGGTAGTCTGGGACAGGGATTCAAGCCCCGGCACACAGACATTCTGCTTCCTTCCACTGCTGGTAGCTCTGCCCTCTAGCCCACAGCAGCTGCTTGGCAGATCACTGCCCAGCAGAGGTCTTATCCTCTGCATCACTGTCTCCCAGCCATGAACTACAGGGGTAGAATACTGCACCTTCACTATTTCATCCTTGCAGTATTTTGTACCCTGTAGCTGTTTTGCCCTATGCTGATGCTGCCACATGGTTTTAACTGTGGCATTATTTAAATGATATATTGACCTGGTACCCTTATACAAACAGAAGATGGTCTTCCATTTCTATCAGTATGCGTGCTAGCAGCTCAAAATGTGCATTGTTTCGAAAGCCCTATTACCATACCGCATCTTTGCATAGATTCCTCATCTGTTGGCTCTCCCATTAGTACTATTGTTAAGAGTGCTGACCTGATCAACAAAGTGCAGCAGTGAGCAGTCAATTGTTATGGCTAGAACAGGGCACACTGGTGAACAGATGGAGTCAGAAGGTGGAGGTTGTCAGAAATAGATACTACTGCTGAAATAAAGTTTATTTAGCTATCAGATCAGGATATCTGCATTAATTTTAGATGTTTTCATTGTCTGTCTATTAATCAATCATTAGATGTCTCCTTATCCCCCTGATCAATGTTTGCATTGAGGGAAACAAAAATGAATCTCTGTTTCCCTCCGCCTTAGCAGGAGGGGTTTGTTTGTGCAGGTTGTTTTGGCTAGGTTCCAGTGGCTGGAGGTTGAGAGATGGTGATCTGCTTCAAAAATAAAAATTACTGCTCACTGCAATCACCCCCCACCACCACCACCACCACTTACCACAGCTCTTATGCTGAAGCCAGAAATAACATGCTCTGGGTAGAACCAAAACAGCTGGTAATGCATTAATGTGATAAGAGATGTAGAATTAATGTAGCTGTAAAAAAATAATTTCATGTAGTGTCACGTAAACATAAGGAAAACTTTAAAGCTAAGTTAGATAAGGTACCTTTAGAACAGGGTAAATCACCACAGAATAGAGGGGAGGGGCTGTTAAAATGAGCACCCTAGCTCCATAAAACCATAGTAACCAGCAAGAATCAAGAAATTCAGCAGCAAGCATAGTCTACCAGTGAGGACACCAGAGGCCTCATTTAGATGCATACCTAGCAACCTTTTTTCACTGAAATGTATGACAAGATGTGACATATATGCAAAATGTGTGACACATCATCAAACATGGCACAGTAAGCTCAGAACATCATGACTATCAGTGCACTAATCTTCATTTTTGTTAATCACTGAGCATAATAGATTATTATGAACTTCTGCTTTAAAGTCTCAGTGGGAAATGTGGAATATCACCTTCGCCATGTGAAACAAAGGATTTCTGAGAAGTAAAATGAGTAAGGTACTGTGACGGAGGACATCCCTGCCACTGGAATTGGACATTTTTCTCTCCTTTCTCTTGGTTGCAACCATTCTGTCTTTTCTGCTAATCTATCCTTTTGTTTCTAGTCTAGAAGGCAGGCCGCCTTTGGATGAACCCCTCTCCCTTTCTTTATCTCTATCACCCTCTGTGTTTCCTATACACTTCTGCAGGTCCATAGTAAGGGAGGACAAGTGAAAAATGACCACCACATCTCAAATTGTCTGAAACTGGATGTCATGCACTAAGTATGCTAAAGGCTTCCTGCCTTGAGGAGTGAAATGACAGCTTTTGGAGCTGTAAAGCCAGCTAGAGTAATGAGTACTCCCCTTATTTGGCAACAATATAGATATGTGAGGCTTGCCTTGTATTTTCCTCTTATTTTTTCCTTATTAAACATATGTCTGCAAACAAAATATTAAGTAAAGCAATTGGTTGGACAGGAGCAGCAACCCCTTTTTCTTTCTGTTCCCTTCCCTGCTGCTCTCTGTCCTATAAGTAGGCTCAAAAGCAAAAGAGAAGCCAAATATAGTAAGGTAATGTGCAGAATGAAGCTTCCTTGCATTAATTGTAAGAGCCCCATTTTTATTTAAGTTATGCAGCTCAAACTGCTGTATTAAAAGAAAAGACCTTATCTGCCACTTTGAGGCAGAGCCGTTTTGCATTATGCGACTGCTTTTAATGCCACTAGTGGCTCGCCCCTCTCTCTTGCAGCTATTTTTATTAGAAAACCCTTTTTGTTGTATGAGAGAAGCCATCACCTTTAGAGCCGTTTGGAGGTTGTAGGCAGCTGGGCGGCTCCTCTCTATGGGAGACACCCTCTCCATCTGGAGCTGGTGGTTTCTGCCACTACTGCTTAGAAAACTGCCCTGAGCTGCAGAACTCTCATTGCTACTCAGGCTCCTTATTGCTTGTGGCTCACCCTCCTGGTACTTGGCAGTTTAAGTTTATGCTTGCTGCTACCTGCATCTAGTGACTAAATGATCAGGAGTATTGCTTTTATTAATAAAGCCCCAAATTCAGAGGGCACACAGGCAAGAAGGATAGAATGCTAGAACAGAGAGGAGAGAGGTAAATAACAGCATTATAGTGTGAAAACTTGTGTGCTCTGGGCATGGTCACTGTGTGCCATTTCCAGAAGACACTACAAGTCTCCAACCTACCTGGCATTAGTGGGGGGGGGGGCTGAAAAAGCCTCACCAAGTTCTCTAAGGAAGCAGTTCTCATGCTTCCAGCTCCCTAATCCAGAAATGGGGGATTGTTTACTTTGTTTTTTTTTTTATTATGGAGAACTGGCCTGTTTTTGAAAGAAGGCCAAAATGAAATATAAAGCCAACAACTTAACTGTTCAGCCGTTGGCATAAGTGTTTAGTTAAGCAGTATACATACAAGTACTGCACAGTCATGGGCTCTTTTTTCTATTAAACTGAATGCCCTATAAACATTTAGTATTTCCCATTTCTTTAGTGTCACAGTTCTCCTCGACTTACCTGATAGGAGTCTATCCTGTCCTGTGGTGTGCTGAAAATGAGTGCTAGTCCAGGTGCCCTGTAGGACAGCATCGGCCCCTTGTGGTCAATATTTATATCTTTTGAGCTGTCACGCAAGAGGAGTAAAAGGTTTTCCACCCTCGTTTACTGTAATTTCTTTTTTTTATAGTTGTTATTGCATTTTGATGGTTTGTCTGAAGTCATAGTATACTTAGTAAGCCCTCAGTTTTTATATAGCTTAAAAAGAGGGCTAAATAATGAAGTTTATAATTTTAATGATGCAGGTGTCACTTGACCATATTGGTCGGGTATTTAAAGCCTACCTATACTGCAGATTGATAGATAGGGTCAGTATCTGCTGACAAGTGCAGGTGAACGACCGAGTGGGTCAAATGCTGTACTAGCAAAGTGGAAACAAAGTTAGTTTGCCAAAAGTTTTGATTTATGCCTTAACCTTTATTTTTCTTTCTGTTTAAAGCAAGACGTATTGCAAACATTTATTTTGATTTTCCTTTTATTGAAAAAAAAATAGAAAAATAAACATCCCACAAGAACAAAATGGGTCACACCTTAATTGCTGTTTCTGTGTCCATCTGTCATCCCACACTCCTTTTGTGTGACTTTTGAGAGGTATGTTTAGTTGTTATGGATGCAGTAACCCCTATGTTGTCCATTGACCCCTATGTTGTCCATTGACCCCCCCAGGAATTCCTAATAAGTGTCTCTCAATGATTTGTTAATGTAAAGTTTGACTGGTACAGGAGCTTTACAACCAGTGATTCTGGTGAAATGATACCACTGTATGGTTGCAAATCATTAGATCCATGATTATGAATCTCTTTTCCTCTAATTTTACTTTAGCTAGTCTCATGCTTCACTGGGGGGGGTGCAACACTAGGGAAGGCATGATGTCACTGATTCCATGTCTGGGTCAGGGTCTGGAGACCATCACACATGTGCCCTCATGTGAAATAAGAAGTGGGTGTCAGCAGTTTCTCTCCAGGCCAGTAGCAGCAAAAGTCCTACAGGAGCAGTCCTGAGAAATGAGAGCTGCATCCAAGAGAGAGAGCAGAACTCCCACCGACTTTGCTGTCTCCCCGTGAATAACCCTTCTGGTTTATGATCAGCAACTTGGAAGGTAACCAGTGAGCTCAAGAACTCCATCCACAGGATGAGTTCAGTCATAGCTGTCACAGCAAATTCTAAATGCAACCATCCTACTGTCAGGAGGGATAATGGAAACTAACACTGGGATGGGGTACTTTGAGTGGCCAGCTGCCCAGAGTCCCAAAGATCCAGGAGTACTAGAACAAGAGTTTGGGGGTAGCATGTCAAAACAGTGACTAGGGAATGGCGACCCATGAAGAGGGCAATCCAGCCACAGCACTGGCACTTTTGGGTGACCGGCAGTTCTCTCCATCCCCAAGGTATGCCCCTCCCCCAGGAGTTAGTATATTAGATAAAGAAGGGTGTGGGGGCAAAGACACCCACAAGTGGGGGTGCAGGGGCAAAGATACCCACAAAAAAAGACTTTGTACAAGTCATCACACTGTGGGATTTTTACCTCTTTACGGGTCACTGTTCCACAGTCACCATTATGACATGGAATCAAGTTTGCATTGAACACAATGGATTGGTTATGCATTTTTTTTTTGTGGAGGAGAAAATTATAAAAACAAAAGTTAAGTGGAGAGGCTTTAGTAGAACAGATTGCCAAAAAGTTTTGAAATTTAAACGGCAGCCAAGACAAGTTAAAACAAAATTCTATTTGTTGCCAGGACTGTAAAACCAAAGATTAACAGAAGGGCTGAGTAACTTACTCCACGCTATTATATGTGACAGCATATAATAGGTTGCTCAGCCAGTCTGTTAATTTTTCTGTCTTAATTTAATGGCTCCAATCTATTAGTGCTATCCTCTGTGAAATGAACTGCACTGACCAACAGCTCACATAGGACATGGTAAAAGTTTGAAAGACTGCTCACATGGAGGGACCTGATAAGAGATTGTGGACTGTGCAGACAGGTAATGAGAGTCCATGGGAGCTGTGAGATGTGAAGGTTGTCTGTGTACAGCAGCCCAGTGCAAACCAGCAAATCTGAGAGAGACATTAAAGTGTTAATGCTTCTTTAGGTCAGAAAGTGTGATGCTTGGCCAGCTGGTTATGATTATTGTATGATATTTGTAACATACAAATATAGTATGTGATTGTCTCACATAAGACAGCCTGTGCTTCCATGGGTGCCCCCCCCCCAGGTTTCAGTGAAGCTACAGGATATGTAAACTGACCAGAGGATGTGTGAAATTGGCCAGTAAAGGGGAAACCTAGAGTTTTCTGTCTGTTCTTACTTAGGCTCTGGCCATCTGTCAGAGGATAAGCCTAATAAAATTTTATGATTTCCTAGAGGAACCTATTGATAACAGCAATGTGTTAAAATGTCATAAAATCCTTTGATCTCCTTGGGAAAACAGGAACCAGACACCAGTTCAAAGGAAAGGCTTGATTAAAGACTGTCATAATTTGGGAAATGTATTTTTTCTTCTGAAGTCACCTTATTTGGGATAGAAATAGTTTTTGAAAGGAATAGTTTTTTATTTTAATGGGTTCACCACAATATATCCAAGGCACACTGCCTTAAGGGTAGCTGGTCCATCCCGCTGGAGTGTCAAACAGATGAGGCATACTGATGAGTCCTGGTAGGACGAAACACGTGTCTATGTCTTCTGTTAGCACCCTTTGCAAACTGTGTGAGAGGCCTTTTGGCACCATGCAATTCTGCTTAAAGTTGGACCAGCATAACGTTCTGTGGTGATTTGCATATGCAGCCCATGATGCTTTGCATTGTGGGGGCATGTGTGATTTTGTATTTGTTTGGGATGCCTCCTGAGAAGAAATCATTTTTTGTAATTTTATATTCTAAAAGGAGGAGCTAGATGACTCACTGAAGGGGTGTGGAGACAGAGTTTAAACTGATACTTGTATCTGAAATGAGTGATATATTATTTTGGGACTCCACAAAGACACAGCCCTCTGATCTAACTATAAGCACTTCCAGAAGTAATACCTTAGACAGCAAAAGTCTAAATGTATTGTGGTAGGAGTTTTTAGTTTGTACTTTTCCCTTGTTCTTTTATGTGATTGTGAGTTTCTTTGATATTTTGTTTGGTGTTTACATTTTTCATGTTTTTATCAACTTTTAATAAAGTACCTTTTCCTTGAAAGACTGCCTGGGTGTCAGCCAGTTATTTTTTTTTTTTGCATGTGACATATAGATGGTTAAGTCTGACAATTGTTCAACAGCTTGATGGTGTTACTGAGCTTGAGTAAAAAGGTAAGAATATACCTAAGGTCTCTTATAGAGTTTAAAGGGTTCATTTTGGATACCTGGTTAGGTGCCCTACGGCAAAATATATATTACTTCCCCCCGAAGAGAATATTATCGGAGCCTGTACATTTGAGTACGCTAGCATAAGGTTCACAGTTTAAATCCCCCCCAGAACTTGAGACTAAAGGTGATTCGGACCCAAAAGCAGACAGGAGGGTTACCCTGTCTGTTACTTGTTCACACTATTGTGCTCTGAGGTTGGCACTGTGGGAGCAGAGGACCTGACCTGCTGAGTGCGTTTGTGACAGTTATCATCAAATGAAAGTGTGCACTGTGCAGAGAATTTGGCCTAGAATATTTCAGTTTATTTCTTAATGCTGTGGTATATCGCCGCTAATGGAATCAGCTGACATTTTGTTATGAATTTTTTTAATGAGCTGGGACTAATAAGGTGAAAATATATGATAATGGGAGTAAGGGACAAACAGGACTTAGCTTGATTGCAGGAGAACAGAATGTTTGCAGGTAGTCTTTTTGTATTCATTTGTAAAATCTCTGTGACTGGATAGAAAGTATAGCAGTGTGCACGGTGACAAGAAAACAAGGTTCTCTACTTAATTAAATTGATTTGGGTTTAAATATTGTACCTGATAGGTTTGAGAACTCATTTGACTTTGATATGATTGACCCAGTCCACCCGATTTGACTGAAGAACTGATACACTGGTAACTATGTATATAAGTTGTACATCCTTTAAAAGTTTGAATTTGCTTTAGAATAACATTGGTGGTAACACGGGTCTTCCTGCTATGTTCTTGCAATGCATGGGGGGTTGGGCACATAGAAGAGATTGCTTCCCTAGCTTTTCTCTCACTTATTTGTAATTTTACTTAAAATGCTTTAAAAGGAATATTCCTAAAACTGAAATGCAGAAATGTTTACCTGTTTCTTACTGTGGTACTGTACTTCATTCTCATAAGTCTTTTCTATTCCAAGGTTAAACAGTGGTTCTGGGTTACGTGTTAAAACTTTAAAGAGCTGCTGACACCTCAGATAATTATTTGAAAAACATAACATTTAGGTACAATTCAGCTTGCATTCCATATATAGTCTATAGACTTCTCATCCCCATTGTTTATTACTAAGGAAATTTGCATGAATATATGATCTTTATCTCTTGGAGTTCATCTGCCTCTACAACTTACTCCCTATTTCAAGTCATAATCTTCTGTTGTGACATCACAGTCTGCTGCCATGAGAGAAACTGTGATGTCACAAGGGATGCATTATTACCTCAGGTAGGGAGATAGCAATAAGAACCAATGAAATCTTAACGAGCAAAGATCTTGCTTTCATACAAATGACCTTTGTAATAAATAACGGGAAGAAGAAATAATGAACTAATGTGAAATACATGCAAAACTTTGTCTACATATTATATTTTGTTAAAGTTCTCCAGAAGGTGTCAGCTGCTCTTTAATAAAAAAATTAGCATGCGTGTATTGCATTTTTAAAACTTCTGTAATGTATCAGGAGCGTTTGAGTGCTGCTGTGAATTTCTACTTGTGCTGTAATGAAGGTCAATGGTGTACAGGCTTTTCCTAAAGTATTTAGAAAAATGTAGGCCCATCAACTCCTAATGACTTCATTAGAATGTTTGAAGTGAATATTAAATACACCCTATTCTTGTGAGACATTTATGACCTGTCTTGTTCCATTATGAGTTACTATAACCTTTGCTGTTATTATTGTTTGTATTGCAAAAACCCAGTTAACTTTAATTAAAAAAAATGTATAAATACAGTTGTGCATTACTGGTATCCTGATTGGGACAGATGATGTACTCCTGCTTGTAATTTAGGCTGTGGAATGTTTTGGATGATTTCATTTATGTTGGTGGGGACCTTTGCAACATGGTAACTATGTTGAAAGGGACTGATAGTCTACCCCTGCTTCATAAGTAGTGATTATTAAGTGTGCTGTAAAACCATGTACTAATGTATAGATATGTCCCATCCTTTTACTTCTCAGTGTACCCTGTGATTCCCTTTGTAAGCAGACATTTTTCACGTCTTACTTTAAAGTTGTGTACTGTCATCAGCATTGATTGTCTCCACTTGTCAGCTGTTCCATAGTTCAACACCCTCTAGTATAAAAAGTGCCTCCTAATCATACCTCTGAATTTACCATTTCTGAGCTTCAGGACATATCCTAGCTCTCTGTTGAAGGAAATCCTTATCCTTGTGAGTGGATAGAAACCCCATACTGTTTTCTTATCCACTGTCTCTGATGACAGTACTTTGCATTTTATATTTTTGATAAGTTTAATATATAGATATTTTATGTGTTATTATGTCTTTTATATTGATTTTTCCAAAATACATTCTTGATAATGCAAACACAGACATGGTGCACTATCTGGAATTATTTGGTGTAGCTGTACAAAATGGCAACCATATCTGATTTGATAAATGAGAACAGTTTACATGGTTATTTGATATTGCTATTATTGATTCTCATTTATCAAATTAGGTGTTGTTCTCTGCTGGGGTTTCTTAACTCCACCCCTCATTCATTGTTGCACTTTGTCACCCCACATAGTCTGTAGTTAGATAATGGGTGACTGGTGCTCACTTTCATTTAATGATAACTTCTGACCTAACACAGTATTAAACACTTTAATGTCTCTCCCAGATTTTAAAGCTGGTATGCACTGTGCTGCTATGCACAGATAACCTTCACATATCACAACTCCCACGGACTCTTGTTACCTGTCTGTAATCAATCCACAATCTCTTATCTGAGCCCTTATTGTGAGCAGTCTTTCAAACTTTTACCATGACCTGAGTGAGTTATCGGTCAGTGCTGTTAAGATCAGGTAAGACAGCGTTGATAGGTTGGAACCATTAAAATAAATCACTGAAAAAAGCTGCACTTTTTAAGCACTTTACTTGTACTGGCATCTTATGTTTGCCTTTTGTTCAGCACTTTAATTAATGTGGGTACAGGATGCAGCCAAGAGCTGTATGCGGCACATAGATTCTATAGGTTACAGAAAAAAGCTAATGTACCCTTAGTAAAAGCCATATTGTTTTATTTATGTTTATATACCAGAATAAATTATTGGCAAGATGCCTTCATGGATTTAAGATGTATGCATTTGATGCTTCGTTTGGATGCATGTGCTAAGACAGTGAGTCTGGTAAAAAGCAGTTTGGCTTGTGGCAATCATTCTCTTTTGACCTCCTGTCCCCAGATTTGTCCCCATCTACTATCATTCTGTGTTGCCATCACCTAGCCAGTTCCTTACCCATCTGACTTAATCCTTCTCTACTCTTAAAGCTTGTAGCTGTTTCAACAGCCTCCTGTGTGCCACCAAATTGTAGAATTTGCTGACGTCAAAGTAGAACAAATCTTTCATCTATCATGTATTGACCACTGTAATGATCCGGTCAAAAACAGTCTCAGGTTGGCATGACCTCCCTGGCAAAAACCTATGCTGCTAATCATCCTGTAGCTCACTGTTATCTGTATAGGCCACAAGAATTTCCTTAACTGTGGTCTCCCTTAGCTTACCTACACTGGAGTTAAGACTGACTCACTTGTAATTGCTGTTGCAGTTGCCTAAGGTCCTACCTCCTCTCCGCTCATCTTCTTGTGGAGTGGGACTATATCCACAGTCCTCTAATCTTCTGTCACAATCCCAGACTTCACTGAGTCATGAAACAGCTTGTTCAAATGGTTCAGCAAGTTCTGAAGCCATTTGCCTGAGTAACCATGGGTAGAGGTCATCCAGGTCTGGTGCTTTATCAACCTGATGGCCTCCAGCTCTTTCTTTATCCTTTTTGCTTTGATCACTACCTTCCTCATTTCCTACAACCAATGTGTGGCTGCCTTGATCCTGCTCACTAGCAGAAGCCCATCATTCTCAACCCTGCACACTAAACATAAGTAATTGTTTAGGACACTTTGTTTAGGTTATTTGGACAGACAATGTATTAATCTTAATAAGATGAAAGAGGGGCTTGGGATTGTGGGTGCAAGTTGTGTTTGCAAGGAAGATGGCTATTCTGTGGAGCTCCATGTCTTTGAAAGGACAGGTCTGACTAGAATCAATCAGGCCTGCAATCTGGGAGTCATGATTTATTGTGGGCTGATACTTATATCATAGGTATTTGTCTTAGTCTGGTTGGGTGGCTTATCATCCTTTATACCCACCACTGCACCCAGCTGAGCTGGTCATAACTCAAGAGCAGAAACCACCAACACCCGGTTCTTTTTTGTAAAGACTGGTTTGGTAAATCCCCTCATTACCTAACTAGCCAAATTACTCTCTCCTGTAATTCTGCCTATTGGCTATGTTGTCAGCTGGCTCAGAAGTTCCAGACTCCCCATCAGAAAATGAAGGCTGACCAGGAGACTTTCTCACAGAGGTTGCCTCACATTTGGAGCCCAGTTCCCTTGGTATCAGTGGTACCAGCAATTTCCAGGAAATTACACATAAACTGTAGCTGCAGTCTGTGTACTCGTTTTTGCAGGTGAACTGCTCACTTTTGTTCACCTATGCAACCTGTAAAACCTGTATATACAGTTGCTTGATTGTAATTTGACTTATTACCCATCTTGTGATGTATTATATATTTGCTGCTTGTTGCTATGTACTATGCTGTACATTGCCACTGCTGTACACATGTTCTCTTTATGATTACTTTATTCCAGATGTTTTCATTATATCACCCCCTCTGGCCTTTCAACCTGGGCAATGTATACTGTATATACTGCTGCCTAAATGTATATTGTTCTGATTCTGTCAAAAGTTTTATATTTCTCTTTACTGCACTTGTTACCTATGTATCCCTTCCCAAGCCCCAGGCCACAGCTGTAAATTTTATTTATTCAATTCAGTTCTCGGAACTACAACCTTTGAGCTAAGAGCTCATTTCCAAAAATTCCGTGTTAGCAAACAAAAAACAATTCAAGGGATACAACACAGGGAAATACAAGATGATAACAAAACAAGAATAAAAAAAATGTTACACTTGTTAACATGATAGTAATGTAAGAGAACATGTGGGGGTCAGAACAACTGGGAGCCCCTAAAATAAACTTTGAAATGGACTAGCTACCAAATTATTGAACAGGAGTACAAGGGGCAGGCCTAAGAGAGACTAGAAGAGAATGGGAAGAGAAAAGTGATAGGAAGAGAATTGGTTAAGGTGGAGCTGTGAAATGGATTGGTCCAGGTCCCATTGTCAAGGGGGGGGAGGATTGGAGGGGTTGCTAAAGGTGGAAAGGGGGTTGGGAGGTAGCAAAGGAAGGAAGGAATTGGGGGCAGGTAGGGGCTGGGGAAGGGGGTGTAATTAAAGTGGCATGGCGGTGAGGTAAGATAGGAAAGAGAAAGGGAGGAGGTGGGGGAGTGATGGGGTAGAACGGGGAGAGAGAGGAGACAGAAAGAGGGTTAAGGGGCTATACAGGGTAGAGGAGATAGGAAGAAAGGCAGAAAAGGGCAGGGAGATGTGGCGTTCAGGTGGTAAATGATAGGTAGGGTGGAGATAGAAGTGCCAGTGGCTGGATAGGTGAGATAAGTACAGAGGGAGGTTGGGACTGTATACTTAATCTCTGCTTGCCATTTGTCTTAAGCACATTTCAAAAACTAATAACTGGATTAGTTTAGATGGAGACTCCAGAAATGAGCACAATACTGTGGGTGTGGACTCACCAGTGACCAGTTCAGAGGTAACAGTATCTCCTCCAGTTTCCTACTGTTGAAACCTCTCCTCCCCTAGCATTCTGTTAGCTTTGTTCAAGGCCTTGTTATATTGGCTGTGTTGCTTAAGGGAGTCAGTAATGATTGCTAGGTCCTTTTCCCCTGATGTTGTGTTCAGCTGAACCCCTCCTATCTAATACTTTGTTCTGGGGTTTTTGTTACCTAAGTGCATCCTTTTGCCCTTCTTGGCATTGAATGTCAGCTGACTGACTTTGGAACAATTTTCCAGTCTTTACAGGTCTCTCTGCAATTAACTTATCACCTCCACATTGTCAACTCTACCACAGAGTTTATTGTCATCTGCAAATAGACACAACCTACCCTGGTTTCATATCACCCTTTTTCATCGACACTCCGACGGCGAAACATGGAAAAAGACCATTATGGTGACATTTGCGGTAATGGTCCTTTTTCCATGTTTCGCCTTCCCCCAGTGTTCTGCCCCCTCCCCGGACCAACTCAAACCTGGAGTTGGAATCCTAGAGTCTGGTGGGTGGGGGGGGAATTCAAGAGGTGGCACAGTACCTGCATCGGTATTGTACAGTCACTGTGGGGGAGGTCGGCATTCTCGCTGCCAAGAAAACTTGGTGCTTCCCCCTGGTTTCCCTCTCTCATGTCACTGATAAACATATTAAGGATGACTGGGCCCAGGACAGATCCCTGTGGTACTCCTCTGGTGGTCTCTCCTTCCACTGATCTGAGCCCATTCATGACACATCTCTGCTGCCTCCCCTGCAACCAACTCCCTACCCACTTTACCATTTCCTTAGATGTTTCCAGCTCCCCCATCTTCTTCAGCAGCCTTCTGTGGAGCACCAAGTTTAATGCCTTGCTGAAGTTGAAGTAGAGTAAGTCAGCTGCATGCCCTTCATCAACAAACCTGGTCCCTCCTTTCAAAGAATACTATCAGTCTGTTCTGACAAGACCTCCCTGCCATGAACCCATGCTGCTTAATATCTGAAGCCCATTTTCTCCGGGTATTCCACTAGTTTCACTTTGAGTAGTGTCTCCATCAGTTACCCTACCACAGCGGTAAGGCTGTTGGGTCTGTAGTATCTCAGCTATCCTTGTTCCCACCTTTGTGCAACTGAACTACATCCACCACCCTCTAATCCTTGGGAACCACCCCTTGCTGCAAGAATCTTAATAGCCCCCACAAGGGGTTCAGGTAACACTGATGCTAGCTCCCTTCATATCCTCAGATGCATCCCATCCAGCCCTGGGGTCTTATTTACCTTCAGGGCTGCCAACCTCATTTCCAGGACCCCTCTTTCAGCTGCCTTTATGCCACTCTTTGGCAAGGACCTGCTGTTCTCCCCTTCTAAATAACAAGCAGAAGTATGCATTCGGCACAGTTGTTTTCTGCCCTTCTTCTTCTATTACCCTGCCCCTTCCTTTATCCTGACAATTCCCCTGTCTTTCCTTTTGCCCTTATATATCTTAAAAAGCTGTTTTCCCCTACCTTGTCTCCCTCTGCAATATGCAGTTCTGTATCTGCCTTTGCAATCTTGGCTGCCTTCATAGCCATTCTAGAGTTTCCTGATACTCCTTCCATTCTTCGTCCCCCAATTTTTGTTTGTACCTTATGAAGGCCTTCTTTTTTGCCCTCACTACCTTCCTGACATTTTCAGAAAACCACATTTGTTTCTTATTCTTGTTTCTTTTTATAACTGTTCTCATGCATGTTTACATTGCCTCGAGAATGGCTTCTTTTATAATCCCCATTTTCTTTTACACCTCTGATGCTGTCTACTCCAGCTAATCTGCCCAGAACGAATTCCCTCATTTGGTTGACATCTTCCTTTCTGATGTCTAGCACCTCTGTCTTAGATGAGAGCTTACTAGTGCCTAGGGTCAATTCAAACTATATGGTATTATGGTCACTGTACCCCAGTGATTCACCACCTGTACCCCACCTATTCTCTCTGAGTTGAATACAACATCAAGAATAGTGCATTGTCTAGTGGTTTCTCTGACCAGTGTGCATTCTTTATAAATATCAAGCAGGGCCAGGCTTCTGGTGTTGTTGACTGCTGAGATGTCCCAGTTAATATCTGGCAGGTTGATATTTGCATGAACTATATGCTTGTGCAGTATGTCAGGGAACCAACTAGGCAATCCACTCTTCTCAATGTGCCATGTGGTTACTAACAAGAAATATGTATATCTATATATAATAACTGGCAGGTAATTTTTTTCAATGTGTTCAGCCAGTTGATGTTCACCGTAATAACTTGTGGGTTATTATGGCGAACACGCAGTCCATCATTCAGCCTAGAGCACTCCCCCATTGGCTCTACTCCTGTGTGCATGTGGGCACAACAGTTACTAAATCATGGCTCCGTACCTCCACTATTGATGAGCCGCCACACCATGCTACAGCCGAAAAATGATCTGTCCTGCCGATCCTGCCTTTATTTTTTTTTCAAATAAAGTAACCCCCCAAAAGCTGCATCTGGTTGATTCTTTTGTGTTTGTTGCATTCGGTGACACTGCGAGAGGAGCAGGAATGGCACTGAGTAGCAGGACTACTTAACTGGGATATAAACAGTGATGGCACGTACTGAATTAAAATAAGAACAAAACAAAAACAAAAAAAAATCCTCATCCTGAAGAACAAGGGACAGAAGGTGTGAGAGTGTGTGTGTGTGTGTGTATGTGTGTGTGTGTGAGTCACATAGGGTTACAGCATTACATAGGGCTGAAAAAAAATTGCTCACCAGTATATTATATAAAATAAAAGATGAGGAAGCATGCATATGAGAATTTAATGTGCACCTTCGGTGTGGGATGCTTTCATAAGCCCCTCAGGCTTCACCCTCAGGGTTTTTGTAGCATCCCACACCTCAGCTGTGCATCAAATTCTCATATCACACACTTTCCCATCCTTCATTCCATATATGTATATATTATAGGGGTGTGGTAGCACCCATATAGTTAGGACTGAGTAATCAGTTCAATGTTAAACTAAAACCTTTGCACTTTAATAACTTTACAACCGTTCAATGGATTTGCACAACATTTGGTATGCCCCTTCCTGTGGGACAGTTCTCTTGATTTAGCAAGTTTCATTCCAGTTGTATGTGCAGTCTCCACGTTGCAGAGAGGTGAAAAAAGCATGTTTTCACTCATTGACTTTGCTGGGATTTTTCTTTGAACTTGCCAGAGGGTTTGGTTGTTTGGTCTGAAATTTGCAGAGCAGAAAGGGACTACCCCACAGATGTGCCTTTTGCTAGTCTGGTGTAAAAAGAATAAGCAGTTTTTAAGTTATTGCAATTTTAACATTCACAAAATTCTGAGCATGCTCAGTAAGCACTTCAAGACAGCTGTATGAAACTAAGGAATCCTGCTGCATAGGGAGAAATCCCTACTTCATATGGCTGCCATCTTGTTTTCAATTATGCCCCAAAAATAAATTTGGAAACCTCCCAAAATGATATTCTGGGGAGGAACAAACATGTGTAGCTTGCTTATTGGGACTCCCTTTGGTGCATTCTGCACTTTATGGGAGGAAATATACCTGTAAATTGTGTTTATTAAATCATTGTAATCTTACTTCTTATCCACATAATATGACCTAGGGTCCTACTTTGCATGTCGAGATATGATGTAGGATCCTAGGTCATGAGCTGAAAATAGGATTACAATTAAAAAAACACCTGTTTTTGCTGACATGGGGTGCCCAATCCCCGTGTCAGCACTAGAGGACCCCCATGCCAGTATGGGACACTGGAGAGCCCACTCCCAGTGTCCCCAACAGGAAACAACCATGGCTAATAACAGGGTGCCCAATACCCACGTCGGTAATAGCCCCCTAAAAAAGTCTGACAATGGGGTGCCCAATCCCTGTGTCAGCAGTAGCCCCCCACCAAAGTGGGACACTGGTGAGCACACTCCCAGTGCCCCAGTTATAGCATTGCCCCTTGATCACCAGTACTGCCTGAAATAAAGAAAACAGTCCTCCAACATCTTTTTATAAAAAAACTGAAAAAAAGAAAACGGTCCCTCATTGTCTCTCTACGTCTCCCCTCCCAATCCCCTCCCTCTGCACACCCATTTCCCTGAACCCCCCTTACTCTATACTTACCTCCAGAGGTAAGTGGCTATGATCTTCTCTGGACTGGGACATGTCTACACTCTTCAAAGGTTAAACCGCAAACTGAGGAATACAGGTAAGCAACGTATAATGGCTGTCAATGGGGTTTTCAATTCAACAATACAGTACAGTAAGTATCTGTGCAAGGCACAAACAATATAGGTTAAAAATGTATCACATAATAGCAGTCACAATAAAGGAGAAGCTAGGCCCTAGTGCTAAAACATATCTTAGTCGCATGAGCAGGTACAGGAGAAGTGTTCTTTGATGAGGGAGTTGAGGTGCGGAGTTGGGGAAGCATGACAAATGTCCTCAGGAAGGGAGTTCCACTGTTTAGGCATGCAAAATTTAAAGCCTGCCTGTCCTGCAGTGGTGGACATGTGTGGAACTTAACCGTTATCCTAATGAAGTGGGACTGTCTCCGATCTTGAAGCGAGGGGAGGTCTAGGGTCTGGTAGAGGATGCAATGATGGGTGGTGGGACGACAGTCAAGGGTGCAGTGACAGAAGGCGTGGAAAAGGGGGTCCAGTCTGGCTAGGGTGGACTTGGGAGCAGCACTGTAGACTACATCACTGTAGTCAAAAATAGGGAGAATCATTTTCTGCACATTTGCATGGTGAGTCAGTAGTGAGATACAACCACAGTTGCAGTATAAGGCCCCTAACTTGGGGTGAAGCTTTTTGTGGATGACATCAATATGTACAGAAAAGTTG
The DNA here is from genome assembly GCA_016271365.2 of Neoceratodus forsteri. Lineage (NCBI taxonomy): Eukaryota > Metazoa > Chordata > Ceratodontiformes > Ceratodontidae > Neoceratodus > Neoceratodus forsteri. Next base: position 537,351,846 of record CM057458.1, read on the forward strand.
AGGTGCTAGTCAGGCCAGACCCCAAGATATCTAAAGGAGGTGCAGGACTCCAGGGAAGTCCCATCCAGGGTGTGGAATGTGGGGATGAAGGAGAACTGAGAAAGTCTCTGCCTTGTGCCGAAAGTTAAGGAGACAGTTTTCTTGGTGTTGAGAAAAAGCTGATTTGAGTGAAACCAGAGCTGAGCATCATTGAAGTCCTGCTGAAGTCTGGTCACCACATCAGTAGATGAGGGGCTGGATGTATACAGTACTGTATCGTCTGCATACATGTGAATGGATGTGTATGGGCAGGCCATGGGCAGATCATTAAGGAAGATGGAGAATAGGAGTGGACCAAGGACCAAGCCTTGGGGTACACCAGTAGTAACAGGGAGGGAGGGAGGCAGAGGTAGTGTTGCCAGTTCTGACAGATTAGGACCTGCCTACCAGATAAGAGTGGAACCAGCTGGTGGCCTCACTAGACAGCCCTGCAAGATGGAGCTTGGACAGGAGAAGGGAGTGTGAAACAGTGTCAAATGCCTTTGTTAGGTCCACAAAAATGGCTGAGGTGATGTGGTCTTTATCCATATCAGTAAGAATGGAATCAGTGAATCTTAAGATGGAAGTGGTGGTGGAGTGGGACTTCCTAAAACCAGACCGGTAGGGTGAGAAGAAAAAGGAGGAGTTGAGAAAGGAGAAGAGTTGTGACAAGACTAGGTGTTCTTGGAATTTAGCTAGTATGGGGAGGAGGGAGATAGAGTGGTAGTTGCCAGGGGAGGAGGGGTCACCACCCTTAGGAAGGGGGATGACTGTGGTGTGCTTCCAATCTGATGGGATAGAACTGAGAGAGAAGGAGAGGTTGAAGAGTAAGGGCAGGGGGATGGCAATGGCAGGAGCTGACAGGAAGAGCATTTTGGAGTCCAGTCCCAAGGGGCATTTACTCTTGGAACGATTGAGGGCAAGCAGGGCATTGAGTACTTCAGATGGGGTAATCTGGCAAAAGGAGAAAGAGGGGCAGGAGGGGGGCTTGGGTAGAGGGGGCAGAAGGGGGCATGGGCAGGGGAGGTTGTGTTAGTGAGGTAAGTGGGACAGGTGGGAGAGTGGACAAAAGTGATGTCGTACAGTTTGTGGAGAAGGAGTTAAATTTTGAGGCCACTGCAAGAGGCTCAGTGACAGTGAAGCCGCTTGCATCAAGAACAGGGGTAGGGGGCTGGGCAGGTAAGGAGAAGAGTGATTTAACCACCTTCCAAAATTTAGCAGGGTGATTTAAATTAATGTGGAAGTAGGTTTTCAAGTAGTTAATTTTTGCCTGTTGGATTAGCCTTGTACAGGCATTTCATAGAGAGCGATACTTTTGGTGATCCGCGGGGTTGCCGGAAACCTCGTATGACTTCCAAGCCTCGTCCCTGGCTCTGAGGTGGGCCATGATTTATTTTGTTATCTCAGCCATTTTTTGGAATTATTACCCCAAATTTTCAGCATGAGGTTCTTGACATCCCACCTCATGAACACTGTCACTGTCATTTCGTTAATCGGTCCCTAAAGGTGATTCCATGGTTGCTGTGTGGAATCACTTTTCAGGACTGAGTAATGAAATGACAGTGCCAGTGTTCATGACATGGAGTCCCAAGAACCACATGTTGAAAATGTGGTGCAAAAAGTCCCAAAAATGACTATGTTACGAACGTGCATTATGCAGTTTCTATGTACGCTCATAACTTCACCAGTTTTTTTCTATTTTCACTCCAGATTTTCCACATTGCCATTTTTGCACACCTCCTCATGAACAGTACAGCTATAATTTTTCACATCCTGTCTGAAATGTGCTTTTGCACCTGAGGTGTAGAATGGCACGGGCGCTATGCGAAATCAACTTTCAGGATGGATTAATGAAATCAAAATGCCAGTGTTCATGAGGGGAGGTCTCAAAAAGTTCATGTTGAAAATTTGTTAAAATAATTCCAAAAATGATCATAAGTATGAGGGTGCATTGCATAGGTTCTATGCACGCGCTTAACTTCAACAATTTTTTCATATTTACACTCCAGATTTTCAACACTGTAATTTTTCACACCTCCTCGTGAACAGTATACAGCTTTCATTTTTACATCCTAACCGAAACATGTTTTTGCACCTGTTATGCAGAATAGTGTAGCCGCTTTGTGAAATCACCTTTCGGGACAGATTAATGAAATGACCATGCCAGTGTTCATGATGTGGGGTCCCCAAAAGGTCATGCTGAAAATTTGGGGAAAAATCCTGAAAATGCCCACATTACATGCATCTGTTGAATTTATTCTATGCATGGACATAACTTGTGGGATTGTCCATGCGCTCCCAAAGTAAAATAAGGATACTATTATGCTATCTCAAAAAAAAGGGAAATTCATTGCAAAAAAACTATGTTAATGCATCAGTTAGGATTTTTATTAAATCATCAAATGCTGTGAAATTCCATGTTAGGGTTCCAACCCCTTCCACCCCACTCCTCCACCCTCCACACACCAACAGGCATCAGGGTGTGTCATGGGGTCATTAGGCCTAGCTCTCATTCCATTCTCCTATACTGCACCATGTCAGCTTGTTTACACATGGAATTGGGTGAGAGTTGGGCCTGATGACCTCATGGCACACCCCAATGCCTGTGTGTGGAGGGTGGGGTGGCAGGGGTGAAAACCATAACATCAAATTTCCCAGCTTTTGATGATTAAATAAAAACCTTAACTGATGCATTAATGTAGTTTTTTTTTGCAATGAATACTCTAACACTCACCCCATTCTATTAGATAATAATCTGGGTGGGTGTAGCATAGGAGAACAGGGTGAACATTAAGGCTGGTGACCCCAATACTGCCTAGATGCCTCTTTATCTGTGAAGGGTGGGGTTTTTGGGATGGAAGCCCTAACCCCACATTTCCCTGCTTTTGTCGCTTTAACCCTAACTGATGCATTAACAACATTTTTTACAATGTATTTCCTTACTTTTTGAGATAGTGTAATCATATCATAATGTGCTTGTCAGAGCACGGGGTCTTCTAGGCTCTGCGCTCCGATTCCTCCATGGTGGCCTATATGTATGTAGCTATGGCAGTGCAGGGGTCCAGTGCTCCTTTTCCTCCATAGATGCATGTATGTACTTACTTGTGGAGGCCCAGCACTTCCATTTATAGGCCAAGAGTAATGCAACTGTCATCATAGCCATGTTATTACCCCACCTGATGTACCCAGTGTTGAAAAAATTCAAATCCCCACTGAAATGTAATTCTGCACAACTGTAACACCATTTCTGCACTGAAGGTGTGAAAACTCATTTCAGCCAGAATTTAAAAAATGACAGTTGTGGCATACGTTTGGTGGGGTAATAAGAATTCTGTGTTCCAAATTTTGGTCAACATATTTTAAATTGACAAAGTTACGAGAGTGCGTTGCACAATTCCAGCGAACCATCATAACTCCACCATTGTTTGACATTTTGGCCCCAAATTTTTACCATGGCCTTTTGGGGACCCCACCTCATGACCAATACAACTGTCATTATTCAAATCCCTCCTGAAAGGTGAATTCGCTAACCAACTGCAAAATCACCTTTCAGGCAAGAGTTGCATAATAACAGTTTTTTTTTCATAAGGTAGGTTCCCAAATGGCCATGTTGAAAATTTGGGGTCAAAATCTCAAAAGATGCCAAAGTTATGGACCAAAGTTATCCTTTTTTGCCAGACGAATTCCTTTTTCATGAGGTGTCAAAATCCTTTTTCACATTGCAAAAAAGAACTATGACATCTCATGAAAAAGGATTACTGGCAGGGCCATCTGGTCAGAGAAGTCCTAATCCCTTTTCGCATCATGAAACAGGATTGTCATCTCATGAAAAAGGAATTTGCTGGAGAAAAAGGATTTGGTCATCTCACAAAAAGTATTTAAGAAAGTCATCCTTTTTCATAAGATGTCCTAATCCTTTTTTCATCAGCAAATTCCTTTTAATAAGATGTCTAATCATTTCATGATGCAAAGATGGATTGACCAGATGAATTCCTTTCTCATGAGGTGTCAAAATCCTTTTGCATCAAAAGGATTATGACATCATGAAAAGGATTACTGGCAGCGCCGCCTGGTCAGAGAAGTTCTAATCCTTTTATATCATGAAAAATTATCATGCCACCTCACGAAAAAAGGAATTTGATGGCAAAAAAGGATTTCGTCATCTCATGAAAAAGGATTTAAAAAAGTCATCCTTTTTCATGGGATGTCCTAATCCTTTTTCATGATGCAAAAAAGGATTTTGACACCTCACGAAAAAGGAATGGAAGTGAGTTACGAAAAAGGATTTTAAAACATGAAAATCAGCATTCTGAGGCCACCTGATATGAAAGTAAAGGCACACAACAATAAAGGACTTCCTGATGAACAAGATACATACTTGGATATCTGCAGAAGACATCCCTGGGCAGAGTTATGACAAAAAAAAATGGCAGCTGACAAAAAAGGAATTTGTTTCTCACAAAAAAGGATTCTATAGATTCTTTTTCATGAGTTGTCAAAATCCTTTTTCATCATACCAAAATCCTCTTTCATTCTATGCAGCTATCCAAAAAACTGAATTGAGCCTGCTCAGAACCCAACATTTCAAAATGTAATACCTTTGGAATGGATTCGTATGTTTTCACCAAATTAACACTGGCTTGTTCTTTGGGGAAAGCTCTTTCAACCTTGCAAATTTCAGACCAAATTTCCAAATTGGTTTGCTGCAGTGTGATGAGGAAAAAACAGGCAAAAACTGTGATTTTTTTTGGTTTTTTCACAATGCTCAGCATAAAATTCTACAATCCAACCAACACGTAACTTGGCGCATGAAGAGATCTACCCCATGCAAATCCGTTGAATGGTTGCAAAGTTATTAAAGTGCAAAATCTCAGATTTAACATTAAAGTGCCTACTCAACCCTAACTATAGGGGCGAGACTGCACCCCTATTAAATATATATATATATATATATATGTATGTATGTATGTGTGTTATGTGTGTGTATATATACTGTATATATATATATATATATATGTAAATTGCAAAAAAATTCATTAATGCACTATTAGGGTTGAAGCATAAAAAGTAGGGAAATGCAATGTTAGGGTTCTCAAGAATAAGACCCTGCCCCTACCCTCAGCTTCCAAGCTGAACACCCCACCCTCACCCTCACCCTCAGCTTCCAACCCTAAGGCCCATCTCCACTCTGCATGCAGAAACAGGTGTGAGGGGTGCACATTGGGGTTACGTGCCCTAATGCTCACCCCATTGTTTTATTCTGTACCCATATTAGATTAACTGTTGAAATGGGGTGAGCATCGGGTTCACAACTCCAAGGCACACCCCCTCACACCTGTTACTGCATGGAGGGTGGGCCTTAGGGTTGAAAATCGAGGGTGAGGGTGGGGGCAGGGTCTTATGCTTGGGAACCCTAAGATTGCATTTCCCTACTTTTTATGCTGCAACCCTAATAGTGCATTAACAAAGTTTTTTTGCAATGAATTTCCTTACTTTTTCAGATAATATAATAGTATCCTTATTTTACAGTGGGAGTGGAGGGTCCTTTGGACCCTGTACTGCCATCCCTCCATTGAGACAGTATAACATCATCCTTTTATAATGGTGGGTGCACAGGGCCATTTAGACCCTGTACTCCCATTTGTGCAAATTACATAACTTGCTCAAGATACTGTTGTATTTTGAACAAATTATGTAATTTGCGTAAAATACAACAGTATGTTGTGAAAGTTATGTAACCTGTGCAAATTACAACTTCCGTGCCTGACAATATCTGGTACAAGTTATGTAACTTGAACAAATTACAGCTTTCCTGCCTGTCATATAAATTTTCCAATAGGAAATTAGGGGAAATTAAAAGTTTAATAACTTTTAAAAGGATTGATATTTTTTCACCAAACCTTCAAAAGGCAAACCTGTGAGTCAAAGGCTTTCTACCCAGAAAATTTCAGATCGCTACCTAAAGCCATTTCTGAGATACAGGTAGACAAAAATGCACCAGTATTTTATATATATATATATATATATATATATATATATGTATATATATATATATATATATATATATTTATATTTATAGTGGCACATCAGCACCACCATAGTTAGGATTCAGCAGGGGTTTCTATGTTAAACCCCAAACTTTGCACTTTAATACCATTCAACAGATCTGCACACATGGTCGCAGGGGCAGGATGTCTGGACATGCTAGGTTTTGTTCCCCTTGCAATGTGTGGAGTACGAGATACAGATAATGAAAAAAGTGAAAAAAATCTAGATTTTTTTATTGCAGTTTTTTTGTCATTTGCTTGGTGCCACATGGTTTGGAATTTTGTTGTGACATTTTCAGGACTGAAAGGGCTTGGTCCACAGTGGTGTCTTTCACTGGTTTGTTGAAAAAAAGAGACTTTGGTCCATACAAAAAAGGATCATTTTTTATATGGGGGTAATCCTTTCTTGTGAAGAAAAATTCCTTTTTCATATGGTCGCCATCTTGTTTCCATTTGAAAAAAAAAATTATATTTTTGAAAACCCATAAAAATGACATTCTTCAGAGACACCACCACATGTATCTTGCTATATGGGACCCCATTATGTGAATTTTACAGTTATATTTTGGAAAAATGACACAGAAATGTGTTTTCTATACATTTCAAAATCTTTTTTTTTGTGATTCAATTTCCTTTTTTTGGTCATATGAAAAAGGAATTGAGCCATGCAAAAAAGGACCCTGTCATATGAATAAAGAATTCAGACTTAGTTTTTTTTCCCAGATTTTGTTTTCACATGAAGGCATATTTTTTCATATGATTGGAAAAACATACAAAAAAGCATCCCTTTATACGAAAAAGAATCCGAAAAAAATGAGGTACAAATTCTTATTTGTATAAAGGGATCCTTTTTTGTGTGCATTTTTTTTATTCCTACAAAAAAGGATGCTTTCATAGACAAAATATTTTGGACTTATTTTTTTCCCCAATTCTTTTTTTGTATGAAGGAATCCTTTTTCGTGTGCTTTTTTCATTCATATGAAAAAGGATGCCCTCATATGAAAAAATATTTTGTACTTAGTTTTTTATCCATATTTCAACTTCAGCAAGCCATAACTCCCTCAATATTTGCACTTAAGAGACAATCTATGTAAAAAAAAAAAACAGAGATCTTAATGAATACTTCAATAACAACACATATTAACCCCCCCAAAAAATTAGGGGCCATTTAAAAGATCATAAAAATTGAAACATCAAAATTATAGTAGGATAACATTGGAAGTTTAACAAGCCATACAACCAAGCAAATAAATTCCTTTTTGAGAGAAACTGGGCCCTGTGCTTCCACACCAACATGGATATAGGTGCTTCCATAGGCAAATGGATATATGCACACAGGTCCCAAAGGGATCTGCATGAATGAGGATGCAATTATACTATCTCAAAAAGTAAGAAAATCATTTGCAAAAACTTTGATAATGCACCAGTTAAGGTTCAGATTAATGTGACAAAAGTAGGGAAATGTGGTGTTACGGTTCCCAACCGTAACACTCCACCCCCACCCTGCAGGCAGTAAAACAAACAACCATTACAGTTTCACCTCTCCCAAGTCTTCCCAAACTAGGCCTGGGGTGTTCCCTGGGGTTCTCAACCCTAATGTTCAGCCCATTCTCATGTAGTCTGCACATCTCAGCTTCTGTACTGATAGAATGGAGTGAGCATTAGGGTTGAAAATCCCAAGGAACACCCTAGGTCTGATTTGCAAAGACTCTGGAGAGGTGAAACCATAATAGTTGCTCCTTTTGCTGCCTGCAGGGTGGGGTGGGGTGTTGACACCACATTTCCCTACTTTTGACACTTTAAACTGAACCCTCACTGGTGCATTAATGAAGTGTTTTGCAAAGTATATATATATAGTAGTGGTGCGGTCGCACCACTATAGTTAGGGGGTTCAGTTGTCACTTCTATGTTAAACTCAAAATTTTGTGGGTTAATAACTTTGGGCCCATTCAATGGATTTGCCTGAAATGTGGTATTTGCGTTGGGGCTTGGTAGATCTCTTGATGTGCTAAATTGCATATCGATCGGACTTACGTTCTTTACATACGAAAACGCTGAAAAATGCAAAATTATTCCTTTTTGGAGTCAGCTTTTGGGATTTTGGATGTGGCCCTGCACAGCTGTTGTGTGGTGTGCCACTCTGTGATATGTCTTGTTTAAAAGAACTTTGGTGGTCAAACATGCCGCTTTTTGTTTGATGAATAAATATTAAGGCATTCAAAAGTTATGCCACTTTTAAGTTCCCATTATAAGTCAATGGGAACATTTATATGTATGTTTTGCAAACAAAGAATGAGGTTCTGGCCATCTGGTCCTGCCTGAAGATTAAAGAATTTGCAGGCTCACGGTTCAAGAATCTTTGTCCCCGAGAATTTGAAAAATTCTTTGATCGTGAGGTCCGCCACCTTGTTTTTAAATTTCCGATCGGAAAAACACAAATATATTGGCTACATCTGTTCTGCTTTTACACTTTTTTAAATTGTATACTGTATACCCAGGACAGGCAAGCTGAGAGGCAACATCTAATGTAATTTTGAGTGGGCTCTCACACTTTGATTCCAAATTTCCAGCAGTCTTTTTAGACCTGATGTTATGATCAAGACAGGTGGAATTTTCTAAATCCCATCTGAAAGGTGATTTTTTTGTTGTGACTGTGAAAACAAGTTTCTGAAGGGATTTAAAAAATGACATCTGTCATGTTTAGAAGGTGGAGTAACACAAGGTATATGTTAAACATTAGGGGACAAAATGTGCAAAAATAAAGTTATGAGTAAACGTCCGAACAATTAAATGTTTCCTTGTAACGTCATTGTTTTTTCACATTTTGACCCCAAATTTTCAACTGTCTTTTTATAAGCTCTTTTTCTGAACATGATAGGTGCAGTTTATAAAATGGTGGCCAAAATGTCATTTTTGTGGCACAAGTGTGGAAACACATTTTGGATAGGAATTGAAAAATGACAGCTGTCATGTTCATAAGGTGGTGTGAAAAATGGTTTTGTTGAAAATCTGGTGTCAAAGTACCGAAAATGACCACAATTATAAGTGTGCATTGAAAAATGTTGATATATACTCATGCATTTATTGTTTTTAAATAATTTTACCCCAAACTTTCAACATAGCCTTCTTATGACCTCACATATCCTTCGTATGACCCCACCTCATGAACAAGGGCAGAGAAAAATTTAAAATCCTGCTTGAAAGTTGATTTCATGCTACAGGTGCAAAACATATTTTGGCCAGGATTTAAACACTGATAGCTGACACATATATGAGGTGATGTGATAAAATGGCAATGTTAAGAATTTAGGGTCAAAATATTGAAAATCACTAAAGTTATGAGCATGCATTGAAAAATGTCAGTGTACATTCTTAGCTTTGTTGTTTTCTAATATTTTTACCCTAGATTTTCAACATAGCCTTCTTATGACCCCAACATTCCATTGACCCCACCTTATGAAGAAGGGTAGAGAAACTATTCAAATCCTGCCTGAAAGATGAGTTCATGCCAGAGTTGCAAAAGCACATTTTGGCCAGGATTTAAAAAATGACAGTTGTCAGATTCATGAGGTGGTGTGAAAAAATGTCTGTTGAAAATCTGGGATGAAAAATTACCAAAGTTACGACCATGCATTGAAAATATTCATGTACACTCATAACTTTGTTGTTATTTTTAAATATTTTACCCCAAGTTTTCAAGAAAGCCTCCTTATGACCCCACTTCATGAGCAAGGGTGGAGAAAAGTTTCAAATCCTGCCCTAATGTGGATTTTATGCAGTGACCATGAAATCACCTTTTGGGACAGATTTGCATAATTTCACCATCATTGTTCATGAGGTGGAGTTCCAAAAAGGCCATGTTGAAAATCTGAGGGAATAATCTTAAAAAATTACCAAGTTATAAGGACAAGTTCAAATTTCATTGAACTACAATGAACCACATACCTGATTTCCTCAGTTCACTGTCTGGCATTGAAGAGTGAAGATGTGTCTCCAGTCCAGAGAAGATTATGGTGTTGGACCCCTGGTAGATAAGTAAAAGGGTGTGTGATGGTGGGTGCTGAGTGGAAGGATTGGGTGGGGGATGGTAATGGTGGTGGCAGCAACAGAAATCGATGGGCAGTTTTCTTTTTTACAGGGTATATAAAAATAAAGAAAAGACTATGAGGGATGGTTTACTTTAATTCAAGTACTAACACTGGGGATTGGGCACCCCAATGCTGGTGTTATGATTGACAGCGCTGGGGTGGGCTCCCCAGTGTTGCACAATGAAAATGGGCAGGATGGGGGGCAGTAGCCAGCACTAGGTATTGGGCACCTTGGTGCTGGAAAATGAATGACTGTTGAGTGGGAGGGTCAAGTGGGAGAAAGGTACTGGCAGAGGCAGCAGCAGACATTGATGGATGTTTTTCTTTTTTACAGGGTGTATAAAAGTAAAGAAAAGACTATGAGGGATGGTTTCCTTTAATTCAAGTACTGACACTGGGGATTGAGCACTGCAGTGTTAGTGTTATGATTGGTGGAACCAGGGCTAGGCTCCCCAGTATTGCACAATGAAAATGGGTGGGGAAGGTTGCAGCTGGCACCGGGGATTGGACACACCAGTGTCAAAAAATTAACAAGAAAGGTGTGGGAGGGATTGAGGGATGGTTTTCTTATGTTTGGTGGCACAGGGGGTGGGCTACCTGGTGTCATACAGTGAAAATGGGTGGAGTTGTGGGTTATAACTGGCACCGGGAATTGGGCACCCCAGTGTCTGAAAATTAAGAAGGAAGGTGGAGGATTGAGGGATGTTTTCTTATTTCAGGTTAGGTTGGGGAGAGGGCACAGCAGGCTGATCATGACAGATCAGTTGTGCTTACTGGGTAGCATTATGCATTTTGAAGGAAAGAGCCACGTTATACTTAGGCCGGCTCTCTTCTTAGAAGTACACAAAGTTTTCATCCAGAAAGACCAGAATAGAATCATAATCAGCCTGACTGATGATTGGTCTGACACTGATGAGCTCCTTGCAGACTGCCTTATATTGGACTGACAATGACCCACCTCACAAAACCCACTCTCTTAACAGTATGTTCAGTTTACACAAGCACAAGGGTGAACATAAAAAACTAGGGTGATTCAAAACCTGAAACTTTCAAGTTTGCCAAAGTTTGGCCCAAGGTACTAACTTTTGTCATTTTTCTCTCTCAAAATTAAGTAGTTTTTAAAATAGTTAAAAACTATTCCATTTATGAGCATGTACAGTTTAAAAATCAGCTTTCTAAAGATAGCTGAATTTTTACGGCCACATAAAGTCATGTGGTCATATTATAGAAATGTGCTTGTTTATCAGCTGGCAGGAACAGCTACCTGTCTGTATTTGCCATTCTGCTGTTTTTTTGTTCAGCGGGGATGGTGCTATGTATCAGTGTCAACCCCACTCCTGCTGAGCATGATGTGCATGTATGTGTGCTTCTTCCTTAAGTGGCATGTCTGCCATTAGCCAAATGAGTGGCTTTATTTATTTGAACTGGACACTGGTGTGCCCAGTCCCTGGTGCCAGTTTAATGATTAATAATGTAGTTCAACACTGGGGTGCCCACCCCGGTGCTGGTTCATTCCCCCCAATGCCCATAATTTATACTTCCAACACTGTGGTGCCCAGTCCCCAGTATCAGCAAAGACAACCTCCCTCCCCTTGACCCCACATTCTGAGACACTGGTGTGCCCAGTCCCAGTGCCCCCAAAAGCCATGCCAACACCAAGATTCCCAATCCCCAGTGTCAGAGGTACCTTCCCCCTCTATAATGTTTCCCCAATGCCCATAATTTGTATTTGCTAATATTGGGGTGCCCAATCCCTGGTGTCAGTGTAGACAACCTCCCTCTCCCTGGACCAGCAGTTTGTGATGACAGGGTGTCCAGCCACAGTGCCACCAAGTGTCATGCTGACACTGGGGTGCCCAATCCCCAGTGTCAGATGTACCTTTAAAAATGAAAACTGTCCCATGACATCTTTTTCTTTTATCTTTCTTTTTAACTCTGAAGAAAATGATCCCTCTATGTCTGCTGCCTTATCCACCCCACTCCAACATCCCCACTTAGCACCCACCCAACCATAGGTCTGACAAAGGTTCCCCAATGACCTCTGCCAGCTCTTTCAGTACCCTGGGATGGATGCCATCTGGGTATGGAGCCTTGTTCACCCACATTGCCATCACAAACACCCAACAGAATTCTGCCCTGCATGATTTCCCTGTCTCTCACCCCCTTCCCCCTGTTTCTGCTGTTACTCCCCCTTTGGGTATCATCCCCTCTTCTCCTTAGTAAATACCAAGCAGAAGTAATCATTTAGTGCTTCTACCTTATCGCCCCCTACTTCTACCCAGCCCCCCTTCCTAATCCTTACTATGTAGTCCTTACAGTTCCTTTTCTCCATGATGTACCTAAAGAAGTCATTCTCACCCTTCTTAACTCATTCAGGCCTATATACACCTGTAGATGGCATCTGAAAGCATGGCCACTCAGACCAATAATGCCTATAGACGTACTCAGCTGACTTTGACTCAGGCCAGGAAACGACTGAGGAAGTCAGCAGTTTGTACTTAAATATTAAACAAACTGAATTGCTTAGAATTGGTTGCATAGCACCATTAGAAAGGTAATTTTGTGCTGAACATTTTTTCTGCTGATACTTTGTGTCTATCATGTATACTTTAGGAGTTATTTGCATTTGTTTAAGGTGTGGTGTGCATGGCTGGCATTTGTCTCTCAAGCCTCTCAAGCCTCACCTAAGCATCTTGAATAAATCTAAAAAAAACACAGTTGTTTGGTATTTCAGCTAATATAAAATAAAAACTAAATGGATTACAATTGCTTGCATAGCACAGTTAGAAATGTAATTTTGTGTGGACAATTTTGCCACAAATACTTTGTGTCTACCACGTATACATTAGAAGTTATTCACATTTGTTTAAGGTATGGTGTGCATGGCTGACATTTGTCTCTCAAGCCTCACCTAAGCACCTTGAAAAATTCTAAAAAAAACACAGTTGTTTGGTATTAGCTAGTATAAAATAAAAACCAAATTGATTGCAGTTGCTTGAATAGCACCATTGGAAAGGTAATGCTGTGCTGAACAACTTTGCCACTCATACTTTTAGTGTTGCACTTACAGTTCAAGAAGTATTCACATTTGTTTGTGGCATGCTGATTGTGGCTTGATTTTGCTTAGAAAGGTCCAGGATGCAGTGCTAAGAGTATACAGGGCACACATGGTAGATGTCTTGAAGAGCTCTTTTGGTGTGAATGAGTTAATGCCTTGTGCCAGCCTGATCTCTGTAGATACCTTGGCTCCCCTTATTGCCCATGTCACTTCCTTAGATTCCTTCAGGTACTCCTCCCTGTCCTCCCCCTCCCATTTTCTTGTACCTACTAAAGGCAGTTCTTTTCCTCCTTACCTTTTCTATGACCTCCTTGCTCACCCAGCTCAGTTTCTTAGCCCTAGCCTTCTTGCTCTGGGCCTTGCTACAGGTTCTGGTTGCCTCTGCTATCCCCACCTTTATGAGCTCCCACCTCTGGTTAGTGTCCATGCTAGGCTGAATATTGGCCAGGTACCCTTTTACCACATCCCCCATCTTCCCAAAGTTGTCCCTCCTGAAGTCCAGAACTCTTGTGCTAGATTCCATTCCTTCCTTGCCCATATCCAGTGTGATCCATACTGAGTGGTGGTCACTCCCTGACAGTGGTTCTTCCATTCTATGTTCCCTCAAAAACTCCCCATTTGCCAGCACAAGGTCATGGGTATTTCCTAACCTAGTTGGTTCACTGACCATTTGCATCAGGAAGCTGTTCTGGAAGGCATTCAGCTGTACCTGCTCCCTTCTATTGCTGGATGTTGGGGTACTCCAGTCTACTCCTGACATGTTGAAGTCCCCCACACTACCCCTTATGCAGGTTCTTCTGATCGATACTGCTAGTTCCCTGTCTAACTCCTCTGTCTGAGAGGGTGGCCTGTACACCACTCCCATTCTGAGAGTCCTGTTCTTGGAATCCTGGAATTGCATTCAAAGTGTCTCCATGCTACTGTCCTCCCCTTCCTCCCTTACACACTTCAGTCCTCACATATAGTGCCACACCACCTCCTTTCCCAGTCACCCTATTCCTATGAAATAACCTGTACCCTGATACAGACAGGTCCCAGTTATTGTATTGGGTGGTCCATGTTTCTGTGATGGCTGCAATGTCCAACTCTCCCTCTGCCATGAGCACCTGTAGGTCTGCAGTTTTCCTTCCAAGGCTCCTAGCATTAAGGGTGACCACCTTCCACCCTTCCCCCCATCCTGCCCTGCTTTACTAGCATCACAATAGTATTTGCCCTTCGCCTTTTGTCACTGTTATGGGGGTAAGCTCCTGTGTCTGCCCAATCTGTGGTCTCTGCATATCTCTTGTCCACTTGCCACCCCCTGCTCCTAGTTTAAATTCTCAACTTCCTTTATGTACTCTGCTATCCTCTGTTTCAACACTTTCTTTCCCTCCTTGCTCAAGTGTAGTCTGTCTTTGGCGTAGAGACTACAGTCTTCCCAGGTCCTCCCCACCCCCACCAGCCCATACCCTTTAGCATGACACCAGGTTCTTAGCCATCCATTAAATTCCTTTATTCTCAGCTTTCTTGTTGTGCTTGCCTTGGGTACTGGGAGTATCTCTGAAAATGTTACTGACCTTCCTGCCCCCTCACATAAATTGTCCAAGTTCCTCAAACCTCCTCTGGACTATATCTACCATCTTGTCAGCCAGGTAATTCATCCCCAGATGTATAATCAAATGAGGCTTGTCCCTACCCCTTCTAGCATATTTAAGAAAAGATTGTCCCACCCTTTCTGCTGTCATTCCTGGCATGGCCTCCACCAAAATCCGACTATGCCTCTCCGCTTTGCTACCCTGCCTGACTCCTCTTAGTACTGAGACCCCAGCACTAAGGTTCCACCCATCTTACTTCCTGTTTGCTTCCATTCCTCTCCATCTCTCAGTCCTCGCTTCTCTTCTTCCTCCTGCACAGCATTTCCCCCTTCTGCCCCTGTTGTAATTCCCCAGCAGAACTTTCCCCCACTCCAGTTTGGTACTGGCATTTCCCCATTTACTCCTCCAATTTAGTCTTTCCATCTTTTGGATGAGATATTAAACCAAGGTACCATCTGCCTGGATTGGTGGTAGTTCATGTGGATGTTAAAGATCCCATGGCACTTATCAAAAACAGTAGGGGAATTTCCCCGGTGTCCTGGCCAAATTTCCCTCATTCACTGAAAATACCACCAATTGCTTAATCTGGTTCAAGGTCAGTTGGAATTCATCTGTGTCCCCCTGTCCCGGGTCATGCCTGAAAATAGACAGGATTTGTCTAATGCACTTACCCGGTCAACAATAACTAAATAAATAAATAAAATAAATTGTATCACCTCCCTCCTCCTCCTTCCCCTCAAGTGCTGCAGAACAATTTTCAGAAAACACTTCACCACTGACCGCATTCTCTCTCCTCATGGTAACCTGTTCCCTCCTTTCCACTCCATGACTATTGCCACCTCTCCCCTCACAAGTCTCTATCTCCTCCTTTTGTTTGTCTTTTGTTCCCTGACCTGGTTTCCACGGACCTCGTTCTTCTTCGCCTGTGCCCCTCTGTCTCCACTTCCCTTCTTCTGACCCTCTCCTCACCACTGTTGTCTCAAATTTCCCTCCCTAATCTCCCCTCCTCCCTCTCTCCAGCATTGGGCTTTAACCTTCACCATTCTGCCTTGCCTGGCTTATTTCCTCCTGTAGACCTTCAATCTCCTTTCTAAGTTTCCCTATGTGGTTGCACACTTAAAATTCCCCACCCTCCAGGCAATTTTTAGAAAGATTGGTGCACCGCAGTTGTTGCAGCCTACCACCCTACCCATTGCTCTTGTTGCCCACCAGCACCCCCCACCCTTCCAGATGCAGGATACCAAACACTCCCCACAGGTCTCCCCTCTCCCCCCTCTATCAGTGCAAAACATTATTCTCCTTTTCTGAATTTCCCTTATTCCATTTGTCATACACTTCTAGATTGATTGAGCAACTGCTTTTTACATTCCTATCCCTCCTGTCCACACCCAAAGAGAGCCCCCTTCTTTCCACAATGCAAATACCAATGCAAACAGGTAACAATAAAAGCTCCTTGTTTTGTAGTTACTTCTCTTCCACTGTGCTAGCAGTCATCTCTTCATGTGCTACTTTACAACTTGGTTATTTTTAAATATTTTTTGTCCAAATTTTGAACAGGGACATTTTGGGACACCACCTCATGAACAGTGATAGTGAAATTATGTAACTCTGCCTGGAAAGGTGATATTTGCATCACTGCATGAAATCAGCTTTTGGGCTGGTTGTAAATAATTTCATTACACTTGTTCATAAAGTGGCCCCAAAAAGGCCATGTTGAAAATTTAAGCAACAAATTATGTAAAAATGACCAAGTTGTGAGCATATGTTGACATTTTTCTATGCTCACCCATTTGGTAATTATCACAATTCTGACCCCAAATCTTCAGCATAGCTATTTTTTCATACCACACCATGAATGTTACGGCTATCATTTTCCAAGTCCTGGCATAAAAGTGTTTTTGCACCTGTGGTACAAAATTATGTTTTGGCAGGGGTTTGAACATTTTCACCAACTAGGTTCATGAGGTAGAGTCGTAAGAAGACTGTATTGGAAATTTGGGATCAAAAAAATTAAAAAACTGCCAAATTTATGAAGGTACAGTATGTTGTAATCTCTCTATGCACGCTCATAACTTATAATCAATGTTTTGACTATGGGACTTCTTCAGGAATTATCTAAAAGAGGAAAAAGCAAAGTTTCTCTTTTAGATAATTCTTGAAGAAGACTGATGGTCAAATTGATGATTTTTACCTCTGTTTTCTATTTTCATTGTGCATTTAATGTCACCATCTTGTTTTGTTTTCAGACTACACGCTGATGCAGCATCTTTTTTTTGTTGTTGTTTGTTTGTTTGGGGTGGTTTTTTTGTTCACATAACTTTGGTAATTTTTAATATTTAAACCCCAAATTTTCAACATAGCCAATTTTTTCATAGCACCTCATGAATGTGACAGCTGTTATGTTTCAAATCCTGGCCAACATGTGATTTCACATGTGGCATGTGTAATTTGAAAATGACCACATTTTTAGAAATGACAGAAAAAAAGGGAGGTGGGTTTTTGATTTACACTAAGTTGGAATTACTAATAACTAGAATTAAGGACAGCATAAAACCTGCTGACTTAGAAATATTGCTTATGGAAGTGTCAGTACCACACCACAAGTCCATTTTATTGTTGGGAGTATATCAGCCACCTAAAGCAAATCCTCAAGGCTTTGAGAGTCTGCAGGATTTTTTATTTAGCTTTAGAGAGAAATATTAAATACTATTGATGATTGATGACTTTAATGTAGACTCTCATACCATAGACAAAGGGCATAATTTAATAGAACTGCAGGAAAGTTTAGACTTATCTTAGTTCAAGGTTTAACTAGAATTAATTTAAGGTACCTCAAAGCTTCAACTGCTCTGGATCTAATTTTTACTAATTCTCTGCAGTCCTACACAGCAGCAAGAATTCTCCCAGATGTGTTCTCTGATCATCAGGCCATTTTTACCTTAAAAGAAAAAGAAATGGAAGCAAAACAATGGAAGAATTATTAATTGGAGATGTTTTAACAAGTTTGATTATGTTGTGTTTATGTTGGAGCTTGTGGGGATAGCATGGGACAGAATTGCTTTAATCCCATCAGTTAAAGATGCATAGTCCTTTTTCGTCCAGGAGTTTATGAAAGTTTGTGACAGTCATTTGTCAATTAAAAGTAAAAAAAAAAAAGCAAATGTAAATGATAACAGGCACAATAATGCTTTAAACAAATGTAATACAGAGACAAGATGTGGATTAGAACTAAAAAAAAATAATTTATAAAGAGATTGGAATAATTACAGACAAACATGTAATAATTATACATACAATATAAACTTAGCAAAGCAAATATACCATAGACAAAAGTTTGATGGCAGCTTCAAATATGATAACAAAGATTTCTGGAAAACAATGACAGATCTTATAAAAACAAAGCAAAATAGTGAAACAAATGCTTTTTTAGTTGATGGACAAGTCACACCCATGGGTATAGACGTGACTGAGAAATTTAATAACTACTTTGCAAGGATGGATCTGGATGCCTTGGAGAACAAAGTATACGCTCCCTGTAGAGGAACAAATTATCAACTGCACCCTAAAACCAAATTTCAACTCAGTCACGATTTGAATTTGCTAATCTAGAGGTTGACAAAGTTAGGGATGTGTTACTGAAATTGGATGCTTCTAAAGCCCTGGGGTTGGATAACATTCCTTTGCAGCTTTTAAAATACTTGTCACAATAATACACACTCATGAAATGAGAGGAGGTTGCTTGCTGAAACTAAAACAAAACAGAAAAAGCACAACCACAGCAGCACTCTACAAGAAAATAAAGACAACTTTGAAAATCTCTGCAATAAAAGGTTTTATTGAGAGCATGACACTGAGCTTTAGTACTTCACCTTGCAGACAGAAGGCTTTATCAGGGGGCTTTTAAAATATACAGCTCCTAGGATTGCGTTTCCATTAACATACATATTTAATTTGTCTCTTAAAATGGGAGATTTCCCAGAAGCTTGGAAAAGTGTGAAAGTTATTCCAATTTACAAATCTTGTTCTAAATCAGAGATTTAAAATTGTAGGCATAAATTGCTGCTCACACAGGTGTCCAAAATCTCTGAAAAGTTAGTTCGTAAACAACTTAAAACATTTTTGTACACCCACAGGAAATTAAATAATGTTAAATCTAGTTTCAGATCCAACCACAGTATGTTGGCATCAAGAAAGGGGTTGATGATGTTCAGTTTAACGTGGATGGGAGGACATTGGTAGAGGCAATTTTTGTTCATTTGTCAAAAGTTTTTAATACCCTTTACCATGATGTCCTCCTATCCAGGCTAACCTTCACAGGACTACATTTTTCCAGTTTGAAGTGGTTTTATTCACACCTAAAAAGACATCCACAGAAGGTAGTATTAGGTGATTTTGAATCAGGGCTGACTCCAGTAACTACTAGTGTCCCACAGAGTTCAATTTTGAAGTCACTTTTATTTAATGTTTATATAAATGGTACATGTTATAGTGATTCGGCAATCAAACATCTTCTTTACACTGTGATACCATTATATATGCAGGTGGCAATACAGTTGAACAGATACAGTCTAAACTTCAGACTGCATTTGATTAGCTGTAATATTTTTAAGGAACATAAATCAGTACTTAAATTAAAAAATACACATTTTTAGTAGGAACTTAAAATCTGGCACAAACGAAACTTTGAAGATTGTTGCATTGGAGGGTATAGTTCTGCAGCAAATTAATTCATACAAATATTTAGGAATGTGGTTAGATGAAAAATTAAAATGGAATGTGCATGTTGATAAAATTGTGAGTAATATTGGACAATGGTTGGGCATATTATATACACTGAAATCTTGCTTTTCTAGGGAGATTAGGAGATATATTGTAAATGTAATGTACTATCAGGTTTAGATTATGGTGATATGTTGTACACTGGGGCATTGGGGTGGAGCCTGGCAAGGTTGGATGTTATATATAATGGACTTGCTGGTTTCACAGGGGGGAGATCCTCTCAGACTAACCTGGTCAAATTCTTTGATTGGGTGACCAGGGTAGTGGAGGGGGCCATAGATGTGGCATACCTGGACTTCAGCAAAGTCTTTGACACCATCCCACACAGAAGGCTAGTGAACAAACTAAATATCCTAGGGTGGGAAAGAAGGTAGTTAGAGGGGTGAAAAACTGGCTAGAAGACAGAAGTCAGAAGGTGGTGGTAAATGGTGTGCACTTGATGGTAGGCAAAGTGACTAGTGGGGTGCCACAGGGATCATTGCTAGGTCCAGTGCTCTTCAATATATTTATCAGTGATATTGCTGAAAGAATGATAGGGAAGGTGTGTCTGTTTTGAAAATCTGCAACAGGGTGGACACTCCAGAGGGGTGGAACAAATGAGGGAGGATCTTAGCAAGCTGGAGGAGTGATCAAGGGTCTGGCAACTCAGCTTTAATGCAAAGAAGTGTAAATAATGCACCTGGGTCACAGGAAACCT
This sequence comes from Neoceratodus forsteri, assembly GCA_016271365.2. Taxonomy (NCBI): domain Eukaryota; kingdom Metazoa; phylum Chordata; order Ceratodontiformes; family Ceratodontidae; genus Neoceratodus; species Neoceratodus forsteri. The sequence continues at coordinate 537,372,107 of CM057458.1, forward strand.
GTGACTAAGTACCATGGGGGGGTTGACAGTCACAAGGCAGGAAAGATCTGGGGATAATTATTTCTGACAACCTGAAGGTGGCTAAGCAGTGTGACAAGGCAGTGGGGAAAGCTAACAGGATGCTGGGATGCATAGGTAAAGGGATCACCAGCAGAAGGAAGGAGGTCATAATACCCCTATACATGTCATTTGTGAGACCTCACCTCAAATAATGTGTGCAGTTCTGGAGGCCCTACCTTTGAAAGGATATAGACCAGATTGAAAGGGTTCAATGGAGGTCAGTCAAGATGGTATAGCGCCTGCACCTGAAATCCTATGAGGACAGACTCAGAGAATTAAATATGTACTCTCTGGAGGAGGGGGGGTGAGAGGAGACATGATAGAGACATATAAATATCTCACAGGAGTGAATAAGGTACACAAAGGGAGTATTTTCCAGAGAAGGAGTTGAAAAAGAACCAGGGGTCACACAATGAAGCTGGGGAGGGGGTGACAGAGGCTGAGGGGGAAGAATGGGAAGTTTTTCTTCATGGAGAGGGTTGTAGGAGCTTGGAACAGTATCACTACAAAATACAGAAAGTCAAAATATCGAGTGTCAGGATCCCGAGACTGATTGCCCAAAACTCAAAATCCCAACACCTGGTAATTGCCCATGGTGGAGTTTGTTAGCTTGAGTGGGGCTGTGGGGGGAGGGTGAAGCCCCCGCAAAACATGGGAAAAAAACTATGCCTCGAGCAGTTACCAAGTGTCAGGATTTTGAGTTTTGGGCGATCAGTCTCAGGATCCTGACACTCGGTATTTCAACTTTCAGTCTTTTGTAATAAATCAGCTTGGAACAGACTTTTGGAGGAAGTGGTGGAAGCTAAAATGATCACAGGTTTCAAGAACATGTGAGAGAGGCATAAGGGAATCCTAACACCATGGCAAACATGGGGAAAATCTAAGAACTTAAGGTAGGGCTAAGGAGGAGCTATAGACAGGATCAGCAGGGGGGTCTAGGTGGGCCAGGTGGTCCTTATGCACCGACAACTTCTATGTTTAGCCTTGACCCCCCCCCCCGTGATATGCACCACTGTAATTTATATGCAGACCTGAGCTGGTTAAAGAGCCAGTGTAGTGCTTAAAATTAATATTAGAATTTAAAAGCAGCCAACCATTACTTTTAATATCTGAGGTACTTTTTCTTTTCCCTTTGTTTAATTAGAAGATTGTTTACCTGACGTTAGAAGGTGTGATGTGTGGAACAGCTCTTAGCCTGGCAGCTGACATATCTTGCTCTACTGCCCCACACTACATCATCAGTATTGTGACCTCACTGACTGTGACATCACTGGTTCTTAGGAACAGCAAGTAGGTAACTGCCAGGTCATTAACCTGTGATGTCACTGTCAGTGAGATCATAATGCTGATGATGTAGTGTGGGGTGGTGGAGTTAGATATGTCAGCTCCCAAGTTAAGAGCTGTTCCACATTGCCAGCACAATATTATCACATGGAAGACTTTCTGGTGAACAAAAGGAAAAAGAAAACTACTTCAGAAATAAAAAGTTACAACTGTCTACTACTTAAAATTTGTATTATTTTCCTGTCTGCCTGTTTTGGCTCAACTAGCAGTTTAAGACTGAATGGTCACAGAAAAATTAATGTTTTGACATGTATGTTTAAGTGCCATAAAAGGAAATTCCCTCAATATATTCTGGAAAACATCGTAAAAAGGCCACAGTAGAATAATTTAAGAACTGCTAAGGGCTTGGAATTTAAGGTGCCTAAATGTAACTTAGAAGTGGGAAGGGTTTCCTGTTACTATTTAAGAACAATGTAATGGAATTCTGTTCCTTATACTTTAAGACTGGAGGACGGGCATCTCCATTTAGGGGATATAAGAAAATGGTTTACACAACATGCCAGTAAAACTCTACCTTTTTGTCAATAGCTAGATACTGGTCACTGTCTACAGCATCTATTATAAATTGATCGCATTCTTGGGTCTCATATACAGTATGTATGGTTATGGCATATTACTTGTATGTGTATGTATTTATTGTTATAAATTTTACTGTTTATATTGGGTACTTGGAAATTAATTGACCAATGTAAAGTTGACATCATGCTGTGAAAGCTACTAGGGGACCTCACTGTAAATGAGCCTGTCATTCAATTGAGTGTACATATCCCTGTTCATTATGAAAAGAATAAAAATATTTTACTATTAGTACTTCTGGAGTGAAATTACATTTTGTCAAGTATGTTATTGACACCTGTCATGTTTAGAAGGATGCATCATAAAAAAAGACCCTTGACATTTTTGGGTCAAAATGTCACAAAACAAAACTATGAAGCATTGTTCTGTCCAAGTCTATATTCAAGGTTCAGTGCCAGTCAGCTTGCATCTGTATCCCCATCTGTATGGGGTGAGCCAGGCAGAAAACAGGAAGTATTTATTTGCCCTCCTTTCCTAATCAACAAAAATCAAATCGGTCAGTAAATGAACACTGAGCTCCTTGCTCATGTTCTCTTAAGAAACTTTTGCTTATCATGGGAAAGTGAATGTAAAGAGTGCTGCCTTGACTGGTAGTTTCCACTATGTTGTCGATGTATAATCTTAGTTGCTGTCTGCCATATCATTTCAAGTTTTTCTTTTTTCATAAATGAGGGTTACAGACTATGCATAGTACTCTAGATGCTACCTGACTGGTGTCTTCACAGACACACAAATAAGATGTTCTCTGCAGCTTGTGAATCTATGCAGATATGATCACATAGGGACCATGCATAGAACCCAGTGAAAGTCTTATTTTTTTTTTTTTGTATTTTTCATTTTATTTTTCAGGAGTTTCATCTTATTTCATTGTTTTCATTAAAATTATGTTTTATTTTGTTTTATAACAATGTTTATAGTCATGCATAGAAAGTATTAATATCACAATGCATGGACAATAGATACCAAAAAATAAATATAGGTAACATGTCAACAGAAGGAGGTGGGGTAGTAATCTTCCAGGATTTGAACCATAATATGCAGGCTAAATGACAACAAGTTAATGGAGTCAAAAGCAAGCTGCACCTGCAAGGATGGGAGTCTGTGCACATGTACCCATCCCAACTCATCATACCCAGACTGGGGAAACCAACATATTTTTTACTGACCCGATTGAATGACCCAGTTAAAGCTGTGTGCTACCTTGAGCCGAAGGAAGCAGAAGCAGAAGGCTGCTCTCTAGCCAGAACCACAACAATGGCATACTAACAGGATCCAATATGACTGTTAAAGTAAGATCTACTTTTTTATTTCCATACCAACAGTGTATAGCTCCCTGGATCTCTGTAAAGTCCCCATGAACATTGGCTGATGCCGGTCGAGTACTCTAACTCTTATTCCATGCTTGCCTTTATTATCCTGTCAAGCCCATTATTCAACAAGTACCGAGTGACAGGCACATCATTCGCAACTAGATCCAGGAAAGGGTATTTTTTTTCCCAGTGTACTCTTCCAGCGGTTTTAACATATTTTACAAAGAGAAACAAGTACCCAAATTTGAGCCTATAGGAGCAGCCTTTCAACAGCCTTTCAACCCTTCAGCATGCCCTTTTACATGGACCAACCCAACTGACTGTATCATTGGCAACAATTGCTAACCATTAACACACAGTGATCCTCACACTTACAGGTGCCCTAACCACTTTATTGGACACAGTTTTGAGCTGCTGCAAGATTTAAGATGTCTTTATTGCATTTCTCACCTAAAAAACAATGATTTTTATCATTTTCACATCAGTTTGCTGTGCAAGGATAATTTCATTTGTTTTTTTTTATGATCCTGATTTTGTTTTATTTCACAACTGTGAAATTCAGGGTGCTCTAGCCATGAACATGTCAGGACAGGCATTTTGATAGAAAGTCCAATTGTCTGGCTGTTAAAGTAATGTTGGAGAAGTTTAAAACCATCACACTGTACAAATTATGTCTGGTAGTTTTTGGTTGAGTGTCTTTTGTGCTTTCAGCTGCCTCTTTGCCCTCTTTTTGTTTTTGTATCTTTTGATGCTTAGGTGGAGCCTCCCCAGTACACTGGTTGGGCTGTTGTTTCTGTTCCCTCTTCTTGAAAAAAAACTGATCTGGTTGAATGGTTCTAGCTATTTGAATGATATTGAGGGCAGACTGAGATGTTTCTTGGTGGCACTTGCATCTGTGATCTGTCCATGGAATAACTACAGTACCTTACTTCTATGCCTGCTGTTAGATCTTACCGTAGTAGTTTTATTTGATTTGTCCCAATTGTAATCTGTATTAATAGTGTAGTCTGCTGTGTTCTGATTAAATAGATGTTGCTTCCTGTTAATGACTTCTTTTTCACATGCTGATATTTTTTCAGTAATTTAGTGTTACATTTCTCAGATTCTGATGTATTTTAACTTTTTAATAGTTCTTCCTCTTATTCCTTAATATCTTTTAAAACATTGCAGTGTTGTTCAGTGTCCTGATCTAGCAGTATCTTAATAAGTGTTTGCGACCAAGTATCAGGAGCTTCCCCCTATGCATTCTGTAGGTCTGTTTTAGGAATCCATCTGTGCCAATAATATTCTGGCAGAAATATTTTTGACACACCCATTTTGGTTGCCAACAATTTTTAAAGTCATATTCAAACACATTATTCAGTACCTGGAACTTCAGTTTGGTTGGGAGATGGGGATCACAGTACCTCTACATAAAAAGAGGAACTTATCTTTTGTTTTTTTAACTTTCATTTATTTTATAAGACTTGTCAAAGTACAAAACAAAACCAACATTAAACAAACAAATAAGAAAAGACCCCTAAATCAGTTACATGTGATGTTTACATTAATAGTTCTCTACACAATCCCATCCCTACCCAAATACAGCATCTTAAAAGTTGACAGTCTGGTGAAAGACCTGGAGGATATATGAACTGTTACAGTCCCAGTCTAATAGAAAGTATTCACTGCAGGGTCTAAGTGATATATCCCCAGAATGGAAAAGAGACTATGAGGTTAAGTCAAGATAATAAACCATATATCTTTCCCCATTTTTTATCAAATTGGATGATATTATTGTGAAATAGATTAATCAGTCTAGTAATCTGTAAGTTAAGAAGAATGTTGGATGTCCATTCTCTTAAACTCAGAACCTCTTTATCCATCCAATGTCTAACAATCAGCTGTTTTGTGGAGATGGCTATCATGGAAATAATGGCTTTATCATTTGAGCCCTTAACCATGTTAAGATTTCCTAAAATGCAGGTCTCAAGGTTAAAAGCATAGTATAGAGATAATCTTCTACCATATTCAGATTTTACCAGGTTCCAAATATGTTGGAATTTTGGACAGTCCCGAAGAATATGGCAGATACTCCCTTCTCCTAGATTACACTTAATGCACCTATCGGGTTCCAAAAGTCCAAATTTAAACAGTTTTTGGGGAGTTATATTGGCATTATGGAGAAGTTTGTATTGTATTAATCTTAGATTATCCAAGGGTATATAGTATATGTTTCTCCATAAAATGGACCAATTTAGAACACAAGTCCATGCTCCTTGTTCCAATAGAAAGAATAATAGGTTTTGTGCTAAACTTGAAGGATAATAGAAATTGATATAAATTGGCAAGAGGATGGAATTTAAGATTCCTAAATTCTATGGGCCAGATATTCAAAGCTTTGCCCCTGTGTTAAGTTAACACTGCCTGGCGTACAAACTTAGCCTGGAGCACAAAGCAATCTATATTCAAAAGGAATAGCCCGAGGCAAACAGTCTCTGAATATAGCATGGGAAAGAGGCCTTGCAAATTGGGCTGGGAGTGCAGGGCAACCGTAGGCCTGGAATTTGACAGCACTGAATATAGCAACCAGGAAGTGCAAACCACAACAACAACACAGTGCACAGCGACGTGAGGGTAGGTAGAGAGGAACTATGTGGCCAATGTGTGTTCTGGCAAATGCATGGTCCCAGTACAGCTGCAGACAGCAGCAAACATGAAAGAACAGTGATCATAACCATATAATATTCCCCGAACCATTAGCGCCACGCTAACACGTTATCCACGGCTTTAGCGTGGAGCTAAGTGGTTTGCCCAGTGCAAACACATTAGCCCCACATTAAACTTTGCCATATTCAAAAATGACATGCAAATGAGCCTACTTAGATGGTCTCTGGGCAAACAGCTACATTAGCATCTCATCATGCCCTGATTTGCATGCAGTTTGTACAGCATTACTGCAGAGTCCCACAGCTCCATCTGTAGGTCATTCTGGAGGTACAGGAGTTGGCCAGGTTAGACTGCAGCTCCACCTGTAGGTCAGTCAGGCAGTGCATGATGATAGCTGCAGGCTTCATGTAAACAGTACAGCATAGCATAGCATATCGTACCCCAGGGGAAAACACAGCATAGGCACAGGTGGTGGTGGTGCTGCATGCAACCTTCACACTGTAGGTCATGCTACAGTGCACAGCAGACACTATAGTAGCAAGAGGGCTGGTAGTGTGAGGGACATGACACTGCCTATGGTATTTAGGGCAGTGATGACCACTGCACTATACATAGTAACAGGCACAGTTTGCAGGTAATTACTGACAGTGGGCAGTACTATCAAGCTGTTGTGTGATTCACAGATGCTGCAACTGTGGCATGGGATGCACACAGTGTCATGTACATGGCTGGCAGTGTGTGCTGTGACCTCTGTATAGTTGTGTGGTAGGTGGCTGGGGGGGCATGTAGGATCCGACAGGCACACAGGTGGTGGCGTAATCCCACTACTGGCCCTTGTGCACTGAGAGATGTGTCCCAGCCTTGTGGCTACACCTGGGCTGTGGTGAGGTCTGTCCACCCATACACCTTCCCCTCACTGGCCACCATGCCCACAGTGCTGCATGTGTGTGCTGGCATCTGTTATGCACCACAGACGTATGGTCTGCAGGTGTGTGCTATATGGCCACACCACCATGCTGTCTCCTGTGGGTCAGATCACTCCTCACTGTCTGGGCTTGGCTCAGACTGATGGCAGCTGCTGGCATCATGGTGGTGCCATCAGCGAGCAGCATGCATCCTCCATGTCTAGCATTTTCTAAGTGTTGTACTCCTATGTTAGGGCTGCGCAAGCCACACAAATCCCATGCAAGCACTGCACAATGCACCAATGATGGTAAAATGCTGTTTGCCCAGGGTTAACACCAGCTTTTCCTGGGCGGTAAATTGTTCCACTCTATGGGTCATGCTATGTCTTGCTAAACACCTTAGCATGGCACTAGTCACTGAATATCTCATAGTGAATTTATTCATGTTCACTATGCCCCTTGCATATCATTATGCTTAGCCCTGTGCTACTTGCTGTTTGCCTGCACTAGTTGGCCTTTTGAATATGGCAGACCCGCACTAATCCCACTCTATTCCTGTGCAAACTGTTTGCGGACTACGCAAAGCTTTGAATATCTGGCTCCATATCTTTTATAAGGTCATGGAAAGTCAAAGACAGTGGGATAGGCACAAAATGAGCCTTTAAGGTCATTTTAATTAGCCATAGCTTAGATAGAAACTTCTTGTGAAGATTCTCATTTTCCATGACTGTCTGAAGTGGAATGTCTGAGTCATTTCTAATGAAAGAACTTTCTATGAGATTAGTGTTTTTGGGAGACCAATCAGCCAGGATAGATGCCCCATTTATTCTGAAATTTGGATTACCAAAAATAGGTTGGTATATGCTATCATAATCTGAAATACCTATAAAGGACATGATTTGGTGGGTGAATTTTTAGAGTACTCCCAATCATTGAGGGTTTCAACTTAGTGGGAAGCAAGTTGAATCTGGTGTGTAATATAGCTTTGGGACAAACTTGGAATATTTTCATCATATTTAATTCGATGTCCAGCCAAACTGGGAAGTAACTCCCAAAGTGATTTCCTGGATAAAGCCATTTTATGTACTTGTTGATGTGTGAAGCAATGTAATATAAAAGGCAGTTTGGTAACTTGATTCCACCTTGTTCTTTAGGAAGGATAAGTTTCCTCCATGCTGTTTGTGGAGTTTTACCACACCAAATAAATCTAATGATTTTGGAATGTAGATTATTAAACCATTCCATGGGAATAAAGATATTTAACATGTTAAGTGGATGGAATAACTGGAAAAATATTATTTTAATGACATTGACTCTACCCCAAGATGAGAGTGGGAGGTTCTGCCACCTTTTTATATCTTGTTTAACTGTGGAAATTAAATCTTTTAAGTTTAATTCTAAGAGCTGAGATCAATCAGGTGTTAAGTATATGCCTAAGTATTTTAGTTTGTGGGGTGACCATGTTAAACCCAAATCTGTAATTTTGTTTTTAAAGAGAGAGAGTCAAGAGGCATGATCTCTGTTTTATCAATATTTAGTTTGTAATTGGAAAGGGTGCCATATTCCTGTATAGTTGATAAAGCTGCCATTATTGATGTCACTGGATTAGATATATGAAGTAAAATATCATCTGCAAATGCAGAGATTTTACACTGCAAATTTCCACAAACAATACCCGCGATTAGAGGGTTAGTATTAAAGAAGAAACTAAGTGGTTTCAAATATAAATTAAATTATTGAAATTAGCCCATTACAACTTAATCTAGTGGATGGAGAAGAATACAGAATCTTTAACCAATGTATGAGCTTATTAGGGAAACCAAACCTAAGAAGAGTCAGGAATATAAATTTGTGGTGGACTCTATCAAAATCTTTCTTTGCATCTAACAATACCAAAGCCATAGGGGAGTTGGCATTGCCAGACACAGAGGAAATGTGGGAACATTTCCTGATATGGTCAGGAGCTTGTCTATGTGAAATAAATCCTACCTGTTCCCTAGAAATTAGTGGGATGCCACATTTTTTTAATTCTCTGTGCCAAGATGGAGACAAGGATTTTATTGTCATAATTAATCAAAGAAATGAGCCTGTAACTTCCTACTTAATTTTTAGGTTTGTTAGGTTAAGGTATTAAAATTATTAGTGCTTCGAGGAGCGAATGGTCTTTGAATCCTTTTTCAAGTATGAAGTTGTAGAAGTCTTTAAGAAACGTAATAAGAGATTTTTTTGAAGATTTTGTAGCAGTTTGCCTTGAACTCATCTGAGCCAGGAAATTTATTTATTGCTAACCTATCAATAGCTTCCTCTATTTCCATGTGGTCAATATGTTTGGTTAAATCGTTAGCTTGAGTATGGGTAATTTTGGGGCAAGTAAATTTACTTAAATATTTTTCTATATCCTCAGTAGTGGGAGAGTTGTTTATCTGACCATATATTAGGGAGTAGTGTTTGTAAAATTCTTCCAGAATATCTTTAGGGTCAGTCTTAACTTCTCCCAAATCAGTAGCAATTATTGACTCAATAAGTTTTGATTGTTCCTGGTGTTTATGTTTGCTGGCTAAAAGCTTACTAGGTTTATCTTCCTAATAAATATATCTTGCTTTTGTTCTTAAAATAGTGAACTCCTCTCTCTCTTTTGTAAGCAAGAAAATTTCATTCTTATACTGTTGTAATTCTTTATTTTCCTTGTCAGTTAATATATATTGTTCTCTACTTTCTTGTAATTCTATTTTCTTTGAAAGAAAGTCTATTCTCTCTGAACATTGTTTCTTCTGTTCTGAGGCAAACCTAGTAGTCTCCCCTAATATAACTTTTAAAGGCTGCCTATATGATGTCAAATTTATTAATAGTACAGTTGAAGATGTTTAATGGGGATGCCTCCGTGGCCTGCAAAATTTCCCCTTTAAGTGACCATCCCATTTAAAGGAAGCATGTATATTTTCATTTTATCCCACACAGAAGCAGAGGGAGCATCTGCATCAAGCCGTTCAACCTACTCACGCTTCCACACAATGTTGTTCTGGTTCTTCCAGCACATAAGCCAGCCATCGGTCACTTCAAAGCTGTCATGACCGAGATGTCTGGCTATCTCTTTGGCCTTCTGCTTTAGTACAGGACCAGTGAGTCGAGCACCTCTACTGATGGCATGATTAAAACATGTCAGTAAGCACCCTCAACTTCACTGTCCTTGCCTTCCCTTTTTCGTTTGCTTATGGGGTTACTGCTTTATTGCCATTCAACCATTAAATAGTCCTGATTTTGGCTTATCCTCCCAGACTTGCTCTTGGAAATGCCAAATAGCTTAGCAGTCTTTGCAAGGGAGGAGTTTGGTTGTTGAAGGCATTCCAGCACCTTAATCTTTTTTGACAGAGGGAGTTCTAATCTATTAGTGGATGCTATTGTGGAGCTACAACAAACAAACAACCATTTTCAAAACTGGGAACAATGCTCAGTTATCAGTGACCATTTATGTAATGAGGTGTTAACGAGTGCTAATGGCAGTTAATGATGAGAGTATCAGGCACAGCAGAAGCAAATTGTCCCAATTAAGTGACTCATGGGTCCAGATTAAAGGGAATGAGCATACATAGGCTATCATGGGATCTATAACAGTGCTCTAGGAATCGTCCCCTTTAAGCAGCTGTCCCGTTTAAGCAGGTCCTGTTTAAGTGGTGCTGACTGTATTAAGATTTTCTTTCCAGAAATTGGTAATCAAAAGATTGATATAGTAAATAATATAATCTTGTCTGAGCAAGGTATTAGTTAACCTCCAAAAAGAATTTCTGTGGTAGGGAATTGGTAAGGAAAGGTGCAACTCTATCAAAGAATGATTGGATAAGTATCTTCCCAGTATCTGAGTGCTTTTAACATCACTAATCCACAATTTAGACACTAAGAAAAAAATCTGTATGTGAGTAAGATTTATGGACTGGGGAATAGAAAGAGAATATTTTAGTATTTGGATAAAGGATTCTCCATGGGTCTGCCAAATTACAAATGCTTAAAAATGTGTTTAATGCTTGCAAATCAAACTTAAGTGCAGAATTTGATGGATTGGATCTATTTAACAAAGGGTTCAAAGAAATATTCCAATCACCACCAATCAACAACTTATGTGATAAGAAGGGGGATAGAGCTGTTAGAAGATACATTAAGAATAAAAAGGCATTGGCATTTGGGCCATAAATGGAACCTATAACAATGCTCACATGGTTGCAGTTTCCTAAAACAATGATATATCTTCTGTTTGGATCATGAACAATTTGGGTAGGGATAAAGTTCAATGAGTTGTTTACTAAAATGGCTACCCCACCTTTTGATGAATATTGACCCGTACCAAACACCTGAGAATAACCAAGTTTTTTAAGAAGGTCTAATTCAGTTGTTAAAAGGTGAGTCTCATAAAAATACTAGCTGGTATCCAAGGGAATTTATATAACTGAGAATTTACATTCTTTTAACCCTGAGGCGTAGACCCTTAACATTCCAGGAAGCTACTTTAATTGACAGTGACATAAAATATGACTATAAATGAATACATAAGGTTGGTAAAAATATTGATATAGCTCAGTTTAAACTGCTCACAGCTCTTCCAGGTTGTACATGAGACCATTTTCCCCACTCAGATAACTACTCTCCAATAAAAATAGAAACCATTTTAAACGGAACCTTAGTAGCAAGCCTTAAACAAATCCAGAAGTAACTACCTCCCAGTCCCAAAGACAGAACTCCTAATAATATTTCAACCATGTGAACCCAACAGGATCCCCCTGCCCTCAAACCCCACATAAAGAAATTAGAAATATAGAAAATATGCAGCAACCCTATTTGTCCAAACAGCAGATGCTAAATAAGATCCTGCTTGTGGATTAATAAAGGATTTACCTTAACAGCAGGTCTGCTAATATTTTTTTTTATTTACTGTATTTATTTAGTGATTCAGAAAAGAACTTTGAGCGCAAGCTCTTTTACAAAGGTTCCATGTCATAGATTGCAAAACAAAGTATAATAGGAGAAAGCAAAGATACATTACAATGAACAATACAGCTTCGATGCAGAACTTACAGAATAACTCAAAACATGGGCACAAGTAAAAATAGCAAGAAAAACACTTTATGAGGTTGGGGGGATAAGCAGCCACAAAGTGCCTTGTCAGTAGTTCAGAGGGATGGGGATAGCTGGCAGTGGAGTGAAGAAAGGAGGTACGAGAGAGAGGTAGATACTGCAGTGGAGGTGAAGGGTGGGGGAAGAAGGGCAACAAGGTATAGGGAGAAATAGGGGTGAGAGGAGGCTGATCGGAGAAGACATGCTAGAGTAAATGGTGGGGTGTGAGGGAACATGGTCAGGAAGCTTGTATTAGTAGTGACTGTTAGGGAAACTTACAGGATTGGAAGTTGGGGAGGGGGAAGGTGGAGTGGTGGGAGCTGAAGGAGTATGATGTGAACTAATTGCTGAGGCAAGTCATTAGAAGGGACAGAGGGAGGGGGTACCTGAGGCCTGCCTAGTGCTTGCTGGGGGGCAGAGAGAGCGGGTGTGTCTGGACTTAGGGGCAGGTGCACTTAGAGATTGTTATTAGGTGCTCTTTGAGGTCAGTTTTGAATTGGGCCAGACAATTGGTAGCCAAGAGGTGTCCAGGGAGTTCATTCATCCACAGAGGGGCCTAGTAGGCAAATGCATGTTGCCCAAGTGAGGTGCAATGGAAGGGGATAGCCAAGGCCCCTCTAGTCCTTCCCTGATGACCTGTAAATTAATATTAATACTATATAACGTCTACCAAGCTCATAAGGAGATAAGGAATGCATTTAACAACATTCTAATATCAAAAATCCTATGTCAAATTGATTAAAGAAAAATAAATGCAGTTAAATATTGAAAGTAAAACAAAAAGTAGAGTAAGGTTGGGAATGCCAAACTGGCTGTTCTGTCTATTCAGCTGTACCAAATGTGTTATTTGTACCTTCTTCCTAACATTCATAAGACAATACGACTAGCAACAGTCCGTAAACCAAGCTTGAACACTAGAACATTTTGTATTGGTTAAAAATTAAATGAGTATGATTTTTTTTGTTAAGTAAATAGCCACATTGATTTTATTAAATGATTTCTTTTAGAAGATTAGGTAGCAAGTTTAACTTTACTGATTGGTAAAATTCTCCTAGGAAGAGTTATGGGAAATGAGATGTAATTAAGGGGAAATATTAGCAGAAGGTGCTTTGGAGAAACAGGAGGAACAGAAACCACTTTTTTATCTATTTCTTCTTAAAATACTTTGGTTATGAATCTTGGCCTGAATTACAAGAATCAAGGTAAATTATAAGGGATTATCAAAGTTTGTCCAATTAGACACACTTTTCCTGGAAATGATGCAAAGGGGGTCCAATATAGTCCCTATTTAATGGGAAAAGTAATATGAGATTGGTCCCTCACATCTCCAGATCTGAAGTTCCTCTACTTTGTAAGGCATTGAATAGGTTGGATTATATATATGTATATATATGTGGAGAGAAATCTGGAAGTGTGACAGTATCCATATTTAACAGGAAATATGTGTGTGGAGAAATTCGCAGCACCTGATTAAGGTATGTAAACTAGGGTATCAAAGCGTCAGTGCTTTCCCCATTTAAAACAAGAGGTGACATTCCTGTCTGTGATCTCCTGTCACACACCAGTTAGTATAGGTAGAGTACAGACAGGTATAGAAAGCCTTATGTTCCCCTATTTAGTGGGGAATTATAAATGTGGAGACTCGTAGTATCAAACCCGAAACCCAGGTTCAGCACTACCTCTGCTCCTTAGAATAATACAGGCTTCCAATTATTGACAATCCAAGAATAAAATCAATAGAATAACTAAGATGCCTCTAGTAGGAGGAGGAAGGAGTGTTTAGTAAGGAGTATGGGAACAGGCAATAAGTATTAGTTTTAGTTCACATCTAGTTCTAGAATTAGCCCTTACTTAGCATGTACTATACCAGCAGTAATAGATGTTATAAATCAGACCAAGAACCAAGATGGAAGGGACCCTCCCTATTTAACAGGATGTAGTCCATCATCTCAAAATCCAGTTTAAGTGGGGTTCTGCCCCCCCCCCATCAGTTGGACCAAATCTGATGTCTAATTCTTATGTTGGGAGAAGCCAGTTGAATACCTTTTCATCCCACAGTTGGTTAATTCAGCCACCAACCTTCTGGCATTATGGTGCATCAAACATCTATCACAGTAACTTGAACCAAACCATCTTACATCTATAAGAACAAGGGATGTCAAGCCTAATCTGTCTACACCTTGGGTCGAACCTTCTCTGGGCTTATCCCAAGGCTGCGTCTCAAACTACAACCAGTCTCAAGAGCGTCCCAAAAGAGATTAATCAAACAGCTCTCAAAGGCGAGAACATCTAATATGTGGGGCATCTTAAAAATTAACAAAATATTGCAGTGTCATTTGGAGTCTTACCCTGATACAGCATACTAATCAAGGAAGGATAAATTATTATTCAAAAGTAGAACCAACTCCTAATAGTTTTCATACTCTAGCTTCCCTGAGTAGGAATTATCAGAGAAAAAAACAGCTAAAAATCCTAACATTCTCTATTGCAGCTCCCACACCCTCTCTCCCTGTAGTTTAGAATCCTGCCCTCGTACAACTGACCAATCAAACAAATGAGCTTTAAAGATAAAGTAATGTTCTAAAGTAGATCAACCTTCAAAACTATCAAATTTCAGAATCTTGTTTACATACTGTAAATAAATCTTTGAAAGTAGACGTTCACTCAGAAAAAGTGAGTTTCCTAAAATTAACTCCCCCTCATGGAGATTCTCTCTAGCAAACTACAAAAAAACTAGTAAACTCTAGTGCAGCTACTTGAGCCCCACCTCCCTTCTATGTCCAAGGTAAAACAAAGTCAAAGTGCTTAAGGTGTAAAAAGACAAACAAATTATACTAGCTATTAATAGACTCACACTGAAAAAATAATCTAAACTTGCATAACTTCTTGTCTGGTCTCCATTCAGAGAGCATTACTTGATCAGGTGACGAGTTTGAAAATTAAAAAAAAGAATGGCTTTATGCCCAGCTTCTTTAAACAAGTAGATGATCTATTTTTAATCAATCACTCTCAGTCTTAGCTAAACATAAACAGCAAGCAGTTCAAATATCTGAGTTCTTGGAGTTAATGTTATTTCTAGAAGCAGTTCAAGTTTGTTGAGGCCAAATGAACGCTCCAAATAAGTATAATGTAATTAAATTTAACTTAAGCAACATAACTTATTTCCTTGTTTATGCTGAAAAGCTACAGCTTTATCCTGAAGGATCTTGAGCACACTCAGCCCGATTTGAAAAGATCCAGGAATAACTTCATAAGTTGTGGGGCAGCTTGTTCAGGAGATTGGAAAGTATACTGTACGAGTGCCCATCCTTAGAGATGTTAAGTTTAGCTGGTTATATCATTTTAAATTTGATCCTGGCATTGATCAACTTACTCATGATTGGGGAAAAATTTATTTGCCGCAGTCTAACTTCCTGTGGGAGATATTGCGAAATGCAAATTTTCTTTCTATCTCTTAGGAGATCCTTTAAGTCTCTGATTTTGTTCAAAACATGGGATCTGTCTAGATAATTTAAAAAGTGAATGATGATGGGATGAGGAGGGTCTCCTCTTGGCGGTGTAGGTCTGAGTGCTCTATGTGCTGTTTCTACTACACAGGATACACCATTTGGTGATTTTCCAGCCAGGTTCTCGCAAAGAACTTGCACAAAGTGGATAGGATCTGAACCCTCAGAATTTTCTAGAAGGCCATATACTACGATATTGTTTCTACGCAATCTACCCTCTCGATCTTCTAGTTTTGTTTTGTATTTAACAATTTTATGTCAAATGGAAGGGAATTCGGGGTCAACTCTGTGTCTCCAGTCTTTGATGGAGGATATTCTGGCCTCAGAATCAGTGAGTCGGGCGTTACTTTTCTCAGAAGCATTCTTGGGTTGGGTGGGGAGGTAGTAACAACAACAAAAAAGGAAAGGGACCTGGGGGTAATCATATCAGATGACCTTAAGGTTAGCAAGCAATGTGAGAAGGCAGTAGGGAGGGCTGGGGGTATACTGGGATGTATAGGGAGAGGCATCAGCAGCAGAAAACAGGAAGTTGTTATCCCTCTGTACAGACAGTTGGTGAGACCCCATCTGGAGTACTGTGTCCAGTTCTGGAGACCCCATCTCCGCAAGGACATAGAC
Organism: Neoceratodus forsteri; assembly: GCA_016271365.2. Taxonomy (NCBI): domain Eukaryota; kingdom Metazoa; phylum Chordata; order Ceratodontiformes; family Ceratodontidae; genus Neoceratodus; species Neoceratodus forsteri. The sequence continues at coordinate 537,388,178 of CM057458.1, forward strand.
AGGATAGAGGCAGTCCAGAGGAGGGCAACTAAAATGGTGCAGGGTCTGCAAGAGAAGCCGTATGAGGAGAGACTAAAGGAGCTTAATATGTATACCCTTGAGGAAAGAAGGGAGAGGGGGACATGATAGAAACTTTAAGTACCTCAGTGGAATCAACAAAGTCCAAGAGGGTAGCATTTTTCAGAAAAAGACTTGCAAGAACAAGGGACACAATTTAAAGATAGAAGGAGGCGGTTCAGGGGCAATGTGAGAAGTATTATTTCACAGAGGTAGTGGATCGTGGAACAGCCTTCCTGAGGAGGTTGTGGGGTCTAAAACTGTGGGAGAATTCAAGAATGCATGGGACAGACATAAGGCAATTCTTGTGGGGGGTAGGAAGAAATAGGCTGTTGGTTAACTAGGATCTGCGGCCTATCCTGTAGGTAGGGAAATGGGCAGACTAGATGGGCCTAGCGGTCCTTATCTGCCGTCAAAGTCTATGTTTCTATGTTTCTTGATTGATTTAGATTCATCCACAAGCATTTTAATTGTATTTTTTAAGTCTGAGATTTCCTCTAAAAACGTATCTTCCATTAGAAGGTTAGGATTCAGGGATGGTGAAAAAGCCTTACTCGAGGCTTGTTTAGATTGTTTTGTGCTGACGGCCCTGTCTGGGGTTGTTGGCGGCATGTGTCTCACCGGGTTTTTCATCTCCACCTTCATTATTTTCAAAAGTTAGAGTAGCCCAACTCTCTGTTGTAAACTTATAACCTCAGGTATAGTCCTTGAAGATCTTTTTTTTTAATTTACTGTGCTTTTTGGCTGCACTGGACCATCAAATCATCTGCCCTGGTCACCGCGCCCCTTCACGCTTCCACCTTCTAGATCACCGGAGAGCTCCCAGTCACCCCTGGCTTGCCCCCCGGAGGGTGGGGCACTGATCCGGCTACCAGTGCCATGAAACTGGGACTGGTTGAGAAAGCCTGGTTAGGAGGCTAATCAAAGCCCAGGGCAGGGCTTCACAGAGATGGCCAGAGCAGGATTTTCTCCCCATAGGCTGAGGCGGGGACGTGCAATGATGGCCAGTGTCCACCCTACCTCAGAGATAAACTGGTATCAGTGCAATGCACTGAATCCAGCCTCCGACAGGTGTTGTTTCTGCACCAAACGCACATCACCCTCCACCCTGGTGAAGGAGAGCAATCTGGAGGATGCTCAATCCTTTTACCCCCGGCTGGCCCTCCAATGACCCGGGGCCATTCTTGAACCCGGGGCACTGGCATCGCAAGCGGAATTCCAACCACTATGCTGGTGGGCCAGTATCCATGAAGCTCTTAAAATATGATTTAATTATTAGGATTGGCAGTTTCAGGGGATTGAGGTACAGAGCTCCAGAGAAACCCATCTCGCCACTGCAGGCTCATCACCAGAAGTCAAGAGGAACTTATCAGAACCTTATAGCTATCAGTCCATGCTGTTGTCATTGGCTTAAAGACATTTACCAGGACCATTTGATCCACCTGGAAAACTGGGCAAAGGATTCCAAATTGCTTTCTGAAAACCAAGCTGGCTTCAGAAAAGGCCGGGGACAACAGACCTTCTGTTCTTCATAGAGAAGTATGAGACGCTAAAGAAAGATAAACTGGATATTGCTTACATAGACATATACGGGGCATTCAATAATGTCAATGGGGTACTTTATAGCATATTTTATGGGAGATGGGGATATATGTATAGGGCTGCAAGACATAATCATTAATCCTCTTTATCCACTGGAATAATCAAGCAAACTTCAAAATAGACCATGCTGGTTCTTTGCAGAAGCTGTCCCAATAAGAAAAGGAACAAAACAAGGTGCCTCTTTGCCCCAGTGTTGCTTAGCATGTACATAAAATCAGTAGTTGCTGCCCTGAAGGAGTAGGACACCTTCCCACTAATTGTGAATGAGGAAAAATGCAACTCCTCTGCTGTGCTGATGATGCAGTAATTTTCTTACAGACAACACTGAGTCTCAAAAGATCAATAGCTACTGTTAAAACACAGCTGAACAAACTCTCTATGAGAATGATTATATCAAAATCAAAAAAATTATTTTCTAAGGGAAAACAAAAACGTGACACTAGCTGGTGAATTGATGATGACCACTTTGATGTGATAAATGAATACAAATACCTAGGAGTGGCTTTTGAAAATAATGGCTCCTGGAAAAATCATGTAGCAAACATTAACAGTAATGTCAAGCAAACTTCAAAAGGGATTTTGAGATTTGCAAAAGCATTTGCTGTTTAATAACACTGAAAAGAGCATTAGATGCTAAGATGAATGCCCAGATGCTGTTCTGAAGTAAGATATGATCCATAAGTAAACCCATAGGAGACTTTGAATCTGTGCAAAGTATATGCACAAAATATACCATCCTGGGATACTCCAACCCACTTACAGTCTGTATCTAGGGACCAATATTGTACGTTTGGCAACTAAAGGAGGCATATAAGCTATTTCACACTGGGAGAGGCTTATTCCTATGGAACCAGAAGATAGATATCTATTTCAATCATGGTTAGAGGCTTTAATGGCATTTAGTGATAGCATGTTATTTCATAGATTAATGGAAAAACTAATAAAACTTGGTCTCCCTGAGGTCTGAGACCAGTTTACAATAGAAAATGTAGTACATGTATAATTGAAGGTAGCAGCAGGCAGACTATAAATTCTCTGCTGACCTGAAAAGTAAAATTATTGCTCAATTGCCATGCCAGCTAACATCTTAGTTAAAACTGCAAACTGCAGTGCATGTTGATAACTAATGCTACCACCCACACAGTCCCCTAACCTAAACTCTGGCAGTCTACAACATGCAGCTTCATTTCAGGGGTTACACTTATGAGAGATTTGGAAGAGCTGCAGCCAGAACTCCTTCCTTAATGACACTCCTGTGGGAAAAAAATTAGTAAATCCTTTAAAAAATGGACTTTGTGATGTTTAGAAACACTTTCATTAGTAACTGGGATAATTGAAATATAAAAGCACTGTATTCTCTAGCAATGTATAGTAGTTTCAAAACCAAGGTGTTCAAAATGAATGAAGCAGATACCTACTTAACCTTCTGGGCCCTAAACATAAAGAACAAGCATTTGTCAATGTCAAATGTTTCCTTGCATGGTGGAACTGGATGAAAATGAGAGGAGAAGAAGGGAGGGAAGGAGGGCCCCAGGGCCAGGCTTAACCATTCTGGGGCCCTGTGTGAAACCCCTCACTGGGGCCCCTTTCCATTTCATGTAACCACCTATACTTTGTGAGCCTTCTCCCACAAAGCTTTGCACTATGTCATTGTATGATGAATCTTTAAATGCTGGGTTGGGGGGGTAGCAGCAGATCACCTAGCTCTCCAGTGATAGTGTAGGCAGGAACAAACTGAGCAGAATAGGGGGCCATGTGATCTTTATCTGCTGACTAATTCTATATTTCTAGTTTTCTGTGTTACTAGTGTACCCCCCACTACAAATTGGGGTTTACTATAATGTCTTCCTGGGCTCCTAAATGTTCACTGCCAGGCTGGTGTCCTGTCTTAAGTAGCTCTGTGTCTTTGCATGAGAGTACCCTATTCAGCCTCCATGTATATTTCTTTAAGAGAATAGCTAATCTGTGTTCAGAAATTAGTGTGCGCTGGGCCCAAGTGGTTAAGGACTTGCGACCAGCCAGCCAGTGCGTTATTTTGCTCCATTCTGCAATCCCTATTTGCGCAGAGGGAGTTTATGTAGGAACTGTGATTATTTACTGTTTATGTGCTGTTATATTGGAGAAAGAGAAGATTGTGTAACCTGCTTTAAATTGCTGCTCAACCATTTGAATGGGAGCTACCATGTTAGGTCCTGGACTTCCAGTAATTGGACCAATTGAACCACTGGGAACCTAAAAATGGATCCTGCCCCCAGGGGTTCAGTGGGAGAGAAATTCTGTAGTTTTTGTAGTTTTGAGAGTATATGCCCAAATGGACCTGGAGGGGGAGCCCTTACTGTGCCTGACAGTTCCCTCAGCTCACAGAACCTTTTGGATTACAAAGGAAATGCCTTGCATGCCAAGAGACAGTGGATCAGTTAGAGCTGAGGCTGAAGAGTGGACAGCTTGAGCCTCTGAACAGCTGCTCCCAGAAGGAGCGTATGGGAATTGGGGGGAGGAGGCCAAACTTGCCTCCCTGCCACATTTTCTCCTGCACTGGACTGCCTATTGCAGAAGTCATACTTCTCTGATTTCCAGCCTGGAACTATAGCAGAAGGATAGAAGAAGTGTTGTACTTGTGATTTGGACCAAAGATTTGCTACAGAAGCAATCGTCCCAGCTTCTGAGAAAATCTAACTTGGATCGAAAGGTTTACGCAATAAAGCTGTCTATTTGCAAATGGACTGAGTCTGAACTGTTGTTAGAAGTAGTTACCACTTTAAATGTTCTGAATGTGTCTTGTGGGTCACGATTTGGTTCCCCACAGTCAAATATGTTATGATAGCTGCTCACCAGCAGTAGATCACAAACGTTTCTTGAACTGTTCATGCTGCCTGTGCCCTGCCATCTTGGCCTAGGGCCACTACTCCTTCTCTGGAGACCATCTCAATGAAAGACCGGCCTGGGGATTTGGCCCCCTACTCAACACCATCACGCAGTTTGCGACCACATTGAGGTGGGTCATATTGGCCCAGCTTTCCTCCGCCCCCTTGAACATCACCATGAGGTCTACATCTTGCCTGTAGAGGTCCCGGTAGCATCAGTACAAATCAGGGTAACTCCCTGCAACGAAAGCTAAAAGCATTGTAGTACCATATGTAACCCCCCTGCAAATGGGGGTTCCCAAAAGACTTCCAGGAGCTTGCTTGAATGCTCCAAGCCTGAATGGTGTTTGGCGTTTAAGCCATTTATCAGTGAGTGTTTTTAGAGCGTCTGGTACTGTCTCTTTAAGAGCTGTCTGCTTGCAGACATAATTAGTTTGTATGGGGGGACTGTGTGTTTCTTTGCTTGAGTACCACTCAAGCTGCTGCCAATTCACTCCATTTTTGCAGTCACTAGGAGTGCAAAGGAACCTATCTGAAAGATTGTAACTGTTTGCCAGAAATCATTTAGAGTAATAATGAAAATACAGTTTGTCTAACCTGCTTTCTTTGCAGTCAGAACTGTGTTTGCCTAGTTCCCCATTCTAGTTTTGAACTGCTGAACTGGACCAATCAGTGTGGGTTAAGGTAGCTCTAAAATGGTGCCTTGAACGAATCAGAACTTGGACTCGTAATCTGAGCTAGCCACAAGAGGATTGTATGGGCAGTGACTCTGGGAGATGTAGTTTGGACTTCGGTGCCTTTTTGGACCAACAGGGGCAGTCTATTGTGAGTGACAGCCAATCCAGCCAAGAACTGGGAGGAACTCAAAGGAAGTGCCTGATTTTATCTGCTGGAGTTTCAGTTGAGCTCTGGCAGTGAAGATGGAAGGAGCCCTGTGCTTTTTCAGTGTGCAGTTTTAGTCGGGAAACGTGTGTAAGGCCCAGAGTTCCAGTCTGCAGCTTGTGTAACTGCTTGTTAGGACTGAATCCGTCCTGTGAAGAGAATCAAAGGATATCTGAAGAGTAGAAACCAGGCTCACCCTGTAGAAGACTGGAGAAATTGCTGAATTGCGCTTGGTCTGTCAGGAACTGAATCTGCTGTGTGTTCTCCCGGGTATTGTGCAGTAATTGCGATCGGGATAGAGAAGCAGCCTGCCTGGTATAGTACTTTCTGTTTACCATATAAATGTGTGAAGAGGCTTGTGTACCTCAAGTGAATCCTGCTGCATTAAAGGACTTTTGCCTGTTACTGTTTACCATATAAATGTGAAGACGCTTGTGTAGCTCAAGTGAATCCTGCTGCCATTAAAGGACTTTTGCCTGTTGCAGTTTGTCATATAAATGTGTGAGGAGTCTCGTGGAGCTCAAGAGTAGCCCTGCTTACGTTGAAGGACCCTATCTTGTTTGGAGGTCGTGAGTACTAATTCAGGGTCGCTCCCTGTTGAATTGCTACATTAAATCCAAATGGAATTACTGTACTGCTGACTGTTTAACTAATTTTTCTTTTCTCTGTGTGAAAGGGCCCCAACCAGCTTCCACGGTTTGGACTAGCCACTAGGGCTTGGGTACCCAGGGACAGTAACTTGTAGGGATCGGCCTGTGCACAGAGCCATAGGTAGATGAGTAAAGTGATAAGCTAATTAACCTGATTTCCCGTCCTTGTTATATCCCCTAAATAAATCAGAGCTGCTTGTTTCAGCAAAGTTATACTGCCTGAGGTATTTGTCTATGTTAAAGTATTGTACTGTGATTGTTGCACTGTATCTTATTTTACAGGCGGTCCCAGTGCCTGAACCAGTCCTGGGGGTAAGTGTATCTGTGAAGGTAATTCTGATATATTGTGTGGGCCACTAGTGGGAAAAAAGGGGGGCTGCAGTGTCCCAGAGGGCTGTGACCAAGTTAGTTTAACTATTGCAAACCCTGACCTCTGGGTGGAGGCACCCACCATCGGATCCAGGCCCATCAACCTGTTAGTGGCAAATCAGGCAGGGGTAGTAGCCCCTGGGATAGCGCCATCTAGGGGTTACACATATAATTGTCTTCTTTACTGAATTCTTGAAATGGACTTAGCCACCCGGCTTGGATTACAAATAACTGGATTGTGTGCATGCTTAACTGTTTTCTTTCCTCTAAGGGCCCCAACATCAGCTGCAATGCTGGCCACCTTCAAGCAACACTTCAGGTTAGCCTGCATGACATTCTAGGCACCCAGGGTGACAAACTATCATCTATTTCATCCGGCATCTCCTTCTCTGAGATCCTGCCAGTCTGGGAGAGGGGAGCAGATGGCCGGAAGGTCAGAGAAGGGGAGATAGGGGAGCTAAACACGTGGCTCAAGGGCTGGTGCCAGGAAAAAGGACACAGATTTGTAGGGAACTGGCAACAATTCTGGGAGCGAAAGTTCTTTAAATTTGATGGACTGCATCTGACTAAAGAGGGAGTCAGTGCATTGGGGCAGAAGTTTGATGTCTTTGCAGAATATTTAAACTAGCAAATGTGGAGGGGTGCAGCACCCCATAAGTCCAATGGGAAGAACACCCCTCCCCCCTCAGCTAGTGGTCAAACAGGAATTCAGCATGTTTGCCGTTCATTTGCATCACCAGGTAAGAAAAAAGGTTTGTCTCCCCCATACGACGCACAGGGGTAATGCCAAACTTCACCCAACAACTAACACACCAAAATCTGGCCAATGGAAAATCATGTACACAAATGCTCACAGCCTGGGAAATAAGATCCCAGACCTGCAGGCAATAATGTCAGAGGCTAAACTGGACATAGTAGCAATTAGTGAGACGTGGTTTACCAGTAACCACACTTGGGAGACTTCAGTACCTGGCTATGTATTGTTCAGAAGAGACCGAGGTGCAAAAAGGGGGGGAGGAGTGGCCCTGTATGTTAATGAAAATATCAAAGCTGCAGAAATTCAGAATACACATAAGGAGCCAGAAGAACTGTGGGTCACCCTGGAAACAGGAAATGGGACAGCCATAAGAACTGGGGTTGTCTACAGGCCCCCAGACCAGAGGGAGGACATAGACACATTACTGTTAGAAGATATACAAAACATGACAGCTAAAGGGAGGTTCTGATAATGGAGACTTCAACATGCCGGATACAGATTGGTCAATACCAGCAGGAACATCTGCCAGAACTAGACTCATAGTGGATTCCCTGCAGGGAGGGCTCAAACAACTGGTACAGCAACCCACAAGAGACAGGGCTATCCTAGATCTAGTACTGGCTAACAAAGAAGGATCACAGATCTCCAGGTAGAAGGTCACCCGGGGCCAGTGACCATCACATGGTATGGTTCAATTTGGCTACTACATCTAAATCATCCCATTCCAAGGCAAAAATATGGGACTTCAGAGGAGCTGACTTTGATAAGATGGCCAACAGAGTTAAGCTAGCCCTGGCAAAAGAAACACAGGTGAGGGGGTACAGGCAGAGTGGGAAGCATTATGATGCAATATTTGAAGCAACATCCCATTGTGTTAGACAGAAAAGGAAGTGCAAAGAAGAAGGAAACCACTTTGGTTCTCAAATACAGTAGCAGAAAAGGTCAGAGCCAAAAGGCTGGCCTTCAGGAAATATAAGGAACACAGCGGATGAAGATAGGGAGGCATACCAAACTGTCCTAAGGGAAGCAGGGAAGGCAGTAAGGCAGGCAAAGTCCCAAACTGAGGAAACACTAGCACGAACAGTAAAAGAAGGTGACAAGACTTTCTATAGATACATTAGTGAAAGGAGAAAGTCCAGAGGGGTATTGCTAAGCTTAATGGAGAAAAGGGAGCATGTGAGGAGGAGGACCCTTAAAGGCATCTATCCTAAATAGATACTTTTGCTCAGTATTTACTGAAGAGAAGGTAGGTAGGCCCACAGCTCAGCATCATGGACACAGGGGGAGGGAGGTGAGCACTACTCTCTCACAAAAGAAAGGGTCCTACAAGAGCTTGCTAAGCTCAGGGTGGATAAGGCAATGGGACCTGATGGCATACATCCCAGGGTACTTAAGGAGCTAAAGGAGGAACTAGCAGAGCCATTAGCAGAATTGTTTAGTGAGTCTCTGAGCACAGGAGAGTCCCAGAAGACTGGAGAAGGGCTTATGTGATCCCGCTCCACAAGAGTGGTAGCAGAGGAGGAGGCGGGAACTACAGACCGTCAGTCTTACCTCAGTAGTGGGCAAGATTATGGAGTCACCTTAAGGAAAGGATAGTGCAACACCTGGAATCCAAGGCACAGGATCCAAGACAGCATGGGTTTACAAAGGAAGGTCCTGCAAACTAATCTCATAGATTTCTTTGACTGGGTAACCAGAGTGGTGGACCAAGGGGAGCAGTTGATGTCGCCTACCTTGACTTCAGCAAAGCTTTTGACACTGTTCCACATAGAAGATTGATAAATAAGCTGGGCAGGCTCGGGGTGGGTCAGAAGTTGATCAACTGGGTGGCAAACTTGTTGACGGGCAGAAAACAGAGAGTGGTGGTAAATGGTATACAGTCAGAAGAGATGCAAGTCACAAGTGGGGTACCTCAGGGATCAGTCCTGGGGCCAGTCCTCTTCAACATCTTCATTAGTGACCTTGCAGATGGACTAGAGGGTAAGGCTTGTCTGTTTGCAGATGACACCAAGATTTGCAACAGAGTAGATGATCCAGATGGGGTGGGCAGAATGAGAAGAGATCTGGATAAACTAGCAGAATGGTCAGAAGAGTGGCAACTGGGATTTAATGCAAAGAGGTGCAAAATCATGCACATAGGGAAGAGAAACCCTGAAGCCACCTATAGGCTGGGAGGGGAGTTGCTAGCAGTCACAAAGGAAGAAAGAGACTTGGGCATCATCATCACTGATGACCTAAAATCATCCAAGCAGACCTCTAAAGCAGTAGGTAAGGCTAGGGGTGTTAGGGTGTATTAGTAGGTATCACAAGTCGTAAGAGGGAGGTAATAATCCCTCTGTACAAGACACTGGTTAGGCCCCATCTGGAGTACTGCGTGTGCTGTATTGGAGGCCACACCTTCACAAGGACATTAACCAAATTGAGGCAGTCCAGAGAAGGGCAACCAAATGGTGCAGGGACTGCATCAGAAGACATATGAGGACAGATTAACAGAGCTCAATATGTATACCCTTGAGCAAAGGAGGAGAGAGGTGATATGATAGAGGCATTCAAACACCTTAAGGGCATAAACAAGGTGAAAGAGTCTAACATGTTTAAATATAAGAAAATAGCAGGACAAGAGGACACAGCATGAGATTAGAAGGAGGCCAATTAAGGGGAATGTGAGGAAATTCTTTTTCACAGAAAGGGTGGTGGATGCATGGAATGGCTTACCACAAGAAGTGGTGGCTATGAATACAGTGCAGGGCTTCAAACAGGCATGGGATAGGCATAAGGGAGCAATACAAATGACTATGAATAGATAGGCCACTGACAGAGCAAAGGCCGATGGCACGTTTATAAGGTAGAAAAAGAAATGGGCAGACTGGATGGGCCTTGCGGTCCTTATCTGCCGTCAACTTCTATGTTTCTATGTTTCAGTGTTGTTGAACTGTCTAAGTGGAACTTAAAGTACATGCCAGACAATCATGATTTAAATCAGCTTGCCAGTCATTCTGCTAGATACATGCCCCTACCTTGTTCACTGCCTCTAAATAAATCAGATTATCTTTTTTCACATTTAAACTGGCTAGAGTGCATATTATTAGTTGGGTTACAGTGTTAATATTGTATTAATGCATTGTTAACCTTATTTTCCATGGGTCTCCAGGGCAGCCACTGCAAGTCCAGCTCTGGTGGTAAGTGAGAAGGGTGTGAGCACATCATTATTGCTGCCAATTGATTGTGAATGTACCATTGTGTCATTTCTTAGGCCTCTAGAAGGGTTGGTGTGTGGTTATAGCTTCCCAGAGGGCTGTACCAGAGCAGTTAGTTTTAGGCAAGCTCCTTCTTTCCCTCCTCTTCCCTCCTTTCCCTTCATCCTTTCTTTTCTTTCTTCCCAACTTGTCCTCACCTAGTTCTGCATCCAGGCAGGGTTTTCAGCATCCTGGAGGGGTCCAGCACTGGCAAATGACTCTTCCTTCCCTCTCCCTTACCCTCTATCCTCTCTACCTAACTTGTCCTCGCCTGACTCTGCTGTCTTGCAGGGTTTTCAGCATCTAGTACAGGTTTAGTCTCAGGCAAGTTTCTTCCACCCCTCCTCCTCCTTCCCTTTACCATCCCCTCTACTATCTCTCCCCAACTTGTCCCTGCATTCTCCAGCCCCTTAGTCTAAGTCCTCACTTCATTCCGCCACTGGAAGCAATCTCCACACTCTGAAGGGGCTAGTTCTAGGTATGACTCACCCTTCCTTTCCCTATCCCTTACCCCCACCTCTTTCGTGCCCCCTTTCTATCTCCCTGCACTTAATCAAAGGAATTAGTTCACTTAAGCTAAACATTTGTACTGTTTATTCTGTCTGAGGTGCTCCCAGACTGCACTAGCACTGTGTTAACTTGCCCTTCACAACTGATTTTTTTCTTTTTGCTCGCTTTTCTCTGGTAATGTTCCCTCCATCTTTATCCTCTCCTTCCCCCAGCTGGTTTCCTGTCTACCCCTGTACCCCCTTGATGTCCCCTCACTGGACCTTATTCATTCAATAATTGCTAAATAATCTGCCTCTTAACCATGATCCATTCCTGCAAGGAGCTGGCTCCAAGGCTACATTCAATTTCTGTACTATGTTCCTCAGCTATGCCACGTGTAGTGAAATGCATATTCCGCAGGTATGATATATTTAATTGTGTTATGTCATAAATGCAACTGTATGATTATTTATGATATTTTTAACTGTATGTCTTGTTACAAATGTAATTGAATGTTTAATTTCTTGGATATGTTAAATGTTTAACTGTATGTCTAATTCTTCATCCAATTGTACCTGCCCCCCGGTCACACCGGGAGACAAGCAACTTGTTGTTCAGTGTGCCTTCCTGGTGAAACATTTCATTAAGTAAATAAATAAAATAAACAAGTTAAGCAACCCCAGTACCATTCCTCTGGGTGGACGCACCTAATCAGAGAACTCAGGCCCCTCAAACTGTGTGTAGCCATACAGGTAGGGGTAGTAGCCCTTAGAATAGCGCCACCTAGGGGTTGCAGTAAGGCAATAGTGTGATGTGAATTTGGGAGGTATATGATTGTATGGGCCTGCATATGAATTAGTAATCCAGGAGTTCTGGGGTGGTTAAGTGAATTGCTTAGCATCACATAGTATGCAAGTAGAAGGTGTGGGACTCAAACCTAGGTCTGATGGATTTATCAGCTCAATCACAGCTTGTTACTTTAACATTTGGCTATAGTGCTAGCCCAAAAGGGGGGTTAATGCAAAACTTTACATTACTATACAGCAATATTATATCTTATTAGAGCAACCTTTTAACATATCAACATAAATGAACACACACACACACACATACACTTCCATGGCCATTAATAAATAAACCCTGAACCACGGATGCCACGGGGGAATCACATTTCTGCCAGCATCTTCTGATGTTGACTGAGGTATACAGCAAGCAGCTCAGTCAACTCAGCGGAGATAGTGTGGTGGGCGGGGAGAGATCACATTTCTGCCAGCATCATGGGGCTCAGTCTGTTAGATCTCAGTTCAGTTAGACAGCCAGTGGGAGGGGTGAGTGGATCAGATTTCTCCTACAGTAGCATTCTAATCAGTTTAGCTAGATGGTGGGGGAGAGAGAGATTTTATGCAGGGAGTGGGACCCCTTGCTCAGTATCGATGCATTTATTTTTTGTCTTTTCACTGGTCCCAATGTAAGTTTGTAACCTCCTTCATGGCCTTCCCAAGTTTACTAACAAGTCAGTCACCACAACCTACCCTAACTCTCACTCGTTTTCATGCAGTCCTGACCTGAACACATCTTGTTTTTTTGCTTTTGGATGGCCAGAAAAAAACAAGCACAACACTCCCAACTCTAGCCTGTCTCAACCATCCTGCTCTCTGTACCATCTACCACCGGATCACTCCCTATGTACCTCGCATTTCCTCAAAATGAACAACACCTGGAAAAATACAGAGATGACAGAGATTTGAGACAACATACCTGCTTCTGCAACTTTGGTTGCCGCAGTTTCTCCCACATCATGTATCTGTCCTCCCAACTGCCGGTAGAGGTTCCTTCCTCGTCATCCATCAGGTTTTATCAATCAGATTGCAGGCTAAATGAGTGGAGGGATAGGTTCTGAGATAAATCACACAGCTTTTGGGCTAATGAGATGGCATTACAAAAAACAGCGTTGGTGTCGGGAACACCCAACTGCCCAGCAACTGTAAAGACAGTGAGGGAAACCATCAGGTAGAGACTGAGATATGATGTTAGAGTGGCTAACTTGTACCTCCTGAATGTAAAGTCTCACCCTCCCTTGTTCTCCAAGCAGCAGTGCAGTGATCAAGGGGCGGCTGTGAGAGCTAAGAAGTTTGCAGCCCTCAGCAGCAGACTACGGGAATCGTAGAAATGGCTGTGGCAATTGAACTCACAGTGCTAAAAAAAATGGAGATTATTTTCCCTTTTTTATGTTTTTCATTTCATGAGCGGCTGGGTGTACAGGTAGGGCAGCCAGACAGGAAGTTCAAGCTGTGAGTCTGACTAGCGCTGAGCATGAGACTGTGCTAGCGCTATGCATATAAAAAGATAAAGTGTTTACCTTTAAGAGACACACCTGACAGAGTTGGGCAAAGTAATTTATTTTTCTTAAACTGGAGACTGCAATGTAAACAAACAGGCTGAAGTTAGAGTGCTCTGTTGAGAGGGGGCTGGGAGCTGAAAGCAGAGAAGTGGTAGTGGGGGCTGAACGAGCAGCGAATGGGGGGGGGAGTATGCTAGGCTATATGGTCACTGGTCCAAGGGAGCAGAGTTGTGATGAAGACTAGGACAGCTGTTTGATAGTGGGCATATGCAAATGAAACGAATGAAGCACTCTGTCTGATTGGAGCGGTTTATTCGTTTCAAGTGCAGACCGGCTCTCCACTGTGAAATTCCGACAGCTGTCACACTCAGTTTTAATGGTGATTGGTGTGTCAGGGACTCACCCACTGTAGAGAGCTTTGCATTGGACTCATTCCTGACACACCTCTCAAATGCAGTACTGTCCCAAGGTGTTTCTTGCACAAGTGCAAGGAAACACAAAAAGAGTGAGATATGGGGATATGGAAATAAATAGAAGACAACTGGCATCCAATGTGTAAATACAAATGTTCTTGCAGGGGCAGACTATTTCTTTAGTGAAAGATAAGGGAGGAGTGAGAATAAAAAATATTTATAGAATGAACACAAGGCATGGAATCTTGTACCAGTGACCCTTGCCAGTTAATTTAGAGTTCTGTGAACTAAAAGGGGAGTATGGGTGTGTGGAACAGATCAAAGTGGAAATGTTACACTGGCACTTTTATAGCAGTTTTTATAGGCTATATAATACAATCTGCTGGTCATCCTTTTATCTAGGAGTAGGTTGTAAGATGCTGAACATACAGTATTTTTCCCAGGACCACCTTGAAAATGAGCTTGCTCAATGGTGTTTATGCCTGGTTAAATAAAGTGATTGATTGATTGATTGAGTTTACCTATATGTTAACATTGTGTAAACACAGTATGCAATTAGTTTATGCAACTCCATTAATAGCAAAGATAATCTAAGTAGTGGTTAAATTGAAAATGTGTAGGTGGAAGAACTCTCTCAACTAGATTTCTGGGTGGTGGAACTTTCCTATAGTAGTAAGTAGAAAAATATAAGGAGGTGGTGGAACTGTCATATAATTTTTAAGAAGTGGTAGAACTGAGTTCCAGTGGGCTTCTGCCAGTTTATTCCCCCGAATCTAAGTCATTCCATGAATCTTTGTCCCATGATGAATTCCAATTAAATTAAATGATTGCTCAGTGAAACTCTTGTAAAACCCTTAGCTTAACACTGTCCTTAGATTTTGTTTTATAATATTAACCATCTATCTATACCTATAGGAGGGAGGCAATGGTTGAAATTGAATGTCCAGTGCTTGATGGGGGGGGGGGGCTATAAGTTAGTCTGGTGCTGAGGGGGACTGTAATTGCTTGCTGTTCAGAGTAATTGAACCACTGTGTATGGTGTAGGGAGTGAAAACCAGTGCCACTACTGTACCTCAAAGTCATTCCTGTAGGCACTGTGTAAAAATAAAAATCTGTAAATGAGAATGGCTATGGTTCTAGTCCCTGCACTATGACTGTCAGACTCATTGACTGCAATGTTTCTCTGAAGTTGGGAGGGGTCAGAACCTGTGTATATGGCTGTGGGGATAAAACTGTGTCCAAAGCTTGTGAGGATTGAATCTGTGTCTCCAGTGCTTGGGGGTCTATAAGTGGATTTAGAGCTTTGGAGGGGTTCAAACTGCAATTATCTACTGTTGGGAGGAGGGGAGGGGAGAACATGTCTGTATATTGTGGGGGGGGGGGGCCTAAATGTGTGCCTGAAAGGAAGCTGGGGAGAAGGTTCTTAGTCATAACGGCAATCGTGGAATTGCGATCGCCGTTACAGCAAGCGCACATTGCCAGAACAAAAAAGGCCATGTGCACTCTAGCGACAAAAAAGCGGTGACAGTAAACAGTTTTTTCCTGTGTGGGGCTGTTCCCCCCTGCATCCTTCCTAATTAAAGATTACTAACTCCAGCGAAGTGCATGTCGGGGAGGGGGAAAAACCTTGGGGGAAAAATATGCTTTTCGGAGCACGTGTGGCTATTAAAAATAGCATCCCTCCCCAGCCCTGAACCCTGCACCCTTCCCACTGTAGTCTGCCACCCTCACCACTCCCACATGGCACCAGTTCGACAGCCTCCCACTGCACAACTGCCTACATACCCTCTCTCCTCTTCCGCTCTCCCTCCCATCCTTCCTGTTGCCATCCCCTTCTACCTGTCGCCATGATCGCTTACAGTAAACGGTAGCCCTCATAACAAGCGCTGTAAATGAGTCACTCAATTGCAGTCACCGTTATGACAGGATGCCTGGGGGGAAGGTTTAACCTGTATGTGCAGTGCTGGCAGGATGGCTATAAGTGGGACTGGTACATGGAAGAGGACTGTATGATTGCTGTTAAACACAGTTAAACCACAGTATATGGTATAGGGAACATTAGTGAAAAGCAGTGCCACTATGTCAAAGTCCTCCCTATGGGCACTGTATTAAACAAATCTGTACAACTGAGGATGGCTGTGGTCCTCATAAATGGGGCATCTGTATAAACAGGTATCAGCATGGCTCAGTTGGTAGCACATCTGCGTCTGGGCTAGAAGGTCATGGGTTCTAGTCCCACACTGGGATTGGACTCATATCATACATGCTGGCACCCGAGTGCAATACTAAGGGGATGTGTTACTGTCAGGGTGTGTCATCCTTTAGATAAGACATTTAATTAAGGTCCAATCTACCATTTCTGGTGTCTGTTTATAGCAGACATTATACTGCAAACTATTAAAGTGTGCATCTTAATCTGTTTACATCCTGGTATCTTATAAGAACACTCAGAAAGGGAAAGAGAGTAAGGAAAGCATAGGACTGAACCTCTAGAGGTACCTTGGTGGGGTACTGGGCTTAACAATTAATGTTGTTTAATCAGTGGGACTAAAGCCTCTAAAATAGGTAACATAACTGAAATATACTATAAGTAAAGGCATAGCTTTCCTCTAAATGGAGTAAAAGTTGTGATTTTATGGTTGACTATTCGGTGTGTAAAAGCTACTGTTTGTACCCTAGGGCATACTGCTGTTGATGCCGGGGCCCCCATGACCCCATTTCCAGGTGGGCCCCATGCCACCCAGTTCCACCCTGTATTAACTCATTACTTCTGATGAACCACATTGAGATTCTGCCTTGAACAGGGCTTGGTCACAGAGAAAGCAGCATGGATTTTAAAGGGGTCTTGCAATATAATATTCGTAGAACCTGTCTGACAAATTGAAGCATGAGTGGGGAGCCAGGAAAAGAAGCAAAAAGTTCAACACTATGATCTATATGTGTCCCTTTAGGCCCTCAGTAGAGTAACAGTGACTGTGGCTCTGGCCAGAGTTTTTTTTTGTCACAAGTTGTGTATGTCTGGTAAAAAGATGCTCAAAGTCTTGAACCTCCCCATGAAAGTTCAGCCCCCCTGTCTTCCAAAGGTGAAGAGGTATTGCCAGAACATGTGTAATATGTTGATGAGTTTCAAAACATTGATAGCAATGTTATGTGTCAAATGTGCTGACACATTTGACCTGGCTGAGATTAAGATCAGAGCAGTGCAATAGGAGTTTGTGGAGTTGTGGAGGGGCCTTAGACAAGTAGCACACATGGTAACTTTCTCGGAAGTGCTACCGGTCTATGGCATGGATGAAGCTAGAGTTCTCCACACCACGGGATTCAATGACTGGTTGAAAAACTGGTGCAGAGCTCAGGGATTTGGCTTCACTGGGGACTGGGGCTCCACTTGGAGGGATGCAGGCCTATACAGGCACGATGGTCTACATCTATCCAGGAGGGGAACCAGGATCCTAGGTGATAGGTTTAATTGTTTCATTGGCAAGCATTTAAACTAGCCAAGGGGGAGGCACTGAAAAGGAGAAGAAAAATCCTACTCCCCCCCAAAAAAAATCAGGGTAATTAGTGAGGTAAACACCAAGATAGAGCAGTCGATAGGGAGAAGGGTGGGGTAAATGGAGAAAAAGACAAAGGCAGTAAGTACACGGATGGGGCAAAAAGAAATAAAGCCATAAAAAAATGGAGGGTAATGACTACCAATGCCCATAGCCTAGGTAAAAAGCTCCTCGAAATGGTGGCCTTGATGGAAGGGGGATGCCTGGATATTGTGGCAGTCACAGAAACATGATACACAGAGAACCATGACTGGGATGTCAGCATACCAGGGTACACAAGCTACAGGAGGGACAGGGAGGGAAGAAGAGGAGGAGAAGTAGCTCTCTATGTAAGGGAAGGGATCAAAGCAACAGAACTAAAGGGTAAACAGGGAGGAGAGGAGGCACTGTGGGTCACCCTGGAGACTGGAAATGGCACCACAATCCGGACAGGGGTTGTACACAGATGCCTGTCTCTGGGGGAGGAAATGGACAAGGAAATGATAGAAGACATCCTTGGGATGGCAGAGAAAGGGGAAATATTGCTGATTGGGGACCTGAATATGCCAGATGTTAACTGGAGCACTTTTACTGTAGCCATATCCAAGAGCAGGGCCATTCTTGATGCCCTACAGGGGGCATGTCTTAGACAGCTAGTTTTGAAACCCACTCAGGAGGGAGCAATCTTAGACCTGGCACTCTCAAATGGGGACAGAGAGAGGATCTCCAATCTTGAAGTGGGTAGCCATCTGGGAACAAGTGACCACCAAACGGTGTGGTTCACGATAAACTTAACTGTACAGTCAAGCCATACAAAAGTGAAGGTACTGGACTTCAGGAGGGCTGATTTTGTTAAAATGGGAGAGTGCCTCAGAAAAGCACTAGCCAACAGGCAAGAAAGTGGGGTGGAGCAACAATGGGGAAACATAAAAACAGCCATTACAGAGGCCTTTGTGTGAAGCAAATAAACAAATCAAAACAAAAGAAAAAAACACTATGGTTCTGAAAAGAAGTGGTGGGGAAGGTAAGGGATAAAAAGATAGCATTCAGGAAGTATAAGGAAACATAGAAGGAGCAGGACAGAGAATTGTACCAGTTAGAGCAGAAGGAAATGGGGAAGGTAGTCGGAATAGCAAAGGCCCAAACCAAGGAAAAGATAGCCAACTCGGTTAAGAAGGGGGAAAAAACCTTTTATAGGTATATTAGGGAGCAAAGAAAGACTAAGGCAGGGAAACTGAGGTTGAATAAAGAGGAAGGTGGTTGGGCACAGAGCAACAGTGAAAAAGCAGGGATACTGAGCAAATACTTCTGTTCAGTATTCACAAATGAAAAGCAGGGGGATATACCTAATCCAGTCAATCCTAATCAATAGAAGCACTCTGGATAGGGGGGTTGATATTAGTCCTTTCACAGAAGAAAGGGTTCTGAAAGAACTCTTAAAACTGAAGGTGGATAAAGCAATGGGGCCTGATGGGATTCACCCCAGAATTCTAAAAGAACTAAGGGAAAAACTAGTAACACCACTGACTACCCTTTTTAATAAATCATGGGAGAATGGTGTGGTACCTGAGGACTGGAGTTGGGCAGATGTGATTCTCCTTCACAGAAGTGGGAGCAAGACAGAGGCAGGAAACTACAGGCCTGTCAGTTTGACCTCAGTGGTAGGGAAAATTATGGAATCACTTCTGAAGGAAAGAACTTTTGAGTACCAAGAGGCTAGTGGGAGACACAGGACCAAAGGCAGCATGGATTCACAGCAGGTTGGTCATGTCAGACAAATCTAATTGATTTCTTTGACTGGGTGACCAAAGTAGTAGACCAGGGAGGGGCTGTGGACTTGGCCTACCTAGACTTTCGCAAGGCAGTTGACACAGTCCTGCACAAAAGATTAATAAACAAATTAGCCATCCTGGGAGTGGGTCCCAGGGTGGTAGACTGGGTAAAACACTGGCTGGACAACAGGACACAGCTGGTAATAGTAAAAGGAGTCCACAGTGAAGAAAGTGGGATTACTAGTGAGGTACTGCAGGGTTCAGTACTGAGGCTGGTCCTTTTTAATGTCTTTATAAGTGACATTGCTGAAGGACTGGAAGGGAAAGTATGTCTCTTTGCAGATGACACAAAGATCTGCAGCAGGGTTGATACGCAAGGTGGGGTAGAAAGGATGAGAAGGGACTTGGCAAGGTTAGAGGAATGGTCAAATGTATGGCAGCTTAGATTCAACTCAAAGAAGTGCAAAGTAATGCACCTGGGAAACAAAAACCCAAGGGAAGAGTACACAATGGGGGGTGAGATACTGACAACAAAAATGGAACTGGACCTGGGGGTAGTCATATCAGATGACCTTAAGGTGGTCCAGCAATATGAGAAGGCAGTAAGGAGGGCTAGGGGGATGCTGGGATGCATAGGGAGAGGCATCACCAGTAGAAAACAGGAAGTTGTTGGCCTCTGTGCAGACAGTTGGTGGGACCACATCTGGAGTACTGTGTACAGTTTTGGAGACCTCATCTCTGCAAAGACATAGACAGGGTGGAGGCTGTCCAGAGGAGGGCGACCAAAATGGTGCAGGGTCTGCACCAGAAGGCATATGAAGAAAGACTAAAGGAGCTTAAGATGTATAGCCTCGAGGAAAGAAGGGAGAGGGGAGACATGATAGAAACTTTAAAATACCTCAAGGGAATCAACAAAGTCCAAGAGAGTAGCATCTTTCAGAAAAAGAGATGTGCAAGAACAAGGGGGCACAATTTGAAGATATAGGGGGGACGGCTCAGAGGTAATTTGAGGAAGTATTTCTTCACAGAGAGGGTTGTAGATGCATGGAACAGCCTTCCTGAGGAGGTCATAGAGTCAAAAACAGTGGGGGAATTCAAGAATGCATGGGACAGACATAAGGCAATTCTAGTGGAGGGTAGGAGGAAGTAGGCTGTTGGTTAACTAGTATCTGCAGCTTATTTGTTAGGTAGGGAAATGGGCAGACTATGTGGGCCAAGCGGTCCTTATCTGCCATCAAATTCTATGTTTCTATGTTTCTATTTACAATGTATACCTTCCTACATTTCTGACTAAGTGCTACCTTTCCCATTAGAGCCCCACCAGACGCCCCCCCATTTTAGTTGTTGATTTATCTTTCCCCTCTCCTAGCTGTCATCAAAAGAAACTGATGATTTTCTGTTTAGAAGAACCGTCCCTTTTTCTAATCTGATTTGCTTTTAAGCTACACCTTTGCTTACTGTCTAAGACTGCTGTGTAATGGCTACTTTTGGTTCCCTCCACTAGCTGACATTTACTGGTGACCGTATCTGCATCTTGCTGGTTTGAATGCTCTTCTCAGTTCAAGAATGTCCTTCTTTGGAGTCACGTGATGCCTCTGAAGAAGTAGCAGCTCTTCAACTCTGCTCCTGCTCACCATATTTATAATTTAATATTCTTCACTACCTAAGCACTTTTACTCAGTGCTGTTTCTGTCTAGTACACTGGTGGAATTGCTTCAGTCTCCAGTTCCGCATTTTTCAACCAATTTATTACCGAAAATGGATGCATATATGGGGCAAGCCTTACCATGCCACTCTCCACCTCAGATGCCTAACAAGGGCTCCAAAAAAGTCAAGGCCCACAGTCCCACTCCCAGCTGCTCCACTATCCCCATTCTGGAGCCTATACCTCTCTCAGAGAAGTTTTTGTTGGAGTTGCAAACCCTTAAGGAACATCTTAATGAGCTTACCTCCAAGCTTAAATCCATCCAGCAAGATCTTGGGGAGATGGGCAGAAGGGTCAGTGATGTAGAAGTCTGTACCACTTCATTAGAGAAGTGGCATGACTGGACAAACCCAGATATAATCTCTTTAAGGCAAAAACATAATAAAATGGAGACCAAACTAGAGGATTTGGAAGGAAGGAGTAGAAGAAATAATTTGGTGTTTTTTGGTATACCTGAAGATGTAGAGGGGGCCATTCTGATCCTGTTCACCCAGAAACTTCTGGAAAAGGTGGTTGGGCCATCCCCAAATGGTCCTGGATACATTGTGGAATGTGCACATTGATCTTAGCACCCTAGACCACCTATAGGCTCCCCTCTCTGACCTTTCATACTAAACTTGTTGAATTTTTTTAGATAAGCAGCATATCTTGCAGAAGTTAAGAGACCTGACTGAGATAACCTGGGAGGGCACAAGGCTTTGTATTGCTCAGAACCTATCAGTCACTATTTGTCAAAAACAAGCTGCCTTCTGCCCGCTGGTAACAAAGCTCATACCTGCTGGTATTAAGTTCCGCGTCCTTTACCCAGCCAGGTTGCAGGTTCTTATTCAAGGATTCTGGCATTCTTTTGACACTAGGGAGCAGACGGCTAAAGAACTTAAACAGCTCCTCCCTGACCTTTTCAGGGCTGGTTGAGTCTTTTCTACTACTACAGTGTCACAGCAGAATCCATAGAGAGCTTGCTATAACTTGTTACTATTTTCTATTTGTCTTCAGACCTGATTAAGAAACTTTATGTGCACCAGTATATCGCTCACCTGTTGTTACAGCTACTTATGCTCAGTAGAATTTAGCCCCTTTGTCCCAGCACCTAATACTGTGTACTCCAGCTCTAAGTCTACCCACTTTTCATGGTCAACCTATGATATATTCCATTCTACTTAGGGTAGGGCATAAAACTCATTGGTTGTCGGGGGAGATTTTGGGCTTGATCTTCATTCTACAAAGCCCTGGACTTTTGATTTGGATTCTTGCTTCGACTTACGATTCTCCTCTGAGTCAGGTTCCTGCACCGATTTGATTCTCTGACCTACGATCTTGCACCACTTCAGGTCTCTGTGCTGATATGATGTTTCGATCCATGATGCTGCATCACACCATTCTGTTTTGGACCTATGATTTGCCCCGCTTTGATTTCCTGGTTGTGGTTGGGATTGTGGAAGGTGCCAGGTTGCTGTTAGTTATTCTTTTGCCTGGCATTGTTCATCTGTTGTTTTTTCTTTCACCTGTTTGCACTCCAACCTCTGAATTGTCTCTGAAGTTGGTTTCAGCTGTACTTACTAATGCTGGAGTGTTATTGTAGTCATCCCTGCTGTTTGGACTTAACCAGAAGGAGACTCCAGCATCAAAGTGGCTTTTACTGGGGATTCTGTTTTTTGTGGAATTTCACTGGGAATCTCCTTATTTTTTATTGACTCTCCTTGGGTCCACTTTATGGTGCTGGATGGACAGCTTGGCACTTTGTAGTATGGACATGCAGAACAATGTGCATTGTTGCTCAACTGCCCTGTCTGTGACTTTCTTGCACCTATGATAGGGACAAGAAGTGACTCTATTATTTTGTTTTTCTTAATACTCTGCTAATACCAGGGCTTTGCATATTATAACTGACCTGGATTTATTGATGTTATCTGACACTTCCAATGGCTATCATTTTTAATGTGGTACATTAGTATATTCATGGTTACTGTTTTGCTTAGGTAGCTTGGTTAATTTTGGAATTAGTTAGATAGGCTCTGCCGGGTTAAGATAGTGTTGTTTGTTTACAGAGGTGGGTGGGGGTAAAGTGGTTGGGTGGGAATGCTGCTGGAAAAAGACAGTCTCACGAGCCGACAAAGTGGTTGGGTGTCAGGTATTGTATATACAGTGGGGGTTCCTTTTTCCCTCAGGATCAAGTTGTTATATCTCCTTGGTTCCTAGGGTTGTGGCTAGGGGTCTTAGGGTCATTTTGGCAGTTGTCTTCTCCCATTAATGAGGGCATTTGATCTTAAGTTTCACCTTTTGGCACCCAAAACCCTTGAGGGAAGATATAAATTGGAACCTGGGGTTCAGAGACATGTTTTATAACCCCCACATGCATTGTATTTGAGGTTTATGTTTGTGGGTTTAGAAAGCTAGGGGATATGTTTGGACCTACTTGTTGGGGATGGGGAGGGTTTTTTTGTTTCAGGGATTAATGTCGGGTAAGGCAGATGGGAGGGGAAAGGGGTGGGGACTCAGGCAAGACTAGATGGAAATTCTTGCTTTTTACCTTATCTGTTAGATGCAATATTGGGTGGGTTTGGGAGGAGAGGTATACTTATTATGAGACTCATATATCTTGTTCCTACAAGTAAACAGTACTCTTTTTACCAACTTGTGGGTAATGGCAATTGCTTATAGTTTTTGTTCTTGGAATATAAAGGGTGCTCAATCTCCTACCAAAAGGGCCAAGGTTTTACTTCACCTACAAAAATTGCAGGTGGATGTTGCTTTTCTACAGGAAACCCATCTGCTCCCATCCAAGGTTTCCCTTGTTAGGTGTTCCTGGGTGGGGCAGGCTTTCGGGTGGGTTCTGACACCTGCAAGAGGGGTGTTGCTATCCCGGTGGCCAGAAGGGTACCATTTTATCTGCTTCAGGAGGTGGTGGACACTCAAGGCTGGTTTTGCATCCTATGGGCCTTGCTTGGCCATCTGGAGATCATTCTGGGATTTATTTATGGACCCACTATGGATGATCCTAAATTCTTTACCACTCTTATGTCCATGCTGGCTCCCTGGGCCTCTCTTCCTATAGTTCTCATGGGGGGTTGGAACATTGTTTTCTGCAACAACCTTGACAGGATGTGTAGACACCATCAACCTCTATCTTCAGGGCAAATGGCTCTTCAGGAGCTCATGAACTCCTTGGGCTTAGTTGATCCCTGGAAGGCATTGCATCCCAGTCTTTGGGAGTACTCCTTTCATTCTATCCCTCATAATTCCTTCTCCAGGATCGATTACATTTCGCTGGGGGTTTAGCACCTTTCTGGAATCATTTCATGTCTTTATGCTGCTAAAGTTATTTCTGACCATCACCCCACTCTCCTTCACTTGTGTCTTTGTTCATCTTAAGAGTGAGATAAAGTGTGGTGATTCAATAATCGGTTGCTTAAATTTACAAATCTGATGGAGCATATCCAACATTTTATGTTTACTTTCTCAGAGATCAACTGTCCCTCTATGGCCAAACCTGATTTACTATGGGGGCTCTGAAATGTACCCTCCGGGAAGAGCTAATATGCTTGGCCTCCAAATGCAAAAAGATGGTTTTGAGGGCATTGGCCTCCTTGCTAGATCATATTAGGTCCTTGAAGGGGCACATTTCCTTGACTTCATCTCTGCGAGATTGGGAACATTTGGAATGACTCATGTCCGAGTATAACACCTTACTGGGAGAGAAGGCAGAGCATTTATTATTGTGTTCTAAAGCAAAATATTTCGACCAGGGTGAGAAGGCCTGGAAACTCCTGGCTCTCCGCTTACATTCCTAAGCTATGGATAGGATAGTTTCTTCTATTCATACTGACTCTGGCCAGCTTCTTACTTCTCATTGAGATGTAGCAGCTTATTTTCAGGCCTACTATCAAAAATTATATGCTCCGCCTTCTTCCTCTTTCTGCCCTACTGAATTGGAGGCTTTCTTTCAAGGCTTTGACTTACCCTATTTGGCTGAATCACATTCGGACAAACTGCAAGCCCCTTTATCCATAACTGAAGTTCATAATGCTACTGACTCTCTGGCCTCAGGTAAATCCCTGAGCCTGAATGGCTATACCCTTAATTTTTATAAAAAGTTCAAAATTCTGTTGGCCCCCATACTACTAAATACTTTTAACTATATTTTTAACAAAGGCCTCTTGGACCCCTCTCTCACCGAGACCATTATTGTGGTGTTACAGAAACCTGGTAAGGACCCCTTGCTGGTTTCAAGTTATAAGCCAATATCTCTCCTCAATGTTGACCTTAAAATCCTTGCTAACATATTGGCTCGTAGGTAAAGCCAGGTATGGGGCTCCCTCATAAGTAGGGAACAAGTGGGTTGTGTGCCCTGACTGCTTTCTGCCGATCATCTGTGCAAACTTCCCCCACCTCATCTCTGCATTCAGGGATTCCCTTACCCCAGCAATTTTGGCATCCCTGGATGCAGAGAAAGTGTTCGATAGTTACCCAAATGCCACATCCCACTGACTTTTATTCAGTGGGTCAAGGTGCTCTACTCCCATCCCTCTGCTCATATACTTTGTAATGGAGTCCTTTTGGAAAAAATGTCCCTTTACAGCAAGGCACCAGAAAAGGCTGTCTGATTTTGCTCTTCTTGTTCAATCTGTTTTTAGATCCTCTGATCAGGAAACTTTATGCCTCCCCACAGGTTCTGGGTATCCCTCTAGCAACAGTTCTTAGACTTTGTGACAGTGAACCTCCCCAAATCCATGGAAAAGATTTTGAGCCTCCCCCCAAAAACTGAAATAATCTTGGGCCTCCCCGCCAAAAAAATAACATACTATACTTTACGAGTACACCATGAATAAATTGAAACCCCTTTGAGTATTAGGCTCACATTCAGTTCTTTCATTCAGTTCTTTGTCGTATACTGACATGGAACCTTTGAAAAAGAGCTCTTGTGCTCAAAGGAGTTATCTGAATAACAAATAAATAAAATAAAAAATATTATTATTCAGCTTATTGTAACCCCCTCCACAGGCCAGCCTACTTGCTCCACTATTTTCATTCTTGAACCATTGTTACCCCTTTTTGCAGTACCTTCATGGGTCAGACTACTTTTTCTGTTTCCTCTCTATATGAATTAACCTTCCTACATACTTTGCCTCTCCCCCTCCTTCCCTGCTCCTAAGCAACTTCTCTGGGATTACTTTGCTCCTTGCTACTATTGCTCTTAGAACTTCTATGCCCAACCCTTGTATTTGGGCTGTTCTGCCATCAGGCTACAACTTGATCAATTACCACCTCTCATTATTAGTTTATTGTTCATATTTTTTTGCACTATTGTTCATTGTATATTTCTTGATTGTTTTGCAGTTACCTTTTGAAATGTATTCACTACCAACCCTTCCCCAGGTACACCTGAAATGAGCCTTGGCTCATTCATCTTCCCTTGTCACCTATTAGTAAATAAATAAATAAAATTCACCTACTATTATCATCTTCTTTCAGTTTGCTTCATCTCTTCACACAAAATACATAAAACTCAAAATTTAAATACAGTACTTTTTCAGACTTGCTTGAGCATCCCCCAGAACAGGTTGGGGCCTCCCAAGGGAGGCTGGCCTCACCATTTGAGAACCCCTGCTCTAGGGCCACATCAATACAAACTCTCAATCTTTGTGGATGACATCCTGTTACATGATATCTTTGCCCTCCGCTCTGGATGTCATTACTCAATTTGGCCTCATCTCTAACTTCAAATTGAATCTGGCAAAAACAGAAGTGATGCCACTTAATGGAGCGACCCTGTAGGTGGATGTAGAGCACCTGGGTTTTGTTTGGATTTGGGATAAGTTGAAATACTTGGGTACCTATATAAGTGTTTCGCTCACCGGGATAAAGCAGTACAATCTGGACTCAGTGGTGGCCCAAATTAAAACAGACTTGGAGTGCTGGTCTTTGTTGCCTATTGAATATTACAGTAATGAATGTGCTTCTCCACTTTTTGTATCCACTCCAGATGTTTAACTATGCTCAGCTGCAATCCTGGTTTACCCAAGTAAACAGCGTAATCTCCTCCTTTCTGTGACAGGGCAAAACTCCCTGAAGAGCCTTATACAAACTGATGTGTGCTAAAGAGAGGGGTGGTCTACAAGCTCCTAACCTTTTCCTATATTATCTAACTACCCACTGTACCAGATTTTTTCAGTGGCTCAGCCTAAAATCTGAGGATAGTGCCAGGCCCTATGTTTCACAATGGCTGGATATAGAGTGATCTCAATGCTCACAACTTGGTCTTTATTTCCGAGCACTTCTCTTCATTTCCCATAAGAAACTTCCTCAATTATTGAAGGGTACTCCTTTAGAAGCATCCCTTCAAGTTCACCTGCAGTTATGCTCCCTAGCTGAGGTTCAACCATATAGAGACATTATGCAGCCCTTGCTAGGGAAACCAAATTTAAAAATTGCCAGACAGCTGCTGACCAAGACTTTTTCGCCTTATACTGAAGTGGACACAGTTGATGATCTCCAGAGAGACCTGAAACTTCTCAATTTTCAAGAGGCTCAAGAACAATACCACTGGCCTGTCTCATCGTGTTTCAAATATTACCAGCTGACTCGTATGCTTTTACATCACTTTGGTACCAGCCCATGGAGTAACATATATGGGACTCGGGTCCTAACCCAGGCTTTAGATGTACCCAACTCTCATATTATTTCTCATTACTATCATAGATTGCATGAACTTATAGTTCATAAAGAAAGCCCAATGTTTTAATTCTGGGATCAGGCTCTACCTGAGAACAGTTTTTCCCACAATTGGCCTCATATTTGGAAACATTTGTATAAGTGTATACAACGGGACAGATACCATTTTTATGCAGTTTCAAGTCCTACATAATCCCTATTATAGCCCAGCTAAATTGCATAGAATGCTCAAACTTCCCTCAGATATCTGTTCTAGATGCAATAAGAAACCTGGCACATTATTCCATATCCTCTGGTACTGTGAAAAAGTCATTCCCTTTTGGGAATCTATACAGTTACGTCTGGCCTCCATGCTTGGGCTGACTGATGCGTTCTTCCCCGAGATATGCTTATTCAGGGAATATGAGGATAAGCTGATTGGTTATCAAAGTAACATATGGCTTTAATTTCAGCCTGCACCAAAAAGGTCATCCTCAGACACTGGCTTGATCAGAACACTCCTCAGTTTATCAAATAGTACAGGGAAATACTTTTTGCTATACAAGCTGAATGGCTTGTAGCTAGTACGACAGATAGTTTCATTAGATATAAGAAAATATGGGAACCACTGTACTGTATGCTCTTTTAACTATTTGAACTTTTTTTTAATTGTATCCCACAGGCTCAGTTCTGTTCTGGTGGCACCCTTTTTTGTTGAATGGTACTATAGTACTCTGTTTTTCACAGTGTATAAACACAAGATTGTTGAGTATATTTTTAGATGGGTTCTCAAATACTTGTGATCACCATCATACCTATTTTTCCCGGTATTTATAGGCACTGTTACCTCCAGTGGAGGGAGGGAGGAGGGGTTGGGTGGGTGGGGGAGAATGTTTTGTTTCAACATAAAATGATATGGGTATTTGAGTTACTGTACTTGTTCTGTTACCTTTATATACTACAGCGTGTTCCTTCTTGGTATGTTGTTGGTATTTACCTTAAGGAGTTTCCCTCATTTTTTGTATTCCTGTTGTTATCAATAACCTTTTTCAATCTGAAAAAAGAATGTCCTTTGAATAATTTTAAACAGCTTCTTAAAATTTATTTTTATTAGGTCCTTGGTTTTATTATTTTATGTTGTTTATTTTGAGTTATATATTGGGCCAAGACAACAGAAATAATTTGATCTTTGCGATTTGACTTTTCTTATTTATTTATGTCTTCAGTTCAAGTGTGTTGCCCATAAACATTTCCCTGATTTTCACATTGCACAGGACCAGTGGTAAAGTATATGGCCCTGATCTTCCCCTATACAGAAGATCTAAGTTGCTTTGTAAGTAAAAAGTTTAAGGTAGAGAAGGGAAATTATTTAAAAAATGTTCACTTTCCACTTCAGGATAATCTGCAGAAAAATCCAACAGTCAATATGGGATGTGACATGGGTGAGAGTGAGATAGTAGAAATATCTCCTTGAGCTGTCATTGAACTCTTGATATCCCACAAGTGGCGAAGCCACGCATGGCATATAAAGAGTTCAGTGACACAGAGTGTAGAATTCTACTATCTCACTCTCTCACATGTCTTATTTGATTTCTACAACGTGAGTGGGTCTTGTCCCAAGGTCTCATCTTTTTTCAGGGTTTCTGCAATTTTTTTCTGATGTTTTTGTTACTAGAACTTAAGTGTTTTTTTTTCAGCAGCCTGTGAGATGAGACAGTGTGGGAATATTGACACCACCAGTCTGGTTTCCATGGCATTATTCAAATGAGTTCAGGCCCATGGGGTTTCCATGACATTATTTAAATGCGCTCATCATTCACTATACAGGAGTTTTTTTTTTTCTGATTGGCTGTTGTGCTTTGTGTGGGTGCAGCATTCAGAAGTTTGTTATGTGCATACACTGCATCATTAATGAGTGAGCAGCATGGTGAAAGGATGTGCTAGTAGCGGCCTTGCTCTTTAGAATTCCATTCCACAAATTTCAGCCTGGGAGGAGCTCCTGAATTCTGGGATATTATTACTGTAGTGTCTGTCGGAGGCAGGCTTCTGGTTTTGGTACAGACCTTCTCTTTTGATCCAGGGGTGTCTTTCTTGCAGCTGGGGAATCTTCTGCTGGATAATTGTTGCTGACATCTCTTTTTCAGACTGATTACCTGAACTCTGAGTAGAGGGCACAGTTTTTTTAAGCAATGTTTTGATTTTTTTTTTTTATTTAATTTTGGGATGGAAATTTTGGGGATCTTTATTCTGCCAGTCAGTGGATGACAACAGTCGGGACAGACTAGGTTGTTGGTGGCTTCTGATTTTATTTTCTTCTCCTCTGAGAATTACTATTTTTCTTTTTTCATGGAATAATCATACCTTTAGTTCTGTAATGAAGGTACTGGCAATATTTTTCAAGGAACAAATTGTTTTACTAATATTCTCAGGGGCACATATACTGAAGACATGAATTATTGATTTCACTTTGGTAAATGTGTTTTCAGCAATTTATTATTCAGAGACATGTTAGGACTGCATATACTGGCACTTTTTAAACATTTAAATCATACAGTATATGAAATTGGTAGTAAATCTTATACTTTACAATACTTAGTTGTGAATGAGCTTGGTACATGCAGCAGAGCTTGGTTTGATTCCCATAACCTTCTCTTAACCTCCCTAGCCCTCCTAGGTTGCCCCTGAAAATAGGCTCTTGTGTCTTCTTGGTCTTAGTTTACCAAAAAGGTTTTAGTTTACCAAAAGAATAAGCCTACTGTAAGTGTGAACTTCACAGAAAATGAGGCAGCATTTATTTTCTGAAGTATAGTTTCTTTTTAGGGCTGTGGGCAGAGCCTACAGCCCTTCTGTCATCGATCAGACAATAGCTCTAAAATGACTTTTCATGGAACTCCCCTTTTAGACTTTTGGAAGTATTTCTCCACAGCTGAAAGTAGTGCATTCCCCCTCTGATTTTTGCCATTTACTGCTGTATGTTAAAGGCATCTAAAGGGAGGGGGATGCTGCTGTATTGTGCCTCAGAACTTCTCAAAATATTAACAAAAAAAACAACTTTTTAAACTACTGTTTCTATCATCTATCCAGCTCGGTGTAATAGATGTATTCTATTTCTTTCAGCAGTCTTGGGGTTAACTCATTATATGATGCCTTTAGTCTACAGTGTCAGATTACAGACAGTAGACCTACAGTCTGTGAGCTATTTCATTCCTATGGGCACACATACGAACTGCAGGGTGGGGGGGTGCTGTTGCCCCATCCCTTTTTTGGGCATGAAGGATCTTGCCCTTTAAACAAACAAACAAAAAAAGTAGGCATAAACTAGCGTGACAGAGTTAATTAAGTCCAGCTGCCCTGGCACACATAGAACAAAAGAGGTGCTTCGTACTTGTTTGCTGTTTCTGGAATTAGAAGTGTCAAGTGGAAAGTGCTTTTAAGTGTGAGTGTGTGTGTGTGTTAGTGTGTATGTAATAAAATCTACCAGATAGTCATCAGTGCACCAGTGCCACTTGTTGCATATTGTGTGACTCCCCCAAAAAGTGAGTCATCTGTCATCTTCCTCCCTGTGCTTGCTCAGTGGAGTATAAGCTTTGGCTCAGTGGGCAGGGCATTCTGTTACATCATGTGGAAAAAATTTAAAAAAAAACCCTGAAGGAAAAAAGTACTGTGTCAGAGAG
Source organism: Neoceratodus forsteri (assembly GCA_016271365.2). Lineage (NCBI taxonomy): Eukaryota > Metazoa > Chordata > Ceratodontiformes > Ceratodontidae > Neoceratodus > Neoceratodus forsteri. The sequence continues at coordinate 537,419,173 of CM057458.1, forward strand.
GGTTAGGCCAGGCAGGGTCTGAATCTGTGTGGGTAGCAGCAGTGCCTCCAGCATCGCCCTTAGCATAGGTAGTGTGTGAAATATAAATTTTGTGTGTATGTGTGAAATAAAATCTGTCAGATAGTCATCAATGCGCCACTGCTACTTCTTGCATACTGTCTGTGTGACCCCCCTCCACAAGTATCAGTCAACTGCCACCAGGGAAGTACAGCCATAGGTCTTTCAAATTTTCAATGGCAACTGTTTATGGAAACTCATTTCTATCTGGTTTCTGGTGCTCTGAGAAGTGCTGCCAGTGCACTGCTAAGTTCACGACTCATGTCACATCACAACGAATCACGTTCTTCACAGTCATTACAAAGCACACTGCTTTAACTTTTTTAGTGCAGTGCTGTTTTTGTTTATTTAATCTTCAATTTTATCATGAATCAGGACACCAAATTATCATGTCACGTCACTCATGAGCCTTGGTCCAGTACAATACTTCTGTTAGTGTTCACGTTCTGTAGGATGCCCTACTAGCAGATGGAGCTGAATCTTTGTCCTCACAAGTCTGCTGTAATTAATCCAGCAGATATAATCTCAGAGCAAACATTGTCATGTCATGACAAATCACATTCATGGTTGTCATGAATCACGTCACAACAAATCACGTTCACAGTCATCACGAATCACACCACTTCAACTTTTTTGCTGCAACTCTGTTTTTTTGTTTTTCTAATCTTTGGTTTCATCATGAATCAGGACACCCAGTTAACATGTCACATCACTTATGAGTCTTGGTCCAGTATGATGCTTGTGTTAGTGTTCACATTCTGCAAGATGCCCTATCTGTTGTGTTCCGTACTGAGAGTCATTGCTGAACATAATTGGTGACATGCATTACAAACACATTGTTCCCTTCTACAAAAAGTCATACTCAGGAGCCTGTTTTTGGATCATATCATCATCATCCTGGGGGTAGATGGAAGGTGCAGCCAGTACATTTTTTTTTCAATTGTTTAACCAGGTGAGACACACTAACCCGAAAGCTTTTTTACAGGTGCAGCCCGGGAGCACAGGGAAGTTAAGTGACTTGCTCAGGGTCACACAGTATATGCAAGTGGGGGCTGTAGGATTCAAACCCAGGTCTCCAGATTTGCAGCTCAGAGTCTTAAACCACTGCGCTATACATGACATGATTGTACTGGTAGCAACTGTGGCAGACAAGTCCCTGATCTCACACACAGTCACTTTCTCATTCTGAGGAGATCATTTAGCTAAATGTGCCTTAACTATATTGATTAAAATTGAAAAATGTTGCTTAGCTCTGTTTTTCACTCTGATAGTAGTGGTAGTAGCAATAGTGAAGTGGTGACTTTCAGACTGCCTGGTGCTCTGTCTTTTTTTACTATGTTGCTTCACATCATGCTCCATACCAAAAGCCGTTGCTAAACAAAAGTGGTGCCAATATAGTCCCTTCTACAAAAGTCAGGCTCTGGATACTGGTAGCAAAAAAATAGAGATCTGGGACATGCCTGCCTTTGGGCCAAATCATCACCATCCTCCAGTAGGCACATCCACAGTCACATTATTCACTCCTCATCTCATTTCAACACTCATGCTGTTTAATACTACTAAGGGGCTAGCAGGGTATTGTTTGGGGCTGTTGGAATTTTGAAATCTGTTTTGGTAGCTATAAGTGGGCTCATTTGTTTGATTCACTGTGTGGCAGGCTGCATTTGTAGAGGCCTATTTCTTCTGTTTTAAAACATAATTGGTGTAATTTAACTGGGTCTGTTTCTTTGAATTGGAAACCTATATCTTCTAATTCCAAGCCTATTTTGATGTGTTGTTGGTGAAGCTGTTTGAATTGGAGTCCTGTTTCTTTGGGTAGCAAACCTATTTTGGGGGCTTTGAGTAGAATTATGATTCACTGTTGCTGGCTTCACTAGCTGCAAAGTTTGAGTGCAGAGTGGGGGAAGGGTGCTAATGGTCTGGCCAGGTCTCACTCAGTAGGGAGGCAGAGCTGAATAAGGTGTGGAGTCAGTGCTTTGGCTTCTCAGAAGGAACTAGAAGGGGGACAGGAGCAGATCTACAGTACAGTAGCTTCTTGTTTTACATTGTTTCTCGTGAATTCTACTTGGTAGAATGTTATTTATTTTCTTTCTTACTACTAAGGGGCTAGCAGGGTACTGTTTGGGGCTGTTGGAATTTTGAAACCTGTTTTGGAAGCTATAAGTGGGCTTATTTGTTTGATTCACTCTGTGGCAGGCTGCATTTGTAGAGGCCTATATCTTCTGTTTTAAAACATAATTGGTGTAATTTAACTGGGTCTGTTTCTTTGAATTGGAGACCTATATCTTCTAATTCCAAGCCTATTTTGATGTGTTGTTGGTGAAGCTGTTTGAATTGGAGTCCTGTTTCTTTGGGTAGCAAACCTATTTTGGGGGCTTTGAGTAGAATTGTGATTCATTGTTGCTGGCTTCACTAGCTGCAAAGTTTGAGTGCAGAGTGGGGGAAGGGTGCTAATGGTCTGACCAGAGGCCTCAGCTACCTGATTGTTTCTGGAAGACTTGGCTGGTCCCACTCCAAACCCCTCACCCCACCCACCCATGTCCATTGTTCCTTTATACCAGGGGTTCTGACATCACTTCCTCAAACAGGCAAAGGAAATGCACCTGTCATAGCAGAAGCAGACATCCAGGAAAGGAACAGCAGCAAGTGAAGAGGTGACTGCACTCTCAGTGGAAGAGAAATAAATGCAAATCTAGGAGCTTTCATTATTACTTCTTCGCATTGATATTGCATTGGGGAAAGGAGGAGTAGGAGTTGGAAGAAGGTTGTGCAATGGCTACTTAAAGTCTCGTTTTGAGTGTGGATAGGAAGGATAGGAATATAAAAAGCAGTTGCTCAATATATCTAAACGTGTGCAACAAAGGAGGTAAGGGAAATAAAGAAAATGTTTTGCACTGATAGAGGGGGAGAGGGGAGACTTGGGGGAGTGTTTGGTATCCTGCATCTGGAAGGGTGGGGGTCATTGGTGGGCAACAACAGCAATGGGTAGGGTGGTAGGCTGCAACAACTGCAGTGCACCAATCTTTCTAAAAATTGCCTGGAGTGTGGGAGGATGTTTAGTGTGCAACCACAGAGAAAACTTAGAAAGGAGATTGAGGGTCTGCAGGAGGAACTAAGACAGGCAAGGCAGATTGGGGGGGTTTAGCCCAATACTGGAGGAGGAAGAAGGGAGATGAGGAGGGCACTAAGCCAACAGTGGTGAGGAGAGGGTCAGAAGAAGGAAGCAGAGACAAAGGGGCCCAGGCCAGGAAGAATGATTGCCAGGGAAACCAGGTCAGGAGACAAAAGACAAATGGAAGGAGTAGATAGGGACTTGTGAGGGGAGGCAAAGAAGTGGCAAAAGTCATGGAGTGGAAAGGAGAGAACAGGTTACTATGAAGAGAGAGGGAGTGGGCATTTGTGAAGGGTCTTCAGAAAACAGCTGTGCACTGCTAGAGAGGAAGAAAGTGGAGTCGGGAAATGATGAAATTAGAGGAGTAATTGATAAATGCCTGGACCAAACTGGAGCAGGAGGAAGTTCTGCTGGGAGAATTTCAAAAAGGGTAAAAGGGAGAAATAATGTGCAGAAGGAAGAAGAGGAGCTGGAAATGAAAGAGGGAGATGAATGGAAGCAAGTAGGGAGTAAGAGGGCTGGAATCTTAGTGCGGGGGGACTCAATACGAAGAGGAGTTAGGTGGGGTAGCAAGGGGGAGAGGCATAGTGGCATTTGGGTGGAGGCCATGCCAGGAATGACAGCGGAAAGGGTGGGACAGTCTGTTCTGAAATATGCTAGAAGGGGTAGGGACAAGCCTCATTTAATTATACATCTTGAGACAAACGACCTGGCTGACAAGACAGTAGATATAGTCCAGAGGAGGTCTGAGGAACTAGCACAATTATGTGAGGGGGCAGGAAGATCAGTAACTTTTTCAGAGATACTTCCAGTGCCAAAGGCAAGCACAACAAGAAAGCTGAGAATAGAGGAATTTAATGGATGGCTAAGAACCTGGTGTTGTGCTAAACGGTATGGGCTGTTGGGGGGTGGGGAGGGACCTGGGAGGACAGTAGTCTGTATGCCAAGGACAGACTACACTTGAGTGAGGAGGGAAAGAAAGTGTTGAAACAGAGGATGGAGGAGTATATAGAGGAAGTTGGGAATTTAAACTAGGAGTGGGGGGTGGCAGTTGGGGAAGAGATATGCAGAGACCACAGGTTGGGAAACCATATGAGCTAACCCCCCATAACAGTGACAAAGGACAAATGGCAAGTACTATTGGTGATGCTAGGAAAGGAGGGCAGGATGGGGGGGTGGAAGGTGGTTACCCTTAATGCTAGGAGCCTTGGGAGGAAAACTGCAGAGTTACAGGTTCTCATGGCAGAGGGAGAGGTGGACATTGAAGCCATCATGGAAACATGGGCCACCCAATACTATGACTGGGACCTGTCTGCACCAGGGTACAGGTTATTTCGTGGGGACAGGGTGATTGGGAAAGGAGGGGGGGTGGCACTATATGTGAAGGAAGGACTGAAGTGTGTAAGGGAGGAAGGGGAGGAGGGTAGTACAGAGTCACTTTGGATGCAAATCCAGGATTCCAAAAATAGGATTCTTAGAATGGAGTGGAGTACAGGCCACCATCTCAGATGGAGGAGTTAGACAGGAAACTAGCGGGACAGATCAGGAGAACCTGTGAGAAGGGTAGTGTGGTGATTGTGGGGGACTTCAACATGCCAGGAGTGGACTGGAGCACCCCAAAACCAGGAACAGAAGGAGTAGGTACTGCTGGATGCCTTCCAGGACAGCTTCCTGCTGCAATGGTCAGTGAACCAACCAGGTTAGGGAATACCCTTGACCTTGTGCTGGCAAATGGGGACTTTTGAGAGAACTTACAGTGGAGGAACCGCTGTCAGGGAGTGACCACCACTCAGTATGGCTCACGTTGGATATGGGCAAGGAAGGAGTGGAATCTGGCACAAGAGTGCTGGACTTTAGGAGGGCCGACTTTGGGAGGATGGGGGGAAGTGGTAAAAGGGTACCTGGCCAGAATTCAGTCTAGTATGGACACTAACCAGAGGTGGCAGCTCATAAAGCTGGGGATAGCGGAGGCGACCAAAACCTGCTGCAAAGCCCAGAGCAAGAAGGCTAGGGCTAAGAAACCAAGCTGGTTGAGCAAGGAGGTCATGGAAAAGGTAAGGAGGAAAAGAGCTGCCTTTAGGAAGTACAAGAAAATAGGGAGGGGGAGGACAGAGAGGAGTACTTGACAGAATCGAAGGAGGTGACAAGGGCAGTAAGGGGAGCCAAAGCATCTACAGAACTCAGGCTGGCACAAGGCATTAAGAAGGGGAAGAATGACTTATTTAAGTACATCAGGGAGAAAAGGAGCTGTAAGGACCACATAGTAAGGATTAGGAAGGAGGGGGGTTGGGTGGAAGCAGGTTACGATAAGGCGGAAGCACTAAATGAGTACTTCTGCTCAGTATTTACTAAAGAGAAGAGGGGGGTGACACCCAAGGTGGGAGAAATGGCAGAAGCAGGGGGGAAGTGGTGACAGATGGGGAAATCATGGAGGGCAGAGTTCGAGAGGGTTTGAAGGCACTGAGGGTGGACAAGGCACCAGGCCCAGATGGCATCCACCCCAGGGTACTGAAGGAGCTGGCAGAGGTCCTTGCAGGACCTTTGGCAGACCTATTTAATGCTTCACTCACATTCTAGGTGTGTACCTCAGACTGGAGGATGGCTCATGTGGTGCCCTCCACAAGAGTGGCCCCAAGGATGAACCGGGAAACTACAGACCAGTGAGCCTCACATCCATCATGGGTAAGCTAATGGAGACTATCCTGAAGGAGAGGCTGGTGGCCCTCCTAGAGTCCAAAGGACTACAGGACAGCAGACAGCATGGCTTCATACATGGCAGATCCTGCCAAACCAATCTGGTCGAGTTCTATGACTGGGTAACTAGGCAACTGGACAGGGGCCATACAGTGGATGTCCTGTATCTGGACTTCAGTAAGGCATTTGACTCAGTGCCACATGGAAGGCTGGGAAGGAAGTTAGTAGGCACAGGGGCGGGTGCAAAGCTGGTAAGATGGGTATGATACTGGCTGCAGAAAAAGCAACAGAGGGTGGTGGTGGGTGGGGAGCTCTCACACCCAAGGGCAGTGATGAGCGGTGTTCCACAGGGCTCTGTGTTGGGACCAGTGTTGTTTGGGATATTCATTGCAGACATATCATGGGACATCAAGAGCAAGATCAGTCTGTTTGCTGATGATACCAAGGTAGGCGCGGTGGTGGATGACCTAGGGGGATGGCAGGGGTTGCAGGATGACCTGGCAAAGCTTGAAACCTGGTCAGACACCTGGCAACTGGGCTTTAATGCCAAAAAGTGCAAGGTGCTGAATTTTGGGATGAAGAACCCAAGGAGGAGTTACCAGCTAGGAGGAGTGCAGCTAGCCCAGACAGAGGAGGAGAAGGATCTGGGTGTGCTCATTACAGGGTCAATGAACAACTCGGCACAATGTAGGAAGGCAGCTGCAAAGGCCAACAAAATGCTGGGTTGTATTGCAAGGGGTATATCCTCGAGGAGGGAGGAGGTGATTCTGCCACTGTATAGGTCATTAGTTAGACCATACCTGGAGTACTGCATGCAGTACTGGTGTCCGTATCTGAAGAGGGACATTAAGTTACTGGAGGGGGTGCAGCGCTGGGTGACAAAGATGATCAAGGGGCTGGGGGACGAGAGGAGGTTGAACATGTACTCACTGGATTAGAGGAGAGACAGGGGTGACATGATTGAAACCTTTAAATACATGAAAGGAATAAACAAGATGGGTACAGAGGGGCTGTTCAACGTAAGGGAGGGGAGGGCCACCAGGGGCCATGATATGAGACTGGAGTGAGGAAGGTTCAGGAGGGAGATGAGGAGACACTTTTTTACAGAGAGGGTGGTGGCTGGGTGGAATGCGCTACCTGCAGAAGTGGTATGCAGTAGAACAGTGGACTGCTTCAAACGAGGATGGGACAGGACAAGGGGGAGGGTTAATGAAGGGGAAAGGTGGAAGGAAGGGGCAGCTGCAGAATAAGGGGTGCTAGCTGCACATTCGAGCAGACTTGATAGACCTCTAGGCCTTTATCTGCTGGCAAATTTTGTATGTTCGTAATACTACTAAACTTTGGTTTAATTGATTTTTTCTATAGCTATGCTGATTAAAAGCTGTTTAAAATTATTTTTTTCACATACAGTTACCATAAAACCATAAAAGTTACAAAAGGTTCGGATAAGCATCCAAACCTATTTTGGCTTATCAGAACCTTTTAGAGCCTCACAACCTTTTGAGGTTCTCCAATTCCTACTTTGGATCCTGACATTGTTTTGAATTACAGGCCTGTTTTGAACCTCCCCTTTCTGGGGAATGTGTTTGAGAAGGTGGTGGCAACATAGAGGCTCATCTGTAAGGGTGTGACATCTACAAGCCTCTCTAATTGGGATTCCACTTTTGTCACGGCAGAGACTACACTAGTCGAGGTATTCATTAATCACCTCACTGCAAGGGGTAGAGGAGGTTGTTCCATTCTTTTCCTTCATGATCTCTGATAGTTGTTTGACACAGTTGACCAAGGGGTGCTTATGGAATGCCAGAGGTGCTCTCACTGATACAGTTTTGGGCTGATTTGAATCCTACCTTATCAGAAGAAAATAGCAAGTAGGGTTGTTGGAACAAGTTCGAAAAGGATTCAAACCATCCTCAAACCCTGGTGTTCGAGTTTGAATTTAGAACTAGAACACTAGAGGGTTTGGAAAAGAGTTGAGATCATGTGCTACTGCTCATTCTTCCTGGCACTGTTGTGTGGTGCAGGGGGGCAGCCATTGTCAGCGAGGTCACACGTGCATACTTGCACTCCCCCAGTCATTGTCACCACATGACCATGGGAAGCCTCATGGGAGCATAGAAAAGAAATTAGACTGCACATTCTGGCTTAAGGACTTGGAGAAGGAGCTGCTACAGCCAGCTAGTGTGCTCAGTCTGTTGTTGTGTGTGCGAGTGGTGTGAACTTTAAATCATGGCCATATAAATTACAGTTTCTTCTTGCTACCATGCTGTGCCTGCTGACCCCCCCCAAAAAAGTTAAAGGGGGGGTGAGGCGGGGAAAGGAATGGGCACAGAGGGCCGAGGAAAGAAGAATCGGTGGGAAGTCAGAACTGGGAACAGGGAAGGAGGGAACAATTTTAGGACTCAGGAAGGACAAGCAAGAGAATTACCTGGGCTAGTAGAGAAGGGGAACAAAATAAGAGAAATAACAAATTACAGAAGGATTAACTTCTTGCTGAAGTTATGCTCAGTCTGCAGCTCTATAGTTGTTTAATAAATCCAGAATTTCCTACTAAAATAATTCATGAAATATATTTCCCTATTGGGAGTACAGGCACAAGAAATAAATATTTTTCACTGTGTTCTGTGACTGTGTGAGTGACGCTGTCTCTCCTGTGGCCAGCCCATCACCCAGCTGCTGTGCTGTGTGCCCTTTGATTGCACTGCACCACCTTCAAGGTCAGTTTACTGACCTATAAGGCCCTACACAGACAGGGTCCAGGCGACCCGCAAGAGCTCCTGGTTCCTTACTGCCCCCTCCGACCTCTTAACTCAGCTGACGGGAGGTTGCTAGAGGTTAGCAGGGTACAACTGAAAACATCAGGAGCGCGCGCTTTTATGTATGTGGCCCCTACCCTGTGGAACTCTCTATCTCATCGTATTCGAACGTGCCAGACCATGGAGAGCTTTAAGAAGGCCTTAAAGCTGTATTTATTTCATCTTGCCTTCAGGAATTTTTTTTTTTTAATTTAATATGCTTTATTAACTGCAGGGAAATTGAGTACACAGAGAACAACAAAACGTACAACTCCACAAAATACAGAATGTGAGAAACATGTGCGTGTACCAGATAACATCCAAAAAGTGTACTACTCAGAATAACACAGTCTGACACAATACATTTTAAATAACACCCAGCCATCCTCCCCCAAGTCAGCCTCCCTTCCTTCTCCCCACATCCCCCTTCACAACTACCCCCTCCTTCCCCTTGAGACAAGGGTCAAAGACTAAAATGAGAAAAGTACCATAAACACTCAGTACTGACCAACTAATGGACCCTCAATATGCCCTCACAAGATGGCAGCAACTTCAGTTACCCCTTAGTTTAAAGACAATCGGCCCTGACACTGTCCCCCGCCCTTTTAGGCGGGGAGGGGAATGGATAGAAAGAAGGGCCATCAGCTTACCCCACTTTCTGGAATAGGTTGGGAGCCAATTTCTGATGCTGGCAATAATTTTTTCCACTCTAAGGTTGAACAATATTTCATTCAGCCATTCTGTAAAGGAGACAACCTCTTGGTCAAGCCAATGACGCAGTACCAGCTTCTTAACCATTAGAGAAATGAGCAGAATATGGAATCTCCTCTCCTTAACAGGAATGTCAGCCACATTGCCCAATATACAAATTTCAGGTCTAAAGTATTCATGTTGCCCTATTATGGGATCAAAGTCTAGTTTGATCTTCTGCCAGAGGGATGTTACTTTGGGACATTCCCAGAGAATGTGAAGTGGGTTCCCTTCTACCCCACCACATCTTGTGCATTGGCTGGTGGAAAGCCTACCCATCTTGTTGACATGGCATGGGGTAAGATATATGTTGTGCATATGTAAAACTGCATGAGATGCAGCTTATCGTTTGACACAAACTGGCACATGTTTAACCACAGGTCATCCCAACTGATAGAGGAACTGGGGAAACAGGATGCCCAGTACTTGGATTCACCTGATGAATGTGGGAAAATGCATTCAAACAAAAAGGAAACTAATTGAGAAACTGCACGTGGTTTGTGAAGCTAGGGATATAACCTCGGAGATAAACCCCTCCTGATCTGTAGACCAGTTACCCACCCCGAACCAGGCAATTAGTAGGTGCCATACCTGAAATACTCTGAAGATACCACTTGACAGAAGGGGATCTGTCCCCCTACAAAGAGGTCAGAGACCGTTTTACCAACTAGCTCCGGAAAACTAACAAGGGACAACACTGATCCTCCTATTTGAAAGTTCCAGTTCCCACAGAGTGGCTGTGAGGTATCCAGTACATTATTATACTACATGGCCCTACACAGTTGGGCACGTGCCCTTAAAGAAATGTGTATTATAGAGTTTTTAAGGCACATGGGCAGCTTACTAGGGAGTATAAAAAAGAGACTAGATGGGGAAATACCTAGCGAGTGAAACTGTTGCAATTCAATTTGTAGCTAAATTGGGGTATAAAAGGGCTGCAAGGATGTTGCTGCCCACATAGCATATTTGGAAAGGTAACTGGCTAGGTAGTAGTTGAAGAAGTTGGGGAACTTAAGTCCTCCCAAGTGTTTTGGGGCCACTAGCTTAGTGTAAGCCTTGTGAGGTGGTTTTTTACCCTTCCAGATAAAGTTCAATACGATTGAGTGGAGTTGTTGACGCCAACTGTGGGGAAGGAAAATGTTTAGCATGTTCAGGGAATAGAATACACGGGGGAGCACATTTATTTTAACTACACTAATGCATGCCTGCAAGGACAGGGAGAGGAGATTCTATCTTTCCAGATCAAACTTAATAGAATCTACAGTTTTTTGTAGGTTGAGCCGCTGCCTTTGAGGATTTTATATGATATAGTTGTTTACCATATATTGTAATTGGACTGTACTGTGTTTTTATAGTTTTATCTTTTGTATGTTTTATCGTTTTACCTGTACAGCACTTCGATAATTTTAAATTGCGATTTAGAAATAAAGAGTATTATTATTATTATTACTACCCAGTGTGTGTGACTGTGAGAGGCCTAGTGGTCACTTGTGTCTGTGTAGTGGTATTATCCTTAAATACATGCAGAAATATATTTCCCTGTTGGGAGTACAGACATAAAAAAAATATTTTTCATTTTCACTATGTTCTTTGACTGTGTGAGTGGCTCCGTCTCCTGTGGCCAGGCCATCACCCCGCTGCTGTGCTGTGTGCCCTTTGACTGCAATGAACCCTACCTACCCAGTGTGTAACTGTGTGAGACGTCCAGTGGTAGTTGTGTGGTGGTACAATTTCATGAAATAATAATGAAACAATAATTTTTTACTCAGAGTCCGAATTACAATTCCTAACATTTCATCTTGCACGACCTGCTTTGCATATGCCTATGCCCAGCAGCCCAACCATTCTATAAGCCTTGAACCTGGGTTCCTTATCATCCTTTAGTTGTGAACTTGCAAACCTGCATATTCTCCAATTATGAGTCCACTGCAGAAACTGTGTGTGTAACTGTGTATGCAGTATACTGCTGCTATTATGGCTGACACCAACACAGATGAATCATCTGGTGCTGGTGGTGGAGCAAGCGTTGGTGGTAGTGGTAATCCTGGTGTCAGCAAAAGTAACCAAAATGTTTCCCGTAATAAAAAAACAGCAAAAGAGCAACAACAAAGTGTGGTAAAGGGGGACCTTTCAAGAAAACTTGTACAACTGCTGGTGTCACACACAGAGGCACCATAAGGTATGCCATTCACGCTGTTAAAATCCCTGTGACTAACAGTAATAATGCAAGTGACAATGACTCCCTCTCTGACTCAGACAGTATCTCTTTGTCTCAGTCTGACACTGTTGTGACTGGTGATGTGTCATCAGTTCCTCAACAAAGTGAAATGAGCACGTCTGCTGACAAAGAATCAGGTAGTGCACTTGCAAAATAAATCCACTGATACTGGCAATGAAAAAGACATACTTAGTGAATCCACCACTTCTGCATTGGCTAACAATGGTAATCCACCAAGGGCCACTGCCCATGCCCAATCTTCTAGCCCAAGGAGGATGTCCCGGGTTCTTCTCCGACAGGTGAACAAACACATACAGGTTTTATTTATCTTCCTAGCACTCGAACAAAGTCTGTCACATCTGAAGTGTGGAATCATTTCTCTGTCAGTAAAAGTGATCCATGCAGAGCAGTTTGTTCCCTGTATAAACAAAGTGTAAGCCATGGTAAAGCTCCATCATGTCTCAGCACTACAGCTCTTAAATGCCATCTGAAAAAAACACTCATCATTGCTTGATCATCCAAAACCTGTCCTCCATCTTCCAGACCACACATGTGAATGAGAAGGATCAGGATCAGGAATCTGAAATGTATACTGAATTGTCTGAACTTGATGTGAACAGAGCCACTGCCAGCCCTAGGATCACCATTACCACCAACACCCACACCATTAGCACCAGTTGCACATACAGTGATGACACTGAATGCATCAGTCCAAGTCCACCACCCCAGCATCCATCTGGCTATTGAAGAACAGTGTCTAATAAACCAGCACAGACATGTTGTAAGCAGCTAACACTTTCTCAGGCATTTGAGAGGAAGAATACTTTTACCAAAAATCATCCAAAGAGCCTTCATCTTAATCACAAAATTGGTGAATTGTTAGCTGGAGCCCTTCTCCCATACTCTTTAGTAGATCATGAGGATTTTAGGGAGCTCATGAAACTTGCAGAACCTCGTTACAATGTTCCTCACTGAAGGTACTTTTCCTATATTAAAAATACCAAACATTTATCAGACATTAAAAGTGATGGTGATGCTTGCACTTAAAACTGCAGAGGGTGGGGTTATTCATGTCACAATACATATCTGGAGCAGCAGTCAAAATATAGATTATACGTCCCTTACTACTCATTGGGTCACTTTTTCTTGTACTTCTTCAAAAACAAAGACACCCCGATAGATGACACTGCTGCATATAAAGAAGTTTGGGCAAACTCATAGAGCCACAAACATCTTGCAGGAACTAAATAAACTCTTTCACGAATGGATTTATTCTCACAGTCTAAAATGTGGCTTTATAATAAGTGACAATGGAACCAACATCTTGAAAGTAGTACAGGATGGAGGGTTTATGCATGCTTCTTGCTTTGCATATTGTTTACATTGAATTGTCATGGAGTTCCTGAGCAATGAAACACAAGTGGATTGTATGATTGCTGTTTTCAAAAAAATTGTGACTCACTTTTCACATTCAGCTAAGGCTATACGGATATTGTCAGAATTACAAGAGAAACACAAGCTGCCCCAGCAAAAGCTGTTTCCAAATGTTTCCACTTGCTGGACCTCAATTCTTTATATGCTGTAGAGTCTCTTGGAACAAAAGCAAGTTGTACGTGAATATTGCTCCAATTACATTATTGGAGATGGCATTATGCAGTCTGTGCTGCAGTGGAAATTAATGGACACAGTGTGCTGCATCGTAGCTCCTTTTGAGACAGCTACAAGGGACATGTCTTCAGAAGCTACATCTCTGAGTCAGGTTATCCCACTCATAATGCTGGTTTCACATCATCTGAGTATTCTGACTCTACAGATAGAAAAAGACAGCTCTGAAGCTCAGACATGTCAGCTGTATCACGTAACTATTGTAAAGAGAATGTCTGAGCACTTCCAAAACAATGACAGATTAGTTGCAATGATGAAATCAAAACTCTACATACTTGCAATTCTCTTGGATCCCAGGTTTAAGGCTATACATCTTCCAAAAACAGATGCTGTAGAGTACTACAAATTTCTGTTGCATGATCAGTTGCAGCACTCACAGGAGTCAAACACAGACACACACAGTAGCTTCAGGTTGTCATCTCCACAATGTGCAGGTCCATTTCACAAAGAGATACAGAACTGGAAAAGTCACCAAAAGTGAGCAGTAATTGTTTCACAGTGTCATCCACCTTTAGCAACAAGCTAAATCTGTGGCAAAACCTTCCCCAAATTTCTGCCATACCAGCTTATACTGATTCCTCTTCTGAGCATTCTCTGTCCATCATGGTAGACAGTTCTGGCAAAAACCATTTCTTCCTATTGATGCATGCCTTTTTGAACACTGGAGATCAAAAAAGGTAATATGGCCCACAGTGTATAATGAAGCCTGTAAATATCTTAGTGTTTCTGCAACAAGCAACTCTTCAAAATGCATGTTTAGTACTGCTGACAATATTGTGACAAACACCAAAAAAAGGCTGCTGCCAGAAAATGTACGCATGTTAACTTTTATTAAAGTTAATAAGGCAAGATTTCCGTATCCATAAAAGAGCATACAAGCTGATCCTGAAGTGATTGATGTTGTGGTTGCTGATGGTGAAGACAACTCAGATGGTGGTGGTTGGTAAACAGTAATACTGTGTGGGACAGGGTCTCTCTGGGCAAAAAAAGAAACTTTACAGGCTGTGATGAAATCGAAATAGGTTGGTTGTCTCTCTGCTCTCTCGATCTACTACCATGGACCATATAGTTATACCTAAAACATTGTCACCATTTCAGTGGCAAACCGCTTTGTAGCTAGGGCCTAAAGTCAGTATTTTTTTTTTCAGGAAAAGTTAACATCAGTGGGATCAGGCCCAAATCTGGCATGAAAGGGATGCTGTCAACCCTTTCTGCGTCATATTATTTCTAGTTGACATGAAAACCCATATTTTTGGATTTGCCTTCTGTAGGGGATTAATAGACTGTTCCTTAAACATCATGGCCCAGATATTCAAAAGGGTTGCGCATGGCACAACAGTGTTGCACCATGCGCAACCCACTGATGCGCCCTGGCACGATATTCAAAAGGGAAAAGTGCGTGGCACAAATCTCGATGTGCTGGAGTGCATCAGTAATGTATGCAGGCACAGGTAGTGGGGGCGTGCCCATGCATAACCTACACAGCCCGATATTCAGCCCGGGATGTGCAGAGCCATGCATGCACTACCCCTACCTGCGCCAGCACAAAGTTAAGCCAAAAAAAGAACAACTGTTGGCCACCCACAGGTGAGCTGCCGCATTGCAGGGCACAACATGGCAGCTGTCACCTGTGGGTGGCCACCAGTTCCGGCTGCACCTGGTGGCACCCCCCCATGCCCAATTGCAGGCATTTGTATAAACAAAAAAGAGTAATGTCCCATATCCCTGGTGGTCCAGTGGACCACTCTCTGTCCAATCTTGGGCATCTGTAAATAAAAAAAGTCCTATATCCCTGGTGGTCCAGTGGACCGCTCTCTGCCCGATCTCAGGCATCTGTAAATAAAAAAAGTCCTATATCCCTGGTGGTCCAGTGCACTGCTCTCTGCCCAATCGCGGGCATCTGTAAATAAAAGTACTATGTCCCTGGGGTCTAGGTACCCCCCCCCCCACCCACTGAACCCCACGCCCCGCCCCCGTCAGCCAGCGGGTGGCAGCACCACCGCCTGCCGCCCGCCGCCACCAACAGACACCTCAGTAGGGCTGCATGCCCATTGGTTCTGGCGTGAGCCAATGGGCATTCAACCCTACTGTACTACACATTCAGATATGTGAATGAATCATTCACATATCTGGAATGTATGTGTAGGGGCTGCACACCCATTGGCTCACGCTGTGAACCAGTGGGCGTGCAGCCCTACTGGGGTGTCAGTCAATGGGCGGCGGGGTGGCAGGCGGGTGGGGTGCTGCAGCCCGCCGGCTGATGGGGGGGAGCGGGCCGGTGGGGCTCAGTGGGCTGATGGGGAGGGGGGTACCCTAGACCACCAGGGATATAGGACTTTTTTTATTTACAGATGCCCGAGATCATGCAGAGAGCGGTTCACTGGACCACCAGGGATATAGGATTTTTTTGTTTCACAGATGCCCGCAATTGGGCAGAGAGCAGTCCACTGGACCACCAGGGATATTGGATGAATTATGCTATTTTATACAAATCCCCGCGATCGGGCAGATAGGGGTCCACCACTGGACCACCAGGGATATTGGAAAGGGATCTTTTTTTAAACAAATGCCCACAATCGGGCTGCAGGGGGCGTTGGTCCCCGACAGCTGCTGCCTGGCAGGGCACCAGGCGCAAGTCGTCGGGGATCGGGGCAGCTGCATGATAATGGGGCCATAATGACATGCAAATGGTCCCATGTGTGCCTTGCATACAGTGGCGTGAAAAAGTATTTGCCCCTTCCTGATTTTCTCTATTATTGCATATTTGTCACACTGGATGTTTTCAGGTCTTTAGAGAAAATGTAATATTAGACAAAGGGAACCTGAGTGAACAAATAACACTTGTTTTTTTTAATTTCACTTATTTAATGAAAAAGTTAACCAACACCAACTGGCACTGTATGAAAAAGTAATTGCCTCTTACACTAATAACTGATTATGCCACATTTAGCTGCAATGACTGCAACCAAACACTTCCTATAATTCAATATCAGTCTTTCACATCGCTGTGGAGGAATTTTAACCCACTCTTCCTCGCAGAACTGCTTTAATTCAGTAACATTTGGTAGGTTTTCGAGCATGAACTGCTCATTTCAGGTCCTGCCACAGCATCTCTATTGGGTTTAAGTCTGGACTTTGACTAGGCCACTCAAAACTTTAATTTTACTTCTTTTTAGCCATTCTGATGTGGACTTGCTTTTGTGTTTTGGATCATTGTCTTGCTGCATGACCCAACTACGCTTCAGCTTCAGCTGACGGAAGGATGACTGGACATTCTCCTTAAGAATTTTCTGGTACAGAGCAGAATTCATGGTTCCTTTAATTATGGCAAGTCATCCAGGTCCTTAGGCAGCAAAGCATCCCCACACCATCACACTACCACCACCATGTTTGACTGTTGGTATGGTGTTCTTACTGTGGAATGCTGTGTTTGCTTTACGCGAGACATTATGGGATCCATGTTGTCCAAAAAGTTCCACTTTGGACTCATCTGTCCATAGAACATTTTCCCAAAAGGCTTGTGGATCATCCAGGTGCTTCTTGGCAAATGAGAGACGAGCATTTATGTTCTTCTTGGTTAGCAGTGGTTTCCGCCTTGCTACTCTCTCATGAAGCCCATTTTGCCCAGTCTCTTTCTGATTGTGGAGTCATGAACACTGACCTTAGCTGAGGCAAGAGAAGCCTGCAGTTCTTTGTATGTTGTTTTAGGATCCTTTGAGACTTCTTGATGATTTTACACTGCGCCTTTGGAGTAATTTTGGCAGGCCGCCCACTCCTGGAAGGTTCACTACTGTTCCAAGTGTTCTCCATTTGGAGATTATGGCTCTCACTGTGGTTCGATGGAGTCCCAGAGCCTTAGAAATAGCTTTGTAACCCTTTCCAGACTGATAGAGGGCAACAAATTTTTTTCTGATCTTTTCAGAAACTTCCTTTGATCATGGCATAATGTGCTCATTGAATCTTTGTGCTGGCAACGTGAATCTGATGGTAAGGGCCAAAATAAGTGAGGTTTATATTGAGCAGGGCTGGCTGTAATCAAGCCTGGCTGTGTTCAATCAGCTGACTCTAATTATCCCTTTAATTGGGTTGATTTAACTAGGGGGCAATTACTTTTTCACACAGTGCCAGTTGGTGTTGGTTAACTTTTTTCATTAAATAAATGAAATAAGTAAAAAAAAAAAGTGTTATTTGTTCACTTAGGTTCCCTTTATCTAATATTATATTTTGTCTAAAGACTTGAAAACATCCAGTGTGACAAATATGCAATAATAGAGAAAATCAGGAAGGGGGCAAATACTTTTTCACGCCACTGTACATTATGGCCCCATTTGCATGTCAACTTTTGAATATTGCTGGTGCTGTGCATGGCGCAATGGAACTTTCACTAGTGCATATCCATGCTCCACTCTGGCCACTTGCGCTGGCGCAGTGCCACTGTGCCATGCACACTGGGGGTGGCCAGGGTGCGATATTCAAAGGTGCTGAGCCATGGCGCAGCTCCGTTGAATATTGCCCAGTCCACACCCCTGCGCAGCCAAGTTGAGCTGTGCCCAAGCTTGCGCCACAGCCTGGTGCAGTTTGAATATCCGGGCCCATGTGCTAACTGCTGCAGCTACATTAAATGTTCTATAATATATTATCTGATGAGGAAACAATTTTTTCCTTTTTGTGACTGAAATACACATTTTACTTTACGTATCAGCTGGCCAGCTGATGCATTATGTTTTAAAGTTGCATGTATTACTTCAATTTGCCAACAAGAGTGTTGCTATATATGTATGCATTATCTTAGAAAATGTTATGTATTATTTGTCAACAAAAATGATTTGTATATTTTGTTATACAAATGTCTTGACTGATTGCATTATGACATAATCTGTGGTGCACTGCTGTGGCTGCAGTACCTTGACTTTGTTATACAAACTTTCTTTCAAACATAGCAATTTTCGATTTACTTCTTTAAAAGAGACAACAGTCAATATCAAATAGCTGAGGTTAGGAACTGTTTCTTAATTTTTTCATACTTCATAATGATGAGAATTGAGAGTACATGTACATTAGTACATAAATGGTTAATGTACCACATTTTTCTCACCCAGGAGGAGTTTTATCATGCCACAGCGACCCCACCCACAGAGTCATCCCTAACAGCGACAGCCGCAGTGCCGAGTGTCGGTAATGCAGTGTCAGAGATGCTTCCATGTTTTCATCAGTCTGTAGGATTCTAACTTTGAGTCAGAGTTGGACCGGGTGGGGGGTGATACACCCTGCGAGGCAGTCTCAGTGTCTGGCAGGGACCATCACAGTGACATGTGGATTTTGCCTAAATCCTGTCGCTGTGATGGTCTTCATGGTCGGGGCATCGCTGCAGCATCAGTATACCATCTGGAGGAACTGTAATGCAACTGCAGCAGCAACACTTTTAATGTATGCATGCGTGGGTGGACCTCTTAGCAATCAGAACCTGTAAGTTGCTGGCTTTAGCAAACAGAAGAACCCGTAGCCAACCTAACGCTGCGCTATAGTCATACTCATATCAAAGTCTCACATGATCATTTCTCTCGTCTCCCCCCCCTTATATTGAACAGATTTATTTCTTTTTGTTCTCAGTTTCACATGTATGTCACTATTATCTTCATTATTGGCAGAATGTCTGTAATTTCACATGTATTTTATTATTATGTATGTGGAGCACTTATTATTAACTGAAATCAAGCAGATTACAACCTTGTTATGCCATCTTTATGACATCACTAGGGATGTAAGTTTGTCATGGCAGTCATACACGTCATTGATTCCATGACGTTTGATCTTTATTCAGGACTTCCATGACTTTCACTAGTGTCATCAGAATGTTGCAATGATGACAGTGCCACAACATTTACTACTGTTTACTAATGATTTCATGAACAAACAATGAGTCATTAAAACCTCATCCATGACAAACTTACATCCCTAGACATCACTCTGTTGTTAACCCTTCTTGAGTATGTCATATCAGTGCTATAACAAAATAGAATGCTCAATGCTAACAATGAATGTTCTGTAAATTAATTCAGTAAAGTAACGTAATTCAATCAAGGATTACACAATCTTGGTAACCCATACACTATAAAATATAATGTATGGACTTTGGTTAACAATTGCGCTGAAAACACTTCTCGAGGTTGCCATGACATGTGAAAACCTCTCGAGCTGTGCTCCAGAGGTTTACAATGATATCATGGCAACCTCTTGAAGTGTTTACAGCATGGTTATTAACCAAAGACCATACATTATCCTCTATATTATCTTCAGTACTGGCATCACAATTAAAAAAATAGGGTTTGAGTTCTAAAAAGTTCTAAAAATCATTAGAACCTTAGAACTTTTTCAAAAGTTCTAGACTAGAACTAGAATTGAGAACTTCAGAGAGTTCTGACAATCCTAATAGCAAGTTGTCTTACTTAATTTCATCTCTGAGATACCTGTGCTCAGCTGTGGTGTACCTCAGGGTTCAACCCTGCCCCCTGTAATGTTTGCTGTGTACATTCTGCCATTGGGTAATATCATTAAACAGTATGGTCTGGAGTTTCACTGCTTTGCAAATGATACCCAGCTGTATTTGTCATGTTACTCAAATGGGTTAGACCCCAGCCCTGTGCTGTGCCACTGCTTGCAGGAGATTAACAACTGGATGGCCTCCAACTGGTTAAGTCTTAACACAAACAAGACTGACGTGATGATAGTCAGGCCTGGTTCCCATGGGTTGGCTATGACAACTGATGATGCCTGGCTACCAACGTTTAATGGTGTTCCCATTAGAGGACATTGGTTTGGTGTGTAATCTGACAGTTACTTAAGCAATAAGGCATGGCCAAGGGTTAGAGTACAGTCTGTTAATCACTCCATAGGGGTGTAATATGGCATGAGGTGCAGCCGAGTGCCATATTGCCCAAGGGGGTGATTAACTGACTGTTAATCTAACTACAGGGAGTGCCTTATTGCTATTATAAAAATTATTCCAAAAGAAAAGTGTTCAAAGTATACTTTTTGAATGATTTCCTCATTTAGAGGGAGATTTTTAATAAAATAGTTCTTCCATCAACAGTTTAAGAATGCTGGTTCAAAATCAGAATGCATCATTCCAGTCATTCAACCGTGCTAGAGGATGGAATGCTGACATGAAGAATCTATACGCCATGGTGATCAGGCTGCACATGACAGTGTAACAGGGATTAATGTAAGGCTGTTGGAATCCAAACAGCCAATCAGATTTCAACATTTCTGAGATCCTTTTTATAATATGGACTTGTAGGCTGACACTTGAGCATCAGGTGTTGATAATCATTCATAGTGGCTTTCTTCCATCTTTGAAATATTGTCTGGCTTAAACTGTATCTGGCACCCAGTGACTTGGTTATGACAGTCTATGCCTTCATCACATCCCAGCTGGATTACTGTAATGCTCTATAGCTAGTGTTACCTGGGAGTCTGATGCATCACCTGCAGCTGGTCCAGAATGCAGCTACCTGATTGATATCTGGTAACTCTTCAAGGAATCATATTACTCTGGTGCTGTGAGATCTGCACTGGCTGCCTGTTCAGTGTTAAAATCAGCTTCAAGATAGGCTCATTGGTATACTGCGCCCTACATGATATGGGACCTAGCTACCTGTAATATTTACTGGTCCTGCATACCTCTATCTGCCCTCTCCGTGCCACTGATGCTGGCTTACTAACAGTGCCATGGTCAATGCTGAATTTGTCTGGGAACAGGGCATTTATGGTGGCTATGCCACTACTGTGGAACTCCCTGTCTTGTTCCATTCAATCTTCCAGCTCAGTGTAGGCCTGCAAAGGGGTCCTACGGCTCCATCTGTTCAACCTGACATACTGCCTGACAATGTGCCCTTGAATCTGCTGCTTATAAGGTGGTCTGTTCTTTCATGCGATTTACTTATTTTCTCATTTCTAATTTATTTATTTATCTATTCATGTCTTTGGATTATTTATTTTAACTATGTGTTTTGTAACATGTATAGTACCCTGAGGCTCCTTGCCTAGGGATCCAGGTGTGACTCCTGACTCTACCACTTAATAGTCTTCTGTACTGATGCTAAAGGGCAACCTTGACATCTATAACTACCATCCTCTTACCCTCATATAATTTTGGAACTAGCATTTGGCTGTACTGTACTGTATGAAAGCACTTTTTACACTTCTGTATCAAGGGACCCCAAAGAAAATGAGGCATACCCTGCATATGATAGGTCCATCCTACCAGTACCATCTGTTTCTTACAAACTGCATATAAATACACCTGACCAGCCTGAGCAAGTTATGGGGGGGGGGGTACAGTGCTGAGGTGTGAACCTACAGAGTCAAATTGGAAGCCAACCCACACTACTATCATTCACTGTGTGACCCTGAACTACTCAATTAATGTTCCTGTACATAATGTGCAAATATAAAAAAGCATACATTGCTGGCTTGCCAACTGTTCTTCTGTATATATAGTGCTTTGCACAGTACTGCCCTAGTATACTGTATACACTCAGTAACAGCTCAGTCGGTGGCCAGCCATGGTGGAGTGAGGAGGGCTGTGCTGGTTGCTGGCTCGGTTTCAGAGATGGGAGGGCAGGGTGGTGGCTCTCTATTTGCCAGAGTGGGAGGTTGGGGGTCCACTTGACCACCAGGGAAAGGGTTACATTAGCTATACAGGGGATCAGGGATGGGGGGGGTTACACTGAACACCAGGGAGTATTTGTTATATGTATTGGCCAGATGATTGGGTGGGGGATGGGACCACTAGCCTCCAGGGATATTTTTATTTCTGAATGGGACAGTGATCAGCGATGGGGAAGGGATCACTAGATCACCAGGGAGTTCTATATTATTTCTGCATGGGATGGCAATCATTGGGGAGGTGCCACTAACACCAGGGATAGCTCTCAGGACACCGTCAATTGGGGGGCGGTGTCATGCAGTATATCCTCACTCCCTATGCAAATGGACCCATAGTGGGCATGCAAATGGCCCCTTAGTACCTTGCATATTCCATGGGTTCATTTGCATAGGTCCCTTTGAATATGGGGAATTCATCTCAGGCACAAGCCATTGTACTGCCCTATTTTGGGGGTCATGTCTGCCCAGCACTAGGTGGCTCAGCATTGGGTCTTACTATTCCTATATTCAGTTGAATAGTGCCCATACGCTATTCCACTAAATATGCTTTAGTGGTTTTGGACACCTGGACAACTACAGGGGGCAGTGCTCTTTGCACTCTGCTTTGCCCAGATTTGAATATCAGGCCCCAGTTATCTTATGGTGCAAATTCATATAATTAAATCTTAAGTTATATTGTTCAACTTATTCCCATCAAAAATTTTCCTCATTTTCATTGAAAAGGCATTAAAATATAGTAAATACTTTGCTTTTCAAGAAAATTCTACTTTACTTATATTTTGCAGAATTATTAATGATATTGAAATAATAGTCATTGTATTTCACGTGTATTTCAGGATTCCTTGAAGAGTACAATATTGCTGATTTGACATATTCCAGGAGCCTTTCACGAAGTTCTGAGCGTCCATGTATATCACTATTCTTTTTCTTTTGTTCATCGTCCAAACAGGTAAGATAATGTTTGCCATTCATTACACTAAAAAGAAGCTACCATTAAAATTACATGTTTGTGTTTGTGACATCTATATTAAACTTTCATTTTTAAGCCTTGCACTCTTGCAGAATATTTGGGTTGCAACAGATGCTGAAATGTGCTGTAAAAACATCAAGAAGTGTTTCCTGAACAATATTTTCAAGACATCTCTTTGATAACTATTCAGTACAGCTATATATTTCCGTAAATAGATTTTCTGGTTTCTAGTAAAAAAAATCACTGTTGGCATCAGCAGAAATCAATTATAATAAATCCATACCAGAATTTCAATTTCTGGACCTTTCATTGTTATTGCTTAAGACATTTCGTAATCAGAGTAAAAAATGGTACTAAAATGCAGCATGCTGTCCTATGCAGAAGCAGGACCCCACTGGAAAAGAAATGAGGTATCTCAGCTAGGCTATCTTGTGCAGCTTAACTGCTTGTAAGCTGGAAGGAAATACATTAAAACTCTTTAATCACTATACTGAGAGGAAAGAGGTGAAGAAATTAAATGCTGATCAGAAAGAACAACAAAATGTAGCTGCATAAATGATACAATGCATATTCTTTCCAATTCATGTAATTTCTGCAAATACACTTACAATCATAAGCCTCAAACCCAGTGCAAAGCATCATGGGTAAGCAAATCCATGTTTATGTCTGAGGGGAAGGGGGGAGCTGACTAGGTGATGTTTCAACTGGTACTACACTCTGTTTGACATGTTACTATGGTGATCTCACCACAGCTGACTCACATGCTACATGTAACTATAATTTGTAAAATCAGCAGAATGAGATGAAAGCAGATACCATCAAATGTATGTGCTTTCTGTAAACACACATGTAATCAAAAATGTCAAAGACATCAAAGGTATGCAAATCCATATGTGTGTGGGGGTGAGTAGGAAGCTGACTAGGAGCTATTTGAACTTGTTTGCTACTAAAATCTACAAGAATAAGCTGCAGAATACCAGTATGATGAGCCAAAATGCTGCATTCTGCACCAGTTAAAGGTCTCTGAGCTAATGAAGTGCACTACACAATTTGAGATAGTATAAGGCTGTACCACTAGTTTCATATGTTAATCATGAAGAAAAGGGTGAAATCTGTAAATGGTAAAATCAGCCCATGACTGTAGACACCTAGGATTCTGGAGTTAGCTTAATCTAAATTCCACTAGGACGGACAGCTACAGTTGCTTGAGCTTTCAGGTAGTATATATCTACTCTCTCTCTCTCTCTCTCTCTATATATATATATATATATATATACCTGTCTATATCTACATCTAGATCTACATCTACATCTGTATCTGTAGCTATATAGCTATCTATGTATCAGTCAATCTATTTATCCCTCAATTACAAAACAAAAAAATGCACTAATGCAACGTTTAGGGTTTAACAACCCCACAAATGTAGGGAAATGTGGTGCTTGGGTTCCCAACCCTAACTCCCCCATCCCACAAGCAGCAAAAGGGCAAGACCACATAAGCAAGCACAAACATCCATCATCAGGTAAAACAAGCAACATAAAACTGTTTCCATATTACACAAATACAGTAGCATTGATGTGCATTAATGGATTTGTATCTGTGGCATGCACAGTGCAATACATACACACTCACTTCTGGCTGCATATAGAAATCTGTGATACTCAAACCAGAAGAACAGGCCCCTGCAGCTACAGACATGCAACCACAATGCCCAAACAACAACAGTTCTTCTGTCTGAAGAAGTACAGGCCTCTGTGGGACCAGCGCATCTGTAGCCACAGGTACTTACTTACATTGTAAAACATATGCATACTGCTGGCTGCAGATGCACAGGCCCCTGAGGGATCTTCACTTCTGCAGACACAGGTGTAAGACATATACACCAAATTATGGATGCAGAAGCGCAGACCCCAGTAAGGCATGCACTTTGGCAGCCATAGATAGAAAACCATGATAGCCAAATTGCAACACTACTTCTGTCTGCAGAAGCACAGACCCCTGTAGGGGGTCACAGGTACTCATACACACTGTAAAACACACACACTTCTTGCAGAAGAAATGTGGTCCCCTAAAAGGCCTGCATTTCTGCAACCACAGATATAAGACATACACACTACTGTGATACCCAAATTGGAACACTACCCAAATTGCAACATTACTTTTGTCTGCAGAAGTGCAGGCCCCTGTGGGACCAGAACGTCTGTAGCCACAAGTACTCATGCATATTGTAAGACAGACACACACTTCTGGTTGGAGAACCGCAGGCCTTGTGCGGCTTGTGTTTCTGCACCTGCAGATACAAATCCACATAGGTGGCATATTAGTGCCTTTTTTTTTTTTTGCCATCAAGAAACAGTTTTGTGTTGTTTGTCTTACCTGAGTATGGCTGTCTGTGGTTGCTTATGTAGTCTCGTCCTTTTTCCCTCTTGGGGCATGTGGAGTCATTCTTAAAAACCCTAATACCACTTTTCCCTATTTTTGTTGGGTTAAGTTGAACCCTAACTGGTGCATAACAGATTTTTGCAAATAATTTCCTTTCTTTTTGAGGTAGTGGAATAGTATCTTCATTCACACAGATCCCCATGGGACCTGAGTGAACAGATACAGACACTTAGGGTCCTCTGGGCCCTGCACCAAGGCAGAGTCTGTCCATCTGCCTGTGGAACAGCAGCTATGGATGCAAAGAATTTGTGGGGTTATCTTTGGGGTTGCAGAATTACAGGACCCTCTGGACCCTGCACATCCATGTGGCTTCAGATGCAGAGGTGCAGGGCCAATAGTACATCTGGCTGAAGATATGCAGGGCTCTTTGGACCCTGCACTTCTGTGCAGCCATGGGTGAAGAGGTGTAGGGTGCTCTAGAGCCTATGCCAAGAGAAAATTTCTCCTCACTATTGGTTATTTGTTGCCACTGTAGCCAACACTGCATCATCCCACCCCAGATTGGGGTTGTGCCACATGGAAGCGCCATCCCCCCTAGCCTTGACCCATCCAGGTGGCCTACTGAGCTCTCTCCTGAACTCAGTTTACTGGCATGAGATCACAATGCACTAACCACTGGGCCAAAGACATGCCCTGCACACAAAAATTTCTCTATAACTTTGTTTTGACATTTTGATGGTTCCATGTCATAACAACGATTGTGGAATAGTGATCGCCGTTATGGTGAGTGTACATCACCAAAAATGAATTTCAGTGATGCACACTCGTGGCACAGACAAAAATGGCACCCAAGAACTACAGGTCTCATTTTTAATGTGCAGTCCCCCATGGGGGCCTTCACCACCCGCAGATATGTCTGCAGCAGTAGTATATAGGACAATATCATCTCCATACAGTAGGGTGGAGCAAGAACCAGACATTTTGGGGAAGTTGTTAAGAAACAAAGAGAACAGTAAAGGAGTGAGTATGGATCCTAGTGGGACCCAGACACTGGTAGGCCTAGATCAGATTTAGCTCTGTTTGTTTCAACAAATTACTACCGACCAGTCAGATATCCAGCAAATCAGTTAGATAAAACTGAGAATAAACCCAAGGCGTTCAATTTAGACAGCAGCAAGGGGTGATCAACAAGGTCAAATACTTTGATGAGGTCAATGAAAACTGCCCCAGTAAGCATGCCTTTATCCATGGACGGCATGTTGCAGTCAGGTTATAAGCAAAAAGGTAAACTTTATTGCACCAGACGCCAGTACACAGCTAAAAAAAATGTGCCCCTCCCCAAACAGCAGAATGTTTTCACGCTAATCTTGCGCTTTCTCAAGGCTGAAGCAACAATGGTGAAAATACTCTGTTTATACAATAAGATTTAAAGTGACAGTGCAAGTCAACAAACATAATATTAAACACCAAGGTGCCCACAAAACATAAATAGATTTCCTATAGTATAAACGAATACCACCTTAAAAAATCCTCACAAAGAGAATAACTCTATACAGTAAATGAATAACCTTCTCAATTTCTGAAAAAAAATCTATTTCACATATACATAAATATACTCATAAATATGGAGATAACTGGAAAAATAATTTAACCCTGGTGTTATATACGACTTAGTTTTAAACTGCCAAAAAGATTCCTTTTGTCTCAATCTTTTATCCAGATCTCCTCCATGAATATGTTCTTTCAGTAATTCAAGCATCTGGAAAGTAAATTGATGTTTCTTCCCCATAACTTTAACATGTTGAGCCAAAGCACTAAGATCATCCTGGTTCACAATACTCCTTATATGTTGGCCAATTCCCAATTTGAATTTCTGCAAAGTTTTACCAATATAAAAACTAGTGCAGCTGTCACAAACAGCTGCATAGACTATAGTTTTATGTTACAGTCACAAAAGCCCTCTATCTGGTAAATGAGACCAGAAACAGGGTGTCTAAAAATATTTAAGAAGGCAGTAGTTGTAAGAGCAATGCATGGTGGATGCTTATTTGGTGCACACCAGGTACTTTAACATATTGAAAGAGCCACTGCTGTACTGGAGTAGCAAGGTCACTGCTTGGCCGGCACTGACCTCCATAGCAGTCAAATATCTGAGCTGTCCACCCTCCAGTGTCAGTGTGGAGAGAGTATTCAGTTTGACAAGGGGCCATTGTGCAGCACAGGTGTACAAATTTATCCCTTGGAAATGCTGGCATGTTAACTTTTATTAAAATGAAGGTGGGGCACATTCCATCTAACAAAATCACATCTGCATTCATACCACATGCCAGCGGAGTTGGCGAAAGAGAAGAACCTGAACAGCCTGGTGTTATCAGCATTGACAAAATGCCTTCCAGTGATGTCAGTGAAGCAGTAATGGAGAAAGAATTCCCATGTGGGGAAAACTCCAGTCTGGAATACCATGAGGGCTGCTTCCTTGATGAGAAAGATTAAAGCATAAACATGGAAAAGTGTTGCATCCATCCTTTCCTCCTTATTAGTTTGACCCTCTTCTTCATGATTCACTTTTGTTTTCCTGTGATTATACTTCCCCCAAGTTGTGCAGCTGTTCTATACATCCAGCTGATTACCTCCATATGCCTTTTCCTATGTCATGCCCATAGATAATGTAGAAAATTCACTACATCATAGGATGCCAAGTTTTCCTCCAATAACATTTCCCACCGCCACCTCAATTGTGTGCATCAGACTAGGAAATCTGGGGCTAGATTCACAAAAAGTCACAAAGCACAGCACAAAAATTTGTGTTACACTTTGCATTTGCCCAGGTGTCTAAGGTTGCTATTCTCAGTCGGATAGCACACCTGTACTATCTGACTAAGAATAGGGCCAGGTTGGGTCAGTGCTAACCCCATTATCGCTACTGCTAACCCCACTAGTGCCACCCTGACAGGCAGCCAGCTAGGGGTATTGCTCCACAATGAATAGCACAGGTGTGCTATTTAAAATTTATAAAGGCAGCCATGTAAATGAGCCCATTGGGCATGCAAGGTGCTTGTGGCTATTTGCATGCTCATTATGGGCCAATCTATATTGGCCACAGCAGAGTTTAGTACTCCCCCAGCCCCTACCCCAGAGGCAGCCCTGTGTCCATGGTGTCTAGTGCTCCCCCCACCAATCGCTGGTCCAGTTGTAAATGTAGAGGAGTCCCTGGTGCTAGTGGATCCCCCCCCACCGATCCATGGCCTGAAGTTCAATATATATAACCACCAATTGCTAATCGTCCCCGCCGCCAATTGCCAATTGCGGCCGATGTTACAATACATGTTTCTCTGGTGTCCAGTGATCCTCCCCACCCAGTCCCTCACCTGATGAGTAATATATTGTCTCCCTGGTGCCCAGTGGTCCCTCAATGAGCACGTACTGTATATAGTATGTGCTCATTGACAGCTCAGTCGGTGGCCAGCTGAGGTGGAGAGCGGTGGGTTGTGCCAGTCGCCAGCTCGGGATTTGAATTGGGTAGTGGGTGATGGGGCAGAGGTCTGCTAGGTACCAGGGAAATGTTTAAATGTAGTATACAGAGGATCGGAGATAGGAAGGGGGGTCTGCTAGACACCAGGAAAATGTTTAAATATACTATACAGGGGACTGGGATTGGTGAGGTTACACTGGGCACCAGGGAGAAAATATATTTCTCATCTGGCAAGGGATTAGGTGGAGAGAGGGTTCACTGGACACCAGGGAATGTTTGTATTTATTTATTTATTTAGTTAGTTTTTGTTAACCGGGTAAGTGCACTAGCCAGCAAGTGACTGTTTTCAGGCACTACCCGGGAGGTAAAATTACAGAACATAATGATACAGTAAGGATAACGAAAATACATGATGCACAGAAATACAGGAAGATACATATGGCAGGATTTTTAATGCAGAGTGGGTGATTGGGTGGGGAAGGGACCACTGGATACCTGGGAGACAATATATTACTCATCTGGCGAGGGACTGAGTGGGGGGGGAGGGACCACTGGACACCAGGGAATATGTTTTCAACATTGAATGGGTGATTGGGTGAGGAAGGGGACCACTGGACACCAGAGACACTATATATTATTCAGTAGGCGAGGGATCAGGTGCTGGGAGGGACCACTGGAAACCAGGGAAACATGTATTGTAACATCAGGCTGGAAACTGGTGATCGGCAAGGGGCGGGGGAATACCAGCACCAGGGAAAGTTATATATTGAACATCGGGCCGGCAATTGGCAGTTGGTGATCAGTGGGGGGGGTGGACCACTAGCACCAGGGAAAGCTATATATTAAACATCGGGCCAGTGACTGGCAGAGGAAGGGACCACTAAGACAAGAGAAATTTATATATTGAACACCATGCTGACGATCAGTGGTGAGGGACCACTAGCACCAGGGAAAGTTATATCTTGAACATTGGGCAGGGGGGGCCATCAGCACCAGGGAACACATATTTATTTTAGTGGTCTGGCATGAGGTTGGGGAGGGACCACCGGACACCAGGAAAACATTTCTGTAAGATTGGGCATGGGATCGGGTGGGGGTGGGATCACTGGACACCAGAAATATTGTTCAGCGGGTCTGGCGGGGGTTGAGGTGTCATCGCAGTACCTTCCCTGACCACTAGGGTTGTGCAGGATTACAGCAAGGTCTCTGTCACTGGTATTTGCTCCACACAAGAGGACCCTGCAAAAGGCAAATGCTCTGTAAATCGGACTGGGTAGATATTCAGGTCTCCTCCCCCTTATGTGCATTGCGCCCCCCTCACCACTTTGCCCAAATGCAAATCATGTTTGAGCGCGCAAACCGGGCTTCTGTGAGTACCAATTTAGTGCAAAACCATGTTTGCTCATGCAAAACCAGGTTTGCACCCAGGCACAGTTTTGTGAATCCTGGCCCTGGACTCTGAAGGCAGCATAAATGCCATTGCCAGCCATGCAGACCACGCATCCACCAACAAGCAAGATACCACCTAATCCTCCTGTGGCTTGTTTGTGTCCTCCATGTCAAACAACAACATGGCCTACCTCTGCTCCACCGCATGCACCCATATCAAACTAAGAAACAAGGACTTTTTTTAACTTAGCTTTGTCCAAAGAATTAGGATTTGACAAAAAGTCCTTTTTTCAGGGGTGACTCAGGGGAGGGTACAAAGGGAGGTACAGAGAATACAAAATAATGCAAGTTAAGTGTGCAAAGACACTTGTGCAATAGAATGTGGAGCACAATGTACAAAAAGGCATGTATAAATAATACACGACATATACATTATATACAAATAATACAGTGAGTACAGATGCCATACAACAAGTGATGCAGATAAATGCAAGTTGCTTAGGCAAGGTTATACAAATATACATAATTACACAAATGCAGAAAGTAGTTCAAACAGTGCAAAATTGTCAGCAAGCGATTCAAGCAGAACAGGGAACTAGAGCAAGAAAGTAGACAGTTAACAGAGTAGGACACAATGCAACTAGAGGAACCCCATGAACAACTCATCGGAGGGTTGCAAGACTGAGGGGAGAGGGGAAGGGAGCAAGATGAGGCAATGGAGAGGGGAAAGTGAGTTGGATGGTAGGGGTGGGAAATTATTAGCTACAGGTGCAGACTTAAGGGGAAGATAGGTGGGATTTAAGAGAATTCTTGAATGAGTAAAGAGAGGTACAGGTTAGAACAGTAGAGGGTAGTGTATTCCAGAGGAAGGGCCCAGAAAAGGCGAAGGCATGCCGGCCCACTGCTAGGTGGGGTTTTGGGATGGAGAGTAGAAGTAGGTCAACCTAGTACAGGTTTTATGTTGGATGATGTGTAAGAGGCAGGAGGGGGAGTGAAGGTATGGACAAGCTTGTAGGTCAGGCAAAGGGTAGGTTATCAAAGTCTGGCTACAAAGGGTGGCCAGCCAAGGAAATCAAGGACAGAACAGTGGTGTGTCCTGGCATTAGCACCCAGGGCAAAGTGAGCAACCCTGTGGTAAACTTGCTTAAGTTTGGCAAGATGGGAGACTTGAGCAGAGTGGAGAATAGTGGCACCATAGGTGATGTGCAGGAGCAATGAAAAGGACGCTATTGCAAGTCAGGAGGGGAAAGTAAGGTAAGGTAAGAGGTGATACAGCAGCCCGAGCTTTTGGTGAATGATGGTGACCAGGGTAAAAAGATGTGAGTCGAAAGATAGGTGGGAGTCCAGTGTGACGCCAAGATATTTAAAAGGTTGAACCTGATTTAGGGGGTACCTTTGAGAGGAATTGATAACCAAGGGAGATGGGAGGGTATACTTAGGGGTCCAGTGGCAGAAGTACATCTGTTTCATTTTCTTAGTGTTGAGCACTAAGAGCTTATTGAGGAACCAAGCTTCAAGAAGTTGGAAGTCCTGTTGTAAGTATAGATTCAGCAGGGTAGGGTCAGAAGAGGACCTGTACAAGATAGCATTGTCTGCGTACAACTGAACTGATGCAGCTCCCAATGCTGTGGGAGGTCATTGATAAATAAAGAGAATAAGAGAGGGCCAAGGATGGACCCCTGGGAACACCATCTCTTATGGCACTGAAAGTGGAGGTATGTCCGGCCCACCTCACACATTGGGTATGGCTGGAAAGATAGCTCAAAAACCAGTTTAATGATGGGACATTGAGACCAAACTAAAGAATCATGTGTAGCAGGAGATTATGGTTGACAAGAGCAAAGGGCTTGGTAAGGTCAACAAAACTAGCACCCGTTATAAGGCCTTTGTCCATAGAAGAAAGGACGTCAGATGTTACCTGAATGAGGGCAGTGTGGGTACTATAGAATTTATGGAATCCATACTGGTTAATGGAGAGTGAAGTATTTAGCTGTAGGTGTTGCTGAAGTTGTGCATGTATCATTTTTTCCTGTATTTTACTGAGGGGGCTGAGTATAGAGACTGGCCGGTAGTTCTCAAATGCAGAGTTAGGGCTGCTCTTGTGAAGGTTTCCTTGATACTCTTGAGGTGCCACAGCACCTCATTCTGGGTGGTTAGTTTAAGGTGGAAGGTGGAACTAGTAGAGATGTGGGGACAGGAGGGAGGAGATGGAACAAGGGGCAGGAGGGAGGTCTTATGCTTAGAGAAGTCAGAGAAAGGCCATGTTAAATTCAGAGGCAATGGCGATGGAGTCAGTAACCTCAGTGCCATCATGCAGCATAGTGCTGGGAAGCGATTCAGATTTACCCTTTAGTAGAGAGTTAATTTGACCCCAGAATTCTTTGGGGTTGAAGAGGTTGCTAATCTGGAGGGACTGGAGGAAGGAATGTTTGTTTGAATGCAGCATGCTCTTGCATCGATTACATAGCTGTCTATAAGCCTGCCTAACAAACAGGGAGCTATAACAATCAGTGACAAATTACAGCTAGGAGCATAACTTCCTCAAAAAGCCTTACAAAAACAATTCATTGAATGGTAACAACAGTGCCACCTACAGACATATGTGTCAGTATGCTTCCTACATAGTTTATCACTAAATACAGCAACTACAAAATAACCCCACTACAGAGAATTCCCAGATATAACGAATGCCAGGCATGGCTCCTGAGAAAAACCATTAATATCAGCTGTCTGGATATAGCGGGTGAGCATTCTCAGCGAATGAGCACTGTCTCTTTAAAACTCATAGCTTGCAGATTCTGACTTCAGACTGCCTACCACACAAACTCATCCAGCATCCTATCCAGCTTGTTCCAGGTCATGTTATTTTTTCAGTCACCGGAGCAGGAAGTAATTTCTGCCGATTTCTACTGTCTGACTTCCGTAATTACAGCCACAACCTAACCCGACACCCAAATTTGACATACTGTATCACGTACAGTTCCCCAGATAAAGCACAGTATTGCATATAAATGTCATAAATTATGTTTTAGGAGCAGGAGCAGAAGGATCTATGAAGCAATGTGCTAGCCAGTTCTGTGTTTGTGCGCTGCTGTGCATGTCTCAGGAGGGAGGGCAGTACAGAGTGTGGCAGTCAAATACAGTACAGTGCATTCTTCAATGTATGCAATCAGAGAGAGGGCAGGGGCACTGATTGGGGAAAGGGAGTGGCACTGAGGTAGTACAAGAAGCTAGACAACCATACAACAGTGCAGTACTGTATTGTCTGTGTCAGTGTCCCTCGTTATAACGAATAGGGAGCTATAATGAATGCAGGCTATGGCTCTCTTTGCATCCATTATAGCAAGGTACAACTCCGTAACGTCTGGAACCAAACATGAATTGTGTGATGTTATTTATTTCTACTTCTCTCTGTCTGAAGTGTGTGTGCAAGCCTGTTTGTACACAGGATATCGCTAAGTGCATTCTTTAGTAAGGGGAACAGGAAAAAATATTTATAGCTGTAAAGACCCTCACTCGATTCCCTAAACAGGGTTCCTGTACCCTTCCTCACCATCCCCTTCTGAATTATTTATTTATTTATTTATTGCATATAATCGGAATTACAATCCTTTGAGTCACAGACTTATTTGCAAAGGCTCCACGTCAGTTACAGGGGTGGAGGGGGAATGAAATACAAGGATACATACGTAGTAAAGCAGTATACAAGAAAACATACACACTCAAGTATTACACACAAACAGTACTGACAGTGCAGTCCAGGCTTTATCTTAGTTCAGCAGAGACAGTAGTAGGCAACATTCAGGGTATCATTTGTTAGAGATGGGGGGAAGCGTATTCATGGGGTCTATGGAGACCCTGTGTCTGTTATTAATGGGGTTAGGTAGCATACTTAGGTGGGCAGAGCTAGCCACAGTCACAGGTTGCAGACTCAATTAGGTGGGCTTTGAGGCCTGCTTTGAATAGAGAGATGCTGAGTGTCTGAGTGAGCCGAGGAGGTAATGCATTAAGCCGAAGAGGAGCACAGTACCGAAGAGATCTTTGACTCATTGATGTCCTACAGTGGGGGACCTGGAATGAGAGATTAGTAGCGAGTTGAGTATTGCGCCTGAGGGGGGCTGGTCTGATTATGGGGAGAAGGCCAAGTGGGGCTATCTGAAGTTGTATTTTTTTTTTTTGCCAGGATGCAGGTGTGGTACTGAAGTCTTTGTTGGAAGTTTAGCCAACCAGTCAGGGCATAAAGGTCGCATGTATGTGTTAGATGGTCGCTGCCGGTGACTAGTCGGCAGGCTTTATTCAGGGCAGTGTTAATACTGTGTAGTGCGGTGGGTTCTGCTGATCCATATATTGCTATCCCGTAATCAATTAGGGAGAGGATTGAGGCGGAGACTGCCAGATGCAAGGCCTGTGAGGGTAAACAGTGTTTAACTCTATAGAGGATTCCCACTCTAGTGTTAACAGCAGTGGAAAGAAGTTGAATGTGTCTATGGTAGGAGAGGGAGGTATCTAACGTGATACCCAGGTATTTGAAGTTAGTGACGTGTTCAAGGGGGTTCCTTGTGTGTTTTTAATTAGTAGTGCCGATTGGCTGTGTGGGCTTTGTCGGTGCACAAATATAATGGATTTAGTTTTTTTATAGTTGATGATCAGACGGTGCTCATTGAACCAAGATTCTAGCTCCCCAAAGAAACCCTGTAGGGCTTGCTGTAGGGCGTTAGGTTCAGGGTGTTTCCAAAATAGTACCGCATCATCCACATAGAGAAGCATATGACCACTGCATGCCTTGGGAAATGAGTTTAAAAAGAGGGAAAAGAGAAGAGGGCTGAGGATTGACCCCTGAGGGACCCCAGAGCACACTGCTTTGCAAGAGGAGATGGTGGTATTTAACCTGACTTGCTGAGACCGGCCTGAGAGGTAGTCCTTGAACCAGGCAGTTGCCTCGGGGACCACATTTAGCTGTAGCATAACACGAAGCAAAAGATCGTGACTGACTGTGTCAAATGCTTTGGTAAGATCCACAAAGATTGCACCTGCAATAGCTCCTTGGTCTAGGGCCTCATGGATGAACGAGGTGAGCTCGGAAAGTACGGTGACAGTGCTATGGCCTATCCGGAAGCTGTGCTGTGCATGGCTTAGTAGGTTGTATCTAGTTAGGTATTCTGTAAACCGGTCAGAGACTATTTTTTCCAGTGCTTTAGAGAGAGGAGGAAGTATAGAGATAGGTCTATAGTTGCTTGAGAAAGTGGGGTCTCCACTCTTCAGAATGGGAGTGATTAATGCACTCTTCCAGGTTGAGGGGAACTGACCGAGGCAGAGAGAGAGATTGAGAATTTTAGTAAGGTGGGGTAGTATGACATCCAGTGTCAGCCAAATGAGTTTAAGATCTAGTGAATCATTGCTGTACCGGGAATTGCAAATTGCATTGAAAATGTAATGTTTTGCTTCCCGGCTGGAGATGACTCTCAGCCTGAAAGGTAGTGAATCTGAGCTAGAAGGAGTGTTGGGGGAGGGTGGGGGACAGGGTGGAAGAATTTAGGAGGGAGGATATGGGAGAGGTCCGACAAGGTGGTGTTGAGGACTTCTGCTATAGCGGAGGGGTCTTGTGTGACTTCTCCATTTATAGAGAGTTGGGAGGGGGAGGGGGAGCGGGAATTCCCATTTAGTTCTTTTAAGTTGCTCCAGAATTTTTTCCCATCTCCCCATGAGGAGGTAAGAGTTTGATGGTAGTAAGAAGCCTTAGCCTGTCGTATGGCCCATGTACATTTATTGCGGGCCGCTCCATATAGTTGTCTATCATTGTGCTTTGAGATTCAAGGGCCTTATGCCAAAGGTTGTCCCTCAATTGGAGCAGGTTAAGTGAGGGTGTGTGAACCAAGGGGTGGTTCTGGTTTTCAGTACTAGTTTGGTGAGGGGGACAAAAATGTCACAGGCCTTGTTAAAGGTGGTTATAAAGTGAGCGAGAGCTAGGTCTACCGACTGCGTGGTGTAAATGGGGAACCAATCGCAAGTAGCTAGATGGGCTATGAGTTTATGTAGGCCTCCTCTTTTTAGCCGTCTCTGCATGGAGATTAGCGGGGGGGCAGGGGCAGTTTGCCAGACCACCAGCTGGTCACTGGGGAGTGGTCACTAATTGAATCAGGAAGCACCGAGACTTGGGAGAGGTTCCATGGCCTATTTGTGAAGATAAGGTATATAAGGGTGGAGGCCCCAGTTCTATAGTCCCTTCTGGTAGGAGAGGTGACTATTTGGGTTAGGTCATATGCCAGAGCAGAGTCCTTGAAGCTGGACTAGGTAGGGGTTAGCCAGTTGATGTTGAAGTCTCCCATTAAGATGAGTTCACTAGTATTAGCCACTGGAGTGGTCCAGGACGACAGATGGATGTCCCATGAGGCCCATAGGGAGGTGTATGTGTCTACATTCATGTTTAGTTCCGCTGTTATGTGTTCCATTATTTGCGCCTCCAGCATTCAGGTCAGCCATTTACCCAGCTCCGGGGTTGGGGGAGGAGGAAAGCCAGTGGGCTGTGGTTCATTTACAAGTCACCATACATAGAAGGGTATAGAGCTGTCTCTTTTTGTGTGGACCCGCTTCTGTAAACGGAAGTTCCAGAATTACTGAAGTAAAGCTTTGAGGCAATGGTTTACCCCAAACTGAACCAAGCTCTGATTTGATCTGCCTCCAAAAGTCTGGCAAGTTTCAAGTTTATTGATTCGGAATCTTGGCAAGGTTCTAAACAATAATTTCACTCAGTTACAGAC
The DNA here is from genome assembly GCA_016271365.2 of Neoceratodus forsteri. NCBI lineage: Eukaryota > Metazoa > Chordata > Ceratodontiformes > Ceratodontidae > Neoceratodus > Neoceratodus forsteri. The sequence continues at coordinate 537,456,102 of CM057458.1, forward strand.
TTTAGAGATGTTTATACATTCTAGTGTAAAGAGCAGAGACATAATACATATAGAGTTTAGACTACTGTATGATCCTAATTAAAGGAGAATGGGAAATAATAGGATTATAGAGATATAAAGATAAACTCTGTGCTACCAGAGGAAGGCTTTGTCATAGCTTAGTTAGTGATATAGCTAACCAGGATGGTGGGAGAAGGGGAGTCAGCAATGTGATGGGAGGTGAAGCGTCCAGGGAAAAGTGGGGTGAATTGGAGGGAGAGGGTAGCGGGAGGAGCAGTCTCACAGGCAGATGGTGAGGCCCTAGGCTGGACTGTGGGGGTTCTCAGATACATGAAGGGATGGGGTGGGGGATTAGAGACTCAAAAGGCAAGTGTTGTGAGTAAGGGTTGTTACTATAGATAGGGGTTTCTGGGGTGAGAGGCTAAGTGCTGCTACTAAGTGATGAGATGGATTTCTCATGGGGAAGGAGGTATTATTTGAAGCAATTGTAAGTGGATAAGTTGGCAAGGTGCTGTTTAAGTTGTGTTTTAAAGATCCTCAGGCTCTGTAAGCCAGTTGTGCAGACTGGGAGATCATGCAACCATTGCAGAGCCTTGTAGGAGAAGGAGCATTGCCCCAGGGATGTTCTTCTGAAAGGTACCATGAAAGCGCAATGTGAAGTCCCACGAGTATTGTGCTGGGAACTAGTTGTCTGGAACATTTGTTGGATGCAGTGTGGTACAAGACCTAGCAGTACTTTTTTGCCTAGGATGCAGGTTTGGAATTTTACTGTGTCCCTAAGATTGAGCCAGTTTTTGTGATTATATAGCAGGCATGTGTACAGTTGGTTGTCAGCCCCTAGGACATGCCTTCAGGCCTTATTTAGTGCAGTGGAGAACTTTTTTAAGGCAGTCTCAGAGGCTGCACTGTATACCACTAGGCCATGATCAACCACTGACAGTTCAGAACTCGTGACCAATAGTTGCAGGGCATCAGGCATGGAGTATTTCCCGTGTCTATACAGGATTCCAAGCTTAGCGCTGATGCTTTTTACCATGTGATCGATGTGATACAGTAGGAGAAGGTGAAGGATTTCTTCGATATGAATTTCCAGGTATTTGAATACTTGTACCTGCTCATGTGGAACATTCTTGTTAGTGATAGTCAACATGTGATTCTTTTTTCTAAGATGGGGGCTGGTTAGTAACATCACCTTGTTTTATTTTACAATTGAGAAGTTTGTAGTTTGTCAACCAGTCCTCCAGCAAGTTGAAGGTAGTTTGCAGTTTACTTGCCAGTTCACTTATATTTGGGTCTCGGCTCAGAATTACTGCATCATTTGCATAAAGGATGACTCTACTGGGGTATGATGAAGGAATTCTGTTTATGAAGAGACTAAACAGTAGAGGGCCTAGGGTGTATCCCTGAAGGATGCCTACTTAGACCTCTCTGGCAGTAGATAACACTGCTCTGATCTTTAATCTTTGGTTCTTGGTGGCTAGATAGTCACTAAACCAGCCCATAGAGGCTGCTGACAGGCCCAGATCTGCCAGTTGTTGTAGGAGAATCTTATGTTTGACTGTATCAAACATCTTTGTTAGGTCAATAAAAATGGACCCCCACAAGGCTTCTATCATCCGTGGCTTGGTTAACATAGTCCGTGAATTCGACCAGGGCTGTGATGGTGCTGTGGCCTTTCCTAAAGCCGTGCTGCTGAGGACACTGTAGGTTATCCAGGTGTTCAGTAAGCTGGTCTGACACTGTTCTCCCAAGTGCTTTAGAGAGGGGGGATAATATGGATATGGGCCTACAGTTGGCCATGGAAGCTCGCCCACCGTTTTTGTACACTGGTGTGATGAGTGACTGCATCCACAGGGTGGGGAATTTCCCCAAGGGGAGGGATGTGTTGAAGATTTTTGTGATTGGGATGATTACCTCATCAAGGGTGAGTCCCACCATCTTCTTGTAAATTAAATTGTTATCTATTCTTGTTTTCCCAAGCACTCTTTTTATGTATTTCTTAGTGTCCTTTACTGAGACATGCCTGAAATAGAATTTTGGGTGGTTGTTAAGTGAGGCAGTGTTATCTCATGGAGCCACCGAGTCATTCAGGTAATAGGGAGGACAGAGCTCAAATCCGTGAAGGCAGCATTGACGGAGTTGGCAATGGCTAGAGGGTCCAGCGTGGTGTCACAATTAAGGTTGAGCATAGAGGGTACTTTCTTATCAACTTTACCTAGCAACTCTTTTATGTTGTCCCAAAACCTTTTACCTTTACCCTAAGTTTTATCGAGTTGCTCTTTGTGGTGTTTGGCCTTGGCTGCTCTGATGGCATAGGGGCACTTGTTTCTAGCTTCACGGTACTGTTGCATGTCATGAGCTATTCCTGAGGCTTTTGTCTTATGCCACAGGTTGTCTTGATGATGAACAGTGGAGAAAGCCAGAAAATATGTAGGTTACTGCCTCATTGGTCACAGTTTGTCCAACAGAGTGGGGAGTTTTGTCTACAAAAGTGTTGGGTGATGGTGGGCACATAAAAAATCTGGTGCAGACCTTCCATCTAAATCCCCTTCTAGTGAGGGAGGCAGACAGTTTCCACCCCCAAGCCAGAGGTTGTCCCATTCTGCTGTGAGGATCTGGTCTCTGATTTTAGTTTCCCAGTTGGCCCTGGTTTTGTCTGAGGGGTTAATTCCTACTTTTAGTAAAATTTGTTATAAATGAGAAATAAACTTTTCTTCCTTTTCTAACTTAGTGGCTCAGTAAAAGAAGTCCTTATGTTTAGTCAGATTCCTGATAATGTTCAGTAGGCTCACTTCTGATAAGAGGTAGTGCTGCAACTGAAGGAATCTATAAAAATCTCTTTGGCCCAGTCCAAACTTTTAAGTATGCAAAGATGCCAACTGGCCCTCCTGTAACAATTGCTTATAATGAATCAGGACATTATGATTCCATTGTCTGTAATCATTGTCCAGTCAGGGTAGATGGAACTCCATGTCTCCTATTATAACAGTCAGTGGGCTGGGGGAATTAGGCATCTGCCTCAGCTGCCTGGCTTTTTGGAGTGCCCTAAGGGTCTAGTGGGTCCAGGGGTTTTCAACTGTCTCCAGATCTCTGGGCTGAACTTAACAAAGAGTAATGCAAAGAGGGAAGCAGGCAGGGAGGAGATTTTTTCTAATTCATACCAGCCTGTGCTCTCTAATAAAGGGTAATGCAAAGAGGCGAGCTGGTAGGGAGGGGGATGTTTCATAGTTCATATCAACCTGTGCTCTCTTTCTGTTTCAGCCATGTGGGGACTGGGAGCAATTGGGCTGCTGTGAAATAGTACCACAGATTGGGTAACACTTATTTATTTATTTCAAAGTTTTACCAGGAAGGCATACTGAGTGGGGTACTCCTCAATTCCAGATGTGTCCTGGGAGAGTGGGTAGAGGAGAGTACATACATAGTTACAGAGAGTGCTTTAAATACATACTTATTTACAGAGAGTGCATACAGTACAGAGGCAAAAACAAAGTCACAGTGGAATAGGGAGCTTAGTACATAACAATTGGCTACAGGATAAGAATAGGATCCCCTCTATCCCAAGGTTGCTCTAGAAATTTCTGCATGGCTCTATGCCATCCCCCATTCCAAGCAACTTTCATCTCCAAGCAACTTTCATCTGGAGTTTACCTAGCACTTTCCTAAAGGATTCTGGGATTGGAATGGGAAGGACCTGGAAAAGGAACACAAGTCTAGGCATAAGATTTATCTTCAAGATATTGACATGCCCAGCTAATGAGAAGGGGAGGATGACCCACCTATGCAGATCACTGGTTATTTCTTCAGTAGAGGATCATAGTTTAATAGAAAGAACTGTTTTAGTGTTGTAGTGCATTTTATCCCTAGATAAGGACCCTGTTTATCTTTAGCCCAGGTGAAGGTAGGGTTACCAGATTTTGGACACCAAAAAGAGGACACTGTCAAAGAACTAAGCAATCTTTATTATTTGTACCATTATTGTAGTTCCAAAAAAAAAAAGGAACGTTATAATTATTTGCAGGTTCAGGCTCAGCTCCCCTCATGGCCCACCCCCACCCCAGCAGCTGCCAGCACCTGATCCGATAGGTCCTGATGGGATATTAAGTGTATTATCTTAAAATATAGTGATTAATTTATGTTTTTTTTTAATTTCATTTCAGGCTCAGCCCCCCTCACCCCCCACCCCAGTAGCTGCCAGCCAGCACCATGTGATTGTTGATAGGTCCTTATCCTGATCATTCGTGGGGTGGATGGATGTTATGTATTGTTAGCTTATATTAATAACATTTAATTAATTTATTTAGTATACCAATTTTTTTCAGGCTCGGCATCAGCAGCCTGCCTGACTCTCAGAGCCTGAGTCTTTATTATGCTGCTGTTAAGTTGCATTGTAGTTGCGGTTGGTGCTACTGTGGGCTGCCGCAGTTCAGTTTCAGACAGTAACAACACTGTAAAACTTCAGTGTTCAGTTTAATGCAGTGGCAGCCACTCAGACCAGGCTGAGCAGTTTAAATTTATTTTGACAGATTAATTGGACTCTGTGCTGTCCTACCTAGCGGATCAATTGACGGATTATCATGACAGGGAAGCCGGCTTCACCTTCCTCCACTCCACAGGCTGCAGCTGCTAATATCAATAATAATCCTCTCTAGGAAATGGATCAGGACCACTCTTGTCTTGGGCTATCCAGGAGGATGGAATACAGTACTGACACTGACAGGCAGGCAGTCATTGTTTGATTAATTGTTCCTAATTGCCTTAATTAACCAATACTGATACACTGATAATAAACCAAACTACACCATGGCTATAATTACATTGCTGAGACTGACAGCTGAGCTAAAAAGTCACTACAGTTATAAGTACTACCATGGCACCATCAGTGTGTGGATGGATGTGGACCAGTCCTGGACAGAACCTCCTCTGCTCTGTAGCAGCAGGCTAACCTAGTCGGTGAGTCCGGACTCTAGACTAGGGCCGCAAGTTGTTGGTTGTCAGCTGACAGTCACTCACTGCCACTTCTCCAGCTCCAGGAGGACAGATCAGGCAGGAGTGGATGTGGACCAGAAGACCAGAAGGTGCTTTAGGTTAGCTAGCCGGTGTGACTCACGGTCCTCCAGAAGTCCTGATTGGTTGATTTCCCCTCGTCACAGGCTCATCACTTACAGGCTCAATTAGCTGATTGCTGCTCTCAGTACAACCAGACGCAGAAGGGGCTTCTCACTGTCTGGGTCTCGGGATTGGATTTCAGATGGGTGACTGGACTAGCTGGAACAACAAGATTAAAACTAGACCACCACATTCCACCGCATTCTGCAGGCAGCACAGCAGTCAAATCCCACGCATGGGTGAAAACTGAGAGGGACTGTCATGCACAGATAAGAAAGAGGGTTGGACTTGGACCACACATGGCAGAAAGAACTGATTCTGTTTTTTGTGTTTTTGTTTTTTAATTTTTTTTTCACCCATGGCAGGCCGCAGTGGACTTGGTTGCCATTGCAAGAAACAGCAGAGACTCTGTCAGTGCCCAAAACTCGGACAAAAGAGCACTGCATTGAAAATCAGCCCGGATGGAAATTCACAGTTCTAGAAGAAGACGTATCTCGGTAAAAGAGGACATCTGGCAACCCTAGGAAGGGAAAGGTAGCTGAGGGCTGTTTGAGGCAGTGGCCAATCAGTTTTAAGGCCTCCGACTGCCCATAATTAATTTTGTACTCCAAGAGTTTTCCATAGAGTTCCAGTAGTCGGCAGAGCTCCAGGACAGAGGTTTCCCAGTTACTTAAGTAAAACAGGGTGTCATCAGCATACAATGAAATGTTATTGCCTCTGACTGAACCACTGACTCCTGTGATATGTGGGTTGCATCAGACTGCCAGTGCTAGGGATTCAATACAGAGGGTAAAGAAAAAAGGGAGAGGGGGCACCCCTGCCTAGTACCTCTAAATAAGGGGAATCTCTGTGACTTAGTACCATTGACTTTTACTACAGCTTTTGCAGCCTGATGTAAAGTTGTGATGCAATTCAAAATGTTTTCCCCACCCATTGGCACAGTGATTGGATTTCCACTTGCAATGCCTGGCGACCCAGGTTCGGGAATAGAGCTGAGTCATTGGAGGGCCAGCCGGGGGAAGAAGGACTGAGCATCCCAGGGGCGGCTCTTCTCTCCAGGAGGAGGGTGCAGTGTGCAGCCGGTGCTAGAGGTGCACCTGGAAGAGGCCGGGAGTACCACAGCATCTGGGGCCAGCTTAACTCTGAGGGGCAGGATGGATGCTGGCGTTATTGCACGCTCCCACCCCTCACATACAGGGAGAAGAAAATCAAGCCACCAGCCACCCTCCATGGTGCCAGCCCTCAGCTCTGATTAGCCTCCAGGATGGCCCTCCCTGACCTATCCCATCGTCCGCAGTACCGATGGGAGCCTTGTGCCATGGCCCCACCCTAGGGGGTAAGCCAGGGGGTATCAGGGAAGGGTCACGTCCGATATGGAGGTAGGAGTGAGGGTCCATGACCTGGCAGAATTATCAGGTGGCTGGCAGCCACCAAAAAACACAATAAATAAAAAAAAAAAAAAAAAGGTGTTCCCCAAACCCCCGTTCTGGTCAGTGTATACATATATATATATATATATATATATATATATATATATTCTATGTTACAAAAATATCAGCCGGTAGGAACTGAAAAGGTCTGGATCCTTGCCTGGTTTATGTATGACTGAAATTTGGGCCTGGAACCATGATGGTGGGTCTCCTGTCCCTCCTGCAGCCCAGGCACACTGTCATCAGGAGTGATGACAGCATTTTCCTGAACATTTTTCAATATTCAGCAATGATATCCTCGGTGCCTGGGGAGTTATTAGTTTTCAGGTTATGAATGGTACTATGAATCTGCTCTTGCATGACTGGCCTGTCAACACTTGTCTGGATGTCTTTGGTGAAAGCAGGGAGCCCTAAGCTACTAAAGAAATTCTCCTGCTTTACCTACCTGTCCTGAGCCTCTGTGCCAGTGTACTATATACAATAATAGCATGCAAACTGCTCAACTATGTCCTGGGGCTGCATTTTGTACTGAGCACTGGAAGAGGTCTCCCTTAACCTAAGCACAGCCCTACTAGCTGTTGTCTTTCAGATTTGCTAGGCTAAGAGGTGCCTGACCCTATTGTCTGCCCCATAAAAACATTGTCTGTCATACTGCTGTTTCCTCTCTATTTTATGCTCTAGCAGAATTGTGAGCCTTTTTCTCAGCTGGTCTAGCTCCTGCTTACAGGTATAATTTAGGGAGCTCTTATCCTCACACTCTATGCCATAGATCTGGCATTCAAGATCAAGGCGCTGTTTCTCCCATACCTCCTCAAGTTTGATGCACAGGTAATGATTCTCACTGTTACCATGGCTTTGAGGCCATCCCACTGGGCCCCCATGGTGGTCTAGTCCACTTTGTTGTGAACTAAGTAGTCTGCAATTATGACCTGCACCAGGGTCTGGAACTCTTGTTTGTTCAGTAGGGGACATATTAAGTTTCCAACTGGGGGCCCTAGCAGTCAGCTGCACTTCCAGGTCCATCAGAACTGGCGCATGATCAGAATTGGCAATAGAAGCTATACGTGAGGAAGTGATGGTATGTGTCCAGTTCTGTGGGACCATGAGGTAGTCCAGCCTCAGGTGTACTTTGTGGGGATTGGAATAGAAAGTATAATCTTGCAGTAACTTCTAAGGATGGGTCCAGTTCGGCCGCTGTGGGCTGCTCCATTGTAAGACCGATCAAGCTGCAGGCATATTGTGCAGTTGAGATCTCCCCAATGATATAGAGCCCGCAAGGTTCATGTACAGTGTCCAGGAGGTGCTTCTGGAAAAGACACAACCTGTTCCACATCCTGATTAGGATCATATAAATTCAAAATAGTACAGGGGATCCCTCTGTAACTGCCCATTAGTTTTATGCTTCATCCACTAACATCCTGAGCCACCTTTTGGATCACTAACAGAGCATCCCTTCTAATCAAAATTGCAATCCACCCTACTGTTCAGGTTTTCAGTATTCATAGATGCTCAGACCTCTCCCATCCACTTACATTTAAGCTTGTCGTGTTTAACCCTATTAAGGTGGGTCTCTTAAAGCAATGCCAGAGTGACACCTGTCTGTGCCAGTGCCTGTAAAATTCTGCTGTGCTTAGTAGAGCTATGTAATAATTTAACATTATAGGTTACAACTTTTAGATCACCCATGTTAAAGCCAGAACCCCCTCCTCTCTCTCTATCACCTTACAGGCAGACAAACATACACATAAATAGGAAATGAACACCACATTCGCGAAAAAACAGTTGAGCATTACTATGTACATTAAACCAGTACTTCAAGGTATTCAGAATGAACTGTTTCGCCCACTCATTTGACTCTGGGGCTCTTGTTGCTTGCTAGTTAGTCAAGAAAAAGGCTCCATGCAGGGGTCTAGTCAAAGGTTTGCCTTCTAGGGGGCAGCAATGAGCTGTGCTATGTGTGCTAGCGATGCAGAACCAGGTGTTCTCTCTTGAGTTGCTAGCAAATAACTCTGTCCATCTGGTTCCCCCTTGGCTGTAGCCAGCAGCTCACTGTTTAAAATGGTGGGGTGCCCCCAAAAAAACTATAGTAATGCCCTTCCATTACCTGACTGAAGACAGATACAGAAATACCCCCTTCCCACATTTTGAACTCTGTAAAAATGAATCTGTCTAAGCAGCTAGCAGTAAATCATATCAGGCCCCCACAAGGAATAGGTGATGGAGTAATGTCTTCTTGGAGTAGATTGCCAAACGGTTCACAGAAGGTCATAAAAAGCTCTGTGTATCTGCTGTCTGTCGCTTTATGGCATTCCAGGAGTAGAGCAATGGGAAACAAAGTCCAGTTTTATCCCTGTCTTTCATCTGCAGAGCAAGTAGCAGATGGTGATACATACCACAAGGCGGATAGACAGTAGGACACGGGGCTTCAGGAGATAAGTCAGTATTCACAAGTCTTAGTCTGAAGGGGTCTAGTACGAATTCCCAACTCTGAATTTCCCGACGTGTCAATTCCCGACTCTGATTTGCCGTTTTGAATCTGCCCACATGGTGATTTTGCCCGTCTTAGTGTTCTCCCAATGCCAAGCACTCAGTGAAACACTGTCTGACGTGCTCAGCTATTTTCTTGCCAGTCCATATTTTTTCATGGTTTGTGCTGGTCATGTCTTCTGATATAGAGGACTTACACATAGGGGACTGTGCAAGTTCTTACACCAGTTCTTTTGCCAATCTGGTGGTCTCCAGGATTAGGGACAGCAACCCTTTTGTAAATGAAACTCCTGATGCAAGATTCTCTGAAGAAGCATATTCAGGGGAGCAGAAGCACTGGAGAACACCCCGATACGTATCAAAGTGAATCTTGAATACCTGATTTACTGGTGCTTTTTCAAGCCTGGAAAATGTAACATTACGTGACAGTGATTTTATTAGTGTGCAGTGTTCAGCTCCCTTGAATCACTTTGATTTGGTATCGGGGTGTTCTCCAGTGTTTCTGCTTCCCTGAATACTCTTCTAAGTATGATTCTTGCATGTTCCCATTTTTTTCCCTGAACACATTATGTCCTACATAACCTTGCAGCCATAAAAATGGAAACCCAGATGCTCTGGTGGCTAATGCTGTTTATTTCAGGGAGTCAATATGAAAACTCATACTAATTAAAGCGAAACTCTCAGTTCCCCTGCTTAAATGCTGCGGGACCTAGAGGTCCCGATTAAGAAAACCTGCTAACGAAACAATATTTTGAGTCACATACTTTTAAGAAACTGTAAATTTTAGATCTGGTTCATCCTATGTCTCCACGTCTGCCATGCTGCCAAATTAAATGTCCCAGTGTTTCTCGCAGCCAGCCCTCTGATGGCATGAACGACAGACTAAGCTGCAGCAGACATCAATGTGCCAGCACTAAGGTATTCAGGTAAACACTTGACACAGCACATTTTCATGCTTAAGTTAAATCAGGTACGTGCTTCTTCGTTGATTGCACATTTTGGATGGGGAGTCAGAAAAATAATAGTTTTGCAAGGAGCTGTCTACAAAAATTGTGTTTTTGATGTGTACCAGTTGCATGGAGCTGTCGGCAAAATAATTATCAGGCAATTAATTAACAGGCATTTTAAAGTCGGGCAGGTGTACCAGTCGGGAAGTTGGTGTCAGCCATAATGATGTTGGGATTTTGTGTGTTGGGCAATCGTACTGGTCCCTACTGAAGGAGCCAGGCTAAGAGAGCTCCTGGCTCCCCTCTTGACCATAGTAATCAGGCCCAAAGCCCCCTCACCCTGCTGTGAAGTCTGATAAGAAGACAGATGGCGGGTAAGCCACCCAAACCAGCAGGTAAAGAAAAAAGTATTTACAGTTTGTAGGAAGTGAGGCATAGGGGGTGACTAGCAGTGAACTGATCCACTGCAGGAGCTGGGAAACAAAGTTGAGGCTCAGTTTTGATCAGGATGGAAAGTTAAGAACTGGGGTGAGTGGTCAGGCACTGACCTTTAAATGTGAAATGGCTGTGCTAGTCATTCTATGCTGTCGGTTGTTCAGGGGCGCCTGGCAAAATATGCTGGGCATTGGGTCATCAGTGTTTTTCCAGATCGCTGACCAGCTGTGAAGCTTGCTGCTTCTCCTTGTGGTGACATTCCCCCACCATTCACCAGGCTTGATCTTGCAAGAGGTGCTTCAGAGCTCTGCGGAAAGGCTTACACCAAAATGTCAGTGTATGTGCATGCACCTTCTGGTATGCATGCTGCACTTTTGGCTGCCTGGCTTGAATGGAATGCGGGGGCACTTATGAAGAGCCAACATGGAATTATTTTACATCTTTACCGCTTGTGATATTGTCGCCGCATCTAGAATACTTCTTTTGTTTTTAGCTAAGTGGTTCATCTGCATGATATTGTGCAATACATCCTTCTACCATCACATATAGTGGTTAAGCCTATTTATTTGAATTATCGCAAGGCTTTGAGAGAGTATTCTAGAGTTCTTACAGTCTGTGCCACTTTTGTTTGGGACCAGTTACGTCTCACTTGTGTGCTGTCTGTAGTTCTCATCCAGCAAGTAAGACTTCTCCTTTGCCTCCTCTGTCTCATGCCATTTCAAAGCGTGGCCATCCCTAATGTGACAGTGCTGGAGGTATCATTTCCAAAAGTTTTTTTTTCTTTTAATTTGTTTTTTTTTTGGTTTCCTTTCACAGGTGTAACACAATAGTGAGTGTACTACAGTCTAAATTATTTCTGTCTTGTATTCCCATGTCTCTTTGAATTCTGACATCTTATCTGGTAAACAAAACTATAATTAATTACACTAATACTGAAACCGATTATAATTACTACATCTGTATGAACCAAACTGTGCAAAACAATGTAACCTTGTTTCTGTAACCTATTCTAAACACAGTACCTTATTCATGATGTAACCCTGATGTAAGTTCCATTGTCTGTTTTTGAACCATTTTCTGTATTTGCCGCCATCTGTTATTTTACCCTGAAATTGCTCTGTAATTCTCCCTGGTCGTGCCTGAAAATAGTCATCTCTATGGCTAGCACACTTACCTGGTAAACAAAAACTAAATAAAAATAAATAAATAAAATGAATGTCTCCTCCTACAGCAAGCAAGTCATTGCCATCTTCTCCACCAGATCATTGCTACAGTAAACATGCAGACTCATGCACTGCCATCCTCTTCCACCTCCTCCAGCACTGTGTGGTCTTATTAAAGTCAACACATCCACTGTATCCAGCATAAATACCAGTCATCCACCTGATGCTGCTGCCTCATTCTACAATGTCACACAGCTGAAAAAATACCTGAACTTGAGAAACAGAAGCAGAACAGTTAGAGAGTGACATACGGATAACATTTAATAATTTAAAAACAAAAAGCAAAAAGGAAAGAATATTTACCTGCCATGGTAGGAAACACTGCCAGATTAAATAACCAGATCCCATCCAGACTCATGCAGCAACAGGATTTAATCACCCTAGTGATAAAAACCAGCAGAGAGAGAGAAGCAGGAGCAAAAGATGTCACAAATGCACTGTACACTCTCCCCCCCACCCCCGTTAGGAAACAAAGTGATATTCAGAGTTCATCATGAGGTTCTCCACCACAAAGAGGCACTACCATTTCATGCAAAGGTTTACATAATTACTGGTTAGTTCACTATGTTCCTCAGGACAGATGCTGTTGTGTCAGACTTGCACAGCGCATAAGCAGCATATCAATTCCAGCAGCCCATCTCATTTCATTTAATTTCCTTTCATTTCCTCATGCAAACATTTACAGATAGAAGAATTTTTTTGACTTAGAATTTGGGGACACAAATGTTCATACCCCGAACTGTGTTGGTGGAACAGAATCGCAGTGCATCACCTCATAGCAGCGCCGGTAGCCTGAAGTATTTATTCTGGTAGTTGAGAAAATTCTGGGAACACAGAATTTATGTACCTTTGTTCTTTTTTTCACAATTACTCCTAAAGTGCATTTCAAGAACTGTGGCATGGGGACAGAGACTCAGCATAGCACTTAATAGCAACACCTTGTACCAGCATGAACAGCCTGAAGTATTTTTCTGGTAGCTGAGAAAAATTCTGCAAGCACAGAATTTATGTATTTTGCTATTTTTCTTTTTACTTTACTTGGCACTCTAGGCATGCAGCTCAGGGACCCCCACCAAAGCTATTTAATAGCAACCCTAAGCGAGTTTCACCTAAAGCTCACAGACTTCTTCTTGAAGCTATCAAGAAAATCTTGCTGCTCTTATTGTTATGTTCTGGTAATGTTGAAATCAGCTCTGGTCCTCCTGCAGCAATCTCTTCTCCTGCCGACCTAGCCAGTATCAAAGGATTGAGCTTTATTCATATTAATGTGTGCAGCCTACTAAAAAAGTTTGCCTCTATTCAAGCATTGACTTCCCATACAATGCTTGTTGTACTCGTGGTCACTGAGACTTGGCTCAGACCTGGTACCCAAGATAGTGAGGTGAATATCCCATCTTATACCCTGTTCAGAACTGATAGGCTTACCAGAGGAGGAGGAGGAGTTGCCATCTATGTCAAGGAGAAACTGTCTGCATCAGTTATAGATTCATCCTCACTCCCAAAGGAATTTGAGAGCCTGACTCTAAATGTCAAGCTATCTTCCTCTGTCTCAATATGCGTCCTAGGATGCCGTAGACCTCCATCCGCAGGGCTGCAATTTCTGGACCATATAACTAATACGATGGGATCCCTTCAATCGGAGATTATTATACAAGAGGACCTCAATATGTACTAGTACTCCAGCAGTTCCTTACCCCTAAAGACTATTTGCGACTCCTTTGGTCTTTCCCAACTCATTTCTGAAGCAATACGTCCAAATAAAAAGTGCCCTAAAATAGTACACTTCTAGATCTCATTTTAGTTAGCAAAGCCCATCTGTTTTCACATGCAGGAGTGTTCTTCTCGGACTTCAGTGACCACTGTATTATTGCAGGTGTAAGATCCGCCTGCAAACTACCATCCCTTTCCAAATTCTCACTTAAGAGGAAACAGCATAATTTTGACATCCATGCATTCCTCTCCAACTTGCGAGATTCCTTGAGATGGCAGGATTTTTACTTGGCCAACTCAGTGCCTGCGGCATATGATATCTTCCAGGCAATCGTTTTAGGGGCTCTGGATTAATATGCACCATTGTCCTTGATTCATTCTAAAAATAAATCATGTCCTTGGTTTACGGCCCAATTAAAGGCCTCCCCGTTGCACAGAGACTGGCTTTGGAAAAAAGCTCAGAAATCAAAACTTCCAGATGACTGGACATCATTCAAGAAGGCTGGAAACCATTGTACCAATCTGGTTAGGGAGGCTAAGACTAGTTATTTTCGCAAAGAATGGGACGCTTCCACCAAGTGCTCAGAAAACTTCTGCAAAACCATCAAGGGTATTCAAGGGCTATGAGCAACTTACCCACAAAAATCGCTATTGGCACAACTTCGGTATTGGATAAATCGACTATCCACGACGTTTTAATAACCATTTTGCTACTGCAGGTCTTGCTTTTGTTCCCTACCCTGCCAATAACCTCTGCTCTAGTCTTGGAGCACCGAACTTACTAGATCCAGTCACAAGCGCGTCCTTCTTCCTCCAACCTACCACCCTGACAGAAGTTGAGGATCTCCTACAATTGGATACCAGGAAGAGTGCAGGGGCAGACCAATTGGACCCATTCTTCCTGAAGCTTAGTCTTCACGTCCTGACTGTGCCCATAATGCACCTTTTCAACCTCTCCCTTTCACAGGGTGATATTCCATCCATGTGGAAAATGGCTCATGTAATCCCACTTTTTAAATCTGGAGACCCCAGTGACCTGAATAGCTATAGACCAATCTCCCTACTTCCTACCCTTTCTAAACTGTTGGAGAAAATAGTGAGTGTGCAGCTCAGGAACTTCCTTGAAAGTGGGAACCTGCTCAGTCCTTATCATTTGGGATTTAGGCCTCATCACAGTACTATTTCAGCACTTGCAAAGGTCACCAACGACTGGCAGTGTGTGCCTTGGATTTTAAGAACTTTTGTTTGTGCAGTATTTCTAGACGGAAGCATGGCATTCGATACAGTTGACCACGAACTGCTCCTTGTCTCCCTCAGAAACATCAGCTGCGACCCCCCCCCATCGCTGAGGTTGTTCTCAAACTATCTAACAGGTGACAGCAGCAGGTCAAGGCTGAAGGGGAATTCTCATCCCTGAAACCTCTACTGAGGGGTGTACCGCAAGGCCCCATACTGGGTCCATTGCTTTTTGCAGTTTACATTAACAATATTGACACTGACATCAGATCTGATAACATCCACCTATTCGTTGATGACACGGTACTTTATATTGGAAGATCCTCTCTGGAAGCAGCTTGTAGGGATCTGCAATGGGAATTTAATCTTCTACAACTACAACTACTGAACCAGAAACTGCTGCTGAATGCCAAAAAACAAAGGCAATGCTTTTTCCTTCCTTTTCATACATTAATAATCCCACAACTCAAGATAATATTCTGCAGATCCACACACTTTTTGGTGAATTGCTGGAATATGTTACTAAATTCAAATACCTGGGGGTGTGGATAGATCAAAAGCTTTCCTTCTGCAATCACATTGAGGATCTCTTAAAGAAGCTTAGGCAGAGGCTTGGTCTGTTCTATAGGATCAAAAATCTTCCAACACTGGATGCCGGGAAGAGACTGGTCCAAACCACATTCCTTACCTTATTGGACTACGCAGATTTCCTTTATAGCCAAGGCCCCATGTGTGCCCTGGCTAAATTAGACACACTCTACCATCGGGCCTTGAGGTTCATAACTGGTCTCCCATACTCCACACATCACTGCTCCCTTTACGTCGCAGTAGGTTGGTCATCCCTTAACTATAGAAGACAGAGGAATGCACCTGTCTAGACATTTAGGGCCATCATGAAGATGTTGCCTCAGTTCATCTCGGATTGTCTTCCTCTAGGTGTGATAGGTAAATATGCCTTAAGGAGTTCCTCCGTCATCTCCCTTGCAGTATCGAAATTCAAGTCGTGCTTCGGTAGGTCTGCCATATCTCATGCTTTACCCTCTCTCTGGAACAACTTGCAAACAACCCTGAAGTTGACTTACCCAATCAAACTAGCAGCCTTCAAAGCACTTTATTCTCACTCTGTCAAGGAATCCTGTAACTGCTTCCCCTGATGACACCTTTCCCTAGCATCAGCTCCTTCTGCTGCAGTGCATCCCTTTACTGATACTTCTTTCCCACCCCTCTTGGGCAATGTTACAACCTGTAAGAACTTACCTGACTGCTCCTTCAATCCTGACCCTGTGTTTTTTTCCTTATCATTAGTTCCTTTTCCATGTCCCCCTGGCTCCCACCTGCACTCCTTGCTTACCCCCCCCACCTTGACACCGTCATGGTGTTTTGCTTTCCACTCCCTAACTGTTGCCACCCTCTCCCCTGCAATCACTACATGCCCTTGTAGGCATGTACCATGTACCTCTCCTTACTCACCCTATTGCATCCCCCTTCCCACCCCTCCTATGCCCCACCAAGCTCCTTCAATCAATAATTGCGTTCAAGGATGCTTCAAATACACACTGTAATTATAGTTGCATATGTTTAACCTGTATATACTGTACTGCAGTTACTATACTTTTTAGCTGCATACTCTTCATGGTCTTAGCTTAATGGCTCTTTTTAATACTCTGTTTCATGTGTATTGTAAACCTCCTGTGTATAATTACTGCTTTATGTAAATACTATGTAAATGTGAATTAATTTTGTATATACTGTATTGTTTACCAAATTATGATGTCACTGAGTTATCCTTTGTATGTATTGTTAATCTCTCCTTTCCAGGTCCATCTTGAAAATGAGCTTGCTCAATGATGTTTGCCTGGTTAAATAAAGATTTTGATTGATTGATTGATTGATTTTCTCATAATTTCACCTAAAGTGCACTTCAAGAATGGGAGGGCTGTGCCCATGGTTCAATGTGGGGAATAGCTCCTCCCATAACCTCTACTTAAACCCTATACTACAGCACCTCCCTTGCTTAGGGAGTGTTTTTTTGTTCCCTGGCTCCCTGCGTGGCTCGTGGACTGTGCTCTGTGTGCTTGCTGCTCTGCTTCCTTCTCCCCTGGTTGTGCTGTCCTGTTCCTTTTGTCTCCCTTCTTGTGCCCATTCTGTGTTTGTTCTGCTCTCCCTGTTCCCTTTTGTTTTCTCGTCTGTTTCCTGGCCTGTCTCGTTATTCCCTGCCTGTCTGCTATTCTCCTTCCTTCTTCCCATGGCCACTCCGGCTGCCTCCCTGCTTGCTTTCTGGCTCCCTCCTACCCGGGAGTCCTTGGGTCCCCTCTCATTTGTTCCCCTTTTGGGTGTCCTTTCCCTACCACCTGCATTTCCAAGTCTCCCTGCCAACGGCACTTCAGTGCATCCCCATCCTTCCTTAGGTCCCTTCCGATTGTCCTCCCTCTTCTGGTCCGCCCCATAAGCATCCCCTTCACCTCCTTATCTACATCTGCCCGTGGACTCCTCCTCCGTTCTATACTTAACCTCAGGCAGGCCTTGCTTCTCCCGATCCTCATTGCCACTCCACGCCTGGCAGAAAGGAATCTAGTTCGGTGTTCCCAAGCCATCTCTGCCCAGTCAGTACTTCGCCTCATTCCTTCAGCAAACATTGAATTATATTAATGAATAATACTTTAAGTTTGACTTCAGCATTGCTGTGTTATGTTACACAATAACACCCGTGTTGACACAGTGAACTCTTCAGCTTCCTACATAGCTGCTGCTGTTTTATTCACAGCAGGGTCAGCATCTACATCACTATTCCAGAATAATTTCCCTGCAGCCTTTGGTGGTGCTCAATCTGAAGTCCCGGGGTACCATCGCGACTTCCTGGTTTGCCTAACAGGTATTAAAGAATGTGGTAAATAGAAAACAAATAGAAAACTTAAGCACGTGACCATTTGGGTTCCTTTGTCTCCCATTTAAAGTATAATACAACAGAAGCCTAATTTCAGTAAAGCATTGCAAGTCACATTTATGTAAAAAACGAAAAAAATCTAAATCCACCTCTACCCTCCTACTACGGGCTTGTCCCTGCTTTTAGCTTTTCAGTTCGGCTGCTGTCTTGTGGTAGCTCAATATGCATTTCAGCTCCCATCGCTTAGCTCTGTGTATGGGGGGGGTCACATGACAGACCTGCCTTTATTATTACACTGCTCTAGCATGCAGTGCCATTCTTCTTTCATTCCCCTATCCTCTATTCTCCTTTTTATTTTAACACATAACTTGGTTGTTCATCATCCCCGATTTGGCTGGGTTATTTGTACTATCCCCTCTGGAAGAAAGGGGCAGCTGCCTCCATGCTCCACTACCCTACACCTCCACTTCCTCCTTCCCTGCAGCTTATGCCCTAACTTGCTTCAATTCCCTGACTCCATGCTCCACTACCCTGCACCTCCATTTCCTCCTCCCCTGCAGCTTATGCCCTCACTTACTTCAATTCTCTGACTCCTTCCCTTGTTCCTGCCTTGGTTCTATTAGTCTCCTCCTCCATTTCTGCTCCATAGTATTTCCCCCTACACTTCATGCCCTGTTTCTGTGTGTACCATACCTACCATTCTACATACATCTCACCATATTAAGTCCTGATTCATCCTATTTCCATTTCGTGTCTCAAATCTACTCTCTCCTTACAGCAGCGTTTGCACTTTGCCAGCCCATACCAGCAGTATTCTGGACTCCGTCCCTAACTCGCACCTTCGGAGGTGCTGAGCGAAGGCAGACTTCCCCTGTCTACTGGGAATGGGATTCCATTACATTCACTACCTCCTATTCCTTCCCAACCAGACATCCTCCATCCCTAACTCTGCTGGATGCATCAAGTGAAGGTTAGGTCGCTCCAGCTACCAGGGATAGTAGCCATGTCTACATTATATGGACTGTTACCTTACCTTCCCTACTTCATATGGTAGCCGATTACCTTCGGGAATGGAACTGCCTCCTGCTTACCACTTTTTTCTTCTTCCTCCATCCCTACCTCTGCTTGGCAGCATTGAGTGCTAGTACGCTCGCCCTGGCTACCAGGGATGGGAGCCATGTCTACGATCTATAGACTGATGCCATGCCTTCTTTGCCTCATACCAGTTGCCGCTTGATTTGCAAGACTTGCTTCTCCATCTTATCTCATCTGTAGCTTTGACTCTTTGTTCTACCTGCTGGCTTTCATGGCCGGGAGCCTGACTCTAGCATGGACTATCTTCACAGTTTGCATCTACATCGATGCGGATGGCTGCTTGTATTCAGGAACAGAGCTTCTTCAGCTGGGTTTTCTCATTGTTCTTCTTTCCCCAGCCGAACCCAGCACGGATAATTTTGCCTCTATGGATCCAGCTGGCCCATGTCCTTCCATTCCGCTGCTTCTCATGTGTTTTTCTCCACCTGCCACCCAATGCTATAAGCCTTCTGGACCTGGACCTCCTACTCCTCCCACGTCTTTGACCGTGGAACCTGGACCTCTTCAACTTGCTTGCCTCCATCCTGCCAGTTCACCATTTCCCTTCATTCACTGGACCCTTCTGCTTTGCATAACTCCACTTGCCATCCCACTATTCCATGGACCTTCGTTCTCTAACCCCTTTGGCCTCCTTTCCCTCATCATATGGATTCCGTCTGCTCCTTCAGTACTCTCTCACTCCAGGTTGAATGCCTCATGGACTTCTCTGTTGCTGGCCCCCATCCAGCTGCTGTACTAACTTGTTTTCTTTACTGATTCGGGACCTCATCCTTCATCGCTCCAGCACCTTCCCTCAATTTCTCCATTCATTCCAGCCTTCGTCAGATGTGGGACTCCTGTTACTTCTGGTACCTTGCTTGGCTCCTTGACCTTCTGTAGCTCATCCTCTGATGCCTTGCTTCTGCCCTCTTTCAATTCATTGTGATTCGCATGGACTTAGCCATGTCCCATACCTTCCTGCTCTGGATGTCACCCAACGTCACCTGGACTGTGGCTTTCCCTGGATCATTTTTCAGTCTCTCAGGATCTAATCTGGACTTCCTTCCCATTGGACTGGCTGCCTTTCATCTCTGCCTTACTGGCTCGGGGCTTCATACTGATTGCTGTGGCTCTTTTGGGCCCTGCACCCTATCTCTGACCAGCACTTCTATCCAGTTATCTGCTCTCCATATGATCCATCCCATACTCCTACTCCAGCCTTTATGACAGTACCCGTCCACTACTCATTGGATCATTAATTCATTATTCTGGGTAATACTATTGCCAGCAAACATTCCCTCAGCTCTATGCTCTATAGACTCTCATGTCATCGTATAGTTTTTCTGCCCATTCAGTTCTTCACAATCATTCATGGAATCTCATTTGCCTGGATAATAGGAAGATCTCCTTCGTCTCTATCGGATATACCCTCCGATCCCTGTCCATCAAATCACTATGTCTTCCCCATATGCCTTATCTCACTGGCTAGCCTCATACATGGAAAGGACTTAAATTCTTCTGTTATACTCAGACTTTGTAATCAGCATCACTTCTACAGATACTGGGAATCACAAGATAACCCATTCAACCACGGACCTTATCCATTTACCTTCTGTAGCCTCTCATTCAGCAATGACTCTGATGACCAAGTTGCTTGACTCCTACTTCCCAACAGTCATTACAGATTTTAGGAATTGCACAGATATTGTCCAGAATACTCGTCATGGGATCTCCTCAGCTAGTTGATCACTGACTCTATGCCATCCAAACCTCAATTTCACTCCCGGACATCGCTATTCCTTATACTATTATCAATACTTCTTCACCTAGTACCTTCAGCCGGGTCAACCGCTCTTCTGTGGACTGTTCAACCTCTTCTTCTTGAAGTACCTTCGATAATCTCTTCAGCAAAGATTATCATCGAGAACTGGCTTTCTGGAATTTTAACTGGCAATCCATGACAGCCAAGGCAAATTCACCACTTCAGTCTTGCATCCCAATCGGCATTAATCAGCTATAGCAACAAAATCATATGGCATCCTGCATTAATCTCACTACCAATGCAGCCCATAAGCTCTTCTTGTTATCCGCCCCAAGCTTCTGTCATGTACTTCAGCATTAGGATTACCCGTAAACATAACCACTTATGCCATCTCAGTGCATCTCCTAAAGGATCACACATCAGGATACTCACACTTACTTCAGGCAGCATACCAGCAGAATTTGAGCATAAAGTCACGAACATCTTGACCAAATAAGCCATCTATTCCTTATACCGAACTTCCACTCATGCCTCACATATATCAGGCCTACTATCTGGATGGCTACGTAAATCTTCTTCTAGTGCTTCACTAATCACTTATGGCATTACTCTCATTAGGCACTCAAAATCTCCTCTACTCATTCTGCTCTTGGATGCTTACCTAGTGACTTATCACTTAACTAATAGATTATTTACTTCTGGACTACCTCAAACCTTCTATGAATTGGAGCAGTCACCCATAACCTTACAACTCATCACAACTTCCCCAGTATAATGTCTGATCCTATATCAATCAATTATTGCTCTCCCAACTCATAACGTCCATATAGTCCCTTGGACATGAATCCTTTGTCACTTTGGAAACATGGTCTACATCAGCCCTTCCTTAATTGGATCTGCTTTACATAGGATTTTACCATCCCTATAGAAAAGATGTACCCTTCACCTTCAGGATCATCATTCAAGCCATATCAGCCTTGGAGTGGGAATGAACCATCACTTCCAGAATGCTCAAAGACTCTCCTTCGAATCCTACTTATTGGACGTTTCCTTAGAGACTCCTTATTCAATACTGAGTTCTAGCCTCCAATCCATCCCTTACAGTCAAACCTCTTACAAGTTGATCATTCAACAATGACTTCTACCACTGCACTTCCATCATTCCCAGTTCAGTACCTTATCAATTCCGTCATAATCCCTCTGCCCATTACATCTCTGTTGGACAAGCATCATGGATCATCTTGGAAACTTAGACTTCCTTTGTCTTCCTTTACTTGGAATTCCTCTATGCTTATGATTCTATTGTTCATTCCAGATGGATCTACTCTTCAACCAGGATCATCATGCAATCAGCTTCATCCATGGATCGAAGATGGATTACCGTCTCTTCAAGCAACTCACCAACCTTAATTTAGCTATGGTTATTAGATCCTATATCCTTCTCCATTTAGCATGCCCAGAAGGATGGGCAGACCTCCAGCCATGGGTCCTCAGAAGTTTCTTCCACCTGGGGGTTTTTCCTCTCCTGAATGCCAGGGGGTCCTACTCTCTGTGAGTTGGAGGAGGTATCTTTGGGGCATTCTGTTCCCTACAAATCACCACCTGCAAACCTATTACTCAAGGATGGGAATAGAGTTAAGCCACAAAAAGTTCTACAAGTTACACGAGCACTATATACCCCATCTCTCCTCATTGCTATTCCCCAAACATTGAATGGGAAGGCTGTGCATGTGGTGCAATGTGGGAAATAATTCTTCCCACAACCCCTACTTAAATCCTACACTACAGCACCTCCCTTGCTTAGGGAGTGTTTTTCATACACCACCATCCCCTCCTCCTTCTTCTCCAGCACTCTTCTCACCCTTGCTCCTGGGCATTCTGTTCCCTACACATCGCTGCTTACACACCTTCTACTCAAGGGTGGGAATAGAGTTAAGCCACAAAAAGTTCTACAAGTTACACAAGCACTATATACCCCATCTCTCCTTATTGTTATTCCCCAAACATTGAAATATCACATGGGGCAAAGACACAGCACAGCAGCTTGATGCAGCACCTCATAGCAGCACCAACAGCCTGAAGTATTTATTCTAGTAGTTGAGAAAAATTCAGGGAGACCGGAATTTATGTACAGTATTTTGTTCTTTTTCTCACAATTTCCCCATAAGTGTTTTTCAAGAATTATCACTTGGGGACAGAGTCTCATCACAGCACCTTGTAGCAGCACTAGCAGCCTGAAGTAATTATTCTGGTAGTTGAGAAAAATTCTGGGAGTACAGAATTTATGCATTTTGTTATTTTCTCACAATTTCTCCTAAGTGCATTACAAGAACTGTGGTGGGGGAGTCAATCATAGTACAGTGACAGCACCTTGTAGCAGGCATAACATGCAGCAGTCTTGCATTTACAAAAATTCTGTAAAAAATAAGTCATATTTAGTGTGCTTTTCACACTTTTTACACTAAAGTGCATTACACGAAGTGTGGCAGGGTGAGTGGCACACAGCATGGTACCATTTTGCCATAGCAGCAGTAGTACATTACCACCATTTCATAATGTCTGGTTCATGAGCCAATTTCAAGAAGTGAGAAATGTATATATTGTGCCTGAGCACGTGTGTGGACTTGTCTAATGTGCTTGACAATTTCAGTCTGAGAGGGCGACTGGAACAGCACAGCATTAGCTACACCATTTAATAATTTCTTGTTCAGCAGAAATTTTCTGGAAGTAAGGATAGGGAAAGCAGCTGTTTTAAGTAATAGAATAAGTGCAACAGTGCAACTGTGCTAGTGATACAACTGTTGGATGTGCTTTCCAAGTGCACAATATATGTAAACAACAGTACTTTAAAACGAAAAGAGTAGTGAGAGAGGAAATGATATGGTACATAAACTGTACCATTAAAGAAAATATAGATAAAAAAAGTTTTTTTCTTGAGAAGGAGAAAGCCAGACGACAGACAGAAATAAAGACGCTACCGAATGACATGGAACAGTAAAAGCAAAAGACAGGAAAGAATTTAAACTTTTGGGTTATCTTTTGTTTTCTTAAGAAGAAGAGAGACAGACAGCAGACAGAAATAAAGATGAGACAGAATGAAATTAAAGAGTAAAAGCAAA
The DNA here is from genome assembly GCA_016271365.2 of Neoceratodus forsteri. Lineage (NCBI taxonomy): Eukaryota > Metazoa > Chordata > Ceratodontiformes > Ceratodontidae > Neoceratodus > Neoceratodus forsteri. The sequence goes on from CM057458.1 coordinate 537,479,518, forward strand.
AGACAGGAAGGATTAAATTTGAAGGGTGTGGTTAAAAGGTTTTATATTTTTTGGGTGTGGGATAAACACAGAGGGGGAAGAAAAACTAAGAAGAGACAGAAAGGAGAAAAACAGGAAATACTGTGTACAGTAAAAGTTATAATTGCTGATCTGATTCATGGTGTACCACTGCAAGATGGAGCAGCAGCCACACCACCATGATGGAGGTCACACATTTCTTGGAGGAGAAGCTGCTGGTTTTCCAGTACTTTCGAGTCTTTGTTCTGTGGAACAAATATGCTGACAGAGCTCCGCCATCTCCTCCTGCAGTTGTGATAGCTGCTCCTCAGTATTTTGAGGCAGTCTGGGTGCCAGTGCTACTGGTGTGGGTAGAAACATAGAAACATAGAATTTGATGGCAGATAAGGACCACTTGGCCCACCTAGTCTGCCCATTTTCCTACCTAACAGATAAGCTGCAGATCCTAGTTAACCAACAGCTTACTTCCTCCTATCACCCACTAGGACTGCCTTATGTCTGTCCCATGCATTCTTGAATTCCTCGACTGTTCTTGACTCCACAACCTCCTCAGGGAGGCTGTTCCATGCAACCACAACCCTCTCTGTGAAAAAATACTTTCTCACATTACCTCTGAGCCGTCCCCCCCATCTTCAAATTGTGCCCCCTTGTTCTTGCACATCTCTTTTTCTGAAAGATGCTACCCTCTTGGACTTTGTTGATTCCCTTGAGGTACTTGAAAGTTTCTATCATGTCCCCTCTCTCCCTTCTTTCCTCAAGGGTATACATATTAAGCTCCTTTAGTATTTCTTCATATGTCTTCTGGTGCAGACCCTGCACCATTTTGGTTGCCCTCCTCTGGACAGCCTCCACTCTGTCTATGTCTTTGCGGAGATGGGGTCTCCAGAACTGCACACAGTACTCCAGATAGGGTCTCACCAACTGTCTGTACAGAGGGATAACAACTTCCTGTTTTCTACTATTGATGCCTTTTCCTATGCATCCCAGTATCCCCCCAGCCTTCCTTACTGCCTTCTCACATTGCTTGCCCACCTTTAGGTCATCTGATATAATTACCCCCAGGTCCCTTTCCATTTTTACTGTTGTCAGTATCTCACCCCTCATTGTGTATGCTTCCCCTGGGTTTTTGTTTCCCATGTGCATTACTTTGCACTTCTTTGCATTGAGTCTGAGCTGCCATACATTTGACCATTCCTCCAACCTTGTCAAATCCCTTCTCATCCTTTCCACTCCATCTTGTGTATCAACCCTGTTGCAGATCTTTGTGTCATCTGCAAAGAGACATACTTTTCCTTCCAGTTCCTCTGCAATGTCACTTATAAAGACATTAAAAAGGACCAGTCCCAGTACTGAACCTTGCGGTACCCCACTAGTAACCCTCCTTTCTTCACTGTGTACTCCATTTACTACTACCCTTTGCGTCCTGTTGTCTAGCCAATTTTTTATCCAGGCTACCACCTTGGGACCCACTCCAAGGCTGGCTAACTTGTGTATTAATCTTTTGTGTGGGACTGTATCAAATGCCTTGCTAAAATCTAGGTAGGCCATGTCCACAGCCCCTCCCTGGTCTACTACTTTGGTCACCCAGTCAAAGAAATCTATTAGATTCATCTGACATGACCTTCCCATCATGAATCCATGCTGCTTTGGGTCCTGAGCCCTACTGGCCTCTAGGTACTCAACAATTCTTTCCTTCAGAAGTGATTCCATCATTTTCCCTACCACTGAGGTCAAACTAACTGGTCTGTAGTTTCCTGCCTCTGTCCTGCTCCCACTTTTGTGAAGAGGAATCACATCTGCCCTCCTCCAGTCCTCGGGTACCACCCCATCCTCCCATGATTTGTTAAAGAGAGTAGTCAGCGGTGTCACTAGTTCTACCCTTAGTTCTTTTGGAATTCTTGGGTGAATCCCATCAGGCCCCATTGCTTTGTCCACCGTCAATTTTATTAGTTCTTTCAGAACCCTTTCTTCTATAAATGGACTGGTATCGACCCCCCATCTTCAAAGTGTTTCTCTTGTTTGGTTTAGGTACCTCCTCCTCCTCTTCCTTTGTGAATACTGAGCAGAAATATTCGTTCAGTATCCCTGCTTTTTCACTGTCACCCTCTACCCACATTCTCTCCCCTTTATTAAGCCTCAGTATCCCTCCTTTGGTCTTTCTTCGCTCCCTAATGTACCTATAAAAGGTCTTATCCCCCTTCTTAACAGAATTGGCTATCCTTTCCTCGGTTTGGGCCTTTGCTATTCTGACTGCCTTCCCAGCCTCTTTCTCCTTTAACTGATAAAGTTCTCTGCCCTGCTCCTTCTGTGTTTCCTTATATTTCCTGAATGCTATCCTTTTCTCCTTAACCTTCCCTGCCACCTCTTTTGAGAACCATAGTGTTTTTTTCCTTCATTGTGTTTTGTTGATTTGCTTTACACAAAGGCTTGTTGCCTCTGTGATGGCTGTTTTGATTACTCCCCATTGTTCCTCCTCCTCCTTCTTGCCTGTTTGCTAGTGCTTTTCTGAGGGGCACTCTCATTTTCCCAAAGTCAGCCCTCCTAAAGTCCAATACTCTTGCTTTTGTATGGCTCGATTGTGTGGCTGTGTTTATCATGAACCACACTGTTTGGTGGTCACTTGTTCCCAGATGGCTACCCACTTCTCAATCTGAGATTCTTTCTCCATCCCCATTTGAGAGTACCAGGTCTAAGATTGCTCCCTCCCGAGTGGGTTCCAATACTAGCTGTCTGAGACATGCCCCCTGTAGGGCATCAAGAATGACCCTGCTCTTGGATGTGCCTGCAGAAAAGATGCTCCAGTTAACATCTGGCATATTCAGGTCCCCCATCAACAATATCTCCCCTTTTTCTGCCATGCTAAGGAAGCCTTCTATCATTTCCTTGTCCATTCCCTCCCCCTGAGATGGGGGTCTGTATACAACCCCCATGCGGATTGTGGTGCCATTTCCTGTCTCCAAGGTGACCCAGAGTGCCTCATCTGCTCCCTGTTTAATCTTTAGTTCTGTTGCTTTGATCCCTTCCTTTACATAGACAGCTCCTCCTCTTCCTCTTTTACCCTCCCTGTCCCTCCTGTAGATTGTGTATCCTGGTATGTTGACATCCCAGTCATGGTTCTCTGTGTACCATGTTTCTGTGACTGCCACAATATCCAGGCAACCCTCTTCCATCAAGGCCACTAGTTCAGGGAGCTTGTTACATAGACTATGGGCATTGGTACTCATCACCCTCCACTTTTTGATAGCCTTACCCCTTTTAGCCCCATTCCTGTCCTTACTGCCTTTGCCTTTTTTTACATTTACCTCTGTTCTGCTCCCTAATAACTTCTCTACCTTGGTGTTTACCTCACTAATTACCATGTTTTGTGGGGGGAGGCTGGGATTTCCCTGCTCCTTTTCAGTGCCTCCCCCCTTGGCTAGTTTAAATGCTTGCCAATGAAGCATTTAAACCTCTCACCTAGGATTCTGGTTCCCCCGGACAGATGCAGACCATCGCACCTGCAGGTCTACATCCTCCAGGTGGCTTCCCAGTCACCAATGAAGCCAAAACCCTGAGCTCCACACCAGTTTTTCAACCACTCATTGAATTCCCTGGTGAGGAGTGCCCTAGCATCACCCTTGCCATAAACAGGCAGCACCTCTGAGAAGGTTACCGTATGCGCTACTTGTCTAAGGCCCCTCCCCAACTCTACAAATTCCTCTTGCACTGCTCTGATCCCATTCCTAGCCAGGTCATTTGTCCCTAGGTGGACAATGACATCCAGCTCCCTCCCTAGTGCAGCTTCTCCCACGATCCTGAGGATTCACTTCCTGTCCCTCCAAGCCGTGGTGCCAGGAAGGCACCTTACCTCCCTCTCCCCTTCCTCCCCAATTTCTACCCCCCTAATGATTGAGTCCACCACCAGGAGTTGTTTCCTTCCCCTGTGGGGTCCCATGCCACCCTCCTGTGGGTCTCCTTTGTGAAGGTTCCCAGCATCCTCCTTAGTCTCTACTGCAGGTGCCTCCATAGAGGAACCACTATCCACCAGAAGAGCAAATGACTTGTGGAGAGGTACAGCTGGAGGGATGCAACTCTGTTTCACCACCCTCTCCCTCCCTAGGCCCACCCTGGTCCAGCCTCTCCTCTTTCTTGGCAACCTCTGAGGTAGTGGCATTGGCCCCGTGGTCCCTGGGTGGGAAGGAGGTTTCATGAATCCTAGCCAGGTCAGCCTGGAGACGGGCAACCTCCTCTCTCAGACCAGAGAGGTGCCTGCAAATAGGGCAGCATCGCAGCCTCCAGAATGTCTCCCAGAACACTGCCACCCCACAGTCATTGCACTGCACCACTCCTATCATGTCTTATTTTGTGTCCCCTCTACTGTTTCTCTGTATTCTTACTCTCTCCTCTCCTTACAACTCTCACCCTTCCTGTTCTGGGACAGCAACTTCCTATCTTCTTCAGTAGCCTCCTTCTTCCTTGCTCAATGTCAGACCACCAGCAGCTGGGGGGGAGATTGAGCTACTTTTTTCCTTTAGGGTTGGCAAAACCAATGTTTCTCTATGATCCTTCCCTTCCTACTGCCAAACAGGAAGTTCCTGTTGACAGTCAAATCCAGTGGCTATAAAAGTAGAACTGGCTTTGGGTGGGATGGAGGGCAATTAGTAAGAAAAAGGCTAGCAACAGGAAGTTGTAATTTGAGTCACCTGCTTTTATAGTGTCTAAGCCACACCCCAATTAAGCCTCTTTCCTCCTACTGGTTTAGCAAAGTCAGCTGATACAGTACCCTTCCCAGCACAGAACACACACTAACTTTCTTTTCTTTTCTTTCTTTTAACCCTAAATAAGACCCCTTCTACTTCTAATAAAGTATCTGTCTACTTAATCTCAACAGACACTGACTCCTGCTGAGATATAAGTTTTAAATTAATAAGAAAATGTAGCTTCTTTAAGTTAGCTGCTTTCTGCTCTACAAGCAAGGCTAGCAACAGGAAGTTGTAATTTGAGTCACCTGCTTTAATAGTGTCTAAACCACACCCCCAATTAAGCTCTCTTTCCTCCTACTGGTTAACAAAGTCAGCTGATGCAGTACCCTTCCCAGCACAGAACACACACTAACTTTCTTTCTTTTCTTTCTTTTTTTAACCCTAAATAAGACCCCTTCTACTTCTAATAAAGTATCTGTCTACTTAATCTCAACAGACACTGACTCCTGCTGAGATATAAGTTTTAAATTAATAAGAAAATGTAGCTTCTTTTAGTTAGCTGCTTTCTGCTCTACAAGCAAGGCTAGCAACAGCTAGTGGTGTGGGTCCCAGTGCAGGTGCTGCTGGTACTCCCGGTGGACTCTGATGCACATTGCCATGGCAAGAACAGTACTGAGCAACTGTGTGCTCCCTTATGGCTACTGGAACAGATGGCTTACATCCACCTCTGCTAGCCACCTCTCCATGTTTGGCTGCCAACTCAGCAGGATGCTGTATCTTAAGATGGGTCCACTGCCTGACAGTGCCTAGGTGGCTTCCCTTTTTCCCCCCTGACTGACCAGTGTGTCATAGATATTGCAGCTTACAACACTGTTGTCCTGGGGGCCCACGGTGAAAAATAATCCCACACAATGGATGAATATGGCTGCTTTCCTCTTGGTGCATGCTACACTGTGGAACCAAATGATGATGATCATTGGGTCTCTGTAGGGCAGGACAGCTGGTGGTGGGAGTGGAGGTACCATGGGGGACAAAGGGGGTGCAGGATGCTGTGTGGTTGATGCCAGTGGTTCTGGCTGCTGCTGCTGAGGAGGGGAAATTAGGGGTTGCTGGTGGCTTTGCCTGCTGTGGAGCAAAGGAAACTGTGGGATGCTGGTGAGCTGGCATGGGGAGTGGAACTTGTTGTTGCTGCACTGCTGGGTGGGGCCTGCTGGAGAACACCTAAACACTGGATGGTGTAGGCATATGGTGCCACCCCAGATAGTGTCTATGCCTCATCCACTATGAGTCTCCATTAGAGAGAGAGAGAGAGAAGAAAAATGAGAGAAAAATAAAGGAATCAAAAAATAAATGAATAATTAGAAGATAAGGAATTGAATGAAAATCAGAAAACAACAACAATAAAGACAATGCTTAGACAGTATTTAAAAATAAGTTTGATATTTCTTTTCTCTCTGTAAAGCTGTCAGGCTCCTGGCTCCTCCTTTAACTCACAATCAGAAACTAAAAGTGCAGCTGGTTCACTCTATGGAAATACAGTATATACCATGTGACCTGCAGAAGCTCATCCATCTTACCTTGTTTACCACAAACCTCATTTTGACCAAACTTTGCCTAAAGGCACCCAAGTGCAAAGTTACAAGCAAAAGTTCCAAAGCGAAGTTGCAAAAAGGCAAATTTGCTATTAAATAAGAACAATTCACAAATCTATCTGTAAAGGCAAATTTTGCAAATTTGCCTTAACTTCGCCAGCAGATTGAAACTTTGCATCATCTCTACAGGTGACCCTCCCTGCCTCTGTTCTAAGATACCTCTATGTTCATCCCGTGCATGCTTGAAGCCCTCCAATGTTCTAACCTCCACCACTTTTTCTGGCAATATGTTTCATGCGTCTTCCACCCATTCAGTGAAGAAAACTTTCCTCACATCTCTCCTGAACTTCCCCCTTCCAGCTTTATTGCATGCCCATAGCCTTTGATTTGATCCTCATTTGATAGAGGCCACTCTCCTGCACTCTGTTCTTCCCTATGAGATACTTGTAGGTTTTGATCATGACACCCCTCACTCTTGTCTCCTCCAGGGCAGACATGCAGCGATCCCTTAGTCTCTCTTCATAGGGCTTCCCTTGCAACCCTGGTACCATTTTGATTGCCTTCCTCTGGACTGCCTCCACCCTATTTCCTTACAGAGTTGTGGTCTCCAGAACTGGGCACAGTGCTCCAAGTAAGGCCATACCAGACAGCAATACAGTGGCAGCACCACCTTCCTAGTCCTGCTGGAGATGTCCCTCCATATGCACCCCAGCATTCCACTAGCCCTGCCTTGGCCTTGTCGCACTGTGTTGCTATCTTGATTTCCTCTGCTATAATAACCCCAAGATCTCTTTCCTGTCTATAGATTGCCAATAACCCCCCCCCATACTTAGCATCAGGGTTCCTAAGCCCTAGGTGCATGATTTTGCACCTTTTGCCATTGAACCCAACCACCATGTATTTAACTACTCCTAAGGTTTTTCGAGATCCTTGTGCATTTTCTCCACCCTCTCCTGAGTGTCCACCCTGCTGCAGATTTTGCTGTCATCTGCAAAAAGGCATACCTTCCCCTACAGTTCTTCTGCAGTGTTCCCTAGGAAGGCATTGCATAGAACGGGTTGTAGTACTGAACCCTGTTGTGCCTCATTTGTCACTTTCCTATCTTTAGAATGTGTCCTGTTAACCATCACCCCCTATCTCCTATCAGTTAACCAGTTTCAGACTCAGTTTACCACTTTGGACCCCCCCTTTTTAGCTGGTCAACTCCATAATCAGCCTTCTGTGTGGCACAGTGTAGAAGGCCTTGCTGAAGTCCAGATAGGCAATGTCCATTGACCTCCCCTGATCTATTTCCCTGGTCACTTAGTCAAAGAAATCTATCTGATTTATTTGGCATGTTCTTCCTCCCGATGAATCTGTGCTGCCTGTGGTCCTGCAGCCCATTGAATTCTAGATGCTGAACTGGTCTATTTTTAATAGGGTTTCCATTAGTTTCCCCACCACTGATGTTAGGTTGACTCATCTGCAATTGCTAGCTTCCTCCCTGCTGCCACTTTTATGTAGCGGGACCACGTCAGCCCTCTCCAGTCTTCCAGAACCACTCCTGTGTCCAATGAACTGTTGAACAAGGCTGCAAGCTGGGCATCTAGTACATACCGTAGCTCTTTCAGTACACTGGGTTGTGTTCCATCTGGTCCCATAGCCTTATCCACCTTCATGCCTGTGAGTCTCTTCAGGACTCTTTCCTCTGAAAATGGACATGTGTCCATCCCGTCCACCCCCACACTATTCTTGCTTCTCCCAGGTGGCCTGTCTTCTCCTTCCTCCACTGTGAAGATGGTGCACAAGTACTTGTTTAAAATGTCACCTTTTCCTTGGTCCCCTTTTGCAGTCTCCCCTTCAGACCTTCTAATCCTCACAACCCCTCACTTTGCTTTCTCTTCTCACTTACATATTTGAATAAAGACTTATCCCCTTTTGACATCCCCCTAGTAATCCTTTTCTCGGTTTCCGCCGTTGCTCCCAAACCGCCTTACCTGCATCCTTCTGCCTGGCTCGGTATACCTCAGTCTTCCTCCCTCTGCATTTTCTTGTACCTCTTCACACTTTTTTTCTTTCACATGCCTTGCCATTTCCTTGGAGAACCATAACAATACCTGTTTCCTTCTGCTTTTGTTTATCTCTTTCACACAGAGATGTGTTGCCTTAATTTTACCCTCCCTTATTCTTCCCCACTGTGCTTCTACGCCTCTCTTGGAGGCATTTTCCAAGACAGTCTCCCATTTCTATAAAATCTGCCCTCTTTAAGTTCAAGACCATCATCCTTGTGTGTAGAGATGTCACAATGTTTTAATTTTCCATCAAAGTTATTGCAAACCAATCAACTTCCCCTTCACGAATCAATTTGTGAATTTTTGCTATTTAAAAGAAGTTAGATTTTAGTGACTATGCCTGCTAACTTCACCTTTAAGTTATATTTTGGGGAAGTTTTGTAAAAATGAGGCTGCTGGTATAGAAGCACCTCAAAGTCACATAGAAGAGCATCTGCAGGTCACATGGTACAACTCTATGCAGTGAGTCTGTGTTTGCACTGCTAGTCAGTGGAGAAGATAGGTGACTGATAACTTTCAGAGTTACATTGGAAATATAAATCCTGATTTTTTCATTACTTTAACAGCTTATATTTTATTCTTTTTTCATTTGCATTTAGTTCTTTGACTTATTAGGAGCACTTTAGTTGTTGTTTCAGCATTATTTTGTTTCTCCCCAACTCTTCCTTTTTCTCATTCTTTTGTCTAGTCTCTAGACTCAATAATATATTTAGTCTCTGTATAGTTTGTTATATTTTGCTTGTTTATTATTTAAAAAAAGTAAGTTGCAGACCAGAGAAGAGGATAGAGGAGGGAGGGAGTTGTGGTCATGGATGAGCCATATGTCTTCAGCAGACAGCACCAAGTTTGGGCACAGAAGCAAGGAGCAGCAGAAGGGGTGATCCAGCAGCCCCCCAAACAGTGCCACAGCAGTAGCTCCTAGTTAGACAGCAGCAGTAGTATGCCCCTAGCAGCAGCCCCCCAGTCATGTTGCAGCAGTCCCCACTTCTCCCTGCTTCACTGCCACAGACTGAACCTCCTGTGCCCCCTCCATGGTACCACCACTGCTATGGGCTGATCTGCCTGATAATTCACATGCACAATCTTTTAGCTCCTCGAGGACCTGGTCCAGGAAGCAGCCAAAGTCCTCCCTTGTGTGGGAAATTTTCACCCAGGACCCCAATGATAGTGTGATAAAGTGCAACCTTCACAGCAGCCTTGTTTGGGGCAGGAAGAGGAGCAGCCATTTAGTCAGAAGTGGGTGGCATGCTTATTTGAAGATGCAGCACTTGAGCCAATAGGAGATGAGAACAAAGGTGGGGTGAGTGGCTGTGGCAGGGGCTCTTCTGCACCACTGAAGGAAAAGAGCAGCAAGAGACCATGACAGTCATGTGGGCAGTTCCTGGAGGGAGGCACACATGGGTTTGTGCCCAGAAACAGTAGCCAGGCTGAGGGGCATGGTCAATGGGACACAACCAGCACTGGCACCGGCAACAATGTCAAGAGGGGAATTGGCGTAACTCCACTCAGAGATAATGGACCTCCACTGCTGAGTTGTGTTGATGGAAGAAATATTACTGAAAGCTGCTGGAAAATCAGAAACTTCTTCTTGAGTGTATGCCAGAGCTCCATCATGGCAGCACAGGTGCACTTCCCTCTGGTCCCTAAAAATATCCTGCTTCTTTCCATTCTTTCTTCTCCGGTCTTCTTCACTGATCCTTCAGCTGTTCCACCCCATCCGCAACTATAACAATAAGATGCTCCCTACCGTCTCATCTTAGTCTTTCTTCACCCCTCTCTGTTTATGAGAAAACAAAATAAGGTTAAAAAATACAAAAACATGTAAAACTATTTTCCTGACTTTGTCTCTTACTGTTTGATTCAATTATTTCCTGTCATGATTTCTGTCTTAGTGCTCTTCTTCTTATAGAAAAAAATCCTATTTTCTCTCTATTTCTGTAATTGCACAGTGGATGCACCATATCATTCTCTTCTGTCTAACTACTGTTGTTTATTGTAAAGCACTTGTGTTTACATATACAGTGTATTTGAAAAGTACCCTATGAGAAATTGTCTAGTCCTTGAATGTTTTTTCAGTCGTACAGTTGATGCTGTGCTACAGGTATATCAGTCACCCACTCTCTCTCTTGGACTGATTCTCTCCAGCCACTTTTTTCACTTTTCTCACTTCCCCAAATTTTCTAATGAACAAGAAATTATTAAAAGTTGGTAATGCTTTACTGCATTTACTGTGGAGTTTATTTCACCCTCTTGGACAGTCTGTATTGTAAAGCACTTTAGGGCACAAATTCAGAAGCACAATATATCCATTTCTCACTTGAAATTTTCTCCAAAACAAGAAATTATTAAATGGTGGTACTGTACAACTACTGCTGCTGATGCACTGCTCAAGTCGCCATACTCCCAAACTTTTTCTCCGATCACAAATTATTCAGTATAAATATGTACAGTATATCAGGCTGCTACATGGTGCTACATGGTGTGCTGTGTGTCTGTCCCACCCACCCCAGTTCTAGTAATGCACTTCAATTAAAATAGTGTGTGAAAAGAACAATGCACAGAAATTCAGTACTCCCAGAATTTTTCTCAACTACCGGAAGAAAAATATCATACCACTACATGATGCACTGTATATCAGCCCCAGCTGTCACAGTTCTTATAACACACTTTAATTGAAATTCTGTGCAAAAAAACAAACAAACCACAGTATATAGCAATTCAGTTCTCCTTCTCTCAGAATTGCTTTCTACTTCCAGAGGAAATATATCAGGCTACTACATGCTTTTACATGGTGCACTGCATGTCAGTCCTACCCACCATAGTTCTTGTAATGCACTTTAACTGAAATTGTGTGTGAAAAGCACAATATACAGAAATGTAGTACATCCAGAATTTTTCCTCAGCTACCAGAAAAACAAATGTCAGGCTACAACATGCTGCTACATGGTGTGCTGCTGTGTGTCGGTCTCAGCCGCCAAAGTTCTTGTAACACACTTTAATAGAAAATGTGTGTGAAAAGCTTAATATCTATAGATGCTCAGTACGCCCAGAATTTTTCTCAGCTACTGGAATAATTATGTTGGGCTGCTATTACATGTTGCTACATGCTGCTGTGCTGTGTGAATATCCCACCACATCACCTGTCATGATGCACTTCAGTGCCCAGAAAACATTACAGATTAATAAATTCTTATGTCTAGAAATACCCTCATGATGTGAAATGAGATGAGCTATCAACATTTATATATGTTTCTGCTACTGTGCTGTGTGAGTCTTCTACCACATCACCTATCATGATGTACTTTAGTGCCCAGAAATTGTCAGTCTAATAAATTCTAATTTCTGGAAATTTTCTCACAAAGTTCCAAAATGAGATGGGCTCCCAGAAGTTATATGCTGCTGCTGTGCCGTGTGAGTCTCCCATCACAGCACCTGTTGACTTATAATCACTTTAGTGCCCAGAAATTCTGAAAATGTTCTCATGCAATAATAAGGCCCATTTAGGGCACAGATCCAGATGATGATCTTGGAGTATCACTGTGTGTCCTACAAGCAAAGGTAAGCATTTTTTGATTTTTCATTTTTGGTTGCGGGCAGGGGAGGGAGGGCGGAGAGTGTATTTCTAACCATCTTTTATTTCTGTTTCTCTGTTTTCATGTATTTATAACTTGGGTGATGAAATGCTGTTGCTGCATAGGTCTGGCCTGGATCTAGTTCATTTGCTGGTTAATTTGTTGATATACTAAAGCTATTAGAACAGTTAGATGGCCAATCAAATACTATATGATGGACATGGAGCAGTTTTTCCTACCAGAGAAGGCATTTAATATATTTTCCTTATAGTTCTTATATATTATTAGTATGCCACTATCTGTTTTCTGCTCCTATTTTTCTCATTTCAAGTATTTTTCAGCTGGGTGAGAATGGAGAAGGAGGAAGCAGAATAAGGTTGATGTCTGATATTTCTGCTTGATACAGAGGACAGGATGACATCAGTAAGACCAAGCATAGTGCTAGAGAAGATGGAGCAGGTTCAAGCATTAGGCATACAAATCTTGATTGTTTCTCAGTGGCATTTAAGCTGGATACAGAGTGACTGGTTGACTTTAATAAGGTCACACTGCTGGAGGAGGAAGAGGCATTCATGACAAGATGGAAAAAGACCTGTGAATACAAGAAATAACTTATTTAGACTCTAGTAGACCCCTTGTCTTGTTGCACTTGTTGAATGGAAACAGAAAATAAAAAATAACTTTTGGAAAGGATAGTCACCATTTCATTGGTGATTGTCATGCCATGAAATGGCACTAAGGTACCAGGCAGAGGAGGCAGAGGAGGCAGAGGAGGGAAACTCTTGCTTGCTGGAGGAGGAGGAGGCAACCAGTCAGGAGACCTGTCAGGACAAGAGAACATTTTTTAGACTGTACTTAAGCAGTCACTGTGGGTGACCTCATGTGATATCCATTGTCCATTTGCAGTTGCAGTCCTACTCAACCTGTCACCTGTGAAGAAAAAAGAGAAATGACTTAGCCTTATATGACCACTGTGGTGACCAGACAGTATATCCGTTATCCACTCACAGTCTTACTATACCTGTTACCAGTGAAATAAAATGAGAAATTATTTATCCTCTTTTTGCCACTATGTCACTATGTACCTGTGAAATGAAAACATACATTTACAAATTTAAAAAAGGGAAAAAAAATAATGTTATGATACTTGCCATCAAATTAGTAAGACGCAGTCCTTGAACTGGCATGAGGAGACCACAGAGAGAGATGGCAGAGGAGTAGGCAACTTAACTATCTGCCTTATGGGCTGTTTGGCTTTGCAAGAGGCTTGCCATTTGTTCCTGTGAATGATCAAACCTGCAGTGACAGGGAGACAAAATGAAAGAAATGCATTTTAATGTCTTTCAACATGTGTCAAAAAACACTTGGCCACACAAATGTCACCACCACTTCCACCTACTATTCCTTTACTATTGCTACTGTCCCTGGAGCCCAAAGAAGATACTGCTGCAAATGTAGTTTTTTTTAGCTGCAAAATGCTTCTGCCCCGCAAAACCTTTGCACTTTTTTGCAGCCTCTCTGGCACCTCTTCCTTTAGTAGAGTATCTCTTACTTATCACTTTTTTATATTTAGATTTATAACACTATGAGGAAAAACTTTAAAAAACTGCAGTACAACTAACTAACAGCATCAGGTAACACAACTCCCCTGAGGAATCAGTAGTGTGATCTGAAAATCCACCCAAAAAAATACTTGTTTATTTTTATTTTTGTTAACACATCTGGGATTTAGAAGAAGAATCAGCATGCATATATTGTTTCATAGACATTGTATCCCAAAGTACTTTACAAGCAATGACAAACTGTTAGTGAAGTGACTGTGTAGTGGCAGCCATTTCACACATCAACACCCGCACACAGCCTTGTGCAATTGGATGAACTAGTTTTATGGGAAAAGGGAATGTTGACTAAGTCACTCTTACAAAAGTTCCTTGGTTCTTTTATTTCCACCTCGACACCCACCATGACAGCACCAGAGATAGTTAGAAGTGACCTCAATTTAATGTCTCATACAAAGGATTGCACACCCCAATAGTACAGCTCAATCCTAGCACTACACACAGTTATCAGCATTTTATTGTACCAGTTCAATCCCAGAGTGGGACAAGAACCCATGGCCATCTGACCCAGAATTGGATGTGCTACCAACTGAGTCATGCTGACACCCTAAACACACAAGACATATGTGACAGGGATAGTTAGCAAGTTAGTTGAAGTAAAAGAACATTGTTACTTTAAGAACTAAACTAAATCATTAAAAATAATATAGAAAGAGACTGACAAAATAATTCAGTTAAACACACCAAACTAAACTACAGAAATAAAATGAGAAATCCCAGACTACAGACCAAAACTGATTAACAAGAAAGGCTGAGGGGGAAAAAACATGAGAAATCAGCTGTACACAGACTACTGTAGTGCCCTCAGTCAAATAAACTCAGAGTTCTGATCTTTGTCTGCCTTTCTAACTGAATACACTTCCCCTCCTCCACAGCAGTGCTTCACTGTGGGTAAAAAAAAACCTCTACCTTAAACTAAACATGTTCTAATCAGAGCCAATATGGCAGCAAATTGATCTGAGTAAATGTTCACGATATCAGGAATCAGCATATTGTTTTGTTGTAAAAGATTATGTTTAAAAGTTGTCATATTACATGTAAAATGGCATACAGTATCATATATGAAAGAGACATTAGCAGTCTGATACTAATGTGACACATCTTCAGGATACAAGGAGGCTCATAAAGTTAAAACTGGCAATAAAGGGTAATGAAAATTATAACATCAGACCTGGTATTAACTACCCACAAGGCATATTTTCAACTGTTGGGTAGTAGATGAAAGTATTAAAAAAAAGTTTTACTTATAAACCACAATATCAGTAAATATAAATTTATATCAAAGTCCATTTTGTACATGTTGGGGTGAAGCACTGACAATATAAAATGTTTAGGTGTTCATCCATATATATTTCTTCTCTTGAGAGATATTTTCTCTAGCACTGTGGATCCAATGAACTCTGCAATACAAAATACACATGTCAAGATTGTATTCTGAAAAACATGAAAAAGCAGGACATTATTATATCAGATGCTCATTTAGTCATAATCATACAGTGGTAGCCATAGAAAAGTTTCTCAGTACTGAGGTATACTGAGAAGTTTCTCAGTACCAAGGTATTCCTAGGTATACTGAGGCAGAATGAGGCAGAATCACATTACAGACAATGCAAATTGTAACTTGAGTGCCTCGGTGGTACCTCTGTGGTACCTCAGCGCAGGCAACTTTTAGAAATCTACCACTGTAATACAATAAAAACACTTCTGTTGCAAAGTGTGCCTGCTATCTTTATACACAGGAAATAAAGATTGTCTATAGAAATCTTACAGAAAGTGCACAAGTTCAAAGCAATCATTCACACCTTGGCTATAGCGAGCCCCCAAGGTATAGATCCAGTATGGCTGAGCATCTGATATAATAATGCCCTACTTTTTATCTAATGTTTTAGAATAGATTCCTGATATTTGGAATCATTGTACTGCAGAGTTCATTGGTTTCACAATCCTAAAGAAAATGTCTCTCAGGAGAAGTGATATATACATGAGTGCTTGTCAATTTTATATACTCATTGCTTCACTCCAATATCCACAAAATGGATTTCTATATGGTTTATATTTCCTAATATTGTAGTTTATATGTAAAGCTTTTTTTATAATTACATTCACTAACCAACTGTGAAAATATGCCTTTTGGGTAGTGTATACCAGGTTTGATATTATACTTTTCATTACCTTAATTGCCAGTTGTAATTTTGTAAGTGCCTTCTTGTATCCTGAGGATACATCATATTCGTTGTTTTACATGTTTTATATGTACACATCACTGGTGGTGGATAATATAATAACCGGTTACAATAGTGCTACAAATATAACATAACGAAAAAACAGCGTTGTTCAAATGACGTATCATAGACAGTGACAGGGATTAAACAGTGATGTGCAGTAAGCGCTACCCAGGTCATTGTCCATAGTACTAGGAAGAAGACAAGGGCTGAGAAATCAAAAATGGTGGATGAGCTGCTCCCATGGGAGAGAGGACTGAGACATGGAGATGCTTGGCCACAAGGATGATGGTGGAGGTCAGGATTCTAATCCTGGCATTCAAAATGCTTTTTTCTCTCGTATTCCAGCTCCAACTCAGAGTTGATTATTTTAGTTAAGGGAGATGTGGGGGCAGAGTCCCCACTAAAATAAGTGTTTGAACTGGTAGCTGTTGTCAATGTGCTTTGTGGCCACTACTAGTGGCATTGCCTTTACTTGCGGCATTTGTTCCTGCCACTGTTCTGCACAGTGCAGTATGGAAGGTGCTGTTATTGACAGCACAGTTTATACATTTGCTATTCAGACCTAGTGCCAGATAATATATGGGCATTTCTGCATTAAGTTACTAACTCTGATAAAACTCTGCTTCTGAAGTTGAAACATTAGCTGTTTTTGCCCCAATATGGCATATCATTGCTCCTTGATATTCACTGCACTACTGCACTTTTGTTATTTTTAGTATTCATCCTATGAATTCTCATATGCTTTTCCATTAAGCAGGTTAAAGTTTTGCTGCTGACTATAGAATAACACTGCTTTTTATTTGATGTATAAGTTGCAAGTACACAAATGTGCAATAGTACAATGAATAGCAGGGAACAATGCTACAATAGATTAATGCAGAGAACAACTAACATTTCTTTATAAAACATCACTGGAGATGGGCTCCCATTGTCTGTTTACATTCTTTCATTGACTGTTGGATCAGGGGGCTGGGCACCTAGTGTTAGAATGCAGGGTTGGCAGTACCAGGGTTTGGCTGTCATTGTTTGCTTACTTTTTTTTCATTTACTGTCTGACTCTAGGTTTTGGCACTTGGTGTCAGAATTGGGGAAGTTTGGTGGCAACAGGGTTGAGCAGCAAGTGGCTACTTGCTTTCATTTTAGTTTACCATCCAACCCCATAATTGGGCACCCAGTGTTGGGAGCAGAGATTTGGCTCCTGGTGACTGCCTAGCTGCCTGAATCAGGAGTCACCCAGTCAACCATGCCCACCAAACTAGAACCGCATTGTTATTGCTTTCAAGCTGCAGCACAGAAGCCCCCTCCCAACCCAGCAGTATAGCTAACCTTGAAAGAACTGTACTATGCTGTGCTATTTTTAAAAAATACTAGAGCACAGTCTGGTTGGTAATGAGAGTATGCAACACCAGCTAGCCACCCTGCCCAGCCAGTAACTGCAGCACAGAGTTAGACCTTTAAGTAAAAGTCCTGCCAGCAGCAAAAACAGTCAAGAAAGAAACAACATGCAGAACCAGAGAGACTGGGTTCTGACTGCTTGTGCTTTTTCATTAAGGTAAGTGGCTGGGTTTATTTAAAAATGTCTCAGTAATGTGGGGAGAGGAGAGACTCAAAAGAGAGAATGTATGGACCTCGATCTCCTAGCCTGCCACTGTGGGTGGCTAATCCATTGAGGACCATTTTGGTAGGTGGATACCTGCTGTGAAGGGTTGAGATGGCCATTTCTTCTTGTTTGGGTGATGGGGATGGCTTTACTTCTCCTGCCCTGAGAGGGTAGCTTTGCTTTTCCTGGTGGTGGGGAAGGAGGAGACCCTGCTTCTCCTGGCTTGGGGGGTGATGGTGGCCTGCTTCTTTTGGCATGTGGGAAGGGCATCTCCCTGTTTCTCTTGTCTTGGTGGATGGCCCTACTTTTCCTGGCTTGGGGGGTGGCCCTATTTTCTGGGTCATGTGGCACTGCTTCTCCTGCTAGAAAAAGCAGGGGGCAGGGCCATTCTCCCTTCCCCAAGCCAGGAGAAGCAAAGCCATCCATCCTAAGCAAAGAGAAGCCAGACCATCTGTACCCCCACCCCCAAGACAGGAGAAACAGGGCCATCCCCTGTAAAAAATTAAATGGAATCTGCATTTTTATTTTTAGAAACATAACATTCATCATTAGTTCAAATACTCCAAGAAGCAGGCACGCATGAATATGCACATATGCTTTCCATCCTGGTTTCAATAGGTGCCCTGGCTTCCAACTGTAGTGCCCAGCCAGTGCCTTGGTAACCAGCAGAAGTTGGAGCTGCTACTTTTGCTAGCCTTACATGCTGTGAAACTTGATCAAATAGAAATACAAAATGTAAATGTGGAGGTGGACATTAGACCAAAAAATTAAATGAAGGAGGGGGAAATTTGCAAAAAACTGCAAAAACACAAGGCCTTTATGAGATTAAACAAGAAAATAAAATGTAAACTTTTACGTCTTTAAAAGCACACAAGAAGGTTTAAGATTAACGACCAGCATAATCAAAGGTTAAGACTCAAATGTGTTGCAAGGTAATCTAAGAACAGGGTGACTTGAAATCATTAAAATACCAGAAAAGGCACACAACTTCATTTACTATCTTATTATTATAAATGTCTTTGTTTTAAAGACACATTTTGCAGGAAATCAACACATATACCAGAGAATCAAGTAAATATGCAGCAATAAAAAAATTATAAGCACATAATAAGAGCAAACTCTTGTAATGGTAAATCAGACTGAAACAAAGACTGGAATGTTACAGTGTAATGCAATACCAAAGTGCAAGAAAAGAAGAGCCATTGAAAAGAAATATTCTTTTCAGTGTTTATGGAAGTTAGCTGTTCCATAGCTGTTTATCTTACATGCCCTAAAATGATGAATGTTTCAATAGAAATTACAGCCATTACTACCTGAAGCTCTTTTAACAGGCACAATTATTTAAGGGGTGCTAGAAACAGTGCTATATACTGCAGGCAGGGTTGCTGACACACACACACACACACACACACACACACACACACACACATATGCACACACCACTGTGGTTAATGGAGACAACAGTGGAGTAATATGAGTCATGCAACCGTCCAAATTACTAAATGGAAGACCATACTCTTATTGTCCTGTTAAATAGTTCTCAGTCCCCTACTCACAGCAATATGTCAGCATGGTGACATCACCATGCTGCCATAATAATCAGCAAAAAGAGAAACAAACAACACATATTTAGCAGCAGAAAGCCTTCTAGAACAATTTCTGAGTGATTTGGTTTCAAAAGGCTCTGATGTTTTTTTGCTTAGACAGTCATGGACAGACTTCTCTCCAACTTTCTGTTCAGAAGACTGCACTAAACACAGCCTCTTCATGGCATATAGCTCAGTTCAGTACCATGTGACCTCCAATCCCATAGTGCATTGTATCTCACCTGTGGGCCCCATGTTGCCAGTGAAGTTTCTAAATTTGCAATTCAAAAAGTTATTCCTATACTGCAAATTCGCACTTTGCAAGGTGAATAACCTTTGAGAATTGCAGAAAATTTGTGAATTCTTGCAACATTGTGCACCACTAATCATATGACTTGCCTCTGCTCCTTTCCATCTGTTGAACAACACTGTACGGTGATCACTGGTACCTAGAGGACTCCCCATTGTGACATCTGCAGTGCTGTCCCTGTTTGTTAACACTAGGTCTAACACTGCCCTGTTCCTGGTGAAATCCTTTACTAGCTGCCTGAGAAATGTCCTTTGTAGGGAGTCAAGGAAGGTCCTGCTCCTTACCAAAGCTGCAGCCAGAAGAATCCACTTCACATCTGGCAGACTGAAATCTCCAACTAGCAGCACCTCCCCCTTTCTTGCCATCCTTATAATGTCTTCTCCTAATGCCTTGTCCATCTCCTCCCCTTGTGCTAGCAGTCTGTATACTACCTAGGTACCAGTAGTGGTCCAGAGCCTATCTCCAGGATGACCTCCAGCACCTCCAGTCTCTCCTCACCTTGATGCACATGCACTTCAGTGGCCTTTTTCCTTCCCTCATGTATAATTCACCCCACCTCCCCTTCCCCCTGCCCCATCTCTCCTAAAAGAGAGTAGCCCGGTATGGCCATGTCCCAGTCATGCTCAGTGAACCATGATTTTATTATGGCCACTAGATCTAGGTTGGCCTCCACCACAATAGCCTCTAAGGCTGAGATTTTGTTTTCAAGGCTCCTGGTATTATCACATGTGGCTCTCCATGCCTTCTCATCCCCCCTGCCTGATGCCCTGCATCTTTCTCTCCTTCCTGCTTATGTTGCTACCTGAAGCCCCACCACTTACTTACCCCCTCCCATTTTGCTTTCTCCAGTTCTGGTCCCCTTTGATCCACTCTCCTCCCCAACTGAGTTGCATACCCCTTTTCTTTCTTCTTGTACAAGTCTCTGGCTTCATGAGTCTCTGTCCTCAGGGTGTTTTCACCCCTCAGTCCCACTCTGCCTGTCATTTTACTATGGGGGGGGAGGCAGGAGAAGATAACTGGCAAATCACTTTCAATGTATTTCTTAAATGATGTCTACAGTATAGTTCATATTTTGAAAGAAGATTTCCAAAACTGTCAACAATGTAATTTCTCACTTTCTTACTTGAACAGTAATTTTCCTCTTTGCCGTGGATCTGTGGACTCTTTTGTTTTCTACCTCAAATTACAATTCACTTATGTTTCATAGCAGACCTGCAACTTTAAAGCTAGTTTATTCCACAGTAAGTACAATAAATGCACACCATCATCACACCAAGATATGTAAGACTTCATAGACCATGCTCTGATGAAAATCGGAAAGTACACAAGTGCCATGGTTTGAAAAATCAGTGTCCTCTGTTCTTCACAGTTAATTCCCCAGGTAGAACAGGAAGGATAACAGGTGGACTACCAGATAAGAAGAGCAGACAACATACATGTGATATCTCCCTCTTTGCGCAGGAGACTCCTGTTTTTTTGACTGAACTCCCTCTCTCCCTCCCAGAAACAAAATCTCCTGCTTAAGTAAAATTATGTCCAAAATATCCATTCATTTTGTTTTTGGTAGATAAAGACACATAAAAAGTAAATTAGTGATGAACAGTGTAAGTAATAACATTGTACAACTAGTCGTTGATTCATTTTAGTGCTTATTCTTGACAAAATGAAATATATTAAATGCTTTTATTCTTATTTTTTGATGCCATATAAGGACAAACTCATGACGTTACGGTATCTCCCTACTAGTAGGCCAATCTCCCTACTAATTTGACCCAAATCTCCCTCTTAAGCAAGTTGGACATATCGCATGTATGAGACAATAAGGCAGGTGGGTGGGTGGGTGTGTGATTAGGTGGACAACCATGCGGGCAGAGGTGATGATATTGGCACTACCTGCAGTCAGTCTCAGTAGCCATAGTTTATTCTGAGTTATACAACTGTGTGTTCTCCGTTGGCATGACAACCACTAGAGTTAGATTTTTTTTTAGGTTTTGTGCCCAGTGAACTTTTTTCATGATACCTAAGGTTATCCCTTGTACTCTAAACCCCCATGCTACTAAAGTCCTGAGCAAGTGCAGCTTCAAATAACTGCTTCTGTGGTTCTCTACTGCTGGCAGTCCAATTTTAAAATGCACACGCATGAGCACATTAAACTCTTGTTTGCTGTGCTGCACCCATTATTAACTAGAATGTTTAATAAAGAGAGACATCCCTACTTATCTCTGATTCAATGCAAGTGTTGTGGTTTGAGAAATGAGTATCCTCTGTTCTTTAGACTAAATTCACCAGGCAGAACAGGAAAGATAACAGGTGGCCCATCAGATAGGAAGAGCAGATAATCAAGCAGGCAGTTTGGTGTATGAGCACGTGAATGACATTGTGAGTGGAGGTGAGGATATCAGCACTGCCTGTACTCAGTCTTAACATGGTGTACCATCAGTGCATCAACTTTTTTACAGCGAAGATCATCTCAGTAACAAATTTTGGCAGGTCTCTGTTATGGTCCAGCTTTACACCAGCACTCTGTCTCCTGGTGTAATGCCCCACCCTGAACCAACCCTGACCCAGAGTTGGATATTTAGAGATGGGGGGTGTGAGGGGGTACAGCCCCCTGCATGGGGGCTGTGAGGGGCAAGGCCCCCCCCCACAAAGAAACATTCAGTTCCTTATGGGAACAATGCCAACAGTCAGCATTGTTCCTGTCACTGTCAGGGATGTTGACAACATTGTTGTTGATATTCTGACTTGGAACCATCTTTGCACCCATAGTGTACTGTGTCATGTGAGTGTGTAAGAGAGACTGCTGGGAGAGTGCATGGCTAAGTCAGGGATAGGATCATTAAGAAAGATAGCCTAGATGCTTTTGGGTCTGATCCAGTTTGGAGGGGGAGTTACCATGGTCATGGTACCATGGTGAAGAGATCAAAATGAAGACAAGAACTGAAAATCTAATGCTGACAGCATAGAAATTAGAAATGGATCTTTGGTCAAAATTAAACCATGCCACCCATTTAACCAACTGAGAGCAGAGGAGCACAATTTGTTAAACTGTGGGAGTGCTAATGGTGGTTTACCATTCTGTAAAAAGAATATTAAAAAATGTTGGAACTTATTGTTTTGAATCAGTATTCCAGTAATCGGGCCCTAAAAGTATATACTTTTTTTTATCATGTAAGATTTTATTATATTTTAGCTTTAAAATGAGATAACAAAATACAAAAGTAAGAACTTAGGTGTCAAATGCACAGAAATACTCCACTATGCTTAAACAGGCAGCATATCTCTTATCAAGTATTAACTGACAGCATTCTTACATCTATAAGATAAAGAATATACATCATCAGTGTTGTCCATACCAAAGATCAGCTGCAAAGACAGCCCATTTCTAACTGTGAGCATATAGTTAACAATAACAGAGGCAATCTATAGGTTTTAATCTGAGTCTGTGTATGGTATTACACTGACACAATTCTACAACTAACCAGGCTCTACATGCAATTCCCTGAGCGAATACAATACTCCTTATAGTGGAAGTTAAGGAAAAGAAGGTATCAAAGAAAACAGCTACGGTAAGGTAAGGATTTCTTATAGGATGGTGAGGTAAGGACTCCATTTCTGACAGACTGGGGTACAGGTGGGGAGATGTAAGGGGTTATAGAGGGGAGGGGGGAAGTCATACTAAGGGAGGATTGCTAGGGGGAGGAGGCGGGATCTCACATATGTGTGAGTGCAGATATGCTTCCCATTTCTTCTGATATTTAGGAAGGTGACCTTTAACTTTAGCTGTAATTCTTTCAAAAATGGCAAGCCTGGTCCGAGCCAACCTCCAGGTGAGGATCGAGGGGGAAGTGGGCTGTTTCCATTGCATTAGGATGGCTCTTTTAACCTCCATAACTGCCACCAAGAGCCATGCTGTAAGTGGTACAGGTAGTGGATCCAATGTTGAGATATCCCCTAGTAGGAGATTGTTGTGGGAGTGTAGGATCTCTTTGCCCACAATCTTGGAACAGTCCTTCAGTACCAGACTCCAAAATTGGTGAAGCACGGGGTAGGCCTACAGAATGTGAAGAAGATGGGCCGGCATCTATTATTCAACACTTTTGGTTTATAAAGCATGGCAGGTGTCCTATACCATCTAAGAAGTATTTTCAGCTGTATCAGCTGGCTTTTAGCATCTTCGTATGCTGTGTGAGCAATTCTTACACAGGTGAACCATTGCTGTGAGGGCGGGGGCGTTGGAGCTCCGTCTCCCACGCTAGCCGGTAGTTGGATGTAGTGTCTGGCTGCGAATCTCTCAATGTCCTGTAAATTGTTCCCACTAGACCCTGACCCTGACCCTGTCTAGGTTTATGTAGTGTGGCCAGGAAACTCCACCCATTCTCAATGGTGTATTTGGTCAGCAGGGGATGAAGCACACTTCTTATCTGGAGATACCTCCAGAAGTCTTGTGCCTTCAGGGCAAAGCGTTCCTGTAGTTGTTTGAATGACATCATGGATTTATCATCCAGGAGGAGAAGATCTCCCACTTTGTGGATCCCTTTGTCTGCCCAGTGCTGCCAGGAAAGGGGCTTGAGATCTACTATGATAAGCCCCTTATTCCAAAGGAGGCGTATAAGATTGGGGGGAGGCCAGCTGATTTCGGGACGCTTGTGAGGGTCATAGCTTGCTGCCATGCCTTACAGGTCTCAGTCATAATTGGGGTAATTAAAGTCCCTGGGATTTTTGTATTGGTCAACAATGAGAAGAGTGAATTTCCCAGCAGTAGTGCCGATTCCAAATGAATCCACTGCGGAGGGGGGGGGGTCTGTCTTGGAACAAACCAAGAAGTGGCTTGAGCTACACGAAAGGCTAAGTGGTAGCCCGCCATCCAGGGAAGCCAAAGTCCACCCCTGGACCAATGTGCTCTCAATTTTGTATGCCCCCAATGAGCTGCTTTACCTTCTCAGATAAAGGAAGAGATCAGTTTATCCAGAGAAGAAAACAGTTTGTGGGTTAGGGGATCGAAAGATTGTTCACCAGATATGCAACTCTTGGAAGCAAGAACATACGTATTGCTGCCACTTTTCCTTTAAGAGTCAGCTGCAGTTTGTGCCACCTCTGAACTTCTGTGGTCAGGGTTGATAGCAGAGGAGAGAAGTTGGCCTTCTCAAGATCTGACCAAACTGATGAGATAAATATTCCCAGGTATGGGAAACCATGGGGTGCCCAGGTGATATCAGTACCATTTAGACAGTGTTTGCTACACATTAAATTAAGTGGGGAATGAAGTGTTTTCTTCTGGTTAATTAATAAACCAGAGAGGGAGTCAAATTCTTGTAGTACTGGTAGTACTAATGGTAAAGAAGAGTCAGGATTAGATAATGTAAGTAGCATGTCATTGGCATATGCATTAACCAAAAAGGATCTGTTACTAACAGGAATTCCAGTAATGCCAGTAGTTTGTTGCAGTTTCCTGATCAGGGGACCGAGGACAATAAGAAAAAGAAGAGATGATGGGGGAAGCTTTGCCTGATGCCCCACTGAAGAGGAAATGGGGAGGAGATGTCCCGATTGGTAAGTATTCTGGCTGTTGGAAGATGGTCTAGGGTAGAGATCCAGGAGTGAAAGTGGCCACCGAAACCATACAAATGGAGGATGTTTTGAAGATAATCCCACTCAAAGGAATCAAAGGCCTTCAAGAAATCAATGGCTGAGGCGGCCATAGAGATTGATGATTGAAGTGCCAGCCACTTAAGATTAAGGACAAGGCATAAATTATCTGCCCCTAGATTTGCCCTTTGAAAAGCCAGACTGCGAGGGGTGGATTAGGGTGGGTAGAACCAGTGCCAGTCTATTCACCAGAACTTTGGCCAGCAATTTGGTGTCCACCGAGAGAAGTGAGATGGGCCAGAAGTTAACGCAATCCATTACATCAGTGTACTTTTTAGGAATTAGGGTTATAATTGCTTCTCACATGGTAGATGGCAGAGATACTGCGTTTTGGGCCTCATGTAAGGCTGGCAACAGGGGAACAGTGATTTCGGCTTTGAGTAGCTGGCACAGTTTGACTGTCATTCCATCTGGTCCAGGGGCCTTGCCCTTTGCCATATGGGAGAGGGCAGTCTGTAGTTCATTGGCATTAATAGGGGCTTCCAGATCTGTATCGGCTGCCTGAGAAAGAGTAGGGAGAGTGATCCCCTTGCAAAACTTCAACATGCGTGCTGAAAGTTCAGCTGGTAAGGCCTTGGATTGAGACCTATAGAAGGTTTGATAAAAGAGACGCATCATCTCATTGGTCTCTTTAGGAGTCGAGACCACTTTTCTCTCCCTATTCTTAAGTGCCAGTATTCGAGATGTAGCTTGCTGTTTGCACAGGTGGTAGGCTAATAGTTTGCCCCCTTTGTCGCCTCCCTCCCATGCCTTATGTTTGGATCGGAGAAGTTGCCATTCTGCCACAATTTTGGGTAAAAGGGGAGAGTTAAGGGGGTTTTGGGTTGTCAGTTTAAATTGCCTTTCTATAGTTGTCAGTTTGGCCTGTAATTGTTGCACCACTTTAGCCTCGGCTTTGTTTTTGGCTGCGGTATAGGAGATAATCCTCCCCCTAATGACCACCTTGAAAGCTTCCCAAATCGTGGAAGCCGACACATCCTCTGTGGCATTGACTGAGAAGTAGGAGCGGGCCTCCTGTGCAATAAATGCCTGAAATTCGCTGTCTTGAATCAGCAGGGGGTTACACCTCCACCTTGTGGAGGGTGCCCCTTGTCCCAGGAGAGACAATAAAATGGACACTGGAGCATGGTCAGAGATTATGATGTTTCCAATAGCAGGATTTGATATTCCAGGCAAGGCCACATGATTGCCTAGCCAAAAATCTATCCTGCTGTGGGTGTGGTGGACCAATGAGTAAAAGGAGTAATCTCTGCCGTGTGGGTTGTCCCTTCTCCAGGGGTCATAGTGATTCCACTCCTCCATGAGATCTTGAAGGCCAGACAGCTCTTTAGGGTGGGTCTATGGGGTAGGGAGGGACTTATACAGGAATCTGTCAAAAACTAAGTTATGGTTACCTCCTATCAGTACCGGAATGTGCAAATACTCTTCCATGAGCTCAGTGAGGGCTTAACTGATGGCCGGGTAGATTTCCCCAGAGTCAGTATTGTGGCCATATACATTGGCTAGCAACACTCTGCCTCCTGGGTTTGAAAGCCTGGCTACAACCCACCTCCCCTGAGAATCTGTGCACTTATCTTCTACTATTCATTGAGATCCCTTGGCAGGAGTATGGCAACCCCTCTAGATTTACTAGTAGCACAACTAGCAATAACTGAGCCTACCCATAATTTCTGGAGCCAATGCACATTTCTGTTGGTTAGGTGTGTCTCTTGAAGGAGGGCTAAGTCAGCATTCATTGAGTTCAGAAATTGCAGCACTTTATTGCATATGGCTGGTTGATTGAGCCCCTTGACATTCCAGGAGATACATTTCCAGCCCTGAGGTATAAAGGAGATGCTTGCCATTTTGCCCACGGCTGGAGTCAACAAGAAAAGGGAGTACTCACCGTAGACAGAGAAAATTATCTAATGGTAACAGGAAAGAAGTCACCTGGAAGCAAGCTAGGCAGAAGGATGTCTAGTCTTGTAATGAAGAGAAGAGAGTCAGGAGATGAGACAGGCAGGGAGAGCTGCAGCAGTAGACACCAGTAGAAGGAGTTTGATCTAATGAACAAATAACAATTTGCACAAAAGTGTTATATAAAACAGCATACAACAGTGCTATATTATAAGAAAACTGTACCAGTAATGTATCACAGAACAATAACTAAATTTTAATGGTGCTGAGGTGAATGTGTGAGGGGAGCTAGGGAAAGCTCCGAGCCACACTGCTTCAGACATCAATAAAGGGGTAAGGTCACAAGAGAAACCACAAGATGACCTGTCCCAACCCAGCCTCCAAGAGCTAAAATATTGCCAAAAACCGGAAGATCTGGGTAATCCTGTCAGCTTACGCCAACAAGGGTGAACAATCGTTCACAACTGGAGGGGAAGGATGGGGGGGCATTCCTAGCGGGTATAAAGGTGTCATTAGGCTCATACCAATAGGAGAGTATGCCCTTGGCATCTCTACCAGTATAACATCTTGTGAAAACACTTCATACATGCTGTGGTCAAAAGTTATACTGAAGGCGCCGGGGATGAAAAGGAAGGGGGAGGGGGTTATTGTCAGCTGAAACAAGGTCCTGGATGTCCACAGGACTCAGTAATAGTTAGCCTGGTGGGAGGGCTCCTTTTCTGTAGACTAATCTGTCCAGATCAGCATTGGCGATGTGCTGTGAACCACGAGACGTTGGGAGGGGGCACCACAGCGGCTATCTCTATTCCCCCACGTGCCACCCATGTACACTGGGACAGTAGCACAGAAATACAGGTCACAGCTGGTATACTAATGTATGAGGAGAAAAAAAAGTCAAACATCTTAACTGAGTTGCAGAGATCCTGCTCTTCATCTGATTTTGCCAGGGGCTCCCAGGACGTCCGACCATTTTCCTTCTGCTCTGCTGGGTCGAGGTGGAGCAACCAAAGCCTCTGCAAATTATCTATTCCCTGGTTTTAATAAGCCTGCCATAGATGCCATTTCTCCTCATGATCCTCTGCAGTAGTGGCCCAGTCCAGTGGCAGACAGTCCTCCATAGGCTCATTGCCTTCGGCGGCAAGCAGCTCCTGGTCTTCAAGCTTAGCTGCAGAGGGCACTTCTGCTCACAGAAGTTTGGCAGGAGGTGATGCAGAGATAATATTTGCTTGGGCGTGGTCTGGGCTTCTGGAGCGTTGTCACAACTGGTTAGCAGCTGCCTGTTTCGAGTGATCTAGCTGCTCTCCTGTCTGTGTCTCACTGATGGTTGTTGTAACTGCTTGCAGCTCTCCATCTGGGTGATATCCTGGCTTCCCAGTTAGTTGTAGGTCCTGAGCACTCACCATAGAGGATGCTTCTACAGGCAGACCAGCCCTATTGTATCTGTTTCTTCCTCGCAACCACTGCTCCTTCTTTTCAGTTCCCCTTCCAACACCATCTCCAGGGACCCAGAGGCATCTGGGAGTTGAAGTCCGGGCCACAAGACCAGGCCAGTGATGACTGATCCATGCTTCAGCATCTCTGGGGAACTCAGCCAGGAAGGTCTTCCCATCTTTGGAGATCTGCAGGCCCGTGAGTTGTTTAAAACGGTATTGAAAAGAATTTACTTGCAGTATTTTTTTAAGAGCTCCAAAGGCTCTCCTTCTGGCAGCTACTTCCTGGGTGAAATCTCTGTACAGAGATATAGTGGCACCTTTCCATGTAATTTCCCCCATGTCTCTGATTACACGTAGCAACTTTTCTTTAACTGAGTGCCTTAGGAGGTACGCTATGATGGTTCTAGGGATATTCGGTCTGTCCAATCTACCATTCACCCTGTGAGCTCTCTCTATGCTGAATGGGGCCCTACATCTCTCTCCGAGAAATTGTGGCAGCCACTCATTAAGGAAGCTTTCCATATTGGAACCTTCAGATCCGTCCAGGACCCCCAGGATTCTGATGTTGTTTCGTTGGCTCCTTTTCTCCTGGTCCTCCACCCTAAACCATAACTTGGCAAGTTTTGCATTGTGCTCCCTCATGTGCTGCAACGTCATTATGTGTTGTCTCTCCAGTTCCTCAGTGCACTGCTCTAGTACATTTTGCTTGTCCTTCAGCCGGCGTACATCTGCCACATTTCCCGCTAGGGAGGCCCCTCTGCTGTCCACCCTGGTTAAGAGGACCTCTAACATCTGTGTGATATGGGACAGTGCACCCCCTAATTGAGCCTGGTTGGAGGGTAGCTGAGGATCTTTCAAGGAAGGCCGTGAGTCACTGCTTGCCATAGCATCCATTGTCCCCACCAGTGTTATAGAGTTCAGAGCAACAACATGGGGATTGGGTTGTAAGTTGCATCGATCTTCCCGCAGTTAACTACGAGTGTGACCCATTTGGTTGTATCTCAGGTGTAAAGTCAGCAGGCGAGTGAGCAAGTAGCCGTGCTGGGGTTTGTGTTCCCAGGACTACACAGCCTAACTTGGCTGCACAACCCGTTATTCACTAGGCGGCTCCGTTTCCTAAGGCATGTACCGACTCAGATAAAGAAAAACATCCCGCTAAGGGTGGAGAGGGAAGGAGGGAGGTTTCCAGTTGTAACAGAGGCAAATCAATCCGGCATAGCTTTAGATTACAAGCAATTAGGAGCCAGGCTGGGACAGAGCGAACATCTCAAGCAGCCATTGCCGTCGGGTCCAAGCCACGCCCCCACCCTACAAGTATATTAATTGAAGACTAATGTAGGATTATCAGAATGCCATCTGTCAATTAGATTTTAGTATTTCTCAGACCCATTTTATAACTGTATGTTAATACAACCACTGACACAACTCTCACCCCAGGGACTATGGTCAGTAGATTGAAAGATGTTATGTGATGGAACTGCTTACTGCCATTCTTAACTTACAGGAGGAGACTTTTAAAAACAGATGGGCAACTATGGATGGCATTCTAGAAAATACGGGCACTCAGCCTCTGAATAGACATTTTCAGCCTGTAGAACCACATCTTTTATGAACAGATGGTCATGTCTACCGGTATTCCTCTTTTTCCAAACACAAGTATGTACTCTCTCTGAGCACAGATGGTTTATGTTTGTATGATGTTTATCTGTATGGCAAAACTCTAATAAAAAAAAAAGTCATAAAAAAAATTACCTTGGTGCACACCCATGGGAGAAGGCGACTTCGGTGTCTTTGTTTACTGCAACTCTAAAAATTTTGTTAAACTCACTATCTATATCGCTCACGTTAATTTTTAAACGTGCCATTGTTTACTAAAAACATTGGGAGGCTGGATGCCTCTAGCTACTCATAGACTTAGAAACTGGTTTCTGTTTGTGTTCAAAACAGTAACTCATCAGTTGCCCAAATACTGGAATGAACGATTCACAAATGATACCAGTGTAGGACTTATTCTCTTAGTGCATCTAAGTGATTAGATTCAATGTTCTAATTATCTTCTTAGAAGTTGGAAAGAAAATACTTTCTTTATAAGTCTCCATTGGCACAGAACTCACTGTAAAGTGAATTACATATTACTGACTCACTTTATTTCTATCTCTTTAAAGTAGCAATGCAACAAAATTGGGCAAAAATTTGTCTCTACTTTTTTTTCACTATAAAAGATTCCAGGCCTCTTCCAGTTATATTTGGATGGTGGTACAATTCTCTAATTTGACCAAAATTTGAATATTTAATAAATGTTTTGATTTAATGTTTTTCTCAAGAAAAAAAGATGGCTGCCACATTTTCCATAGAAATAGCATTGTAGACCTGGACAGAGTTAGGTTTGAAAAAATTAAAAAAAGACTCATGCCGTGTAGCATAGAAGACACCAAGACAAGTGCATTTGACAGGTATGCTAATATTTTTCTTAATCACAGCTGCAACCAGATTTTTTGGAAAAACATTTTTCATTGAGCCGCTGCTTTAAAAATGGGCTTTATCACCAGTAAAAAACAAACAAACCAGAAATAACAGTTAGCAGCAGATTCCAATTCTGTGCCATTTCAAGAGAAAATTGAATTTTAGTTATTACTTTGCAATAAAAATTGGTATACAGCAACCCTCAGTGGAGGCAGTGGATGTAGCATGTTTGGACTTTAGGAAGGTCTTCGACACAGTGCTTGCTGCACTGGAGGCTGATAAAGAAACTGAGCAGCCTAGGAGTGGGAGCCAAAGTGGTGAATTGAATTAGAAAATAGTTAATGGATAGACGACAATGGGTAGTGTTAAAGGCACTCATCTTAGGGTATGCTGACTGCACAGCAAAACCACAAGTGTGAAGACCATCACAGCAACAGAATTTGAGCAACAACATCAGGTCACTGTAATGGTCTCCACTGGCACTTGGACTGCATCGCTCAATGTTTTGCCCTCCCCCCCCGAGACAACTCTGACTCAGAGTTGTATCTATAGAGAACGGGGGGGCGTGGGGGGCCGAGGGGTTGGGGGCCCCTGAAGAAACACTGAGACATCTCTGACAGACCAACGTCAACACTCGGCATTGTGGCTGTCGCTGTTGGGGATGTCGGCAAGATGGATGTCTCCTTGCTATAGGTAAATCCACTCTAACAGTGGAAGAGTGACTAGCTGGGTGCAGCAGGGCCCAGTACTGACACTGGTCCTCTTTGAAGATGAATAGACAGCAGTGAGCACCAAGGGTCCTGTACTCAAATGTGGGATTGGTCCAACATTTTGGTTTACTTACTGTGTACTGTAGTATAGTAGATTGTATTAGATTCATTTTGCTTAATTGTATTAGATTCATTTTGCTTAATTCTAGTCTGACATCTCCTGTTACTACAAATCCCAGAATCCCCTCCAGCTGACAGAATAGCAGTAGGCAGCAGTGGGAGATTCAATAACCTGCAGTGCATGTTAGAGCCTTTCTCATCTCTGACCACATGTTTTCTAGTTTTGCCTTTCTCTATGCACTAAGTACAATCCTCTGTGACTGTACATAGGTAGAGATGGATGAAGTGTCCCCAATTCGCTTCACGAAGTGGAAAGCGGGGTGAAAGCGAATTTGCAGAGTGCTCCGCAACGCGACGCAGATTACTTCACTTTATAATGGGTAACACAAAGTCCATGGAAAACAATGACTTCATGTTACTCCACCTTCCCAAACCACTACTCCACCAATTCTTAAGGCGAAGTACATTGAAAACAATGTACTTTACCTCACTTCGTTTGTTTTTAAGCTCCAAAGGTGAATTTTGCAGTGATTCATGGGATTTCAGGTCACTTGGGCTCTAGATTGTTCTGCACAGCCTCAGTTTGGGGTAGTGTGTGTAGGAAGCTGTAGGAGACAATCTGTTCTGAGAGTTCTCTTCGAGTCAAACCTTCTAAAAGCTGTTAAAAAAGCCGTTTTCGGTCTTTTTTTTTTGCTGAAGTTTTAGTTCATCGATTATAGGAAACCTTGTGCTCATATCATTGAGCATTTATTGTTTGTGTGTGGATTTTGAATGTTAATGAACAACATTCAGTCTGTGTACTGAGAGACAGTGGAAGTGTGCTTTGGGGGAGGGGCATATCTGTGGTGTAGGTAGATTAACTTGGAGAAAAAGACAGTGCTTTCTGTTTTGGGGATATTTTTCTTGTATAACTATGTTAATGTACACACAGTAATATTTTCAATAATTCTTGCCATTTTTTTGCTGATAGTTGCGGTGCAGCAGTGCACAATTTTAGTTTGTTTAAAATATGTGGTTATATTACTGAAGTTTTCAATTTGCTATGCATTACTTAGTGTGTGTGAGTATGTGTGTGACATGTGTCATCAAATCAGACACCTTTTATTGTGCCACATAATTTCAGCAATGTGAACCTGCTATCCACTGCAGCTGTGTAATTTTTGTACTTTTTTGTGGTATCTTTACTGGTACTAGTACTAGTGACTGTTACTGCAGCAGTGCAGTACACTGCCCCCCCCTCCGCGGCCCTCCCCAACTGGCAAAGGTACTCTTTTCCAGATTAGAATTTCTGATGGTGAGCACTGGTTAGGTGTTGTACCTTTCCATCTGCATCTCTTCAGTGCGCAGCGCAATCTTAATCTGTCTGTACATTTGCATCTCTTTAGGGCCCAATCTCCATCTGTAACTTAAGTCACAGTTGTTTCTTTGGCTTCCCTTCAGAGTACTGGACAGGTGTGGTACATAATTCTGCATGAACATTGTACTCATTAATATGTATTTTTAAGTCAGGACCATCATCATGAGTCACTCGTGACACAAATCATGTTCTTCATCTTCACGGTAACAAATGCAGTCACAAATCACGATTTACGAACACATCACGAATCACAACATTAAATTTTTTTACTAGTTACTTGGATGTATTGTAAGCCTGTTTTGTAGTATCTCTCCATGCTTCACCACCCTACCACTGTACTCATTAATGAGTGTTTTTAAGTCTAGGAGTTTTGTGCCATACCTCATCAGGGCCCGGGGAAGTACAGCCATCTGCATTCACATTTATTCATCATCACAGTCACAAATGCAGTCATAAGTCATGATTTACAATTACATCACAAACCACAACATTGATTTTTTTAACTAGTTACTTGGATGTATTGTAAGCCTGTTTTGTAGTATCTCTCCATGCTTCACCACCCCACCATTGTACTCATTAATGAGTGATTTTAAGTCGTGGAGTTTTGTGCTACACCTCATCGGGGCCCAGGGAAGTACAGCCATAGGCATTCGCATTTCGTCATCATCACGGTCACAAATGCAGTCATAAGTCACGATTTACGATTACGTCATGAACCACAACATTCATTTTTTTAGCTAGTTACTAGGATGTATTGTAAGCCTGTTTTGTAGTATCTCTCCAGGCTTCACAATCCCACCATTGTACTAATTAATAAGTGTTTTTAGGTCAGGGAGTTGGACAGTGTCTGCAGTACATTCACAGAGAGGAAAGAAGACTGCACCCATGCAGTTTAGCACAGTATACTTGCACTGCTCAGAATACACATGGTAGACAACAAAAAAGGGCATAATTACATACAAGGGTCGGGGATGGTGGAGGAATACATTTTATAACACAGCAAGGAAGGTGCGGGGGGCACATGGTGTGAGGAAAAAAAAACTAATGTGGGATCCCATGGTGATCTAGCAGCAGTTCCAGCATGGACATCATTTGCAACTGATGTCCCTCTATGTGATCCAGCCACTGCTCCACAGCACTCACCCTCTCATTGTTCTCCTCGACAGCACTCCAGAGAACTGCTAAGTCAGCCTGTATTATGCGCAGTTCTCTGGGGTCCACACATTCTACAGGCTGACCTGCTGGTGGTGGTGGTGGGTGTACTGGTGGAGCAGCAGGTGCTGCTGTGCCCCTCCTCTTCTTAGGGATGCCACCATGCACAGCTGCACCCTCTGCCACAGAACAGCCAGCAGGTGCAGGCATGGTCCGTTCTGTGGCAGCCTGCCACTCCAGCTGGTGGTGATTGAGCATGTGAGTGTGCTGGCCCCCAGTCCCCAAGTGAGTTCCCCGGGGGCCACGGCGCACCTCCACCTCACATAGGCGGCACTTGACCACACTGCTGTCCCCCCCCGACTCAGTCAAAAAACTGCCAAACAACAGAGGTATGGGGAGGACCAGGCACAGGCAGGGGAAGGCCAGATGAACTGGCAGCTGGCTGGTCATGGTGCTGAACAGGGATGGGATACACACCTGGGCCCGGGGGCACAGGCACATCCTGCTCCAGAGGACCTGGTGCTGGACTTGGTGTTGGTGGTGGTTCAACTGCCTCTGAGTCAGGACAGGAGGCACTGCTGGTCCTACTTCTGGGGGGATGGACACTCACAGGTTTTGAGCGGTCCGACAGGAATGGAGGCCCATGCCCCCCACGCATGCGCACGGTATGACACTTACCACTACCACGCTCTCCCAGAGCTGCCCCCACCCCAGACATTCACTCACCCTGGTCCATCTCTCCTACTGAGCTCCCTCAGTCCGAGCAATCACTACTCATACTATCACACAACACACACACAGTCACACAGACAAACAACTAACTACTTATAAAGGTAAGACAAATAAAATTTACAGAAAGAACAAATTAAGTAAAAAAGAGTACAGACAGAAAAGACAAAAAATGTAGCTTTTAAAAAAGTTGTTAGGTCTAAATCAAAGTTTAAATCTCCTTCTCACTCTAATCTCAAAGTATCAGCAGTCAC
Organism: Neoceratodus forsteri; assembly: GCA_016271365.2. Classification (NCBI taxonomy): domain Eukaryota; kingdom Metazoa; phylum Chordata; order Ceratodontiformes; family Ceratodontidae; genus Neoceratodus; species Neoceratodus forsteri. The sequence continues at coordinate 537,514,536 of CM057458.1, forward strand.
AAAACACACTCCTCTCTCTCAGGAGAAAGTAAAAGTATCTGCTTGTATGACTCACTCCTTCCTGCCTAGCTAAAGAGCATATGACTTACAGTACTGTAAGCCATGTGATGTGTGTGGGGGGGGGCTGCCATATCTGAAACACCAAGTGGATCACTTAGAATCTCCTCCTCACTCTAATCTCAAAGTATCAGCAGTCACAAAACACACTCCTCTCTCTCAGGAGAAAGTAAAAGTATCTGCTTGTATGACTCACTCCTTCCTGCCTAGCTAAAGAGCATATGACTTACAGTACTGTAAGCCATGTGATGTGTGGGAGTGGGGGCTGCCATATCTGAAACACCAAGTGGATCACTTAGAATCATAATGAAGAACTCGAAGTCCATTAAAAACAATGACTTCACCTTACTTCACATTGCCATTCCGCTTTAACGTGAAGTGGTAATGACAAGGCGGAGTAAGCACTTTGCATTGCCCACTCTGCGTAGCAGAGTGCCCACTTTGCGTTCACCTCGCTGGTGGAATTTAAATGTGCTGCATCTCTATACATAGGCCAGGGAGGACAGCGGGACCAGCAAACAAAAGATCAGAGCTTATATAAAGTCTAACATGCACTGCAGGCTACTGAATCTCCAGCTGCTGCCTACTGCTCTGTCAACTGCAGGAGATCTGGGATTTGTAGTAACAAAAGATGTCGGCCTAGAAGTAAACACAATTAGTTTGATACATTCTACTGTACTACAAGAAGCAGTAAGTAAATCAAAATGTTTTTGCACACACAAGGCACACTGAGGTCAACCCAAGACTTAAAGAGCTACCAATGCCTTGAGAAGAACTTTGAAAAACATAACATTTGGACACAAAGCACCTTATATGTATCATTAGCTCTGTTTTTTTTATTCCTATTATTTGTTACTGAGATTATATGCATGAAAACAGGGCAGTTGTTGCTTGAGGGGTTCATCAGCTCTCTTCTTCCTCCCAACCTGGGACCTGATATTCAAAAGTTTGCTCAGGCACTAATGGGTCTTTGCTGATGCAAACTGGGGTTTACACCAGATCCCCATATTCAAAAGGGTCTGTTGTGTGGGCATACAGAGTTAGTGCCTGCGCAAAGCATAATGTATGTGGGCAGGCAAGGGAAGGGGCATTGACATGAATAGCTGTCCTACCCCAAATTAAGTGGCTCTGCGCTACACAAAAGCCTTTAGTGCAGTCCTTCTGCACAGCACAAATACCACATAACAAAAGCCTAACTTGATCTGGGCAACTCTAGCCACTGCTGGAGTTAATGCAGTCACCTAGCTGGTTGGCCACTGGGGGAGCACACCCACCATCTGTGGTCCCTGGCACTGCCTATCTGATCACCAACCCCTACTGTGCAAATACACTCCCTGGTGCTAGTGGTTCTCCCCCCCCGCCCACATCACCAGCCTGTACCATAGTTTAAATACATCCCTGGTGGTAGTGGTCCCCCTTCCCTTCAGTCACCAGCCCATAATGGGATGGAATACCCTCCCTGGTGTCCAGTGGTCCCACCCCCCCCATGGCAGCACCGAATATCCTCCTGGTCACATTTCCATTACGGAGACTGGTATAGCCCTTTTCACACCTTTTCAGCTGGCCACCATATGTCCAGGCAGGGAGTGTGACTTTTATTTATAGGACAGGGTGACATCACCCTGTCCTATAAATAACAGGCATGCTCCCTACCTGAACTTATGGCGGTCAGCCAAGGAGGTGTGAGAAGGCTGTGCCAGTCGCTGTATGCACCTGTGGCACTGAGGGGAATGGTAGGGTGAGCAGGGAATGTTCGGGCCATGGGTTGTGAGAGCACTGGATGCCTGGGAGGGTGTTTCATTGTACTATGGGCTGGCAACCAGAGGGAGGAAGGAAGGAAGGGGGGAACACTACCAACAGGGGTGTATTTAAACTATGGTACAGGTTGATGATGGAAGGGGGGAAACCACTAGCACCAGGGATGTATTTAAACTATGGTATGGGCTGGCAGATGAGGAGACCACTAGCACCAGGGATTATGTGAATGACAGGATGGGCTGGCAATCAGAGGGAGAGGGAACCATTAGCATCAGAAATTTTGATATGATACAGTAGGGACTGGCGATCGGGGGGGGGACCACTAGCACCAGGGATTTCATTGTATTACAGTATGGGCTGGTGATCAGAGGGAAGGTGGAAATACTAGCACCAGGGATATCAACACATCTGGAAGCAGGCAATGGGGGGCAGCGCCGCATTAACTTGCCTCGCTACCCATGCAAATTAGCCCATAATGGGCATGCAAAATTGCCCCTTAGTACCTTGCATGCCCAATGGCTTATTTGCATGGGTCCCTTTAAATACTGCACATAGCACTCTGGTGCTCTCCATTCTGGCTGTTTACTTCAGGAGCCCTGCTGGGCAGCGGTAAGCAGGGGTGTAGCCAGAAATTTCCGTTTTGTACACAGTCTCCAACACTTACACCACCTCATTAAAAAAGTACACATCCTTTTCAAATGGCACCCCCTTCCAAACAAGTCAGATTGTTGTCAGATGATTCCTCTAATCTCTAAAGAGGTTATCCATAAATCTGTCTCCAAACCAAAAGAAGTTGAAACAGATACACTCCTCTGTGGCCTACGCTAACCCAAATATTACAGATTAGAATGAAAATGTTAACAGAAAGGCATATGGTTTGTGACAGGCACTCAACAAAACTGTACACAAATGTGTACAGTGAGTATGCCTGCCTACACCCTTGGCGGTAAGTGGCTCAGCATTGTGCCACTATGGCCCTATATTCAGTCAAACAGCACCAGTGCGCTATTCGACTGAATAATGCATCTTTGGGCACCAGGGCAATCGCAAGGCAAATGTCTGCACACCACTGGGCACAATTTTGAATATCGGGCACCTGATGTTATTATACGTTGCTTATGACAGCACAGTTATTCTCATAGCAACAAACTGTCGTGTCACAACAGAGCTTTATAATTTCAAGTATGGAATAAGCTATAGAGGCAGATGAACTCTAAGAACTAAAGGTCTTGTTTCTGTGGGAATTTTTTCAGTAATAATGAGATGAGAAATCTATAGAAGATATATAAAATGCAAGCTGAACTGTGTCTAAATATTATGTTTTCAAACGTTTTCATAAAGGTTTCAGCTGTTCTTTAAGTGTGGGGCCCTTGGTGCTGATAGTTTCCCTTTAAAGGTAGCAGCAGATAGTTCTGCAAGAATTGCTGTGCCCCTAACACCCCTCTCGCCCACTCCGCTCTGCTGACAAGGGATTACCAGAGGTTCCCAGGATCCATTTGAAGACCTAAGGTGCTAGGGCATTTGTGTTCATGGCCCCAACCCTGTGGAATGCACTATCTTGCAAGATAAGGAAGTGTCTGACTATGGAGCACTTCAAATCTGCACTAAAAACATATTTATATGATCTTGCTTTTTCAGAGTATGATTGAATTTTGATGATGATACTGTATTTTAGATATGTCTATGAAGTGTTATTTGTGCTGTTTTTAACTGTTATTTTTATGCTGTTGAATGTACAAGCACTTGGAATTTTGTTGACTTGCACTTTTTATAAGTTTATTCTGAGTTGAGTTGAGTTGAGATGAGTTCTTAGATATTTCTGAAAATCCTGCCCATAGCATTTCATAAATGAGCAATAAAGAGTAGTTGATACTAGTGGTTTGGGAATACCTTATTTTGAATATTTGCTGAGCATTCAAATTTGAGGGTCCCAATTATTCATTATTCGTGCTTCATTATTCAGCTGCTGGAACTGGCTGTGAGACGGCAAGAACTTCTGAGACTTCCTGTCCAGTTAGAGGCTACTTTAGATGCTCACCGAAGGCAGGTAATATGACCCAGCACTGACAGAATATTCAGGCAGGAGAGACAGACCACTTAAGTTGCAGCAGAGAAAGAATCTACTTCCATCCATGTATTAAAACTAGACACATCTTGACATTTTTTGTTCCCTCTCAAAATCTCAAGCTAGAGAGGGTAGTTTTTTATTGCACTTTTGTGTGATAATGTCCTGTGTTTCCCAAGAGAATTGCTAGGAATGTTTTTTCCACCACGTATTAGGCCTGTTTTTGTTCTACAAGCATAAGCAGTCTGTCACAACCTGACTTACAGGGCTTATTTAGGGAAATGTTACTGTAGTCATAATTTTGCTATCCCTTTCTTACTTGCAATTATTTATTATGAAAGAACAATCTACTTCCAACCACTGGTTAAAATTAGCCAAAAATCAGACATCCTGACAGTTTTGTTCCTTCTCTATATCCCAACCTGAAGGAAAGGGTAAATGTTTTCACACTTCTGTGTGATAATTAAAATTTTCCGTGTTTCTCAGGAGAACTGCTAAGAAAGTGTTTTTCCCCCTAAAAGCGAAAAAATAATCATACTACAAGACCAGGCCTGTTTCTTCTTTGCAAGCAAGAATCAGTCACATCCCTGGGGCAAATCCTTATTTTGGCATAATGATAAAGAAGATCGCATTCGGTGTAATGGCATAGAGGGGTCTCTCAGTCAGCAGTTGTAATTTGCACAACCCCCAAATTAAGGAACATTTCCAGTATCAAGTTGTTACTTTTTTTCTACTAAAACCACACATATTAACCTTAACGTTTAGCCAATACAGCTTGTTTAGTGGAGTGTTTTTACTGTTGTCATCATTTTGCTATCCCTGTCTTACTTACCATATATTTTCCCATGATACAGCCCAGTGGCACAGATGGCTGAGGCATCATGCCTTACCTCTTTCCACGCTGGTTTCACTTGGTTTTAGGGACAAAAGGAGGCTGAGGCCCATCAAGATTGTCCCCCGCATTATCGTGGGACATTATAACCTATTATAAGTTCTCCCTTATCCACAAATCCAAGTTATATTTAAAGGAATTGAAATTAGGTTTAGAAATTAATTCTTTGGGCAAGGTGTTCCACAGTCTTGCTGCTTGTATGTTGAAGAAGTTTTCTCTCTTGTTAATACGAAAAGATTGTAGTTCTAATTGTTTATTATGTAGTCTAGGGACTATTTTTCTTGATGAATAAACAAGTCCACATTGGGTCATTAAAGTAGGCGATTGACATATTTTGTAAATCAATAGTAATCACCTTTTTTCTCCTAAGTTCTAAAGAGTGTAGACCAGTATGTTTCAGTCTTGTTATATAGTCAAGATGTTTGAGGGTTGGAACTATTTTAGTTGCTCTTCTCTGGATATGTTCCAAGCAAGATATGTCACCCTTAAGGTATGGATTCCAGAATTGGGACCCATAATCAATATAAGGTCTTATAAAAGTCCTATACAGAGGAATAATACATTGTTCAGTACGGGTTACAAAGGTACATTTGATTTGTTTCAAAAGACCATTTGCCATCTTGGCAGTTTTTAAGCAATGTTCTCTGGATGTGAGTATATTATTTATTAGAATCTCCAAGTCTTTTTCACAGCTTGATGTTTTGAGTTTAATATTATTAAGATAGTAATTATTCATTGGATTATTTCTTCCAAAGTGAAGAACCACACATTTTTCATGATTGGAAAACATTCCGTTCTCATTTGCCCATTTTTCTATTTTCCTAAATCAGCAATTAAAGCTTCCAAGTTATTAAGGTCATTTACTTTACCTCCCAGTTTGGTATCATCCACAAAATTTGAGAGATAGTTATATGGTCCAGCTTGCATAGCTGATAAATAAATTAAACAGAGTGGGTCCCAAAACTCAACCTCCTGAGGGACCCCACTGTCACCAAGCCCCAGTCAGATAGTATATTATTAAATTTAACCTTTTGAGTCCAACATGTGAGCCAGTCAGATATCCAGTCAACGAGGTACATTGATAGACCAAATGTTTTTAATTTCTGTAGAAGTTTAGTATGCGGTACCTTGTCAAATGCCTTACTGAAATCAAGTTGTATTACATCTGTAGGAATACCCTTATCAAGGTATCCACTGATTATATTATAAAAAGCAATTAAATTTGTGGTACACGAGTGACCTGGTAAGAAGCCATGTTGAGTTAAGTCAGCTATACCTAAAGTTGTAATCTCATCCTCTAATTTCTCTTTGATTATTCTCTCCATGAGTTTTCCCACAACAGAGGTTAGACTAATGGGACGATAATTTTCAACATTGCCTCGATTTCCTTTCTTAAATATTGGTGTAACAGTAGCTGTGCGCCAATCATTTGGTATTTGACTTTCCTGTAGTGATTTATTGAAGATGATTAACAAAGGGAGGGAGATGTACTGGGAGGTTGCCTTAAGAAATTTTGGGTGGATATTATCAGGACCAGGGCTTGTGGTTGATTTTAGTTTACCAATCGCTAGCTGAATGTTAGTCATATTGATTTTGTGGGTAGTTGAATATGATGACCCATGTTCAGAGTGCAAGTGGGGCTGCCAAGCGTCAGCCAGGCTGGGAGAGGATCGAGCATCTGGAGGATAGCTCTCCTCTCCTGGACAGGGAGAGTTGCAGGGACCAGTGTCAGTCTGACACCTAGCAGTGGCTGGGTGCAGGTATGCAAGGTCACTCAAGCAACCAGGGGGATGTAAAACAGGTGGCTGGCATGCTGTGGGTGGATGTGCACACAGCATGGCCATTGCCATCATTGCACATTCTGCCTATGGGGCAACAAGAAAAACAAGGAAATGTGGCTGGGCAAGTCGGATGACTGCTGATCCTCGCAGACCCTGCCCTTGGCAGGAGCAGCCCTCCCAGAATCTGGATCCTTACTCGGTGGGGATAAAGGGGTCCCTTCCACCCTGTCATGGAAGGTACAACCATGGGGGAAGAAGTGCCTGCCGTGGTCAGGGGATGGGACTGGGGGAGCGGCAAGAACATGGGCTGACCAGTCAGGATGTGGAGCATAAAGAATGTAACATTAAAAAATATATATATATTTTCCCATGATAGACTAGATGAGATGTAATATGCTATTTGCAATGGGGTCCTGAATTTACACAGTTTTATGCTTCATTTACCTAGGATAGCAGAGGAGAGATGCAATATCTCCTTTTTAGTGTGCTCCTGGTTTCATAATGCATTTTTCCATGACAGATCAACTTAGATGTAACATCTCCTTTTCAGTGGGGTACTGCTGTAGGGTACTGTTTTTACACAGTTTTGCAATATGTTTACCCTGGATAACCCAGCTGAAAATGCAGCATCTCATTTTCTATTGGGGTCCTGCTGTGACACATTTTTGTACTGTACTGTATTTACCTAGGATAGCACAGCTCAGACGCTATCTTGTTTTTAGTGGGATCCTGCTTTTCCCGGTTTTTACACTGTATTTACCCAGGATAGCACAGCTGAGATGCAATATCTTGTTTTCAATAGGGCCTGCTTTTACCCATTCCTATAATGTATTTACTCAGGATAGCCCAGCTGAAAGGCAAATTAGATTTTCAGAGGGGTCCAACTTCTACAGTGTAGTTTTCCAAGGATAAAGCAGCATAGGTGCACAGTTCAGTGAGGCTTTGCTGTACTGTGGTCCTGCATTTACACACTGTTACTATATATTTACTAAATTTTACAGCTGTATCTTTTATCGGGACTCACTGTGTGCTTCATATTGGATGCTTTGTATTTTATCCGACTGGAATATTAAAATCTGTGTGGTCACACTACTTCTCCAAGAGTTGATGAGTCTTTAGAAAATTTTCTAAGTCTCGAGCAAGACTCGTTCTGAGCAAGCCTTAGGTTACGGTGCTGGTTTCTATTCATTTAGTGATTTATTTAAACCCAGCACGACCAACCTAGGTGTGTTACAACCTCCATGCACTATTATATATTTACCCAGCATAGACCAGGTGAGATGCAGTATCTCATTTTCATTGGTGTCCTGCTTTAACTCATTTTTAGATTGTATTTGCCCAGGACAGGCCAGCTGACAGGCAATATCTAATTTTTTGTGGGATCCCACATTTTGTCTCCAACTTTCTAACATAGCCTTTCTGTGACCTGACATTATGATCAGGACAGTCGGAATTTATTAAATCCCATTGACAAGGTGATATTGCAGTGTGACTGCGAAAACATGTTTCAGACGGGATTTGAAAAATGACACCTGTCATATTCATGAGGTGGGGTAACACAAATGATATGCTGAACACTAGGGGCCAAAATCTATAAAAATAAAGTTATAAGTAAATGTTGGAATAACTGAATGTTTCTTCATAACTTAGCTGTTTTTTTTTTTCACGTTTTGGCCCCCTAGATTTTCAACATAGTCTTTCTGTGATGCATGTTATGCTCAAGATAGGTGAATTCGTTTTCATTCTTTCTGAAAGGTGGTTTCACATAGGCACTGCGAAAGTATGTTTCAAGGGGATTTGGAAAATGATTCCTGTCATGTTCATCAGGTGGGGTAACAAAAGGGCTATGTTCACATTTGAGGGCAAAATTGTCAAAAATAACAAAGTTATGAGTGAATGTAGAAAAAATTAAATGTTCCCTCATAACTTTCTTGTTTTTGACATTCTGACGCCACATTTTCAACATTATCTTTTTATGAAGCCACCTTATGATCATGGCAGGTGGAATATTTTAAATCCTGTTCGAAAGGTGACTTCATGGAACAAATGTGAATACATGTTTCAGAGGAGATTTAAAAAATGACACCTGTCATGTTCGTGAGGTGGGGTAACAAGAGGGCTATGCTGAAAAGTGGTGGCTAAAATCTGCACACATTGCAATGATATGATTAATTGTTGAAAATATTCAATGTTTCTTCATAACTTTGTTGTTTTGTAACATTTTGTCCCCAAATTTTTGAAATAGTCTTTTTATGATCCCTCCTACTGAACATGACAGGTGTCATTTATAGAATACTGGCCATAATGAGAACTATTAAAATATCTTTTTTCATGGATTTCCCATTAAAATTAGGTAAACTCATTAATTCTGATTCTTTTGCAAGTTACTCAGTATTACTCGGTATCACAAGAGTGGAAGAAGGCATTGTGCCCATCAGGACTACTCTCCCCACACTGGTCTGGGAAATTTAAAAATGTATTGTCCCAAGAACAATTTGTTCAATTCATTTTTAGATTTGTCAAATGTGGTTATTCCAACAATTTGTTGTGGTAACAAATTCCATAATTTAGTAACCCTAATTGTAAAATATTATTTCCTTTTATTAGTAAATGCTCTTGATGTATAGATTTGCCTGTTGTTACATCTTAGATTTACAGGTTTATAGGCAAATGTTATATTATATAGATCCATTAGTTTGTTTGTCCTTCAGGATGTTAAACAGTAGTAATAAACCCCCATAATTTCTTCTTAGTTGCAGATCGTACAATCCCAGGGAGGTTAATCTATTCTTATAGGACAGGTTTTTAACTCTGGGAATACACTTTGTGACCCTGCTTTGCATACTTTTGATTAGATTTTTATCCTTTTGTAAATAGGGGGCCCAAAAGGAGGCAGCATAATCCGTGTAGGGTCTGATATAGGATGTGTATAAGTGTAAAATGCGTTGTTCGTTCCTTGTTATAAATGATCTTTTTATAGCTGACGAAATCCGATTTCCCACCTGCGCAACTTTCCTACATTGATTATTCCAGCTAATGTTTTTATTAATAATAATTCCTAGATCTAGTTTGGAATTCACTGGTTTGACAGTGCTGTTGTTTAATGTATAAACCATACTGGGATTTCTTTAACCTAAGTGCAGCACCGTACATTTGTCTGCATTGAAAACCATATTATTCTTTATTGCCCATTGTTCGATTTTGATAAGATCAAGTAATATTGGCCCAATGGCACTGAGGGTTGAGGCGCTGGACACCACACCTCATACTACACCAGTGACCTGGGTTCGGGAGTGAATTCGGGATGCCGGGGGTCGGCGAGGGTGGGTGAGGATTGAGCACCTATAGGGGCTGCTCTCCTCCCTACAGGGTGGGGTGGGATCACCTGGCATATCAGTGGCTCCTGGTGGAGACCGGGAGCACTGCAACCCATCTGGCAGCTCATATCTAGCATGCCCTGACACGGGCAAGGATTGGCGTGCATCCTACGTCAGGGGAGTGTACACGCATGGGTGGGTGGGAGAGGAAACAAGACTACTGAAAAAGAAAACCAGAAAAACTCAGTTTGAGGGGGTAGGTGACAGCACCTGCCCCATCCCCATTGCTGGGTTCATCCTACCTGGCCTTCCAGGTTCCTCCATCTGGATCCTGGCAGCCCCACCCCGGAGGGGTTAAGCCGGGGGTACCAACAGTGGGTAGAGGAGGAGGATGAGAGAGGAGACATAGAAGGAGGACTTCAGGCAGGGGAGGATCAGGCAGGATGCCTGAGAGAGGCCCCCCAGACCATGACCAGAGGGAAAAAGAATCGAGAGGGGAAAAAAAAGCTTATATATTTTAGTGTTTTTCTGCTGTATCTACCTCTGATGATATTTTTGTGTCATCTGCAAATTTGTTGATCTTGCAGTTGACCCCATAATGTAGATCATGTATAAATAGACAGAAAAGAACTGGACCCAATACAAACCCCTGAGGTACCCCACTAGTAACCTTGATTGATCCTGATACCACATTATCTATTCTGACTTTCAGCTCTCTGTCTTTTAACCACCCTTCCACCTATTTGACTGTGTAACTGTTAAGATTCATCTGGCTCATTTGGTCAATTAATGATCTGTGGGAGGCCTTGTCAAATGCTTTTTTAAAGTCGGGATAAATGATATCGACTGGACAGTTATTATCAATGCTATTACTAATGCCCTCATAAAATGATACCCGATTTGTAGTGCAGGATCTATCTTTACAGAAACCATGTTGTGTGTTGTCAATTATTTGTTTTTCAACAAGTTCCTGCTCCATTTTTGGTTTTAGTATTTTTTCCATCATTTTACATACAATTGAAGTCAGACTGATTGGTCTGTAATTTTCAGCCAGTTATTTATTCCCCTTTTATTATGTATTGGGATAACAGTTGCTAATCGCCAGTCCTCTGGGACTGCACTCTCCAGGTAAGAGTTACTAAAGATAATGTGTAGGAGATGTAGTATCTCATTTATTGTTTGTTTAAGAAAATATGAATTCAGATTATCGGGTCCTGGTGCTGACATGCTATTAAAAGATAAGACAGCAGTTTTGATCTCATCCAAGGTAATTTCATTATAAGTACTGCCTTGTGTGTCCAATTTATTAGTATTATCTATTTTTGTAAAGACAGAACTGAAGTAGTTATTAAAAGTATTGCCAATGTTGATTTTATTTATTTCCTCTCTGTTATTAATTAAGGATGTAACTGTGGTATAATTTTTTTGTTGGTGTTTATGCAAGCAAAAAATGTTTTAGTATTACCTTTGGAACTGGATCATTTATTTTCTACTTTCTTCCTTTCATTTTTTATAAGTGATTTTGTTATTTTTAATTCATTTTTATATTTGGTTATGTTCTCTTCTGATTGGGAGTCTTTAAGCTGTCTGTTCTTTTTTGCCAATTTGAGCCATAATCCTTGGCGTCAGCCATATTGGAATTTTGTTTCATAGCTTTTGATTTTTGTCATTAAATTGCCATTAATTTGTAAAGTATTGCTTGCTTATTGCATTAAATTCCTAAGATATAGTCAGCCAACATCCCCCATTCCAGATATGCGAAGAGGGGCCTCTATGTTGTGAAGCCTGACCTTTTTGTTTTGGGACATGTAAATCCCCTTATGCATATTTAGTGCTACAAATGTGTTTCTCCATGACTTTTACAGCTCACTTACTTTCTCTTTGTCATTCTGTGTAGAGCACATACACTATGGCCATGCTCAGCACTCTTTGCACTGAGTAGGGTCTTGGAAGTATGCACCACACCTTACATTTTGTCACTGAAATAAGAGACATGGACACACAAAATGAGAGACAATGAGGGACACTGACCCTCACAATGATCATGACACATCCTGTAACATGGAGATACAGTACCTCAGAACACAGTAGAAACCATTGTATTTATTTGAACTGATGTTAGCCCCTGAGAATTAATTTCTACCATAATGCAGCAGTACCATTTAGGTAGGGCAGAGAGGAGAGCAGTTGCCCTGCCCCCTCACATTTGAGCCTAGGTTGTTCTTATGGTGTGAAAATAACATTACATTTGGATTTAATCTTTTGCACAACAAGTGCCCCCCCCCCGGCCTGTGTTGTGCTCAGTGCAATACTGACTGGACTGTGCCTGTATTGTGTTGTCCACTCTCCCCATCTACTAGCTGCGGTGCCATCAAACGTGACATGGAGGAGCTCCAGCCAAGCAAGAGCAAATGAGTCATGTGAGTGAGACACTGTCTTTTCTGCCACAGAGTAGATGGGCTGCACACTACAGGTTGGAGGAGTCAGTGAGCACTGAACTCTCAGTAGCAGTGTTGTGGTGGCATATTTTTGTTGGTCTACTCTTTGTGGGTCTACATCTTCCTTGGTGGCTGAAGGGGCTGGGACTGAGCTAGAAGCTAACTCCAGACTAGGCTTCCTACTTACTCTGCTAGGCTCGCTTTACAAAAAAAACTGTGTGGGACCCCCACGGCAGCAAACTAGGCCTCACAGCAACAGTGACAGTGGTGTGGAAAGCCTTCATAGGCCTTGATCAGTGCAGTGCAGCAGCAGCCATGGCGGCAGCCAAGCAAGAAGCAAGTAACCCAGGTTGGGTGGGTTTGGTTGATGAGGTGACTTGGTCACAGACCGTGTTGGGGACCTGGAATGGTCAGTTCTAGCATCCAGCTTCTGGCAGAAGGATGGAGGATGAGTGGACTAAAAACTGGGCTGGTGGCACAATGGGCTAGGCTGTAGGTTCTGGCCAGATGGCTGGGTAAGTAAAAGTATTTTTTTTTTTACAGGGGGATTGGGAAGGAGAAAGGACTGAACTATTGATATGTTCACATTTCTGAGCCTTTGTGTGGCTTCACAACCCATATGGGATGGGTTTTGAATGGAATTGGGGAGAGAAACTGGAATTATTTTTTTTGGGGGGGTTCAGAACTTCAACCAGGAAAAAAATTGGTTTATAACTGGGTTGGTTTTAGCCCAAATATGATGCACTGCTCTGGGGTATAGACAGATGAATCTTATACATTTGAATGTTTCCTGATTTGCATATCGCTTTTCAGTTACAACAAATCAGTTTTACTTTTTAGAGACATTCCAGACATTCCAGAGCTTGCTGCCAAGGGGCTAACTAGCACCTGGCCCCACTTGTTGACTCATCCCTGCTAAAATCTGAAATGGCACCCTGCCATAAAGTCTAATTTTCTAGGACATCCTCTGTGTGTGCAGCATGTTTTCCATGAGGGACGGATGAGGATCAGAGCAGTTTGCAGGGGTAAAATTAGGGCTGTCCTTTGCATTCAGGGACAGTTGGGTGGCATGGTATGGTATGCACAGACTATTGGAGCCCCACCATAATCAGGCTTATGCCCCTTCCCCCATGAAGCTCAGGCACATTATGACATAAGGCAAGGGAGAGTGCAGGGGTGTGCCCCATTGAAATGAATGAAGGTATTTGTTATTACTATTTTATATATTATTGATGGACAGTTGGAGATTAATGAAGGCCACCACTCAACTAACAAGGGACCTGTTTGTAGAACAGTGGCCTTCATTATTCTCAAACTTGTCATCATAATGTATAAAATACTAATAAAAAATAACTCCATTAATTTCAAGAGGGTATGCCCCAGCACTCTGATGCATGAACATCATCTCTTGAAGATGCCTACCTCTGGCTCTCTAGTATTCAGGTAAGAGATTCAGCTTATATCTATACTTGCTGGGTTGTCTGTAGCAGCGTGGCCACACCCACTACACTGTGTGTGCAGTGGGGGGTACTGGCTGTGTGGGAGGGTGTCGAGTTATTGATACCTTTGTGTTTTCCCCTTAAAGTCTGCTTGCAGGAAGCATTCAAAACTATGGAGAGAAAATAGTAGGAGTACAGGCCAGACAGAAGTAACTAAGTAGTTTTTTGGGCAAGTGTGTGTTTGGGAGTAGGAAGAATCACATGTGTTTCCATTGGCATGTGTGCTACAGTTCAGCTGTGCAGCTGAGATGAGGGGGGACAAGAAAACTAAAAAAGTATATCAGTGGCTGTAAGCATGCCGCACGCATGCAGATGTATGCAAAGTTGTAGTGAAGTACAAGTGAGCCATAAGTATGTAGACAGTATAGCTTAGTGGCTAAAGGCACTGCACTGCAAACCAGGAGTCCTGAAGACCTGGGTTTGAATCTCATCAACCCCCACTTATAAACTGTGTGGTCCTGAGTGTCATTTACATTTTATGTGTGCAGTTATCAGTGACCACTTGCTTTTTGCACACATGCCACATGAATGCATTCTGTTCCAATTTAACATAAAAAGCATGCTTTCCACACTTGCTTGCTGCACATGTTTATTTATTTATTTATTTATTTATTTTCATGCAATCGGAATTTACAACCTTTGAGTCAAAGACTCCTTTGCAAAGGCTCCAAGTCAAAGAGTACACAAGGCAATAATAACATACATGCATAAGAATAATGAGACAATCTAGGGTTAGGTAAACCCAATGTTACATAGTAGTTTGAAATGCTATCTGGGTAAGGTGTGATTACTCATTGTGAGGTAGTCCAAAAAGTATTTATAGCAAGAAACTTTGGTTTGATGGCCGAGGAGATAGACCCCAAACAAACGAGGTGGGGAGAGAAAATGGGAGGCTAGGTCAGGCATAGTCAAAGGATGAAAGTTCATGGAGGTGAGTTTTTAGGTCAGTTTTGAAAAGGTCTAGTCTGGGCTCAGAGGAGATGGAGTCCAGGACACCATTTAGCCAGAGGGGGGCATGGCAGAAAAACGCCCTTTGGCCCAGTGAAGTCCTACAGTGGGGGATGATGAGGGATGGCTTGGAGGAGCTTCTAGTGGTTTTACAAGGGAGGAATGGAGTAATAAGGGGTGGAGAGCTGGGGGCGCCTTGTTTGAGGAGTATTTTTTTGCCGGAAGACAAGTACGGTACTTGAATCTCCCATCAAAGTTTAGCTAGCTGGAGAGATTATAAAGATTGCAGGTGTGGGTGTAACTGTTGCAGCTAGTGACTGAACAACATGCTTTGTTCAGGGAAGTTTTGACACTTAGTAGGGCTGTAGGGTTGGCGGCACCATAGATTACTATACCATAGTCCAGTAGCGATAGAATTGAGGAGGAGACTGCAAAATGGATGGCCTCAGGGGTGAGGCAATGTTTATGGTGGTACAGGAGGCCTAGCCTGGAGTTTATGGTAGCAGGTAGATGTTGGATATGTGAGTGGTAGGTGAGGGATGAGTCTAGTGTGAAACCCAGGTATTTAAAGGTGGCTACTTGCTCAAGTGGGTTTTTTGGGGAGTTAAGAATGTTTAGTAGCGTGTTGAAGTGGGGGCTCTGTCTGTGGGCAAATATCATAGATTTAGTCTTTTTATAGTTTAGGACTAGTCAGTGATTCACAAACCATGATTAAATTTAGGAGAAATGGTCCTGGATGGTATGTTGGAGAGTTAGGGGGTTTGGGTGGCTCTCAAAGATAACAGCATCATCTGCATAAAGAAGTACTTTACCAGAGCATGAATTGGGGAATGAGTTAAGGTAGAGAATAAAGAGGAGGGGGTCCAAACCTTGAGGGACTCTAGAGAGGACAGGGCAGCTGGCATACAATGTGCTACCTATCTTCACTTGCTGGGTTCTCTTGGAGAGGTAGTTTCTAAAATACAGTTACCCAGGATAGGCCCAATGATGTTAAGGAGTTGAGGAGCAGGGAGTGATTTATGGCATCAAATGCTTTGGTTAGATAGACATAGACTGATCCAACCATGTGTCTGTGATCTAGGGCATTGTGAATATAGGAGATATACTCAAGAAGGGCAGTAGTGTTGCTGTGTCCCTTGAGGAAGTCATGTTGTTCAGGGAACAGCAGATTGTACTTTATTAGATAGTTCGTGATCTGGTCAGATACTATTTTTTCAAGAGCCTTGGAGAGAGAGGGCAAAATGAAGATAGGCCGGTAGTCGTTGGGGGAGGTGCGGTCGCCGCTTTTTAGAATCGGTGTAATTACACTGCGCTTCCAGGTGGATGGAAATTGGCCATGGCAGAGGGATAGATTTAGCAATTTGGTGAGTGGTGTAAAAACCTCATCCATGGTGCGGCAGATGAGTTTTAAGTCAAGGAAGTCACCACTATGACACGACTTGTCCAAGACTTTGAGCAGGTATTTCTTGGCAATAGTGGGAGTTATAATCCGTATGCAAAAAGGGGGTTGGTTGTTGATTCGGGGACTATGGGTAGGGGAGTGTGCAGGTGGGGGGATCAAAAAAGTTTGATGGAAGAACACTGCTAAGGTCAGAGAAGGTTTTGTTGAGGGTGTTTGAGATAGCGATCGGGTCTTGTACAATGGTACCATCAACAGTGAGCTGGGTGGAAGGGGGGAGCTCACTTGTCCACAGAGCTCTTTAATGTTTTTCCAGAAGCTATGACCAGAGCCCCAGGTGGATGTGAGAGCATGGCGATAGCAGGCAGCCTCGGCTTGACAGACTGCCCAGGTGCATTTGTTTCTGGATTCTCTGTAGAGCTGCCTGTCCCTTGGCAGTCAGGATTCCAAGGTCTTATGTCAGAGGTTGTCCCATTGGTGCATCTAATCAAGTAGAGCCTGGGCAATCCAGGGGGTGTCTCTATTTTTTGCCAAGTGTTTAGCAAAGGGGTTATAGATGTCACAGGCAGAGTTAAAGGTGGTAATGAAGTAGGAGATGGCTGTGTCAACACATAGGGGCCAAATCAATAGGCGACCAATCACAAGCCATGAGGTGTGATTTGAACCTAGGAAGGGATCTTTTTTTAGGCACCTCTGAACCAAGTATATGGGAGGTATAGACTGAACTTTGTTCAACCACCAGCAGGTTACTGGAGAGTGGTCACTGAGGGAGTCTAGGAGGACTCTGACCTGGGAGAGGTTGTTGGAGCGATTGGTGAGGATGAGGTCCAGCAAAGGGTCATGGCCCAAGGAGGCATCTCTCAGGCATCCTGCCTGTTTCTGCACACCTGAGGTCTTCCTGACCCTGCGCCTCCTCACTCCCCCATCCCTCCCACAGCCAGAACCCCCAGCTTAACCCCTCCAGGGTGGGGCTGCCCCTCCTCATTGGGTGCTCTTCACTTTTTAGACTCTGGCTTTGGGAGTGGGCCCCTGGGCAGAGGACCTGGAAGGCCAGGCAGGGTGGATCCAGCGGTGGGCATGGGGGTCAGGTGCCATCACCTCCCTCTTGGAGCCAGGCTTTTCCCATGTTCTTATTGCCCCTCCCACTGTGTGGAGCACCCATGATGTTCTGGCACAAGGCAACCCTGCCAGCGTCATCCACGCAATGTGACATGCAGCTGATGCGCTGCAGCACCCCTGATCTCCACCGGGAGCTGCTGGCATGCCAAGCTATTCCCCGCCCTCCCTCTGGGGGAGGACAGCAGCCCAGCAGGCACTCAATCCTCACCCTGTCCCTGCCTACCCCCAGCACCTGAGCTCACTCCCAAACTTGGGTCACCAGCGTGGTGCAAAGTGTGACGTCCAGCACCTCAACCCTCAGTGCCACCAGGCCGGCTTGGCAGTGCCCACTTTGTCATTGAATCTATTGGGGGACTGGACAATTTGGGTGAGATGAAACAATGTTGGGAACATTGGGGTGGTCTCCCAGTGTGACCCATGACTTTGGGGGCATGATGTTTGCCACACTCAGGTGGGCTCCCAGTGTGGCTCACAATGGGGGTGGGCGGGGGCAGGAAAATGCTTGCAGCATGCATATCACATGGGTAGTTTTATGAGCACAGCATGAAAACATTTCATATAATTATTTCTGTAAAGGGTCATTTCATGCCATAAGAGTGAAAACACATTTTGGTCAGGTTTGGAAAAACACCTGTCACGTTCATGATGTAGTGTGAAAAAATGGCTATGTTGAAAATTTGGGGTCAAAATATTGACAATTACCAAAGTTATGAGAGAGCATTAAAAATATCAACGTGTCTTCATAACTTCGATGTTTTTAAATATTTTGACCCCAAGTTTTCCATATAGTTTTCTAAGGACCCCACCTCTTGGACCCAGTAGGTGAAGATTTTCAAATCTCACCCAAAATGTGATTTCACGGAACAACTGCAAAATCACCTTTTGGGCCGGATTTGAAAAATTTCACCTAACTTTTTCACAAAGCAGTGTCTCAGAAAGGCTGTGTTGAAATTTTTGGGGGAAAATATTGAAAAAACTTTACGACAACAAGTTCAAAATGAATTGAAGTATGTTGTCTGCACATACCTGATTTCCTCCTTTCCTGGTCCAGCATGGAAGAGTGAAGATTTAGCTGCAGTCCAGAGAGAATGATGACACTGGACCCCCACAAGGTAAGTAATGGGTAGGGGAGGTTGTGGGGTGGTGGGTGCTAAGTCTGAGGGTCAGGTGGGGGAGTGTAATGGTGGTGGGGTGCTGTGGCACAGGACATCAATGAACTGTTTTCTTTTTTACATAGTATAAAAAACATTTTAAAAGATATCAAGGGACAGCTTTCTTTATTTCAGATACAGCACTGGAGATTGTTCACTCCAGTGTTCAGTTCATGTTTAGAGGGCACAGAAAGTGATAGAGAAGTGGGGGAGGGATACTTGGCAGATGGTGGGATCTTTTTACAAGGTTTTAAGCAAGAGTAAACACAAGACAAAACAAACACACTAACTGTAATTTGCATTGTGGGGGGAGGAGGCATGGGCTGATTAGCTGCTTGCTGGGCGACATCATGCAGATCAAGGCAAAGATGTGCACTGTGATACTAGTAGCTCTTTTCTTTGAACTTCATGAAGTTTCCACCCAGCAAGCACAAAAGAATGCCATGATCAGACTGACTGATCATTGGTCTGACACTGTTGAGCCCACTTTAGGCCACCCTACATTGCAGCAACAGTGACATACCTTTCAAATCCACCCTCATAGCAATATATTTGCTTTGCACAAGTGTATGCAAACATAAAAAGACTGCCTGCCTTTAAGGCTCTTTTTTTATATCCTTTCATTTCATTTTCAAGGAAGGCTGAATTGCAAGGCCTCATAGTACATTTTTTTATTACAGTGTATATACATATATATATATATATATATATATATATAAATAATATTGACCCTACAAAATTTAAAACATATGATCAAAAAGGCTAAAATAAAACTTGAATTCAAATTAGCCCATACCAAAGATGGCTGTAGAGCATTATTCTCATACCTAAACAATAAAGAGGGGAATTCAAGAAAGATAGGGCCTCTAACATTAAATAATAAAATAATTCACTTGGATACTGAAATAGCAAACCATTTTAATTCTTATTTTTGCTCATCTTTTCCAATAAAGATCATTACATACCTAGTAAGGATATGAATGCAAGTCAAAACTCCATAAGTAACTATAACATTAGGGTTGGAGATATGCTCCCTCTTCTTAAATCCTTAAAGAAGGTTACCAGCCCGGGACCTGATCAAATTAGTTCTAGATTTCTTATAGCCACTGCAGAAGCAATTTCTATCCCTTTAACAATTCTATTTAATAAATCTTTATACTCAGCTGAAGTTCCAACAGATTGGCTATCAGCTACAGTGACCTCAATACATAAAAAGGGTAGCAGAACATTTGTTCAAAGTTACCGGCCCATTAGTCTTACTTCCATTATCTGTAAAACTATGGACAAAATAATAAAAACATTCTTAGTGAAAGAAATGGAAGTATTGAACATAGCAGACATCACTCAACATGGTTTTAAAGTTGGCCACTCCTGTATAACTAATTTGTTGTCATTCTACAACAATATTAGCATGGGTTTAGAAAGTAAACAAAACATGGATGTAATACTACTGGATTTCAGCAAAGCATCTGACAAAGTGCCACACGGTATTCAAATTAGAAAACTAGAAGTATTGGGATTTTCTGAAGGGTTAGTACATTGGATAAATGCATGGCTGACAAATAGAACTCAAAGGGTCTCTATAAATGGTTGTTTTTCAAATTTGGTCATAGTTTCTAGTGGGGTACATCAGGGCTCAGTACTTAGCCCTATACTGTTCAATATTTATATCAGTGACATTGGAATAAGTAACAAAAATTGGCTATGTAAATTTGCCAACAATTCCAAACTTGGGGGTGTGATGGATAGTGATTATGATTATAATTCACTTAAACAAGACTTATTAAAAATTGAGAATTGGGCAATCAAAAATAAAATGGAATTTAACTTGGATAAATATGTGGTTTTGCATTATGGTACCCAGAATTCAAAACGCAGTTACTATATAAATAATACTTTGATTAAATCAACAAACAAAGAAAGAGACCTAGGTATCCTGGTAAATTCTACACTAACTTTTTCTGATCATTGTTTAAAAATAGCCAATACCACAAACAGCCTACTTAGGCAAATTCAACGTTCCTTTGTTACTAAAAGTGAACAGTGCTTGATACCTCTCTATAGGGCATGTATCCATCCCTTGATAGACTATGGGTCTCCTTTTTGGAGCCCCCATCTGAAAGGTGACATAAAGCGGCTAGAAAATATTCAGCAACGAGCTACAAGGATGGTTCCAAGACTTTCGACAAGCTCTTATTTGGAAAGATTAAAAATGACGGGACTGCATACTCTGCAAAATAGAAAATAAGGGGAGATCCAATTTTAATTTATAAATTAGTTCAAAACACTGATCTTATGAACAAGTGTGGCCTTCAGTTTACAAATCGATGTATTGGGCCAAGAAACCATAATAAACGCCTTTTTGTCCCATACGCACAAACTAATTTTAGAAAGTACTTCTTCTCGGTTAGGGCGCCTAGACGCTGGAATCAATTACCCCAATCAGTGATAGATTCAAATAGTGCTGATTGTTTTAAAATAGGACTTGATAACTGGTTAACCGGGATATCCTTGTCTTGAATGTGCCCACACAGTGTGGGGGAAAATCTAGATGGACTTCGGCCTTCTTTTTTTCATTATAAACCTAGTAAACCTAGTAATATATATATATATATATATATATATATATAGATGAATATAGGAATGTGATAGCAGAAAAGGACCTCCAGGTCCACCCAGTTTGCCTAGCTTTCCACTAGGACTTTACCATAGACTTCCCCCGGACCCTCCAACCCCTTGTGTTTATCCCATGCCCTTTTGAACCCCCTACTGTCTTCTCCCCTACTACCTCCCTTGGCAGCCCATTCCAGTTGTCCACTACCCTCTCAGTGGAGAAGTACTTCCTAACTTTACCCCTAAATCGCCTCCCCCCCATAATTTGGAACTGGTGCCCCCTTACCCTTGGTCTCTCCTTTAGCTGGAAAGGGCTCTCCACTAGCACCTTGTTGATCTCCCTTACATATTTAAATGTTTCGATCATGTTGCCCCTCTGCCTCCTCTGTTCCAATGAGTACATACCTAATTCCTTTAGTCTTCCTTCATATGGTAAGTGTTATAGCCCCCTCAATATTTTTGTTGCCCTCCTCTGGAGCCTTTCAACCCTGTCTATATCCTTCCTGGGAATGGCCTTCAGAACTGGACCCCATATTCTAAGTGTGGCCTGACCAGCTGAGTGTGCAGGGGGACTATGAATTCTTTTTGTTGGTCTTCTTGCAAGGATCCCCAACCCACTAGGAGACCAACATGGCACAGTCAAATTGTTTTGGTCATGTAGTTGCCCTGATGGGCCAGGTTCAAGAGGAACAGAGCTGGAGGGGGGCACCATGTGGTGTAACAGGCCTGTGACTGAAAAACCCTCATCTCAGTAATGACTCAAAGAGCCTGAACAGGGTATATTCCATTCTCTATCTGATTACAGGGTAGGGTATATCCCTGTCTGTTTTGAGTGTACATTCCTATCTGATTATAAGGTATATCCTTGATGGACAACAGGAAGTGAAAAGAATAGATTAAAAAAACATGTTTGGGTTTCCTGAAAGCCAGCCCTGTAGCATTATATTACTGTTGTCAGTACTGCGAACTACTCTGACAAGCCAAGTTTCCGAATGGACCTTCATTGCTCAGGAGCCAGATAGGGGAGAGAGGATTCAGCATTCCATGGATGGGTCTTCTCTATGGAAGTGGGGGCACAGACAGTGTCCTCCTATGAGACTGCCATGGCACCCTAGAGTAAGCTGGGCTCCGGGTGGCAGCTGAGCAAAGTAGATGTGTGAAAAAAAAGAAAATGAAATGAAAGGGTTTTAAAAGAGCAATAAAAGCAGGCAGCCTTTTTCATTTGTGAGATAAATAACTGCAATCAAGAAATTGGTAGCAAAATAATAGAAGCAGCAAAACAGTCCCCTGAACAAGCTGTGTCTGAAAAACATTGGAGCGATGTGGGAACCTGGTAGCAAGAAAATGTTGGTAATGTTGGTTTTGTAGGCTTTATGCAAAAGTGGAGTACTGAGTTTCCAGCTTTTAGTTTTCCAGTTTTAGTTTAGTTATTCGTTCGACTATAAGTCATTGTGATACAATTTGAGATGCAGAGAATTTAAATTTCACCAGCGAAGTGAACGCGAAGTGGGCAATACAAAAGGCTCACTTCACCTTGTAATTATTATTTCATGTTGTCATGCCACCTTAACACAAAGTAAGGCGAAGTGACAACAATATTGGCAGCTCCTCACACACACAGTAACCAGAATTAATGTTCATCTCCAAAATGCTACTCTCTTGTGTCCAGAAAACTCCCCAGTGCAAATGAAGTGAAATGAGAGCACAACAAGAAATGCAAAGTCTCGCAGAATTAATGGTGCACTCAGTCATGCATACCGTGGTCACACAAAGTCACCAGAATTAATGTGCATCCCCAAAATGCTACTGTCTTCTGTCCAGAAAATTTCCCAGTGCTGACGAAGTGAAATGAAAGGGTAACAAAAAATACAAAGTCTCCCAGAATTAATGGTGCACTCCATCATGCACGCAGTGGTCACACACAGCCATCAGAATTAATGTGCATCCCCAAAATGCTACTGTCTTCTGTCCAGAAAACTCCACAGTGCTGATGAAGTGAAATGGGAGCACAACAAGAAATGCAAAGTCTCCCACAACTAATGGCAGCCTCAGTCATGCGTGCAGTGGTCACACACAGTCACCAGAATTAATGTGCATCCCCAAAATGCTACTGTCTTGTGCCAGAAAACTTCCCAATGCTGACAAAATGAAATGAGAGGGTAACAAAAAATGCAAAGTCTCCCAGAATTAATGGTGCACTCCATCATGCACGAAGTGGTCACACACAGTTACCAGAATTAATGTGCATCCCCAAAATGCTACTGTCTTGTGTCCACAAAACTCCCCAGTGCTGATGAAGTGAAATGAGAGCGTAACAAGAAATGCAAAGTCTTCCAGAATTAATAGTGTACTGCAAATGCACAGACAGATTAAGATTGTGCTGTGCACTCAAGAGATGCAGACACAAAGGCACAACAACACCTAACCAGTGCTCACAAGTCAGAAATCCACATCTAGAAAAGAATACTTTTTGCCGGTTGGAGGGGTAGTGCATGGCATTAACAGTCCACTACTAGTAATGATAATACAAAGCACTGCTGCAATTACTCTGTGGCACAATAAAAGGTGTCTGATTTAATGACATGCATTGCACGCATACTCACACACATTACAAATAAGGCGTAGCAAATTGAAAACCTTTAGTAATATAACCAAATGCTTTAAACAAACTGAAATTATACACTGCTGCACCACAACAATCAGCAAAAAAATTTCAAAAATTATTGAAAATATTACTGTGTGTACACTAACATACTTATAGAAGAAAAATATAACCAAAACAGAAAGACTGCCTTTTTCTCCCAGTTACTCTACCTACACCACAGATACACCCTTCCCCCAAAGCACACTTCACAATACACAGACTGACTGTTCTAAATTAACATTCAAAATCCACACACAAACAATAAAAACTCGATGATATGAGCAGAGGAGGGTTTCCTACAATCGATGTACTAAATTTTGAGCAAAAAAAATGGCTCAAAAAGGCTTTTTTAACAGCTTTTAGAGGATTTGAATCACAGAGCTCTGAGAAGAAACTGTCTCCATCTTTCACTATACACACTACATAGAACTGAGGCTGTGCAGAACAATCTATAGCCCATGTGACAAGCAATCCCATGAAGCACTGCAAAATTTGCCTTGGAGCTCAATAACAAGGCGAAGTGATATGAAGTACATTGATTTCAATGTACTTCGCCTTAAACTTGGTGGAGAAGTGCTTTGGGGAAGGCGGATTAATGACAAAGTCATTGGTTTCAATACACTGGTTCCTCATCATGATGCTAAGTACCAAGTTGTGGAGTACTGCTGATTCCACGTTACTCCATGAATCACTGCACGGAGCGACTTCCGGCCACTTCGCCCACCACTAGATACAATTCAAACAGAACATTTTACAGTCATTGGACAGGTAAAACATACAAGAATGTACAAAGCATGTATAATAATTTCATTCAAGGATCCATACTTGGTCTACTTCTCTTTGCCATTTATACTAATCAAATTGACACTGGTCTAAAGTCATCTAGTATCCATCTCTTCACTGATGATACAGTGCTATACATTAACAGATCAACTCCAGACCAAGCCATTCTAGACCTCCAGAATGATTTTGACATCCTCCAAAAAAATCTATTCAACTTGAAAATCCTGTTCAGTGCCAAAAAAAAATAAGGCAATTTTTTCTCTCCACTGGCTCCTCATCTCAAAAAAAAAACAAACTCAGATAAGGTTCCTCACATAAGCACCCTTTGGGGAGAAGCCATGGAGTTTGTGAAACAATTCAAGTACCTGGGGGTCTGGATTGACTACAAATTGTCCTTCATTGATCACATTGAAGAACTCACTAAGAAACTGCATCAAAGGCTCAGTATTTTCTTCAGGATCAAGCACTTACTAACCCAGAAGGCTAGAAAACTCCTAGTCCAAGCTACCTTCTTGCCTCTTCTAGACTATGCGGACTTCCTATATGGCCATAGTACTAGCACAGCTCTCTCCAAGCTTGATACCCTATACTACAGAGCCCTTAGGTTCATTTTGGATGCCCCTTATGACACACACAACTGCATCCTCTATTCTTCCATAGGCTGGATCTCCCTTAGCTTAAGGAGGCAAAATTATGCTATTCTATGGACATATAAGGCAATCACTCATAAATTACCTCAGTACCTCACAAGCTGCCTAACTCCATGAATCCCTAGTGCCTATTCTCTCAGAAGTCTCACCATCTTATCTCTGGCTATCCCTAAAGTTAAAACGCCCTTTGGTAGAGCCTCAATAAGTTTCACTGTTACTATGCTCTGAAATAATATCCAGAAAACCTTAAGGCTCACTTCCCCTGTCATGTTCTACCTCTTCAAATCCTTGTTCCTGAGGACCTTCTCTGAGGTCTGTCATTGCTTCAAGTCAAGTCTTAACCTCACAATTTGTTACTGCTTTAAATTCTGGACTTAAACCTCAACCATTGCCTGAGGTGTCATTTGAGTCCTCCCTTCTCTTATTGTCCAAATCAAGGTCCCAACATCAAGATCTGTCTTTGCTTCAAATATTGGACTTAAACCCCAACCCTTGCCCGTGGCATCTGTGATGTTTGTCCCTTAGAACAGTTCTTCCTCCCTAGGCCATCATGTCCAACCCTCTCCTATCTCATCTGACCTTCCCTCCCCACTCCCTATACCCTCCTCCCCTTCCCACCCCACTTGCCAGGTCATGCCTACAGTACTTATCAAAGGACTCTTACATCTCAAAGTTCTTTGCACTTTGACAATAGAGGAACTGCCACTCCTGCTCACTATGACTCCTCCAATGACGTTTACTGTATAAACTTTAGCTCATTACCTTACGTCCATATATCTGTATCTATGCAATTGAATTTAAATGGCACTACCTCCTATTAAACCTATTGCTACGTTCTGGTGGAAGTATCTTGTTACATGTGATGGTTATATGTTATTATGCTGTTATTATTATTATTACTATGTAATTGTTATATATGTTCACTCAACCTGTTATGTCTTAACCCTGTTGGCAATTGTTTTGCCCCAGGTCCATCTTATAAATGAGCTTGTCTCAATGATGTTCCGCCAGGCAAAATAAAGATTTTGATTGATTGATTGATTGATTGATTCAATCTCTTGTAATAATAAAATAAAATTTCAGTCATTAGTTTCAATCAATGTAGTTTTGCCACAATAGTCTGATACTTAGGGTGACATACTGTATTCAGTGCTGGCCGGATGCATGTGCAGAACAGTGCATCATGCAATAATGATGCACCGGCCGGCTCTGTTGCAATATCACACAGAATGCATGATGGGAACAGATCACGCATTCTGTATGAATATTGGACCCTGGCTGCCCAACACACAGTAGGCAGCCGCCACGCACTTGGGTACCGATCAGTCAGTGGCTGACCATGGTAGGGTGAGGAGGGTTGTGCCAGTCACCAGCACAGGTCTGAGTGGTGGGGAGCAGGGTGGTGGTGGGTTAACGCCTACTGGTGAAGGGGTTGGGGGGACACTACACTATGGAAACAGGTATCAGTTTCTGGGAACTAGTACAGTGATCGAGTTAGGGAGGGTAGGTCCACTACACTATGGAAATGGGGATGGGTCTCCAATTTGCTTACATTACTGTGATAAGATCAGGAAGGGGATCCCTACAGTACAGACATGAGGCTCTGACTTAATTTACATTATTGTGTTCAGGAAGGGGAGGGGGTTCCACTACACTATGGAATAGGGATCAGGCTACATGCCGCCTTTACTGCTGTGCTCAGGGCTTGGGATAGGGGTGTGTGCACCTGGCACTTGACTATGTGCAGGGCACCCACCTTCTGTGTGCATAGATAAAGTAGGGCTTCAGAAGCGTAACAACGCACCAGTGCAGCTGGCCATAGTTACACTTGGGGGGGTGAATATTGTGATGTGGGGATTATGCACAAGGGGCCCCTCATTTGCAGTCCTGCATTGCAATATTCTGGGTGGCAGAGCAGTCAGGTTAGGTTTGCAGGGCACATCGGGGGCCTCTGAATATTGCCACTCCCTCGACAGCCCTCACATGTCCATGGATATACGGCGCTTCTAGGGTTACACCACACATCCCTTCTGAAAATGGAAGCCTAAAAGCTTATGTAAAGTTATAAGGAGTCTTGCTTCCAAATTTACTGTAAATACACCATTTATGGAAGCAGATGCTGTAACAGGTTGAAAATTGTTAAAAGTACACCCATCCATAAACTATAATTCATGCATAGTTATAAAGGGAAGAAGCCTATAAAATGTGTTATCTTTGACTACTGAACACACATTCCTTTTTTATAAAAACATATTTTAAAAGACTATAGTTTTCATTAATTTTTATCTTGACTTCCCAGGAACAATATCAAAAACAACACTGGCAACTTAAGGAAAAAAGCAATATACAATAGGCATTGCTGTTTAAATATTCTCAGACGGCAATATATTTTCTGATTCTATTTGAGGGAGTCTCAAACATAACATCCCATTCCTCGCATTACTTGTGGACTCCACCAATCCAGATCATCAGTCTTTAGGTTAGCCAGAACATCGGAAATATGTCTCCTATACTCTCACTTATAGCAAAATCGGACCCATTTACTAGCTTCCTCACAATGGGGAAAACCTTCCTTTTAGGCTTCGAAGGTCAGTTAGGTCCCATTGTACCTGAAGGTTAATTGGAGACTTTATCTTGTTCAGCTGCCAAATGAATGCTTATTGTCTCATGATCCTGTCCTGGTTTGTTCTAGCATGTATTAGTTAAACTCAGCTCCTCCCGAATTCTGTCATACTTAGTATTGTTTATCCAGCAACATAAAGATCAAAACTGAGGTCCCATTGTTTATTTGACCATTTACCAATGAACTCACTGCTATATTTTTTATCAGTTCTGTCAGTCAGAAATGTCAATTTAATTCAAACAAAACCTCCATTCGTGCAAAGGAGGAGCTCCCAGGTAATCTCACAATCTCAAATTCAACCTCCAGTGGGCCTCAGAAGCCTATTTTACTTTCAGTTATAACATTTTTCATGACAGAGAGAGGATGTTCTAAAAAGCTACATGATCCAAAATATCCCACAGACCAGAATATTTGCTCCAATATCTACATGCTCTAAACCAGACATCCAATAAGATTTAAATAAACATCAACATTTAGACAATTTATAAAACATGTTAATGTAAACATATAAAAGTAAAATTGAAATGAACACTGATTTAAAGACTCCAATACAGCTAGGCGTCCCTCCATTTTTGATCAGAGTTTAGAAGTTCCATAGGTTTGTGAGTAAGGGCTAAAAGGCTCCATTTAAATTCTGGGGTTCATACAGCCATGCAGTACCTCTTGAGGGTTGTTATCTTATCGCTTAGAAAGATTTTGCAGAGATAAAAAAACCAACAAATTTTATCAGAAACATGGGGCACTTCTCTTTAGCCAAGAGCCAATGATCACAAACCACTGGTAAATATAAAAAGTCTACATAGAGGGATTAATAAGTGTAATAGGGCAGCCAGGAGTTCGGATTGCTTAAGGAAGTTCTGACTAATAGTCATTTTTATGTTGTATTGCGCACGTGCAAGCAACATTTTGTAGCAGTAGGAGATTAGTAGGAGAAATGCAGAGGTGTGTCAGTTTTGGTGAATGCAGGGCATGCTTTAGAAGGTGCATCCCTCATTCACCAATTAGTGAGGATGCTAGCAGTGACACAAGTATTTTGCAGTGCCACCAACTTGAAATGATTTCGCCACTGCAATCAGAGCCAAGCTCGTCATGCAGTGGCATCGAAGAGATGTCTCCACTACATGCCTTGCCGGTGTAACATTTCAATAAACATGGTGGCAGCTCCACCATCTGCCTCTTGCAATCCCTAGAAAACTGACTTTGGGGGTGTCTAATCAATTGTCAGCATGTGTAAACCCCCTCCAAGATTGTGTGCACACTGGGAGCCCACCTCAGTGTGCCTCCCTATGTTCAGAAGCTGACCACATCTGCATTTTCCTGCCCCTGCCCACCCCCATTGTGAGCCGCACTGGGAGCCCACCTGGATGTGGCAAACATCATGCCCCCGAAGTCATGGGGCACATTGGGGGAGACCACCCCAGTGTCCCTAACATTGTTTCATACACCTGTAAAGAAAGAAAACGGTCCAAGCTGTTTTTTTGGGTTTTTTTGAAGCTGAAACAAAGAAAACTGTCCCTCTCTGTCAGCGGGCCCCCCTCCTCCAACCCGCACTCACCCTCTGTACACCCCACCTCCCCACATACACCCCTCACTGCATACTTACCTCCAGAGGTCTGGCACCACGATCTTCGGTGGAGCGGGAACATGTTTGCACTCTTCAAAGTCGACTGCAAACTGAAGAAATGCCGGTAAGCTGTATAATGTCATCAATAGTGGAGGTTTAAACTTAGGTGGATATCGTGGCCAATTATTTTGCTTTTGACTCCACATTTTCAACATGAGGTTCTTGGGACCCCACCTCATGAAATCAGTCACTGTCATTTCATTATTCGGTCCTGAAAGGTGATTTTGCGGTCACTGCACAGAATCACCTCCCAGGACTGATTAACAAAATGACAGTGCCACTGTTCATGAGGTGGGCTCTCAAAAAGCCTATGTTGCAAATTTTCACTCCAGATTTTCAACATTGCCATTTTTTCACACCTCCTTATAAACAGTACAGCTGTCATTTTTCATATCCTTCCCGAAATGTGTTTTCACACATCTGGTGCACAATGGCGTGGTCACTGTGGGAAATCAATGTTTGGGACAGATAAAGAAAATCACAGTGACACTGCTCATGAGTGGAGGTCTCAAAATGCCTATGTTGAAAATCTGATGAAAAAATTTGAAACAATGACAGTGTTACAAGCATGCATTGCACAGTTTCCACACACACACGTGTAACTTCGAGATTTTTTAATATTTCCACTACTGATTTTCAACATTGCCATTTCTTCACATCTTCTTATGAATGATATAGCTGTCATTTTTCACATCCTGTCCAAAATGTGTTTTCACACATCTGACGCAGAATGGCACGGTCGCTTTGGGAAATCAACGTTCGGGGTACATTAACAAAATCACAGTGCCACTGTTCATCAGCGGAGGTCCCAAAATGCCCATGTTAAAAATTTGATTAAAAAATCCCCAAAATAATTGCGTTACGGGTGTTTGTTGCCCAGTTTCTACGCACGCTCGTGACTTCACCACTTTTCCATATTTTCACTCCAGATTTTCAACATTACCAGTTCTTTACACCGCCTCATGAACAGTACACCTGTAATTTTTCACATACTGCCTGAAATGTGTTTTTGCAGCTGTGGCACCAAATGGCACAGTCGCTACACAAAATCACCTTTCGGCTAATGAACTGATAGTGCCATTGTTCATGAGGTGTGGTCACAAAAAGCCCATGTTTAAAATCTAGAGTGAAAATAACCAACAAAATCCTGGGGCATTAGGGTTTCCAACTGTAATGCCCCACCTTGTAGAGACTGACAGGCATCGGGGGTGTGACTTGGGATTTTCGGCTGTAATGCTCATGCCATTCCACCCCCAGCCTGCAGCCACTGACAGGCATCGAGGTGTATCATGGACTCTTCAGCCACAAAGTTCACCCTATTCTCCTATAGTGCATCCAACTCAGCATATTTCCTTTTGGAATGGGGTGAGCATAAGGCCCGAAGACCCTAAGGCACACCGCGACACTTGTCAGTGCCTGCAGGGTAGGGTGAGGGGAAATGGTGTGAGCGTTATGGCTGATGACCCAAAGGCACACCCCAGTGCCTATCAGTCTCTGCAGGGTGGGGTTGGCGTCAGTTCAATACTTCACTGCCATTCCTATTATACATCTCCCTAACTTCTGCACTACCAATTCCAATGCCAGCAAGACAACATTCAGAATTGACAAATGCTTGTTATAATGTTAAAAACAGTACCTTTTGAAAGAAGATACCTCCTGGCTTATTTTCCACACCAAAGCTGCAAAGAACACAAATGAACAAGTCTCCCTTCTCATGAACCAGGAGCCGGGGTTTAAACATTTTACCTGTGAGAGCAGCAATTAAGTGAGATATCGTCTGAGCAAAAAGTAAATCAATATCTCATGGGGGAGATTCCCGTAACATTTCTTCTGTCGCCACACAACTTTTTAATTGGAGTTTGTATAAAGGGGGTCACCACAAGCAGAACTCAAACTCGGCTCCATTTCTGAAACCAGAGTCCAAAGTCTCATTTTTTATAATTCTTCTTCTAAAAAGCCCCCAGTTGTCCATAAAAAGAAAATTTACCCTCAGCTGTAACTGAGTATTTCCAGGCATCTTATAAGGTTGCAACACTGTGGTTTGGTTTTGAAAAGGTGATCCATCTGAAATATAAAGCAAAACAAAGATGCTCCTCTGAGTGTAATATTTTCTAATTTTTTAAATCAGCTGCACCTTCTCCTTAGGTAACAATGGCATACCTTTTAAAATAGTAGAAAGCACCTTGAGTGCTAATAGTGCAAAACAATCCATTGGGCTCTCTCAGGCTGTCTCTACAGGAAAACGAAACCAAACAGGTAACACTCTAATTATGTCTCCTCCTTTAGCTTTCCACACCTTCAAACTGCTATCCTACATATGATATCATAATCTGGGTGGCACCTGCAAATGAGCTTCTGGTCATGGTGATTTTCCTGGTTAAAAACTTTTCAATAAAAAAATAAATAAAACAATCCCCCATTTATGGCATCATAATTATCCACACAGCAACAGACTGTGATGTCATAAACAAAACTGTGATGTCATATGTAGGCAAGCAGCCAAAACAGATAAGGTAGTGATCCTGTTTACATGCAAATGTCCTTAGTAATAAAGAAGAATGAGAAATACAGAAACAATATTCAAATCTAAGCTCATTTGTGATTAAACATTACATTTTCTCAAAGTTGTCACAATGATGTCAGGGGCTCTTTAAAGGAAGTTACCATCTCCAGTGGGGAACCATCAGCCCAGGAAACTCAGAAGAGATCCCGGATCTGTTTTAGTTTAATAGACAAACCAAAGAGCATAGTAAGTACTAACACACTGCAGTACTTGCCTTCTCTAGACACCACTTATCCAGACTGTAGATCATATTGTGACTATGAGGTGTTCTTTGCAGTTGGTTTACAATTTATTTTAGTAAATTGAAAAACCAGCAGCAGGAGGAAGCAAGTGCAAGTAGCAGGACCATTTTGTGGGAGGATTTATTTTTCTCAGTGTGGCAAACTGGCTCTGCCACCCCTTTTGCCTAGTTCATGATTCACTATATAATTGTGTATCCCTTCTCTCACAGTTTTGCCATTTGGTTGCCCTCGACTAACTGTATAAGGCTGGTTTTGCACACAACAACAGCAGCTAGCAGCACCAAGATTAGGCCTGAAATCCTTGGTAAACAGTGTCAGAAGCTTCATTTTGAGGTCCATGAGGTGGGGTGGGACACCATATAACAGCATGACTGACACCAGATTTCTGTCTCAATTTACTGTAACATTTTTTGGGAAACATTTCTGAAGTTCTAGGGCATGTTCGGCAGTGGCAGTACCAAGATTAGGCCCACTCCCTTAGGGCACCGTACTTTATGATACATCAAAGGTTATATCACACCTGACGCATTTCACACATGCATGCTTTCTCACACTCAAAGTATGCATGTGACAAATGCGTGGGTCAGGTGTGACATAACAGGTAACATATAAGGAATGATGGTGCCTTGGGGGAGCGGGCGTTTTTATCTTAGTTATATGGAAGCACTTTTTAAATTGTTTACTTGCCACACTCGAATAAAGAACAAGCGCTTTATGGACATGTGCTGTAGTGAGTACTTCTAACTTGAGTTTAAGCAACTCACACGAAGTATTTTAATTCAAAAAAATGTGCACTCTGTGCACAAGGCCCAGATGGCCGACAGCCTTCAGTAGGAGCTGACCTTTCATTTGCAAACTCCATATATATATATATATATATATATATATGGAATGCAACTGCATTACACATTATTATGTTGTTAAAAGTAATCTTGTTGGTGCAGCCAGCTCTAAGAAGTAACACACACCACAAATAATAAGGGAATAAGGTGTTTATTAGGGAAGGGGTATGCAGACATGGTACAGAATAAGTATAACGAATGACAGGCAGGATCAGGAGGACTATGGTAATACAACAATGAGTGGAGAGAAGTAATAGAGAGAGAACAAGAAAGGGGACTGAATTACATAGGGAGCATAAAACAGTAACAAACACAACAGCAATGGTCAAACAAATTATTTTACGTATAAAATAAAGAAACAAGAAGACTTAGGGATGTAGATTAAAGAGGAGAGAACAGATTTTTTTTATAGGGGGAACATACAAACAACAGAGTAGAGGACAAAAAAATGAAAACAAAAAAGACAAATTAATTTGTGCTGCCACATTAACTGTCAATGGGGCTGCCATGCAGTTCAGACAGGATGCCCATGATTTTGATGACATCACCATGGAGTTTAGCAATCTTCCCCCAGGCATCATTAAATTCCTGTCTGAAGTCATTTAACTCTTGTCAAAGCTGGTGGACTTCTAAAAGGACAGCTGATAAGTCTACATGTGTCACTGCTGGCGAGTGGGGGCTACCTGTGCTGCTGCTGGCTCTGAACAGGGGATCCCTGGCAGGGTCTTGATGCTACTGCAGACTCCTGCTCTTGTCTGGTCTGGTGATCCTGGTGAGGATGCTTAACAGGTCCAGCCATACCTCCGTCCTGCTCACCCCCTTCAGTGCTCACCCCTGCTTTGCTCCCCACAGCTGCAGTTGATGCTGCCGCCACCTCCTGCAGTTTGAGGTCCCATTGAAGTGGGTGGTGGTGCAGCATGTGGCTCCACTGGCCACTTGTCCCAAAGTGGGAACCAGACTTACCGTGACACAATTCCTGCCCGTATAGATTGCAGGTGACCACTGGGTCACCTGCCAAACCTGCATAAAACAAATCCCAGGCAGGAGAACTTCAGAGGTGATGGGCCATGGGGGGGTGGCAGATGATGCCCCAGGCAATGACTCCTCCAGCTGCTCAGGAGGGGGCACAGTCTGCTGCTGCTGCCAGGGTAGAGGAACAGTATCTTGGTGCTGGGAAGGGGGCACTATCTCCTGCTGCTGCTGCAGTGAAGGAGCCACGGTTGCCTCCTGGTGCCAGGGAGGGGGTACTGTCTCCTGCTGTGGTGGAGGGGCCATGGTCTCCTCCTGCTGCTGGGGAGGGGGTACAGTTGTTTGCTGCTGGGTGCTGGTGCTGGGGCATTTAACTCTTGGAAATAATCGGAGAACCTAGCTAAAAACAAAATTACGAGTGATACTGTGAAGATATCAGGTAGAATTTTGAATTAAAACCTGGCTACAACAACTGTCGCTGAGGGCAGCTACGACAATATGGGAGTGGAAGCTGCTTTCAGCTAGATCAGAAAATCACTTTAAAACGGATATGCCTGCATTACTGAGACTTTCATTAACAGTCAGCACTGCTTGCAATCAGATCACTGATAGGAGACAGAGCACTGTGACAGGCAGCAGCCAGCTCTGGGCTCACTGAGGGAGCAAAGTGCTTCAACTAGCAGAGTGATTGTGCTTCAACTCCAACTTTGTGTTTATCATTCAGAATCAAGTGAGCCGCTTTTCTGTGATTGCAAGATGTCTGAAGAGCTCTGCACTGCAGCCATGAAAAAGAAAAGCAGGTTTACTTGCCACAGCATTCCAATTCATTTTATATACTCCCTAACTGTCAAAGGGATTCTCTGCACTTAGTATAGTCTCTGCTTCTCTCCTGACCTTGCTTTTCAAAAGATGCCAGTGTATGATCAGAATTTATGAATTTCCAAAAGAGAGAGACTTTTAGAAGAAACACTTCAAAAGCACTCTTTAAGCCTTGATAAACCCAGAGTGTGACCCAAAAGAAAGTGTCTTAAATGCTGTAGTTTACATTGTGGTTCTATGTTTCTCATTCAGTTCTGGTTTTCCTTCCTGTGAAGTTGCTGTTAGCTACAGTTGCTGTTGCTGTTTAAACTGATAATTCTTCATTCCACTAAGTATACATTTTATAAGCTGTTCACAAACTATTCTCTATTTCAATAAAATTGCATGCCTGTTAGCCTCAGTAACTTGTTCTGTATTGATGGATGGAATCTGCTCTTGCAGTGTTGATATATACTGCAAACAAGTGAATTATATAAAATGATACATGTGCACATGTGTATTATGATTTTTTGTCACACACCCTTGTTGTGTGGTACCATTTTAAACCCCTCAAATTTTGATCTTGGGGTTCAAGTGGCATCACATACCTTGGGTGTGTGAAAAAAACTCATAATACACAAGTGCACATGTATTATCCAACATATCATTGTTAATTATTCAGCAGGATAACATAGTATTGCAGTGGTATAAAGTACTTAGGATCAATATTTTCTAACCTTCCTGGTGCACGCATGGCAGTAACCATTTACTAATTTCGACACCAACACACATCCAAGCTTTTCTGCCAGACTGCAACCCATACTGTGTATCCCCAGTGCTTTTCTGTCTCAAAGGAATCTCTCTTTTCCTGCTTTAAAAACATAAACATGTGCTACTTTTCACTACCTCACCTGGTAGGCTATTCTGCTTGTTGAACAAGGTGATGCTTTCAGATGTTTCTTTTTATTCTGCCCCTCTTGCTCAGCTTGCGGGCATGCCCTTTATCTTTGCTTTCATTCACAAGATTAAACCGCTACAGTACGTACAGTGTGCTCCACCCTGTGTATCCTTTATAGTATTTGAAGTACCATGATCAGGTCCCTTCAGACATCTTTCCTCTAGATGTAGCCACAATTACTAGAAATTCAGCAGGCAGCCCTGTAATAGGTAAGATACAATTATTTCTTTGCTAAAAAATTCAGAACTAGTATATTATTCTTATTATAATTGTGACGTAGACAGCCAGTTCTGAGTGCTGTATCATTTTGTTTAATATAAAGTGTATTACTGACTGTCACTGCTGAAAATCTGATGCTCTAGGAGTGACCTCACCCCCCCAAGGTTCCAGCTGAAAGATGCAACCCAGGAGAAAATGCTGACAGCATGTGAGTTCACACACACTGAGTTTTTAGAGACAATGTGTTACACGGAAGGCTTTAATCAAGAATCCTGTCTGTCTGAGTTTATTACAGCTGTAGTTGCTATATCATATCCATTTTATGATGTTGGAGAGGAACCTAGGTTGTTACACAGAGGTGCAAGGTTGTAAATGCTCCTGTGAAGCCTGTGTGAGGGATGATGCAGCATGGATCAAAAGAGATGTCATTTGAAACATGAGTCATGCTGAGGATTGCAAAATTAATACTGGAAAGACATCCTGTTTTTTTATATAAGATATATATTTTTTATATATATAATCTGACAGAGGAGGAGCTAGCTGACCTCACACAAAAAGAGGTTGGCCAATACAGTTGTTTAAGGAATACTGTTTTAC
Source organism: Neoceratodus forsteri (assembly GCA_016271365.2). Classification (NCBI taxonomy): domain Eukaryota; kingdom Metazoa; phylum Chordata; order Ceratodontiformes; family Ceratodontidae; genus Neoceratodus; species Neoceratodus forsteri. Next base: position 537,551,085 of record CM057458.1, read on the forward strand.
TTACACAATTTTTACCTAGACTCTGACCAGGAAACATCATGCTCACTTGTAAACAAATATTTTAGAAAGACAGTCAAATCTAAGTAATGTAAGTAGGAATTTGCACTGTTTAGACCTTGTTCTTTTAAAAGATTTGTATGTCTGGTGATATGAGTTCTGTATTTTGTGTTTTATATATTTGTAACTATTTTAGTAAAATTCCCTTTAGAACTTACTTGGTCTGTCTTTGACTTCTTTTTAATTGTAAGAAAAGTCTATGATTATTGCAGATACTAAACATAAGCTTGTTTCTACCCCTGGCTTTCACTGTTTTGCCATGTTTCTACCCCTGGCTCTTACTCTTTCCCTACTAACTCTTCCTGCTGCACCCACCCTTCCCTATCCTCCACTCCAGCCTGGCTAAAGTCCCTTCCCATCCATAGTAGTGTCCTAATTATCTACCCCTCCTCTGTCATTATCATAATAAATAAGTACACAACAGCCATCATCACTTTCTGTGGTTTTAGCCCAATTTTTTCCCCAGTTGTCAGTAATATATCCCTCCTCTTCCTTACCTCTCTAACCTGCTACCCCATACACGGCCTCTTTCCCCTATATGTGTAGTTGCCAACTGCCTCACTCAAAAGAACTCTGCTTATAACCCCTGTATGCCTATGGTTGATTGTACATCTGCTGACTTCTTCAATTATAAAATAATGCTGTTTTTTTTATTTATTTCAACCTTGTACTGTACTGTATACACTGTATATACTTTTTCTTCCTTGTATATTATTGCTTTTTGTATACCTGCTTCTGTACTGTACTTTGATGTATTCATGACCAGGTCCACCTTGCAAATGAGCCTCATTCAATGGTGCCTGCCTGGATAAATAAAGATTTTGATTGATTGATTGATAAGCAAGAATGGTGATACCAAACTGGAAAGAGAAGCATTTTAAATCTGAGGTCTTTATTAAAGTTTTTAAGGGTTCTTCTCTGTACACCTGGTTAGGTGTCCATAGGCAAAGATATCTGGCCCCACTGAAGACAGAAATATCTGAGCCTATGCATTGGGTATGCTAGCAAGAGGTTCACAGTTTGAATCCCTCCAAGACTTGAGACCAAAGGTTGATCCAAACCCACAAAACAGACAAGAGGGTTACCTTGTTCTGTTAAACTGTTCATAAGACTGCACTCAGAAGTTGGCACTTTGGGAGTAGGGGGCCTGACCTGCTGAGTGGGTTTGCGACAGATTGGTTGGCAGCGGTGGCATAATTTTGGTATCACAAGCTTTTATTGTTCTGTGTCAGCTGAGACCGTAAGCTCTCTTGCAAAGCAAGAAAAAGACAGAGTTTCACTTTAAAAAGGAAACAGAACTATATATCACTTGATGTACAGTCAAGTTCCTACCCATTTTATTTTTTTTCTAAAGTGCAGTCAGAGTAGCAGTAATCAGGAAAGATGACTTCCAACTACAGCAGGCACACTGTAGATTACTTAAGGCAGTTGTGCGGGGACAGAGGAGTCCCATTCGAGGTGAAAGCAAGCAAGCAGAGCCTCATAGATGCCCTGATGGTAGCAGATACCCAGAACAGTGAGTCACCAACCATGACTGGAAAGGACCAAACCTCAAGTGTGGAAGGGCTAGCGGCCAGTGAAGGGTCCAGAGCCAATGAGGAGGACAGCAGGACCACTGTCAGTGAAGGGCCACAGCAGCAGGGGAGGAGCACCAGTATCCTGAATCCAGAGGTACTCAGGCTGCAAACTGAGTTGTGCAGGATAGAGCTGGAGTTCCAGAGGGAGAGAGAGTGAGAGAAGCGAGAGGTGGACCATGAGGCAGAGCAAGAGAAGTGAGAGGCAGAGGAGAAGAGAGAGGAGTGCCAGAGGCAACACAAACTGGAGAAGCTCCGACTCCGACCAGCGGCACCAGAGCAGGTGAGTGGCTTGGGTTTAACTGGGACTACAGGACTGGGTTACAAATTGAACTCCAAATTAATAGCCGAATTTAAGGAGGGGGAAGACATGAATACTTTTTTAAATTCTTTTGAAAAAGATTGTATTCAGGCAAAAATTCCTAGAGAGTCCTGGAGCTTTCAGCTATCCCCACTACTTACCGGGAAAGCTCAGGATGCATTGGGTCAAATGGACAATGAGGACAGCAATGATTACAGCAAGTTAAAAGCCGCACTGTTAAAAAAGTTTGAATTAACTGCTGAATCATACAGAGCTAAATTCTGTAAGCTCAGGAGAAGCCCTGATATTAGCTATGAGATGCTAGCCATGAAACATCATCAGTTTTTAAAATGTTGGTGGGAAGGAATTGAGGCAAACTCTGTTGATAAAATTGAAAATGTGATTTTATTAGAAGTTTTATTGGGCTTGCCCAGCAGAGCTAAAAACCTGGCTAGAGGACCGAGATCCAAAAACAGTGCAAGAGGCTGCTGAACTCTCAGACTGCTATGCCAAGAGCAGACCTGCTCTGAGAGCGAATGGGGTGGGCGTGGCAGCACAGAAAGGGAAAGGCGCACCTTCAGGGCAGCTAAAACCCTCACTGCCTCCACCGAAACTAGTTAGCCCCAGGTTTCAAAAAAAAGATTTCTCTGAAGTAAGAAATGCATGTTGGCTGTGTAAAGAGACTGGGCATATTGCCAGGCAGTGTCCCAAAAAGGTGAGCAATGATACACAACAAGGTGCTAGAAAAGAAGTGGGTTGTTTGTGTGTCCCTGGGAGCATGCCAGTGAACATGAGGGAACACGTGCATCAAGTCATGGTAAATGGTGTGCAGATGCAAGGGTTAAGGGACACAGGAGCATCCCTGATGTTAGTAAAGGGGGATCTGGTACAGCCTGGTCAGCTTATACCCAATAAATATGTCACTGTACAAGGGTTTACTGGTGAAGCAAAAACGTTGCCACTGGCTAGTGTTCTCCTAGACTGGGATGAAACAGGGGGAACTGTGCAACAGGTGGCTATAGCCAAAATATTAGCAGTGGATGTGATCCTGGGTAACAATCTCCAACAGGGGATGGTATGTGCAGTTACCCATAGCCAAGCAGCAAGGGAAAATTGTAGTTCCCTGAACCCCACAGAAACCAGTGTGGAAACCACTGAGAGGCTGGTTCCCCAGCCTGTGTCTCCAGATGGGGAGACTGATAAAAAAGGGGTAGAAATTTCCCTGGTAGCAGGTAACCACACAGCTACAAAAGATTACTCCGAAGAGGGAGGGGTGACCAATTATCAGAGGGTTGAGATTGACAGTGATCCTGAGGGCCCTGATGCTAGTGCTAGGGGCCCTAGTTTAGTGATTGAAGGGGACCTGTCCCATGCCTTGGGAATGTGTGAGGGGTTTGCAGCTGCTCAGAGGTGTGACCCTAGTTTAGAGAAGCTGAGGCCTTGGGCAGACTCGGATGGCACACAGGGAGGTGACGGCAGACATAAGGTTTATTGGGTAATGGACTTATGTATACCTAGTCAGTACAGACTGAGGGAAGGATGCTAGGCAGGCAGCTTGTCATTTCCCAGGGGTATCGTGAGCAGTTGCTCAAAATTGCGCATGATATTCCCTTGTCCGGTCATCTGGGAATCATTCGCGCTATGCAGCGGTTAGCCCAGAATTTCTACTGGCCTAACTTCACCCAGCAGGTGAAGGAGACTTGCAGGTCTTGTCACTGGTGCCAGGAAATAAGGAAGGCAGGCAAGAAAACCCAAGCCACCCTGATTCCCTTGCCCATAGTGGAGGAGCCATTCCAGAGGGTGGGAATAGATATTGTGGGGCCTTTAAATACCCCTAGCTCCTCAGGGAGGAGATTCATCCTGACTGTGGTGGATTATGCCACCCGGTACCCAGAGGCAGTCACCCTATCCTCACTGAAGATGGACAAAGTGGCAGATGCCTTACTTGGGATTTTCTCCTGTGTTGGGTTTCTGCAGGTGGTAATCACCGATCGAGGGGCTTCCTTCATGTCGGCCCTGATGAAATGTTTATGGGAGATGTGTGGGGTGGTGCAGAGATGCATGACACCATATCACCCACAAGCCAATGGACTTGTGGAATGATTCAATGGTATCCTAAAGTCAATGCTCTGGGTGTTTGCTGAACAGCATGGGAGGGACGGAGAAATACCTTCCCCACCTGTTGTTTGCATACAGGGAGGTGCCCCAAGAGTCGATAGGATTTTCCCCCTTCGAACTCTTATATGGACACTGGGTCAGTGGGCCCCTAGACTTGATCCGGGAGGACCGGGAAGGCAAGCACACCACCCAGGGAACTCCCATTGTGGATTATGTCTTTAGGTTTAGGTAAAGGCTGAAGGAGCTTATGGGGACAGCCCAGAGCAACCTGGCAGCTGCACAACAGAGACAAAAAGTGTGGTATGACTGCAGAGTCAGAGCTTGCTCGTACATGGTGGGTCAGGAAGTCATGGTCCTTATTCTGGTCTGGAAAGACAAGCTGCAAGCTGAGTGGGCAGGACCGTACAAAGTGGTTAGGAAGGTAAATGACGTGAACTAGATTGTGGAGTTACCTGACAGAAGACAGACTGAAAGGATGTACCATGTCAACATGATGAAGCCATATGCAAATAAGGATGACATGGTGTTTGCAATGTGTAGTCATGGGGAGGGGATGGACGAAAGAGACCCCTTTTGAACTTGCTGGAGGAAAGTAAGCGGGAGTCCTCTGTGGAGGCAGAAAAAATGTCTCCCCAGCTGGTCCCAGACCAGGTCTAGAAAGTAAGGGAGGTTTCAGCAGACTTGGCCCCTTTGTTTAGTGCCAAGCCTGGACTAACCCCCTTAGTGACACACGATGTGGTGACAGGGACACAGACGCCCATACGGCGGACAGCATATCAGGTGTCAGAGGCTGTCCAAAAGGACATTAGAAGGGAAGTGGAAGATGCTCAATTTAGGGGTAATCCAGAGATCCCACAGCCCCTGGGTCTCACCCGTAGTCCTTGTGCCCAAGCCAGATTGCTCAACTTGTTTCTGTATGGACTATCATGGACTTGAATGCAGTCAAGAAGTCCAATGCCCACCCGATGCCCTGGATGGATGAACTCCTGGACAAGTTGGGAGGGGTGACCTACCTTACGACTATTGACCTGACAAAGGGGTATTGGCAGGTAGAATTGACAGACAGAGCTAGGGAGAGGTTGGCCTTCATCACTCTGATAGGCTTATTTGAGTTTAAAGTAATGCCTTTCGGAATGAAGAACACCCCGGACACTTTCCAAAGGTTGGTGAACCAGGTGTTAAATGGTGCTGAGGAGTACGCCATGGCATACCTGGATGACACTGCCATTTTTAGTACCAGCTGGGAGGAACACCCATCCCACCTAAGGGAAGTGCTGGATGGGATACAGAAGGCCAGGCTCATTGTCAAAACTGAGAAGTGCCAGGTGGCCATGGGAGAAGTGGCATACCTCAGGCATGTGGTAGGCTGGGGACAGCTCCATCCTAACCAAATAAAGATAGAGGTAATCCAGGTGTGGCCCAGACCAGAAACCCAGAAGCAGGTCAGGAGCTTACTAGGGAGAGCAGGGTACTACAGGAAATTTGTACCCAGTTACAGTGCCCTGGCTGCTCCCCTATCTGACCTGACAAAGAAAAAGATGCCAAAGAAAATTATCTGGGGCCCAGCCTGTGAGGAAGCCTTTACCAGACTGAAGGAGACACTGTGCAGTGCTCCTGTTTTGACAAGTCCGGTCTATAGCAAAACCTTCATAGTTCAGATGGATGTCTCAGATGTGGGTATTGGGGCAGTACTGAGCCAGACATCCAGCCAAGGGACAGATCACCCAATAGTGTACCTGTGCAGGAAGTTACTTCCCAGGGAGCAAGCTTACTCCACGGTGGAAAAAGAATGTCTTGCCATAGTGTGGGCCCTAAAGAAGCTAGAGCCATACTTGTATGGGCAGCATTTTGTGGTGCAGACTGACCACAACCCTCTGGTTTGGCTGACACAGATGGGGAAAAACAATAGCAGACTACTAAGATGGAGTCTTGGTTTACAAGGGTATGATCTAAAAATCATACATAGGGCTGGAGCAAAGAATCAGAACTCAGATGGGCTGTCTAGAGTCTATGAGGAGTGAACTGATTTGGGAAGCTCATCCAAGTAGGGGATAGATCCCCCAAATTCAGTCTTGGTGGGTAGGAATTGTGGTGTAGACAGCCAATTCTGAGTGCTGTATCATTTTTTAATATAAAATGTATTACTGACTGTCTCTGCTGAAAATCTGATGCTCTAGGATTGACTTCACCCCCCCAGGTTTCAGCTGAAAGATACAAGCCAGGAGAAAATGCTGACAGCATATGAGTTCACATACACTCAGTTTTTAGAGACAGTGTGTTACATGGAAGGCTTTAATCAAGGATCCTGTCTGTCTGAGTTTATTACAGCCGTAGTTTCTATATCATATCCATTTTATGACGTTGGAGAGGAACATCTGCCAGAACTAGACTCATAGTGGATTCCCTGCAGGGGGAGGGCCTCAAACAACTGGTACAGCAACCCACAAGAGACAGGGCTATCCTAGATCTAGTACTGACTAACAAAGAAGGGATCACAGATCTCCAGGTAGAAGGTCACCTGGGGGCCAGTGACCATCACATGGTATGGTTCAATTTGGCTACTACATCTAAATCATCCCATTCCAAGGCAAAAATATGGGACTTCAGAGGAGCTGACTTTGATAAGATGGCCAACAGAGTTAAGCTAGCCCTGGCAAAAAGAAACACAGGTGAGGGGGTACAGGCAAAGTGGGCAAGCATTAAGGATGCAATACTTGAAGCAACATCCCATTGTGTTAGACAGAAAAGGAAGTGTAAAAGAAGAAGGAAACCACTTTGGTTCTCAAATACAGTAGCAGAAAAGGTCAGAGCCAAAAGGCTGGCCTTCAGGAAATATAAAGGAACACAGCGGGATGAAGATAGGGAGGCATACCAAACTGCCCTAAGGGAAGCAGGGAAGGCAGTAAGGCAGGCAAAGTCCCAAACTGAGGAAACACTAGCACGAACAGTAAAGAAAGGTGACAAGACTTTCTATAGATACATTAGTGAAAGGAGAAAGTCCAGAGGGGTGTGCTAAGCTTAATGGAGAAAAGGAGTATGTGAGGAGGAGGACCCTGTAAAGGCATCTATCCTAAATAGATACTTTTGCTCAGTATTTACTGAAGAGAAGGTAGGGCAGGGCCCACAGCTCAGCATCATGGACACAGGGGAGGAGGTGAGCACTACTCCTTCACAAAAGAAAGGGTCCTCAAGAGCTTGCTAAGCTCAGGGTGGATAAGGCAATGGGACCTGATGGCATACATCCCAGGGTACTTAAGGAGCTAAAGGAGGAGCTAGCAGAGCCATTAGCAGAATTGTTTAGTGAGTCTCTGAGCACAGGGAGGTCCCAGAAGACTGGAGAAGGGCTCATGTGATCCCGCTCCACAAGAGTGGTAGCAGGGAGGAGGCAGGGAACTACAGACCAGTCAGTCTTACCTCAGTAGTGGGCAAGATTATGGAGGCACTCTTAAGGAAAGGATAGTGCAACACCTGGAATCCATGGGGCACAGGATCCAAGACAGCATGGGTTTACAAAGGAAGGTCCTGTCAAACTAATCTCATAGATTTCTTTGACTGGGTAACCAGAGTGGTGGACCAAGGGGAGCAGTTGATGTCGCCTACCTTGACTTCAGCAAAGCTTTTGACACTGTTCCACATAGGAGATTGATAAATAAGCTAGGTAGGCTCGGGTGGGCTGTGAGTTGGTCAACTGGGTGGCAAACTGGTTGACTGGCAGAAAACAGAGAGTGGTGGTAAATGGTATACAGTCAGAAGAGATGCAAGTCACAAGTGGGTACCTCAGGGATCAGTCCTGGGGCCAGTCCTCTTCAACATCTTCATTAGTGACCTTGCAGATGGACTAGAGGGTAAGGCTTGTCTGTTTGCAGATGACACCAAGATCTGCAACAGAGTAGATGATCCAGATGGGTGGGCAGAATGAGAAGAGGTCTGGATAAACTAGCAAAATGGTCAGAAGAGTGGCAACTGGGATTTAATGCAAAGAAGTGCAAAATCATGCACATAGGGAAGAGAAACCCTGAAGCCACTTATAGGCTGGGAGGGAGTTGCTAGCAGTCACAAAGGAAGAAAGAGACTTGGGCATCATCATCACTGATGACCTAAAATCATCCAAGCAGACCTCTAAAGCAGTAGGTAAGGCTAGGGGGGTGTTAGGGTGTATTAGTAGGGGTATCACAAGTCGTAAGAGGGAGGTAATAATCCCTCTGTACAAGACATTGGTTAGGCCCCATCTGGAGTACTGCATGCAGTATTGGAGACCACACCTTCACAAGGACATTAACCAAATTGAGGCAGTCCAGAGAAGGGCAACCAAAATGGTGCAGGGACTGCATCAGAAGACATATGAGGACAGATTAACGGAGCTCAATATGTATACCCTTGAGCAAAGGAGGGAGAGAGGGAGAGAGGTGATATGATCGAGACATTTAAACACCTTAAGGGCATAAACAAGGTGAAAGAGTCTAACATGTTTAAATATAAGAAAATAAGACAAGAGGACACAGCATGAGATTAGAGGGAGGCCGATTAAGGGGAAATGAGGAAATTATTTTTCACAGAAAGGGTGGTAGATGCATGGAATGGCTTACCACAAGAAGTGGTGGCTATGAATACAGTGCAGGGCTTCAAACAGGCATGGGATAGGCATAAGGGAGCAATACAAATGACTATGAATAGATAGGTCACTGACAGAGCAAAGGCCGATGGCACATTTATAAGGTAGAAAAAGAAATGGGCAGACTGGATGGGCCTTTCGGTCCTTATCTGCCATCAACTTCTATGTTTCTATGAACCTAGGTTGTTACACAGAGGTGCAAGGTTGTAAATGCTCCTGTGAAGCCTGTGTGAGGGAGGATGCAGCATGGCTCAAAAGAGATGTCATTTGAAACATGAGTCATGCTGAGGATTGCAAAATTAATACTGAAAAGACATCCTGTTTTTTTGTATAAGATACATACTTTTTATACATAATCTGACAGAGGAGGAGCTAGCTGACCTCACACAAAAAGGGGTTGGCCAATACAGTTGTTTAAGGTATACTCTGTTTTAGTTACACAGTTTTTACCTAGACTCTGACCAGGAAACATCATGAGCACTTGTAAACAGATATTTTAGAAAGAGAGTCAAATCTAAGTACTGTAAGTAGGAATTTGCACTGTTTAAACCTTGTTATTTTAAAAGATTTCAATGTCTGGTGATATGAGTTCTGTATTTTGTGTTTTACATATTTTTAATGATTTTAGTAAAATTCCTCTTAGATCTTACTTGGTCTGTCTTTGTCTTCTTTTTAGTTGTAAGAAAAGTCTATAGTTATTGCAGATACTAAACATAAGCTTGAATGGTGATACCAAACTGGAAAGAGAAGTGTTTTAAATCTGAGGTCTTTATTAAAGTTTTTAAGGGTTCATCTCTGTATTCCTGGTTAGGTGCCTGTAGGCAAAGATATCTGGCCCCTCGAAGACAGAAATATCTGAGCTTGTGCATCGGGTACGCTAGCAAGAAGTTCACAGTTTGAATCCCTCCAAGACTTGAGACCAAAGGTTTATCTGAACTCACAAAACAGACAAGAGGGTCACCTTGTTCTGTTAAACTGTTCACAAGACTGCGCTCGGAGGTTGGCACTTTTGGAGTAGACGGCCTGACCTGCTGAGTGGGTTTTTGACAATAATGACGTTGCATCTCTTAACAAATCACAGTGACATGGTAATTGTTGTTGGAAATAAATGTTATTGCCCAACATATTTTCTACCTTCTACCACAATACAATGCAAAGATTTAGATTTCTGGTATGAAACCCTGTTCAATTTTTAAATACACACAAAAATGTAATTGTATTAGTAATAATTAAATCAAAATTGTGTCCACTGTCCATTAAATCAATGCTAAAGATTAAGGGCATTGTACACAAAGAAGTCAATTTTTAAATTTTTTTGTTTATAATTTACAGTAGTGGGTAGAATTTTATAAAATGTGAATGCTGTCACAAATGTTGATTTCGCACTGCATCAGCATCCTTCAGAATGTGGTCGAACTCCTACAACTCATTTCAAATGCCACACATGTTTTGCAACAGTTCAAACACTTAGTGGCAGCTTCCATAAAAAGGATGTGAAAAATGGAATTGTGGGGCAAAACTCTGGATATTCAATACTGTATATCCAGCTATGGAATTCAGTCATTCTTCTTCTGGTGAAATTCCACAGAGTTTTCCTTTCCCTAAATTCTGCAGAATTCTGTTACATTGGATTTGAAAATTCTATACAGCACCAACCGTTGCTATGACCAGATGAGTGGGATCATTTAAGGCACAGGTAACCTAAGGGATTATAGCTTCAGAGAGGGAAAAGCTGTGGAGTGTTAATAGGTGAGATCAAGAATCTGAAACAAATTAGCCCAGGATTTTCAAAAAGGTTGGACACAGATACAAATGCATGCTGCTCTTGTCTGTGCCTGATTGTGTCAAAGCAGCCCTACAACTATTTTCAGAAAAGCTTCCTTTTGTAACAATGAGTCATGATTTGTGGTACAACTACTGTAAATGATTTATGTGAATTTTTTTGGCCACTTTTTTCTTGGGGAGGGGGTACTTACTTGCTGACAGATACCAGTGAAATCATCATACATGGATCCTCAGAGACTCACCAACTCTCAGAACCCCCAAAGATTCAGATTGTGGGTTTTGTTGCTTTAGATTTGAGTGCAGATACTTTTTTGTTTTTATGTTTGCCATGTGTGTGTGTGCACACAGCAAACATTTTGCTATGGTAGTTGGCTGTTGAGAGGTGTGGCACTGTCCATCCAATGCAGAGTAGTGTTTTAGGGGTACGACAGTGGCACACCAATCATCAGTCGGGCTGATTATGACAGAGTTTGGGCTTGCTGGGCAGAGATGTCATGGTTTCCAAAAGGAAATGCTGACCCAATCATGGGTCGGCATTTCCCTTTTATCTCTGCTGCCCAGCAACCAGAGCTGATCTGTCATAATCAGGTTGGAATGCCTCGCATGTCAAGCATGCAGGGGCTCCCACCAGCTGTAACAGAAAACCGTGCATCAATGTCTGTTACCGGCGCCTCGGTAACTGTCCCCCACACCTAACCCTTCCTCTCAGCCCCCCTCCACAAACATATTACTGACACTGGGGGTACCCAATCCCCCAGTGTCCCCACCTTGTAAGTGAAACCCCCATGGTCATCTATTGTGCTGCTCCCAATGCACAGCCACATCTTTAAATGGCACTCAAGCACCAAAAGGCTGATTCACAGCCATCCATTGATGTATGCTGTTGCTACCCCTGTAACTGTCCCACCCACCAACCCTTCCTCTGAGCAACCACCACCCTACCCCAACAAAAATAACAAACATAACACTGACACAGGGGTGCCCAATCCCCAAGTGTCACAACGTGAAATAAAGAAAACCTTCCCTTGTTTTTTTTTCATTAACTAAACCCTGCAAAAGGAAAAACATCCATCAATGTCTGTTGCAGTTGTTATTTTCCACCCACCTGACCTTCCCACTCAGCACCCACCAACCCCCACCCCCCAAAGCCCTTACTTACTCACTCACTCACCAGGGCCCAATGCCATAATCTTCTCCGGACCACAAACAAATCTTTACTCCTCAAAGCCAGACCACAAACTGAGGAAACAGGTATGCAGTTCAATGTATTTCAATGGGGTTTTGAACTTGGCAGCACAGCTTGGCCATTTTTGCATATATTTGCCCCAGATTTTCAACATGCCTTTTTTGGGGACCCACCTAATGAACAATTTCAGCGAAATTAAGCGAATGTGTCCTGAAAGGTGATTTTGTGGTCTCTGTGAGAAATCACCTTTTGGGCTGGAGCTGAAAATTTTCTTTACCCTTGTTCATGAGGTGGGGTCATAAGAAGGCTATGTTGAAAATTTGGTGTACAAAGATTAAAAAACAACAAAGTTATGAGCCTACATTGAATTTTCTGAATGTGGACTCATAACTTTGGTTAATTTTCAATACTTTTACCCTAAATTTATGACATAGTCATTTATTTACAGCACCACATGAATATGACAGCTGTCATTTTTCAAATCCTGGCCAAAATGTGTTTTTGCATTCTGAAAGGTGATTTCATGGTCCCTGTGCAAAATCACCATTGGCACAGGAGTTCTAATTGTTTGGTGCTCTTGTTCATGAGGCAGGGTCATAAGAAGGTTATGTTGAAAATTTGGTGTAAAAATATTAAAAAACAGCAAAGTTATAAACCTACATTGAGTTTAGTGAATGCAGGCTTGTAAGGTAATTTTCAATATTTCTACCCCAAATTTTCAACATATCCATTTCTTTACAGCACCTCATGAATGTGACAGCTGTCATTTTTCAAATCCTGCCCTAAATGTGCTTTTACGTCCTGAAAGGTGATTTCACAGTCCCTGCGTGAAATCACCTTTCAGACAGGAGTTAACAATTTTCTCTGCATTTGATCATGAGGTGGGGTCATAAGAAGGTTATGTTGACAATTTGGGGCAAAATCATTTAAACATGACAAAGTTATGGGTCTGCATTGAAATTTACAAGTGGAGGCTCCTAAAGTTGCTAATACATAACCCACACAGTGCACCACAGCGCATCTAGTACTCCAGGGTGGCTCCACGTCAAATCCGCGGCTCACAAAACTGCGCAGACAGAACAGTGCAGAGAACACCATGCAAGGGAACACCATGCAAGTGAAAATGGTTGTGAATCAGTGGTGAGTGTAGATTTACTCTTACAACACCACACAGCCATGGCCCGCCACTCCAGTGTATTTTTGTTGTTGGGAGGTATTCTATGGTGCAGTATTGACCTGCATAGTGTTGTCCATGCTGTTTCTGCCAGTGCGGTATTGTGGGCTTCAGACTTGACATGCTACCCCAGGGCTTCTATACCAGTGGCAAACATCCGGCATTGACAAATGCTTGTTTCTTTTGTATTGTTTGGAAGATGCTGGAGCTGCATTTAGCTCTGCTTGCCTATCTGTTGTAGATAATAAGCACTCCTTTCACCAGTAACAGAAGCTACACTTCATGAATTAGTTCAGTCTAATTACTCCATCACCTTTAAGCCCACATGGAGTATAATTTTTTCTTGCTGCACAGATTTTTTTTTCAAGTATACATATACTACTATGTATAATAAATAAATTGGCACGATAAACAATCCTTCCTTGTGGACAAATGCTACCACCATTGAATTTCTGTTACACAAGAATAAGTAAAAAGACTTCGGTACCCCTCCCCACACACACACACACATATGCACAAAACAAATACTACACAAAGGGCCTGAAAACCACTGAAGATGTTTTTACTTTAAACATCACAGTAATGGAAATGACAGTCGGGGAGAGGCTGAGAGAACCAAGAAGACAAGGGGAATTGAAGAAGAGTGAGTTGGGGGTCATCAACATCCTGTAGATGTTCCAGACACCAGTGGTGATGATGATGCTGGAGAAAGAAACATTACCAATGGAAAGATGGCCAAAGAAATCCAAGTGGAAGGTTAAGTAGGATTTAAGAGACACAGTCATGGACAGTTTATAGTTACTGAGTGAGTGAAGTAGAGAGTAAATCAATACTTAAAGAAAGGGAATGACAGGGAGGGGAGAGAGATACAGCTTTGAAATCTGACCTGGATATAATGAGAACATGATCACAAGAACTCTGCAGAATGATAAAATCCCCTGATGGAACTGTGTCAGAATTGTAATTCAGTTTCTGAAATGTTTTTCTGGGATTGTTTGGTAAATTCTGTAGCATTCCAAAAGTGTATTGTTTGGTTTTTGTTTAAACTGTGTACTGTATTTGTTTTCTGCATGTTATTTTTAATGGAGGAAAAGTTTTCCTCAGATTTCTTCAGAGTCAATGTAAACTTTTAGGGACAGTTTCTAAATGGACAACTGAGCACCAAAACATCAGATAGAACCTCAGGCAAGTGTCTAAGGGCCAGCCATCAGTAAGCAAGTGATGAAATCCACCCAGTTGCTTTAAAGGAATGTACCTACAGTATACAGTATAGTAAACGGCCAGGGAAACATGTTCTGTGTTATAATGTGCCATACTGCAGAACCGTAGAGAAAAACTATGGATAATCAACATATTCTGCTGTGAAGTTTCACCATTCTGCTTTTGATAGCATTCCAAAGAATTTCACTTTTCTAAAATTCTGCATTACTCCATTCTGCAGAGTTGAAAATTCTGAACTAGCTGTGGGGAGTGGAGGGAGAAGTCTTATTTCATTGAGACGAGGGCCCGATTTTAAAAGGTTCACACAGGGCTTGCTTCGAGCCCTACTTCAACCCCAATGTTTGGCAAAACTAAGCCAAACTCTTTTGACGTAACTGCACCCAATTTTAGTACATTGGGTGCTGTTGCAACAGTTTCCACAATTTATGATGGCTTGAGATAAAGATTTTGTGCAAGCCCCGTAAAAGGGGTCCCCCAAATGGTGCAAGTTAGACTGGGGGAGCTGGTCTAACTTGCAGCATTTGGTTCACATGTCTTAGAATCACAATCAGTGCCACAGGAATGCCACACGCCCCCCTGTGCTGTATGTTCTGCAAACCAGGGACTTGCAGCATCTGCAAATCTATTTAAAATCTGCCCAGAGGATGTTGTGGTTATGTTCACCAGTGAGATCAACAATCTGTAAGGATTTAGAGGACGATTTTCAAAAGGGTGGATATAGACATGTCATGCTGCTCCTGTGTCTCTTTCTGCCCGATTGTGCCCTGCAACTATTTTCTAACAAAAAGTCACACTTTAAAAGTAGAAAAGGATATGAATGTGATTTGCATCCTGTTTTGCTACAGTTGTGTCTCTTGTTGGAGACAACATTAGGATGCAGTTAAACAATCTATTAGATGGTCTAACAATTTGGTTGGATCTCCCTTTAAAACATAGTAGCAGATGGTTCTTAGTAATAGTAGTAGTAGCTTTATTTATTTCTGGCACCCTTCCCTGGAGGCCCAGGGCACCATTACAAAAAACTAATGTATGTGTATCAACACTCGCCTACTGCATAAAATAGAATGAAATTCAAACCACAAACAGTTAACTAACTGAAATCAATTAAGATATACAATAAAACCAAGTATGGACATCAAACATAAAATTTACAGATATTTGTAAGGTAAATAATTAATTAACTAAAATCAAAAGTCTATAGTAGAGCCAAAAATCTTTTATAGAAACATAGACTTTGATGGTAGATAAGGACCGCTTGGCCCATCTAGTCTGCCCATTTCCTTATCTACTAGATAAGCTGCAGGTCCTTAGTTAATCAACGGCCTATTTCTTTCTACCCCCCCCCACAAGAATTGCCTTATGTCTGTCCCATGCATTCTTGAATTCCCCCACTGTATTTGCCCCCACAACCTCCTCAGGAAGGCCATTCCATGCATCCACCACCCTCTCTGTAAAAAAATACTTCCTCACATTGCCCCTGAGCCATCCCCCCATTGTCTTCAAATTGTGTCCCCTTGTTCTTGCACAACTCTTTTTCTGAAAGATGCTACCCTCTTGGACATTGTTGCTTCCCTTGAGGTACTTAAAAGTTTCTATCATGTCCCCCCCTTGCCCTCCTTTCCTTAAGGATATACATATTAAGCTCCTTTAGTCTCTCTTCGTATGGCTTCTGTTGCAGACCCTGCACCATTTTAGTTGCCCTCCTCTGGACAGCCTCCATCCTGTCTATGTCCTTGTGAAGATGGGGTCTCCAGAACTACATAGTACTCTAGATGGGGTCTCACCAACTGTCTGTACAAAGGGATAACAACTTCTTGTTTTTTACTGGTGATGCCTCTCCCTATACATCCCAGTATCCCCCCAGCCATCCTTACTGCCTTCTCACATTGCTTGCTAACCTTTAGGTTATCTGATATGACTAACCCCAGGTCCCTTTCCATTTTTGTTATTGTTACTACCCCTCCCCATTGTGTACTCTTCTCCTGGGTTTTTGTTTCCCAGGTGCATTACTTTGCACTTATTTGCACTGAATCTAAGCTGCCATACGTCCGACCATTCTTCCAACCTTGCCAAGTCCCTTTTCATTCATTCCACCCCACCTTGTATATCAACCCTGTTGCAGATCTTTGTGTCGACTGCAAAGAGGCATACTTTTCCTTCCAGTCCCTCTGCAATGGCACTTATAAAGAAATTAAAAAGGACCTGACCCAGTACAGAATCCTGCAGTACCACACTAGTAACCCCCCTTTCCTCAGAGTGGACTCCACTTACTATTACCTTCTGTGTCCTGTTGTCCAGCCAATGTTTTACCCATGCTACCACCCTGGGACCCACTCACAGGCTGGCTAATTTGTTTATTATTCTTTTGTGTGGGACTGTGTCAAATGCCTTGCTAAAGTCTAGGTAGGCCACGGCCACAACTCCTCCCTGGTCTACTACTTCAGTCACCCAGTCAAAGAAATCAATTAGATTCATTTGACATGATTTTCCTGCTGTGAATCCATGGTGCCTTGGGTCCTGTGCCCCACTGGACTCTAGGTACTCAACAATTCTTTCCTTTAGAAATGATTCCATCATTTTCCCTACCACTTAGGTCAAACTGACAGGTCTGTAGTTTCCTGTCTCTGTCTTGCTCCCACTTTTGTGAAGGGGAATCACATCCGCCCTCCTCCAGTCCTCGGGTACCATACCAGTCTCCCATGATTTGTTAAAAAGGGTAGTCAATGGTGTCACTACTTCTCCCCTTAGTTCTTTTAGAATTCTGGGATGAATCCCATCAGGCTCCATTGCTTTGTCCACCTTCAGTTTTAGGAGTTCTTTCAGAACCCTTTCTTCTGTGAAAGGACTGGTATCAGCCCCCCTATCCAGAGTGCTTCTATTGATTGGATTAGGCACCTCCCCTAATCTTTTTGTGAATACTGTGCAGAAGTATTCGTTCAGTATCCTACTTTTTACTGTCCCTCTCTGCCCACCCACCTCCCTTTATTCAGCCTCACTATCCCTCCCTTTCTCTTTCTTCGCTCCCTAATGTACCTATAAAAGGTTTTATCCCCCTTCTTAACTGAGTTAGCTATCTTTTCCTCGATTTGGGCCTTTGTTATTCTGACTGCCTTCCCTGCTTCTCATGGTGAGGAAGTAGTACCACGAGCCCTTTGTCTTCTGGGCACAGGGTCTGTTCTTTTTCCTGTTTCTCCCCCATTCTCATGAGCTGAGCATGCAGCTGTTATTTGATATCTTTTTTGCTGCTGCATTGGCTGTGATGCTGGTATCCTTCTGAAAATCCTGCCCAGAGCATTTAGTAAACGAGCAATAAAAAGCAGCTGATACCTCAGGGAGAATTCTCAAAAACTAGTATTTAAGGTGGTTCAGCTTTTACCTAACAGTTTGTATGTAGCTATCTCCTTATTTTTCATTATAGGGCATCTGCATGAAAAACATATCTTTATGGCTGGTCTATTGGTGCAGTGGTATTGCTACCACTCACAATGCCAGTGACCAGGGATCAGGATTGAGTCTCTGTCACAGGGGCCTGCTTGTGGTGGTAGAATAGAGCAACCCACTCACCTTCCCTGGGGAGGGAGGGTCCCATTGTCCACTACCACACTGCCACCTGTATGCAGGGGACAGTAATGGAGTGGCAGACAAGGGGAGGGAGGAGCTGAGCAGACTGTGGATGACTCTACACTTGTGCATGCATCCTTGCAGCCTTGCATGCTGAGCTCTTGAGAGAGGGGGAGAAACAGGAGAAAGAACAGACCCTGTGCCCAGAATATGAAGGGCTCATGGTACTGCTAAGTCCCCTTCTTCCCATGACTGCCTCTTGGAAAAACAAGAATAGTTTAGGGGCCAAACACCTGTACTCTGATCCAACCTGGGGGGGGGCATAAGCCACACCTCTGTGGAGGATGGCACCGAGGAGAGTGGTAACAGGTATGGTTGGTGGTAGCCTTGTGGGCCTGGAGAGAATTTTGGGCACAGAGTACAGGGGGAAAAAACAAAAAAATGACAGAAAAAAATGGATCTTTGTCCATTAGAGTTTAGCTCCACCAGATACTTATTCCCCGTATGATATCACAATCTGCTGCTCGTAGCATCACAGTCAATGCTGCAGCAAAAAATATAAGAAATATCAGTTGAGATGGTTCTATGTATTATGTTTTAGTTTTACAAAGTTGTTCCTGTGGTGCCAGGCTATACTATGTTTAGGTGTGATAGAGGAAAAGGTAGAGGAGGAAGAGTAGTCCTCTATGTAAGGGAAGGTGCTGATTCCGTGGAGGATGGATCCATCAGGAGAGGAAAGGGGGAAATAGAATCACTATGGGTTCAGCTCACAGCAACATTAAGTAAGAAACTATGGATGGGGTTTTCTGTAGACCACCAGGACATAGGGAAAAGAGAGATAAGGAACTAGGGGAAGAAGCTGGGGGGGGGAGGTGAGCTAATGGTAGTGGGGGATCTCAACCTGCCAGTCACTGATTGTGACATTCTAGCAACTAGGACCACCAGATATTATGCCCTACTTGCTACATTGCAGGACTGCCTGCTGGTGTAGCTGGATAAGGAACCCAGAAGGCAGGCTGCCATTCTTGGCATGGTGCTCATCAACTCAGAATTGGTAGGAGGAGTGAGGGTTAGGGAGCCACTAGGGTCCAGAGACCATAACACCATATGGTTTGAGCAGGCCCTTGGAACCAGTAAGCCCTTGTCAAAGGCTGAAGCTCTGGATTTCAGAAGAGCAGACTTTAACCAGATGAGGAAATTAGTCCAGGACAAGTTAGCTAGAGCTGACAGCATTAGGGAAGTGGAGAAAAGATGGGGAGAAACTAAGGGAGCCATTCTGAAATCAGCAGTTATCAGTCATACACGAGAACAGTGACCAAAACAGAAAGTTTAAAGACATCAATATTGGTCTCTGAAAAGGTCAAGGAGACAGTGAGGGCCAAAAAGAAGGCCTTCACCAGGTAAAAGGAAAGAAAGGGGAAGAAGAATGGAGGGAGTACCAAGTGAGAACTAGGGAAGACAAAAGAGCACTCTGGGAGGCAAAAGCAGACATAGAGCTGCATATTATCCTGTTCTGAGCTGTCTGTCATTTTATCCTGTCCCTCTCCCTTTACCACCCGTATAATCATCCTCATTAGGCTTTATCCCCCCTCCTCTCACTATTTGTGTTTTATCCCTTCACAGGACTTAAACCCAGGCCTGTTGTGCCTAGCCCATGTGAAAGCCCATAACTCTATTCATTAGGCCATCAAGTCAACTAGTATTTATGTGTGGCTGTGATTTCAAAGTACCTTGCCCCCCCCAACCTACTCTAGTAAGTTCCTCCTACCTGTTCTGTCCCATCCCTTCCCCTGGGTCCTAGAAACACCGCTTTTACTGTCATTACTATTTCCCTTTTAATCTTAGTGGTGCATTCTCTGCTGACACCACCATACAACTGCCAACAACCTAATAACTGCCCTCCTTAAAGTGCAGCCTCCTAGCATCCACTGAGACAGGTCCCCAGCACTCACAGATAATTTTACTATCTCACTTTTATCCATGGCTCCCCAATTTCCCCTAGTGCTGATGTCCAACATATCACTCTATCTCCTCATATGGCTCTCATCAGCTCCATACTCCCGGGCCCATGAAGCCTCCTCATCAGATCTTAATAATTTCACCTTCTCTAATCTGCTTGTAATGCTTAACAAGCACCCTGATCTTACCCTCCTACTTATCCCAAACTGCTATATCCACCTTGCTGACTTTGTCTATAAAAAGTTCCTCTTCTGGCATGCTACCCTGCCTCCTCCTTTCATCCATCATAAGCTATGATACCTTCTCCTTCTTTCTTTCATGCTGGCAGGAGATGGTGAGCTAAATCCTGGCCCATCAGCCCATGTGTCCTACGCTTTTGCAAATTGGAAGGACATAAAGGGACTTAGAGTTGTTCACCTAAATATTAGGAGCCTCCTTTGTAATTTAACTGAACTAGAGGCATGGGTTGCACTATACCACCCTGATATTATTTGCCTGTCCAAGACTTGCCTCAAACATTCACTCCCTGACAGAGCTTGCTCTTTACCAAACTGTAACCTAATCGGGCGTGACAGGACCACTGCCAAATGGGGTGGTGGTGTTGCCATTTTTTGCAAATCCCACCTCAACCTCTCTGTTCTTCCTTCCCCTACCCTCTCATACTGTGAGTCCCTTCATGCTACCCTACTCCTAGGAACAAAGAAACTTCATATTATGTGCATCTACAACCTTCCCCTAGGTGGTACCACTGGTCTGGTGGAACTCCTTTCCCAGGGTGCCGTGGCTGCTGGATGAAATAAGGTTCTCATCCTAGGTGACCTAAACCTTAACTGGCTTGGCAAAATGAACAAAACCCTCCATACTGTAGTCCAAGAACATAACCTTCACCAACACATCATGGGCC
Organism: Neoceratodus forsteri; assembly: GCA_016271365.2. Lineage (NCBI taxonomy): Eukaryota > Metazoa > Chordata > Ceratodontiformes > Ceratodontidae > Neoceratodus > Neoceratodus forsteri. The sequence continues at coordinate 537,571,537 of CM057458.1, forward strand.
CCACTAGGGTCATGTTTACCTCCAGATCTAGTACCCTAATTGATTGGGCTCTGACAAACTGGATTAATAGAATAGCTACTGCTGATACTCTCTCTGATGCCATAACTGACCACCCCCAATCTATTGTATATTTTTTTAAATTTGTAATTTATGCTCCTCGCCCCTAGCTTCCCCCTTCAGGTGGACCCCCGCCCTGTCACCTGGTATCACCGGGGCTTACCTTTTTCACCCGGTCACTAGGTGCGGAACCTATGGAGGGTTGGTCGTCACCCACAGCTAGGGATATTTTCCTTCATTTTCTCCCTGGTCCCGTTCCTGTTGCTGGGGCGCACAAGCCAGATTTGTGTATGTGGAAGTGCGCGCATGACCACTAATGTTCTGCAGCACCCTCCCTTTCCTGGTGCCCATCAGACCCACACAACCCTTGAGCATCTAGCTGAGGGCAGTCATTCGGGAGAGCAGAGCAGTCCTCTGGATGCTCTAGGCTCTCCCTCCCTCCCCAGCTGACCCCTGTTGACCCTCTCGCACAGCGAACACAGGCCACTGGTATGGCAAGAGGTAAGGCATGGATGCCTCAGCCCTCCATGCCACTGGGCTGGCCAATATGTTGTATTTGGCATTCAACAGCAAACCCATCTCCTCCTCCTAAATGCATTACTTTCCGCAACTTTGCCAACTTAGATCTGACCTGATTTATACATTATCTCTCTGTGGTCAACTGGTCCCGTATCTACTCAGCCAGTGATGCTCAGGTTGTCCTTGACTATTTTCTATCCATATTTGGGGCACTCCAGGACATGCACATCCCCTTAATCACAAGTCAAATCCATGGTGCATCAACTAGGTTTCTCCATAAAGACCTTCTTGCACAAATCAGAGCTAAGGACAAAAGCTGGACATGCTTTAAGACCTCCGGTCTTCCATCTGATTACAGTCATTATAGGACTTTGAGAAATGCCTACAAAAGAAACATTTGCTTGGCAAAAAGTTCCATTTGCAAAGGATTTATTGATAGATGCAGCAGGTGACTCAGGGAAATTTTTGTCATACATAAAGACCTTCCTTTAAGCATGGGTGGGACAAGGCTTGGGAACAGGAACATGGCACTGTCAAGGGCTAGGCTGGGTGTCTAGGAGGACAGAACACTGGTGCACAGTAAGTCCAGGGATACCTCGATTGGGCAGACTCGATGGACCATAGGTCCCCTTCTGCTGTCATCTTCTATGTTTCTGTTTCCTTGGAAGCCAGACATTCCCAAACACCAGTTATATGGTCCTAAATGGTGTGCACTGTACTAATTTGGCCACCATTGCTAACTCCTTTAACCTCCATCTTTCAGATCTGTCTAAATACACAACCTCCTTCCTTTCCTTCCACTCAATCCCCCACCCCCGTACTGAAACCGAATCCTCAAACATGCATCCACCTTTCTGGTTTTGCACTATAACTTGGATAGATGTCCTCAAACTGTTATACACCATTTCTGACTATACTAGTGTTGGCTTAGATGGTCTTGAGCCCAGGCTCCTGAAACTTGCTGCTTCCGTCATCGCCTCCCCCTTGACAAAAATCTTTACTCTATCTCTAAGTCATAGCACAGTCTCTAGTATTTGGAAGACTGCTAGAACCATGCCTGTTTTTAAAAAGGGAGTTCCCAAATCCATCTCCAGCTATCATCCAATTGCCATCCTCTCAGTCCTTAGCAAAATTATAGAGAAACTGGTGGACAGACAAACTATCTCTTTTCTCCTTGATCATAAGCTCCTCTCTGACTCCCAGCACAGTTGCTGTAAAGGACACAGCACTGCCACTGCCCTCCTTAAGTTCTAAAATGATACCAGTCTTGCCATGGACAATGGACTTCTGACAGGTGCGGTCTACATAGACCTCACAAAGGCATTTGACCTTGTTGACCACCCTCTTCTTTTTACCAAATTACTGTCCCTTGGTTTTTCACCAGATGCTGTGACCTGGTTTAATAACTATCTGTCCAACAGAAAGCAGGTCATAAAATTCAACTCATCCACCTCTGATCTAGCAACCATAAACATTGGAGTGCCACAGAGCTCCATTCTATGACCCCTCCTTTGTCTCCATTTTCAATAATAATAATATCTCTTTGGCATCCCCAACTTGCTCATCCCTGCTATATGCAGATGACCTGGTTCTTTATTTACCTAGTTACATAGACACTGTCAGCAGATAAGGGCCTATGGCCCACCCAGTCTGCCCATTTGAGCTTGTAAGTTCACTTTATGTTTTCCTAGATGTCTGTTGCCCCTTACCCCTGACCTCCAGAATTCTCTTATGTCTATCCCATTCATTCTTAAATCCCATGATTGTTTCAGCCCCACCACTTCCTCTGGCATGGTGTTCCACTTGTCCACCACCCGTTCTGTGAAAAAACTTCTTCCTCATGTTTCCTCTGAATCACCCTCCCTCCAACTTCATCCCATGCCCTCTAGTCCTGGAACATCTTTTTCGCTGGAAAATAGTGTGATCCTGCACCCTGTTGCTCCCTGTAAGGTACTTGCATGTCTCTATCATATCCCCTCTCTCTCTTCTCTACTCCAGGGAGTACATATACAAGTCCTTCAACCTGTCCTCATAGGACTTGTGGTGCAATCATACTCTGAAAATAAAAGAGCTAAAGGCTAATTACCCACAATGCTCTTCAAATTACATATAAAAGGACAGTGAGTTATTTGTTTTTAGAAAATTATCCAGCCTGTTTTTAAATACATTTTTTCTATCAGTAACAATAACAGTTGTAGGTAATTTATTCCATGGACTAACTATTCTTTGAGAAAAATAGTATGCCCTTTTTCTTGTATGAGATTTACTTCTCATCAATTGAAGCAGATGGCCTCTAGTATTAACTGATATTTGTTTAAATTGAACTCCACACAGTAATGTTAATTTTAAGTTTTGTAGGATGTCCCATGTATATGAAAGATCTCCCCTTAATCTACATTGTTCTATAGACATTAGATTGAATTTGTGAAGCCTTTCTTCATAGGTCATGGTATTATCACGACAAATTGTTTTTGTGATTCTTCTCTGAAGTTTTTCAATTCTACTTATATCCTTCTTTTTAAAAGGATTCCATAATTGGGATACATAATCAAAACATGATCTGACACAGACTCGATACAAGGCCAGTAGGATATATGGATTTCGAGATGTTATGTTATGCCTAATAGCCCAGCAGATTTTATTAGTTTTACTGATGGTATTTGTAATATGTACATCAAAGTCTAAATTAGAATCTACGGTTATTCTAAGATCTTTCTCTTGTTCTTTACTACTTAAAACTTCATTATACAAGTGATATTGGTTTCTTGGGTTCTCTTTACCTAAGTGGATCACACAACATTTTGAAGAATTGAACTTTAAATTCCATTTAGTGGACCATGTTTCCAGAAGTCCTTTTGAATAATCTCAAAAGCAGCAGGTGACCCGAAAATGTTTGTCAGTTTACAATCATCTGCACACTTTACAATATTGCTTTTAGTTTTTATAGATAAATCACAAATAAATATTTGGAAGGTAGCTGGAGCCAAAACCAATCCCTGAAGGACTCCACTTTTGACTGATTGCCAATCTGAATGGTAGCCATCCACAATAACTCTCTGTTTTCTATTTGACAACCAGTCTGCTATCCAGAGTATAAACAAATGATTAATATTGTGAGCTTGTAGTTTCTGGATAATTGCCCAATGTGGAGCAGAATCAAATGCTTTTTTAAAGTCTAACAGAATAACATCACATGGGACTTTTTTGTTTAAATTATTACTAATGTCATCATAAAAACTCACAAGATTAGTTGCACAAAATCGTCCCTTTACAAACTCATGTTGGCTGGAATCTACTGGTGTTAAAATTGGAGATAATTCATCTTTAATTATTCTTTCCAAATGTTTTCCAAATATAGGAGTGAGACTAATGGGACCGTAATTGTCAGGGGAACTTTTATCACCTTTTTTAAACACTGGAACAACATTATTTTTTTTCCAATCTAATGGTACGTTGTCCGAATTCAAACATTTTTCAAATATCAATTTAAGTGGTAATCATAAGCGCTCCTTTATTAATAAAATAGCATCTCCAGAAATATCATCTGGTCCAGGAGAGGAACCTTTCTTAATTTCATTGTTTTTTGTTTTTTTGATAGTATCCATGGGGATTTCAATTTTATTTAGCATAGGATTCAACTCAATATCCATTTTCCCTGATAATTGGCTGAAGGTTTTACAAAAATGCGTATTTAGCACTTCTGCCATTTCCATTGGCTGAGAAATTGCCAAATCGTTTACAATTAAGGGACCAACCTTACATTCCTGTTTTTTAATAGGATTTATATAGCTAAATAATACTTTATTCTTCCTTTTTTTGCCTGAAGTGCAATACATGTTTTTGTTTTCAATCTGTCTTTTCTAATTTATTTTTTTACATCTTTTGGATTTGTTTAAATGCTAATAATGTTCCTGCACATTTGTTAGCAACACATTTCTTATATAATTTATTTTTCTTCTTAATCATTTTCTTTAAACTAAAAAATAACCATTTTGGATGACAACTTGAATTTTTCTTTTTTCTTTTTGGAATAAATTTATTAGCTGTGTCTATTATAATTGATTTAAATGAGAGCCACATATCCTCAATATTGTCCTGGTTCAAATAGTTGATCCAGTCAATGTTGTTCAAATGATCAAATAAAACAGTTTTATCCACTTTATGAAAAGCATAGACTTCTGTAATTTTTGCTGACTGTTGAAATGCCATATGCAAACGTAAGTTGACCACAATGTACTACTTTTTTTTTTACCAGGAGAGACACACTAAGCTGAAAGCTTGTTTACAGGTGTGACCTGGGAGCACAAGGAATTTAAGTGACTTGTTCAAGGTCACACAGTATCCAAGTGGGGCCTGTGGGATTCAAACCCAGGTCTCCAGGTTTGCAACTCAGAGCCTTAAACCACTGCACTATACTGCCTCCATCGTTGTTGCCCTCCTATGAACCTTTTCTACCCTGTCTATGTCCTTATATAGGTAAGGTCTCCAGAACTGTACACTGTACTCCAGATAGGGCCTGCTGGATTTCAGCTCCAAGAACATCTACGACATCAATCACTCTCTTTCATCTGACTTCCTTCACATTCAATCATGGCTTTCCAGCAGCAAACTTGTTCTCAATGTTGGAAAAACCCAGGCCATGCTCTTTGGTTCCACCGCTAAGCTTAGTGCTAACCATGGCTGCTGACTCAAAATCTCCCGTGTGGACAGCACCCTACTGGACAGTATTAGCTCCTTCAAGTATCTGGGCATCTTGCTTGATGCATCCTTGGACTATGATCAGTACATCTCTGCCACCTGTAAGTCTGTTAATGCCAAAATCAGGACTGCATACAAAACTAGTTATGCCCTAACCCCCTCAGCCAGGTTAGCTATTGCACAAGGCATTCTGTTGCCAACTCTTGCCTACGGCTCAGTCATGTATGTTGGTGTGTCAAAAGTCACTCTTCACAAGTGGGACACCACATACAATAATATTTGTTGCTACACCTCAGCAACCCTTCACCGCAAGCACCATTGTCAGCTCAATGCTGACCTAAAATGGCTCTCCCTCCAAGCTCAACGACTCCTATCCTTTGGATCACTAATAGATGGCATCAAGTACCCCCTATCAATAGCCTCCATCTTGCACCCACAAAACTCTTCATATTGCCTCAGATCTGTAAATCATATTCCCCTCCACACCCCTAGATGTAAAACTTCCATGGGAGTCTGTGCTTTGTCCCATACTGTCCCACAATGCTGGAACTCTCTTCCCTTAGCTATCCAACTGGCCCCAAGTCATGCCCACTTCAAAAAGCTACACCAAATTACCTAATTGAATCAGTCCCCTACTCTTGCTTTCAACCACCTTAAACCCCCCTCCTCACACTTATGACATTCAACCCAGGCTTCCTCACACTCTGCTCCCTCCTGCACTTCTCTTATCATCCCCACCCTTACCCCTGCCTAAAGCCTCCTTCCACTTCCTTCATGCCCTGCCCTACTACTGTGCCTAGCCCCTCTTCTAGACTTTATTACTTCTTCTTCCCTCCTCTCCATGGACCAAAACATTAAATTCCTACCAACCTATGGACTTTTCTGGTTATAGTACAAGTCCAGTCTTTTAATTGTAATCATTTGATGCATTTCTTATTTGTTATTTAACTGCTGCATTCCTACCTTATATTGTTGGCTTTTTCCATAATGAATTATTACATTCCTGTTGACCGTCAATGTTTTCTTCCATTTATACATATAACACTATTTTCAACTAATTGCAACTAATGCTGTCATGTGTAATTGCACTTGTTATTTGTATTTTTGTACCACCTTGTATTACTGTCCACTGATGTATTAATCTGACTCATACCTACTGCCAATCATTGTTGTATTGTATCCATCATTGTTGTTATGTAACCTACTTGTACCCTCTCAGGTTGAGCCTGAAAATAGGTATTTCTATGTCTGGTGCACTTACCTGGTTACCAAAAACAAAATAAATAAATAAAATTATTCCAGAGGGAGTCAAGAGCAAGGAAAAACAGTTCTTCAGGTGTGTTAAGGAAAAAATAAAGTGTGGAGGGGGATTGTTAGGCTAACAGAGGGAGGCAAGGCAATTCAGGAGAATGAGCAAAAAACAGCTGTTCTTAATAGTTAATTCTGCTCTGTATTTGCAAGGGAGGGCAGTGAGCCTCTGCAAGAGAGTGTCATGATGTTGGCTGTGAGAGAGATGCCAAAGATGAGGAGCAGGTATTTACTAGTGAAAGGATCCAAAATTTTGCAATATCAGTGGCTTAGCAGGTTGCACACTTGCCTCTGAGGCTAGAAGATCAGAAGATTGTGGGTTCTAGTCCCACACTTGGAATGTATAGTAAAATCCTAATACTGACACTGTAGTACAGCATCAGGGGGATGCTGCACTGCTGAGGTGCAGTCCTTTGGATGAGACATTAAACTGTGGTCCCTTCTGCCTGTTCTGTTGGTTGTTCAGGTCGATGTTAAAGATTCCATGGTACTTATTAAAAGGAGCAGAGGAATTTCTCCAGTGTCCTGGCCAAATTCCCCAATTCACTTAAAATACCACAAACAGCTTAATCTGGTTCAATTTCAGTGGGCTTCCATCTGAATTTCTCCCGCCCTGGGACGAGACCGAAAATAAGCAGCATTGCCTAGTCCTCCATTCCCAGTCAACAAAAAATAAATAAAAGGGCTAACAGTCCGAACAATAGATAAGGCCCTGGGGCTGGATGGGATGTGTCCAACAGTGCTGAAAGAATTGTCATCAGAACTAGCTGGACACCTGGAAATGCTATTCAATAACTGAATTCACACAGGTGTAGTTCCTAAAGACTGGAGGGTAGCAGACATTGTTCTGCTCCACAAAGGGGGGGGGACTGGCAGTCTAGCCTTGAGGTTAGAGTATCGAACTCTGAATGAGCTTGATGCATCTAGCAAACCTGTGTTTGACACTCACAACCTCCATATGCATTCTGTGTGACCCTAAGCAAGTTACTTAACCTCCCTAGTGCTCTTGAGTTGCCCCTGAAAACAGGTCTTAGGCCTAGTGGGCATCACCTGGTTACCAAAGAATAAAAAAAAAGAGAGAGAGCAACATGGCGACTGCAGACCTGACAGTCTTACCTCCATTCTGGGTAAACTGATGAAGACACTAGTCAAAGAGGACCTAGTAGACTACTTGGAGAAAAACAGACTCCAGGGTAGTAAACAGAATGGGTTTGTTACCAGGAGGTCTTCTCAGACCAAACTGATAGTGTTCTTTGACTGGGTAAATGAAGGTAGCAGATAAGGGTCATTCTGTGGATTTACTCTACTTCGATTTAAGCAAGACCTTCAACTCATGTCTCACAGAATATTGCTGAAGAAGTTAGAGGATCTGAGTGCAGTAAAGGACACAGATGGGTGGGAAATTGGTTGGAAGGGAGACAGCAGATGCTTGTGGTAAATGAAGTAGTGTCGCTCAGATGGATCCTGACAAATTCTGATCCACAGATACCTGACCTTTGCAGCAGGATAGTGGATCTTCTGGATACTTCCACTATCTGCCTGTGGATCCAGAAGTTGGATCCTAACCAGGATCCATCACTCTCTGGTCCTGGATCCTAACTATCTGCCCTAGGATCCATGGTAGTACTGCTCAGATGGATCCGGACAAATCCAGATCCACAGATACCTGCCTTTTGCGGCAGGATAGTGGATCTGCCAGATACTTCCACTATCTGCCTGTGGATCCAGCCATTGGATACTAACCAGGATACATCACTATCTGGCCCTGGATCCTAACTATCTGTCCTAGGATCCATGGATCCTAACTAGGATACCTGGATCCTAACCAGGATCCATCACTATCTGGTCCTGGATCCTAACTATCCGACCTAGGATCCCTGGATCCTAACCAGAATACCTGGATCCTAACCAGGATCCATCACTATCTGTCCCTGGATCCTAACTATCTGCCCTAGGATCTATGGATCCTGACCAGATTCCTGGATCCTAACTAGGATCTATCACTATCTGACCCTGGATCCTACATCTGTCTTTGGCAGGATATCTGGTAGCATCCAAGTCAGGATACCAGCACTATCTGACAGATAGTGGTAGGCTCCACAAAAGCACTATCCAAGCAACACTAAAATGAAGTCAAATCCAAGGGGAGGGAGGTCACCAGTGAGTACAACAAGGATCAGTCCTGGGTCCAGTCCTGTTCAATATGTTCATCAATGACTTAGGAGAAGGAATTCAGGGCAAAATATATATATTTGCAGATGATTCTAAGCTCTGTGGTAGGGTATAAAGTAAGGAGGGGATTAAGGAGATGCAGAGTGTAAGGTGATGCAAGTAGGGAAAATAACTCTAGGACACAGTACTGGATGGGAGGGGTTAAGGTGGCCACTATGTCTGAGGAAAGAGTTCTAGGAGCCATCATAAGTGACTCCCTTAAACAGTTTAACCAATGTGGCAAGGCCTACAATAAGGCAAACAGAATGCTGGGTTGCATCAGAAGGGATATGGACAGCAGAAGGAAGGAGGTATAACTACCTCTCTATAGATCACTAGTGAGGCCGCACCTGGAGTACTGTTCCCAGCTCTGGAGTCCACACCTGAGGAAAGATAAGAACAAGTTTGAGATGGAGCAACACAGAGTAACCAAAATGATTCAGGGTCAGCTGGGCAGATCTTTTGAGAATTGGCTAAGGCACTGAACATGTACTCGCTGGAGGCCAGATGGGAGATGGGAGATATGATAGAGACATTCAAGTTCCTGAAAGGAATGAACAAGGTGAACTGCAAGGAACTATTCAGCAGGAATAAGAGCTATAGAACATGTGGAAATGAGCGGAAACTGGTGGGAAAAGGGGATATTTAGGAGGGAATGAGAAAGGTTTAATTTACAGAGAGATCAGTTGAGCTGTGGAACAGTCTGCCAGTCAGGTGGGCACCAAAACTAGTAATGATTTCAAGCATGGCTTGGACAGATGTAAGGGCTTTGTAGCTACTAAGGGCAGGAGCAGTAAAACGGGGAGCATGAAGGTATATAGTGTGGGCTATAATCCTGCATAGATAAAAGGTCTTGGGGTATGATAGGGTGTTACTGGCAGACTGAATGGACCAATGGTCTTTTTTTGCCCTCGTTCTCTATGTTTCTATGTGTCCACTGTACTTTATGGTATCTAGGGTTGGACAGCTGAGAGATGTTGGCTGGAGCAGAAGATGGTAACTGGGTAAGGATGTTGTATTTATGGTGGCAGGGATGGAAGGTAGATGAGAAGCAGGGAAGAGACTGACACAGGGAAGTGATGGGCTGTAGGTTACTAAGGGTTAAATCAGCTAGGGCTTGGAAAAGAGACAGAAGGATTACCTGTTAGAGAATATTTGAAATTAGCATAGACTGAGTAGTAAGACTTGAAATGAAAGCATATTGATAAGGGCATTGAACAATAGCAGGGAAAATAAATATTGTGTTCATTTTAATTACACAACAGCATAACATAGTTCTATAGTGGTGTAAAAGATTTAGGGTCAGTCTTGTTCACCCCTCTTGGTGCATGGCAGTAACCATATACTATTTTGGATACCAACACATATCCAAGTTTAACTGCCAGAATGTTACATCAACACATGTTGTGTAATCCTCAGTGCTTTTCTCTTTCATGGGACCTGTCTTGTCCTGCTTTGAAAACTTTACCTGTGCAGGCTTTCACTCTTTTACCCGATAGATAATTCCACGTGCTGAACAACCTTAGTGTGTAACCATGCTTCCTGATGTTTCTTCTTATTCGGCCCCCTCCTGCTTTGACATGAGTACATGCCCTTGATCTTTGCTTTCACTCACTAGCTTGACATAGTTCTGTACAGTAAGCTTCAACCTATGTATCTCTTCTAGTATTTGAAGCACCATGATTATTTCTAATTCAACCTTCTTTTCTCTAGGTGGAGAAACCACTACTAAACCTTTAACAGGCAGCGTTACAGCAGGTAAGATTGTAATTTATTTTACAAAAATGTCAGAACTAGTATATTGTTCTTGTTATTGTACTGATTTTGCATCACTTAACAAATCACAGTGACATGCTGATTGTTGTTGGAGATCAGACAACAGAAGGGAGATATGAGATGGACTTGCAAGTTCCTGAAAGGAAAGAACAAGATGAACTGCAAGAAACTACGGTATTCAGCAGGATTAATGGAGCAATAACACAGGGACACACAAGTGGAAACTTGTTGGAAAGTGGTGGCCTCAGGAGGGAATGAGAACATTTTCATTTACAGAGAGAGTAGCTGAGCCATGGAACAGTCTGTCAGTTGATGAGGTGGGAGACAAAACAAGTAATGGTTTCAAGCATGGCTTGGACAGAAGTCAGGGCTTACTAGTTACTGAGGGTGGGAGCTTTAAAATTGGGAGGCTGAATGTACTGTATATAGTGTGGGCTAAATCCCTGTTTATACAAAAGGTTTTGGGGTATGATAGGGTGTTACTGGTAGACTCAATGGAAGCAATGGTCTTTTTCTGTTATAATTGTCTGATGTTTCTATGTGTCAGCTGCTTTTTATGGAATTCGTGGTTGCACGAGGGAGTGATATTGGCTGGAGTGGAAGATGGTAACTGGGTAAGGTTTGGGGGTTTATGGTGGAGGACTGAAGGGATACTGGAAGCAGGGAAGAGACAAACACAGGAAAGTATTGGGCTGTAGGTTACTAAGGGTTAGAACAACTGGAGCTTGGCAAAGAGTCGAAAGTATTAGGTCTGGCAGCATATCTGAAATTAGCAGAGATTGGGTAATAAGAGTCGAAATGAAAGTGCATTGATAAGAACATTGGACAATAGCAGGGTCTTTATCTCTGTGCCCCACAAAAGGTTGATTACACAGTTAGCGGATCTTAGGGTTGGGGAGAAGATGACAGGATGGGTGGAAAACCCAGAGGGTGGTTACAGGAAGAGAGTTATCTGGCACTAGAGAAGTCACTATTGGAGTCCTGCTAGGGTTCAGTGATGGGGCCAGTGTTGTTCAATGTCTTCATCAGTGACATTAGGGATGGTATTAAGGGCAAAATGTGCCTATTCACAGATGACACCAAGCTCTGTGGAAGTGTGGGCACAGCTGAAGGGATACAGGACGTACAGGATGATCTAGAAATGCTGGGGAGGTGATTTGGGATGTGACAGCTTGGCTTCAATGTCAGGAAATGTGAAGTTATGTACACTGAAGCCAGGAAACCCAGGACAGAGTACTACCTGGGTGGAGTCCAGGTATCTGCATCAGAGGAGGAGAAGGACCTGGAAGTGAAATTAACATACGAAATTTACCAGCAGATAAAGGTCTAGTGGTCTATCAAGTCTGCTCGAATGTGCAGCTAGCACCCCTTATTCTACAGCTGCCCCTCCCTTGACCCTCCCCCTTGCCCTCTCCCAGCCCCTTTTGAAGCAGTCCACTGTTCTACATGATACCACTTTCACCAGTAATGCATGCCACCCAGCTACCACCCTCTCCGTAAAAAAGTGTCTCCTCATCTCCCTCCTGAACCTTCCTCCCTCCAATCTCATATCATGGCCCCGGGTGTCCCTCCCCTCCCATCTCTTACTTTGAACAGCCCCTCCATACCTGTCTTGTTTATTCCATTCATGTACTTGAAGGTTTCAATCATATCACCCCTGTCCCTCCTCTCCTCCAGCGAGTACTTGTTCAGCTACCTCAGCCTCTTCTCATATGTTAATTCCCCCAGCCCCTTGATCATCTTTGTGGCCCTGTGCTGTACCTCCTCCAGTAACTTAATGTCCCTCTTCAGATATGGGCACCAGTACTGCATGCAGTACTCCAGGTGCAGTCTAACTAATGATCTATACAGTGGCAGATTCACCTCCCCACTCCTCAACGATATACTCCTTGCAATGCAACCCAGCATTTTGTTGGCATTTGCAGCTACCTTCCTACATTGTGCCAGGTTGTTCATTGACCCCATAATGAGCACCCCCAGATCCTTCTCCTCCTCTGTCTCAGCTAGCTGCACTCCCACCAGCTGGTAACTCCTTCTTGGGTTTTTCACCCCAAAATGCAGCATCTTACACTTTTTGGTGTTGAACCCCAGTTGCCAGGTATCCAACAAGGTTTCCAGTTTTGCCAGATCATCCTGCAACCCCTGACATCCTCCTAGGTCATCTACCACTGCTCCATCTTGGTTTTGATAGCAAACAGACTGGTCTTGCTCTTGATGCCCAATGATATGTCTGCAATGAATATCCCAAACAACACTGGTCCCAACACCGAGCCCTGTGGAACACCACTTGTCACTACCCTTGAGGATGAGAGCTCTACACTCACCACCACCACCCTCTGTTGCCTTCCCTGAAGCCAGTTCCCTACCCATCTCACCAGCTTTGCACCTATCCCTGTGCCTTCTAACTTACTTCCCAGCCTCCCATGTGGCACCAAGTCGAATGCCTTACTGAAGTCCAGGTACAGAACATCCACTGCATGTCCCCAGTCCAATTGCCTAGTAACCAAGTTATAGAACTCTACCAGGTTGGTTTGGCAGGATCTGCCACTTCCGAAGCCATGCTGTCTACTGTCTTGTAGCCCCTTGGCCTCCAGGAGGGCTACCAGCCTCTCCTTCAGGATAGTCTCCATCAGTTTACCCATGCTGGATATGAGGCTCACCAGTCTGTAGTTCTCCAGTTCATCCTTGGGGATGCTTTTGTGGAGGGGCAGCACATGATCCATCCTCCAATCCTGATTTACATACCCTGAGTGTAATGAGGCATTAACTAGGTCTGCCAAAGGTCCCACGAGGACCTCTGCCAGCTCCTTCAGTACCCTGGGGTGGATGCCATCTGGGTCTGGTGTCTTGTCCACCCTCAGTGCCCTCAAACCCTCCAGAACTTTGACCTTTGTGATTTCCCCATCTGTCACCCCTTCACTCTCTGTTTCTGCCCTCCCTCCCCCCTTGGGTATCACCCTCTTCTCCTTAGTAAATACCAAGCAGAAGTAATCATTTAGCGCTTCTGCCTTATCACCCCCTGCTTCCACCCCCCCTTCCTAATCCTTACTATATGGTCTTTACAGCTCCTTTTGTCACTGATGTACCTGAAGAAGTCCTTCTTCCACTTTCTTAATGCTCTGCACCAGCTTGAGCTCCCTAGATGCCTTGGCTGCTCTTACTGCCTTGTCACATCCTTCAATTTCTTCAGGTACTCCTCCCTGTCTTCCTCCCCTCCCTGTTTTTTTTTGTACCTCCTAAAAGCAGCTCTTTTCCTCCTTACCTTTTCCATGACCTCTTTGCTCACCCAGCTAGGTTTCTTTGCCCTAGCCTTCTTGCTCTGGGCCTTGCTGCAGGTTCTGGTTGCCTCCACTTTTCCTAGCTTAATGAACTCCCATCTCTGGTTAGTGCATATACTAGGTTGAATTCTAGCCAGGTACCCTCTTACCACCTCCCCCATCCTCCCAAAGTCAGCCCTCCTGATGTCCAGCACCCTTGTGCCGGATTCCACTCCTTCCTTACCCATATCCATTGTGAACCATACTGAGTGGTGGTCACTCCCCACCTGTGGTTCTTCCACCCTCAGTTCCCTCACAAACACCCCATTTGCCAGCACGAGGGCAAGCACATTCCCTAACCTGGTTGGTTCGCTGACCATTTGCATCAGGAAGTTGTCCTGGATCACTAGTGACCTGAAGCACTCTTTACAGTGCAAAAAAGCAGCAGCAAGGGCAAACAAGATGTTGGGATGCATAGCTGGGGTATCAATAGTAGTAGAGAGGAGGTTATATTGCCCTTGTACAGGTCACTGGTGAGGCCACATCTAGAGTATGGCATTCAGTACTGGTGCACACATTTCAAAAAGTACATTACCCTGCTGGAGAAGGTCCAGAAGAGGGCTACAAAGATGATAGTCAGTCAGCAGGGTAAGGTAGACAAGGAGAGGTTGAGGGCACTGAACACGTAGTCCCAGGAGGACAGAAGAGAGAGAGAGTGGGGACATGATTGAGACCTTCAAGTGCTTGAAAAGGATACATAATGTGGATAAGGAGGGACTCTTTAAGCTAAGTGGCAACCATAACATGAGGAGGCACAGTCATAAGCTGGAGGGGGGAGGTTTAGGAGGGAGGTCAGGAAACACGTCTTCACAGAGAGGGTGGTGGACACTTGGAAAGTTCTGCCAGAAGAGGTGGTCTTGATGAAGATGGTGGACAGCTTCAAGAGAGGCCGAGATAAGCATAGGAGGAGGTAAGGATTATGGGTAGGGATGATGGAAAGGATGGGAGGACTGGAGGGGACAGGGTCAGTAGCTCAAGCTGTGGGCAATATGAGGGGACAAAATAGACGAAATGATCTTCTTCTGCTGGCTTCTTTGTATGTTTATATATTCTTATGTATAACAGTACTGCAGTGGCATAGAGGACTTAGGGTCAATCTTGCTGCCCCTCCTGGTGCAATGGCACTAACCATATACTAATATGGGTACTAATAAATGGGGACAGAATTACAGATGTCAGGGTGGGTGAACACCTGGGTCCAGTGACCATCACATAGTGTGGTTCAATATGAGTACTACAATAGGGTCAAGCGACACAAAAGCGAGAGTCCTGGACTTGAGGAGGGCAGACTTAACTGGGATGGGGGTATGTCTCAGGAAAGCATTAGAACAAGGGGAAAATTTGGGGGAGGAACAATGGGCCCATCTGAAAGGAATCATATTGGAAGTGACAAATCTCTGTGTTTGGCTTATAAACAAAGCAAGAGAAAAAGAAAACCACTACGGTTCTCAAGGGACGTGGCCGGGAAAGTAAGGGCAAAGAAGTTGGCCTTCAGGAAATATAAGAAAACACAGAAATAGGAGGACAGGGCATTGTACCTAGAAAAGCAAAGGGAGGCTGGAAAAGAGGTCAGGAGAGCAAAGGTGGAGACAGAGGAAAAATAGCAAAAGAAGTTAAACAAGCATTTGTCAATGCTGAAAGTTCGCCATTGGTATTGCTATTGTACTGGGTGGGATCCTTCAGAACAAAACATGCCTCTGTTGTGCAGTGCTGCCAATCTCAACAGATATCCTGGATTTCTATACCAAAATGGTGTGGTGATGGTGGCATGCTGCAGGCTGAGAACCACATTCCAACATGGTAATCTAAGATGGCAGCAGTGGATCCCCTGAGTAATCCAGAATGGAAGTGTCTGGTATGGCAGGGAAAATATTTAGATATGTGACAGCACTGCAAGCCACACTACCTCAAAAACATAAAAGAGGAAATCTGCCTGCATTTGTTTTTTTGCAGTTTTTTGGCCAATTGGCTTCTGTGACTTGACAAATTTACCAGTCCCAATTTGTTTTTCTTCATTTTACAAGTAGTTTAAAAAAAAAAACATCAATAGCAGCCACCTGAGGAAAGGTGTGTGGGAACAGGGAACGTTAAAGGGAAACATCCATGTGTAAATTTATTTATTTATTTTATTGAAATGTTTCACCAGGAAGGCATGCTGAGCAACAAGTTACTCATTTACCGGTGTGACCTGGGGGTTAGGGGAACACGAGGATAGTTTACTGAGATTTGGTACACAATATAAATTTACAATACATTACATTCAAATAATTTGAGCAGACTGTACAGGAGTAATGAAATAGTAGGATGCTAACAGTTTTGAACTAGACAGATACTATGCAAACATTTTTGGACTAGATAGATACAACAACACAAAATAACATTTAGGCATACACTAAATGACACATGACTGTGTAGCTAGAAAATGGCTGAATAGAATTGTTGTAGTTTGATCTTGGGAAGTTAGTGAGGAGTAAACACAGACAGAACAGGTTGGCTAAGGTATAACAGATGTGCAGGTTAACTACAAGTGCATTAGAGATTAGGGGTCAGCCATAGTTAGGGTTACTTAAGGGGGAGAAGGGAAGGTGAGAGAGAGGTAGGTATGTCGGTAGGCTGAGAAGCGGGGTGGTGGTGGAAGGAGATGGAACAAGGAGGTGAAGGAAGAGGTAGGAGGAGGAGAAAGGTCTGCTGGGGCCTGACCCCTCCAGTATGCTGAGGACCCTGCCTGCACAAGGCAGGGGTCAAGCATGACAGGAAGGGAGCAGGTTTTGGCAGCAAGAGGTAGAGTACAATAGGAGGAAAGCAGGTTGTAGGCAGCAAGAGGGAATAGGCTTCAGAAGGACAGAAGAGAGGGTGAAGGTGAGAGAGATGAGAGGCTGGGGTCCCTGTCCTTCAGGATGTGGAGAAGTGGAGGGAAGAGTTGGGTTAAAGGTGTAAGGATAGGGTAGGGACTGGCCCTTGGTACAACTTTAGATGACAGAGAAATCACAGTAAGAGAACAATGGAAGGTCTGAAGGGAAGGAACTGGAGGAAGGGAAGGACTGCTGACTTTTATGTGGGTGGGGGGTGGAGATGCAGCAGGGGCATTGCATGGGTACTGAGAGGGGTTGGGTTTGTCGGGCTTATAGGGGAGGAGTTAAGGAGGGTTGTAGCAGGAATAGCTAGGTGCAAGGAAGTTTTTAAGGGCAGAACTGATGGAGTAGTAGGACGATGAGTGACAAATTTGAGGGGAGAGGGAATTCCACATTTTTGGGAGGTGGTGGGAGTAACCGGATTGGCCGATGAGGGTGGCTCTGTGAGGGACCACCAGAGTACAGGAGTCAGATGATCAAAGGGAGTGAGAGGGAGTGGGGGGTGTCATAAATGAGGGGAGAGGTAGGAAGGGAGTTCACCCAGCCAGTGCTTGGAGGTGAATTTAGTGCAGTGAGAAAGTCATCTATTTGTTAGAGGGGGAAGGATAGGGCACAATAGAGATCACAGTGGTGGGTGCGAGAGGGAGCATCAACAGCAAAACAGCAGAAAGAATTAAAGCAGGTATCCAATCTAGCCAAGAAGGACTTGAGAGAAGCACTGTAGACTACATCACAGTAGCCAAAGATGTGCACGATCATCTTCTGAACACAGTTCACACCTAACCATAGAGGGGATACAAATACGGTTCCTGAATAGGACACCAAGCTTGGGGTGCAATTTTGTTTGGATGGCATCAACAAGTCTGGAGAAGTTTAGGTGTTGATCCAGTCAAACTCCTAGGTACCTGAAGGAAGATGAGTCCTCAAGTAAAGTCCCATCAAGGGCGTGGAAAGCGGGCAGGAAGGGAAACCTAGAGAGTCTCTGCTTTGTGCCAAAGGGCATGGAGACAGTCTTCTTGCCGTTCAGAAAAAGTTGATGGTTAGCAAACCAGAGCTGAACCTTGTCAAAGTCTTGTTGCAAGTTGGATGTAACCTCTGCTGGGAAAGAGCTATAAATGCTACACACCTCATTGCAGGGTAGGCCCCTATTAGCATTTTTGCTACAAGAGACAATGTTTTACATACAGCCTTTTAAGATGTTTATATGTTATCTGGTTGATCGTGGTGTCCCTCCAGCTGGCATTTTATACCCAACACCTCTTGTGGTACAACCTTCATGCTCCCATGGCTGACACCAGATCCAGGGAGAAGTCACAGGAGTGTGTATCGTTAGGCCTTATAGATGGAGCTATTAATGGCACTGGTTTGTGGTCTGCTCTTGCCGGTGCTATACCAAGACCAAGCATAAAGACTGTCAGTTGACTGCCTGCCTATACTTGGTCTTGGTACATCACATGAACTGGGAGATTATAAACCAGAACTACTTCATGAGAAAGGAAAGTAACACTCCACAAATCTTTTTTAATATTGTTATTTATTTTCCTATGTAGAGCACTAGCCTAGATTAGAATAATAGAAAAGAACTTGTGACATAAAAATAAATAATAACACAAACAAAACAAATTACACACCTTTGGATGCATCCCTCCTACAGCTTGTTATTACAGCTGTGGGCGGAGCCTACAGCCATTTTGGGATCAATCGTAGCTTACAAAAATGGCCGATCGTGGAACCTTCCATTGGACATTTGGAAATATCCTTCCGAAAGTCCAATGGAGCTTGAAACACTCTGCCACGATCGGCCACTACGGAATAACAGCCACACTATTTTGGCTGTTACCTCCACATTCTGGGGCAAGAACTATGCACACGAAACTTGCACGCATGTGTAGTTCTGCTGGCGCCGCCATGTTGCGAATGGCAAAATGCCATTCACTGCGACTACGCATGCGTGGGTACCGCACAGTCGTGACACCACCGCCAGCAATGACAGGAAAGAAAACCCTCCCAAAGCTGCTTTCCTCCCCGTGCCGACATCAGGGTCCCCAATCTCTGTGTTGGCATTATAAAGCCCCCCAAGTCATGTGGCACACTGGAAGCCCATCCCAGTGTGCCCAAATGTATTTATTTATTTGCCCAATGCCAACACCAGGATGCCCAATCCTGTGTCGGCATTCTGTGCCCCCCTAACTCATGTGACACACTGGGAGCCCACCCCAGTGTGCCCAAATGTTTGTTTTTTCTTCCCCCTTGCTGATATCGGGGTGCCCAATCCCTGTGTTGGCATCATGTACCCACCCCAACTCGTGTGGCACACTGGGAGCTCACCCCAGTGTGCCCAAATGTATGTTTTGTTTTTCCTCTAAATAAAGAAAACCTTCCCTCGATGTGTTTTTTTTTGACCTGTAAAAATGTAAATGGTCCTCCGTCATCACCCCAGTCCCCCTCCCCCATCCCCACCATCCCACTGAGCACCCACCTCACCCCATCCCTCCCTCTGTCAACACATACTTACCTCCAGAGGTCAGCTCTGTCATCTTATCTGGACCCGGACACATCTGCACTCTTCAAAGCTGAACTGCAAAATGAAGAATCAAAGGTAAGCGTGATACAAAAGGCATTCAATGGGTTTTCAACTTATGTTGATAAATAATATATTTTGGAATTTGGCCCCAAGCGTTCATGTGGGTTCTGGGACCCCACCTCATGGAGCAAAGGTCACTGTCATTTCGTTATTCTGTCCCAAAGGTGATTTTGTGGTCACTGCACAGAATCACCTTTCGGGACCAGTTAACAAAACAACAGTGCCACTGTTCAGAGAGGTGGGGTCTAAAAAGCCCATGTTGCAATTAATTGGGAAAAATTCCAGAAAATAACATATTCAGAGGTGTACGTTGCACACTTGTACACACTCCTAACTTCACCAATTTTTTATATTTTCACTCCAGATTTTCAAAATTGCCATTTTTTGCATGCCTCCTTTTTAACAGTATAGCTATCATTTTTCACATCCTGCCTGACTTTTTGCACCTGTGGTACAGAATGGCATGGTCACTCTGTGAAATCACCTTTCAGAACAAGTGAACAAAATGACACTGGCACTCTTTATGAGGAGGGGTCCCAAAAAGGCCATGTTGAAAATTTGGTGCAACACCTCCCAAAAAATGGCCAAGTTACACCCAGGTGTTCAATAATTTCTATGCAAATGTGCAACTTTGGTAATTTGTCAGCTCATCACAGCCATACCAGCTTTGGCTAGACTTTGTTTTGCTATTGGTATGTCTATATGCTAACTTTACTTGCTTATTTTGGCTACAATATAAAACAAACTTTTATTCCACTTAGCTATCTTCATTTAATAAAAAAATCAAGTCAGCATTTTAGAACTGTTCTCATTCAACCAGTTTAGCAGAAAGACTCCAATTAAGACCAGACTGGCCAAAATGGCTGACTGGTTTACCTCATACAAGAAGCTTCTCTGCCATGGTGGCTCTCTCTGAGGTCCCTGGTTATGTGGTCTTCTGCTTAATGGGAGAAATAGGAGATGTAGCCAGACCTAGGTCTTATTTTTAATTTTTTTTTTGTTTTAGTCTTTGGTAACCAGGTAAGGCCTACTAGGCACAGGTGCCTGTTTTCAGGGGCGACCTGGGAGCACTGGGTGGTTAGGTGACTTGCTCAGAGTCACACTGTATGCAAGTGGAGGCTGTGGGAATCAAACCCAGGTTTTGTCTGCTGGATGTACTAAGCTTGTTTACAGCTCATTACTCTACCCTCTAGGCTATACTGCCAGTCTTGAAACCTGTTTGCTGGTTGCAAAATCGCCAGAAACTGCTTTGGAAGTGAGATGGGGGCTAAACAACCGTCTTCATAAGAGATGAAAGAGTCACCAACAGAGTACAAAATAATATTTAACCAAAAATGAGAATGTCTGCACCATGCACTGTCAGCTCTTGTTAGCAATCAGAAGGTCAAGTGGCAGTACAAAACAGTTTTTGTTTGTTTGTTTTTTAAGATGTTGTTGTTAATAATAAGTAAGTTTAAGCCAAATTCCCAGCCCAGCCAACCGCAAAACAAAAAATCAAAAAAATTCACAGTAGTAAACGTTTTTATACTAGGAGAGGTCTCCGTCCAATATAGGCTCAAATACTTTGCAGAACTCTGACATATGCGATCCACTCACCAAAGTAGTTGTAATAATTTTACTAACATACTAAAATGCCAGCAGAATAGGCCTAACGGTCTTTCATGTCTGCTTGTTTGGTCAGTCCCCAACCTGGGTGCTGACCTTGCTGTCCCCCTCGCCTTCTCTGGCTTCTCCCTTCCCAGTTCCGGATATTCTTGCTGCATTGGATTTTGCTTCCAGAACCCTTCCCCTGTACCTGTCCACCCCTCTTGAACCCTCCACTGTCTCTGCCTCCACCAGCCCCTAGGCAGTGCATTCCATGGCTCCACCACCCTCTCAGTGAAGTAGCACCTCCTCCTTTCTCCCTGAATCTTCCCCTCCAGCTTCCACCCATGCCCTCTAGTGGCCCCTTCCTCCTTCCTTGAAGCACCTGACTGTTCCTCCCTATTTACCCTCTTCATGTACCTAAGACCCTATCATGTCCCCCGGTCCCTTCTCTCTTCCAATGTGTACATATTTAGCTCTTCGAGCCTCTCCTCATAGGTTCTGTCCCCCAAGCCCCAAATCATTTTGGTTGCCCTCCTCTGGACCCTCTCCAGGAGGTTAATGTCCCTTTAAGTGTGGCCTCCAAAACTGCACGCAGTACTCAAGGTGCGGCCTCACCAAGCAGTTATACAGAAGGAGTATCACTTTCCTCCTTCTGGAGGTGATCCCCCTAGCGATGCATCCCAGCATCCTGTTGGCCTTGGCTGCTGCCCTCCTACAAGTCTCAGAGTTGTTCATCTTGACATCCACCACCACCCCAGGTCCCTCTCAGCCATCGAGACTTGTAGCATTTCCCCAGGGTGTACACTTGGCCTGGGTTTCTGGCTCCGGTGAGTACCTTGCATTTCCCTGCATTGAACCTCAGCTTCCACTTTCTAGACCATCTTCCAGAGCCTCCAGGTCCCCTGTAGGCCACTCTCCCTCCTCCCCATCCACCACCGCCCCAGTTTCGGTCATCTGCAAAGACTCATCTCACTCCTGATTCCTGTCCTTATGTCAGATCGTAGGCGTTGAACAGAAGGGGCCCAAGGACTGATCCCTGTGGGACCCCACTAATGACCCTCCTTGGGGATGAGACTATCCCACCAACTACGACCCTCTGGGTCCGGTCCTGGAGCCAATTGCCTATCCATCTGATCATCTGGTTCCCCACCCCCATTTCTCCCAGATTATCCAACAGGCCCACGTGAGGAACAGAGTCAAATGCCTTGCTGAAGTCTAGAAAGAGGACATCCACTGGTCTACCCAGGTCCAAGGCACTTGTCACCCAGTCATAGAACTCCACCAGGTTTGTCTGACACGATTTCCCCGGGATGAATCCATGCTGTCTATCGTCCAGGCACCCTGACTTATCCAGGTCCCCCCCAGCCTCTCCTTGACAATGCCCTCCATCACCTTGCCCACCACTGAGGTCAGGCTGACAGGCCTGTAGTTCCCTGCCGCCTCCCTTGATCCCCCCCTTGTGGATAGGCACTATATGCGAAATAAATTTTATTTTATTTAATTTATGACATCCAGACATAAATATTCCTATGTTTTGGGTATTCACCCTTCATCAGGGAGTCTGGTCTTTATAATACATAAATATTTCAACATATTTTTCATTGCTATGTCTTTGTTGTCTTTAAACCATATTCATACTAACTAAAAAGCCACTTTTATTCACTTTTATCTTAATGTTTTTTTCCAACCGTTGTTTATCATTTTTCAAAATCTTTTATCTAAAAACATGTTAATAAACATCTTTTACTTTCCTGTGTCTTGTGATTTACAATTCATTCGTTATTCTCCATCATCTAAATTTTTATCTGTTAAGTATAGGAGATATGTCACCTGTGAATGACACTGCAGTTTTTCCGTATCCCTCTTCAACTTTCACTTGCTTTAACACTTTTCTGTGAACAATACTAGAAAGTTTTAAAACCAGTTCTTATTTTTAACCAGTTTTTAAAGTGTATGTAACAAACTGCTAAAGATCTCAGGCCTTTACCTTTCACAGTTGGTAACTCAGCCCAGCAGACATAACTACAAAACAGGCACAAGTAGGCTAATTGACTGGATCCTCAATACCTGACCAGAACACATCACCAAGGTCTCAGTCCTACCTGACACCCTTAGTGATCACTCCCCAGTTATGTGTACATGGTCGAATAAGTTCTCCAGAAGTGCTCCCCAGATCATAAGAAATAGATCACTGAGCACTGGTCAGCTGAATGCCTTTAGTCAGTATCTCAAACTGGTAGACAGGTCACTATTGGACAGGGCACAGGATGGCAACAAAGCCCTTAACTACTTCATCACAACTTTTAACAAGGCATGTGACATATTTGCCCCCTACAAAACTAAAACTGTAAGAGGGGTAACCAACCCTTGGCTCTCTAGTCCTCTCATTGAGCTCATGCGCCATAGGGACAACATGTGGCACAAGGCCAAAATGATGGGTAGGCATCCTGACATCATTGCCTACAAAACAGCCAGGAACAAATGTACCAAGCTCATTCGACTGGTTAAGGCCTCCTATTACAAAGACCTCCTGAAGAAGAGCTGGGGCCATGGAAGAGAGTTTTGGGACTCTGTAAAGTCACTTACTGGAAAAGCCTCCAGAGCTCCTCCTGAATTAATTATCACTAAAACAGAGACACTCCAGGAGGCTTGTGACATTGCAAATGCTTTTAACCAGGCTTTCACTGATCTTAGTATGGTACTACTCAGGGACTATCTATCCCCCTCTTCTCCAAATCTGCCCTCAAAAATAACATCACACTCCCCACCAATCAGAAGCATTCCCCCTTTCTACTTAAGGCAGCTCCATAATCATGAAACCTTAAAATATATTAAACGGGCACTAGGGAAGACACGGATGGGTAGTGACCTCATTGATATGAAGTTGATAGCTCTACTACTAAGTGAGGTAGCTGAACCTCTCACTAAAGTGTTCAATGCCTCTCTAAGGTCAGGTGTCTTCCCAGACAAATGGAAGGAGGCATTGGTTACCCCAGTCTTCAAAAACTGGGGATACTACCAACCTGTCCAATTACAGGCCCATCTCTATCCTCCCCCCACTATCTAAAGTCCTCGAATGCATGGTATTGGACCAGCTCACAGAATACCGATCCAAGCACAACCTACTCTGTGCCCAGCAACATGGGTTCAGGAGAGATCACTCCACCCTCTCCACCCTGGTTGATTTCACCTCCCAAATATACAATGCCTTTGATGAAGGATTGGCAGTAGGGTCTATCTTTATAGGCCTTACAAAGGCATTCGACACTGTCAACCATCAACTCCTCCAAAACCTCCTCTCAATAGGCCTGTCCAGGGACACGGTGGCATGGCTCAGCAGCTACCTGTCTTACAGGACTCAACAAGTCAAAATCAAAGGTTATCTCTCAGAGCCAAGGGGATCGAGCTTGTGTGTCCCCCAAGGGTCAATACTAGGGCCACTCCTCTTCAGTCTCTTTATTAACCCCTTACCCTCAGAATGCCCAGCACACATTGTGCTTTATGCTGATGATGCGGTTATCTCTGTTAAAGGAAAAAATCTGGCCATGATTTCCACTGAACTGCAATACAGTCTCCACTGAATTGAAAAATGGTTTTCCAGTAACAAACGTTTGCTCAACTATAAAAAAATTAAGAGCATGCTCTTCTCCATTCAACACAACAGGAAGAAGTTTGGGCATCTACAGGTTCAGAGTCTCAAAGGTGACACACTGGAACAAGTTAGCATCTTCAAATATCTCGGGGTTCATTTAGATGACACCCTAACATTTGGTACTCATATTGACCATGTTGTTAAGACTGCTGATGCAAAGCTTGGTGTCCTCTATCACCACCGGCATTCTATGACCCTAAAACTGGTCACAAGTTGCTTGGTCTTTTTCACCATATACTACGGCCTTGTTTTCTATGGTGCTGGCACTGCCCTCAAAAGGGTAAAAACCCTACTTAACAAAGCGTGTCGCCTGGTTCTGGGGGTGGATCACTGGACACATTCTTGTGCCCTCTATCAAGAGACAGGATGTCTCCCTCTTCACCACAGGATTATATACCAAACATGCCTACTTGCTAAGAATTCTTTGCTGGGGGTTTACCCCAAGATCAACCTCCTGCCTATTCTAAACTGCCAAACCTACTATTAGGACCTGGAATGTGGTTTGGGGGGGGGGGTTTGTGGTGCCATTTAAGTGAACAGCACAAGCCCAGAGATCCCTCTCCTTCCGTGGTCCCAAGTGGCTCAATGAACTCCCCAAGGACCTGATCGAGTGTAGTAAGGTTAGCTAATTCAAATCGGGCCTCTGAGCCCACTTAGCCCAAGAGAATGTCTGTAAATGTTTCCATAAATCCTAACAATATCTAGTCCTTGCCAAAGCAGAGATCCTTGGGCTCCTTTCATACCACCCCTTTGACAGTAGTGTAAACTGTTAAAATGACCCCCCTCACCCAGTCACTGTTGCCCCCACCTTGCATCTCTCCCACCTCCCCTTAATCTCCCCAATCTACCCCTCCTTCTTCCTATCAGCTCCCTCTGCCACCCCTCCCCCAACTCCTGTTTCACCCCTGGTATTCCCTTCCTCCTCCTCCTCTGCCTACTCCTCTTCCGTTCTGTTCAGCCCTCACCACTATTCTCCTCCCCACCACACTCCTTCCCCTATGCCAGGCGCTGACAAAGTTTTCTCTGGCTGCTTCACTAATTCAAGTAAGTTTTGGATTCTACTCCTCTTGCTGTACTCTGCACTTACCCTGGCATAGCTTTACACTACAATCTGCATCTGAAATGCAAAGAACTCTCTCTATTTCGTACTGAACTCAAATCTTGTTATGTTGTGTCCTGGGCTACCAGGTTCACTAAGTTCCTTTGCAACCAATGTACTCATGTGGACCCTTTTGTAACTTACTATTGAATCTGTGTAACTTTATGTAACCTATGTGTTGTTTGATTGCCCTACGTATCTATATGACCTGGAAGCTTTGTAAACAAGTCCCTGACTCAAAGGTATTAATCCCAATCTGAAATAAATAAATAAATAAATAAAAGATGTTCACCTTTTATACTTCGTGAGCTTTCTTCCTAACCTTTTAGTTGTGGTCACTTCGCCTGTGTGAAAGATATCATTTTTTGTTTTTAAAACCTTCATTCTCTATTATAGCACTGAGCGTTTGCAATATTTCCCTCATATAAACATAACATTACCTGCTCATGTTGCAGTGTCACCTCCTTGGCATCTCAAAGATCAATGAGAACACCGCGGGTGCCTCAAAGCAGCTCCTCATATAGTGGAGTTCGGTCCTGGAATCTGGCACTGTTGATTCCACAGGTAATATTATGTTTATATGAGGGACATATTACAAACGTTGAGTGCTGTGATAGAGAATGAAGGTTTTAAAACCAAAAATCATATGTTTCACACAGGTGAAGTGACTGTCTGCTTGTTGAATTGTGTTGACCCGCTAAGCCCACTGGGCCTAGAAGTCCCTTTTTCAGGGGCGACCGGGGGGATACAGATAGTAAGCAACTGAAATTGAACCAGATTAAGTTGTTGGTGGTATTTTTAGTGAATGAGGGAAATTTGGCCAGGACACCGGGAAAATTGCCCTACTCTTGTCGGTAGGGGTGCTGCTGTCATGGAAGCTGGTGTTATGGAGACTCATTCTGCTGGTGTACCTGAGGGAGAGCAGGTCTCCCCTCCCTCAGGTCCAGCTCTGGAGACCACTTTTGTTATGGAACAGGATTTACAGAAAGAATCTAGTCCATTGGATTTGGGTAGTGT
This sequence comes from Neoceratodus forsteri, assembly GCA_016271365.2. Taxonomy (NCBI): domain Eukaryota; kingdom Metazoa; phylum Chordata; order Ceratodontiformes; family Ceratodontidae; genus Neoceratodus; species Neoceratodus forsteri. Next base: position 537,598,214 of record CM057458.1, read on the forward strand.
TACACAAACAGAACCGGCTGGGCTATTTGGCAATGATATGGCATGGTTAGATTCCATTATGAGACAAAACAGGAATTTACAGCTCAACAGTGAGGAAGCTGTTGCACAAAATACAGTACCTGGAGAAGCGCTTTCCTCACCACCTACAATCAGTTCAGTTCTGCTGCAGGATGCTGTTCTTATGATGCAGGCAGAGTTTTTTCACAATGCGGCTCACAAGCCTTCCCTGACAGAGTCAGTGAGTCAGCAGAGCGACGATCACTCATCACAGGGTGACGGTCTGACAGGGGATATACCCAAACCGTCAGTTTCCACTACTTCTGCAGCACCAAACTCTCCTGGATTTTGTTTTGACACTATTTCAGAAACTGTGAGTATGCCTCTTACTTCTTCCCAATCTGACGAACTCCCGATTGCTACTCTGGGTATGCGGCAAGGCAGAGGAGCGGAATCTCCCCCTCTTGCCGTTCACAGACGCTCGGCGTCTTCTTTGGAGTGAACATTACTGGGTGCAGAGTGGAAACGTGGGGACTCAGGTGTATGGGTTCCAGACCCAGCCCATAGCCCCATCCCTGGGCAACAGACCAAACTAGTGGCTGCCATTGAAGAATTAGAGACTGTGGCCTCTAAGTGTTTACCTACAAATGGTCACTTGCCTGCTGCATGTACACAGTCTCCTGTTTGCAATTTGGCTCAACCTGTATCTCTTTCCTCAGATTCTGAGGATCCAAACTGTGCCCCTAAGATGTGGGGTGACATTGTTGACCAGAATCCAATACCTGATAACACTTCATCTGCCTTTTTACAAAAATCTAAATCTGCATGGGAATCCGTTTGATGGAATTATCCCTTTTCTGGTCCCTTCCCACCGTTACAGCGGTGGAATGCTGTTAGATTGGAGTATAAGGGGGATCTAGAGATTGCCCCCGACCGTGTATATGTAGGACGCATGTTATTGAAAAGTTCAATGGGATTTTTTTTCCAATGAGACTCATGCTTTGATACATGTTTCAGGTTCTTTAACTTATGATGTAAGCTTTTCTACTCCTCAGGGCTTAGATCGCTTCTGGACTAAGCTTGATTCCCTCAAATATACTGAACTTTGGATGCCGTTTAAAGTGATTCTCTTAACAAAGCCATCTGTTAGACACATTGCAGTACTGTTTCGCAATGAATCAGTTTCGGTTCATGATATAATTTACTGGTTGGGCAAGAAATGTGATGTATTAGATTTTCAAACCCCAATTTTTGATGAGGAGTTTATATGGAATGGAGGGTGGCAGATTAAGGTTCATCTGCGGAATAATAGCCAGGGCCCAGTTCATTCACCTAACTATCCTTTTGGGGAACAAGAGGGGATACTGTTTCTATTCAGGGCAGCTCAGGGCATGCTTGAAGTGTGGAACCCTTACTCACCTAGGTATGGTCTGTGATAGATTGAGGTGCAACTTTTGTTTGGAGTATGGACATAATAATTTAGATTGACATGCAGAGTTAAAATTAAATTTATGTTTGGTCACGGGGCATATGTACAGATCCTGCTTTTGGGCTACCCATAATAGGACAGACAGAAGGAATCAGGATGTGATTATTCAGGAAGCCCAGAAGAAGGAAATGTCAAAGAGAAAAACTCAGCCCAAAACACCCTTCTACTGCACCTCCTGATAACAGACCCCCACCCCTGCCCCCGCCGCCTTCCCCACTTCCACCACCATCCCCACCACCACCCCCACCACCCAATAAAAGTCCTGCATTGGTGGAGGACGCTCCTGCTGTGGTAATGACTGATATTGCAGCACAAGAAACTGAAACTATTGTAGGTCAGTCTACCCGGGACCCGAGTGATCTACTGGTTGTTTCTATTCAGAACCCTCCTGAAATGCTCCCTGCCCCCCTGAGTGGTTAAAAGTGTAGGGAAAAAACATAGCTTAAAACAGTCTACACCGAGGCCTAAAGTGGCCAAAGCTACTAAAGCAGAGGAGGAGACTGCGGTGTTATCCAACAAATATGAGGTGTTATTGCTTCAGTCTCAAGACTCAGAACTAGGAGGTGATTCTGAGGCCTCGTCCTTGGCTCCTCCCTCCTCAGATATGGACTGTGAAACTCAGAGTATGTGAAGTGGCATACTATGCGATCAGAGGGTTAAGTCAAAAATTTGCAGGAGTACATGGCTTAGGAAACCTCCCTGAGTCTCTATTTTGTTAAATGTTGCTAAATTTTGTCCCTCAGCTGAGGATAGCTACCATAAATGTTAATAGTGTAAAAAACGCTAAAAGACGATTGGTAGCTTTTTCAGTTCTAAAGGATCTTGGTTGTGATATTTGTCTGTTACAGGATACTAGGCTGAACACTATTCCTTTAGTTAGATCAGCTCAACAGTTGTGGCATTGGGGTCCATCCTTTTTTCTTTTGACACGGATGTCTGTGAAGGGGTCGCCATATTGTTTAGGGGAGATAACTTCAGAGTGTCAAAGCTGGTAGAAATTGTTTTAGGCAGGGCACTTCTAGTAGATTTTCAGTATGGGGAGGTTGGCTGAAGAGTTATAAATGTGTACACTCCCTGAACAAAAAAGGGGAGAATTGAATTTCTTGGTTTAATTAAACCCTTTTTACTGACAACTAGGTTACTAATATCGGGTGGTGACTTTAATTGTGTGGTGGATGTTAATGATAGGGGTGGTAAGACTACTAAAATCTATTGTGATTCCAATTATCTACTAACTTTGCTATCCCAAAGTCAATTGCTAGACTCATATAGAAGGATTCATAAACATAATGGGAATACTTATTTTCGGGGTTCTCTGTCTACTAGGATAGACTTCATTTTTACCAAGTCTACTATAGGGGTGGAGAAAGTTCAGCTCAGTCCCTTAGAAACCTCTGACCATGTTATCTTGCAGGTTACTCTAAATACCCTGAATGGTCCTGTTTATGGGAAGGGGTACTGGAAACTTAACACCACTGTTTTAAGAGACGAAATTCTTCAGAAGCAGGTCATTGATTTCCTTAGATCATGCATGTCTATAGCAGGCCTGGAAGATAATATGAGCACATGGTGGAAAAAATCTAAATACAGTTTACAGAAGCTTTTTCAGAGGTTTTCTATTAATAAGCAACAAGATCAGTACAAACAATATTTGCAATTTTGAATGCAACTAAATAAAATATACTCTAGTATCAACCTTTACCATAGTCCTTTGACTGAACAGGCTCTGAATGTTAAGAAGGAGATGTTTACTTTGCAATATAATAGGGCTACAGCAATGTTACACGAACATAAAATTTGTTCTTCTGGAAAACAGAGTCTAGGAGATGCTTTTCAGACTTGTTTTCAGAGGTCTGAAACCTGAGCGATGCATTCAGTTTGATCTAGTACAGGTGTTCTAGTCCAAAATGGCCCTGGTATTATTGATACAGTAACTAAATATCTTACAGATATGTACTCTGCCTCCTCTTTTTGGCCGGAAGTATCTAGCACAGTATGTTCTCATATGAATATTCCTACTGTTCCTCCCTACTTATTAGACACCTTGCAAAGCCTATTACTGTAATGGAATTGAAGCAAGCTATTGGTAGTTTAAAAAAGAATACAGCTCCTGGTATAGATGGTTTGCCAGCCGAATTTTATTATATATTTATTGACTTGATGTCGCAAATCTTAGAAGTTGTATTTAATTGGGTCTTATTGACTTTACAGGTGGATTTTCATTTTTGTATTGCAATCCAAATTTTGATTTTCAAGCATGGTGATAAAACTAATCTTGACAATTGGAGATCATTTAAGTTTGCTCAATAAGGACTATAACATTCTGATGAAAATATTTCATTCCAGACTTTTGCTTTTATCACCATACCTGATTTTCTCAGCTCAGACATGTATAATTCCTAACTGTACTATTCAACATAATCTATTACTAATTAGAGAACTTGTGGAACAGGGTAAGGAGGGTACACTCACTGGCTTCCTTATGTTATTGGACCAAGAGAAAGCATTTGATAGAGTTCCTCATTCATATATTTCTCACATTTTATGGATGTATAGAATTCCAGAGAGGTTTATATGGTTGATAACTGTACTGTATGGGCATGCTAAAGCACTCCCTTTAGTAAATGGACACTTAGGAGGCTATATTTCTGTTGCTAAAGGGGTGAGACGGGGTGTCCCCTTAGCCCACTGCTTTATATATTTTGTCTAGATCCATTATTAAGTTTAATACAACAAGATTATGATATTCGAGGTATACGGCCAACAGGAGGCGGGCAGGTGGTACGTGTTACAGCCTATGTAGATGACATCTGTGTTACTGTGGCTGATGCACAGTTTGGGGATAGGGCACTACATTTAATTAATGACATATCCCTAGCTATAGGGGCACGATTAAACAAAAAGAAGAGTGTGATTTACCCCTTAGGAAAAACAACTTCAGTACTGTCGAATTGGCACAGTATTGTAGTCTCTAGTGAGCCTTTCAAATATCTAGGGGTCTTTTTTGGGTCAGGAGACAATGGTATGGTTAATTGGACTAGACAATTGGATTCAGCTTCCACAAAGGTTGCTATCTGGAAAAAATGGAACCAAACTAAGAAGAAAAAAGTAATGATGGTTAAAACTTATTTATCACCATTATTTGTCTTTGTTAGTGCAGTTTACCTATTGCCCACACAACTGGAATCCACACTTTTAGGATTAGTATTCCTGATTATCTGGGGTAACAGGCTTAATCCCATTAAAAGAGAGATTCTGTATTTGCCAATTGATAAAGGAGGGTTAAATTTAATACATCCCATTGTATTTTATTATACAAATTTTTTTAGACACAATTTATTAGATCTGAATAAATCTCAATCCGCACTATGGATTCCATTTGCAGAATATTGGATGAAACCTTTATATCAAACTTGGGATACACAGGGAGTTTTGAAGGCCCAAGTCAAAACAAATGTGTTTTTTTTTTACCTGCGTTAGGGAAATTAAAACAGTGGAGGATGGTAATAGACATTTTACAATCTTCAACGAACAATATTATGTATAACACAATATAGAATGGGATCACTGTATCTCAGGTTGAATTTAAAGAGGTTGAGTCATGGAATGTATTTCATGTGTTAAAAACATTAAAGGATGCTACCATCCCCCTAGATTGTGGGATATGACTTGGCTTTGTGCCCATGGGCGCTTAAACTTAAAAGGAAATGCAAAGCATAAAATGAGGGAGGACAGAATGTGTCCGAGAAAGTGTTGTATAGGACAGGAGGAATCCATGTTGCATTTCTTGATCCTTGGCCCTTTTGTACAAGAAGTATGACAATTATTAGCAATAAGGTGGAAACATGCCCATTGGGGAAAACTGACTTATTCTGAGATTGTAGGGGGTTATAGCACAATTGATATTGGTTTATCTGCCTCTCTCTTATGCCTTTTTCTCCCTTTTATTAAGTTTGTCTCATGGCAAGTTCAGTGTAAATTCATATTACAACAATTGATTCAGGATCCAGATACTGTTGCGAGACTTACTGAATGTGAAATAAGTAAACAATGTTTTTTGGAAAAACAGCATATGATGAATTCAGTATGGATTATCAGATGGCCGGTGGTCCCATTTTTAAGACAAGATTGGATGATTTCTTTTGTTTATTATTTAGACCATTGTTTTACTATGTTATTTTTTTCTGTATGTTTGAAATTTAATTGAGCGTATGGTAACTTTCTTTTGTTGTCAACTGCTATTGTTGTCTATTTTGTTTAGTTGTACTTCAATAAAATTTTCCTCTACTCTGACAGTAGGGGGATCCTCTGGTCATCTTGTTCCAAGATGGTGGTTCCTTTGGAGCCTGGAAGTGGTGGAGATCTTGTTGGGGAGACAGGAGGGCTGGCCTCTTCTCCTGTTCTGAATTCGCTAGAGGCTGCTACTTTTTATTCACAAGACTTGGGAAGTGTGGATTTACCTGTAGGTTCATTTGATATGGATTTTGGTCCCTCTCACAATATTACTGTCCCAGTGCATGATGTTGCTGTTACCCACACACGTCCGCTTGAGGGTAAGCGTGCTACACTGTGGAAGGAAATTGATGATTTGTCAGCAAAAGAAATGGAATTGCAGCGACTTCGACTAGCGCTTCAAGCTGAATTGACGGAGGATTCCGGCTTTCAACGCACTCAATCTTTGGATGTCTCAGCCTTGTCTGCTCAGCAGCAAGCTCCTATCACCATTAGTACTGTTCCAGGATTACCACAGCAGGGGGGAACTTTGGAACCCGATCGCACGGCTGGCAGCTTGTATCAGCAGTCAGCTGAGTGCCATGAGCCATGCGATACTGGTTTACATGACGGACCTCCCGAAAAGCAGAGCCGCAGACGAGGTATGGGTCATCAGGCTCTAGTCCCACCTGCAGGATTGCAGCAGCACTCTCTTACTGTCCACACTGCCGTGCTTTCAGGATGTAAGCATGTTAGTGACAATGTGCCTTTGGACATGTTTGCATGGTCTCCAGATCGCACTTTACAGGATGCTGGCTGGTGTCTTGAACCAGATGGATCTTGGATGTCTGACCCACATGACTCAGATGTACAACATTATCGCTCTGGCATTGCTTCATCGCATGTAGCTACCATCTTGCCTTCTAGGGATTCTAGGCCTACTACACGGATTGCACCTGCAGGTATGGGCCCCAATGTCAATAGCACTATATCTGACTTTGTTGTTGATAAACTGACTGACAAAATTATTGATGTCACTATATCGGACCCTGTTGTTGATCTTAAGTCTGACACGTTTATTGATGACACTGAGCAAAATGTATGTATGGGTCCAGCTGAAGAGGTTTTGCAGGATCCCTCTCAGAGGGCTTGGCTCAACCATATGTTTAAGCTTTCTGATCTTTTTCAAAACAAGGGTGAGCCGGCTCCTTGGAGGAATGCTGTCAGGTTAATTTTTAAAGGAGGCTTAGAATCTCCTCCAGATAGGCTACGTATAGCTAAACAGCTTCTGAAAGGTTCCATGCATTTTTTCTCTTCGGAAATTTATGCCTTTATACATTTGGACAATGGAAACGACTATATTAGTTTCAAGACTGTTTCCAGTTTAGATAGCTTTTGGGCCCAATATCAGTCCATTAAGAACTCCCCTTTATGGCTCCCATATTTGGCAATTCCTCTTATGAAACCTGTGGTCAAAGTCATTACAGTTATGTTCCATAATGAGGGAGTCCACATTGAGGATATTCTTTTTTGACTTAAGCAACGGTGCAAGATCCTGGATAAACCCTCCCCGATCCTGGATAGTGAGCAAATCCGGAATGGGGGTTGGAAAGTGAAGGTTAAGGTATTCACTACAAATACAGGTCCTGTTCATTTGCCCAGTTCTTTCTTTTTAGGAAAAGATAGGGGTATTTTTTTTTACATAGGCCAGCCCAAATCGTGTTTTAAATGTGGGACTCGCACTCATCTAAGCTCTGCCTGTGACACGCCTCGCTGCAGTTATTGTCTGGATTACAGCCATGTCTCTGTGCACTGTGTGAACCTTTTTAAATATAATCTTTGTGAGCATACAGGGCATGGGTATGATAAGTGTCTGTGGGCCTCCCACAATAGAGAAGATTGTCCCCCCTCAAGATGGTTTAATCAATAGGGCTCAGCAGCTTCAGGCCAAAATATCTATCTCGACAGCCCCTTCTACTTCTGTGGTCCCTCCTCCCCCCCCTGCCCCTGTTTGTCCTACTGTGAGTGTCACCCCTATGGATACTGCCTCCCCTGATGTCAGTGTAAATCCTGAACCTAGTACAGTTTCCCAGACCAGATGGTTCCTCCTCTAATTCAGGACGATGTCAGTGCTGCAGCTGACATGCCCCCCCACCACACTCCTGTGTTAGAACCTAGGAAGGCTCCTGCAAAAAAACAGAATCACTCAGGGAAGGCACTTAGGAAGAGTATTAAGTCTGAACCTGTCTTGCAAGGTACTTCCGTACAAGTGGCTGGAAGGTTGGGAATAAATTTTCAGCCTTAGTGGTAGACCAGTCTGATGAGGAGTCTGGGGATGTGATCTCTGATTCTTCCTCTAAAACTTCTGTAGATGTCCCTTCAGACCTGGATGATGGCGGGGGATCTCAACATATTTCACAATGGACTAGGTGCAGGAGATGTAGTACAACCCCATGATATAAAGTATGACTCCCCTTTTTATTTTTTTCCTCATAAGCTTCATTAGGATCTCCACGTTAAATGTGAACAGTATAAAGAATCGGACGAGAATCATTACTGTTTTAGATTCCCTGATGCAAGTCCATTCTGACATTATTTGTATCCAAGATACCAGGATTAAAACTACTTATGAAATGTAACAGGCCTCTAAAACCTGGACCAAGGGCCCTTCTTTTTGGTCTACTGGCCAGGATACCTGTGATGGGGTTGGGATCTTCTTTAATTAACCTGGAATAAAAGTATCTTGGTTGGTTGATATTGATCCAGGAAGAGCTTTGTTACTTGATTTTGTTTATAAATCTGAAAGGTTTTGGCTTATCTCCATTTATGCACCTCAAACCAAGGCCCTCCATGCTGCTTTGTTTTGGCGAATTCAACCATTTTTGTATACTTCTAGGGTTGTTATTTGGGCCAGAGATTTTAATTGCGGTCTGGATAGAGTGGATAGGGGAGCTCGGACGGAAAAATTGTTTTGTGATTCAGTCACCCTCAAACATATTATTTCAGGTGCTAAATTGAAAGATTCTTATGGGTGCCATGCTCCTTCTGGTGGTAACCCTTATTTTAGAGGCTCCTTATCTACCAGGATAGATTTCATTTTTCTTTCCTGTATCTTGGATATTGGTTGGGTAACATTGGAAGCTTGGGAGTTCTCGGATCATAGATCCATTACTGTGTAATTAGATTGGCATCTAGCTCCTCGGTGCAAGAAAAATTTGTGGCGCCTCAATAATACACTTTTAGTGGATGAATGTATTCAATGGGCTTGGAGATGTGAATGGAAGGCAAGGCTCTCAGTTATTGAATTTTATGAGTGCATAACAACATGGTGGGAAGATACGAAAATATCTTGGAAAGATTTTTTTCAGTCCTGTTCTAGAACTAAAGCCTCTGGCACATATAATGCCTATTTGAGGTTAACGGGGAAGTTGCAGAACTTGATTTCTCTCACTGAAATTCATAAAAGGGATTATGGGTCTCAGATAAAGGAATTGAAGTTACGGATGTTTAAACTTCAGTACGATAGGGCACAATCCTTGGAGCAGGAGCTCCGCTTTGGGGTTTCCTTGTCTTGAGGGTCATTGGACCCTTTTAAAGAATGTGCCAAGTGGACAACAGGACTTTGGCTAGGATTTTCGATTCCTCCGGGCAGGTGCTTACAGCTCCAGAGGATATTTTACAACAAGTTGACCAGCATTTTAGAAGTATGTTTGAAGCTGACTTTGTCCCCTTATCAGATTTTTTTTTTTCAGGTCAGATCCCACAAATTTCTGATTCTAGCAAGGCTTTTCTGGAGGTACCGATTACCAGTTGGGAAATTAAGTTGACCATTCAGGGGCTAAAGATGGACTCAGCCCCTGGTATGGATGGGCTAGGCGTTGCCTTTTTTAAAACCTTTCAGGACAACTTGGTGCCTGCTTTAGAGGTGGTGTTTAATGGCTTACTTGAAGCGGGGGTATGATCTACTTCCATGTATCAGGCTTCTTTAATTCTCCTGTTTAAAAAAGGGGAACGGGAGGATCTTAAGAACTGGAGATCTCTTAGCCTGTTGAATATGGACCTTAAAATTCTTAGTAAAGTTTTGCTGAATAGGTTAGCTTCCATTGCAGATGAGGTTATCTCTCCCTTCCAGTCATGTACCATACCTAATAGACATCAGCATGATAATTTGATTTTGCTTCAGGACATCTTTTTTCAGGCTACATATTTTGATTTGTCTGGATTTATTGTAAGTATCGACCAGGAGAAGACTTTTGATAAAATTTCCCATCACTTTTTATTTAAAGTTCTAAGAGCCTATGGTATTCCAGGGGATTTTATTACTTGGATACAAATAATGTACAGTAAGGCTTCCCTTACCCCCAACATTAATGGATAGTTGAGTAGAGAGATTTCTGTTAGGAGAGGGGTACGACAGGAATGCCCCCTCAGCCCGTTACTTTATGCTTTTTGTATGGATATACTTTTACATTGTATTGATCAGAATCCTCTGGTACGGGGATTACAATTCCATCCTTCTATCCCCACGGTAAAAGCTCTAGCATACGTTGATGATTTGGTTTTGTGTCTGCATCAAGACACTCCAGAACAGGACCTGCTTGGATTTTTTTACGTCTATTCCTCTTGGTCTGGATCCTTAGTTAACCATTCCAAGAGTGTGGTTGTGGTCCTAGGTAATACTCTGCTCCCTGACAGTTTGTCCTTTGAAGGCGTTCGGATACTTAAAGGTTGTATTAGTATTTTAGGTGTTAGTTTTGGGGGAGATGATATGGCCACAAGAAATTGGGACATGGGTTTACAGAAAGCGAGCAGGTTGGTGAAGTCTTGGAAGGGTCAGCAACTGTCGAAGAAAAAGAGTCATTTTGATTAAATCTCAATTGGTCCCTATTTTTTTGTATTTTAGTTATGTTTTCCCTCCCACCCAATTTATTTTTACACCCTTACATAGTATATTCTTTCAGGCGTTATGGGGAAGTCATCTTAACTCCATCAAAAGAGAGGTTACTTATAGACCCTTAAGGGAAGGAGTCCTTAACATGATACACCACATTGCTTTTTTTTGTAGTATTTTTTATGCTTACAATTTTGGGGGTGCTTTAAAACCGGGAATTAAAATTTGGAAGGAGGCTGTTTTGCACTGGCTTTCCCCATGCTTACCTGCTTGGACTATGGGAAACCCCTTTGGTCTTTGCTCCCTGAAAACTCTTCCAGAGGTTTGGAGGCTGCATATTAAACAAGTTTTGAAATGGCAGATTTTGGTTATTTTTCTTCAAGTCAGATCTAGGAAAGAGATTTATTCTCATATTCTCCTTCAAGATAGAAAAGAGGCCATCTCACTTGTTGATTGTCCCTTAGAGGCCATCAAATTTAACATAGATATATTAAACTCTAAAAGGTTACCGGTTTTTGTTTGGGACACTGCCTGGCTTATGGCTCGTGGGAAGTTACATGTTCAGGACAATAATAAGCACAAGCAGATAGATGATGGGTATTGTTTAAAAGCTACATGTTTTAGGATCCTGGAAACTCAGGAACATCTATTTTCAGAGTATCACTTGCCACAGTTTTTTGGCAATTATTGGCTGGTGAATGGAGAGAACCATTATTTATGTCATTATCTTACTCACCTCTTGTGCATGGTATTCCCCTAAGGGGATGGGTGCAGTATCATAATGAGACTCTTTTAATAGTGTTTGCTATTATAAGGTACTGTTTGTGGCAGGCCAGATGTGTATGGCTTATGCAACAAAAAGTGGTTTCTTTCTTTGATATTTTTTAAAATGTTACTATTTCCTTTAATAAAGTATGGCAATCAGATTATAAACAGTATTCTGATACAAAATGTAGGATGCTATGGCTTAACTGTGAAGCTTGGTATAAGCCCCCTTAGGTTATCTGTATTTTTTTTTTTATTGCATCTGATTGTTTTTGTTCTTGATTAGTTTTGTGTTATGCTGCATATGTTTTTGTTTTCTGTTTGTAGTCCTTTTTCAATAAAAATTCCCCTACTCTTTTCGATAAGTGCCATGGGATCTTTAACATCCACCTGAACTACCACCAATCCAGGCAGATGGGACCTCGGTTTAACGTCTCATCTGAAAGACTGCAACTAAAAACATTAGGAAGAAAGCTCACGATGTATAAAAGGTGAACATCTTTAGCAGTTTCTTACATAGACTTTAAAAACTGGTTAAGACCATGACCGACGGAGGAGAGGCAGCGGAGGTGAGATGGCGGGCACAGGGAGCTATGGAAGCCTGAAGGAGTGGCAAGGCTGGGGCCTGAGGGAGCAAAAAAAAAAACTGGTTAAAAATAAGAAGTGGTTGTTAAACATTCTAATATTGTTCACAGAAAAGTGTTAAAGTAAGTGAAGTTGAGGGATACTGAAAATCTGCAGTGTCATGTAAAACCATGTTGACAGGGAAAACAGCCTGGAAGGGGGTTCACATTACCAATGAGGTGCACAATTTAATTTTTATTACAAGGTGTGGTGGTGGGGGGGAGGGGGTCGATGTAGCGAGTTTCTTTGCCATATACATCAAAGTGCTGTGAAGCACTGGCATGGGACATTGTAAAGCAATCAACTACAGAGACATAGACTCTCTTCTGACTCTCTCTCTGTATGTTTGGACAGTCCTCCGGGTCATCTCTGTCCTCTGCTCCTAACATCCCTACAACACCAGTCGCCACCTTTTTGCCCTCCGTCTGTTCATTGATGCAGACCATGTGCCCTTACTTTACCGCAGCTCGCCACCCTCCTGCATTTCATTTATTTATTGAAATGCTTCACCAGAAAGGTACACTGAACAACAAGTTGCTCGTCTCCTGGTGTGACCGGGGGGGGGGGGACATATGGATGAAATATTAAACATACAGAGAACATTGAACAAGACAGTGGAATACACATTCAGTTACATTTGTAGAGTGAACATAAAATTAAGATCATAGAAAGGCATAGTTGCCATACAGCATGACTGAGGATTTTACTAACATTTACATTTGATATATACTGTACTTGCAATAGCACTTGAAGAAGGACATATTCAACTACATTACTAGGATAACATAGTTATCACTTATCTCATCTGTGGAATTATGCAACATTTGATACAGTGTGCCTGAGGATTGTTGTGCTTAGAAGGAATGTTGTGCTTAGAAGGAACCCAGACAGAGCAAATAAAGTGCATTTTATTAGTACAATGTGCTAATACTAGAGTTAAGTGCAGTGTGCTGGGGGGAGGGGCAGGATGGATGTGGGGGGGAGGGGAAATTTGCACTGGGGATAATGAGATGTGCCAAGAGTTAAACCCTTCCAGGGTGCAGTGTGAGGCATCTAGAAAAGGTGGAGAAAAGGGGGAGAGGGAGAGAGGGTAAAAGGCAGGGGAAAGTCGGGGGAAAGTAAGGGTAGGTAGGGGTGTGTAGTTAGGTGGGTGGATTATAGTAGTGGGAGAGAGGGAAGAAAAGAAGTTTGCCTACTAGCTAGGCCTCTCAAGAATGTTGAGAACCCTGCCAGAGTATGGGAATAAGGCAAGAGCAAGAGAAAAGGATAGCAGCAAAGGAGGAAGTAAAGGGAAATGCTTGCCCCATGCTGTACCCCTCCAGGATGCTGAGAACCCTGCCAGGGAGTAGAACTAATCACAAGCAAGTTGTTAATGTGGGTGAGGGGCAGGGAAATGTTGGGCGAAGTAAGGTTGGGTAGGGGTGTGTAGTTAGGTAGGTGGGTGGGTGGGTGGTAGTAGTGAGAGAGAGAAGGAAGGGAGTTTGCCTAATATCTAGGCCTCTCCAGGATGCTGAAAACCCTGCCAGAGCACAGGAATAAGGCAAGAACAAGAGAAAAGGATGGTGGGGATGAAAGAAGGAAGGGAAAAGCTTGCCCCATGCTATACTCCTCCAGGATGTTGAGAACCCTGCCAGGGTGTAAAACTAAGTACAGGCAAGTTGTTAATGTGAGTAGATGGAAGGGAGACATAGAGGCAAGAGGGTAAGAGGTAGTAGAAGAGATAGTGTTGGGTAACTGGCACAGGGAGGAGGGAGGATTTGAATGGGATGAAGCATACAGAGGCAAAGGTTCGTAGGGGAGCTAATTTAGGGAGGATTAAAACAGGATCGGCTAGAGGAGTGAAAGTTTTGTAAGGCAGAGGCAAGGGAGGAGGAGGAGGAGGAGGAAGAATACGGTATTGGGGGGGTAAGAAGTTTTAAATTTTAGGGAAACGATAAGTGTAGCCTGACTGTCCGATGAGAGTGGTTCGATGGGGGACCAGCAATGTGTGAGAGTCAGCAGATCGGAGGGAGTGTGAGGGAGGAGGGGGAAGAGAGGAAGCAAGCAAGGTAAGTGGGAAATTTCTTGAGCCAGAATTTGGAGGTGAGTTTGGCGCAATGAGCGATAAGACTGTTTGTACTTGGAGGAAAGGAGAAGGCATGGTAGAGGTCACAATGATGAGTGCGAGATGGAGCGTCAAAGGCAAATCGAGAGAAGGAATTAAACAGAGTGTCCAATCTGGTTAGGAAGGATTTGGGAGTGGCATCATAGACTGTATCACAGTAGTCAAAAATGTGGAGGATCATCTTCTGGACTAGTTCACGCTGCGCCATAGGAGGGATGCAACTACAGTTCCTAAATAAGGCACCAAGTTTTGGGTGCAGTTTTTTCAGGATGGCGTCTATGTGGCCAGAGAAGCTGAGGTGTTGGTCCAGACAGACCCCAAGATATCTGAAAGAGAAGGTTTCCTGAAGGATTGTCCCATCAAGGGTGTGGAAAGATGGTAAGGGGTGTAGCCTAGACAGTCTCTGCCTAGTGCCAAAGGTCATAGAGACAGTCTTTTTGGCGTTTAGGAATAATTGATGTGAGGCGAACCAGAGCTGAACTTGGTGGAAGTCATGCTGAAGCGTGGTAGCTACATCGACAGGGCATTTGCCAGAGGGGAACAAGATGGCGTCATCGGCATACATGTGGATAGAGGAGGAGGGGGAGAAGACTGTGGGTAGATTGTTTAGGAAAATGGAGAAGAGAATGGGACCAAGCACAGAGCCCTGAGGGACTCCTGTGGAGATTGGGAGGGGGGAGAGATTACGTCCAGGATCTTGACTGATTGAGCTCTGCCTGTGAGGTAAGCTCTAAATCAGTGCTGAGCAGGAGTAGACAAACCAGCAACCATAAGGGAGTCAAGAAGCATGGCATGGGAGATAGTGTCGAAAGACTTGGCGAGGTCGACAAAGATGGAAGAGGTGATGAGGCCATTGTCCATCCCGGTGAGGATGGAGTCAGTGAGCCCGACGAGGGAGGTGGTGGTGGAGTGGTTCTTCTGAAAGCCAGATTGGAATGGGGTAAAAAAGGAAGAGTCATCAAGAAAGGAGCATAGCTGGGAGAGAAATAGGTGTTCTTGGAGCTTGGCAAGGGTGGGGAGGAGGGAGACTGGGCGATAGTTGGCAGGAAAGGAGGGGTCGCCACTCTTTGGGAGAGGGAGGACCACCGCATGTTTTCAAGATGAAGGGACTGATGAGGACTCAAAGAAGAGATTTAGAATTAAGGAGAGAAGGTATGCAATAGCAGAAGCAGAAAGGTAAAGGAGTTTAGGGTCAAGGTCATCCGGGGGAGGACCCTTTGGAAGGACTGAGAGAGAGAGAAGAGCCATTAGTGCCTCCTCAGGGGAGACAGCAGTGAAGGAGAAGGAAGGGTGGTTGCAGAGAGGTTGGGTGCTAGGAGAGGGAGGATGAGGAGAGGAGAGATTTGGGGGAAAGACTTTAGAAGGGATGAGGCACAGGAGGTGTAGTAGGAGTTGAACTCTTGGGCCACTGAGCATGGTTCAGACACTAATGTGTTGTTTAAGTACTGGGGGAGGAGGAGGATGCGGGGGGGTGAAAATAGGGCATGGACCACTTTCCAGAATTTGGATGGAGAGTTGATGTTTGTTAGGAAAAATGATTTAAAATATTCAGCCTTAGCTAACCTGGTTGCTTTTGTACAGGCATTTCTTAGCATGTGATACACGGTATAGTTTGTGGAAGCTGGGAGGCCTTATGTTTCATCCAAGCTTTATCGCGCTCCCGGTGGCAGGTCAGTAGTTCAGGGGTGATCCAGGGAAGATGGTTGCCATGAACTCTGGTGCATTTGAAAGGTGCATAAGAGTTCCAGGTGTCAAGAAATTTATTCCTGAAATAAGCGAGGGTGTGATCAACGGGGGGGACAGAGGCAATTTGGGTCCAATCAGCGCTGGCAAGTTCATTGTGGAGGGGGTTAAGGTCTAGGGAACTGCAGGAACAGAGCTTTAAGATTTTGTGTGGCAGTTTTTGTCTATGGACTTTCTTTATTATGTAGACTGGGTGATGATCACTGAGGGCTTCCGGGAGGATGCCTGTTTTAATGACTTGGTGGGGGTGGGTGGTGAGAGCCCAGTCAATCAGGGAGTGGTTAAGAGTTTTATGGTTCAGACGGTTGGGTTCCTGGATAAGTTGGGAGAGGCTTAGGGCAGAGATATCATTCCTTGTCTTGAAAGTGGTTGGAGACAGCCAGTTAATGTTTGCATCTCCTAAAATGTGTACTTCACTTTTATGTGAGAAGGAAGTTACAGAGGTAATGAGATCCGTTGTATTAGAGGGTGTGATTCCAGGATGACAGTAGATCCCTGCTAAGAAGATAGGGGAGGAGAAAGGCAAGGTTATGTTTGTGACGGCTTCATAGGTGGAGGGTAGGGAGGATGAGAGAACGGTAGTATACTGAAGTGAGAACAGGATATACATGGCTACTCCACCTCCCCTGCCAGCCCTGTCCTGCCTAATTCAAGAGTAGCCAGGGATGGCAATGGAGAGGTCAAGAATTTTGGCATTTAGCCAAGTTTCAGTTAGAATTAGAATACCCGGTATGAGAGCGGTTACCATTGGCTGCAATAGATCAATTTTTAGGACAAGACTACAGATACCAACATGAAGGATCTTCAGAGCCTTAGGGAGGGCAGGGGAGGAACAGGAAGATTGTCTATTAGTGGTACAATGGCTACAGATAGGGGAGTGGGTAGTGGGGCCAGGGTTAGGAATTAGCAGCGGGGCAGAGGAGGGGGGTACTTGGGCAAGCAGAATGGTCAGCAGGACAATTGCGTGTCACAATTGGAAAGGGGGTGAAGGAGGACATGAAAGGGGAGCTGACTCAGCAGTCAGCTGAAAAAATGTGACTCAGTTACAGCTGGAAGGCAGACCAATTACAATTGATTGGCACTGCTTCTTATTTCAACTGACGATTCCAACACTCCACAGCAGCTCTAGGATCTAGGATGCATTACCGTACGTGTGAACATTTAAAGGATTAATCTGATTTACAGTGTGTTAAAGATACCCGATTCCAAACAAGTGGAAGCAGCAAAGGAAATACATAAAAGGACTGACACATCTTGGCCGGGCTTGCTCGCCCGCACTACCCTTGCTCCTGCTCCACTGCAATTGACTTCAGGCAGCTCGGAGACAATGAGGGAAGGGAAGGAACCAGTGGCTTGGTGAGGGGGGAGTGATGTCAGCCAGGCTGATCAGGACACCAAACAGCTGTTTACTGGGCAGTGTCCTGCAGATGAAAGGAAAAAGTCGCTATGATTGGTTTGGTGTTTTCTTTTCGACTAGACAAAATTTCCACCTATCAAGGCAAAACCAGCATCACAATCAGCCTGGCTGAAGATTGGTGTGACACTGTCTTGTTCCTTGCAGAGCACTCTGCATTGGACAGACAGTGTCATACCCTTCAAAAAACACTCTTACAGAAAGAAGTCTGCTGTGTGTGCATGCATGGTGAACGTAAAAAGGGGACGAGACTTTCTATAGGTACATTAGTGAAAGGAGAAAGACCGGGGGGAGCGGGATTGCAAGGCTAAAAGGGGAGAAAGGAGAGGGCATAGATGGAGACCAGAAAAAGCATCAGTACTAAACAAATATTTCTGTTCAGTATTCACAGAGGGAGGGGAAGGGGTGGGAACCACAGCTAAGAAACAGGATTAGAAGAGAAGAGGACACCAGTCCACTTACAGAGGAGAGACTCCTAAAGGAATTCTCAAAACTGAAGGTGAACAAGGCAATGGGACCAGATGGGGTACACCCTAGAATATTAAGAGTTAAGGGAGGTACTGGCAGCACCACTGGCAGCCCTGTTCAGCAGGTCAGTGAATACTGGAGTGGTTCCAGAGGACTGAAGAAGGGCTAATATAGTCCCTCTCCACAAAAGTGGGAGCACGGAGGAGGCTGAAAACTATAGACCTGTCAGCCTGACCTCGGTGGTGAGGAAACTTATGGAATTGCTGCTAAAAGAATGGATAGTGGACATAATTATGCTTACTATTTGGAAGGCTTTAAGCCTGAGGTTCAATGAGTGAAGCCACTATGTCACTCCCCCCATCAGTCCTTAAAAGGCCATCCCTACCGAACCATTCCATGATTTGTTTCTTTGTTGTAGCCAGAGGTGCCGCCCTTCCTCACTCAGAACTGTTGTTCCCTACACCTCTGACCACAGGCTCTTTCCCTTTCATTTCCCTTCCCCTTTCTTCTGCTTTTGTTTGCCTCTTGTCGTCAGCCACTGCCACTCTGATCACTCCTTCCTGGCATTCCTGCCCCTCGGCTGCTGCTCCATTCTTTCCCTGACATTGTGGGGCATATCCCCCTCACCGTGCACCATGCCTCCTCTCTCCCTCTGTATTCCTGTGGTTTCCCCTCGCTCCCCTCATCTCGCCCTTCCTTTCGTATTTCTTGTCTAGCACTGTGCCCCTCTCCTCCTTTCTTGTCTCTGATATCGCTCACCTCCTCAGTGGTGCTACTAGCAGGGGACCCCCTCCTAGTCCATGTCTGCTTCTCCTCCCATGGCCTCATGTGCCGCCTGAATCCCCTGCCTGCCCGCTTCTTTGGCCCTGTTTCTGCACGGTCCCTGGATGGTCTGGGGGCCTCGGTTACACCTCTCCCCACCTGTTTTCATGGTGCTGCTCCATGCAGCGGCGTTTTGTTTGTCTGTGCTCATTCGCTTGTTCGTTCCCTCATCCTCTCTCCTTGCTACTCTGCATTTCACCTCGTGCTCTGTTTTTCTCGACTTTAGCCTCCCTGCATCGGTTTTCTGGTGTTTCCCATCTGTTTCAGCTATTTCTGGGCACTCATATTGTTCCTTCGTTGAACCAGTTGGTGGAGTATCCTATCGCTTCATCCATGGAGCCTTCTCTCAGTTGCCTTGTTGTTGTTTGTCATAGTAAGTGCTCAATCATATTCCAGTAGATCCGATCTCTTGTTTTTTCTTCATCTTTCTTTAGTGTACATGGACCCAGAATTTGGAGTCCGTTTTGATAACTTTGTTCTTTTCTTCATGGAATCCTTTGCTGCCCTATGCTGAACCTTGTTCTACTTTCTTAATATCTCAGATTTTATATGGTCTCCCTGGTGGCACTCCTTAATCCAGATCTGGTCTAATATAAGCCTGATATACTGGTATACTGTTCCGTTCTGACTTGCTGATTGCTGTCTTTTAGAAATGTTATTGTTCTTTCAAGAGTCTGTTTTCCACCTCGCACATTTTATTTCAGTGGTCCATGGAATCCAGATTACTCCTACATTACTACTCAAATCTTTCTCTAATTTTACCTTTCCACTACTCTCCTTGTTTTATTTATACTTTTATCTAATATTGTTTTTCCCCATAAGCACTGGTACTCTAACTGGTATTCTATTGCATCAGATTTTGTATTGCCCACTCCTCAGTATGTTTCAAATCATTTCTTAAATTCCCTCTCTTCTGTACTGTATCCTCCTCCCCAGTTTGGTATCATCTGCCAATTTTTAAATCTGGCCCTTTACCTGTTTCCGATTATCGGAACTATTAAGGGACCATACTGCAGGTCTGGGCACTGACCCCTGTGGCACCCCACTCATCACCGCTGCCTCCTCTGATATCTTTCCCTTGTCTCTCATACAGTGTGATCTACCACCCTGACAATTTGCTACCCAGGCTATTTTATTATCCTTCATCTTGGCTTATGTTTGTTGGTCAGTATCTCCTGCAACTCAGTGTCGACTGTTTCTGAAGTCCAGATATGTGACATCGCCTCATGTGTTATCACTGTCTCTACTTAGTGTTTCATACAAGGTTAGTGTTTTGTGGCATCCGATCTATTTTCTGACTCCGTGTCGATCATGGAAATCTCTTCCTGTGCCCTGTGGGGTGCTCGTCCCTGTGAGTCTATGGAGTCCCGTGCCAGCTGTCTCTGGTGGCCCGGCTCTAATGGTTGGCATCTCTCACTTCATGCTGCTTTCCATTAATTTCTTTCCTGTTTCACTTCATGGCTGTTCACTGGGCTGAAGCTTGGCCGGCATCATTACTCACCTCCTGCTCTCCTCTGCGTGGCCATGCCTGTCAGATCTTGTCTCTTTCCACTTCATCTGGGACATTTGCTTTTCCCATTTTGGCAGCTTCTGTCATCCAACCTGGCATTGTTATGCCTACCTTGGGGTGGGTGGTACCCGACTTTTAGCTGCCCCGCCTGCTCACGTTGTGGTTGCTCTCTGGGGCCGGTCTGTCAGGCATGGTCCTCCTTTCGTTTGCTGGCTTCTTCAATCTCTCTGCTTTCAATCGGCCTGCTAGCCTTTTTCATGCTCGTTTCCTGATCCTGTTGTGTATGTCCCCGAGCTGCTTTTTGTTTGGTTTTGTTCCTACCTTCATCCGTTCAACCACTCCTAATTTGGCTTTTCACTGGACCCAGTAGACATGCCCTCTTGTGGTTCCTAACCACATCCAGCCTCCTCCCGACCCTCCTCAGGGTCTCCCTCACTCAATCTGACCTACCTGTAGGTCCAGTCATTCACATGGCCTACTAGGGCGTTCTCTTCATTTGTGTCCTATGCTACCTTGTCTCAACCTGCTCTCCCCTCGGAGAAGTGCCTTCCATCTCCATTGCTCCATGGCTCAGGGCTAGCCTGTAGTGTTAGTCTCACTCTGCACCCGTGACGCCTGCATCCAGTGCATCTGATGCTCAGAGCAAGGTCCTCCTCCATGGTCTATGGTGAGTCTGTCTTGCTCTGGGTGGCCTTTCCATCGTACATCTTTTCGGTGACACCTATAGATGTTGGATTTCCGACTTCAAGCCGCATGAGGTGGGACCTCATCCTCAGGGACCCTTTGGCTGCCCATGCGAGTTCAGAGGCATGCTGTACGCTATTCCCATTCATGACTGCCTCTGGTTTCCCTGGTCTGTTTCATTGGCTCACATTTGTAGTTTTTTTGTATTATTTATTTAACCAGGAGAGACACACTAAGCTGAAAGCTTGTTTACAGGTGCGACCTGGGAGCACAAGGAAGTTAAGTGACTTGCTCAGGGTCACACAGTATGCAAGTGTGGGCTGTGGGATTCAAACCCAGGTCTCCAGATTTGCAGCTCAGAGCCTTAAACCACTGCGCTATACTACCTCCTGCCTCCAGCCTGTTGAGTGCCTCAGCAGTCATCTCTCTCCTCCCTTGCTTTTGAGCATCTAGCTGCAGGGAAATCGCTAGTGCTGCTGGTTCAGACTCTGATTTTCCTGTGCCGTTTCCTCTTTTTCAACCATCTGGTCCCTCGGCTCTCTTCGGCATTCAGACCCTCATTCATGACCACCTGATTGTTCTGCTGCCATTCTCCTTCCTGCCTGGTTCTCCAGACATCCATCCTGACCCTTCGGTTCTTCTTGATTTGCTCATCCCTCGTCCTCTGTGCATACCTACAACTTCTGGCCTCTGTGTTCCCATCTGCTAGCATGCATAGCTCCTGCGATCCCGTGGCATTCTTCCTCATCTTGGTCTATTTGTTTGCCACAGTGAAGGCTGTTTCCTGCTACTCATGTCCTGTCCTGTTGCAAGGGCATTTGTGTTTCTAACTCATTTCCCTCAGAATAGCCGTGCTTTGCATCTGGTGTCCATCACAGTTGTAATCTATTCTAAAGGAATACATCCCGCCATTAGACCCTTTTCTGGCCACATATCTGGTTCCATTATCGACTTCTGTTGTCATGACTCTGTCATTTCCTCTCCCTATATCCTCGGTATCATGGGTGTCTACTCCTGACAACTCCACTTGTTGCCCTCCTCCTCCCATTCCCTTCACCCTCTGTTCTGCTCTTTCTCTGACCTTTCCTTTCTTTTGGGGTTTTCCCTATTCCGCTTTCACTTTCCCTATTCATAGCCTCCTCTCACCCAAGTCCGGCTGGTGTCCAGGTGCCTGAGTTTGGTTTTCCTTCACTTAGTATCGCCTCAACATCTACCCATTAACATCGATTAATCAAGCATTCCTCTCACCGGGCCTTATGCTAACCCATCATACTGCTACACTCCTGCGGTTATTATCACCATCAGTCTTCTCATAAATGCATCTGGGTATCCCTCGCTCATTTGACCTCTTGTGGGTCTACTCCTTCACATCGACTACTCAAGCATAACCCTCTTGGGTCCATGCTACTTCGACTCGACCTGCTGTCCACTCGGAGACATGCCTTTGCTTCAATTGCCCCTTGCTTGGGGCTGCATCATCATACATTGTTTATTTCATACCTCACCTTAATAGTACCAACTTCCATGGCTTCTCTAAATCATTGTTCATCTTCCTCTTCATATTCCACCTTAACCATACCAACCTTCTAGGCCTCATTTCATAATCGTACATCATCCATTTCCTTCCTCACCTTGATCTACTCTGGCCTTCAAGGTTTCTTTCCATCATCGAACATCCTCTCTTACTTTTGAGCATCTAGTTGCAAAGACATTGCTCGCATCCCTCAACAGCTGTCCATTTAGAAGGACAGAGCGAGAACGTCCTCTAAATTGGACTTTCCTCCTTCCTCCATCTTGACTTTGAACTGCTGTAGCTGAGCCATCAATAATCAAACTGTCTTCAGCCTGGAGGGAAGGCGACTTAGGCCTTGGATCCCCAGAAGTTTCCTCCTCAAAGGGGGTTTTCCCTCTCCTCTGTGCCGATGGTCATAATATTAGACAGGATTAGTGCTTTAATAGGTTCTGTATTTAGGTTCTGCTAGTGGATGGAGTCAGATGGTGTCCCCAGCATTCCCTCTCTTCTTAGGAAGCTCGCACTTCGGTATCTTGTCAGTTTTCATTTCATTCATCATCTTAGTTATATCTTATTCTTATTTTGTCCTTCCCTATATACCTAAACATAGAAACATAGAATTTGACGACAGATAAGGACCGCTTGGCCTATCCAGTCTGCCCATTTCCCTACCTAATGGATAAGCTGCAGATCCTAGTTAATTAATAGCCTACTTTCTCCTACCCCAACCCCCTAGAATTGCCTTATGTCTGTCCCATGCATTCTTGAATTCCCCCACTGTTTCGACTCACAACCTCCTCAGGAAGGCTGTTCCATGCATCCGAACCCTCTCTGTGAAAAATACTTCCTCACATTATCTCTGAGCCGTCCCCTTCTATCTTCAAATTGTGCCCCTTGTTCTTGCACACTCTTTTCTGAAAGATGCTACCCTCTTAGACTTTGTTGATTCCTTGAGGTACTTGAAAGTTTCTATCATGCCCCTTTCCTCGAGGGTATCATATTAAGATCCTTAAGTCTCTTCATGTGCCTTCTGTGCAGACGCTGCACCATTTTAGTTGCCCTCCTCTGGACTGCCTCCATCCTGTCTATGTCCTTACGGAGATTGGGTCTCCAGAACTGCATACAGTACTCCAGATGGAGTCTCACCAGCTGTCTGTACAGAGGGATAACAACTTCCTGTTTTCTACTGCTGATGCCTCTCCCTAAGCATCCCAGTATCCCCCAGCCCTCCTTACTGCCCTCTCACATTGCTTGCCTACCTCTCTCTCTCCCCTTACTTTCCGATCTCAACATAATCAGATTTCTCACCTCTTTGATGCTCGATACCCTTTCAGGTATTCTTTTTAGGCTTCTTCCTAAGCTACCTTTAGCCAAGGGAATTACTCCCACGGCACCTATGGGGGGGAACCCTCCTCTAGGGTTCCTTACTTCGTACCCCTGCGGGGTGGTATATCCCACTGACAGAGAGGTGAATAGCCACAATGTTTCGAAATCATACAAACATACATCTCATCCAGTTGTGTAAGCACAATTAAATGGGAAGGCTTTAAGCCTGAGGTTCAATGGGTTGAGCAACTACATCCCTCCCCCATCAGGCCTTAAAAGGCCACCCTCCTGAACCATTCCATGATTCATTTCTTTGTTGTGCCACCATCCTCCCCTCCTCCTCCAGTAGCTCATCTCTCTTTCCTGTGGGCTTCTTCCTAAGCTACCTTTAGCCAAGGAAATTATTCCCATGGCACCTATGAGGGGGACACTCCTCTAGAGTTCCTTGCATCGTACCCCTACAGGGCGGTATATTCCATGGATAAAGAGGCAAATAGCTACAATGTATCAAAGTCATACAAGCATACATCTCATCCAGTTGCATAAGCACAACTGAACCTTTCTTTTAGCAGTGATTCCATAAGTTTCCTCACCACCAAGGTCAGGCTGACAGGTCTATAGTTTCCAGCCTCCTCCATGCTCCTACTTTTGTGGAGAGGGACTACATCAGCCCTTCTTCAGTCCTATGGAACCACTGCTGTATCTGTCCACAAGTCTTGAAATGTGTTTAATATATTGAATATTTTAAGCCATTGCTGAGGTTTAAAAGCTACCCAGTTAAACATGTTTACTACTCAGACCCACTGTTACCGATTATGTAAGTATACTGTTCCCAGATGTCTTGATGTAATGCATATGTACACTGTTTGCACCTCTACTTCTGTATTCCTGTGAAATCTTCTCAATAAAAATAGCAACTGCAAAAAAAACAAAAAAAAAAAGATAGTGGAGCACCTTGAATCCAGCGGAGCACAAGATCCAAGGCAGCATGGATTCAAATTGGAAAGTCATGTCAGACAAATCTGATAGATTTCTTCGACTGGGTGACCTGGGAAGTGGATCAGGTGGGAGTGGAGGATGTGGCCTACCTTGACTTCAGCAAGGCGTTCAACACCATTCCACATAGGAGGTTTGTAAACAAGCTGGGCAACCTGGGATTGGGTCACAATGTGGTGAACTGGGTTGGGAATTAGTTGAGGGATAGAACACAAAAGGTGGTAGTAAATGGAACTAAATCTGAGGAAGTGAGGGTGACCGGTGGGGTGCCACAGGGATCAGTTCTTGGGCCAGTACTGTTTAATGTCTTCATTAGTTACATTGCAGAGGGGCTGGAGGAGAAGGTATGCCTCTTTGCAGATGACACTAAGATTTGCAATAGGTGAGGGGTTGGAATAAATGAGGACAGACCTAGATAAACTGGAGGAATGGTCCAGAAAGTGGCATCTATGATTCAATGTGAAGAAGTGCAAAATCATGCCCTTGGGGCACAGGAGTACAGGGGAGGATTACGTGATGGGTGGGGAGTTATTCAAAGCCACCAAACAGGAAAGAGATCTGGGGGTGATCATATCAAATGACCTAAAAGTGGCTAGACAATGTGCCAAGGTGGTAGGGAGAGTAAGTGGGATGTTGGGGTGCATAGGGAGAGATATCACCAGCAGAAGAAAAGAGGTGGTGATGCCACTGTACAAATCATTGATGAGACCTCATTTGGAGTACTGAGTCCAGTTCTGGAGGATGCATCTCCGAATGGACATAGACAGGGTAGAGGTAGTTCAAAGACAGGCAGCAAAAATGGTGCAGGGCCTGCACCAAAGGTCATACAAGGAGAGACAGGAGGAGCTCAGTATGTATACCTTGGAGGAGAGGAGGGAGAGGGGAGACATGATTGAGACCTTCAAGTACCTAAAGGAAATAAATAAGATACAGGAAGGCAGCATCTTTCACAAAAAAAGATGCTCTAGAACAAGAAGGTTTGACATGAGACTGGAGGGGGTAGACTAAGGGAGAATGTGAAAAAGTACTTCTTCATGGAAAGGGTGGTGGAGGCATGGAACAGCCTCCCAGCAGAGGTGGTGCGAAGAGTGTCAGTGAGAGAATTCAAAACTGCATGGGGTAGACAGAGGTAGACCCTAGCGATTAAAAAGAGAAGGTAAAACCAGAGATAAAGTAGAATCTCCAGCATTTTTAATAGGTAGGGTAAAAGGGCAGACTGGATAGGCCTATTGGTCCTTATCTGCTGTAAAATTCTATCTTTCCATATTTCTATATAACACACAGTCAAGTTTAACTGCCAGACTGCTACACCAACACATGTTGAGACACAGAAACCTAGACAATGCTGAACAATCTTAGCATGTAACCATGCTTCCTGATGTTTCCCCTTATTGTGTCCCCTCCTCCTTGACATGAGTGCATGTCCCTGATCTTTGCTTTCACTCACTAGCTTGACACAGTTCTGTACAGTAAGCTTCAACCTGTGTATCCCTTCTAGTATATGAAGCATCATGATCATGTCCAATTCAACATTCTTTTCTCTAGGTGGACAAACCACTACTACACCTTTAACAAACAACCATACAGCAGGTAAGATCATAATTTATTTCTAAAAATGTCAGAACTAGTATATTGTTCTTGTTATTGTACTGACTTTGCATCACTTAACAAATCACAGTGACATGTCGATTGTTGTTGGAGCTCAGATAACGGAGGGGAGATATGAGATGGACTTCCAAGTTCCTGAAAGGAATGAACAAGATGAACTGTGAGGAACTATTTAGTAGGATTAATGGATCAATAAAACAGGGACATGAGTGGAAACTCTTGGGAATGTGGGAATTCAGGAGGGAATGAGAAAGTTTTAATTTACAGAGAGAGCAGCTGAGCCATGGAACAGTCTGCCAGTTGATGAGGCGGGAGACAAAACCAATATTGGTTTCAAGCATGGCTTGGACATATGTAATGCCTTACTAGTTACTAAGGATGGGAGCAGTAAAATGATGAGGCTGGAGGTATATAGTGTGAACTAAATCTCTGTGCAGACAGAACATCTCGGGGTATGATAGGGTGTTACTGGCAGACTGAATGGACCAAAGGTCTTTTTCTGCCCTCATTGTCTAGGTTTCTGTGTGTCAGCTACTCCTTATGGAGTCCGGATTGGATGAGTGAGTGATATTGGCTGGAGTAGAAAATGATAATTGGGTATGGTTTTGGGGTTCATGGTGGCAGGGATGGAAGAGAGGTGGCAAGCAGGAAAGAGACAAACACAGGTAAGTGGTATTAGGGCAAAGACCTGTAGTCTGCTAAGCTTGTAAAGACAAATACTTCTGTTACATAGATAATTAGAGGTGCTGAATGAAGGATAAAAATGCAAAAAAGGGTAATCCAATGGATTAGTTCATCAGCACTCTGCTAAATAAAGCTGCACCACTACTTCTGACTTTTATTTATTTTATTTTTATGTTTAAAATAGGGAAAATGTGCCTAGGGCAGTTGCAGTTATTTCAAAGAATGATGCCAGTGAAAAATAAAAAATTCAGTAATTCACAATGCAGATTATATTCAAAATGATTTTGTGGGCAAAACGTTATTTTTTTGTCAACTTTATTTCTTACTATGTGCCAAATTTTGGTAGAAAGCTGTTGAATCTCATTTTGATTCACCCATTTCTTCTGACTCAGTTGCCTAGATGCAAAGGTCAGTTGATCCTGGTATTTACTTCATTTAGAGTGCTTCTCCAAAGCTGCTAGGCAAACCAAACAGCCGCTGGTAAAGAATTTTCTGTTACACTTTGCTGTCGTCAGCCAAGACAGAAAACTGCTCCCCTCACCTTGGGAGCTGCTGGAGTGAAATTGCTCAAGTTTCAGAGTGCCGATCATTCCAGCATCAGAGCTGTGCACTCTTTGGCAAACTGCTTTTAAATGCTGGTAACAATAGGAACTGGGTGGCCCACTATTAGCCAGTTGCTAATTCATTTCTTAATTACATGATTCGTAGCAGCTGTTGTGGCTCATTGTGTTGCATGGCAATTGGGTTGCTAACGATGGTAGCCAAGCAGTGAGTCCAAAGGCAGTGGGCAGAATTCCCAAAAGAGATACACTGGGTGCAAGTGAGATGCGCCACCACAAAGAGGAGGCATCCACCAAATGCCAGGCGATCCACAAAGGGATGCACCAAGTGATGCGCCATATGCAACCCCACTGTGAATCGCATGGAAAGGGCAGGGCGCAAGTGGTGATGCGTCAATTCAACCGGGATGTGCAGAGCCGCCCAGTGGAACAACGCAGTGAATATGTAGCAAGTCAGCAAGGCATGTGGGAGCAACAGGGGACAAAGCAGTGGGACAAAGGAGAGAGGAACACAGGACCAATGAGACACACCAGAGAGGCCAAGGGCACAACAGTGGCCACAACAGGCACAGAACCGTGACAGGGACCTGAGACCAACACACAGAGCCCCAGGCCACAACCCACACAGGTCCATGGCAGGCACACAGAACAGGCACACTGTAGCAGGCATGGTGCCACACAACAGCATGCAGGTCCAAAGAGCAAGGTGGCAGCTACTGGACATGGCCAACACCACAAGTGACCATGACCATGGCCGTGGGGGGGCACATAGGGTGACACCGTACCAAACACTGGCCAGCACACCGTGCTACCACAGTGCCGCACAGCCAGGCCACATCGCCCAATCACAGGACACTGCACACAGGTCCACAGAGCAATAGTGCAGCAGTGCAATGCATGCAGGCCACAAGCAGCGTAGACACAGAGACCAGGGGCAGGGAAATGAGCAGCAGGACAGAGGCCCACACACATGCCACAGGCAACAGTAAGGCCACATGGAGGGGGGTCTAGCAGGGGAGAAGGAGACCATACAAGGCCATGGGCACACAGAGCCATGACAGGAAGGGTACAGGGAAGAGCCACTGACAGTACAAAAACCCAGGAATGTGGAACAATGAATGACCACAGACACCATAGCAGAGTTCAAAAAGTTTTAAATAAAACACAAATGGAACAGTCAACAATATATACAGCAGTAATAGAAGAACCTATGTACACAGTGGAATCAAAAGGGAAGGGAAGTGAGGGACTATATACAGGTGCATGTGTGCAGAAGGGGGGAGGGTTAGGGAACAGCAGCAGAGGTATCGAGGGGGTGGGTAACAGTAGGCTATGTACAGCACAAAAAGGCCCGCACATGGAAGGGGACTACAGGCGTTGCCACATACCTCTGCACCCCAACCCCAGATGGCTACATGCTGGCAGGAGTCAGAGGATGGCCCTAATGGCCTGACTCAGGCACACAACCATCCTATGTATGGGCCAGAGAGACCCCTGGATGGCCAGAGCAGTTCTCCTGTCCAGGTCCTGAAGTCGGTCCACGGCACCTCCACCTCTGGCCACTGCATGATGATCCTGGGGACCTACAGCAAGGACAAAGAGAACACATACTAAGGACCATGGTGGACACACAACCCCCACCAAGCAGTAGCCCACCCCACCCCGCTAGACAGATAAAGCACACAGAAGGGCACCACCTACCTGCTCCCAGGTGAACACCTTGACAAGCCCCTGCAGCCCTCTGATGCCACTAGAACTGCCTTATGCCTGTCCCATGCATTCTTGAATTCCCCCACTGTTTTTGACTTTACGACCTCCTCAGGAAGGCCCTTCCCATGCATCTACAACCCTCTCTGTGGAGAAATATTTCCTCACATTACCTCTGAGCCATCCCCCCTCTATCTTCAAATTGTGCCCCCTTGTTCTTGCACATCTCTTTTTCTGAAAGATGCTCCCCTCTTGGACTTTGTTGATTCCCTTGAGGTACTTGAAAGTTTCTATCATGTGCCCCCTCTCCCTCCTTTCCTCGAGGCTATACATCTTAAGCTCCTTTAGTCTTTCTTCATATGTTTACTGGTGCAGACCCATCTACCACACATCATTGCACACTTTATGCAACAGTGGGATGGACTTCACTTCAGTTCAGGAGGGACAGAAATGATGCTGCATGGACTTTCAGAGCATCAAATAACCAACTACCATCATATGTATCATATGTATCAGACTGTCTCCAGCAAAACATAATAAGTAAATATGCACTAAGAAGCTACTCTTATATCACATTGAAATTGCCCAAAGTTAACACTCACATTGGAAGGAATGCCATCCACTTTGCACTATCCTCTTTGTAGAATAAACTACAAAAAATATTGAAAATTAGTTTACCCGTGACCATTACCTCCTTTAAGTCACTTTATTCACGCCTCATAAAGGAACATTGTCAATGCTTCCCGCAGCGTTAGCTAGACTCACACTTACCCCCGCACCACCTCCTTGTGTGCCTAGCACATCTAGCCCTATGCTCTAATACTCTACCTTCCACTCGTCATCTGCGTCTCCCTTTTACGTGGGGTTCTCCCATCACTGCTCATAAATTAGCCTATATGACCCATTACCTGAATAAATTGCACCTGAATGAATTGCAACATTCTCCTCACCCCATACCCCTACTCTTACATGGCTCTTACCTTCACCCTCTTGCCCCTGTTACCTCTCTTTCCCACTCCATTCTAGCTATCAACATTCCACAACTCTCCTCCCCCAGGTTGGGCCACAGTTGCTAGACCCCCTCCCCTTCCCATCACCCTATGGTTTTATCTGTGAAAGATGGAAAGGATTACAGGTTAGATAATTATCTAAACCACTTATATATTCTATAAATACACTGTACAATTATACTTGGCGCTATGTATACATGTATATGAGATCCACGACCTACTTGTTTTTCTTGTTTGTTTTGTTTTTTCTTTGCATCATCAATTTTGATGTCTATTACCCTGTCCTATCCTATGTACACCATGTATTAACTCTTTACTTTGTAAATGTTTATGCCTATATCTACTAGCATTGTCATTGTCCATTGGAAATTGTAAATAACCTTGTATAAACCACGTCCATCTTGAAAATGAGCTTGCTCAATGATGCCTGCCTGGATCATTAAAGATTTTGATTGATTGATTTTGGTTGCCCTCCTCTGGACAGCTTCCACCCTGTCTATGTCTTTGCAGAGATGGGGTCTCCAGAACTGCACGTAGTACTCCAGATATGGTCTTACCAACTGTCTGTACAGAGGACCAACAACTTCCTGTTTTCTACTGGTGATGTCTCTCCCTATGCATCCCAGAATCCCCCCAGCCCTCCTTACTGCTGGCCCACTTTTAGGTCACCTGATATAAGTACCCCCAGGTCCCTTTCCATTTTTGTTGTTGTCTGTATCTCACCCCCCATTGTGTACTCTTCCCCTGGGTTTTTGTTTCCCAGGTGCATTACTTTGCACTTTTTTGTGTTGAATCTAAGCTGCCATAGATTTGACCATTCCTCCAACCTTGCCAAGTCCCTTTTCATCCGTTCCACCCCCTCCTTGTGTATCAACCCTATTGCAGAACTTTGTGTCATCTGCTAAGAGACATACCTTTCCTTCCAGTCCCTCTGCATGTCACTTATAAAGACATTAAAAAGGACCGGCCCCAGTACTGAACCCTGCAGTACCCCACTAGTAACTCCCCTTTTTTCACTGAGGACTCCATTTACTATTACTCTCTGTGTCCTGTTGTCCAGCCAGTGTTTTACCCTGGCTACCACCCTGGGACCAACTCCCAGGCTGGCTAATATGTTTATTAATCTTTTGTGTGGGACTGTGTCAAATGCTTTGCTAAAGTCTAGGTAGGCCATTTTCACAGCTGTTCCCTGGTCTATTACTTTGGTCACCCAGTCAAATAAATTAATTAGAGTTGTCTGACATGACCTTCCCACTGTGAATCCATGCTATCTCGGGTCCTGTGCCCCACTGACCTCTAGGTACTCAACAATTCTTTCCTTCAGAAGTGATTCCATCATTTCCCCTACCACTGAGGTCAAACTGACAGGTCTGTAGTTTTCTGCCTCTGTCTTGCTCCCACTCCGCCCTCCTCCAGTCCTCAGGTACCACACCATCCTCCCATGATTTATTAAAAAGAGTAGTCAGTGGTGTTATTAGTTTTTCCCTTAGTAGTTCTTTTAGAATTCTGGGGTGAATCCCATCAGGATCCATTGCTTTATCCACCTTCAGTTTTAAGAGTTCTTTCAGAACCCTTTCTTCTGTGAAAGGACTAATATCAACCCCACTATCCTGATTGCTTCTATTGACTGGATTAGGTATCTCCCCTTGCTCTTCCATTGTGAATACTGAGCAGAAATATTCTTTCAGTATCCCTGCTTTTTCACTGTCGCTCTCTGCCCAACCACCTTCCTCTTTATTCAGTCTCAGTAGCCCTGCCTTAGTCTTTCTTTGCTCCCTAATGTACCTTTGGCTATCTTTTCCTTGGTTTGGGCCTTTGCTATTCTGACTGCCTTCCCCACTTCCTTCTGCTTTAACTGGTACAGTTCTGTGTTCTGCTTCTTATGTGTTTCCTTATACTTCCTGAATGCTATCTTTTTCTCCCTAACCTTCCCCGCCACTTCTTTTGTTGTGTAACCCTCAGTGATTTTCTCTCTCATGGGACCTGTTTTTCCTGCTTTGAAAACCTAACTTGTGCAAGTTTTCACTCCCTCACCTGATAAGCAATTCCACGTGCAAAACTACCTTAGTGTATATTTATGCTTTCTGATGTTTCCCCTTTTTCTGCCCCTTCCTCCTTGACATGAATGCATGTTCCTGATCTATGCTTTCACTCAATAGCTTGACACAGTTCTGTACAGTACGCTTCAACCTGTGTATCCTTTCTAGTATTTGAAGCATCATGATCATGTCTAATTCAACCTTTTCTTCTCTAGGTGGACAAACCACTACTGCACCTCTCACAAGCAACCTTACAGCAGGTATGATTATGATTTATTTTCTAAAAATGTCAGAACTAGTATACTATTATTGTTATTGCACTGACTTTGCATCACTTAACACATCACAGTGACATGCCGATTATTGTTGGAGGTCAGATAGCAGAGGGGAGAAATGAGAAGGACTTCCAAGTTCCTGAAAGGAATGAACAAGATGAACTGAAAGGAACTATTTAGCATGAATAATGGATCAATAACACAGGGACACACAAATGGAAACTGGTGGGAATTCAGAAGGGGATTAGAAAGTTTTAATTTACAGAGAGAGTAGCTGAGCCATGGAACAGTCTGCCAGTTGATGAGGTGGGTACCAAAACCAGTAATGGTTTAATGCATGGCTTGGACAGAGGTCAGGGCTTACTAGATACTTAGGGTGGGAGCAGTAAAATGGGGAGGCTGGAGGTACTGTATATAGTGTTGGCTAAATCTCTGTATATTCAGAAGGTTTTGGGGTATGATAGGGTGTTACTGGCAGATTCAATGGAAACAATGGTCTTTTTCTGTTATCATTGTCTGATGTTTCTATGTATCAGCTGCTTTTTATGGAGTTCATGGTTGTACGAGGGATAGATATTGGCTGGAGTAGAAGATAGTAATTGGGTAAGGTTTAGGGGTTTATGGTGGCGGGCTGAAGAGAGATGGGAAGAGGGAAGAAACAAACACAGGAAAGTGATGGGCTGTAGGATTACTAAGGGTGAAGGCATTGTTTGTTTGTTGAATTTTGTTGACCCAGTGCTTCCACTGGGCCTAGAAGTCCCCTTTTTCAGAGGCAACCTGGGGTGGAGGGGATACACATGGTAAGCAAACTGAAATTGAACCAGATTAAGCTGTTGGTGTTATTTCTAGTGAATGAGGGGAATTTGGCCAGGACACTGGGGAAATGTTCTTTATTTGTTTATTTATTGAAAGTATCTGTTTAACAACCTTTGAGCCAGAGGCTCGTTTACAAAGGTACCTCGTCACCCAGAGGACAGAAAAGACAAAAAAGATACAGTTACAGGTGATTAGCTGTCATATGTGGATACAGACATTGTTTACATTACAAATGTTATTTACAGACAATAATATATATAAGTTTTGGTATAGATATTTATATAAGCACATGAACAAGCTACATTCTTGCTATGAGAGAACTTGTGATACAATTTAATTCATCATATTGAAGAGCAAACAATGGGTTCATCATAGTTGTAGGGAGCAGCAGTCCAAAGTGGACCGTCTCAGCTTTAGGGCCCTAGAGAGCTGGGGGAGTAGCTAGTTGCAGCTACAGATGTGGCTGTTGAGGAGATGCTTGCGGAGAGCTACTTTGAAAGGGGCAATTTTGGGGGTGCTGGTGGTAGTGGTTGGGAGTGCATTAAACCAGTCAGGGGCCTTGTATCTGAAGAATCTCTGGGTCAGGGATGTTTTTACCCTGGAAACTGACAGGATAGCTTTGTCTGTGTAGCGGGTGGAGATGGTGGGGGTGGCAATTTGGAGGAAGGTGGAGACCCCAGGGGGAGAGAGACTGAGCAGAATTTTCTTGGTCAGGAGGCAGGTCTGGTAGTGGAGTCTTTCATTAAAGTTGAGAAAATTGGCAGCAGAATAGAGGGAGCAGGTGTGGGTGAGCATTGGGGCACCTGTTAAGAGCCTGCAGGCCTTATTGAGAGAGATTTGAACTTTCTGGAGAGTGGTGTTATCAGCTGCCCCATATACAGGGAGCCTATAATCCACTAGGGACAGTATGAAAGAGGTAATAGCAAGCCTAAGGGCATCAGGAAGGAGGCAATCCTTGTGCTGGTAAAGTAGTCCAATTCGGGCGTTTACCATGGCCGTCAATGTAGTTATGTGGTCATGGAAGGTAAGGGCAGAGTCAAGGGTAAGCCCAAGATATTTTTAGATGGGTACCTGTTCAAGGGGGTGCTGGGTCCTGAGGAGGATGAGGAGTGGGGCATTTTTTGCTTTATTTTGGTGGTGGGAAAAAATCATTGTTTTCATCTTTTTTAGGTTTATGACCTGTCTATGATCCAAGTACCAAGTTTCAGCCTGGGTGAAGGTGTTTTGGAGGGAGTCCTGAAGGGGGGCAGGTTTATGGGGTGAGGCATAAAGTACTGCATCATCCACATACAGTAGGATTTTTTTCAGAGCAAGCCAGTAGCAAAGTGTTCAGGTAGAGGGAGAAGAGCAGTGGACCCAGGATGGAACCTTGGGGTACCCCGGAGCGAACTGGGAGTGTGTCAGATAGGGTCCCATTTATTTTGACACATTGGGACTGGGTGGAGAAGTAGCTGGCACACCATGCTAGGGGGCCCGAGGAGAAACCGAGTTGGTGGAAGAGTTAAGAAGTAGGGGGTGGCAGACCGTGTCAAAGACCTTAGAAAGTCTATGTACATAGCTCCAGCAATGTTACCCAAGTCTAGAGAGGAGTGTAGGAAGTTGGTGAATTCTAGGAGGGCCGTGGTCATGCTGTGGCCTGAATGGGAGCCATGCTGTTCCGGGCATAGGATATCATGCTCGGCTAGGTATTATGTGAGTTGCTTGGTGACCACTTTCTCTAAAGCTTTGGACGGGGGGGGAGAATGGAGATGGGTCGGTAGTTGCTGGGGGAGGATTTGTCACCATTTTTATAAATGGGAGTAACAACAGCAGTCTTTCAGGCACGGGGAACTGCCCCAGGCATAGGGATCTGTTGAGTAGGTCCGTAAGAGAGACAAGGACCTTGTCAAGGACTAATCAGAGTTGTCTAGCATCTAGGGGATCATTGCTATGGTAATTGCTGTTTAGTGCATTTTGCAGGTAAGGGCAGGCTTCATGATACAATATTTTACACAGGAGGAAATGATGGTGCAGCAGAGTTGGAGGATTGGGATTCGGGCACAGGGTCAAAGAAGCAACTGAGTAGAACAGAGATAAGATCTGTGAAGGTGGTGTTTAGACAGTTAGTTATGGCAAGTGGGTCAGTGGAAATGGTGCCATTAATGGAGAGCAGGGAGGGGGGTGGGGAGCGTGATTTTCCATTGAGCTCTTTGATATTATTCCAGAAGGTCCGAGTGGACCCCCAGGAGGCAGTGAGAGTGGATTGATAGTAGTCCGCTTTGGCCTTGCGGATAGCCCGAGTACAGCTATTGCATGCGCATTATAAGATTATCTGTCAGCTGTTTTGCCAGACTCTGAGGCTTTCTGCCAGAGGTAGTCCTTATCCCACAGTTTTTGGAGAAGGTGAGCTGGGGTGGGAGGGGCAGTCGACACGTAGCAGCGATGGGCTAACACCCCACACAAACAGTGCAGTTGGAGAAAGGTAGTCATTACCTCTAGCGGCTCTCACTGGGTCCCTGCTCCTGGAGGGAGCTGCTTGGAAGATGCGATCTGGGTGGGACTGGCTGAGACCTATAAGTAGGGGGGCAAAGGAGTTATTAGTATGCAGCGGGAGTACAGACTATGATTCAGCTTCAGACTGTGCATGCGCGAGCTGCTGGGCTATGTCCCAAGTACAGCAGGGGCCAAGATGGCGATATACACCTTTGTCCATGCTGGAATGTCACAGGTAGGACAGAATTCAAATCTCTACTTCACTGCATTAAATCATTCCTGTGTGCCCTGAGAGCTGTGCTGTACAGTGCTGCAATCGCTATTCAGCAAGATCCCCCTGCTCTTAAAGCAACCACAATAACACAGAGAAACAACTGTAGCGCTAATCTGAACACAAGACTTGACAAAACTATCAGTCACTGTGTGGAGACAGTAATTTAAAGTACCAAAAAACACCCTACACAAACAGTGCAGCTGGAAGGAGGTAGTCTTTACCTCTAGCAGCTCTTGCTGGGTCCCTGCTCCTGGAGGGAGCTACTTGGAAGTCCTGCAGGCATCTGAAGCAATCAGGGGGACTGGCTGAGGCCTCTATTGGCTCTCTCTGGGTCCCTGCTCTTGGGAAGAGCTGCTAGGAAGTACTGCAGGCATCTGGTGATTCTCATACTCTTTTCGATAAGTGCCATGGGATCTTTAACATCTACCTGAACTACCACCAATCCAGGCAGATGGGACCTCGGTTTAACGTCTCATCCAAAAGGCAGCACCTCAGAAGTGCAACACCCCTCTCATGCTGCACTACAGTGTCAGTATTGGGATATTAACCCAAGTGCCAGATGTGAGAACTGAACCCACAGCCCTCTGATCTTTCAGCCTCAGAGGTAAGTGTGCTAACTACTGAACTACTGACACTACACAAGATAACTGGGACTTGGAAAAGAGACAGAAAGGTTAGGTCTGGCAGCATATCTGAGATTAGCACAGACTGCGTAATAACAGTCAAAATGAAAGTGCATTGACAAGGGCATTGGACAATAGCAGGGAAAATAAATACTGTGTTGGTTTTAATTTCACAACAGGATGACATAGTACTGTAGTGGCATAATGGACAAGGCAAGGCAAATTTTATTTAAAAAGACACCCAACCCGGAGGCTTTGGGCACCGAACATATTACAATTTCATAGAAAATTCAATCAAAAAAATTATAAATACAT
Organism: Neoceratodus forsteri; assembly: GCA_016271365.2. Taxonomy (NCBI): domain Eukaryota; kingdom Metazoa; phylum Chordata; order Ceratodontiformes; family Ceratodontidae; genus Neoceratodus; species Neoceratodus forsteri. The sequence goes on from CM057458.1 coordinate 537,635,155, forward strand.
AAATAACACAATTTGAAACATATGTACACAGTACTACAACAATTGTAAATACTACCATCAATGATGGCTATGAAATCAGAAATAGCCATGAACTAATTAAGGGATACAGGTCTGGAGTCAAGCTAAGGCTATACAACAAAGTCTGGGAAGGCCTGATTATACAGGAAGAACTTGAGGTGGGCTTTGAATACCTCAACAGAAGGGGCCTCTCTAACAGCTGGAGAAAGTGAATTCCACAGGATGGGGGTGGCTACATTAAATGCTCTGTCACCTGCTTTTTTTAGCCTCCTCCTGGGAATCACGAGGAGGCCCCATAAGGAGGAGCGGAGGGAGCAGACCGAGACAACAGGTGTAAGAAGGTCCTTCAGATAACCAATGCCCAAGCCATGTAGGGCATTAAAGGTGAGCAGGCCCACCTTGAAAAGGACCCTCCACCTGACTGGCAGCCAGTGCAGTTCGTGCAGCTCCAGGGTGGTAGGACAGTACTTAGGCTGTCCTGTCAACAGCCTAGCCACCGCACACTGCACCAGCTGCAGTCAGTGCAGGGTACCACCCCCCAAGACCCCAAGATAGAACACATTACAGTAGTCAAGCCTGGACATCACTAAGGAATGAACCAAGGTGGGGAGATTCAGAGGTGGAACTAGGGACTTTATCCTGGCGATATTCCTCAGATGATAGAAACTGGTATGGACAAAGGATGACACCTGAAACTCAAGCGTCAGTCCGCTGTCGAAAATAACACCCAGATCACACACCCAAGAGGAGGCCTTCAATGGTACAGAGGCAAGAAAAAGCCCTGTCTCTGCACCAGAGGCCAACCTATCATGCCCTCTGTTTGACTCCACTACCAGTACCTCTATCTTATAGGGGTTCAGTTGCAACCAGCTGGAGGCAATCCAGTCATTGATCTCAGCAAGGCAGCTGTTAACCACTTCCACTGCACAAGATATTCCTGGGGCAAAGGAAAGATACAGCTGGGTATCATCAGTATAGCAATGAAAACCCAGCTGTACTTCCTAATGAGCTCTCCTAGGGGCAGCATGTTCATGTTGAACAACATCGGTGACAATACCGATCGCTGGGGAACTCCACATGACAGAAAGGCTAAGGGTGGAGGAGAAATTCCACATCACTACCCTTTACCTCCTGTTAGACAGAAAAGACTCACGCCAGAAGGTGACAGTGCTGGCAAGTCCACAGAATTCCCTTAGGTGGTCAAGTAACACATGATGGTCCACCGTGTGAAATGCTGAACAGAGATTGAGGAGGACAAATATAGTCTCCTCCCCTCAATCTCTTGCCTTGAGGAGGTCATTATGCACCTGAACTAATGCAATTTATGTGCCACACCTTGCACGAAACCCAGACTGGAGTGGCTCGTATAGATCATAGGCCATGGGGTACTCCTCAAGCTGAAACACCAGCACCTTCTCCACAATCTTACCTAAAAATGGAAGGTTGGAGATGGGACAGTAATTTGCCTTGACGTTAGGGTCAATGATAATTTCTTCAAAAGTGGTCTTACCAATGCCTCCTTCAAGACATCAGCGAAGACCCCCCTCTGACAGAGAACACCAGGACAATCAAGGCAAACACCAGGCCAATGGAGTCAACACATCCCATTACGAAACGAGTCTGCACCAGGTCAAGTTCACAAAAGGTGTGCCATTGCTTGAAAGCAACCTCAATGACCTCAGCCACCTCCACCAGTCTAAACTCACCCCAACCAGGTGGAGTGCTCTCCAGACACCCATGGTGAACACTGTCAGCTGAACTATGTCTCACTGGTGGCACCCCCAGCCTAATAGTGGACACCCAGTCTGAGAAGAACCGAGCAAACTCCTCATATAATGCGTTAGAAAAAGCTACTTTCGGCTGTAGACAGGAAGGATAAAGAAGCCTATCTACCATCTCAAAGAGCACAGTTGGTTGGTTCTTCCCGGCAGCAATCTCCCTGGACAGGAATTTGCCTTCTTACAGTTCATTGCCCCCCTGGTACACACCGTAGTGCACACACAGGGCCAGTTTGTCCACCTCCAGACCAGACTTCCACCAGCAGCACTCTAATCTCCGACCCACAATCTTCATCACCTTGAGCTTCCCACCATACCAAGGGGACCACAAGTGAGAAGATTTGGGTCATATACGGACTGGTACAAAGGAGCTGAGTGCACCAGACAACACCCTGTATGTTCAATCTTGCCCACCCTTCCTGGTGCATGGCAGTAACTATATACTAATGTGGGTACCAACACACATCAAAGTTTAACTGCCCAAATGTCACACCAGCACATGTTGTGTAACCCTCAGTGCTTTTCTCTCTCATGGGACCCGTCTTTTCCTGCTTTGAAAACTTAACCTGTGCAAGTTTTCACTCCTTTACCTGATAAGTAATTCCAAATGCTGAACAACCTTAGTGTGTAATCATGCTTCCTGATGTTTCTTCTTATTGTGTCCCCTCCTCCTTGACATGAGTGCGTGTCCTTGATATTTGCTTTCACTCACAAGCTTGACACAATTCTGTAAAGTACACTTCAGCCTGTGTATCCCTTCTAGTATTTGAAGCATCATGATCATGTTCATTTCAACCTTCTCTTCTCTAGGTGGACAAACCACTACTGCATCTTTAACAAGCAACCTTATAACAGGTAAGATTGTAATTTATTTTCAAAAAATACCAGAACTAGTATGTTGTTCTTGTTATTGTACTGATTTTGTATCACTTAACAAATCACAGTGACATGCCGATTATTGTTGGAGATCAGACAATGGGGAGATAAGAGATGGACTTCCAAGTTCCTGAAAGGAATGAATAAGATGAACTGTGAGGAACTATTCAGCAGGATTAATAGATCAGTTACACAGGGACACATGAGTGGAAACTGCTGGGAATGTGGGAATTCAGGAGGGAATGAGAAAGTTCTAATTTATAAAGAGAGTAGCTGAGCCGTGGGTTCCAGAACAGGGGGGCCACTAGGGCCATGGCCCTACCACTTTCATAAGTGGCCCTATCACTTTTTGCTATCATGGTAATATATTTAATAGGGGAAAATATACCCCTTACATCCTTGGCCCTAGCAGTTTTTAAACCATTCTGGCACCTCTGAGCTGAGCCATGGAACAGTCTGCCAGTTGATGAGGTGGGAGACAAAACCAGTAATTGTTTCAAGCATGACTTGGATAGAAGTAAGGCCTTACTAGTTACTAAGGATGGGAGCAGTAAAATGGCGAGGCTGGAGGTATATAGTGAGGGCTAAATCTTTGTACAGACAGAAGATCTCGGGGTATGATAAGGTGTTACTGGCAGACTGAATGGACCAAGGGTATTTTTCTGCACTCATTATCTAGATTTCTGCATATCAGCTACTCCTTATGGAGTCCAGGGTTGGATGAGTGAGTGATATTGGTTGGAGTAGAAAATGATAATTGGGTAAGGTTTTGGGATTCATGGTGGCAAGGATGGAAGAGAGGTGAGAAGCAGCAAAGAGACAAACACATGTAAGTGGTATCTGAGCAAAGACCTGTAGTCTGCTAAGCTTATAAAGACAAATACTGCTTTTACATAGATAATTAGGTGTGCTGAATGCAGGAATAAAAATGCAAAAAAGGGTAATCCAATGAATTAGTTCATCAGCACTCTGCTAAATAAATCTGCACCACTACTACTGACTTTTATTTCTTTTATTTTTATTTTTAAAATAGAGAAAAATGTGCCGGGCAGTTTCAGTTATTCAAAAAATCATGCCAGTGAAAAATAAAAAATTCAGCAATTCATAATGCAGATTATATTCAAAATGATTTTGTGTGCAAAATGTTATTGTGCAAAAAACAATTTTTTTTGTCAACTTTATTTCTTGCTATGTGCCAAATTTTGGTAGAAAGCTGTTAAATTCCATTTTAATTTATCCATTTCTTCTGGCTCAGTTGCCTCGATCCGAAGGTCACTTGGTCCTGGTATTTACTTCATTTAGAGTGCTTCTCCAAAGCTGCTAGGTAAACCAAACAGTTGCTGGTAAAGAATTTTCTCATACACTTTGCTGTTGTCTGACAAGAGAGAGAACTGCTCCCCTCACCTTGGGGAGCTGCTGGATCGAACTTGCTTATGTTTTGGAGTGACGATCACTCCATCTTCAGAGCTGTGCACTCTCTGTGGCAAATTGCTTTTAAATGCATGTAACCATAGGAACTGGGGGGCCCACTATTAGCCAGTTGCTAATTCATTTCTTAATTACATGATTCCTAGCAGCTGTTGTGGCTCATTGTCTCGCATGGCAACCAGGTTGCTAACAATGGTAGCTAAGCAATGAGTCCAAAGGCAGTGTATTTTAAAATGGACTGCAATGTGTAGAATGAGGAATACCCTTCCATGCTGTAGAACATGTTGCTTGGGTGGCCCACATGATGGTGTTGGCTTGCTGGCAATAAAATTCAAAATCAATATGAGGTCGCAGAATGAGGGAGCAGGAAGAGTCATGACTGAGTCTGCTGAAGGATGGAGGTGATGAAAAGTCTGAAAATGGAAACAAGATAACGCATCTGCTACTTCATTTGCATAGCGCAGTATATGAAAACATTGCATTGTAAGAGTGTGACAAAGAGATAGCCAGGTCATCCTCCACAGGAGCAGCATGATGGAATGGGATGCAAACCTTCCTTTTTTGATTATTTCCACTGTGGGTTGGTTATCAGAAAAGATGGCTACTCTCTGAAGAGATCAGTGATGACCCCATAGGAGGCAGCTGCCACAATAGGGTAAATCTCAAAGAGAGGCAATGTAGATGAAAAATCACGAAGTGCAGTAATACCCTGACGCCAGGGAGCAGTGATCCAAGACTGCTCAAAGATGGCAGCATGGCGATGTGTTGGAGATGCATCAGTGTATATTCTGGAGTGCAAGTTGGGAGAAAGATCTTTGTAGAACATCGAACAGCCATTCCAGGAAGCTAAAAATTGTGACCACATGGCTAGATCTGATTTTCAGCAACTGTGATTTGTATATGGTGGTGTAATTCAGAGACAGGTGAAGTTAGTGTCAGGAGGTAGGAAATGAAGGATTGACCTTGAGGAATTATCCTCATTGAAAAGTTGAGATATCCCAGGAGGGAAAGAAGTTCAGGTTCCACGCAAGATGGTCAGTTCAAAAAGGATTCCACTAAGATTGGATCCCCTGCAGTTTATTGGGAGGTAATCGGGCTTCTATTCAGTCAGGATCCAATATTATACCAAGGAATTCAAGGGATGTCACTGGACTTAGAGTTTTCTCATCGGACAGAGGAACTGATGGTTCTTGGAACAGCTGTACAAGAGCAATAATTCCAGACAGTAGAGGAGAATCCAGTGGATCAATCAGGAAAAATGTGTCTAATAGATGAATAACTGCTGGGTGGTAACAGATGTTAAGGCATTTCTAACAAAGCACATCAGCAAACATGTTGAAAAGTTTTGGGCTGCTTTTGCAGCCAACCATGAGCCGTGCTGCAAAGTAATAGTGGTCCTTCCAAGACATGCCATAGAGATGCCAAAGAGATGAATGAATAGGCAGTAGCCTAAATGCATCCATATCATCAGTTTTTGAAAGCCAGGAGCCAGAACCAAAGCATTTAATAATGGTTATGGCATCTTCAATTTGCACATGTGATAGAGAATATTCATTGGATGGAATCAATAAACTGACGCTAGGAACGGATGAGGACCAAGGTGTAGACAGATCAAAAATAAGATGTTTCTTGCCAAATAATTTTCTAGTAGTGATGCCCACGGGATTGATTTGATAGGTAGGACATGGAGAGTGCAGAAAAGGATCTAGGAGGAATCGTTTGTGAAGTTTCTTCTGTAACAGCTAACGGACTATTGCAGAAATAGAGTTGCCTAAGTCCTAGTTAAAAATTAAACCAGAGCAGGCTAGGTCTGAGTGAAGCCTGAGGGAGATGCAGGAGGAGGGGGGGAGGGAGGTTAGCAGGAGGAAGGAGAGGGGATTACCTGCCAGAGAGTAAGCAAAGTAATGGGGACAGGATGGGAGACAGACATAGGGGAAAGGGTGGTACTAGGATGGCAGTAGGAGGGGGTGGGGAATTGAGACATGTTCAGGGGGACTTCCCAGTGGGAAAGGGGTGAGCAGTCAGTAAACAGTAAAAAAATGGGTGTTGGGGAAGGAGGGGTGATAGTGGGTGTGAAGAATGGATAGGGACCAGGCTGGGGTGGAAGGAAGGGGGTTGTAGGCAAGGTGAGTGGTGATAGGAGGGAGGGGAGATGAGGGGGGGAAGAATAGGGGTAAGAGGTAGAGGGAGTGGCCATCATGTGAATTTATGAGAAACAGTCACACATGGCTCTGGTCACAAGCAACTGCCGAAGTTTATGTTTAAACAGGCCAAGGGTGCATAAATTGGTGGTTTTACCACCCAGGGAATTAAACATTTTAGGGGCTCTTCCAGCACAAGACCTCCGGCCTTGGGAGGTGCAACAGTGGGGAACAAGTAGAGATGCAGCAAATTTAATATCCGCCTGCGAAGTGAATGTGAAGTGACCACTTCGTGTTGGCACTTCGCTACATGGAGTGCCCCATAGGAAAGGCTCACTTCGCCTTGTTATTATTACTGTGCATTGTCATTCCACTTTAAATGCGAAGTAAGGTGGAGTGACAACAGTATTAACAGCACCTCACCCACACAGTCACCAGAATTAATGTGCATCCCCAAAGTGCTACTGTCTTGTGTCCAGAAAACTCCCCAGTGCTGACGAAGTGAAATGAGAGCATAATAAGAAATGAAAAGTCTCCCAGAATTAAAGGCGCACTTAGTCATGCGAGCAGTGGTCACACACAGAGTCACCAGAATTAATGAGCATCCCCAAAATGCTACCGTCTTGTGTCCAGAACATTCCCCAGTGCTTATGAAATGCTACTGTCTTGTGTCTAGAAAACTCCCCAATGCTGACAAAGTGAAATGAGAGCATAACAAGTAATGCAGTCTCCCAGAATTAATGGTGCACTGCAATCGCACAGACAGATAAAGATTGCGCTGCGCATTCAAGGGATGCATATGAAAAGGCACAAGAACTCTTAACTAGTGCACACAAGTCACAAATCCAAGTCTGGAAAGGAAAACATTTTGCCAGTTGGGGGATTAGTGCACAGCAGTAACAATCCGCTACCAGTAAAGATACTACAAAGCAATATAAAAGATTCATGCAGGTGTGGTGGATAGCAGGTTCACACTACTGCATTTACGCTATGGCATAATAAAAGGTGTCTGATTTAAAGGTATGCATCACACACACACTACAGGTAATGTGTTGCAAATTGAAAACCTTTAGTAATATAACCAAATGTTTTAAACAGACAAATTATACATTGCTGCACCACAACAATTAGCAAAAAAAGTCAAGAATTACTGAAAATATTACTGTGTGTACATTAACACAGTTATACAAGAAAAAACAAAACAGAAAGACTGCCTTTTTCTCCCAGTTAATGTACCTACACCACAAATATGCCCCTTCCCTAAAGCACACTTCACAGTACACAGACTGACTGTTCTAATTTAACATTCAAAATCCACACACAACAATAATCACTCGATGATATGAGCACAGAAGGGTTTCCTACAATCGATGTAGTACATTTTGAGCAAAACAAAATGATTCAAAAATACATTTTAAACAGCTTTTAGAGGTTTTGAATCGTAGAGCTCTGAGAGCAAACTGTCTCCAGCTACCACTACACACACATTACCCAGGCCAGAACTGAGGCTGTGCAGAACAATCTAGAGCCCATGTGACCTGCAATCCCATGAATCACTGCAGAATTTAATTTGGAGCTCAATTACAAGGCGAAGTGAGGAGAATTACATTGATTTCAATGTACTTCACCTTAAAATTGGTGAAGTGGTATGGGGAAGGCGGAATAACACAAAGTCATTGGTTTCAATGGACTTTGTGTTCCTCATTATGAAGTGAAGTACTCTGCTTCACATTGTGGAGTACTCCATGGGTTCCACGTTAATCCATGAATTACTTCACGGAGCGAATTGGGGGCACTTCGCCCACCGCTACTTACAGTACTGTAACTCACATGCTGTACAGGAAGGAACGCAAATGCCTATGGCTGTACTTCCCCGATGAGCTGCTGCACAAAACTCCCTGACTTAAAAATACGTATTAATGAGTACAATGGTGGGGTGGTGAAGCCTGGATAGATACTACAAAACAGGCTTACAATACATCCAAGTAACTAGTAAAAAAATAAATGTTGCGATTCGTGACGTAATCATTAATTTGTGATTTGTGACTGCATTTGTGACCGTGATGATGAAGAACGTGATTCAGTGTCGACAGTGTGAGATAACCAATATAGAACTGTATTGGGAACACAAATGCCTAAGGCTGTACTACCCTGAGGAGCTGTAGCACAAACCTCCCTGACTTAAAAACACGTATCAATGAGTACAATGGTGGGGTGGTGAAGTCTGGAGAGATACTACAAAACAGGCTTACAATACATCCAAGTAACTAGTAAAAAAATTAATGTTGTGATTCATGACGTGATTGTGAATCATGATTTGTGACTGCATTTGTGACCGTAATGATGAAGAACGTGATTTGTATCATGAGTAACTTGTGATGATGGTCCTGACTTAAAAATGCATACCAATGAGTACAATGTTCGTGCAGAATTATGCACCACACCTGTCCCGTACTCTGAAGGGAAGCCAAAGAAACAATTGTGACTTAAGTTACAGATGGAGATTGGGCCCTAAAGAGATGCAAATGTACAGACAGATTAAGATTGCGCTGTGCGCTGAAGAGATGCAGACACAAAGGCACAACACCTAACCAGTGCTCACCATCAGAAATTAAAATCTGGAAAAGAATACCTCTGCTGGTTGGGGTGGGCCACGCCTGGGGGCAGTGTACTGCACTGCTGCAGTAACAGTCACTAGTACTAGTACCAGTAAAGATACCACAAAGAAGTACAAAAATCACACAGCTGCAGTTCATAGCAGGTTCACATTGCTGAAATTACTATGTGGCACAATAAAAGGTGTCTGATTTGATGACACGCGTCACACACATACTCACACACACACTAAGTAATGTGTAGCAAATTGAAAACTTCAGTAATATAACCACATATTTTAAACAAACTAAAATTATGCTCTACTGCACCACAACAATCAGCAAAAAAATGACAAGAACTATTGAAAATATTACTGTGTGTACAGTAACACAGTTATAGGAAAAATATCACCAAAACAGAAAAAAAAATGTCTTTTTCTCCAAGTTAATCTACCTACACCACAGATATCCCCCTCCTCCAAAGCACACTTCCACTGTCTCTCACTACACAGACTGAATGTTGCACATCAACATTCAAAATCCACACACAAACAATAAATGCTCGATGTTGTGAGCATAGGAGGGATTCCTACAATCGATGAACTAAAGTTTCAAAAAAAAGAAATGACTCAAAAAGGCCTTTTTAACAACTTTTTGAAGGTTTGAATTGCAGAGAGCTCTCAGAGCAGACTGTCTCCTACAGCTTCCTACACACCATACCCTGAACTGAGGCTATGCAGAACAATCTAGAGCCCGTGTGACCTTAAATCCCATGAATCACTGCAACATTTGCCTTTGGAGCTTAAAAACAAGGCAAAGTGAGGCGAACTACATTGTTTTCAATGTATTTCGCCTTAAGAATTGGTGGAGTAGTGGTTTGGGAAGGCAGAGTAATGTGAAGTCATTGTTTTCAATGGACTTTCGTTACCCATTATATTGTAAGTTCTCCACGCTGCGTTCGCGGAACACTCTGCGGGTCAACCTTCCTCCATGAATCGCCATGAGCGAATCAGCTACTACCATTCTCTAGAGACAAGTAGTGTGTAATTATCTGAGCTTCTGGTGTTTCGAGTGCTGTTGGCTTGGCTGAGGAGATTCCGGACCCCAGGAGGCATGAGAGAGATAGATGCCTTTTTTTACTACAAGGCAGGTTTGGTACGAGATTCTTCCCTGCAGTTGTAGCCAGTTTTCCCATTCATAGAGGTTACAGGTGTGCGTGTGGTGAACAGTTCCAGTTAGAAGTTGGCAGGGCTTATTCAGCGCTAAGGAAATTCACTGTAGTGCTGTAGCCGTGACCGTTCCATAGATGGCAAGCCCATAATCTATGATGGAGACAATGGACCTATGCATTGCTAGATTAAGGGCTTCGGGTGTCGAGCAGCGCTTGTATTTGTAGAGAAGGCTGATGTGGATATTCACAGATTTGGCAACCATGACGATATGACTGGAGAAAGACAAGGTACTGTCCAGGGTCACACCAAGGTACTTGAAAGTTTGCATCTGGCCCAGAGCCACAGCCAAGCAGTTTTGATAGTCAACTGCTTGTTTTTATATTTGCTATGCGTGCCATGGCATAGCACTAGTTTCTGTGAGACAAACCAGGCCTTAACCTCCCTGAAACTTGCCTGCAGCTGGTGCTCCAAGTGAGTGGGGTCCGAGTTTAGGGCAAAAATCACTGCATCATCGGCATACAGGATGATGAGTTCATTACAGACGGCACGGAGTTTGTACAGAAAGATGCTGAAAAGTAAGGGCCCCAGGATTAACCCTTGGGGACACCAGACCAGACAGATTGTTTGGAAGTGAGGGTATCACCAGTCCTAACTTATTGTGGCTGGTCTGAATGATAACTTTGAAACCATTTTAGGGCATCATGAGACAGTCCTAGTTTTGCCAGGTGTTCAAGTAGTAATGGACGGTTAACTTCATCAAAAGCCTTTAATAGGTCGATAAAGGTGGCACCAGTGAGCCGTCCTTGGTCAAGTGCCTGGTGGATGTGTCCTGTGAATTCGAGGAGGACAGTGATGGTGCTATGGACTTTTTGAAAGCCATGTTGCTGTGGACATTGCAGGTTATACTTCTCCGGGTACTCCACCAGTTGGTCTGTGACAATTTTTTCAACTACTATGGATAGTGGAGGAAGGATGGAGATAGGCCTATAATTTCCATGTATTGCCCTGTCCCCAGACTTGTGTATTGGGGTCACCAGGGCAGACTTCCATTTGAGCGGGAACTGGGACAGCATGAGGAATCGTTGATAATTTGTGTGGGGGAACAGCCTCAAGGGTGAGGGCAATAAGTTTCATGTCCGGAGTGTCCCCACTTATTCTGTTTTTTCGAAACACCTTAAGGAGATATTTCTTGGCTTCCCTTTTGGTGACTGCCTTGAAATAGAATTGTGGATGTCTAAGCTATATATCCAGTTGAACCGGGGAAGCAGTGATGGGGATAGGATCAAAGAAGTTAGCGGGAAGTACACTGCTAAGGTAAGTGAATGCCAGATTGAAAGTATTGGCAATCGTGGAGGGGTCCAGGGTGATGGTGCCATTTAAGTTTAGCATGTTAGGTGTTACTTTGGACTCCTTCCCCATGACTTCTGACAGGTTGTTCCAGAATTTCTTGCCATCTGACCAGGAGTTGGATAAGACACTCCTGTGGTAGCTGGCTTTTTCCAAGTGAATAGCTTTGGTACAGGCATTCCTGGCAGCCCTATATGCCTGCATATCTGCTTGATTGTCAGAAGCTCTTGCTCAAGTCCAAAGGTGGTCCCATGTTTTCATTTGTTCAAGGAAACTGCACATAATCCAGGGATTGTCAAGGCCCTTGACTTTGTGTGTCTTTTAAGGGGCATGGATATCACATGCTGGATTGAATTGGGAGATAAAGTATTGCAGTGCAGTATCTACATCTGGGGCAGTATCAAGTGGGGACCAGTCTTGTCACTGTAGGAGTGACCTCAATGTCTCAAGGTGTCCCTTGAGAAGTATCCTACTGTTGACAGTTTTCACTGGCGGTTTAGTAAATTAGTCTATAAGCAGTGGATTGGAGAATGGCCACTTATTGAGTCAGAAAGGACTTTAGTGTGGGTGATATGTTCAGGGTGGTTAGAGAGTATCCAGTCCAATATGTTATTGGTCCCTGTTCTATACTTGACCATTGTTGGTGAGGTAACAAGTTGGGTGAAGTTTGCTGCTGATAGGGCATCCTTGTAATTGCTTGCACTGGGGGCAAACCAATTTACATTGAAATCCCAGAGCATTATAACTTCTGAGTTGAGCTTTAGGCTGTTTATGCAGGTAAGGAGTGGGTTCAGGCTTGCTTTCATCAGTTTGGGTGGAATACAGACTGATGCTATCATCAAATTGTATCCAGGGGCACCATTTAGGGGACGGGGGACAGTCCCCAACATTACAGACCATTGTTGTTTTTGTTTTTCAGTGCGTGGCTCCACCCCCACAGCCCCTCTACCAGTTGTTGCCCCACCCTGTTGAAGGCCAAAATGGCCCCCCTGATTGTACTAGTGGGGGATGGGAAGAGGTACATGATGATTTGTCGATTTTTAGTAGGGGGGCAAAGCCACACAGGGTTTGCGCTATAGACTCAATTTGCATGATTTTGCCCTAGCAAATTGTCCAAATTCAGATTTACAGAAGATTCTCTATACAAATTTGGCCATTTTTTGAATGACTATGTAAACTGTCGTCAGTGGTGGAGCGAAGTTGCCAAAACTGACACATTTATTTGCAAAGGAAATGTTGCCAACTTCACCAATCTCAGCTTTTATTTATCCAGAATTTAAAAAAAATAATATCTAACATCTAAGTCTTCACCATTTAGGGCTCCTGCAGGAAAAGTGGATTTTTGTCCTTTGAGTTTAGCTACACTAGATGCTTATTCCACTTATGATGTCTCAATCTGCTGCTCATGACATCACAATCAGTGCTGTAGCAATTGACTATAGTGTCAAAAACCGAATACTGTGACTTGAAGGGGTATGTTAGGGTCACCAGCTGGATCAGACGAACTTAGTGGGACTCTGATGATGTTCTCTATAAATTTTCTCAGTAACATAGAAACATAGTGTAACCCCTAGATGGCGCTATCCCAGGGGCTACTACCCCTGCCTGATTTGCCACTAACAGGTTGAGGGGCCTGGATCCAATGGCGGGTGCCTCCACCCAGAGGTCAGGGTTTGCAATAGTTAAACTAACTTGGTCACAGCCCTCTGGGACACTGCAACCCCCCTTTCTTCCCACTAGTGGCCCACACAATATATCAGAATTACCTTCACAGTATACACTTACCCCCAGGTCTGGTTCCGGCACTGGGACCTCCTGTGAAATGAGATACAGTGCAACAATCACAGTACAGTACTTTAACATAGACAAATACCTCAGGCAGTATAACTTTGCTGAAACAAGCAGATCTGATTTATTTGGGGATATAACAAGGACAGGGGAAATCAGGTTAATTAGCTTATCACTCTAACAATCTACCTATGGCTCTGTGTACAGGCCTATCCCTATCAGCTACGTCCCAGGTACCCAAGCCCTAGTGGCTAGTCCAAACCGTGGCAGCTGGTAGGGGCCCTTCACACAGAGAAAAGGAGAATTAAACAGTCAGCAGTACAGTAATTCCATTTGGATTTAATGTGGCAATTCAACAGGAGCGACCCTGAATTAGTACTCATGACCTCCAAATAAGATAGGGTCCTTCAATGTCAGCAGGGCTCACTTGAGGTACACAAACCTCTTCACACATCCATAAAAGAAAGCACTATACCAGGCAGGCTGCATCTGTATCCCGATCGCAATTACTGCACAATACCGGAGAACACACAGCAGATTCAGTTCCTGACAGACCGAGTGCAATTTTCAGCAATTCCTCCAGTCTTCTACAGGGTGAGCCTGGTTTCTACTCTTCAGAGATCCTTTGATTCTTTTCACAGGACGGATTCAGTCCTAACAAGCTGTTACACAAGCTGCAGACCGAACTCCTGGGCCTTACACGTTTTTGACTAAAACTGCACACTGAAAAAGCACAGGGCTCCTTCCTTCTTCACTGCCAAAGCTCAACTGAAACTCCAACCGACAAAACGGGCACTTCCTTTGAGTTCCTCCCAGTTCTTGACTGGATTGGCTGTCACTCACAATAGACTGCTGCTGTTGGTCCAAAAGGCACTGAAGTCTAAACTACATCTCCCAGAGTCACTGCCCATACAATCCTCTGTGGCTGGCTCAGATTATGAGTCAAGTTCTGATTCGTCCAAGGCACCATTTTAGAGCTAGCTTACCCCACACTGATTGGTCCAGTTCAGCAGTTCAAAACTAGAATGGGAACTAGCAGACACAGTTCTGACTGCAAAGAAAGCAGGTTAGACAAACTGTAATTTCATTATTACTCTAAATAATTTCTGGCAAACAGTTACATCTTTCAGATAGGTTCCTTTGCACTCCTAGTGACTGCAAAAATGAAGTGAATTGGCAGCAGCTCAAGTGGTACTCAGAGAAGCACACAGTCCCCCCATACAAACTAATTATGTCTGCAAGCAGACAGCTCTTAAAGAGACAGTACCAGAGGCTCTAAAAACACTCACTGATAAATGGCTTAAATGCCAAACACCATTCAGGCTTGGAGCATTCAAGCAAGCTCCTGGAAGTCTTTTGGGAACCCCCATTTGCAGGGGGGTTACAATAGAATTTGACAGCAGATAAGGACCGCTTGGCCCACCCAGTCTGCCCATTTCCCTACCGGCATCCACAACCCTCTCCGTGAAAAAATACTTCCTCACATTACCTCTGAGCTGTCCCCCCTCTATCTTCAAATTGTGCCCCCTTGTTCTTGCACATCTCTTTTTCTGAAAGATGCTACCCTCTTGGACTTTGTTGATTCCCTTGAGGTACTTGAAAGTTTCTATCATGTCCCCTCTCTCCCTTCTTTCCTCAAGGGTATACATATTAAGCTCCTTTAGTCTTTTTTCATACGTCTTCTGGTGCAGACCCTGCACCATTTTGATTGCCCTCCTCTGGTCAGCCTCCACTCTGTCTATGTCTTTGCGGAGATGGGTTCTCCAGAACTGCACACAGTACTCTAGATGGGGTTTCACCAACTGTCTATACAGAGGGATAACAACTTCCTGTTTTCTACTATTGATGCCTCTTCCTATGCATCCCAGTATCCCCCCAGCCTTCCTTACTGCCTTCTCACATTCCTTGCCCACCTTTAGGTCATCTGATATAATTACCCCCAGGGCCCTTTCCATTTTTACTGTTGTCAGTATCTCACCCCCAATTGTGTACTCTTCCCTGGGTTTTTGTTTCCCATGTGCATTACCTTGCACTTCTTTGCATTGAATCTGAGCTGCCATACATTTGACCATTCTTCCAACCTTGCCAAGTCCCTTCTCATCCTTTCCACTCCATCTTGTGTATCAACCCTGTTGCAGATCTATGTGTCTTCTGCAAAGAGACATACTTTTCCTTCCAGTTCCTCTGCAATATCACTTACAAAGACATTAAAAAGGATCGGTCCCAGTACTGAACCCTGCGGTACCACGCTTGTAACCCTCCTTTCTTCACTGTGCATAAGGGCAAGGAGGCTTCTGTGCAGCCATTTTGTGGTTGACCGCCTGACCCTCTATTTTATAGTAGGGGCATCCCTGTCTTGCAGTGCCCTGAAGGAATTAAGAAACAGGGTTACGGCTGTAGAGGGATCAGGGGCACTATACACCCCTGACCAGTCAGTGAGCCTTAGTTCCTCCATAAATGCATCTGGATCGAGCCTGGAGAAGTTTCTGATGTGGATGATTTTGTGAGGAATCTTTGGGAAGGGGATTTTCCATACGCAGAAGACCAGGGAGTGATCTGAGATGGAGTCAGATAGGGTCCCTGCTGAGGAGATCCTCTCAGGGCAATTGGACAGGATCCAGTCCAGTAGGGAGCTGGAGGCTCCGTTTGCCGACCATCGGGGAGGCTTCTGTAGCATCAGGGTTAGGGTGGCAAGTAGGGGCTCAAACTGCTTAACGTTTCCTCCGACCCAGTTTAAGTTCACGTCACCTAGGATTAGAAGTTTGTTGTCTCCAATGCTAGGGCCAACAGTGTCCAGGAGGTGGGTGAGACCCTGGAGCCCTCTCTTTGGGGGGTTATAGGTGCATACCACGTGTAGTTTTTTAGCATTGCCGAGTAGGAGCACGGTATGAAGCAGCTCACAGGGAGACAGCAGAGATGACTGGTGAGTCACCAGAGATACTTTAATGTGGCTCCCGTAGTATATCAGGATGCCTCCTCCCCTCTTGTTACAGGACCTGTCCAGCTGTATGACCTCATAGCCTAGTAGCACACAGGCTGAGTCAGGAATCGAGGGCTTAAGCCAGGTTTCTGTTAAACCAAGGATGTCAGGCTTGTAGAGTGTGATCCATGCGACAAGCTTGTCCAGATTGGGAAGCAGGCTACGAATGTTGAAGTGAGCCACTTTCAACCCCTTGCCCAGCCACCATTCCTGAGGAATTACAGAGGCCAGGGGGATAGGGACAGGGTTGGGTTCAATGTCTTCGGCCAAGGCTAGGATCAGCAGGAAAAGCCACAGGAGGTGCCCTCTGGGGGAGGAACTCCTGGTCATGGGCTTACGGGCTAGGCGTCGCCTCACCCTGGTACGATACAGTATGTGTCTTGGTACCAATCTGCATGTGGGATAGCAGGGGCTCACAGCATCAGCTAGGAGATTAGAGAAGGTGAAGTCAGTCACCTCGCAGGGGAGAGTCCATTCACGGTCTACACCCGTGGTAAGGATAGGGGCAGTTGCCATATGGAGGGACACTAGTCCCAGAAGGAGACCAGCAAGGACTGAGGGGCAGGGAGGGGGTGGCAGGATGTTTCCACTAGGGGCCTTGGGAGACTCCATTTTTGAGGCAGAGCCCTGCTGTTCAAAGGATCCCCCAAATCAAGGGGATGTGTTGAGTAGGGACCCTGGGGAGAGAGGAAACAGAATCTGTGTGGAGCTAGGCACTAACATGTAGAGTAGTAGGTTACCACCCAGTGCATACGGTAGTGAGGAGGGGTCACTAGAGGCAGGTGATACAGGACAGGACCACCCGGTGGGAAAATAAGAAAGGAAAAGAGCATAAGTATATTAGGCAATATGTGAGCTGTAACCTGTGTAAAACAAGGGTCTAATGTATACAGTAATAAATTGCCATACAGTGTATCTCAGTAGTCTGGAGAGGTCAATATAGGCAGGTAGTCATGAGCAAGACAATACAGGTCATTGACAGTAGCTAGTATCACAGAATAGAGCAAGGCAGGACAGACCAGGGCAATTAACAATATCTAAAAAAAAAAGCATAACAGGTCATTAATAGTGGCTAGTATCACAGAATAGAGCAAGGCAGGGCAGGAGGACCCACACATGTATCACAGATTCTGGAAGCTACTGCAACACCCTCATCAGGAGCTGCACACAGGTAAGGGAGAAAGGCTGAAGGAGAGACTGAGTTGGTTCTGTTGGGTGGAGAGGTGACTTCTGAAGAATGGTACAGAATTGAAAACAGAATTAGATTCTGATTCCAATGCCACTTTTTTGGATTTTGAATTTTTGCCCTCAATGTCTGAAAATCCTTAATCCAAATCTTGGATTATAATCCATTTAAATCTGATTCCAGGATCTGAAATCTAATTTTCCCTCATATTAGGGTAAAGTTCAACAAATGCTTCACAACTTGCACATCTCCCTCTCAGTCCTCAGCTGCTGGAGGTTGCCCACATATGTAAATACCTCGGTGTGAGGCTAGACAGCAACCTAGACATCTCTGCACACATCGATGCTATACACCCAAAACTACACCCCAAACTAGGCATCCTCTACTGAAACAAGGACTGTCTCTGTGCCAATGTACTCAAGGACTTGCTTGTCAAAATGATCCTCACCATTTTTGATTATGCTGATGTATTCAACAGCACAGCCCCTAACTCCTCCCTCTCTAGGCTTGACCCCCTCTTCAATACCTTCTGTCATCTTGCTATTAACTCTCCTACCTGCACACATCACTGCTCCTTTTATTCCAGTCTCGCTATCGCCCTCTTACCCTTGCATTGTGTTTCTCACTTTTCCTCCCTCATTGGAAAATACTGGTTCACCTCCCTCCCCCCAGTACCTGTCTCCCCCCACTGCCTCCTCCTATCCCCTTCATTCCAGAGACTCTAATTCCTTCTTGATTCCACACCCTCACTCTAGCACCAGTCTATTAGCCTTCTCTTAATGTCTCCCCTCCATCTGGAACTGGCTGCCTCCACTTCTTGGACATGCACCATCCTTACTATCCCTAGAATGTTTACTAAAGCAACTTTCCCCATACTTGCTCCTGTCTCCCTCCAACCCTTCCCTGACCCTTCTGTCCTTTTCTCCCTAACCCTCCTCTCCTCTTCTCTCTCTCCCCCTCACTGCCCTACCCCTTATTTCTTCCCACTGCTGTCCCTCCCTTTTAACTACTTGCTCCCTAACACTCCCTACTCCCCCATCCCTCATTTGAGGGCCTTGCCTCACTACAGTAACCCTCATGATCTCTTCCCCCTGTGCACCCCTTGGAAATCTTTTTTTTTTTTTTTTTACAGCATTTACACAGTAGTAATGCTCCTTTATACCTCTGGTATTTATTTCTCTATTTTTTTATGCCTACAATGTACTTCGCACTTTATAACTGTTGATGTTGTTTATTTCGTTGTAACTGCCATTGTTTTATTACATTTTACCTTCCCTCAGGTAACACCTGGATACAAGTGTGCCTTTCCCAGTAACCAAACGTTTAAATAAATAAACACAACCCTAACTTTTCAGTTGTCAATAACTGCGTTCAGCTGGACTTTGCTAATTTTAAATGTTTTCTTCTGTGCATCGTAACATTTCCATAAAATCTAAAAGGAACAAAATATCCAGTGACATTCCTTTAATAGACATGGTTAAAAAAAATAATTGGGGTGGGGTGTGGGGGAGAGCTGTCAGATCCTTTCAGCTGGTAGCTAGACAGTTGCTGTTGGGTCTGCCGAGGCAGTTCCAACCTCATTGTGCAAAGTGGAGGAAAACAGAAAATTGGTACAGAAGATGGACAGGCCCAATTTTCAAAATGAGAACAAGTAATAAAACTGTGGTGGGATCATATGTTTTCTCAGAGGATAAACAATTCATGGGGACTACAGGGACAGGCAGTACATGTGGGGGCATGGGAATGTGAAATCAAAGGGGGCTATGGGAGGGCTTGAGAGCCCTCTGCCAGGACTGGAGCAGTCAGGAGCTTGTTACCATGGTTAGGGGAGGGGCCACAGGAACCTGCAGCTAGGTCCTGGGGGGGGGCTCATGAAGCTGCTGTCTAGGTTGGGGGAAGGCACAGGAGCCTACTGTTAGGGCAGTTGGGGGTTGTGAGCTGCTGTTAGGATATCAGTGTGGCTCAGAAGCCTGAGCACATGGCAGCTGGGACTCAGAAGTCAGCGTCCAGGGCTGGGGGAGCTCAAGATCTTGTCATCAGGGCTGGGAGCAGGGTGATGACTCTTGGGAACTGAAGGCCAGGGGTGGTGGGTAGACTTGGGAGCATGATTGAGATAACGATGGAGGTGTTCAGAATCTATAGTCCAGGGCTGGTGTGGGAAGTTCAGAACTAGAGGACAGGGCTGGGTGGAGCTGTGAGCATAAATGCAGGGCTATGGGTAGGGGAGGTAGTGGCATGCCACTGAGGGGGCCAGGAGACTGCCACCAAGGGTCGAGTGTGGGGCTCAGGAGACTGCTGCCAGGGTGAGTGGGTGGGCCGGAGAGCATGCCACCATGGCCGTGAGTATGCTATGGAGCTCAAGTGCCCAAGCCCAGGGCTGATTGTTGGTGGGGGCTCGGGAGCTAGAGACCAGAGATGGTGGGTGGGCTCAGGAGCCTGCAACCTTGGCAAGGGAGTGGGCCAAGGGGACGGAGGAGCTCAGGAGCTAGAGGCCAGGCCTAAGGACGTGGAGTTCGGAGCTTAAATACGATGCAGTGAAATTTCATATTTAGTGGCAGTCTACTTTTTAAATACAGATTTTGCGTTTTCAAGCCAAACACTCAAGGAATGTAAGTTATTATGTGATACTAACCATCCCTAGCTATAGTTTAAACCTCAGACTTTTGAAATTCTTTAAAGGTGACCTGCAAAATTACATTTAATAGCAAAGCATCAGTAATGTAACATACTTTTTCTAACAATGAATTCAGATAATCAGTTCTAATGTTATGCATTGTCTTTAGTAAGTTATTGTATTTTGTACTGTTTTGGCAAACGCAGAACTGGCAAGGAGCCTGATTGAATGGCACATGAGTATTCTACATAAACTCCCAGTTGTACTGACATGGGTCCCACTATACTAATAGTGTATGATGTGGGGAGTGGGTATTACTTCAGTGTTTTAGTGTGGTAGCAAGGAATTCAGTGTTTAAAAATACACTGACAGCTGGGGTATATGGCTGTCAGTAAAGTAGTTTTAAACACCAAACTCCCCACGGTTGCAGTAAAGCACTGAAGAAATACCCACTCCCCATATTATTAGTATTATGGGATCCCGCTCCCCACATAAGTAGTATCATGGGGTCCATATCACTACAACTGGGACTTTCCTCAGAATACTCAAGTAAATGTGGTTGATTCAACTCAACACCTTACGTACTGCACCACCGTACCTATCCCAGGGATGGTGAACTTAGGCAGTCAGATGGTCACCGTTGCTGCCCTAATGGCTGTTCGGAACCCTCTGGGTGGGGTGTACCTCTCTTCCACCCAAGTCTGAGGGGGCATTCCTGTGTTCTTTTATAAGCAGGAGAATAACAGAGTAGTGCAACAACAGTCAAGTGCCTCCAACTAGGGTAGTAGTGTAAAATGGCACCTGATTGAACCCCCCTCCAAGGAAAAAATCAGTTTCTACCCTCCTGCACTTCTGTAGATAACCCTCAAACAGTGTCTGTGGACTCAATAGCAATACACTGCATACCAAAAGTAACATGCATAAAACAACCATTTATTTCAAAAGAGAGGGGAAAGGAAAAAATAAGCAGACATGAAGGAAAATGTGAGCAATGGGAAATTCCTTCTACTGAATGCAGTGGAAAGATTTACTTGCCCCCTGGCTATCTCAATCCCACAAATGCAGGTGCACCCAGTTTATACTCCTCAGATGCCTTGTTGAGAGCTTTCATGTTGCCATGGGTACCTCATCAGGTTGCTGGTAGCTAACCAGGGTGGTGCAGGGTTGGCATCCTTGTAGAACAGGTGTTGAACAACTTTAAAACCAAAATGTGTATATGTTAATCTAGAGGCCCCTATATGTTATCCACCATAAGGGTTGGGCTGGATGCCCATGCAGGTCTTCTGCCAGAGCCTGTCTCATAGATTTCACAGTCTAGCCCAGGGCTTCAAACCCTACCCCCTTCCTAAATAACTATCTACCCCTGAAGAAAATCCCTAGAGCCACAGCTCTGAGGTACTCACAGTTCTGAAGTCTTGTCACACCCGGTTCTCACAGGTTACCGTTCAGCAGTGTAAAACTGGATTCTGGGTAAAACTTTCACTGGAACAGATGATGCTGGCCTGATAGTTGTCACACCAGGGCCTATTGCAGAAACTGGCTGTGTCCCCTCCGCCCCTTGGGCCTTTCATTGGCTTTGCTCCTTGGGCCTTTTGTTGCACTTCCTAGTGAGGGACTGCTGCAGTACACAGAAACAGTGCCCCAGACCCCTCCTTTTGGAAGTTTCAGACATCTCCACCCTGGCAGTGGAGAAGGGATATCAACCACCTCTGTGTATCTCTCCTCTGCAGGGGTTCTCACTCAGGCTAATGACTCCCCTCGACATAGTACTTTTTCTGTTGGTTCTTCTGGAACTGTAGTTTGTGTGGGTCCTGTCAGGACCAGTAGCTGAATGTTTGGTTTGATCCCTGCCAGGAGTGCTGTGTATCAAGTTGCCCTTTTCTGACCTCTATTGCTTCTTTCCTCCTGGTGTTTCACAGAAACACCCACGTCCTGGTATATTCTTCAGTCATGGCGCACTGTATTTACTTACCAGACTCATCTTAGCCTGGCAGCTGGGTTGTCAGAGGGGGCTGTCAGCGCCTTAGCCCAGCTCCTGATTCTCCTTAATTCTCTTAGAACTGACGAAGAGAGAAGCTTTCCCTCTCCCTTCGGTGATGAGATTTGATGTCTCAACACATGCTGTCATTGTATAATTGGTGTAGGTCCCCAGCCAATCAAGTCAATTCAGTTTTATGTTTTTCCATGAAGCTCATCATTGAGATACTCATTTACAAGATGGTCCTGGAGGGACACACAAGATATATACAATAATACAAGGAGGTATATACATTTCAGGGAGTGTAAACAATAATACAAAGAGGTTTATACAGTTCAGGATAAGTACATACATATTAGATATATGTGTCATGCAGACATAAGCAAGGTTAATGGGCTTGTTAAGGCGACAGGGTGAATACATGAGAGGTAGGTAGAGTTGGGGCTGAATAATGTGTGGGAGGAAAAGGCTAGGATAAGGGAGTAAAGAAGAGGGGAGGTGGAAACAATTGTTAAGGGAGAGTGGGAAGGAGGGAGACAGGAGCAGAGATAAACAAAGGTTACGAGAGGTTAGGCAGGAGGGGGTGGAATGGTGAGTGTTGTGGCAGGGTGCAGTCCAAAGGCTCTTTGCTGGAGGATGGTACACTATCGGTTACACTTGCATTTTTTAGTCATCAGGGGCTTTATAAGCAGTTTAAAAGCAGATAGGCACACAAGTTTTGTGTGTTTTAAGCTACTTTGCAGGGAATTCCGCAACATCGGTAAGACATATCTAATGGATGAGGTGCCAAAGCGGGACCTGATCTTGGGGGTATTGAGCTGGATGTAAGTGTATTTCCTAAGATAATATGCACAAGGGGTGAACTGGAAAAGGTCTGCAATGTAAGAAGGAAGTTTATTGATAAGCGCTTTAAATATCCAGATAGAGGCATTGCGCCACCTCTTAGTAGCCAGTGAAGTCCAGCCTAACTGGCTATAGAGTGAACAGTGATGCCTTTTGAATGGAGATTCAATTATAAACTTTGGGGCCCTATGGTATAAGACATCCAGCTTTGCAAGGATAGTTTTTGGGCAGTGACTATAAAGGAGGTCTGCATAGGCGATGGGTGAGAGGAACGTTGTTAGGGCGAGTCTTTTCTTAGCTTTGTAGGTGAGCAACCATTTGATATGAAAGAACAATTCTAGCCACTGTTTAAGTTTTTTGGAGTGCTCTTCAACGTGGATAGCACAGAAGAGCTTATAGTCGAGCAAAAAGCCTAGGTATTTGAACCTATTTCCTTTTTCAAGGGTTTCACCCATCAAGATTGAGATATGGATGTTGGCAGAAAGCGTAGCAGGAGTTGCTGATTTAGAGGATTGTGAGATTTATTTATTTATTTGTAAAATCAGTTTACAACCTTTGAGCCAGAGGCTAGTTTCCAAAGGTACCTCGTCACATTAAAGACATACATAGTATTTTTGGTTACATAGCATAGGTTTGCAAAACAATAGGCGTTCAACAGAGGCGCCACATCACACTGAGGTCAGACAAATACATTTAGGTTACAGGGTACATGTAATTAAGAACAGTTGTTACACAAGTTGGTATCAAAAATTGAGCAATCTAATAGGTATACAATGAAACAGCTGGCACTGGCCAGGTTAGACATAGACACGGTGTACCAGGAAGCGGTGGTGGGGATGGCTAGGTGGAGAGCTGCCGGAGGCGTTGTCGTGAAGTCGAGGTGGAGGCTACTTTTCAGAGACAGGAGCAGCTACGGTGTTAAGAGTTGGTTTGAAGGGTGGTTTTGAACTTGGAGATGGTGGTGGCATTGGTGAGGGGCATGGAGAGAGTTAAACCAGGATGGGGCTCTGTAGCAAAGGACCTCTGGCCATGGCTGGTTCTTGATCTGGGGACCATTAGAGTGGTCTTGTTGGATGACCGTGTTGCAATAGTGGGAGGGCTCTGGTGGATGGATGCCGTTACCCGGGGAGAGCCAGTAGGGTTTTTTTGTGAGGAGACAGGTTTGATATCGAGCCGTCATCCAGGGTAAGGAGTTTAGCCTCGGCATACAGCTGACAGGTGTGTGTGAGCCTGGGGGCACCAGTAATCAGTCTGCAGGCTTTATTCAGGGTTAGGTGAATTTTTTTGAGTGCAGTGGTGTCGGCAGCACCATAGACTGCTAGACCATAGTCTACAAGGGACAAAACGGATGATGTAACAGCAAGCCGGAGTGCATTTGGGGGAAGGCAGGTTCTATGGCGGAAGAGGATGCCAAGCCGTGTGTTAGTGGCACATGTTAGGGCATCGATGTGGTTGTGAAATGTGAGGGCTGAGTCAAAGGTAACCCCAAGGTATTTGTAGGAGCAGACTTGTTCCAGTGGCTGATTGGTACTAGGAAGGATATAGAGTGGGTGGTTGCTAGCTTTGTTTTGGGGGTCAGAAAAGAGCATAGCTTTGGTCTTTTTAAGATTGATGACGAGTCTGCGCTCCTTAAACCAAGCTTCGGCACTATTGAAAGACTGCTGTAGGGTGTCCTGAAGGGAGACGGGATTGCGGTGGGTGGCAAAAAGGACAGCGTCATCTGCATACAGGAGAATTTTGCCAGGGCATGCACTGGGCAGGGTGTTCAGATACAGCGAGAAGAGAAGGGGGCCCAGGATGGAGCCTTGGGGGACCCCAGAGTGAATGGGACGGGTATCAGAGAGTATCCCATTGATTTTTACACACTGTGATCGAGCGGCAAGATATCTTGTGCACTATGCTAGGGGGCCAGCTGAGAGACCAGTGTGGTAGAGAGCATTCAGCAGAAGTGGATGGGAGATGGTGTCGAACGCCTTTGAGAGGTCGATGAACACTGCACCAGCTAGGGAGCTGGTATCCAAGGAGGAGTGTAGGAAGTTGGAGAATTCAATTAGGGCAGTGCTGGTACTGTGACCAGCATGGAAGCCATGTTGCTCTGGGCATAGAATGTTATGCTTAGCAGATAATCAGTGATTTGAATGGCCACCACTTTCTCCAGGGCTTTAGAGATGGGGGGAGGATGGAGATTGGCCAGTAGTTGTTGGCCGACAGCCTGTCGCCCCCTTTATGAATTGGAGTGATTATGGCTGTTTTCCTAGCCATGGGAAGTTGTCCCAGGCAGAGCAATCGGTTAATTAGGCTGGTGAGTGGGGCAAGGACTTCATCTAGCACCAGCCTGAGGATACTGGGGTCCAGTGAGTCACTGCCGGGACTGTTGCTATTCAAAGCTTTGATTAGGATGGGTCTGGCTTCCCGGGTGGAAATCTTGCACAGGTGGAAGCTGGCGTGCTGGGAGACAGGGGGAGGTTGGTTGGGGGGAGGGTCAAAGAAATTACTAGGGAGGACTGAGCTAAGGTCAGTGAAAGTGGTGTTGTGCCAGTTAGCTATGGTGGCAGGCTCGGTGGTGGTAGTGCCATTTCTAGTGAGCTGGGATGGGGCAGGGGAGCGAGATTTTCCGTTAAGTTGTTTAATATTATCCCAGAAAGTCCGGGCCGAGCCCAGGAGGAGGTAAGGGTGGCCTGGTAATGGTTGGCCTTGGCTTTCCGGATGGCCCAAGAGCACTTATTCCAGGCTGCATTGTAAGCCTGCCTATCATACAGACGACCCGTTTCAGTGGCAAGGTGCCAGAGGTTATCACGCTTTCTTAGTAATTGTAGAAGGGCAGGGTTAACCCAGGGTGCATTCTGCTTTGTGGACTGGATTTTGGTGAAGGGTGCAAAGAGATCACAGGCCATGCTGAAGGTGTGTGTGAAGAAGGCGAGGGCAGCGTCAATGTCAGTTGCACGATGAATGGGGGACCAGTTTATCTGGGTGAGGAATACTTTAAGTTTTTTCAGCCCACCAGGGCGGAGGCGCCTGCGGAGGGTGGTCTGGGCTTTGGGTTTGGGATTGGGGACTGCCCAATGAAATAGGATAGGGGAGTGGTCACTTAGGGAGTCTGGTAGGACCTGGATGTTTTGGATTTTTTGGGGTCGGTTGGTTATAATAACATCCAGAAGGGTGCTGGTACCTCTCTTAGGGTTTATTCTCATGGGCTGGGTGACGAGTTGCGTCAGGTCTTGGGCGGCAAATGAGTCTCTGATCACGGAAGAGGAGGTGCTGAGCCAATTTACATTAAGGTCCCCAACTAGGATTTGTTCTGCCTTATGGTGGAGGGTGGCCAGGTAGTCAGTTAAAGATACCAGGTCCGGGTGCTGGTTCTTTGGGGGAACGTAGGCCGTGGTGAGATAGATAGGGCTCCTAGAGGGGTCCGGGGAGTTTAGGGAAGAGCCTGGGCCCCATTTACAAGGGCAGGGGTGGGGAGTGCATGTCCAAGTATTGTGTCCCTAGTGTAGATTGCACAGCCTCCCCCTCGTTTGCCTACTCGGTCCTCCCAGTATAAGGTATAGCCTGGGAGGGAGACAAATGAGTCAGGGGTGGATTTGGACAGCCAGGTTTCAACCAGAGCTATGATGTCTGGTAGATGAGCCAAGGCCCAGCACTGTAGGGTGTCAAATTTTTTCAGCAGGCTGCATATGTTCATGGAGGCTACTTGGAGACCAGTGGGCCGAGTGGGTGGGTGGGAGGGGCAGGGCCTGGGTTGGGATGTATGTTCCTGTCAGGAGTAGAAGGAGGAGAACTGCTCTGGTCAGAGGGGTGGCAGATGGAGAGTTTACGCCGGGAGCGATAGGATGAGAAATGGGGTTTTGTAGCACAGGGGGTGGGTAGGGCAGCACAGGCAGAGAAGGCTTGCGTGATCAGATGTGCAAGGGAGCCGGGGCGGGAGGAAAGGTAATGTCTGGATGGGGGTGAGGTGGAGAGGAGCATATGGGGTGTGTGGAGGAGGGGGAGGAGCAGTGGTAAAGGAGGAGGGGAAGACAGAAGGGTAGGTAGGAACACTGGAGTAGTGAGGCTGAGGGTTAATAGGGACAATAGGGTTGGTGGAAGGCAAAAGAAGGAGGAGGAGAAGAGAGAGGCCGGTGAGCAGGGGGTGCACATGCATAGTTGGTAAGGGTGGGGGAGCTGAGGTGAAGAAAGAATGGGGAACTAGGATGATAGAGGGGAGATAGTAGTGAGAGGTCACCTCTAAGTGTAGTTGCCGCTTTGGTACAGTGGCAGAGCTGGTGCCTGAGGTGTACAGGGCACTAGATTCAAGCTTTGGCCAGGGTAGCAGGAAGGAGCCCAGCCAGTGGTTGTAGCAGCAGGGAGTTGGGCTTAAGGTCTGCAGAAACAATCAGATAACACTTTAGCAGTGTCTGAGGGTTAGAGTGTTTTTTAGAGTTTGAAATTCTGCAGAAATAATAGACAGGTATGCTAGCTGAGTGGTGGAACTGCTGACTTTGACAATGAGGGTGCAGAGTTCAAAGGCAGCAAGAGAGAAGTGGTAAACTTATATTTTGGCAGGTTGGGGGGGTAAGAGACTAAAAGGCATAGAAAGTAGGTATAAAACAGATAGACAAAAGTGGTTAAGAGGCAGAGCTGCACACTCTGACTGCAAGGGTACTGGGTTTGATCACAGCTTAGGGACAGAGTGTAGAAAGTTTTTTAATGCAGAAAAGGAGGGAGGAAGGGTTAAGAGTTTGAAAGTAGAGGAAGATGTTGGCCTGGTCCATTGGCTTAGTGGTTAGTCAGTAGACTTTGGAAAAAAGAGTACCAGGTTTGAGGCTGCCAGGTGCTTAGTGGTAGGCTGATGGGAGGAACGAGGAAAATAGGTAGCAGAGAGGATTCAAAGTGAACTACAGGGACCTCTAGTGGGTAGGTTAGCAAACAATTGCTAGAAAGGGGTGGAGTGTGCAGTAACCCCTTGTGGTTGGTGTCTATAAGCTGCAAATGGGAAAGTGGACACTTAGTAAAAAGTAGGGTAGGTCACATGATGTGACATGTGACCTGCCAGCAGCAATAAATGAAGTGCTGACCCTGGTTGGGGCAGTCGGGTGGGAAGTGCTATGCAATAGTCAGGCTGTAGGGCAGAACACTTTACCTCTTACAGAGGCTCTGGCAATCCCCGAGTTCAGTCTCTGCTGCTGGGCAGAGATGAACATAGTCTTGGTCTTATTTGCATTGAGTAGTAGCTGTAGTGTTAATAGTTTTTTTCTGTGATATATTGAAGTCATGTTGTAACTCCACACATGCAGATTCAATCTTAGGTTGTGCAAAATACAGTACCGTGTCAACTGCGAATAGATGAACACTGGCCATACTGATATTACGGTCGATGTTATTGATGTACACTGTGAATAATAAGGGGCCCAAGATGGAGCCTTGAGAAACAACTTGCAGGAGTATTTTGGGAGGTGAAAAGTCACCCTGTGCTCTCAGTTGTTGCTGCCTTCCTATGAGGTAGGAGGAGGAGAACCATCTGATGGCTGCATTGTCTAACCCTAGGTTTTGCAGTTGAGCCAACAATTGGTCATGATCCACTGTATTGAAAGCTTTGCTTAGGTTGAGGAATATAGTGGCTAAATTATTTTTGCTGTCAAGGGCATTGGTGACTTTGGTGAGTACAGAGATTGTACTGTGATTGGGCCTGAACCCAGACTGTAGGGGATTTAGAAGATTATGTGTTTTAAGGTATTCTCTTAGTTGGGCATTTACCAATTTTTCAAGTATATTCGATAGCGTCGGTAGCAGAGAGATTGGTCGATAGTTGTTTAGGATGCTCGGATCTCCTGCTTTAAGCAGTGGGATGACATGAGCTGCTTTCATGTGGGTGGTAGCGCCCCCTCTAAGAGGGACATATTGAGAAGGTGGGTGGGCGATTTGTGCAGCCAGATGGTAGTAGCTTATTTTTAGAAAGTAGGGGTCAATTAGATCGGTCCCAGTGCTTTTTTTGCTGTCGAGTGTGGTTAACAGATCTTTTACCTGCTTGAGTGTGACTGGCGAAATAGTTGGAGGCCTTTATGTGTCGTAGATATTTTTCTGGTCTAGCAGTTTGCTTGCTGGGGAGGTATCGAAGGATAGACCAGCAGTGGTGAAGTGATTATTAAGTGCCATTAAGACAGGGGTCAACCATAACCTTTTTTTGCACTAGCCAGCAGAGCAAGTTGATTCAAAATTGCACTAGCCTGCAGATGGTTGCACTAGCCCTTAATTATAATGGAAAATTGTTATCACTTATACAGGAAAGAATGCAAGCAAAGCAAAGAAATACTCTGATTATTACACATTTATCCTACTCCCACATTGCTTCCAGCTCCCCAGCAGAAAAAAAAGACTGCAATGCCGTCATTGACAGTGAGTCCCCCCATTGTTTTGTACCGTGGCCTTCTCTCTTCCTCTTTATGCCCCTTCCCCCACACCAGAGAGAGGATATCACAACAGCAAATGTTCAATCAAGCAGTCATAGCTCTGCGCACATGATAGCTGACATCATCATACACCTCACCACACTGTCGCCACCATCCACAGGGCAATGAACAGAGTCCAGCAGAGAGACACTCTTCAGTCCCCACCCTATAGTCAACTAGAGACTTGCACTTCTGAAAGTTTTTGTACAGCCTCAAGTGAGCCAGGACACATTGAAGATTTCTTTGGGGTGGGGGCTAGACAAACCTAAGGGGCTTGGGGAAATAGAAAACTATGACATTTTTTTTTGTAAAAGCATTGCTTTTAATATGCTCTGCCCCAACAATAACATATTTTTCTTTAATATTGTCTTTTCATCAGCCTAGTGGAAACAGTACACATGCATAGCACTATACTATTTCTGTATAGGATGATCTATGCAACCCAGGAATGCCTATTTCAAGGTTTCAAATTATGTATTTTATCAGGGTTTATTTTTGTACCATACATGATCCAAAGCTTTGTTTTTAGGGTAAAAGTATGTGCTGAGTGGGATAATGGTGGAACTGTATGGATGGTGATGGCTGGCATGATGCATTTAGAAGAGCTGGGGACCCCTTACATTTTCCAGTAATGGCAACTATGGATCTATGGATGGTCACTTCAGAGTCTGGTCTGCAGTGGTGTCCAGGAAAAGAACAGAGTTAAAGAGATTTGGAGGGGAGAGGGAAGTTATGGTGAGGCTGGGATAAAACCCACCACCTGCAGGACCGATCCTGTATACCTCTTTGCATTTTGTCACTGAAATGTTGAATACAAATACTCAAAACGCAGAGAAATGAGGTGCACTGGTCTTAATATTGGACAAATTGTTAGACATAGACACATTCAGAAAACTGGAACCTAGTGACTTAACAGCACTCTACCCTTGATCACACCCTGGACACTAGCTGAAAGTCTTAACAGTGGAGTGATAATGACTCACATTGACTCTTTTGTGGGATCCCTCTCTTGAACTGCCAGATAATTGCAGATAATCTGAATGAGCTGTTAATCACACCAGGCCATCTGGAACATTGAGAGAGATTAGCATGAGGACTAGCGAATGCTATGTAGAGGCTTTAACTTCATTAACAGCCATAAAAATCTGCACTAGTCAAGATGGGCAAGTAGAGAGATAGCTGCACTAGCCCTGGTCAGTTTGCACTAGTGTTTGGGCTATTAAAACAATGTTAAGCTCGACCCCTGCTTTAAGATATCATGTTTGTATGTATAGGTGTTATCTCCAGATTTGATTTTGTTTGGTAAAGTGGATGAAGGCTTGTGACCCTCAGCTTCATTCAGGATCTGCCAGAATTTGGTGGTATTGTTCCTGAAAGACTCACGTGCATTTTGGAAATATTTAGCCTTTCCTGTTCTGATCAGCTTGGTGCAGTGATTCCTAATTATTCTAAACTCTGCCCAGCTGGCTTCAGATTTGGTTCTTCTAGCCTTCTTCCAGAGGGCATCTCTGTGTTGTAGTGCAGTTTTTAAGGTGCCATTAAACCAAGGTTGAGATTTCTTTCTAGCTCTGTTTTTTTTTACAGGAGCATGGGCTGTAAACACTTGTAAGACTAGGGACTGGAATAGGGTGAAGGCTTCAGATATGGAGGGTGCAAGATAAAAATCCTGCCATCCTATTCTGCCAGGTTCCCTAAGAAAAGCTGCAATATTGAACTTACTAAAATTCCTTTTGAAGGTACATTCTGTAGATGAGGTAGTTTTGGGCGTATATCTTGCACAGGCTATTGCCAAGTGGTCGATGATGTCATTGTGAAATACACCTACGTGGGAGATTCTATGAGTTTTGTTAGCGGGGATTAACTCTAGTAGGGTGCTGTGGGCAGGGTTTTTTAGATTTGGTCGGGTCGCTTCAGAAATGAGCTTTTGTAGACCATGGGTGTCATACATGTCTCTTAATGGCGTGGAGCAGGAGAAATTCCAGTCTAGGTTTAGGTCTGCTATTATGATGGTTTCAGAGTCAGTGGATGTTAACATTTTGTGGAGGAGATTTAATATCTCAAGTCCTCCTGAAGGAGGTCTGTAGCAGCCTAGAACAGTAATTGAGAAACCTGACGGTAGGGAGAGTTTTAGAGTGAGACATTCATATTCCTTATGAATAGTGGAGGAGTTGATGACTGAGGCTGAGAATTTGTCAGAGACATAAATTGCGATCCCCCCCCCTTCCTCTAGAGTGTCAATCAGTTGTAAAAATATTGTAGGAGTGTATGCTGACATTTTGGTCTGAAGTAGAGCTCTTCAGCCAAGACTCTGATATTACCAGCATGTCTGGAGTTGCATGTAGCACCCAGGCCTGTACTAAATCACATTTTATTAATAAACTGCATGCATTTATGTGGAGGAAGCTGATACCTTTTAGGTGAGCTAAATCAGCTGGGGCATCGATAGGTATAAAAGGTCCTCGGTTTAATTCAGCATTGCTAGAGCAGAGCAACAACAGGAGGAAGAGCTTTATGATTCCATTGATAAGGACTTTTAGGAGAGCTTGTGTAGACCATTTGCATAGTAAGGGGTTTAACTGCTTTGTTTGGGTGGTAGCATTTTGGTGATAGAGAGATACTGCATAGATTGCTATTCGTGCTGGTATACTTAGTGATACACCAAGAAAGTGTTGTCATCTAGTATTTTTTTTAAATTCTTCATTCCCCATGAGTCCCAATCCAAGGTAGAGGTGGTCTAGTGTAGGGACATGATCAGAGTATGGTATATGTCATGATTGTAGCATATGGGAGTAAATATTAGGGTCAACAGGCTTGTGGTCAGTGATAGAAATCCAAGTTAGCTCTGCACTTGGCGTGCTGTGTGAATCTGAATGAAACACCTACGTCTTTATCAGATGAATATAAAGATATTTATTTCAGGGTGCCCAGATTCACAATAGTGTTGCTCCTTACTAATAAATCCACAACAAAAGTTAGTGTATCTAACAAATCGCACTAATCCCAGCGCTTCGACTACATGTGTGATCTTCTTCAGGGGATGGATAGTGCTTTGAGACATTTTCTTCTATAGCCACCACTGCCAGACATTTACTGCCCCTAGTGGTTAACTGGCAGAATCTTTCTTTATTTTCAGTGGTTCTGGTGGGTTTCGAACCTTAGATCTCAAAATTCATTATTTCATTACTTTTTTTATATTTTATGATATATTAGTATTTAAGTGAACAATCAATTACGTCTTTTCACAATTATTTAGCCATTTTGATATACAAAAACAATATTTTCAAAAATTATACAAAAAGATGTTTATGACACAAAAATGAAAATCATGTAAAACATGAAAAAAGGTCTAAGAAGCTAGCTGAAAAAGATTATTAAACCATTTTAACAGTAGTTATTGATTCCAAAATAAGAATATATTTATCTTTTTTATCTTACTTTTTTTATATACAAGTCTCACTAGAAATGGTTAGTTTTCTAACAGCTTGTGCTGAACTTCTACTGTCCAGTAGCTTATCATCTTAAAATAAAACATAGTTTTAACTCTTTCTGAAGATTCATTAAACCTGTATTTGTTATGGCTATCCATAATGCTACATAATTGGTGTCAAAACTGACAGAAACAACAACCAGCAATCTGAGAATTAGGAACAGTCTTACTTTATGAGGTTCAAAGTCAAGTTACTCTGTTCAAATTACAGCCAAAAAAGTTCCAAGAATAGTGATCACACCCTTTGCCTTTCTGTTCCATTTTGTAGGTGGATCAACGTCCTAGGATTCCAGGGCATGGACTAGGGAAGGAGAAAATAGAAAGCCATTAAACTCATGTAGTATTTCCTGATCCTAAATTATTTTAAGAATGGTTTAAGGTCCCATTCTTTATTTAGCCCCTGGTAGGCTATTACACATGCTGAACAACCACAGTGTATACTTATGCTTTCTGAAGTTTCTTTTATTCTGCTTCCTCCACCTCAGGATAAGTTCATGTCTGTTATCTCTGCTTTCACTCGTCAGCTAGAACACCTGGGAGAATCAGTAAATCATCAATTATGGTTTTTGAAGGACAGTCATGACTGATCATCATTAATCATCAAATGTTACTGTAAGATCGTCAAAGGAGATTATTGATCTAAGATCATTATCTAGATCATGATTTAATCATCAGACCTGAACTTTCAAACCACCAACTGTTGATTATTCATTCTGTTTGTAAGCTTTAATCAGCATGATGTTTGTTGATGATCTATAGATGATAAAGTGATGATCATTGATGATTACATTAGTTCAGTATTGTAAGATTGCAAGTCAGAGACGTAATGCTTTAAAGTTTTATTTGTTACAATTATGAAAATATGAAGGTCATATATCAGCAAAGATTAATTATCAATTATAACGTAAATGATGTGAAGTCAAGTTTTAATCCCATTAGCAAGAGTACATGCAATGTCTGGAATAGTATACATATTTGCATACCTAATTTGCATATTTCAAGAGCACAGTTTATGGACCAAAACAATTGTAATTTCTATTTTTAAATACATTTCGCATTGACAGTATTAGTTTGCAGACTATTAGGAAAGGGTTTGATCACAAATCAGGTACGTTTTAGGTACTCACCATAACCATAAAAGGAACCACTTAATGGGGCTATATAAACCAATCACCCTTCCAAGTTTAGGCAGGTGGTACAATCCTTCTTCCAGCCCCCATCCCAGCCCTCTACCCCCATCATTAAAGCTGGCAGTAACACTTTAGCTGACCCACTTACAGTCACAACTGAGTTTAATTGGAGGCCACTTACAGTATAGTGTAGTGGCTTAAGGCTCTGAGCTGCAAACCTGGATACCTAGATTTGAATCCCACAGCCCCGACTCGCATACTGTGTAACCCGCAGCAAGTCACTTAACTTCCTTGTGCTCCCAGGTCACACCTGTAAACAAGCTTTCAGCTTAGTGTGTCTCTCCTGGTTAAAAACAAATAAAATGAATAAGTCCTTCTTTACTTCTTGTACTGCCTCACTCCTGTCCTGTCTTCCCACAGTCTCCCACGGCAATGCCCCATCAACCCCTCTGCCATTTAACCAAGCCCCACATCCCTCTTTCTCCTTCCACCATGTTACCCCAGCTGAAGTTTATAAGGTCCTTCTCATGCTAAACCCCTCTAAGGGCAAATGTCCCTCTGGGGTAAACTCCAAAATGCTGTTCCTGGCTGCCCCCGCCATCACCTCCTCCCTTGCCTCTCTCTTCAACCTCTCTTTCTCTCTCACTTCTATCCCTTCTGAATGGAAACATGCCACCGTCATCCCCCTCCTGAAAGGTGGTGATCCCTCCTCCCCTCCTTGGAATTATCATCCTATCTCCCTCCTCCCTATTCTGGCAAAACTACAAGAACATCTCGTACTCTCCCAGCTCTCCTCCTTCCTTGATTCTACCTCATTTTTCACACTTTACCTGTCTGGGTTTAGGAAGTCCCACTCCACCAATACCTCCCTGATAAGGCTCACTGAATCCATCCATACTGACATGGACCATGACCTCATCACCTCTGCCATATTTGTTGACCTTGCAAAGGCTTTTGATATTGTCTTATAATCTCTCCTGTTATCCAAGGTATCATTAGCAGGGCTCTCAAGCAAGGCCACTAGCTGATTCCACTCCTATTTTGTGGGTAGGACTCAATCCCTCAGGATTGGAAACTCCCTCTCCTCCTCCCTCCCCATCACCATTGGTGTTTCTCAAGGCTCTGTCCTTGGCCCTCTCCTGTTCTCCATCTTCCTCAATGACCTGCCCTTTGCCTACCCACACACATCCTTCCACATATATGTGGATGACACTGTCCTGTTTACATCTGGCCCCTCTACCTCTGATGTGGCAACCAGCCTACAGTGCAACTTTGAGCAAGTCCACTCAGGTTTCGCACAAATCAGCTCTTTCTGAGTGCAGAGAAGATAGTCTCCATGACCTTTGGCACAAGGAAGAGACTTTCTCAGCTCCCTTCCCTCCCCACTTTCCACACTCTGGATGGGACAAAGTTGGAGGGCTGCTCCTCCTTTAGATACCTCGGGGACTGGCTCGACCAGTACCTCGACTTTTCTGTACATATTGAGGCCATCCACAAGAAACTGCACCCCAAACTGGGTGCTCTGTGTCACAACGTGGCTGCATCCTGCTGCCAGCCTGCCATGTAATAGTAAAGAAAATGATTCTGCCTATTTTCAACTACGGAGATGCAGTCTACAGTGCAGCTCCCAAAACTTCCATAACCAGACTGGACACCCTCTTTCACTTCTTCTGCCACTTCACCCTAGACTGTCTGTCCTGTACCCACCACTGTCTCCTCTACCAAACCCTGTCTCTCCCAGCCCTAAAGGACAGGATACAGGCCCACTGAGCTAGCCTTCTGGCTAAATACTGGTCACAGTCCCTGCCTTCTTATCTCTCCTCTGTTCTGCCCCCTTCTCCCCCTCCCTCCCACTCCCAGAGACACTATGATTCCCAGTCCTCGTTGGTCCTTCGCATGACCACCTCTGCAGGCCAGGCTGACTTCTCCTATAGGTTGCCTAAATTGTGGAATTCTTTCCACCTGCCATTCGCCACACCCCCTCACCTCGTATTTTAACAATCTCCTCAAAGACCACTTCCATACCTCCTGTTCCTGCTCCTAACCATCTTGCTACTGTATTATGCTCTAGCACTCGCTATCTGCTTAGGCTGGGCTACCAGACTCTGTTTGCTCGGAGCTAAATGTTGGGAATTCTGCTTTTCTATCTAATTTACTTCACTTAGGATACTATTTGTACTATATTACATTGTTATTCTTGTTCTATTTGTTCACATTTTGTTTTCAAATTAACCTTCTCCATGTTCATGCTCAGTATGCTTTCCTGGTAAAACGTTTAAATAAATAAAAACAAATAAATAAAATATGAGCCTTCCAGTAAGATGTGAGTTATCAGAGTAAGTACAGCTGAAAGCAATGGGCTTCTAGAAAACAGTTATCATAACTGATCTTTCCAATAAAGATGTTTAAATACATTGTACATTCCAAAAGTATACGGAAACGACAAATTGAGTTTTTTAATGTATTACCGTAATCCTGACCATGGGTAATCATAAAAAATCATGATGATATGAGCTCAGCATTAATCACAATAACATTTTCCATAACTGCATGGTTTTTGATTGGAAGCCATTTAGTGCTGAAGTTTAAATTATTGTTAATTATGATCACAATGATGGTTTTTGAAACTTGAACATGATCTTTGAACATAACTGATAATGATCATTCATTATCATACATCATTATATATCATTCATGATACTTACATAATGATACATCATTAGAAAATCATTATCTTTTCAGCTGGAAGCTATGTGCAGTATGTTCCACCCTGTGTATATCTTTTAGTATTTGCAGCACCATGATCATGTCCCCTTAAACCTTTTCTTTTCCAGGTGCAACTACCACTCCAACATATCCATTCAGCAGTCAGACAACAGGTGAGATACAGTATTTGCTTTGCTAAAAAAAGTTCAGACCAGGTATATTACAGTATTCTTTTTATTATATTGACTTTACATCATTTAAGTCACAGTGCCATGCCGATTGTTGTTGAAAATAAATGCTGTGTTCAAACATATTTTCTAAATTGTACCACAATACAATGTAAAGACACGTATTTCCTACATGAAGCCATGCTTGACTGTTTTATGCTACTAATGTAATGACATTGTAAAGACTGTGTTGAATAATAAACATTTTTGTACTTGTACATGTTTGACTGCTAAATAATGAAAAGACCTAGATTTGCATTGGTAATACAGTACAGTAATTATGTATAAAAGGCTCCTTGTTCATTAATTTAATGCTAGAGACCAAGGGCACTGTATACAAATTTGACAGTTCCATTTTCTTATGTTTTAATTTACAATTGGAGGGATTTTGAAAAGGTAAGAGATGCTGGCACAAATGCACATTCTGCACTGTATCAGCATCCTGCTAAATGTGGCTAAATTCCGACAACTTGTTTTCAAAGCCACCCAATTTTTTTGACAGTTGGTGCAATTTGTGGCAACTTGCATACACACTAATACGAAAAAACACAAGAAATTAAAGAGAATATGCT
The DNA here is from genome assembly GCA_016271365.2 of Neoceratodus forsteri. NCBI lineage: Eukaryota > Metazoa > Chordata > Ceratodontiformes > Ceratodontidae > Neoceratodus > Neoceratodus forsteri. The sequence continues at coordinate 537,672,445 of CM057458.1, forward strand.
GTGAATTTGTTCAAAGGACATATGAGCTCCTGTACCCCAGCACTTCGATGTGCTCTGCATCTTCTTAAGGGGGTAGTGTTAAGGTGGACAAGGAATGCATTTATAGCAGTGTTCTTCATGATGCATCGGTATATAGAACTACAGCATAATTGTTTGCTTCTGAAGCCAAAAAGATAATACACTAAAAAGGAGGTATTTTTATTATAACTGTTCAGCCATTTTTGTTAAAAATCCAAGAGACAAAATGTTGTCTTACGAACATATGAATATACGAAATTGCCAGCAGATACAGGCCATATGGTCTATCAAGTCTGCTCGGAGTGTGCAGCTCTCAGTCTAATCTACTGCAGCAGCCCCCGCACCCCTTCTCCATCCATCTGATTTATAGCCTCTTCTGCTGACTCCCCCTCCCCAGCTTTCCCCAGTTTTGACCTTACCTTTGACCCTCTCCCACACCCTCTTAAAACTGCCCACAGATTTCAATGATATCACCTTTTCTGGCAGTGCATTCCACTGTGCTACCACCCTTTCTGTGAAGAAGTGCCTCCTCATTTCCCTCCTGAATCTTCCACCTTCCAGTTTCAGACTATGTCCCCTTGTGTACCCCCCACTTTAATCTAAACATGACCTCAGTACTAACTGTATTCATGCCCTATATGTATTTGAAGGTCTCAGTCATATCCATCTCTCCCTTCTATCCTCCAGGGAATACATGTTGTGCTCCCCCAGTCTTTCCTCATATGGTTGTCCCCCAGCCAAAGGATCATCTTTGTCTCCTGGCCCTGGACCCCTTAAGTAGTAATGTTCTTCTTTAAATAGGGGCACCAGAACTGCACACAATTCTCCAAGTGAGGTCTCACTGGCAACCTCTACAGTGGCAGAATAACTTCCTCTCTCCTAGAGGAGATTCTCCTGGCAATGCACCCCCAGCATGTTATTAGCCTTTGCCATCACATTCCTACACTGCGCTGAGTGATTCATGTTCCCTGTGATTAGTACCCCCAGATCCTTCTCCTCCACCAAAGTGAACAACTGCACTCCCCCCCCAGCAAGTAGCAATTCTCAGTGTTCCTGGCTCCCAGGTGCATGACTTTACACTTCTTAACATTGAACCCCAGCTGCCATATGTCTGAACCATGCTCAAGTCTTGCCAAATCTTCTTGGAGTACCTACACTCCCTTCCACACTATCCACCTCGGCACTGATCTTTGTGTCATCTGCAAAAAGGGTGATCTTACTCCTAATCCCATCTGATATGTCGGCAAAGGAGATGTTGAATAGCACCAGTCCTAGTACCGAGGTTTGTCAGACCCTGCTGTCTTAAAATACATTAATCACTTTGGGCTCTTAAAAATAGAATACTTAATGGCAAATGAGGTGTGCTTCACTTTTTGAGTACATTGTCCCATTAGTCCTGGAAGATGTCAGTGAACGATTACTTTTATGGTGGTCCATATTTTCCCGTGTGAATTCAGCAGAAGAGGTTAAAGAGGCTACACAGGAGACATTTTCAGATTCTACCCCATGATTTTTTAGCATTCATTACATTTTAAATTAAAAGTTAGTATTTACCAACATCCTCTAGGATCTCGGCTGTCTCAAAATATTGAATTCTGATGTATTTACAAGTTCATTAATTTATATGACACCTATGTATGATGATGAAAGTTTTCTACATTACTGACTTTTGGATACTGTTCCAAATTATTTCTCTTGGAAGACCTTTGGATGTTCTTTACTACCAGTGTCTGTCTTCTTGACTTTCTCTAGAATTTCTCAACTGTCTTGCTCAGATTGAAAAGGTCGAGATGATCATACTAGGGAATTTCTGTTAGATGATAACAAGGGCAGACTCAAAGCTGTCATCATGGTGGCTCAGCTTAGTCAGATTATTGTTAAACCTGTATGCCTCAATGTGAAGTCGGGTAATTACTATCTGCTGGACACAATATTAATCAGCAGGAGTGAATGGGTTAAAGGAGCTGGCAGTCTGGCTGATGCACTGAGTGATCACTCCCCCACTTACTGTGTTTGGTGCAACTGTTGTGTGAGACCCCTTGCATAGCTTATCTTGGTAAGTGATTATTACTGACTAAATTGTAATGCCTTCCTTAAGGGCCTTGCCTCAGTGAAGTGGAGCGACCTACGTAGTTGTAGTAATGTAAATGTGGCAGTAAACTTTCTTGTCAACAACTTCCTTAGTGTGGTAAACAATCATGTACCCTTACTCCAGAGGTGTGTTAAGAGACTCCACTCAAAGTGGCTTAGCCCTACCCTATGTCAGCTGATGAAGCAACAGAACCTAGCATGGGGCAAACATAGAGTCTCTGCTCTGATACAGGATTGGCAGGAGAATTGCACACTAAAAACACTTGTAAAAGTAGCCTGAAAAGTGCTAAGGTGAAATATTTTAACAGCTTGCAGTCAAACAATGCACATGACCCCCAAGAGATTCTGGTCACAAGTTAACTGCTTCCTCAAGGGAAGAACTAGTTCCCATGAAGGCAATAGCTTTGCTGCTGACAAAACTCTAAGTGATCCCACCATCACCACTGAAACTTTTAACAAAGTTCTTCATGGACTTGGATAGCTTCAAATCTACCCTGTGTAGCCCCTGCCAGAGGCCTACCCATCTGGCTCTTCAGCCACCCCACCTTAGCTGCCCTGAGGTCCATTGTAGTCCATTATAGATGGTTGGTTCTGGGGGATTTCAATGCCTGGGTCGACGATGAACTCTCGCAGTTTGATCAAGACTTCTGCCAGTTAATGATTTCACTGGGCTTCACACAGGTTATTTCCTCCTCGACCCATATTGGTAGTCATTCGTTGGATTTGGTGTTCCTACTGGGGATGGAGATATCTGATTTGGTGGTGGAACCAGTCGGGTGATCTGACCATCACTCGATTGGGTTCAGTTTTGAGGCCACCCCTAGTAGGCCAGCCCCTATGGAGATGGTCCGGTATAGCCCTTTGAGGGGTGCTTCCCCAGATGGCCTGATGGCGGTGCTGGACTTATTGGGTTTACCAAGTGATTGCATGGATCCAGGGGACTTGGTACTTGCCTATAATAAGGCGGTAGCAGGAGCCCTGGATTCCATTGCTCCGGTTCATGTTCGTTCCCTCACTCTTCGCCCTAGGTCTCCTTGGTTTGATGAGACTCTAAGGGAGCTGAGAGAGTTGGACGAAGATTAGAGGAGGCTGGCTGAAATCAGGCCTGGATTGTGACAAACTTAGTTTGATGGACCATTATGTGGTCTGTCAATCAGCAATCTCGTAGAAGGCAGAATTTCTGTCCAGAGAGATTGCTGCTGCACAGAATAGATCAGCTCAGCTTTTCGGACTGTGGACAGATTGTACAATCCAATCTGTCTTCAGCCCAGAAGAGCCTTTCTCAAGAATGGTGTGAGGAGTTTGCTCAATTCTTTTCAGATAAGGTTGCCACAATCAGGTCGGATATCCGCTCGACCCCCCCTAGTGGGAGTTGTGATGGCCGGTAGGAGATGTCGGTCTGACTTCAGCCTTCCCACAATCAATGACATTGTGATGGTCAACCAATTATTGTATCCGACCAACTGTGGTTTGGACCCGGGCCCTACACGTCTCCTAGTGGGCTGTGTAGATAAAATCGGCCCTGTCCTGGCTGAGATAGTCTGGAGGTCTTTGGAGAGGGGAATTTTTCTAAATCCTCTGAAGGAGGCTGTGGTTCAACCCCTTCTTAAGAAGCCCTCCTTGGACCCGGACTGTCTGGCTAACTACAGCCCTGTCTCTAACCTGCCCTTTGTGGGAAAGGTTATTGAGAAGGTGGTCGCATCGCAGTTGGATGATCATTTGACCAGCCACAATGTCTATAATTCTCTCCAGTCCGGATTTAGGAAGAGATATAGTACCGAGACAGCTCTTGTCTGGGTACTAAATGACCTCCTAATAGCGAGAGGTCGAAGGACCTGTTCCATCTTGGTCCTTCTTGATCTCTCTGCAGCATTTGACACCATGGATCATGGTGTGCTACTGGAGAGCCTGTGGTTTATCTGTGGGCTGTCTGGTACAGTCCTCAGTTGGTTTCGATCTTTCCTCGAGGGTAGGACTCAGAAGGTGGTGTCTGGGATTTTTTCCTCGGCATCATTCCCCCTATCCTGTGGGGTGCCGCAGAGCTCCATTTTGGTGCCCATGTTGTTTGCGGTGTACATGCTGCTGTTGGGAGTGATCATTAGGCAGTACAGTTTGAGTTTTCACTGCTATGCAGATGATACTCAACTGTACATGTCCTTTGTGCCTGGCCAAGATGCTGCCTTTTCGGTCTTTAGCAACAGTCTGGCCGAAATCCAGGACTGGACGAATATGAGTTGGCTGCGGTTGAATCCAGAAAAAACTGAGGTGTTGGTCATGGACCCAGGTCGCCGGGAGGTGGGTTTGTTGGCAGGATCTCCCTCGGGCTTGTGGCTTGGGGGTGTTCAGCTAACTACCTCAGACTGGGTACGGTACCTTGGCGTTGTGTTTGATGACTGTTTGACACTTAAATCCCAGGTGTCAGCAGTTGTCAAAGCCTTTTTTTACCACCTGAGGAACATCGCCCGGGTAAAGCACCTGTTTCCTCCTGATGATCTTCCTACTTTGGTCCACGCCTTCATTACCTCCTGTCTTGACTGCTGCAATGCCCTTTATTTTGGGCTACTGGGAGTTGATATTCGCTGCTTGCTGCTAGTGCAGAATGTGGCAGCCAAGATATTGACTGGTTCCTCTAGGTCCAGTCATATAATGCCTGAGCTCCGCGGACTGAATTGGCTGCCAATATTCTGGCGAATCACCTTCAAGGTCAGTTTGCTGACCTATAAGGCCCTACACGATCAGGGACCTGGCTACCTGAAAGATCTCCTTTGTCTCTACTGTCCCTCCTGCTCTCTCTGATCCACTGACGATGGATTGCTAGAGATTCCCAGGGTTCGTTTGAAGACCTCTGGGGCCAGATCTTTTAGTTTTATGACCCCGACCCTGTGGAATTCTCTACCTCGTCAGGTATGAGATTGCCCGACTGTCCAAACCTTTAAGGGGGCATTAAAAACTTATCTTTTTAAACATGCATATAATGATTTTTAAATGTTGTCGGACTGAATTAATTTTAATGTTTTTAGCTATATCGTTTTTATTATGTCATGTACAGGTGCCTTGGTTTTGGAAAGGCGCCTTTTATAAATAAAATTTGACTTGACTTGATTATAAATTAGTCGCAAGGAGGGAGGTTCCAAATCTTTTATTAGGTATGTTTTATTTGGTGGGATCAGCTGGACATGATAATTCTGGGCCCATGCTCCTCAGACTTAGTGCCCCAGTCCTTGCTGTACCTATTGCAACTCTTTACAATATGCCCCTCCTTCAGGGCGACATACCTAGCCTTTGGAAAACTGCACATTGTCCTGGTGCACAAAGAGGGATGGCCAATGAACCAACTGAACACTATTGGACAACATTATTGCTGTGCACCCTTGCTAAGATACAGAAGAGGCTAATCAGACACAGAAATATCTTGCGATGCATACCATTTTAACAGAAGTCTGACAAGGCTTCAGAAAACAGCATGCTACAAACATTGCCCTTGTACATCTCACATCTGACCTTAGTGTGACACCCCGCAGTGAAACCTGAAAACAGACCATTACAGTGACAGTTGCTGTAATGGTCTGTTTTCTCTGATGCGACTTCTCCTGGTGTTCTGCTCCATCTCCGGAACAATTCTGACCTGGAGTTGATTATAATTAAATGCAAGGGGTGCAGGGGCATAGCCCCTCAACAGCCACTGTCTTTGGGATGGCACAATACTGGTGTTGGTATTGTGCTGTCATTGTCATGGGAGGTCGAGCACAAGTGGTGCTTCCTCTTCATGGACGTAACCAAGGTGGTTGACCTTGTTAATCAAGACCTTCTAGTGAGCAAGTTAAGGGGTCTGGGCTTCGATCACCTTTCATGTATATGGTTCTGCAATTATGTAATAGGGTGAATGCTGAATGCAACTTGTTAAATGAGGGGCATCCGATCCCTCCCCCCCCCAACTGCCAATCACGGATGGTGTTCCGCAGGGCTCAATCCTGGGTCCTATTTCTCACATCAACCTCCTAAACATTCAGTCTGGCCTCCATGTACACTTTTGCACTCTTGAGACCTGGTTTCAGTCAAATTTACTAATACTGAAATCCAAAGAAACTGAAGGCAAAGCAATTTGGGACTTGTAGGCTGCATCACAAAAGTCACAATCTACTCAGCATATGTACTAATCCATGGACACATACTAATACAGTGGCTACTATAAAGTATCTACGAATCAAGCCTCATGTCAAAATAGTGGTCAGAACCCTAAACCAGAAATGAAGCCTGCTGTATAGACAGAGCCCTAACTTTACTAAGGATGTCAGACTATCGATCGCCAACAGTAACCTTTTACCTGCTATCACCTATAGAGCATCGCTTCTGTCATCTGTCAAAGAGTCTGAACTTTCCAAACTGAAGTTTGCCTACCATGTCACCTATTCATTAACCATTTCCTTACCCAATTCACCATTTTGGATCGCACCCCTATGATGCAGACTGGTTTCTATTAGTCTCCTGTGCAGCACAGCATCAAATGCATTGATAAAGTCCAGATAGGCCACGTCCACAGCCCTCCCCTGATCTATTTCAGAACATATCAATCAGATTCATCTGACATGACCTCCCCCATGTATCTGTGCTGCCTTTTATCTTGTAGGCCATTAGATTCAACATACTCTACCAACCTTTCCTTTAACTGGGTTTCCATTAATTTCCCCACCGCTGATGTGATAATGACTGGCCAATAGTTGCTAGTCTCCTCTCTGATGCTGCACTTCTGGAGAGGGACCATATCTGCTCTCCTACAGTCCTCCAGAATCCTGCTTGATTCTGTTGAACTGTTGAATAAAACCATCAGTGGGGCATCTAGCACCTCCCTGAGTTCCTTTAGTACCCTAGGGTGTAATTTGTTTGGTCCTATAGTCTTCTCCACTTCTAGAACTGTAAGTCCCTTCAGAACTTGTTCCTCTTTGTGTTCACCACTCCCTTTTGTTCCCGCTGCTCCCTTTTGGTCAGTCTCCCCTACCGCCACTGTGAAGACTGAGCAGAGGTACCTGTTCAGGATGTCAGCCTTTTCTTGATCCTCTTCTGAGCAGTTCCCCCCTGCCACCCTCCTTATCCTCACTATCCCTCCAATTGCTCACATGACTCTCCATACCATACTTCCTCCCTGCCTGCTTCCCCCTCTCCTGCTTGTGCTGTTCCATGAATCTCCCTGTGACCCTCCTTTTCCCTTGTTATCGTCTCAGATACCTGTCTCCTTTCTTCTTGCTTTAATTATTTATGCCCTTGTTCTCTGCCTTGTGTCCACCATTGTATTCTTGCACTCCTACCCAGGGTTAGTTTCCTACCCTTGGGCCCTCCCTCTTTATTTTCTTTATTATCTGAGTGGCTATTTATGCCTCCTTTGGTATTATAGCCCCATCCCTGCCATCTAATTTAAATGCTAATCCAAATAACATTTAAACCTCCTACTAAGGACTTCGGTCTCCCTCCTCGAAAAATGCAGACCATCTCCCCTGTAAAGGCTCACATTCTATCAGGCTGACCTTCAGTCCCCAATATAGCTGAAGCCCTCCTCTATGCCCCATGCTCTCAACCAGTTGATAAAAGCCCTAATGTAGAGTGCCCTTTACTCTCCTATGTGGTACACAGGTAACACTTCGGCAAATGCCACTATGCATTCTGATTGCTTAAGGTCTCTTCCCACCTCCATGAAATTACTCTGCACTACACCTACCATATCCCTTGCCAGGTCATTTGTCTCCAGGTGAACAGTGACATCTAGCTCCCTCCTATCACTTGCTGCCCTTGAGATCCTTTGTATCTGCTCCTTATCCCTCCAAGTTGAAGCACCAGGTGAGCTCTTCACCTCCCTCTCCCTTTGACCCCCCACCCCAACTGTATCCCCCTAACTAAAGGGTCCCCCATTAGCAGCTGCTTCCTCCTTGGCTGGGGTCCTTCTCTTTCCTCCTTGGGCCTTCCTTTCTGGTGACCCTGCATCCTCTCCTCCCACTGCTGGACATGCCTCTTCTCAACTGCCCTGTCCTGCCACTGACAACACCACTGATTACCCTTTTTAATAAATCAAGGAAGGATGGTGTGTTACTTGAGGACTGGAGGAGGGCAGATGTGATTCCCCTTCACAAAAGTTGGAGCAAGACAGAGGCAGGAAACTACAGACCTGTGAGTTTGGCCTCAGTGGTAGAGAAAATGGTGGAATCACCTCTGAAGGAAAGAACTGTTGAGTACCCAAAGGCCCGTGGGGCACAGGACCCAAGGCAGCATGGATTTACAGCAGGAAGGTCATGTCAGATGAATTTAATTGATTTCTTTGACTGGGTGACCAAAGTAGAACACCAGGGAGGGGCTGTGGACATGGTCTACCTAGACTTCAGCAAGGAATTTGGCACTGTCTTGCACAAAAGATTAATAAACAAATTAGCCAGCCTGGGAGTGGGTCCCAGAGTGGTAGTGTAACCCCCCTACAAATGGGGGTTCCCAAAAAGTCTTCCATGAGCTTACCTAAATGCTCACTGCCAGGCTGGTGTCCTGAGTTTTAGCAGTTTAAATGTGATTATCAGAGCCTGTGTAGCCTCTGTGTACTGTCCATTTAAGAGCTGCCTGATTGCAGCTCTTGTAATCTGAGAAGGAGCTCTGTTGAAAGATGAAACTATTTGCTGAAAATCATTTAGCGTGATAATGATAGTGTAGTTTATCTTACCTGCTTTCTTTGTAGCAAAGACTGTTTTGTTTGTCTCCACTATCTTGGTCCCTGACTGCAAATTGAACTAAACAGTACTGGTAGGACCTAAAATGTAGCCAGACTACAGGAGCTGTCAGCAGTCAAAATCTGTAGGAACTGTAGTTTTGTTCCTTTTTGCGCCTTTTTGAAACCGAAGGGGGAGCTCTTGCTGTAACTGACAGCTGAATCAGCCAACCAAACCTTTTGGATCTGGGGAAAGTCCTTGGCTTGCTGGCAGTTTATGGCAGATCTAATCTGGAAGCTAAAGAAGAAGGAGCTGAAGTGATTCTGAGCAGCAATCCTGAGTGGATTCACATGGGAGAACTGTGAAAAGGCTACGTTTTTGGCCTGCATGTCTGCCTGCGGCTCCTGAGAGGGAAAGAAGAGAATTATTTTGGACTAAATCCAAGTTTGTGTGATTAAAGTAAGCTACTGAAGTGGGCCAGGCTCAACCTGAAGAAGACCGAAGATTTTGCTGAATGTGATCGGCCTGTCAGGAGTTCCAGCTACCCCTAAGCTCCCAGTGTGTGCAGGGACTTTGTGTTTGTGACCGGGGAGCACTTTACCTTGTACAGTAGAATTCCCGTACATGCAAATGTGCTATGAGCTGCTAGTGGGTTGTGAGTTAATTCCCCACTGTGTGAACTGCATTCTGCTTGCTGGAAGCTGTATCCAGCCGAAAACAGACTGCATCTGAATTTGTCTCCATGCGGTCTGGGCCTTGCCAGACTGGCCCAGCCAGACTACCCACTGCACAGAGAAGCCATCGACGAGAGACCTGCCTGGGGATCAGCCCCCTGCTCCACGCTTGAACAGGAATAAATCTTCTGCGACTCGTGTGGGCCCTGCTTCTCTTGGCATTCCAGATCAACCACCTGCAGTCTCGATTTTTGTCCAGCCTATGTCCAGTCTTGGATATCATGAGTAAATACCAGGGTAGCTCCCTGCAACAACAGCTTAATCTGAGTGTGTCATCTGATTGTCCTGTTGTTTCGTTTCCTTCACGAACTGAGCCCTCTGGCTCCGGATTACAGATATTGTATACCGTGCATGTTGAGTTTTCCATCACAGGGCCCTAACCAGCTGCAACCCCGGGCAACAGTCCTGGCTAGCCCTTCTGTTCTCCACCTGGGTACCCAGAGGTGTGACTGTGCGGGGGGCTCAAAATGCATGCAAAACTGCTTGATTGATATAACTTTTAAGCTAATTAACCTGATTTTGCCCCTCCCTTGTTCAAGTCCACTGAATAAATCAGATCTAATGTTTTCTGCATGTAATCTGTCTGTGGTTCCAGTGTGTGCTCAAAGTACTGTACTGTTGCTATTTGCTGTGCTTAACCTTGTTTTACAGGGGGGTCGCCAGGGTCGAGCCAGTGGATCCAGCCCTGGTGGTAAGTGCAAACAGTGTGGGTACTTGGGTGGTGTACCACGGGTATTGTCAAAGTGATTATTGTACAGTGTTCAGGCCACTAGAGGGGAAAGAGGGGGGTTACAGTGTCCCGGAGGGCTGTGCCCACGTTAGCTTGACCACTACCAACCCTGACCTCCAGGTGGAGGCACCCGTTTCAGAACTCAGGCCCCTTAACCTGCTACTAGCCAAGCAGGCAGGGTAGTAGCCCTTGGGATAGTGCCACCTAGGGGTTACAGTAGCCTGGGTGAAACACTGGCTGAACAACAGGAAACAGAGGGTAATTGTAAATGGAGTCCACAGTGAAGAAAGGGGGGTTACTAGTGGGGTACTGCCAGGTTCAGTACTGCGGCTGGTCCTTTTTAATGTCTTTATAAGTGACATTGCAGAGGGACTGGAAGGAAAAGTATGCCTGTTTGCAGATGACACAAAGATCTATAACAGGTTTGATACATCTGGTGGGGTGGAAAGGATGAAAAGGGACTTGGCAAGGTTGGAGGAATGGTTAAATGTATAGTAGCTTAGAGTCAACGCAAAGAAGTGCAAAGTAATGCACCTGGGAAACAAAAACCCAGGGGAAGAGTATGCAATGGGGGTGAGATACTGACAACAACAAAAATGGAAAGGGACCAGGGGGTAGTCATATCAGATTACCTAAAGGTGGGCCAGCTATGTGAGAAGGCAATAAGGAGGGCTGAAGGGGTACTGAGACGCATGGGGAGAGGCATCACCAGTAGAAAACAGAAAGTTGTCCCACTGTACAGACAGTTGCTAAGACCACACCTGGGGTACTGTGTACAGTGGAGACCCCATCTCTGCAAAGACATAGACAGAGTGGAGGCTGTCCAGAGGAGTGCAACTAAAATGGTGCACGGTCTGCACCAGAAGACATATGAAGAAAGACTAAAGGAGCTTAAGATGTATAGCCTCGAGGAAAGGAGGGAGAGGGGGGACATGATAGAAACATTCAAATACCTCAAGGGAATCAACAAGTCCAAGAGGGTAGCATCTTTCAGAAAAAGAGATGTGCAAGAACAAGGGGCACAATTTAAGACAGAGGGGGGATGGCTCAGAGGTAATGTGAGGAAGTATTTCTTCACAGAGAGGGTTGTAGATGCATGGAACAGCCTTTCTGAGGAGGTCATAGAGTCAAAAACAGTGGGGGAATTAAAGAATTCATGGGACAGAAATAAGGCAATTCTAGTGGGGTGTAGGAGGAAGTAGGCTGTTGGTTAACTAGGATCTGCAGCTTATCCGTTAAGTAGGGAAATGGACAGACTACGTGGGTCAAGCGGTCCTTATCTGTCATCGGATTCTTTGTTTCTATGTTTCTGCCAGTATGCCAAAGGTAACATGCAGTGGTACAGGCTGAGGTGTCTGTACCCTTCCTGCCACTCCACCATTTGGGAGGCCCACCAAGATCCAACTGCTCAGCCTCTGCCAAGGGATCCTCTGGGGGAGTGGCAGGCAACTTAGTGGCCCCTGGGTGGGGCAGTAGGTTCCCAGTACCCTTCCCAGTTTGTCTCAGAGTCCAGCCACCTCCACCCTCAACCCAGAGAGGTGTGTGCAAATGGAGCAATACCCCAGTCTCCAGAATGTGTCCCAAAAGACTGCAGTTCCATACCCGTTACACTGCACCACTCCCATGCTCTTTCCTTTCTGAACCTTGTAGCCTGTTAAACCTTCACTGCACTTTACTGCCTTCTTTCTATGTCTGATGACTATATACATGTTACTTTCCTTTCTTGAAATGTATGTATTACCGTTCCTTAGATAGGGTGTCTCATAATTTGGCCTCTCCCAGCAGCTACCTTTTCTGATGTATACTGTCTCTTATCCATATTTTTATCCCACTATTGTACTTATATTTATTTAACTTTATACTGCTTATTTCAGTATCCTGGTACATAGTACTGTGTTATCTCCTGCCCTGTTTTATGTTCCCTGTAGATTCTCCTGTGGATTGTGGACTTCCTGCAGATGCCTGCAGACTCCTTAGGATATATGTTCCACTGCTGCTCTGTTCCACTTATGCACAGGGAAACGAGCATCATGGGACATGCTGGTGGGCTGGAATTCATACTCTTGCTGATTCCTGTTACCTCCCGATTGACCACGGCCGGTCATGCTGTCCTGTGTTCCCAAAAATTGCTGGCTTAAGTTTCCTGGTCCATCTCACCTCCTGAAACCACAGAAAAAATGGCCCCTACAGTAAGTTTCTAGCAAGTAGTTAGGCTGCTGATGTCGGTGGTACCTCCTAAATCGCAGAAAGCACTGCCTCCTGATTACCAACAAGCACCTGAAAGGCTCATTGCAGTGTGGTAGGAACTGACAATATCTAGTTACACATTGTTCCCACTTGTACAATATTTTGACCAGAAATGACCAAAAACGTAATGTTTCAGTCATCATTTTGTTTAGTATATTACCTCTGCCAAATATGAATGTAAGTTTGTGAAGAACAGCAAATTAAACACTAAACACTAAAGACTTGAAAACAAAAAGCTTCAGCATGCACACTGTTCCTACCCGCCATCCATCTCTGAGAGCTGTTATGTAAGCACTTGAGGACGCTCATACCCGTCTAAGGTCAGAAGCAAGTGTGATGTGCATGCATGTTGGCTTGTGAAGCCTGAATCAAATACAGGTACCAACATCAGTGATACTCAGGCTTCACTGCAGATAATTTCAGTGGGGGGAAAAAACAACATGTCTCTTCCATGTTTGCTGATCGGTGACAGCACAATGTGATGGTTCGTGATTGAGAAAAATAACAGGACACAAGACTTAGTTTCGAACAAAATTCTTTATGGCACTGCCTATTACTGTAAATGTTTCAGGTCTTAAAACAGTCAATACATGAGCCCTGATATTCAGACCCCAGTGAAAGCACAGTGCAGCCATTTGGGCTGCTCCTGCTCTTGCCCTCACCTGGTCCTGGATATATGCAGATGGATACTGCAAGCTGATGGAGCAGCACTATCTGGTATGCCACCACTACAGTGACACCCAGACAGTGAACCCCCCCCCACAGAAAAACATCCATTGTGCCTAAATCGGCAGAGACAGGAGTTTTGCTTTCAGCCATTTTAGGGCAGCAGGGGTTAAATATCAAACTCCACTGTCTGTGTGACATGGAGTTAGAGATATATAGTGGGGGGGTGCGGGGAGCACAGCCCCCCCACCGCATTGTCCATTGAGATGTTGCTGGTTGGTTCGGGGTCATGTTGCAGTCGGGGGTGTTGACGGGTTTCCGGCACTGTTGTGGACGTCGTGGCTGGGGTTGTCACAGCAGCGTCACAGATCCACACTATCCAACTGAGTAGTTGTCCATGCCGGAACAGTGCTAAGCGAATCTGCTCTGCCCCGACATTGACCAGAGGACTACATATGGCCCACAAGAATAGCACTGCCTGAAATGAGATAGCACCAGTTCCACTGTGGGCCAAATTTAGCTTGAGTATGTCAATGAGCCCAATGGGCATGCAAGGTACTAAGGGGCAATCTGCATACTCATTACTGGCTTATTTGAATGCTGCGCTACAGCCTCTTAGCACCAACTGCAGTGGAAAATGAATAGAAAATAAGAACCAGTGAACACTCGGGAGAAGGAGAAAAATAAAAAAGAATGACTGACTCTGTCTCTATAAACCATTATCTGGCAATTTCTGACAATAAATTCATTTGTATCTGCATGCTGTCTGTGTGTTATTCTTTTTTTATTTTCCTGTTTCTACTGAATATGCATTGTGATGTCCCAGTCACACATTGTTTAATATATCACGGTGGTCCGGTGGTTCCCCAACCTCTGATCACCTGTTCACATACTATGCAATATACCCTGGTGGTCCAGTAGTTCCTCCCACCTCTAATCGCCTGTTCACATACTATGCAATATATCTTGGTGATCCAGTGGTTCCCACCAACCCCTGACCATAGAAGGACCCCTCATCTGTCGAGAACCCCAACACTACACTCCCCCAGTGATCACGCTCCATGACTTTCAGATGGTCGCAGGCTGAGGAGGTAAGAGGAGGGCTGTGCCGGCTGCCAATTTCAGAGGACTGGAACTTGGGTCGGGGGGGTGGAATGTGGGTTCTCAGAGGATGGTGGGTCTTTGAACAGTCATTGGGGGAACTGCTTGACCACCAGGGCATGTTTAACAGTATTTGAATGGATGATCGGGGTGAGGGGAACCACTGGGCCACTACCAGGCTATATTGAACAGAATATGAACGAATGATAGGGGTTGGGGGAACAGCGTGGCACTGGGCTGAACTGCTGCAGTACAGCCGCCCTACCTTCAGGGGGGTGAGGGCATGGGATTAGCACTCGGTTAAGAGGTGGTGTTCGGCAGCAGCAAACAGCACTGTTCAGAAGGATGTTAACTACCTCTGTAAAACTTTAAATATGCTGCTGCACTGGTATGCATGAAGGGACTCTCTCATCTGAATAAATGCAGCAGTATTTTAGCGGCTTGGTGGTGATGGATTTGGAGGGGTGCTCTGGGGGCTCAGAATATGGCTCCAGCTGGAGTGCTAGCACGAAGTCAGGTTAACACTGGGAGTGCCCACATTCATGCTGTCACTAACATTGGAATACTGGGCCCCTACTTTTTAAATTTTAAGGAGTAACAACCAACTGCCCTGATCTGAGAGGTGAATCAACAGTGCATTCCACCCAAAAATCAGAGCCAGAAACATTTGTAAAGTCTTACCCCTCAGGATTCGAAAATGCATTTATGTCTGTTGCCCAGTCAAAGTGAAGGGACAGACGAGTGAAGAAGGAAGGAAATGGGAGAGGATATCCTTATGAAAGATTGCATACCTTTCTGTGGTCGTGGGGCTGTACAAACAGCAAAGCATTTCTCAGGGCTGAACTGGCAGCCTGCTTATATTGTTGCACGGGTTTTACTCCTTCTTTTTAATTTAAAAAGGTTTATTAACAAGAAAATAGTACATAATACAGTGGTATTACAAAAATCACAAGACAATAGACATACTGTACACGAAAGGCCTAGCCCTAGGTATTAATACCTAAAGCAGTTAACAGTAAATTATATTGCAAAATATTTGTGGCACATAAAAGAAAAATATCCATTGACTGGCTCATCTCTGCAAACCCCTCCCATGTTGTTACTCACTTAGAAGAAAGAGTCAAACTCAGCCCTCGGCATTAACTAAGAAGCTAAATCAGGTTTGGTATTATGGGACAAATTCTGGATCTGTCTCTAGCTGAAAGGCCACTCATTGTCTTCAGAATATCTCAGCTTTGATCTGTTTCTCCTGGATATTAAAAGTTAAAGTCTCTATCTGGTAAATATCATTCACCACCATAATCTGTAAAGATTTTTATGGTGGAGATTTCTGTAACCATCTCTTAGTAAGGCCCTTTTTGGCTGTCAAAACTAATATGAGTAGTAATTTTAGCACCTGCCCTCTTACAGCCCTGGGAGGAATGAACACAAGGACCAAGAAAAATGTAAGTAAGTCAGGTTCAGAAAAGATGGAATTAGAAACACCATTTTTAACTTGCCAATACATGCACAACACCGGGCAGGACCAAACAATATTTGTATGGTATGCATTTTTCTCCCCAAATTCTCTCCTACACTGCCCTGATGGTGGTCTCAGATATGGTCTGTATGGCAGGCATATGAAAGAAAGGCATGGGGTCATAATGTCGCAAGACATTACAGTGCAGTAATATACAGTGCTGCCAATACAGCTCGGTATATTGCAGACATTAAAACTGCTAGTCTTGCAGGGGGTGCTCCAACCTTTCCAACTTAAATACCCATCTATGGGGGGGTTAACACTTACATTTTCACAAAGTGTGAGAAACAAAAACAATTCAATGCATCTGGGACTGGGTATCGAAACTCGGTCCGCAGATGAACTGCCTCCCTTGCTGCCTGTGGCTAATCCCATTGAGTCACAGCAGCTGCTCACTGGCCTCTCATCCCAGCAAAGGTCTTATCCTCTGCCTGGGAAGAGTGAGAGGATGCACTACTGTACATGCACCCTTTCATGGTTTTGCACCCTCTTGCTCTTCCCTACCGCGCAGTTGCTGTTGCGGGGTTTCGAAGTGCACTGTAGAGTGTATGAAATAGTGACCTGGTAGGCGAAAGAACCATGTTCTGCACCTCCAGGAGAAATCTCTCCAGCATGTTGAAGAAGTTAGTTTATAGTTGGTCAATGCATGTTTAATCCACAGTTCTTCACTATAGTCAGATTGTTATTCTTTTTTCTAACTGTCTAGATTGTAATGGATAAAGTCGGAAGTAATTTATTAAACTTTTATATAGCTGTCTGATTAAATGGGGCCATCATATACCCTGTTGATGGTCTTTTAATAATGCATACAGTATATAGCAGGTGACTTATCCAAAGGTTGTCTGTACTGGGGTCTGAGTCCCATTAGGTATGATCTAATTTGTATATACTTAATATGGGCGGAACAGGGAAGGTCGTATTCCCTTTGCAGGTCTACAAAAGTATGAAAACCTTGTGGGGAATAAAATTGGTGAGCATATTAAAGCCCACTCTGTGTCCTGCTGCAGAGAACTGCATCATTCAGATTAGGTGGAAAGGTCCTGTCATGTACCATAGACCAAAGTCAAATCATAACATAGTGGGGTATGAATTTACTCTAGTATTGTATCCAGTGCCATATAACAATTGCAGTGTAACTGGAAACCTGAGATTAAGGGAGTGTCGATAATGGGTAGACAAATATATATTGATCTACCCTGAAAAGGTAATTCAAGTAAAGTTCAGTTGTTTTCCAATGTACGGTTTAATGTTGGAGTCAGCCAGCAGCATACGATGAGCAACTGGGCTGCCTACCTCTCCAGATAAATTAGGAATTATTTTATTCCAATATTGGAAATAAGTTTTATTCAGCACTACTGAAATAATTTGAAAATAACACAACAGTCTTGGTAATATGTTCTGTTGGATGCTTACAGGTTTTAATCCTGATGCAAAAAGCATTAAATAGCAGAGATTTTGGTTTTTTTTTGTATAGTAGGCAGACTGGTTGGATCACATTTTTAGCTGAGAGAACCCTTGCCCCTCCAGTTCTAATGAAGAGAGAGTGGGCCATAACCTACACCAGACCTTCCTTAGCTCTGCAAAACCAGAGACCAGGCTTGGTCCTACTTTAAGTCTTCCCACTCCGACCACCAGCACTTCAAGCACCTCAGAAACTCCTGCACTAAACCGATCCATGCAGCCAAGGCCAACTACTTCAACTCCTGGCTTCAATCCAACCTAAGCTCTCCCTCCAACTTCTGTAAAATAGTTCACTCCCTTTTTGACCCCCCCCCCAAGCTGACGGTTCTCTGGTCTCCGACCATCTTGCTGTCGCCTCCCTCTTAAACAAACACTTCACAACTTTCACAGCCCCTTTCAGTCCTCTACTGCTCCACCCCCGGCCCCAGCCCTTCTCCTTGTCTTGTTTTCACTTCACTCCCATTTCCTCTTAGGAAGTCATCCTTGCCTTCAGATCTCTCAACCCTCCAAACATAGCCCTGATGGCTTAGACCCCAAACTCCTCTACATTTCTGCCCCTGCCATTCTCCTCCCACTCACCCACCTTCTGAACCTATCTTTTACACTTTTCACCATCCCCAGCCCTGGAAAACAGCTAAGGTACTCCCCCTCTACAATGCGGGTGGCCTATCACCCCCCAGCAACTACAGGCCAATCGCTTTCCTACCCTCCCTACCCAAACTGCAGGAGTCACTAGTCTATTACAGACTTGTCAACTTCCTTGACTCCTCCTCCATCCTATCGCCCTTCCAATCTGGTTTAAAAAAATGTAAAATCTCCTTCCTTCTCCGTATAACTGACTCTGTTCTCACAGGGATGGACAAGGGTCTCATCACTGCGTCTATTTTTATTGACCTCACAAAACCTTTGGACCGGGTTTTCCCACCCCCTCCTCTTAAACAAGCTGGCCTCCTCTGGTCTCTCGTCTTCAGCAGTTCATTGGCTCCACTCCTATCTGACCGACCACCAACAATCTGTGCAGATGGGTACTGTTTTATCTCCCCACCCTCCCCATTTTTGCAGATGTCCCCCAGGGCTCTATCCTGCGCCCAATACTAGTCTCAGTTTTTCTCAATGACTTCCCCTCCAACTGAGTTTCCTCCCACATTCATACGTATGCCGATTATACTGTCATTTAGACATGAGGCGTCTCCATGTCCGCTGTATGTTTCACCAGGAGGTGCAACATACAGTGGATGTGGAGGGGCCAGATGTGTAAATCATCCTTGCTACAATGAAACTTCTATAATGTATTATGCTGGTTTCAAGCTAATTAGCTCAAAGTAAATACTGAGAAAAAGGTATCAATGACCTTTACCACCAGTTAAAAGCTATTGAGGCTTTCTCCTCTCCCTGTCTTCTCCACTCTCGATGGCACCCAACACATCAATGCTATACACCCAAAACTCCACCCCAAACTAAGCATCCTCTACCAAAACAAGGACTGTCTCTGCGCCGATGTACTCAAGGACCTGCTTGTCAAAATGATCCTCACCATTTTTGATTATGCTGATGTAGTCAACAGTACAGCCCCTAACTCCTCCCTCTCTAGGCTTGACCCCCCTCTTCACTGCCTTCTGTTGTCTTACCATTAACTCTCCTCCCTGCACACATTACTACTCTTTTTACTCCAGTCTCGCTATCGCCCTCTTATCCTTGCATTGTCTCCCTCACTTTTCCTCCCTCATCGGAAAATACTGGTTTACTTCTCTCTCCCCTTCCTGTCTCCCCCTACTGCATCCTCCTATCCCCCTTTATTCCAGAGCCTCCAATTCCTTCTTGATTCCCCACCCTCACTCTAGCGCCTGGCCAGCAGTGTTTTCTTGTCTCCTCCATTTGAACTGACTCATTCCCTAGAAAGTTTATCTAAAGCAACTTTCCCCTACTTGCTCCTGTCTCCTCCAACCCTCCCTGACCCTTCTCCCTTTCTCCCTATCCCTCCTCTCCCCTTCTCTCTCCCCCTACTGCCCTACTCCTTATTTCTTCCCACTGCTGTCCCTTCCTTTTAAATACTTGCTCCCTAACAGTCCCCTCTCCCCTATCCCTCATTCGAGGGTCTTGCCTCGCTACATTAACCCTCATGATCTCATCCCCTTGTGTACTCTGGAAGTCTTTTTTAATTTTTTACACCATTTACACAGTAGTAATGCTCCTTTATACTTCTGGGTATTTATTTCTCTAATTTTTTATGCCTACAATGCACTTTGCACTTTATAACTGTTGATGTTGCTTATTTCATTGTAACTGCCATTGTTTTATTGCATTTTACCTTCCTTCGGGTCACACCTGGAAGCAAGCTCTGGCTCAGTGTCTTTCCCAGTAACCAAACGTTTAAATAAATAAATAAATAATCATAGCCCTAACTGTTCAGTTAGCAATAACTGCATTCAGCTGGACTTTGCTAATTTTAAATGTTTTTTTTCTGTGCAGTGTAATGTTTCCATAAAATCTAAAATGAACAAAATACCCAGTGACATTCCTTTAATACGCATGGTTAAAAAATGATTGGAGTGGGGGTGTGGGGGAGAACTGTTAGATCCTTTCATCTGGTAGCTAGACAGTTGCTGTTGGGTCTGCAGAGGCAGTTTCAACCTCATTGTGCAAAGTGGAGGGAAACAGAAAATTGGTACAGAAGACTGACAGGCCCTATTTCAAAAATAATAAAACTGTGGTGGGAGCATATGTTTTCTGTGAGGATAAACAATTCATGGGGACTACAGGGACAGGCAGTACATAGGGGGGCATGGGGATGGGCACTGCAAAGGGGGCAATGGGAGGGCTTGAGAGCCTTCTGCCAGGTCTGTTGCAGTCAGGAGCTTGTTGCCATGGCTGGGGGAGGGGCCACAGGAACCTGCAGCCAGGGCTCGGGGGGCTCATGAACCTGCTGTCACAGTTAGGGGAAGGCACAGAAGCCTACTTCTAAGGCAGTGGGAGGGGGTTGGGAGCTGCTGTTAGGACTTCAGTGGGGCTCAGGAGCCTGAGCACATGGCAGCTGGGACTCAGAAGTCAGCATCCAGGGCTGGGGGGGGGCTCAAGATCCTGCCATCAGGGCTGGGGGCATGGTGATGGCTCTTGGGAGCTAAAAACCAGGGGTGGTGGGTAGGCTTGGAAGCATGCCTCCATGATTGAGAGAGTGATGGAGGTGTTTAGAATCTACAGTCCAGGGCTGGTGTGGAGAGTTCACAACTAGAAAACAGGGCTGGGCGGAGCTGTGAGTGTAACTGCAGGGCTATGGGTTGGGGAGGTAGTAGCATGCCACTGCAGGGGCCAGGAGACTGCCACCAGGGCTCGAGTGTCGGGATCAGGAGACTGCTGCCAGGATGAGTGGGTGGGCCAGGGAGCATGCCACCATGGCTGTGAGAATGCTATGGAGCTCAAGTGCCCAAGCCCAGGGCTGATTGGTGGTGGGGGCTCAGGAGCTAGAGACCAGAGATGGTGGGTGGGCTCGGGAGCCTGTCACCATGGCTACAGAATGGGCTCAGGGGATGGAGGATCTCAGGAGCTAGAGGCCAAGCCTAAGGACGTGGAGTTCGGAGCTTAAATATGATGCTGTGAAACTTCATATTTAGTGGTGGTCTACTTTAAATACAGATGTTGCATTTTCAAGCCAGACACTCAAGGAATGTGAGTTATTATGTGATACTAACCATCCCTAGCTATAGTTTAAACCTCAGACTTTTGAAATTCTTTAAAGGTGACCTGCAAAATTACATTTAAAAGCAAAGCCACAGTAATGTAACATACTTTGTCTAACAATAAATTCAGATAATCAGTTCTAATGTTATGCATTGTCTTTTGTAAATTATTGTATTTTGTACTGTTTTGGCAAACGCAGAACTGGCAAGGAGCCCGATTGAATGGCACATGAGTATTCCAGATAAACTCCCAGTTGTACTGACATGGGTCCCACTATACTAATAGTGTATGATGTGGGGAGTGAGTATTACTTCAATGTTTTAGTGCAGTAGCAGGGAATTCAGTGTTTAAAAATACACTAACAGCTGGGGTCTATGGCTGTCAGTAAAGTACTTTCAAACACCAAGCTCCCCACGATTGCAATAAAGCACTGAAGAAATACCCACTCCCCATATTAATACTGTAGTATTATGGCATCCAGCTCCCCACATAAGTAGTACTGTGGGGTCCACATCACTACAACTGGGACTTTTCCCAGAATACTCAAGTAAACGTGGCTGATTCTACCTCAACACCTTATGTACTGCATCACTTTACCTATCCCAGAGAGATGGTGTACTTAGGCAGTTGGATGGTCACCGTTGCTGCCCTAATGCCTGTTTGGTACTCTCTGAGTATACCTCTCTTCCACACAAGTCTGAGGGGGCATTCCTGTGTTATTTTGTAAGCAGGAGAATAACAGGGTAGTACAACAGCAGTCTAGTGCCTCCAACTAGGGTAGTAGTGTAAAATGGCACCAGATTAAACCCCCCAAGAAAAAATCAGTTTCTACCCTCCTGCACTTCTATAGATAACCCTCAAATAATGTCTGTGGACTCAATAGCAATACATTGCACACCAAAAGTAACATGCATAAAACAACAATTTATTTAAAAAGGAAGGGGAAAGGAAAGAACAAGCAGACATGAAGGAAAAATAGGAGCGATGAGGAATCCTTCTACTGAATGCAGTGGAAAGATTTACTTGCCCCCTGGCTGTCTCAAGCTGACAAATGCAGGTGCACCCAATTTATACCCCTCAGAGGCCTTGTTGAGAGTTTTCGTATTGCCGTGGATACCTCATCAAGTTGCTGGTAGCTAACCAGGGTGGTGCAGGGTTGGCGTCCTTGTAGAGGCCCCTATATGTTATTCATCATGAGGGTTGGGCTGGATGCCCATGCAGGTCTTCTGCCAGAGCCTATCTAATAGATTTCACAGTCTTGCCCAGGGCTTCAAACTCCACCCCCTTCCTAAATAACTATCTACCCCTGAAGAAAATCCCCAGAGCCACAGCTCTGAGGTACTCACAGTTCTGATATCTTGTCACAGACGGTTCTCACAGGTTACTGTTTGGCAGTGTAGAACTGGATTCTGGGTGAAACTTTCACTGGAACAGGTGATGCTGGCTTGATAGTTGTCACACAAGGGCCTATTGCAGGAACTGGCTGTGTCCCTCCCGCCCCTTGAGTCTTTCATTGGCTTTGCTCCTCGGCCCTTTTGTTGTACTTCCTAGTGAGGGACTGCTGCAGTACACAGAAACAGTGCCCCAGACCCCTCCTTTTGGAAGTTTCGGACATCTCCACCCTGGCAGTGGAGAAGGGATAGCAACCACATCTGTGGCTCTCTCTTCAGCAGGGGTTTCAACTCAGGCTAATGGCTCACCTGGACATAGTACTCTTTCTGTTAGTTCTTCTGGAACTAGTTTGTGAGGGTTCTGTCAGGACCAGTAGCTGAATGGTCAGTCTGATCCCTGCCAGGAGTGCTGTGTTGCAAGTTGCCCTTTTCTAACCTCTATCACCTCTTTCCTCCTGGTGTTTCACAGAAACACCCACCTCCTGACATATTCTTCAGTCACGGTACAATGTCTTTACTTACCAGACTCATCTTAGCCTGGCAGCTGGGTTGTCAGAGGGGGCTGTCAGTGCCTTAGCCCAGCTCCTGATTCTCTTTAATTCTCTTGGAACTGACCAAGAGAGAAGCTTTCCCTCTCCCTTCCACGATGAGATTTGATGTCTCAACAGATGTCATTGTATGATTGGTGTAGGTCCCCAGCCAATCAATTCAATTCAATTCAATTCAATTTTATATTTTTCCAGGAAGCTCATCTTTGAGATACTCATTTGCAAGATGGTCCTGGAGGGACATACAAGACATATACAATAATACAAGGAGGTATATACATTTCAGGGTGGGTAAACAATAATACAAAGAGGTTTATACAGTTCAGGATAGGAACAAACATATTAGGTATCTGTGTCATGCAGACATAGCAAGGTTAATGCACTTGTTAAGGTGACAGGGTGAATACATGAGAGGTAGGTAGAGTTGGGGCTGAATAATGTGTGGAAGAGGGAAAAGCTCGGACAAGGGAGTAAAGAAGAGGGGAGTTGGAAACAATTATTAAGGAAGAGTGGAAAGGAGAGGGACTGGAGCAGAGATGAACGACGGTTACGAGAGGGTTGGCAGCAGGGAGTGGAATGGCGAGTGTTGTGGCAGGGGGCAGTATAAAGGCTCTTGCTGGAGGATGGTACACTATCAGTTACACTTGCATTACACTTGCATTTTTCAGTCATCAGGGGCTTTATAAGCAGTTTAAAAGCAGATAGTCACACAAGTTGTGTAAGTTTTAAGCTATTTTGCAGGGAATTCCACAACACTGGCAATGCATATCTAATGGATGAGGTGCCAAAGTGGGACCTGATCGTGGGGGTATTGAGCTGGATGTAAGTGTATTTCCTAGGAGAATATGCACAGGAGGAGAACTGGAAAGGATCTGCAATGTAAGAAGGAAGTTTATTGATAAGCGCTTTAAATATCCAGATGGAGACATTGTGCCACCTCTAAGTAGCCAGTGAAGTCCAGCCTACCTGGCTATGGAGTGAACAGTGATGCGTTTTGAATGAAGATTCCATTATAAATTTTAGAGCCCTATGGTATAAGACATACAGCTTTGCAACGATAGTTTTTGGGCAGTGACAATAAAGGAGGTCTGCATAGTTGATGGATGGGAGGAACGTTGTTAGGACGAGTCTTTTCTTAGCTTTGTAGGTGAGCAACCATTTGATATGAAAGAACAATTCTAGCCACTGTTTAAGCTTTTTGGAGATCTCTTCAACGTGGATAGCACAGGAGAGCTTATAGTCAAGCAAAAAGCCTAGGCATTTGAACCTGTCTACTTTTCAAGGGTTTCACCCATCAAGGTTGAGATATGGATGTTGGCAAAAAGTGTAGCAGGAGTTGCTGATTTAGAGGATGGAGAGATGAACATAGTCTTGGTCTTATTTCCATTGAGTAGTAGCTTTAATTTTAATATGTTTTTCTGCAATATATTGAAGTCATGTTGTAACTCCACACATGCAGATTCAATCATAGGTCGTGTAACATACAGTACCGTGTCAACTGTGAATAGATGAACACTGGCCATACTGATATTATGGCCGATGTTATTGATGCACACTGTGAATAATAAGGGGCCCAAGATGGAGCCTTGAGGGACCCCTCACGGAGCATTTTGAGAGTGAAATGTCACCCTGTGCTCGCAGTTGTTGCTGCCTTCCTATGAGGTAGGAAGAGAACCATCTGATGGCTGCATTGTCTAACCCTAGGTTTTGCAGTTGAGCCAACAATTGGTCATGATCCACTCTATCAAAAGCTTTGCTTAGGTCGAGGAATATAGTGGCTAAATGATTTTTGCTGTTGAGAGCATTGATGACTTTGGCGAGTGCAGAGATTGTACTGTGATTGTGCCTGAACCCAGACTGTAAGGGATTTAGGAGATTATGTGTTTCAAGGTATTCTCTTAGTTGGGCATTACCAATTTTTCAAGTATATTTGATAGGGTCGGTAGCAGGGAAATTGGTCTATAGTTGTTTAGGATGTTCTGGTCTCCTGCTTTAAGCAGCGGGATGACATGAGCTGTTTTTCATATGGGTGGTAGCGCCCCCTCTAAGAGGGACATATTGAGAAGGTGGGTGATTTGTGGAGCCAGATGATAGTAGCTTAATTAGATTGGCCCCAGTGCTTTTTTTGCTGTTGAGTGTGGTTAACAGATCTTTTACCTGCTGGAGTATGACTGGCGTAATACTGAATTTGGTCAGGCAAGTGGGGGAAATAGTTGGAGTCCTTTATGTATCATGGATATTTTTCTTATCTAGCAGTTTGCTTGCTGGGGAGGCATCGAAGGATAGACCTGCAGTGGTGAAGTGATTATTGAGTGCTTTTAATATATCTTGTTTGTATATATAGGTGTTATCTCCAGATTTGATTTTGTTTGGTAAAGTGGATGAAGGCTTGTGACCCCCAACTTCATTCAGGATCTGCCAGAATTTGGTGGTATTGTTCCTGAAAGACTCAAGTACATTTTGGAAATATTTAGTCTTTTCAGTTCTGATCAGCTTGGTGCAGTAATTCCTAATTATTCTAAGCTCTGCCCAGCTGGCTTCAGATTTGGTTCTTCTAGCCTTCTTCCAGAGGGCATCTCTGTGTTGTAGTGCAGCTTTTAAGGTGCTATTAAACCAAAGGCGAGATTTCTTTCTAGCTCTGTTTTTTTTTTTTTTTACGGGAGCATGGGCGTTAATCACTTGTAAGACTAGGGACTGGAATAGGGTGAAGGCTTCAGATATGGAGGGTGCAAGATAAAGATCCCGCCATCCTATTCTGCCAAGGTCCCCAAGATAAGCAGCAATATTGAACTTATTAAAATTCCTTTTGAAGGTATATTCTGTAGACAAGGTCATTTTGGGCATATATCTTGTGCAGGCGATTGCCAGGTGGTCGATGATGTCATTGTGAAATACACCTATGTGGGAGATTGTATGAGATTTGTTAGGGGGGATTAACTCTAGTAGGGTGCTGTGGGCAGGGATTTTTAGATTTGGTCGGGTCGCTTCAGAAATGAGCTGTTGTAGACAGTGGGCAAATTATAGGTCCCTTAATGGCATGGAGCAGGAGAAATTCTAATCTAGGTTTAGGTCTGCTATCATGATGGTTTCAGAGTCAGTGGATGTTAACATTTTGCGGAGGAGATTTAACATCTCAAGTCCTCCTGAAGGAGGTCTGTGGCAGCCTAGTACAGTAATTGTGTCACCTGATGGTAGGGAGATTTTTAGAGTGAGACATTCATATTCCTTATGAATAGTGGAGGAGTTGATGACTGAGGAAGAGAAATTGTCAGAGACATAATATTTCGACCCCCGCTTCCTCTAGAGCGTCTATCAATTGTAAAAATATTGTAGGAGGGTATGCTGACATTTTGGTCTGGAGTAGAGCTCTTCAGCCAAGACTCTGATATTACCAGCATGTCTGGAGTTGCATGTAGCACCCAGCACTGTACTAAATCACATTTTTTAAATAAACTGCATGCATTTATGTGGTGGAAGCTGGTACCTTTTAGGTGAGCTAAATCAGCTGGGGCATCGATAGGTGTAAAAGGCCCTCAGTTTAATTCAACATTGCTAGAGCAGAGCAGCAACCAGAAGAAGAGCTTTATTATTCCATTGATAAGGAATTTTAAGAGAGCTTGTCTAGACCATTTGCATAGTAAGGGGTTTAACTGCTTTGTTTGGGTAGTAGTATTTTGGTGGTAGAGAGATAATGCATAAATTGCTATTCACGCTGGTATACTTAGTGATACACCGAGATAGTGCTGTGGTCTAGTATTTTTTTTTAATTCTTCATTCCCTAAGAAGCTTAATCCAAGGTAGAGATGGTCTAGTGTAGGGACATGATCAGAGCGGGGTATCTGCCGCGGTTGTAGCATATGGGAGTAAATATTAGCATCAACAGGCTTGTGGTCAGTTCTGTTGTAGTCACGAGAGGCACGTAGAAGGGTAAGAAGAAGAATAAGGGAGAGTTTTAAGTCAAGAGGGTTGTGCAATCACAGTGTCTAAACACTTCCCATAATGCCTGGCGGCCTGTCAGAAGTCATGGGGGCCACCATGTTTGTTTGCATATCTTAAAAGTCTTTTATGGTGATCTTGCAGCTACTGCTGCTTTATATGTAGCCCCACAGGGCTTGTTGGGGTTAGTCCTAAATCCTGTGGAAGACCTGGAGTAGGGGCAGTTGCTGGGGGTCTGTTAGTCTGCATTTCTGGAGCCGGGCGGGGGAGTGCTGTCAGTTTGCATTTTTGGAGCTCCAGCTCCACACTTGCAGAGTCTAGCTGATGCTGCAGTAATTTTTGTCTTTCTTTCCCAGCCCTGTTGCCAGCCCTGTGGTTGGAAACAAAAATTGTTGGTGCCCAGTGATGTGGTTTTGTTGAATGTCCCAACTCTGCTGCTTACCCTGCAGCTATGACCATTGATATGTTGCGGATATGAATGCAATTTGAATTACAGAGCTTTGGCTCCATTTCACACATATGAGCTATTGCAGTGTGTCTCTTTGGGGCTGCAGTCAACTTTGCTTCCAACCCCACTTCGGTGCCTGGGGTTGGGAAGCTTGAAGAGGTGTCCAATTTGTGCAGTACTATCTTGTCCCTGGCCCAGCCCTTCTTTAAAGTCCAGAGACTGGTATCATGGGACACAAGTGTGACCACCACTGCAGGGTTCCACCAGAGAAACAAGATTCGATTTCCACCAGAGCCACTGACATCTTCCAAGGAATGCCCTGCTGGTCCCTATTCTGTAGCTCTGGTGGGAACAGAGGGTAAAGATTGTAGAGAGCCGACTGGGAGGTATAGCTGGGGGCCCAAGACTCCCCACATGTGAGCACCCAAAATGGGGAGACTGCACTCATGTGCCCCTTTATCTGCTTCCTTGCCTTTTCCACATTTGATGTAGCTCTACAGCATGCAATCACTTACAAAAGACATTACATAAAATTATGAGAAATGACTATTTGAACCCATCATCAGATAAAGTTAGTTGCATTACAAGGGCTTCACTGTTAAACATAACGTTTTGGATCACCATTAAGTTTCCTCAGTCAAAGTTCAAACTATTTTTTCTTTGAAAACTCTAAAATATAATGAATGCTTCCATATATTTCTTGCATCACTCCTTTTTTTGTAAATAAAGTTTCTTGAGGTACTTCAGACAAGGTTCAGTATATAACATAACATAACATAACATAACATAACATAACATAACATAACATAACAGCATAACATCACAAAGGGCTTTACATTTCCAACATAGCATACCACAAGCTGCAATAACAGCAACTATACACATTTCAATACATTTATAACATGGGGAAAGATGTCTGAGTGATCTGATTGGCAGAAATTAATCACGTGACCGTTGACTAATTTCTGTTAATCAGTCGCCCAGTGACTTCCTGTGTTTATGGTGATCAACCAGCAGCTTAGGAACCCACAGCCATACTTTTTATTGCTGTCAGATTTCATGGCATGTCTTACTATCAGGCAGGGTTCCTTTGCCTTCCTTCTCCCTTTCTGATGGTGTGCCATCTGCTGTAAACCTACTTTGCGGGACGTAGGTTTTTCCAGCCATGCACCTGTTCTTGCTTTTTCCCTTTTACTCCCTTTTTGACAGGGGCTTTGGCATTTCTGCAGTTAGTTGCAGGGGGTCACATTTCCCACTCCATCTTATTGCTTTCTTCATGACCTTCCCTTTTTGGGATTGGCCAGAGGCCTCCCTGAGGCGGTTGACCCCGTTTTGTGGCTTCTCCAGCCTACGACTGCCAAAGGTACTATCATGCTGCCTGATGCTGGTTCTCCCTGACTGGGCATTCTCTCTTGGGGCAAGACTGGCCTTGGCCTGACAGTCCCTTAACCCATTTGTTCCCACAGCTGCCATATGGCATCAGAACCATCCATTGCTGAATTCGACCCAAAATGACCACCAGGAAAGAAGGAGTTAAGGCCCCCTGTCCTTCCTTATTTGCAGCAGATCATTCTCCTCCTCCTGAGTCTTGTCTTGTTCACACTGCTTGGGACTCAGTCCTAACAGTATTTCCTACTGCATGAGTCCCCTCAAAGTAAGATAGTATACTTACATAAGAACTTACCGTAACAGTAGATCTTTGATAGGTGCTCTTGCAGTAGACATGTTTTTCCCTCCCTCCATCCCCCTGCTCTCTGTTTGGCTAATTTTGGCCACTTCTTTGGCTCCAGGAGCCCCCCCTCTTTCTCCTGTTGCTCCCTTTTACAGGTCTCTGGCAGAAAAACTGAAGTGTGGCTGGTCCCCCACTGTAGACTGCTAGCTTGAATTTTTCTGTGTAGTCCTAGCTCCTGGTGGCTTAGTCCTAACAGTGCTGACTACTGTAAGAGCTCTTCTCGAAGATCTACTGTTACGGTAAGTTCTTATGTAACTGTACTTTTTTTAATATTGCTAGGAGAGCAGGGCTGGGGGGCACTAGGGCACATTGCTACAAATTTCAAAGCTCTCCCAGAGGACACACATTTAAGTACCCTTAGACCAGCAAAGGCCTAAGCGTATTTGGAATTTTGCCCTCTGTGAGGGTTTTGTGAACACTGACTCGGGGGATATGGCAGCCTGCATCTGCTGCAAGCCCCGTAGTGCCATGTTGCAGACCATTTTGTGGCACAACACTGGAGCACACTCCCTGTGGTGCAGGCAGCATGCCTTTGTGAATTGCTCCCGGTGCATCTCTTGGTGCAAGCTGCACCTTGCCCTGCTCTTTGTGGCACAAGCCCCTTGTGCCATTCAGGGGAACTTTCTGAGTCGGTCCCATGCTCTTTGCCCCATGGAGTTTATTTAGTCCAGCTTTTTATTCTCCATTTGACATCCAATCTTCTGCTTGTCATATCATAATCTATGCTGCACTAATAGACTGTGATGTCACAAACAAATTGACTTGAAGTTGGAGGTGGGAGCAGCCAGCAGCTGGATCAGATGAACTCAATGGACAAAGATCATGTTTTCTTGTAAATGTTCTCAGTAAAAAAAGAATAGGGAGATGAGAACTATAGGAAATATATGAAATATCAGTTGAGGTTGATTGAGGTATATAGAGGATACGTGATGGCCGGTGGTGGAATACACTATTTATCTGAATGAGTGCAGAGTGACCTTGGATAACCTCATGAGTGGCGGAGCATAGCAGAGCCACACGTGATGGTTGCTGAGGTCACTCTACACGAGTTCAGATTAATAGTGTATTCCACTACTGGCCATCATGTATTGCTTTTATACAACAGGGTGGTGTGTTTGTTAGTTTTCTATTTTATTTGTTTTTTCTAGTGAAGTTACACTTTTGTGTGGAGACTGGGATTTCTGTTCTGCGTTTCTGTTTCTTTGTTTGTTTGTTTGTTTGTTTCATTGGTTGGTCGTTCCGTCATGGGATTGCAAGCCATGTCTCATAGGCTGTACAGCATATGTGGGAGGGTTGTAGAAATTTTGGGATAGGGCGTCTGTGTTTTTCGTTCCCTGAGAGTTACAGGGTGCGTCTTTTATTACCAGGACTGTGGAGTTTATCAGATGCTTTGTTGAGGGTGCAACACACTGGGGATTTTGCAGATGTGCTGCAGTGTTTTCCCATTGACTTAGTGAACGAGTCATGTTGCAGTGGGGTTGGCATGCTGCCTGAATGAGGAAGGGCTTCCAGTGTGAAGGCAGTGGACCGGAGGCAGTTACATAGCTACTGTGTGGATAAATGTCATTTATCCACACAGTAGTCTCATTATCCACAGTTGTGTGATACATTTGTTTATCCAATGCGGTATCCGCTCATCCCTATTGTATAAAATGTTTTACAAGGTACTGCATTGTTTTTAATTATTCAGCAGCATATCATAGTCTTGCAGTGGCTTAAAGGACTTAGAGTTAATCTTGTCCTCCCTTCGAGATACATTTCAGTAACCATACCCTAGTTTGATTACCAACACATATCCAAGCTGAACTGCCAGAATGCTACCCATACACATGCTGTGTAACCCTCAATGCGTTTCTCTGTCTTGAGGGATCAATCTATTCCTTCTTTGAAAATAAAACTTATGCTAACTTTCAGTACAGCCACTGGTAGGCTATTACACATGCTGAACACCCACAGTGTAAACTTATGCTTTCTGAAGTTTCTTTTATTCTGCATCCTCTGCCTCAGGATAAGTTCATGTCTGTTATCTCTGCTTTCACTCTCCAGCTAGAACACCTGGGCAAATCAGTAAATCATCAATTATGGTTTTTGAAGTACAGTCATGACTGATCATCATTAATCATCAAATATTACCGTAAGATTGTCAAAGGAGATTATTGATCTAAGATCATTATCTAGATCATGATTTAGTCATCAGACTTCAACTTTCAAACCACCAACTGTTGATTATTGATTACGTTTGTAAGCTTTAATCAGCATGATGTTTGTTGATAATCTATAGATGATCAAGTGATGATCATTGGTGATAACATTAGCTCAGTATTATAAGACTGCAGGTCAGAGAAATGATGCCCTAAAGTTTTATTTGTTACAATTATGAAAATATGAATGTCATATATCAGCAAAGATAAATTATCAATTACAACCAGTGGCTGTGCCAGGTTTGGGAGCATTTGGGAGCCAGGGGGGCCATTCAGTCAATCATGGGCTCCACAATGGACACTAAACAGTGAATAAAGATGGTGGTGGGGTGCCACTACTCACACTGGGGCAGCCAGGAGGGCAACATTCCACCCAGCCCCTGTAGCTCCTCCACTGATTATAACATAAATCATGTGAAGTCAAGCTTTAATCCCATCAGAAAGAGTACATGCAATGTCTGGAAAAGTATACACATTTGCTTACCTAATTTGCATATTTCAAAAGCACAGTTTATGGACCAAAACAATTGTAGTTTCTATTTTTAAATACATTTTGCATTGACAGTATTAGTTTGCAGACTATTAGGAAAGGGTTTGATCACAAATCAGGTACGTTTTAGGCACTCACCAAAACCATGAAAGGAACCACTTAATGGGGCTATATAAATCAATCACCCTTCTAAATTCTGGCAGGTGGTGCAATCCCTCTTCCAGCCCCCATCCCAGCCCCCTACTCCCATCATTAAAGCTGGCAGTAACACTTTAACTGACCCACTTGCAGTCACAACTGAGTTTAATTGGAGTCAGTATAGTGTAGTCATTTAAGGCTCTGAGTTGCAAATCAGGATACCTAGGTTTGAATCCCACAGCCCCCACTTGCATACTGTGTAACCCGGAGCAAGTCACTTAACTTCCTTGTGCTCCCAGGTCACATCTGTAAACAAGCTTTCAGCTTAGTGTGTCTCTCCTGGTTAAAAAAAAATAAAATAAATAATTCCTTCTTTACTTCTTGTGCTGCCTCACTCCTGTCCTGTCTTCCCACAGTCTCCCACGGCAATGCCCCATCAACGCCTCTGCCATTTAACCAAGCCCCACATCCCTCTTTCTCCTTCCACCATGTTACCCTGGCTGAAGTTTATAAGGTCCTTCTCATGCTGAACCCCTCCAAGGGCAAATGTCCCTCTGGGGTAAACTCCAAAATGCTGTTCCTGGCTGCCCTCGCCATTGCCACCTCCCTTGCCTCTCTCTTCAACCTCCCTTTCTCTATCATTTCTACCCCTTCTGAATGGAAACATGCCACTGTCATCCACCTCCTGAAAGGTGGTGATCCCTCCTCCCCTCCTTGGAATTATCATCCTATCTCCCTCCTCCCTATTCTGACAAAACTACAAGAATGTCTCATACTCTCCCAGCTCTCCTCCTTCCTTGATTCTACCTCATTTTTCACACCTTACCTGTCTGGGTTTAGGAAGTCCAACTCCACCACTACCTCCCTGATAAGACTCACTGAATCCGTCCATACTGACATGGACCATGTCATCATCATCTCTGCCATATTTGTTGACCTTGGAAAGGCCTTTGACATTGTCTTATACCATCTCCTCTTATCCAAGCTATCATTAGCAGGGCTCTCAAGCAAGGCCACCAGCTGATTCCACTCCTATTTTGTGGGTAGGACTCAGTCCATCAGGATTGGAAACTCCCTCTCCTCCTCCCCCCCCATCACCATTGGTGTTCCTCAAGGCTCTGTCCTTGGGCCTCTCCTGTTCTCATCTTCCTCAATGACCTGCCCTTTGCCTGCCCACACACATCCATCCACATGTATGTGGATGACATTGTCCTGTTTACATCTGGCCCTCTACCTCTGATGTGGCAACCAGCCTACAGTGCGACTTCGAGCAAGTCCAGCTCTGGTTTCGCACAAATCAGCTCTTCCTGAATGCAAAGAAGATAGTCTCAATGACTTTAGCACAAGGAAGAGACTTTCTCAGCTCCCTTCCTTCCCCACTTTCCACACTGTGAATGAGACAAAGTTGAAGGGCTGCTCCTCCTTTAGATACCTTGGGATCTGGCTCAACCAGCACCTCAACTTTCCTGTACATATTGAGGTCATCCACAAGAAACTGCAACCCAGACTGGGTGCTCTGGATCACAACGTGGCTGCATCCTGCTGCCAGCCTGCCATGCAATAGTAAAGAAAATGATTCTGCCTATTTTCGACTATGGAGATGTAGTCTACAGTGCAGCTCCCAAAACTTCCATAACCAGACTGGACACCCTCTTTTACTCCTTCTGCCACTTCACCCTAGACTGTCTGTCCAGTACCCACCACTGTCTCCTCTACCAAACCCTGTCTCTCCCAGCCCTAAAGGACAGAATACAGGCCCACTGTGCTAGCCTCATGGCTAAATACTGGTCACAGTCCCTGTCCTCTTATCTCTCCTCCATTCTCTCCCCCTCTCCCCCTCCCTCCCACTCCCAGAGACACTATGATTCCCAGTCCTTGTCGGTCCCTTGCATGACCACCTCTGCAGGCCAGGCTGCCTTCTCCTATAGGTTGCCTAAATTGTGGAATTCTTTCCCCCTGCCATTCACCACACCCCCTCACCTCGTATTTTCAACACTCTCCTCAAAGACCACTTCCATACCTCCTGTTCCTGCTCCTAACCATCTTGCTACTGTATTATGCTCTAGCACTCGCTATCTGCTTAGGCTGGGCTACCAGGCTCTGTTGTCGCCTCGGAGCTAAATGTTGGGAATTCTGCTTTTCTATCTAATTTACTTCACTTAGGATACTATTTGTACTATATTACATTGTTATTCTTGTTCTATTTGTTCACATTTTGTTTTCAAATTAACCTTCTCCATGTTCATGCTCAGTATGCTTTCCTGGTAAAACGTTTAAATAAATAAAAACAAATAAATAAAATATGAGCCTTCCAGTGAGATGTGAGTTATCAGAGTAAGTACAGCTGAAAGCAATGGGCTTCTAGAAAACAGTTATCATAACTGATCTTTCTAATAAAGATGTTTAAATACATTGTAAATTCCAAAAGTATACGGAAATGACAAATTGAATTTTTTAATGTATTACTGTAATCTTCACCATGGGTAATCATGAAAAATCATGATATATGAGATCATCATTAATCACAATAACATTTTCCATAACTGCATGGTATTTGATTGGTCGCCATTTAATGCTGAAGTTTAAATTATTGTTGATTATGATCACAATGATGGTTTTTGAAGCTTGAACATGATTTTTGAACATAACTGATAATGATCATTCATTATCATACATCATTATATATCATTCATGATACTGTACATAATGATACATCATTAGAAAATCATCATCTTTTCAGCTGGGAGCTATGTGCAGTATGTTCCACCCTGTGTATATCTTTTAGTATTTGCAGCACCATGATCATGTCCCCTTAAACCTTTTCTTTTCCAGATGCAACTACCACTCCTACATATCCATTTAGCAGTCAGACAACAGGTGAGATACAGTATTTGCTTTGCTAAAAAAGTTCAGACCAGGTACATTACAGTATTCTTTTTATTATATTGACTTTGCATCACTTAAGTCACAGTGACATGCTGATTGTTGTTGAAAATAAATGCTGTGTTCAAATTTTCAAATTTTCCATATTTTCTAAATTGTACCACAATACACTGTAAAGACACTTATTTCCTATATGAAGCCATGTTTGACTGTTTTATGCTACTAATGTAATGACATTGTAAAGACTATGTCGGCTAATAAACATTTTTCTACTTGTACATGTTTGACTGCTAAATAATGAAAAGACCTAGATTTGCATTGGTAATACAGTAGAGTAATTATGTTTAAAAAGGCTCCTTGTTCATTAATTTAATGCTAGAGACCAAGGGCACTGTACACAAATGTGACAGTTCCATTTTCTTATGTTTCAATTTACAATTGGAGGGATTTTGAAAATGTAAGAGATGCTGGCACAAATGCCCATTTTGCACTGTATCAGCATCCAGCCAAATGTGGCTAAACTCCCACAACTTGTTTTCAAAGCCACCCAATTTTTTTGACGGTGCAATTTGAGGCAACTTGCATACAGACTTATATGAAAAAACATAAGAAATGAAAGAGAATATGCTGTGAATTTGTTCAAAGGACATATGAGCTCCTGTACCCCAGCACTTCGATGTGCTCTGCATCTTCCTAAGTGGGTAGTGTTAAGGTGGACAAGCAATGCATTTATAGCAATGTTCTTCATGATGCATCGGTATATAGAAATACAGCATAATTGTTTGCTTCTGAAGCCAAAAAGATAATACATTGAAAAGGAGGCATTTCTATCATAACTGTTTAGCCATTTTTGTTAAATATCCAAGAGGCAAAATGTTGTCTTACGAACATATAAACATACGAACATACGATCTTGCCAGTAGATGCAGGCCATGTGGTCTATCAAGTCTGCTTGAATGTGTAGCTCCCAGTCTAATCTACTGCAGCGGCCCCTACACCCCTTCCCCATCCTTCTGATTTATAGCCCCTTCTGCTGACTCCCCCCCCCCAGCTTTCCCCAGTTTTG
Source organism: Neoceratodus forsteri (assembly GCA_016271365.2). Lineage (NCBI taxonomy): Eukaryota > Metazoa > Chordata > Ceratodontiformes > Ceratodontidae > Neoceratodus > Neoceratodus forsteri. The sequence goes on from CM057458.1 coordinate 537,708,200, forward strand.
ACCTTACCTTTGACTCTGTCCCACACCCTCTTAAAACTGCCCACAGATTTCAATGATATCACCTCTTCTGGCAGTGCATTCCATCTCACTACCACCCTTTCTGTGAAGTAGTGCCTCCTTATTTCCCTCCTGAACCTTCCACCTTCCAGTTTCAGACTGTGTCCCCTTGTGTGCCCCCCACCTTAATCTAAACATGCCCTCAGTATTAACCGTATTCATGTCCTATATGTATTTGAAGGTCTCAGTCATATCCCTCTCTCCCTTCCATCCTCCAGGGAATACATGTTGTGCTCCCCCAGTCTTTCCTCATGTGGTTGTCCCCCAGCCCAAGGATCATCTTTGTCACTGGGTCCTGGACCCCTTAAGTAGTAACTTTCTTCTTTAAATAGGGGCACCAGAGCTGCACACAGTTCTCCAAGTGAGGTCTCACTGGTGACCTGTACAATGGCAGAATGACTTCCTCTCTCCTAGAGGAGATTCCCCTGGAAGTGCACCCCCAGCATCTTGTTAGCCTTGGCCACCACCTTCCTACACTGTGCTGAGTGATTCATGTTCCCTGTGATTAGTACCCCAGATCCTTATCCTCCACCAAAGTGAACGACTGCACTCCCCCCAGCAAGTAGCAATTCTCAGTTGAACCCCAGCTGCCATATGTCTGACCCATGCTCAAGTCATGCCAAATCTTCTTGGAGTACCTGCCCCCCTTCCACACTATCCACCTCTGCACTGGTCTTTGTGTCATCTGCAAAAAGGCTGATCTTACTCCTAATCCCATGTGATATGTTGGCAAAGAAGATGTTAAATAAATTGCACCAGTCCTAGTACCGAGGTTTGTGGGACCCCACTGTCTTAAAATACATTTATCACTTTGGGCTCTTAAAAATAGAATACTGAATGGCAAATGAGGTGTGCTTCACTTTTTGAGCACATTGTCCCATTAGTCCTGGAAGATGTCAGTGAACGATTACTTTGAGGGTGGTCCATATTTTCCCGTGTGAATTCAGCAGAAAAGGTTAAAGAGGCTGCACATGAGACATTTTCAGTTTCTACCCCATGATTTTTTTAGCATTCATTACACTTTTATATCAAAAGTTAGTATTTGCCAACATCCTCTAGGATCTCAGCTGTCTTAAAATATTGAATTCTGATGTATTCACAAGTTCATTAATTTATATGACACCTATGTATGATGATGAAAGTTTTCTACATTACTGACTTTTGGATACTGTTCCAAATTATTTCTCTTGGAAGACCTTTGGATGTTCTTTACTACCAGTCTTCTTGACTTTCTCTAGAATTTCTCAGCTGTCTTGCTCAGATTGAAAAGGTCGAGATGATCATACTAGGGAATTTCTGTTAGATGATAACAAGGGCAGACACAAAGCTGCCATCGTGGTGGCTCAGCTTAGTCAGATTATTGTTAAACCTGCATGTCTCAATGTGAAGTCGGGGTAATTACTATCTGCTGGACACAATATTAATCAGCAGGAGTGAATGAGTTAAGGGAGCTGGCAGTCTGGCTGATGCACTGAGTGATCACTCCCCCACTTACTGTGTTTGGCGCAACTGTTGTGTGAGACCCCTTGCATGGCTTATCTTGGTAAGTGATTATTACTGACTAAATTGTAATGCCTTCCTTAAGAACCTTGCCTCAGTGAAGTGGAGTGACCTAAGTAGTTGTATTAATGTAAATGTGGCAGTAAACTTTCTTGTCAACAACTTCCTTAGTGTGGTAAACAATTATGTACCCTTACTCCAGAGGTGTGTTAAGGGACTCCACTCAAAGTGGCTTACCCCTGCCCTATGTCAGATGATGAAGCAACAGAACCTAGCATGGGGCAAACATAGAGTCTCTGCTCTGATACAGGATTGTGAGGAGAATTGCACACTGAAAACACTTGTAAAAGTAGCATGAAAAGTGCTAAGGTGAAATATGTTAACAGCTTGCAGTCAAACAATGCACATGACCCCCAAGAGATTCTGGTCACAAGTTAACTGCTACCTCAAGGGAAGAACTAGTGCCCATGAAGGCAATAGCATTGCTGCTGACACAACTCTAAGTGATCCCACCATCACCACTGAAACTTTTAACAAAGTTCTTCATGGACTTGGATAGCTTCAAATCTACCCTGTGTAGCTCCTGCCAGAGGCCTACCCATCTGGCTCTTCAGCCCCCCCACCTTAGCTGCCCTGAGGTCCATTATAGTCCATTATAGATGGTTGGTTCTTGGGGATTTCAATGCCTGGGTCGACGATGAACTCTCGCAGTTTGATCAAGACTTCTGCCAGTTAATGATTTCACTGGGCTTCACACAAGTTATTTCCTCCTCGGCCCATATTGGTGGTCATTCGTTGGATTTGGTGTTCCTACTGGAGATGCAGATATCCGATTCGGTGGTGGAACCAGTTGGGTGATCTGACCATCACTCCATTGTGTTCAGTTTTGTTGCAACCCCTAGTAGGCCAGCCCCTATGGAGATGGTCCGGTACAGCCCTTTGAGGGGTGCTTCCCCAGATGGCCTGATGGCAGTATTGGACCTATTGGGTTTACCAAGTGATTGCATGGATCCAGGGGACTTGGTACTTGCCTATAATAAGGCGGTAGCAGGAGCCCTGGATTCCATTGCTCCGGTTCATGTTCGTTCCCTCACTCTTCGCCCTAGGTCTCCTTGGTTTGATGAGACTCTAAGGGAGCTGAGAGAGTTGGACGAAGATTAGAGAGACGCTGGCTGAAATCAGGCCTGGATTGTGACAAACTTAGTTTGATGGACCATTATGTGGTCTGTCAATCAGCAATCTCTCGTAAGAAGGCAGAATTTCTGTCCAGAGAGATTGCTGCTGCACAGAATAGATCAGCTCAGCTTTTCCGGACTGTGGACAGATTGTACAATCCAATCTGTCTTCAGCCCAGAAGAGCCTTTCTCAAGAATGGTGTGAGGAGTTTGCTCAATTCTTTTCAGATAAAGTTGCCACAATCAGGTCGGATATACGCTCGACCCCCCCTAGTGGGAGTTGTGATGGTCGGTAGGAGATGTCGGTCTGACTTCAGCCTTCCCACAATCAATGACATTGTGATGGTCATCCAATTATTGCGTCGAAACAACTGTGGTTTGGACCCGGGCCCTACATGTCTCCTAGTGGGCTGTGTAGATAAAATCGGCCCTGTCCTGGCAGAGATAGTCTGGAGGTCTTTGGAGAGGGGAATTTTTCCAAATCCTCTGTAGGAGGCTGTGGTTCAACCCCTTCTTAAGAAGCCCTCCTTGGACCCGGACTGTCTGGCTAACTACAGGCCTGTCTCTAACCTGCCCTTTGTGGGAAAGGTTATTGAGAAGGTGGTTGCATCGCAGTTGGATGATCATTTGACCAGCCACAATGTCTATGATTCTCTCTAGTCCGGATTTAGGAAGAGACATAGTACCAAGACAGCTCTTGTCCGGGTACTAAATGACCTCCTAATAGCGAGGTCAAGGACCTGTTCCATCTTGGTCCTTCTTGATCTCTCTGCAGCATTTGACACCGTGGACCATGGTGTGCTACTGGAGCGCCTGCGGTTTATCTGTGGGCTGTCTGGTACAGTCCTCAGTTGGTTTCAATCTTTCCTCGAGGGTAGGACTCAGAGGGTGGTGTCTGGGACTTTTTCCTCAGCATCATTCTCCCTATCCTGTGGGGTGCCGCAGGGCTCCATTTTGGTGCCCATGTTGTTTGCGGTGTACATGCTGCCATTGGGAGTGATCATTAGGTGGTACGGTTTGAGTTTTCACTGCTATGCAGATGATACTCAACTGTACATGTCCTTTGTGCCCGGCCAAGATGCTGCATTTTCAGTCTTTAACAACTGTCTGGCCGAAATCCAGGACTGGATGAATGTGAGTTGGCTGCGGCTGAATCCAGAAAAAACTGAGGTGTTAGTCATGGACCCAGGTTGCTGGGGGGTGGGATTGTTGGCAGGATCTCCCTCGGGCTTGTGGCTTGGGGGTGTTCAGCTAACTACCTCAGACCGGGTGCAGAACCTGGGCATTGTGTTTGATGTCTGTTTGACACTTAAATCCCTGGTGCCGGCAGTTGTCAAAGCCTCTTTTTACCACCTGAGGAACATCGCCCGGGTAAAGCATCTGGTTCCTCCTGACGATCTTCCTACTTCGGTCCACGCCTTCGTTACCTCCCGTCTTGACTACTGCAATGCCCTTTATCTTGGGCTACCGGGAGTTGATATTCACTGCTTGCAGCTAGTGCAGAATGTGGCAGCCAAGATATTGACTGGTTCCTCTAGGTCCAGTCATATAATGCCTGAGCTCCGCGGACTGAATTGGCTGCCAATATTCTGGCGAATCACCTTCAAGGTCAGTTTGCTGACCTATAAGGCCCTACACGATCAGGGACCTGGCTACCTGAAAGATCTCCTTTGTCTCTACTGTCCCTCCTGCTCTCTCTGATCCACTGACGATGGATTGCTAGAGATTCCCAGGGTTCGTTTGAAGACCTCTGGGGCCAGATCTTTTAGTTTTATGGCCCCGACCCTGTGGAATTTTCTACCTCGTCAGGTACGAGATTGCCCAACTGTCCAAACCTTTAAGGGGGCATTAAAAATTTATCTTTTTAAACATGCATATAATGATTCTTAAATATTGTAGGATTGGATTCATTTTAATGTTTTTAGCTATATCGTTTTTATTATGTCATGTACAGGTGCCTTGGTTTTGGAAAGGCGCCTTTTATGAATAAAATTTGACTTGACTTGACTTGATTATAAATTAGTCACAAGGAGGGAGGTTCCAAATCTTTTATTAGGTATGTTTTATTTGGTGGGATCAGCTGGACATGATAATTCTGGGCCCATGCTCCTCAGACTTAGTGCCCCAGTCCTTGCTGTACCTATTGCTACTCTCTACAATATGCCCCTCTTTCAGGGCGATATACCTAGCCTTTGGAAAACTGCACATTGTCCCAGTGCACAAAGAGGGATGGCCAATGAACCAACTGAACACTATTGGACAACATTATTGCTGTGCACCCTTGCTAAGATACAGAAGAGACTAATCAGACACAGAAATATCTTGCGATGCATACCATTTTAACAGAAGTCTGACAAGGCTTCAGAAATCAGCATGCTACAAACATTGCCCTTGTACATCTCACATCTGACCTTAGTGTGACACCCCCGCAGTGAAACCCGAAAACAGACCATTACAGTGACAGTTGCTGTAATGGTCTGTTTTCTCTGATGCGACTTCTCCTGGTGTTCTGCTCCATCTCCGGAACAACTCTGACCTGGAGTTGATTATAATTAAATGCAAGGGGTGCAGGGGGCATAGCCCCCCTCAAAAGCCACTGTCTTTTGGGATGGCACAATACTGGTGTTGGTATTGTGCTGTCATTGTGCGGGAGGTCGAGCACAAGTGGTGCTTCCTCTTCATGGACATAACCAAGGTGGTTGACCTTGTTAATCAAGACCTTCTAGAGAGCAAGTTAAGGGGTCTGGGCTTCGATCACCTTTCATGTATTTGGTTCTGCAATTATGTAATAGGGTGAATGCTGAATGCAACTTGTAAAATGAGGGGCAGCCGATCCCTCCCCCCCCAACGGCCAATCATGGATGGTGTTCCGCAGGGCTCAATCCTGGGTCCTATTTCTCACATCAACCTCCTAAAGATTCAGTCTGGCCTCCATGTACACTTCTGGACTCTTGACACCCGGTTTCAATCAAATTTACTAATACTGAAATCCAAAGAAACTGAAGGCAAAGCTATTTGGGACTTGTAGGCTGCATCACAAAAGTCACAATCTACTCAGCATATGTACTAATCCATGGACACATGCTAATACGGTGGCTACTATAAAGTATCTAGGAATCAAGCCTCTAGTCAAAATAGTAGTCAAAACCCTAAACCAGAAATGAAGCCTGCTGTATAGACAGAACCCTTACTTTACTAAGGATGTTAGACTATCCATCCCGAACGTAACCTTTAACCTGCTATCACATATGGAGCACTGCTTCTGTCATCTGTTAAAGAGTTTGAACTTTCCAAACTGAAGTTTGCCTACCATGTCACCTATTCATTAACCATTTCCTTACTCAGTTCACCACTTTGGATCACACCCCTAGGATGCAGACTTTTTCTATTAGTCTTCTGTGCAGCACAGCATCGAATGCATTGATAAAGTCCAGATAGGCCATGTCCACAGTCCTCCCCGATCTATTTCAGAACAAATCAATCAGATTCATCTGACATGGCCTCTCTCATGTATCTGTGCTGCCTTTTATCTTGTAGGCCATTAGATTCAACATACTCTACCAACCTTTCCTTTAACTGGGTTTCCATTAATGTCCCCACCGCTGATGTGATAATGACTAGCCAATAGTTGCTAGTCTCCTCTCTGATGCTGCACTTCCAGAGAGGGACCAGATCTGCTCTCCTACAGTCCTCCAGAATCCTGCTTTATCCTGGTGAGCTGTTGAATAAGACCATCAGTGGGCCATCTCGCACCTCCCTGAGTTCCTTTAGTAACCTAGGGTGTAATTTGTTTGGTCCTATAGTCTTCTCCACTTCTAGAACTGCAAGTCCCTTCAGAACTTGTTCCTCTTTGTGTTTACCACCCCCTTTTGTTCCCGCTGCTCCCTTTTGGTCAGTCTCCCCTACCACCACAGTGAAGACTGAGCAGAGGTACCTGTTCAGGATGTCAGACTTTTCTTGATCCTCTTCTGAGCAGTTCCCCCTGCCACCCTCCTTATCCTCACTATCCCTCCAATTGCTCACATGACTCTCCATACCATACTTCCTCCCTGCCTGCTTCCCCCTCTCCTGCTTGTGCTGTTCCATGAATCTCCCTGTGACCCTCCTTTTCCCTTGTTATCGTCTCAGATACCTGTCTCCTTTCTTCTTGCTTTAATTATTTATGCCCTTGTTCTCTGCCTTGTGTCCACCATTGTATTCTTGCACTCCTGCCCAGGTGGAGTTTCCTACCCTTGGGCCCTCCCTCTTTATTTCTTTATTATCTGAGGGGCTATTTATGCATCTTTTGGTATTACAGACCCCCCCCCCACCATCTAAATTAAATGCTAATCCAAATAACATTTAAACCTCCTACTAAGGAATGCAGTCTCCCTCCTCGAAGAATGCAGGCCATCTCCCCTATAGAGGCCCACGTTCTCTCAGGCTGACCTTCAGTCCCCAATGTAGCTGAAGCCCTCCTCTATGCCCCATCCTCTCAACCAGTTGATAAAAGCCCTAGTGTAGAGTGCCCTTTACTCTCCTATGTGGTACACAGGTAACACTTCGGCAAATGCCACTATGCATTCTGATTGCTTAAGGTCCCTTTCCACTTCCCTGAAATTACTCTGCACTGCCCCTACTATATCCCTTGCCAGGTCATTTGTCTCCAGGTGAACAGTGACATCTAGCTCCCTCCTATCACTTGCTGCCCTTGAGATCCTTTGTATCTGCTCTTTATCCCTCCAAGTTGAAGCACCAGGTGAGCTCTTCACCTCCCTCTCCCTTTGACCCCCCACCCCAACTGTATCCCCCTAACTATAGGGTCCCCCATCAGCAGCTGCTTCCTCCTTGGCTGGGGTCCTTCTCTTTCCTCCTTGGGCCTTCCCTTCTGGTGACCCTACATCCTCTCCTCCCACTGCTGGACATGCCTCTTCTCAACTGCCCTGTCCTGCCACTGACAGCACCACTGATTACCCTTTTTAATAAATCAAGGGAGAATGGTGTGGTACTTGAGGACTGGAGGAGGGCAGATGTGATTCCCCTTCACAAAAGTTGGAGCAAGACAGAGGCAGGAAACTACAGACCTGTCAGTTTGACCTCAGTGGTAGAGAAAATGGTGGAATCACCTCTGAAGGAAAGAACTGTGGAGTACCCAGAGGCCCGTGGGGCACAGGACCCAAGGCAGCATGGATTCACAGCAGGAAGGTCATGTCAGATGAATTTAATTGGTTTCTTTGACTGGGTAATCAAAGTAGTACACCAGGGAGGGGCTGTGGATGTGGTCTACCTAGACTTTAGCAAGGAATTTGGCACAGTCTTGCACAAAAGATTAATAAACAAATTAGCCAGCCTGGGAGTGGATCCCAGGGTGGTAGTGTAACCCCTCTACAAATGGGGGTTCCCAAAAAGTCTTCCATGAGCTTGCCTAAATGCTCACTGCAGGCTGGTGTCCTGCATTTTAGCAGTTTAAATGTGATTACCAGAGCCTGTATAGCCTCTGTGTACTGTCCATTTAAGAGCTGCCTGATTGCAGCTCTTGTAATCTGAGAGGGAGCTCTGTTGAAAGATGAAACTATTTGCTGAAAATCATTTAGAGTGATAATGATAGTGTAGTCTGTCTAACCTGCTTTCTTTGTAGCAAGGATTGTTTTGCTTGTCTCCACTGTTGTGGTCCCGGACTGCAAATTGGACTAAACAGAACTGGTGGGACCTAAAATGTAGCCGGACTACAGGAGCTGTCTGAAGTCAAAATCTGTAGGAACTGTAGTTTTGATCTTTTTGCACCTTTTTGAAACTGAAGGGGGAGCTCTTGCTGTGACTGACAGCCGAATCAGCAAACCAAATCTTTTGGATCTGGGGAAAGTCCCTGGCTTGCTGGCAGCTTATGGCAGATCTAATCTGGAAGCTAAAGAAGAAGGAGCTGAAGTGATTCTGAGCAGCAATCCTGAGTGGATTCACATGTGAGAACTGTGAAAAGGCTAAGTTTTTGGCCTGCAAGTCTGCCTGCGGCTCTTGAGAGGGAAAGAAGAGAATTATTTTGGACTAAATCCAAGTTTGTGTGATTAAAGTAAGCTACTGAAGTGGGCCAGGCTCAACCTGAAGAAGACCGAAGATTTTGCTGAATGTGATCGGCCTGTCAGGAGTTCCAGCTACCCCTAAGCTCCCGGTGTGTGCAGGGACTTTGTGTTTGTGACCGGGGAGCACTTTACCTTGTACAGTAGAATACCCATACATGTAAATGTGCTATGAGTTGCTAGTGGGTTCTGAGTTAATTCCCCACTGTGTGAACTGCGTTCTGCTTGCTGGAAGCTGTATCCAGCCCAAAACAGACTGCATCTGAATTTGTCTCCATGCGGTCTGGGCCTTGCCAGACTGGCCCAGCCAGACTACCCACTGCACAGAGAAGCCATTGACGAGAGACCTGCCTGGGGATCAGCCCCCTGCTCCTCGCTTGAACAGGAATGAGACTTCTGCGACTCGTGTGGGCCCTGCTTCTCCTGACATTCCAGATCAACCACCTGCAGTCTAAATTTTTGTCCAGCCTATGTCCAGTCTTGGATATCATGAGTAAATACCAGGGTAGCTCCCTGCAACAACAGCTTAATCTGAGTGTGTCATCTGATTGTCTTGTTGTTTCGTTTCCTTCACGAACTGAGCCCTCTGGCTCTGGATTACAAATATTGTGTACCGTGCATGTTGAGTTTTCCATCACAGGGCCCCAACCAGCTGCAACCCCGGGCAACAGTCCTGGCTAGCCCATCTGTTCTCCACCTGGGTACCCAGAGGTGTGACTGTGTGGGAGGGCTCAAAACGCATGCAAAACTGCTTGATTGATATAATCTTTAAGCTAATTAACCTGATTTTTCCCCTTCCTTGTTCAAGTCCCCTGAATAAATCAGATTTAACTTTTTCTGCATGTAATCTGACTGTGGTTCCAGTGTGTGCTCAAAGTACTGTACTGTTGCTATCTGCTGTTCATAACCTTGTTTTACAGGGGGGTCACCAGGGTCGAGCCAGAGGAGCCAGCCCTGGTGGTAAGTGCGAACAGTGTGGGTACTTGTGTGGTGTACCACGGGTATTGTGAAAGTGATTATTGTACAGTGTTCAGGCCACTAGAGGGGAAAGAGGGGGTTACAGTGTCCCGGAGGGCTGTGCCCATGTTAGCTTGACCACTACCAAGCCTGACCTCCAGGTGGTGCACCCATTTCAGAACTCAGGCCCCTTAACCTGCTACTAGCCAAGCAGGCAGGAGTAGTAGCCCTTGGGATAGTGCCACCTAGGGGTTACAGTAGCCTGGGTGAAACACTGGCTGAACAACAGGAAACAGAGGGTAATTGTAAATGGAGTCCACAGTGAAGAAAGGGGGGTTACTAGTGGGGTACTGTCAGGTTCAGTACTGCAGCTGGTACTTTTTAATGTCTTTAGAAGTGACATTGCAGAGGGATGGGAAGGAAAAGTATGCGTCTTTGCAGATGACACAAAGCTCTGCAACAGGTTTGATACACCTGGTGGGGTGGAAAGGATGAAAAGGGACTTGGCAAGGTTGGAGGAATGGTTAATGTGTAGTAGCTTAGAGTCAACGCAAAGAAGTGCAAAGTAATGCACCTGGGAAACAAAAACCCAGGGGAAGAGTATGCAATGTGGGGGTGAGATACTGACAACAACAAAAATGGAAAGGGACCTGGGGGTAGTCATATCAGATGACCTAAAGGTGGGCCAGCTATGTGAGAAGGCAGTAAGGAGGTCTGAAGGGATACTGAGACACATGGGGAGAGGCATCACCAGTAGAAAACAGAAAGTTGTTGTCCCTCTGTACAGACAGTTGCTAAGACCACATCTGGAGTGCTGTGTACAGTTCTGGAGACCCCATCTCTGCAAAGACATACACAGGGTGTAGGCTGTCCAGAGGAGTGCAACTAAAATGGTGCAGGGGTCTGCACCAGAAGACATATGAAGAAAGACTAAAGGAGCTTAAGATGTATAGCCTCAAGGAAAGGAGGGAGAGGGGGGACATGTTAGAAACATTCAAATACCTCAAGGGAATCAACAAAGTCCAAGAGGTGGGCATCTTTCAGAAAAAGAGATGTGCAAGAACAAGTGGGCACAATTTAAGACAGAGGGAGGATGGCTCAGAGGTAATGTGAGGAAGTATTTCTTCACAGAGAGGGTTGTAGATGCATGGAACAGCCTTTCTGAGGAGGCCATAGAGTCAAAAACAGTGGGGGAATTAAAGAATTCATGGGACAGACATAAGGCAATTCTAGTGGGGTGTAGGAGGAAGTAGACTGTTGGTTAACTAGGATCTGCAACTTATCCGTTAAGTAGGGAAATGGACAGACTAGGTGGGTCAAGCAGTCCTTATCTGCCATCAGATTCTTTGTTTCTATGTTTTTGACAGTATGCCAAAGGTAACATGCAGTGGTACAGGTTGAGGTGTCTGTACCCTTCCTGCCACTCCACCATTTAGGAGGCCCACCAAGATCCAACTGGCCCCTACAGTAAGTTTCTAGCAAGTAGTTAGGCTGCTGATGTCGGTGGTACCTCCTAAATAGCAGAAAGCACTGCCTCCTGATTACCAACAAGCACCTGAAAGGCTCATTGCAGTGTGGTAGGAACTGACAATATCTAGTTACACATTGTTCCCACTTGTACAATATTTTGACCAGAAATTACCAAAAACGTAATGCTTCAGTCATCATTTTGTTTAGTATATTACCTCTGCCAAATATGAATGTAAGTTTGTGAAGAAACAGCAAATTAAACACTAAACGCTACAGATGTTCAGAAGGCTATTAACTACCTCCACAAAACTTTTAATATGCTGCTGCACTGGTATGCATGAAGGAACTCTCTCATCTGAATAAACGCAGCAGTATTTAAGTGCCTTGATGGTGGATTTGAAGGGGTGCTCTGGGAGCTCTGAATATGGCTCCGGCTGGAGTGCTAGCACGAAGCCAGGTTAGCACTGGCACTGCCCAAATTCATGCTGGCACTAACGTTGGAATATTGGGCCCCTACTCTTTAAATTTTGAGGAGTAACAACCAACTGCCCTGATGTGAGAGGTGAATCAACAGCACATCCCACCCAAAAATCAGAGCCAGAAACATTTGTAAAGCCTTACCTCTCAGTATTCGAAAATGCATTTATGTCTGTTGCCCAGTCTAAGTGAAGGGACAGACTAGTGAAGAGGGAAGTAAATGGGAGAGGATATCCTTGTGAAAGATTGCATACCTTTCTGTGGAAGTGGGGCTGTACAAGCAGCTAAGCCTTTCTTAAGGCTGAACTGGCAACCTGCTTGTATTGTTGCACAGGTTTTAATCCTTCTTTTTAATTTAAAAGGTTTATTAACAAGAAAATAGTACATACTACAGTGGTATTACAAAAATCACAAGACAATAGATATACTGTACAAGAATGGCCTAACCCTAGGTATTAATACCTAAAGCAATTAACAGTAAATTACATTGCAAAATATTTGGGGCACATAAAAGAAAAAGATCCATTGACTGGGTCATCTCTGCCAACACCTCCCATGTTGTTACTCACTTAGAAGAAAGAGACAAACTCAGCCCACGGCATTAACAAAGAAGCTAAATCAAGTTTGGTATTATGGGACAAATTCTGGATCTGTCTCTAGCTGAAAGGCCACTCATTGTCTTCAGAATATCTCAGCTTTGATCTGTTTCTCCTGGATATTAAATGTTAAAGTCTCCATCTGGTAAATATCATTCATCACCATAATCTGTTAAGATTTTTATGGTGGAGATTTCTGTAACCATCTCTTAGTAAGGCCCTTTTTGGCTGCCAGCACTAATATGAGTAGTAATGTTAGCACCTCTTACTCCCCAGGGAGGAATGAACATAAGGACCAAGAAAAATGTAAGTAAGTCAGGTTCAGAAAAGATGGAATTAGAAACACCATTTTTAACTTGCCAATACATGCACAATACCAGGCAGGACCAAACAATATTTGTATGGTATGCATTTTTCTCCCCAAATTCTCTCCTACACTGCCCTGATGGGGGTCCCAGATATGGTCTGTATGGCAGGCATATGAAAGAAAGGCATGGGGTCATAATGTCGCAAGACATTACGGTGCAGTAATTTACCATGCTGCCAATATAGCTCAGTATATTGCCGACATTAAAACTTCTAGTCTTGCAGGGGGTGCTCCAACCTCTGCAACTTAAATACCCATCTCTGGGGGGGGAGGGTTAACATTTACATTTTCACAAAGTGCGAAAAACAAAATAAATTCCATGCATCTGGGACTGGGAATTGAAACTCGGTCCACAGATGAACTGCCTCCCTTGCTGCCTGTGGCTAATCCCATTGAGTCACAGCAGCTGCTCACTGGACTTTCATCCCAGCACAGGTCTTATCCTGTGCCTGGGAAGAGTGAGAGGGTGCACTACTGTACATGCACCCTTTCGTGGTTTTGCACCCTCTTGCTCTTCCCTACTGCGCTGTTCCTGTTGTGCGGTTTTGACGTGCACTGTAGAACGTATGAGATAGTGACCTGGTAGGCAAAAGAAACATCTTCTGCACCTCCAAGAGAAATCCCTCCAGCATGTTGAAAAAGTTAGTTTATAGTTGGCCAATGCATGTTTAATCCATAGTTCTTCACTATAGTCAGATTGTTATTCTTTTTTCTAACTCTCTAGGTTGTAACGGATAAAGTCAGAAGTAATTTATTAAACCTTTATATAGCTGTCTGATTAAATGGGGCCATTGTGTACCCTGTTGATGGTCTTTTATTATTGCATATATAGCAGGTGACTTATCCAAAGGTTGTCTGTACTGGGGTCTGAGTCCCATTAGGTATGATCTAATTTGTATATACTTAATATGGGCGGAACTGGGAAGATCGTATTCCCTTTGCAGGTCTACGAAAGTATGAAAACCTTGAGGGGAATAAAATTGGTGAGTATATTTAAGCCCAGTCTGTGTCCAGCTGCAGAGAACTGCATCATTCTGATTAGCTGGAAAGGTCCTGTCATGTACCATAGACGGAAGCCAAATCATAACATAGTGGGGTATGAATTTACTCCAGTATTGTCTCCAGTGCTGTATAACAATTGCAGTGTAACTGGAAACCTGAGATAAAGGTAGTTCCGATAATGGGTAGACAAATATATATTGATCTACCCTGAAAAGGTAATTCAAGTAAAGTTCAGTTGTTTTTCAGTGTACGGTGTAATGTTGGAGTCAGCCAGCAGCATACAATGAGCAACTGGGCTACCTACCTCTCCAGATAAATTGGGAATTATTTTATTCCAATATTGGAAAAAAGTTTTATTCAGCACTACTGAGAGAATTTGAAAATGACACAACAGTTTTGGTAATATGTTCTGTTGGATGCTTATATGTTATAATCCTGATGTCTCCATGACCTGAGTTATACAATACATTGGCAAGATTTCTATCTTACAACCTCTGTTGAAACAGCTCTCCAGACTTTAAAGGATATTATCAATAATGCCCTCAATATTCATGCACCTATCACCAGTATCAGAACTAAGGTAAAATCCTGTCCTTGGTTCACCTCTGAGCTTAAAGCAGCCTTGAGAACCAGAGACAAACTGTGGAAAAAGCAAAGAAAAACAAAGGACATCAGAGATTGGCTAAATTTCAGAAAAGCAAAATTCATGTACAAAAAAAATAAGAACTGCCAAAACTGCCTACTATACAGCTGAATTGGATGCCTCCTACAATAACCCATCAGACTCTAGGGTACAATAAAAGGACTCCTGGGCCAAAAGTCTACTCCTGCCTTAACCTCCAAACTGATACTAAATGATACAGAAATTACAGGTAAACAAGAAATCTTAAATACCTTCAATGCTCACTTCACCACAGCTGGCCTAGCATTTGACTCTTCACCAGCAAATATCCTGAGATCTTCCTTGAACCTGCAAACTACTGTAGGGCAAATGGCCACTTCAACTTTTCCTTCATCCCAATATCCGTGAAAGAAAGTGGAAGATCTCCTCTCTAATTTAGACACTAATAAGAGTGCAGGTGCAGACTCCTGGATCCTATTTCCTGAAAATTGCTTCACATGTTTTATCTGTCCCCTCACTCATCTCTTCAATCTTTCCCTAACTACTGGATCCATTCCTCTACTTGGAAAACAGCTCAAGTGGTTCCATTACTCAAATCTGGTGATACTAGAGATCTCAACAATTACAGACCTATCTCCATTCTACCAGTCTTATCAAGTTGCTCGAAAAACTAGTAAACTCCCAGTTAAGGGACTATTTGGATAACAACAACCTTCTAAACTCTGCACAATCTGGATTTAGATCAAAACATAGCACCATTACTGCCTTAGCTAAGGTAACCAACGATTGGCAGACTACCTTGGATAAGAAAAATTGTACCTGTGCTGTGTTTCTGGATTTGAGTAAAGCCTTTGACACTGTGGATCCCGACTTATTAATCACCTCCCTTAACTCAATAGGCCTGGATTCCCTGTCACTCAACTGGTTTAAGGATTACCTTTCAAATAGGTCACAACTGGTTAAAATGGAAATTACCTATCCACCTCAAAACCACTGCTAAGGCGTACCACAAGGTTCTATTCTTGGCCCTATCCTCTTTGCTATTTATATAAACAATATTGATGCCAACCTCACTCAATCTAACATTCATCTGTTTGCTGATGATACTGTATTATATGTCAGCAATCCCTCACCTTCCAAAGCCTGTGATCTGTTACAATCCGAATTCTCCATTCTGCAGCGCAACCTACTTGACAAAAAACTACTTCTAAATGCAAAAAAGACAAAAGCCATGTTCTTTGCCACTAAGAGTTGCTCTACCCATACCCTAGCATCCACCACCCTACATTTATCCACCTTACTTGGAGAAAAACTTGAATTTGTTGATAATTTCAAATATCTTGGAGTCTGGATAGATAACAGGCTTGACTATTCAGTCCATATTGAAGAACTGCTTAAAAAGCTAAGACAGAGGCTTGGACTATTCTTTAGAATAAAGCATTACTTAAACAGTGACTCCAAAAAAAGGTTAATTAAGGCCTCATTCCTATCCATCATTGATTATGCTGATTTTCTATACTGCCATTGTCCAGGTCATCTCTTACAAAACTGGACACCCTGTATCACAGGGCCATAAGATTTATTACTGACCTTCCCCAGCACCCATCATTGCTCCTTTATATGGCGATCAATTGGACATCATTACAGCACAGAAGGACTAGGAATGCTGTTATCTGGACATTCAAAGCGTTAACAGGCAAACTACCTACCTATATCACTGATTGCTTTACCCAAATTACAACTAGGCCATACACTTTAAGGATCAGTAAACTTATCATGTTACAGGTCCCCATTGCCTGCACCGGTATGGGAGGGCTGCTTTCAGCTATACTTCAGCAGTTGCATGGAACTCTCTCCAAAAATCCATGAAGCTAGATAGCTTTCTACCTCTGACATCCTTCAAAAGACTGTTCTCGCCCTTTTCCAGAGCTCTGCAATTGCTTTTATAAACCATAATTCCCTACCCTACTGACCCACCTTTCTTTTTCTGTCCATTATATTGTTTCATATTCTATCTTCCGACTCACCTATCTATTCTCACAAAAGCTAGTTAGACCCTATAATTTTATATTTTATTCCTGCTATACCCTTTGCCCACATTTTCTTGCAGGCAAAATGGTTTCTACTGCTCCTTGTATATATGTAAATTGTTGTATACATTCATTTCTTGCCATTTTATTGTTATTTATGCTATTCTTGTCTATGTAATAATATTTGTATCCACATTTGTATGACCACTCAGGTCCATCTTGTAAATGAGCTTTGCTCAATGATGTTCGCCTGAATAAATAAAGATTTTGATTGATTGATTGATTGATTGATGCAAAAAGCGTTAAATGGCAGAGATTGTTGTTTTTTTGTATAGTAGGCAGACTGGTTGGATCACATTTTTAGCTGAGAGAACCTTTGCCCCTCCACTCCTAATGAAGACAGAGTGGGCCATAACCTACACCTGACCTTCCTCAGCTCTGCAAAACCAGAGACCAGGCTTGGTCCCACTTTAAGGCTTCCCACTCGGAGCACCAGCACTGCAAGTACCTCAGAAACTCCTGCACTAAACCGATCCATGCAGCCAAGGCCAACTACTTCAACTCCTGTCTTCAATCCAACCTAAGCTCCCCCTCCAACTTCTGTAAAATAGTTCACTCCCTTTTTGACCCCCAGCTGACAGTTCTCTGGTCTCCGACCATCTTGCTGTCGCCTCCCTCTTAAACAAATACTTCACAACTTCCACAGCCCCCTTTCAGTCCTCAACTGCTCCACCCCTCCCCGCCCCAGCCCTTCTCCTTGTCTTGTTTTCACTTCACACCCATTTCCTTTTAGGAAGTCTTCCTTGCCCTCAGATTTCTCAACCCCTCCAAAAATAGCCCTGATGGCTTAGACCCCAAATTCCTCTACATTTCTGCCCCTGCCATTCTCCTCCCACTCACCCACCTTCTGAACCAATCTTTCATACTTTGCACCATCCCCAGCCCTGGAAAACAGCTAAGGTGGCTGGCCTATCATCCCCCAGCAACTACAGGCCAATCTCTTTCCTACCTTCCCTACCCAGACTGCAGGAGTCACTAGTCCATTCCAGACATGTAAACTTCCTTGACTCCTCCTCCTCCATCCTATCCCCCTTCCAATCTGGTTTAAAAAAAAATGTACAATCTCCTTCCTTCTCCATATGACTGACTCTATTCTCACAGGGATGGAGAAGGGTGTCATCACAGCGTCTATCTTTATTGACCTCACAAAAGCTTTCGACTCGGTTTCTCACCCCCTCCTCTTAAACAAGCTGGCCTCAGCTGGTCTCTCCTCTTCAGCAGTTCATTGGTTCCATTCCTATCTGACCAACCACCAACAATCTGTGCAGATGGGTACTGTTTTATCTCCCCACCCTCCCCATGTTTGCAGTTGTCCCCTAGGGCTTCTATCCTGGGCCCCATACTAGTCTCAGTTTTTCTCAATGACTTCCCCTCCAACTGTGTTTCCTCCGACATTCATATGTATGCCGATGATACTGTCATTTAGACATGTGGGCGTCTCCACGTCTGCTGTATGTTTCACCAGAAGGTGAAACACACAGTGGATGTGGAGGGGCCAGATGTGTAAATCATCCTTGCTACAATGAAACTTCTATAATGTATTATGCTGGTTTCAAGCTAATTAGCTCAAAGTAAATACTGAGAAAAAGGTATCAATGACCTTTACCACCAGTTAAAAGCTATCAAGGTTTTCTCATCTCCCTGTCTTCTCCACTCTCGATGGCACCCAACACATCAATGCTATACACCCAAAACTCCACCCCAAACTAAGCATCCTCTATCAAAACAAGGACTGTCTCTTCGCCAGTGTACTCAAGGACCTGCTTGTCAAAATGATCCTCACCATTTTTGATTATGCTGATGTAGTTAACAGTACAGCCCCTAACTCCTCCCTCTCTAGGCTTGACCCCCTCTTCACTGCCTTCTGTTGTCTTACTATTAACTCTCCTCCCTGCACACATCATTACTCCTTTTATTCCAGTCTCGCTGTCGCCCTTTTACCCTTGCATTGTGTCCCTCACTTTTCCTCCCTCATTGGAAAATACTGGTTTACCTCTCTCTCCCCTACCTGTCTCCCCCTACTGCATCCTCCTATCCCCTTTATTCCAGAGACTCCAGTTCCTTCTTGATTCCCCACCCTCACTCCAGCGCAAGTCCAGCAGCCTTTTCTTAATGTCTCCCCTCCATTTGGAACTGACTCACTCCCTAGAATGTTTACTAAAGCAACTTTCCCCCTACTTGCTCCTGTCTCCCTCCAACCCCTCCCTGACCCTTCTCTCCCTTTCTCCTTATCCCTCCTCTCCCCTTCTCTCTCCCCCTACTGCCCTACCCCTTATTTCTTCCCACTGCTGTCCCTTCCTTTTAAATACTTGCTCCCTAACAGTCCTCTCTCCCCATCCCTCATTCGAGGGTCTTGCCTCACTACATTAACCCTCATGATCTCATCCCCTTGTGTACCGCTTGGAAGTCTTTTTTAATTTTTTACCCATTTATACAGTAGTAATGCTCCTTTATACCTCTGGGTATTTATTTCTCTATTTTTTTATGCCTACGATGTACTTTGCACTTTATAACTGCTGATGTTGCTTATTTCATTGTAACTGCCATTGTTTTATTGCATTTTACCTTCCTTCGGGTCACACCTGGAAGCAAGCTCTTGCTCAATGTGTCTTTCCCAGTAACCAAACATTTAAATAAATAAATAAACATATCCCTAACTGTTCAGTTGTCAATAACTGCGTTCAGCTGGACTTTGCTAATTTTAAATGTTTTTTTCTGTGCAGTGTAACGTTTCCATAAAATCTAAAATGAACAAAATACCCAGTGACATTCCTTTAATACACATGGTTAAAAAATCATTGGGGTGGGAGTGTGGGGGAGAGCTGTCAGATCCTTTCAGCTGGTAGCTAGACAGTTGCTGGTGGGACTGCAAGGGCAGTTTTATCCTCATTGTGCAAAGTGGAGGAAAACAGAAAATTGGTACAGAAGACGGACAGGCCGAATTTTCAAAATGAGAACAAGTAATAAAACTGTGGTGGGACCATATGTTTTCTGTGAGGATAAACAGTTCATGGGGACTACAGGGACAGGCAGTACATAGGGGGCATGGGGATGGGCACTGCAAAGGGGGCAATGGGAAGGCTTGAGAGCCTTCTGCAAGGTCTGAGGCAGTCAGGAGCTTGTTGCCATGGCTAGGGGAGGTGCCACAGGAACCTGCAGCCAGGGCTTGGGGGGCTCATGAACCTGCTGTCACAGTTGGGGGAAGGCACAGAAGCCTACTGCTAAGGCAGTGGGGGGGTTGGGAGCTGCTGGTAGGACTTCAGTGGGGCTCAGGAGCCTGAGCACATGGCAGCTGGGACTCAGAAGTCAGCATCCAGGGCTGGGGGGGCTCATGATCCTGCCATCAGGTCTGGGGGCATGGTGATGGCTCTTGGGAGCTAAAAACCAGGGGTGGTGGGTAGGCTTGGAAGCATGCCTCCATGATTGAGAGAGTGATGGAGGTTTTCAGAATCTATAGTCCAGCGCTGGAGTGGAGAGTTCACAACTAGAAAACAGGGCTGGGCAGAGCTGTAAGTGTAACTACAGGGCTATGGGTAGGGGAGGTAGTAGCATGCCACTGCGGGGGCCAGAAGACTGCCACCAGGGCTCGAGTGCTGGGATCAGGAGACTGCTTCCAGGGTGAGTGAGTGGGTGGGCCAGGGAGCATGCCACCTTGTCTGTGAGAATGCTATGGAGCTCAAGTGCCCAAGCCCAGGGCTGATTGGTGGTGGGGGCTCAGGAGCTAGAGACCAGAGATAGCGGGTGGGCTCGGGAGCATGTCACCGTGGCTATGGAATGGGCTCAGGGGATGGAGGATCTCAGGAGCTAGAGGCCAGGCCTAAGGACATGGAGTTTAGAGCTTAAATATGATGCAGTGAAATTTCATATTTAGTGGTGGTCTACTTTAAATACAGATGTTGCATTTTCAAGCCAAACACTCAAGGAATGTGAGTTATTATGTGATACTAACCATCCCTAGCTATAGTTTAAACCTCAGACTTTTGAAATTCTTTAAAGGTGACCTGCAAAATTGCATTTAATAGCAAAGCCTCAGTAATGTAACATACTTTGTCTAACAATGAATTCAGATAGTCAGTTCTAATGTTATGCATTGTCTTTAGTAAATTATTGTATTTTGTACTGTTTTGGCAAAAGCAGAACTGGCAAGGAGCCCGATTGAATGGCACATGAGTATTCCAGATAAACTCCCAGTTGTACTGACATGGGTCCCACTATACTAATAGTGTATGATGTGGGGAGTGGGTATTACTTCAATGTTTTAGTGTGGTAGCAGGGAATTCAGTGTTTAAAAATACACTGACAGCTGAGGTCTATGGCTGTCAGTAAAGTACTTTTAAACACCAAGCTCCCCATGATTGCAATAAAGCACTGAAGAAATACCTACTCCCCATATTAATAGTATTATGGGATCCAGCTCCCCACATAAGTAGTATCGTAGGGTACACATCACTACAACTGGGACTTTCCCCAGAATATTCAAGTAAACGTGGCTGATTCTACCTCAACCCCTTACGTACTGCACCACCTTACCTATCCCAGAGAGATGGTGTACTTAGGCAGTTGGATGGTCACTGTTGCTGCCCTAATGGCTGTTTGGTACCCTCTGAGTGTACCTCTCTTCCACCCAGGTCCGAGGGGGCATTCCTGGGTTCTTTTGTAAGCAGAAGAATAACAGTAGTACAATAGCAGTCTAGTGCCTCAAACTTAGGGTAGTAGTGTAAAATGGCACCAGATTGAACCCCCCAAGGAAAAAATCAGTTTCTACCCTCCCGCACTTCTGTAGATAATCCTCAAACAGTGTCTGTGGACTCAATAGCAATACATTGTACATCAAAAGTAACATGCATAAAACAACAATTTATTTAAAAAGGGAGGGGAAAGGAAGAACAAGCAGACATGAAGGAAAATAGGAGTGATGGAGAATTCCTTCTACTGAATGCAGTGGAAAGATTTACTTGCCTCCTGGCTGTCTCAAACCCACAAATGCAGGTGTACCCAATTTATACTCTTCAGAGGCATTGTTGAGAGCTTTCGTGTTGCCGTGGGTACCTCATCAGGTTGCTGGTAGCTAACCAGGGTGGTGCAGGGTTGCAGTCCTTGTAGAACAGGTGTTGAACAACTTTAAAACCAAAATGTGTATATGTTAATCTAGAGGCCCCTGTATGTTATCCACCATAAGGGTTGGGCTGGACGCCCATGCAGGTCTTCTGCCACAGCCTATCTAATAGATTTCACAGTCTTGCCCAGGGCTTCAAACCCGGCCCCCTTCCTAAATTAAATATCTACCCCTGAAGAAAATCCCCAGAACCACAGCTCAGAGGTACTCACAGTTCTGATGTCTTGTCACACATGGTTCTCACAGGTTACTGTTCGGCAGTGTAGAACTGGATTCTGGGTGAAACTTTCACTGGAACAGGTGATGCTTGCTTGATAGTTGTCACACAAGGGCCTATTGTAGGAACTGGCTGTGTCCCCCCGCCCATTGATCCTTTCATTGGCTTGCTCCTCAGCCCTTTTGTTGCACTTCCTAGTGAGGGACTGCTGCAATACACAGAAACAGTGCCCCAGACTCCTCCTTTTGGAAGTTTCAGACATCTCCACCCTGGTAGTGGAGAAGGGATAGCAACCACATCTGTGGCTCTCTCTCTTCTGCAGGGGTTTCCACTCAGGCTAATGGCTCCCCCGGACATAGTACTCTTTCTGTTGGTTCTTCTGGAACTAGTTTGTGAGGGTTCTGTCAGGACCAGTAGCTGAATGGTCGGTCTGATCCCTGCCTGGAGTGCTGTGTTGCAAGTTGCCCTTTTCTGACCTCTATTGCCTCTTTCCTCCTGGTTTTTCACAGAAACACCCACCTCTTGGCATATTCTTCAGTCACAGTGCACTGTCTTTACTTACCAGAGTCATCTTAGCTTGGCAACTGGGTTGTCAGAGGGGGCTGTCAGCACCTTAGCCCACCTTCTGATTCTCCTTAATTCTCTTGGAACTGACCAAGAGAGAAGCTTTCCATCTTCCTTCAGTGATGAGATTTGATGTCTCAACAGATGCTGTCATTCTATGATTGGTGTAGGTCCCCAGCCAATCAATTCAATTCAATTCAATTTTATGTTTTACCATGAAGCTCATCATTGACATACTCATTTACAAGATGGTCCTGGAGGGACACACAAGATATATACAATAATACAAGGAGGCATATACATTTTAGGGAGTGTAAACAATAATACAAAGAAGTTTATACAGTTCAGGATAAGTACATACATATTAGATATTTGTGTCATGCAGACATAAGCAAGGTTAATGCACTTGTTAAGGCAACAGGTTGAATACATGAGAGGTAGGTAGAGTTGGGGCTGAATAATGTGTGGGAGGGAAAAGCTAGGATAAGTGAGTAAAGAATAGGGGAGGTGGAAACAATTATTAAGGGAGAGTGGGAAGGAGGGAGACAGGAGCAGAGATGAACGAAAGTTACGAGAGGGTAGGCAGGAGGGGGTGGAATAGTGAGTGTTGTGGTAGGGTGCAGTGCAAAGGCTCTTGCTGGAGGATGGTACACAGTCAGTTATACTTGCATTTTTCAGTCATCAGGGGCTTTATAGGCAGTTTAAAAGCAGATAGGTGCACAAGTTGTGTGAGTTTTAAGCTACTTTGCAGGGAGTTCCACAACAACGGTAAGGCATATCTAATGGATGAGGTGCCAAAGCGGGACCTGATCTTGGGGGTATCGAGCTGGATGTAAGTGTATTTCCTAGGAGAATATGCATGGGGGAGAACTGGAAAAGATCTGCAATGTAAGAAGGAAGTTCGTTGATAAGCACTTTAAATATCCAGATGGAGACATTGCGCCACCTCTTAGTAGCCAGTGAAGTCCAGCCTAGCTGGCTATAGAGTGAACAGTGACGAGCTTTGAATGGAGATTCCATTATAAACTTTAGGGCCCTATGGTATAAGACATATAGCTTTGCAAGGATACTTTTTGGGCAGTAATTATAAAGGAGGTCTGCATGGTCGATGGGTGGGAGGAACGTTGTTAGGATGAGTCTTTTCTTAGCTTTGTAGGTGAGCAACCATTTGATATGAAAGAACAATTCTAGCCACTGTTTAAGTTTTTTGGAGGGCTCTTCAATGTGGATAGCACAGGAGAGCTTATAGTCGAGGAAAAAGCCTAGGTGTTTGAACCTGTCTACTTTTCAAGGGGATTCACCCATCAAGGTTGAGATATGGATGTTGGCAGAAAGTGTAGCAGGAGTTGCTGATTTAGAGGATGAGGAGATGAACATAGTCTTGGTCTTATTTCCATTGAGTAGTAGCTTTAGTTTTAATAGGTTTTTCTGCAATATATTGAAGTCATGTTGTAACTCCACACATGCAGATTCAATCGTAGGTCGTGCAAAATACATTACCGTGTCATCTGCGAATAGATGAACACTGGTCATACTGATATTATGGTTGATGTTATTGAGGTAAACTGTGAATAATAAGGGGCCCAAGATGGAACCTTGAGGGACCCCTCGCAGGAGTATTTTGGGAGGTGAAAGGTCATCCTGTGCTCGCAGTTGTTGCTGCCTTCCTATGAGGTAGGCAGAGAACCATCTGATGGCTGCATTGTCTATACCTAGGTTTTGCAGTTGAGACAACAATTGGTCATGATCCACTCTATCAAAAGCTTTGCTTAGGTTGAGGAATATAGTGGCTAAATGATTTTTGCTGTCGAGAGCATTGGTGACTTTGGCGAGTGCAGACATTGTACAGTGACTGGGCCTGAACCCACACTGTAGGGGATTTAGGAGATTATGTGATTCAAGGTATTCTCTTAGTTGGGCATTTACCAGTTTTTCAAGTATATTTGATAGGGTTGATAGCAGGGAGACTGGACGATAGTTGTTTAGGATGCTCGGATCTCCTGCTTTAAGCAGTGGGATGACATGAGCTGTTTTCCATGTGGGTGGTAGTGCCCCCTCTGAGAGGGACATATTGAGAAGGTGGGTGATTTGTGCAGCCAGATGGTAGTAGCTTATTTTTAGAAAGTAGGGGTCAATTAGATTGGCCCCAGTGTTTTTTTACTGTCGAGTGTGGTTAACAATTCTTTTTCCTGCTTGAGAGTGACTGGCGTAATACTGAATTTGGTCAGGCAAGTGGGAGAAATAGTTGGAGACCTTTATGTATCATGGATATTTTTCTGGTCTAGCAGTTTGCTTGCTGGGGAGGTATCGAAGGCTAGACCAGCAGTGGTGAAGAGATTATTGAGTGCCTTTGAGATATCATGTTTGTATGTATAGGTGTTATCTCCAGATTTGATTTTGTTTGGTAAAGTGGATGAAGGCTTGTGACCCACAACTTCATTCAGCATCTGCCAGAATTTGGTGGTGTTGTTCCTGAAAGACTCAAGTGCATTTTGGAAATATTTTGCCTTTTCAGTTCTGATCAGCTTGGTGCAGTGATTCCTAATTATTCTAAACTCTGCCCAGCTGGCTTCAGATTTGGTTCTTCTAGCCTTCTTCCAGAGGGCATCTCTGTGTTGTAGTGCAGCTTTTAAGGTGCTATTAAACCAAGGGTGAGATTTCTTTCTAGCTCTGTTTTTTTTTTTTTTTACGGGAGCATGGGCGTTATTCACTTGTAAGACTAGGGACTGGAATAGGGTGAATTCTTCAGATATGGAGGGCGCAAGATAAAAATCCTGCCATCCTATTCTGCCAAGGTCCCCAAGACAAGCTGCAATATTGAACTTACTAAAATTCTTTTTGAAGGTACATTCTGTAGACAAGGTAGATTTGGGCGAATATCTTGCGCAGGCTATTACCAAGTGGTCGATGATGTCATTGTGAAATACACCTATGTGGGAGAGTCTATGAAATTTGTTAATGAGGATTAACTATAGTAGGGTGCTGTGGGCAGGGATTTTTAAATTTTTTTGGGTCGCTTCAGAAATGAGCTGTTGTAGACAGTGGGTGTCATATAGGTCCCTTAATGGCATGGAGCAGGAGAAATTTCAATCTAGGTTTAGGTCTGCTATTATGATGGTTTCAGAGCCAGTGGATGTTAACATTTTTGCAGAGGAGATTTAATATCTCAAGTCCTCCTGAAGGAGGTCTGTGGCAGCCTAGATCAATAATTGAGTCACCTGACGGTAGGGAGATTTTTAGAGTGAGACATTCATATTCCTTATGAATAATAGAGGAGTTGATGACTGAGGCTGAGAATTTGTCAGAGACATAAATTGTGACCCCCCCCCCCCTTCCTCTAGAGCGTCTATCAGTTGTAAAAATATTGTAGGAGGGTATGCTGACATTTTGGTCTGGAGTAAAGCTCTTCAGCCAAGACTCTGATATTACCAACATGTCAGGAGTTGCATGTAGCACCCAGGCCTCTACTAAATCACATTTTTTTTAATAAACTGCATGCATTTATGTGGAGGAAGCTGGTACCTTTTTAGGTGAGCTAAATTAGCTGGGGCATCGATAGGTGTAAAAGGCCCTCAGTTTAATTAAACATTGCAAGTGCAGAGCAGCAACAAGAGGAAGAGCTTTATTATTCCTTTGATAAGAAATTTTAAGAGAGCTTGTCTAGACCATTTGCATAGTAAGGGGTTTACCTGCTTTGTCTGAGTCACAGCATTTTGTTGGTAGAGAGGTAGTGCATAGATTGCCATTAGTGCTGGTATACTTAGTGATACACCGAGACAGTGTTGTGGTCTAGTATTTTTTTGAAATTCTTCATTCCCCATGAAGCCCGATCCAAGGTAGAGGTGGACTAGTGTAGGGACATGATCAGAGTGGGGTATCTGCTGTGGTTGTAGCATATGGGAGTAAGTATTAGGGTCAACAGGCTTGTGGTCAGTGCTGTTGTAGTCACGAGAGGTACATAGAAGGGTAAGAAGAAGAATAAGGGAGAGTTTTAAGTCAAGAAGGTTGTGCAATCACAGTGTCTAAATACTTCCCATGATGCATGGTGGCTGTCGGAAGTCATGGGAGCCACCATGTTTGTTTGCATATCTTAAAAGTCTTTTATGGTGGTCTTGCAGCTCCTGCTGCTTTATGTGTAGCCCCATAGGGCTTGTTGGGGTTAGTCTTAAATCCTGTGGAAGACCTGGAGTAGGGGCAG
Organism: Neoceratodus forsteri; assembly: GCA_016271365.2. NCBI lineage: Eukaryota > Metazoa > Chordata > Ceratodontiformes > Ceratodontidae > Neoceratodus > Neoceratodus forsteri. The sequence continues at coordinate 537,734,661 of CM057458.1, forward strand.
TTGCTGGGGGTCTGTCAGTTTGCATTTCTGGAGCTGGGGGGGCTGTCAGTTTGCATTTTTGGAGCTCTAGCTCCACACATGTGCAGAGTCTAGCTGATGCTGCAGTAATTTTTGTCCTTCTTTCCCAGCCCTGTGGTTGGAAACAACAATTGTTGGTGCCCAGTGATGTGGTTTTGTTGAATGTCCCAACTCTGCTGCCTACCCTGCAGCTATGACCATCGATGTGTTGCGGATATGAACCCAATTTGAATTACAGAGCTTTGGCTCCATTTCACACATGTGAGCGATTGCAGTGTGTCTCTTTGGGGCTGCAGTCAAGTTTGCTTCCAACCACACTTCGGTGCCTGGGGTTGGGAAGCTTGAAGAGGTGTCCAATTTGTGCAGTACTATCTTGTCCCTGGCCCAGCCCTTCTTTAAAGTCCAGAGACTGGAATCATGGGACTCAAGTGTGACCACCACCACAGGGCTCCACTGGAGAAACAAGATTTGATTCCCACCAGAGCCACTGACTTCTTCCAATGAATGCCCTCCTGGTCCCTATACTGTAGCTGTGTTGGGAACAGAGGGTATAGATGGCAGAGAGCTGACTGGGAGGTGTAGCTGGGGACACAAGAGTCCCCACATATGAGCACCCAAAATGGGGAGACTTGCACTCATGTGCCCCTTTATCTGCTTCCTTGTCTTTTCCACATTTGCTGAAGCTCTACAGCATACAATCACTTACAAAAGACATTACATAAAATTATGAGAAATGACTATTTGAACCCATCATCAGATAAAGTTAGTTGCATTACAAGGGCTTCGCTGTTAAACATAATGTTTCGGATCACCATTAAGTTTCCTCAGTCAAAGTTCAAACTATTTTTTCTTTGAAAACTGTAAAATATAATGAATGCTTCCATATATTTCTTGCATCACTCCTTTTTTTGTAAATAAAGTTTCTTGAGGTACCTCAGACAAGATTCAGTATATAACATAACATAACATAACATAACATAACATAACATAACATAACATAACATAACATAACAAAGGGCTTTACATTTCTTACATAGCATACCACAAGCTGCAATAATAGCAACTATACATATTTCAATACATTTATAACATGGGCAAAGATGTCTGAGTGATCTGATTGGCAGAAATTAATTACGTGAATGTTGACTAATTTCTGTTAATCAGTCGCCCTCCTGCGTTTATGGTGCTCAGCCAGCAACTTAGGAACCCACAGCCACACTTCTTATTGCTGTCAGATTTCATGGCATGTCTTACCATCAGGCAGGGTTCCTTTGTCTTCCTTCTCCCTTTCTGATGGTGTGCCATCTGCTGTAAACCTACTTTGCGAGATGTAGGTTTTTCCAGCCACCCACATGTTCTTGCTTTTTCCCTTTTACTCCCTTTTTGACAGGGGCTTTGGCATTTCTGCAGTTAGTTGCAGGGGGTCACATTTCACACTCCATCTTACTGCTCTTTTCATACCCTTCCCCTTTTTGGGATTGGCCAGAGGCCTCTCTTGGGCGGTTGACTCCGTTTTGTGGCTTCTCCAGCCTACGACTGCCAAAGGTACTATCATGCTGCCTGATGCTGGTTCTCTCTGACTGGGCATTCTCTCTTGGGGCAAGACTTGCCTTGGCCTGACAGTCCCTTAACCAATTTTTTTCCACCAGCTGCCATATGGCGTCAGAATCATCCATTGCTGAATTCGACCCAAAATGACCACCACGAAAGAATGAGTTAAGGCCCCCTGTCCTTCCTTATTTGTAGCAGATCAATCTCCTCCTCCTGAGTCTTGTCTTGTTCACACTACTTGGAACTCAGTCCTAACAGTATTGCCTACTGCATGAGTCCCTTCAAAGTAAGGTAGTACAGTTACATAAGAACTTATTGTAACAGTAGATCTTTGATAGGTGCTCTTGCAGTAGACATGTTTTTCCCTCCCTCCATCCCCCTGCTCTCTTTTTGGCTCATTTTGGCCATTTCTTTGCACCAGGAGCCCCTCTTTTCCTCCTGTTGCTCCCTTTTACAGGTCTCTGGCAAAAAAACTGAGGTGTGGCTGGTCCCCCACTGTAGACTGCTAGCTTGAATTTTTCTGTATAGTCCTAGCTCCTGGTGGCTTAGTCATAACAGTGCTGACTACCGTAAGAGCTCCTCTCGAAGATCTACTGTTACGGTAAGTTCCTATGTAACTGTACTTTTTTTAATATCCCTAGGAGATCAGGGCTGGGGGGGGCACTAAGGCACATTGCTACAAATTGAAAAACTCTCCCAGAGGACACACATTTAAGTATTCTTAGACCAGCAAAGGCCTAAGCGTATTTAGAATTTTGCCCTCTGTGAGGGTTTTGTGAACACTGACTCGGAGAAATGGCAGCTTGCATCTGCTGCAAGCCCCCTAGTGCCATGTCGCAGCCCATTGTGTGGCGCAACACTGGAGCACACTCCCTGTGGTGCAAGCAGCATGCCTTTGTGAATTGCTCCCGGCACATCTCTTGGTGCAAACTGCACCTTGCACTGCTCTTTGTGGCACAAGCCCCTTGCGCCATTCAGGGGAACTTTCTGAGTCGGTCCCATGCTCTTTGCCCCATGGAGTTTATTTACTCCAGCTTCTTATTCTCCATTTGACATCCAATCTTCTACTTGTCATATCGTAGTCTATGCTGCACTAATAGACTGTGATGTCACAAACAAATTGACTTGAAGTTCGAGGTGGGAGCGGCCAGCAGCTGGATCAGATGAACTCAATGGACAAAGATTATGTTTTCTTGTAAATGTTCTCAGTAAAAAAAGAATAGGGAGATGAGAACTATAGGAAATATATGAAATATCAGTTGAGATTGATTGAAGTATATAGAGGATACGTGATGGCCGGTGGTGGAATAAACTATTTATCTGAATGAGTGCAGAGTGACCTTGGGTAACCTCATGAGTGGCGGGGCATATCAGAGCCACAAGTGATGGTTGCTGAGATCACTCTACACAAGTTCAGATTAATAAATATTCACCACTGCATCAATATTCTTATACAGCAGGATGGTGTGTTTGTTAGTTTTCTATTTTATTTGTTTTCTGCGAAGTTACACTTTTGTGTGGTGACTGGGATTTCTGTTCTGCGTTTCTGTTTCTTTGTTTGTTTGTTTGTTTGTTTCATTGGTTGGTCGTTCCGTCATGGAGATTGCAAGCCATGTCTCATAGGCTGTACAGCATATGTGGGAGGGTTGTAGAAAGTTTGGGATAAGGAGTCTGTGTTTTTCATTCCCTGAGAGTTACAGGGTGTGTCTTTTATTACCAGGACTATGGAGTTTGTCAGATGCTTTGTTGAGGGTGCAACACACTGGGGATTTTGCAGATGTGCTGCAGTGTTTTCCCATTGACTTAGTGAGCGAGTCATGTTGCAGTGGGGTTGGCATGCTGCCTGAATGAGGAAGGGCTTCCAGTGTGAAGGCAGTGGACCGGAGGCAGTTACATAGCTACTGTGTGGATAAATGTAATTTATCCACACAGTAGCTCATTTATCCACACAGTTGTGATGATACATTTGTTTATGTAATGCGGTATCCACTCCTCCCTGTTGTATAAAATGTTTTACAAGGTACTGCATTGTTTTTAATTATTCAGCAGCATATCATAGTCTTGCAGTGGCTTAAAGGACTTAGAGTTAATCTTGTCCTCGCTTCGTGATACATTTCAGTAACCATACCCTAGTTTGATTACTAACACATATCCAAGCTGAACTGCCAGAATGCTACCCCTACACATGCTGTGTAACCCTCAATGCGTTTCTCTGTCTTGAGGGATCAATCTATTCCTTCTTTGAAAATAAAACCTATGCTAACTTTCAGTACAGCCTCTGGTAGGCTGTTACACATGCTGAACACCCACAGTGTATACTTATGCTTTCTGAAGTTTCTTTTATTCCGCTTCCTCCACCTCAGGATAAGTTCATGTCTGTTATCTCTGCTTTCAATCTCCAGCTAGAACACCTGGGAGAATCAGTAAATCATCAATTATGGTTTTTGAAGGACAGTCATGACTGATCATCATTAACCATCAAATATTACCGTAAGATTGTCAAAGGAGATTATTGATCTAAGATCATTATCTAGATCATGATTTAATCATCAGACTTCAACTTTCAAACCACCAACTGTTGATTATTGATTACGTTTGTAAGCTTTAATCAGCATGATGTTTGTTGATAATCTATAGATGATCAAGTGATGATCATTGGTGATTACATTAGTTCAGTATTATAAGATTGCAAGTCAGAGAAGTAATGCTTCAAAGTTTTATTTGTTACAATTATTAAAATATGAATGTCATATGTCAGCAAAGATAAATTAATTATCATTTATAACCAGTGGCGGAGCCAGGTTTGGGAGCATTTGGGAGCCAGGGGGGCCATTCAGTCAATCACATGCTGCACGATGGACACTAAACAGTGAATAAAGATGGTGGTGGGGTGCCACTACTCACACTGGGGCAGCCAGGAGGGCAACCACTCACCCAGCCCCTGTAGCTCCTCCACTGATTATAACATAAATCACGTGAAGTCAAGTTTAATCCCATCAGCAAGAGTACATGCAATGTCTGGAATAGTATACATATTTGCTTACCTAATTTGCATATTTCAAAAGCACAGTTTATGGACCAAAACAATTGTAGTTTCTATTTTTAAATACATTTTGCATTGACAGTATTAGTTTGCAGACTATTAGGAAAGGGTTTGATCACAAATCAGTGCGTTTTAGGTACTCACCATAACCATAAAAGGAACCACTTAATGGGGCTATATAAACCAATCACCCTTCCAAGTTTAGGCAGGTGGTACAATCCTTCTTCCAGCCCCCATCCCAGCCCCCTACCCCCATCATTAAAGCTGGCAGTAACACTTTAACTGACCCACTTGCAGTCACAACTGAGTTTAATTGGAGTCAGTATAGTGTAGTCATTTAAGGCTCTGAGTTGCAAATCAGGATACCTAGGTTTGAATCCCACAGCCCCCACTTGCATACTGTGTAACCCGGAGCAAGTCACTTAACTTCCTTGTGCTCCCAGGTCACATCTGTAAACAAGCTTTCAGCTTAGTGTGTCTCTCCTGGTTAAAAAAAATAAAATAAATAATTCCTTCTTTACTTCTGCCACTGCCACACTCCTGTCCTGTCTTCCCACAGTCTCCCACGGCAATGCCCCATCAACGCCTCTGCCATTTAACCAAGCCCCACATCCCTCTTTCTCCTTCCACCATGTTACCCTGGCTGAAGTTTATAAGGTCCTTCTCATGCTGAACCCCTCTAAGGGCAAATGTCCCTCTGGGGTAAACTCCAAAATGCTGTTCCTGGCTGCCCCGCCATCACCCCTCCCTTGCCTCTCTCTTCAACCTCTCTTTCTCTATCATATCCCTTCTGAATGAAACATCTCACCGTCATCCACCTCCTGAAAGGTGGTGATCCCTCCCTCCTTGGAATTATCATCCTATCTCCCTCCTCCCTATTCTGGCAAAACTACAAGAACATCTTGTACTCTCCCAGCTCTACTCCTTCCTTGATTCTACCTCATTTTTCACATCTTACCTGTCTGGGTTTAGGAAGTCCCACTCCACCACTACCTCCCTGATAAGACTCACTGAATCCATCCATACTGACGTGGACCGTGGCCTCATCACCTCTGCCATATTTGTTGACCTTGGAAAGGCTTTTGACATTGTCTTATACCATCTCCTCTTATCCAAGCTATCATTAGCAGGGCTCTCAAGCAAGGCCAGCAGCTGATTCTGCTCCTATTTTTTGGGTAGGACTCAGTCCAACAGGATTGGAAACTCCCTCTCCTCCTCCCTCCCCATCACCATTGGTGTTCCTCAAGGCTCTGTCCTTGGTCCTCTCCTGTTCTCATCTTCCTCAATGACCTGCCTTCTGCCTGCCTACACACATCCATCCACATGTATGTGGATGACACTGTCCTGTTTACATCTGGCCCTCTACCTCTGTTGTGGCAACCAGCCTACAGAGCGACTTTGAGCAAGTCCAGCTCTGGTTTCATACAAATCAGCTCTTCCTGAATGCAAAGAAGATAGTCTCAATGACTTTGGTACAAGGAAGAGACTTTCTCAGGTCCCTCCCTCCCCACTTTCCACACTCTGAATGGGACAAAGTTGGAGGGCTGCTCCTCCTTTAGATACCTCGGGGTCTGGCTCGACCAGTACCTCGACTTTTCTGTACATATTGAGGCCATCCACAAGAAACTGCACCCCAAACTGGGTGCTGTGTATCACAACGTGGCTGCATCCTGCTGCCAGCCTGCCATGCAATAGTAAAGAAAATTATTCTGCCTATTTTCGACTATGGAGATGTAGTCTACAGTGCAGCTCCCAAAACTTCTATAACCAGACTGGACACCCTCTTTCACTCCTTCTGCCACTTCACCCTAGACTGTCTGTCTAGTACCCATCACTGTCTTCCCTACCAAACCCTGTCTCTCCCAGCCCTAAAGGACAGGGTACAGGCCCACTGTGCTAGCCTCATGGCTAAATACTGGTCACAGTCCCTGCCTTCTTATCTCTCCTCTGTTCTGCCACCCTCTCCCCCTCCCTCCCACTCCCAGAGACACTATGATTCCTAGTCCTTGTTGGTCCCTCGCATGACCACCTCTGCAGGCCAGGCCGCCTTCTCCTATAGGTTGCCTAAATTGTGAATTCTTTCCCCTGCCATTACCACACCCCTCACCTCGTATTTTCAACACTCTCCTCAAAGACCACTTCCATACCTCCTGTTCCTGCTCCTAACCATCTTGCTACTGTATTATGCTCTAGCACTCGCTATCTGCTTAGGCTGGGCTACCAGGCTCTGTTGTCGCCGGAGCTAAATGTTGGGAATTCTGCTTTTCTATCTAATTTACTTCACTTAGGATACTATTTGTACTATATTACATTGTTATTCTTGTTCTATTTGTTCACATTTTGTTTTCAAATTAACCTTCTCCATGTTCATGCTCAGTATGCTTTCCTGGTAAAACTTTTAAATACATTAAAATAAATAAAATATGAGCCTTCCAGTGAGATGTGAGTTATCAGGGTAGGTATAGCTGAAAGCAATGGGCTTCTAGAAAACAGTTATCATAACTGATCTTTCCAATAAAGATGTTTAAATACATTGTAAATTCCAAAAGTATACGGAAATGACAAATCGAATTCTTTAATGTATTACTGTAATCTTGACCATGGGTTAAAAATCATGATGATATGAGATCATCATTAATCACAATAACATTTTCCATAACTGCATGGTTTTTGATTGGAGGCCATTTAATGCTGAAGTTTAAATTATTAATTATGATCATAATGATGGTTTTTGAAGCTTGAACATGATTTTTGAACATAACTGATAATGATCATTCATTATCATACATCATTATATATCATTCATGATACTGTACATAATGATACATCATTAGAAAATCATCATCTTTTCAGCTGGGAGCTATGTGCAGTATGTTCCACCCTGTGTATATCTTTTAGTATTTGCAGCACCATGATCATGTCCCCTTAAACCTTTTCTTTTCCAGATGCAACTACCACTCCTACATATCCATTTAGCAGTCAGACAACAGGTGAGATACAGTATTTGCTTTGCTAAAAAAGTTCAGACCAGGTACATTACAGTATTCTTTTTATGATATTGACTTTGCATCACTTAAGTCACAGTGACATGCCGATTGTTGTTGAAAATAAATGCTGTGTTCAAATATATTTTCTAAATTGTACCACAATTCAATGTAAAGACACGTATTTCTTACATGAAGCCATGTTTGACTGTTTTATACTACTAATGTAATGACATTGTAAAGACTATGTCGAATAATAAACATTTTTGTACTTGTACATGTTTGACTGCTAAATAATGAAAAGACCTAGATTTGCATTGGTAATACAGTACAGTAATTATGTTTAAAAAGGTTCCTTGTTCATTAATTTAATGCTAGAGACCAAGGGCACTGTATACAAATTAGACAGTTCAATTTTCTTATGTTTTAATTTACAACTGGAGGGAGTTTGAAAATGTAAGAGTTGCTGGCACAAATGCCCATTTTGCACTGTATCATCATCCAGCCAAATGTTGCTAAACTCCCAAAACTTGTTTTCAAAGCCACCCAATTTTTTTGACAGTTGGTGCAATTTGTGGCAACTTGCATACACACTAATATGAAAAAACACAGGAAATGAAAGAGAATATGCTGTGAATTTGTTCAAAGGACATATGAGCTCCTGTACCCCAGCACTTCGATGTGCTCTGCATCTTCCTAAGGGGTCAGTGCTAAGTTGGACAAGCAATGCATTTATAGCAATGTTCTTCATGATGCATCAGTATATAGAAATACTGCATAATTGTTTGCTTCTGAGGCCAAAAAGATAATACACTGAAAATGAGGTATTTTTATTATAACTGTTCAGCCATTTTTGTTAAATATCCAAGAGACAAAATGTTGTCTTACAAACATATGAACATACAAACATATGAAATTGCCAGCAGATACAGGTCATATGGTCTATCAAGTCTGCTCCAGTGTGCAGCTCCCAGTCTAATCTACTGCAGCTGCCCCTACACCCCTTCTCCATCCATCTGATTTATAGCCCCTTATGCTGACTCCCCTTCCCCAGCTTTCCCCAGTTTTGACCTTACCTTTGAACCTGTCCCACACCCTCTTAAAACTGCCTACATATTTCAATGATATCACCTTTTCTGGCATTGCATTCCACCTCACTACCACCCTTTCTGTGAAGCAGTGCCTCCTCATTTCCCTCCTGAATCTTCCACCTTCCAGTTTCAGACTGTGTCCCCTTGTGTACCCCCACTTTAATCTAAACATGCCCTTAGTATTAACTGTATTCATGCCCTATATGTATTTGAAGGTCTCAGTCATATCCATCTCTCCCTTCCATCCTCTAGGGAATACATGTTGTGCTTCCCCAGTCATTCCTCATATGGATGTCCCCCAGCCCAAGGATCATCTTTGATACCCGGCCCTGGACCCCTTAAGTAGTAACTTTCTTCTTTAAAAAGGGGAACCAGGACTGCACACAGTTCTCCAAATGAGGTCTCACTGGTGACCTGTACAATGGCAGAATGACTTCCTCTCTCCTAGAGGAGATTCCCCTGGCAGTGCATCCCCAGCATCTTATTAGCCTTGGCCACCACCTTCCTACTCTGTGCTGAGTGATTCATGTTTCCTGTGATTAGTACCCCAGATCCTTATCCTCCACCAAAGTGAACAACTGCTCTCCCCCCAGCAAGTAGCAATTCTCAGTTGAACCCCAGCTGCCATGTGTCTGACCTGTGCTCAAGTCTTGCCAAATCTTCTTGGAGTACCCGCCCCCCTTCCACACTATCCACCTCTGCACTGGTCTTTGTGTCATCTGCAAAAAGGCTGATCTTACTCCTAATCCCATCTGATATGTTGGCAAAGACGATCTTAAATAGCACCAGTCCTAGTACCGAGGTTTTTGGGACCCCACTGTCTTAAAATACATTTATCACTTTGGGCTCTTAAAAATAGAATACTGAATGGCAAATGAGGTGTGCTTTGCTTTTTGAGCACATTGTCCCATTAGTCCTGGAAGATGTCAGTGAACGATTACTTTGAGGGTGGTCCATATTTTCCTGTGTGAATTCAGCAGAAGAGGTTAAAGAGGCTGCACAGGAGACATTTTCAGATTCTACCCCATGATTTTTTAGCATTCATTACACTTTTAAATCAAAAGTTTGTATTTTCCAACATCCTCTAGGATCTCAGCTGTCTTAAAATATTGAATTCTGATGTATTTACAAGTTCATTAATTTATATGACACCTATGTATGATGATGAAAGTTTTCCATATTACTGATTTTTGGATACTGTTCCAAATTATTTCTCTTGGAAGACCTTTGGATGTTCTTTACAACCAGTGTCATCTTGACTTTCTCTACAATTTCTCAACTGTCTTACTCAGATTGAAAAGGTCGAGATGATCATACTAGGGAATTTCTGTTAGATGATAACAAGGGCAGACTCAAAGCTGCCATCGTGGTGGCTCAGCTTAGTCAGATTATTGTTAAACCTGCATGCCTCAATGTGAAGTTGGGTAATTACTATCTGCTGGACGCAATATTAATCAGCAGGAGTGAATGGGTTAAGGACGCTGGCAGTCTGGCTGATGCACTGAGTGATCACTCCCCCACTTACTGTGTTTGGCGCAACTGTTGTGTGAGACCTACTGCACAGTTTATCTTGGCAAGTGATTATTACTGACTAAATTGTAATGCCTTCCTTAAGGGCCTTGCCTCAGTGAAGTGGAGCAACCTAAGTAGTTGTAGTAATGTAAATGTGGCAGTAAACTTTCTATTCAACAACTTCCTTAGTGTGGTAAACAATCATGTACCCTTACTCCAGAGGTGTGTTAAAGGACTCCACTCAAAGTGCCTTACCCCTGCCCTATGTCAGCTGGTGAAGCAACAGAACCTAGCATGGGGCAAACGTAGAGTCTCTGATCTGATATAGGATTGGCAGGAGAATTGCATACTGAAAACATTCGTAAAAGTAACCTGAAAAGTGTTAAGTTAAAATATGTTAATAGGCTTGCAGTCAAACAATGCACATGACCCCTAAGAGATTCTGGTCACAAGTTAACTGCCTCCTCACAGGAAGAACTAGTGCCACGAAGGCAGTAGCATTGCAGCTGACAAAACTCTAAGTGATCCCACCATCACCGCTGAAACTTTTAACAAGTTCTTCATGGACTTGGATAGCTTCAAATTTACCCTGTGTAGCCCCTGTCAGAGGCCCATCCATCTGGCTCTTCAGCCACCCCCACCATAGCTGCCCTGAGGTCCATTATAAATTATTCACAAAGAGGGAGGTTCTATATCTTTTATTAGGTATGTTTTATTTGGTGGAATCAGCTGGGCATGATAATTCTGAGCCCATGCTCCTCAGACTTAGTGTCCCAGTCCTTGCTGTGTCTATTGCAACTCTCTACAATATGTCCCTCCTTCAGGGCAACATACCTAGCATTTGGAAAACTGCACATTGTCCCGGTGCACAAAGAGGGAGGGCCAATGAACCAACTGAACACTAACGGACAATATTATTGCTGTGCACCCTTGCTAAGATGCAGAAGAGACTAATCAGATACAGAAATATCTTGTCATGCATGCCATTTTAACAGAAGTCCAATAAGGCTTCCAAAAACAGCATGCTACAAACATTGCTCTTGTATGTCTCACACTGACCTTAGTGTGACACCCCAACAGTGAAACCTGAAAACAGACCATTACAGTGATAGTCGCTGTAATGGTCTGTTTTCACTGATGCGACTTCTCCCGGTGTTCTGCTCCATCTCCAGAACAGCTCTAACCTGGAGTTGATTATAATTAAATGCAAGGGGTGCAGGGGGCATAGCACCCCTCAAAAGTCACTGTCCTTTGGGATGGCACAATACTGGTGTCTGTATTGTGTTGTCATTGTCCAGGAGGTTGAGCACAAGTGGTGCTTCCTCTTCATGGACGTAACCAAGGTGGCTGACCTTGTTAATCAAGACCTTCTAGTGAGGAAGTTAAGGGGTCTGGGCTTCGATCACCTTTCATGTATATGGTTCCGCAATTATGTAATAGGGTGAATGCTGAATGCAACTTGTAAAATGAGGGGCAGCCGATCCCTCCCCCCCCAACGGCCAATCATGGATGGTGTTCCGCAGGGCTCAATCCTGGGTCCCATTTCTCACACCACCCTCCTAAAGATTCAGTCTGGCCTCCAGGTACACTTCAGGACTCTTGAGACCTGGTTTCAGCCAAATTTACTACTACTGAAATCCAAAGAAACTGAAGGCCAAGCTGTTTGGGATCTGTAGGCTGTGTCACAAGAAACACAATCTACTCAGCATTTGTACTAATCCATGGACACATACTAATACGGTGGCTACTATAAAGTATTTAGGAATCAAGCCTCATGTCAAAATAGTGGTCAAAACCCTAAACCAGAAATGAAGCCTGCTGTATAGACAGAACCCTTACTTTACTAAGGATGTTAGACTATTGATCCCGAACGTAACCTTTTACCTGCTATCACATATGGAGCACCGCTTCTGTCATCTGTTAAAGAGTTTGAACTTTCCAAACTGAAGTTTGCCTACCATGTCAACTATTCATTAACCATTTCCTTACCCAATTCACCACTTTGGATCGCACCCCTAGGATGCAGAATGTTTCTATTAGTCTCCTATGCAGCACAGCATCGAATACATTGATCAAGTCCAGATAGGCCATTTCCACAGCCCTCCCCTGATCTATTTCAGAAAAAATCAATCAGATTCATCTGACATGGCCACCCCCATGTATCCTTGCTGCCTTTTATCTTGTAGGCCATTAGATTCGACATACTCTACCAACCTTTTCTTTAACTGGGTTTTCATTAATTTCCCTACCGCTGATGTGATAATGGCTGGCCAATAGTTGCTAGTCTCCTCTCTGATACTGCACTTCTGGGGAGAGACCATATCTGCTCTCCTACAGTCCTCCAGAACCCTGCCTGATTCTGGTGAGCTGTTGAATAAGACCATCAGTGGGGCATCTAGCACCTCCCTGAGTTCCTTTAGTACCCTAGGGTGTAATCTGTTTGGTCCTATAGTCTTCTCCACTTCTAGAACTGCAAGTTCCTTCAGAACTTGTTCCTCTTAAAATGGACTTGTGGTCACCACACCCTTTTGTTCCCGCTGCTCCCTTTTGGTCAGTCTCCCCTCCCTCCACTGTGAAGACTGGCAAGAAGTACCTGTTCAGGATGTCAGCTTTTTCTTAATCCTGTTCTGAGCAGTTCCCTCTGCCACCTCCTTATCCTCACTATCCCTCCAATTGCTCACATGACTCTCCATACCATACTTCCTCCCTGCCTGCTTCCCCCCTCCTGCTTGTGCTGTTCCATGAATCTCCCTGTGGCCCTCCTTTTCCCTTGCTACCTTCTCAGATATCTGTCTCCTTTCTTCTTGTATACCCTTGAGGAAAGAAGGGAGACGGGGGACATGATAGAAACTTTTAAGTACCTCAGTGGAATCAACAAAGTCCAAGAGGGTAGCATCTTTCAGAAAAAGAGATGTGCAAGAACAAGGGGACACAATTTAAAGATGGGGGGAGGGGTGGTTCAGGGACAATGTGAGGCAGTATTTTTTCACAGAGAGAGTAGTGGATGCATGGAACAGCCTTCCTGAGGAGGTTGTGGGGTCTAAAACTGTAGGAGAATTCAAGAATGCATGGGACAGACATAAGGCAATTCTTTTGGGGGGTAGGAAGAAATAGGCTGTTGGTTAACTAGGATCTGCAGCCTATCCTGTAAGTAGGGAAATGGGCAGACTAGATGGGCCAAGCGGTCCTTATCTGCCGTCAACGTGTATGTTTCAAAGTCAATGTTTCTTGCTTTAATGATTTATTCTCTTGTTCTCTGCTTTGTGTCCACCATTGTATTCTTGCACTCCTGCACAGGGGGAGTTTCCTACCCTTGGGCCCTCCCTCTTTATTTCTTTATTATCTGAGGGGCTATTTATTCCTCCTTTGGTATTATAGTCCCCCCCTCTGTCTAATTTAAATGCTATTCCAAATAACATTTAATCCTCCCACTAAGGACTGCAGTCTCCCTCCTAGAAGAATGCAGGTCATCTCCCCTATAGAGGCCCACGTTCTTTCAGGCTGACCCTCAGTCCCCAATGTAGCTGAAGCCCTCCTCTATGCCCCATGCTCTCAACCAGTTGATAAAAGCCCTAGTGTAGAGTGTCCTTTACTCTCCTAAGTGGTACACAGGTAACACTTCAGCAAATGCCACTATGCATTCTGCCTGCTTAAGGTCCCTTCCCACTTCCCTGAAATTACTCTGCACTACACCTACCATATCCCTTGGCAGGTCATTTGTCTCAGGGTGAACAGTGACATCGAGCTCCCTCCTATCACTTGCTGCCCTTGAGATCCTTTGTATCTGCTCCTTATCCCTCAAGTTGAAGCACCAGGTGACTCTTCACCTCCCTCTCCTTGTTACCCCCCCAACTGTATCCCCCTAACTATAGGGTCCCCCATCAGCAGCTGCTTCCTCCTTGGCTGGGGTCCTTCTCTTTTCCTCGCAGGCCTTCCTTTCTGGTGACCCTACATCCTCTCCTCCCACTGCTGGACATGCCTCTTCTCAACTGCCCTGTCCTGCCACTGACAGCGCCACTGATTACCCTTTTTAATAAATCAAGGGAGGATGGTGTGGTACCTGAGGACTGGAGGAGGGCAGATGTGATTCCCCTTCACAAACGTGGGAGCAAGACAGAGGCAGGAAACTACAGACCTGTCAGTTTGACCTCAGTGGTAGGGAAAATGTTGGAATCACTTCTGAAGGAATGAATTGTTGAGTACCTAGAGGCCCGAGGGGCACAGGACCCAAGGCAGAATGGATTCACAGCGGGTAGGTCATGTCAGATGAATTTAATTGATTTCTTTGACTGGGTGAACAAAGTAGTAGACCAGGGAGGGGCTGTGGACATAGTCTAGCTAGACTATAGCAAGGCATTTGGCACAGTCTCGCACAAAAGATTAATAAACAAATTAGCCAGCCTGGGAGTGGGTCCCAGGGTGGTAGCCTGGGTGAAACACTGGCTGGACAACAGGAAACAGAGGGTAATTGTAAATGGAGTCCACAGTGAAGAAAGGGGGGTTACTAGTGGGGTACTGCCAGGTTCAGTACTGCGGCTGGTCCTTTTAATGTCTTTATAAGTGACATTGCAGAGGACTGGAAGGAAAGTATGTCTCTTTGCAGACAACACAAAGATCTCAAACAGGTTGTGAACATGGGTGGGTGGGGTGGAAAGGATGAAAGGACTTGCAAGGTTGGAGGAATGGTTAAATGTATAGTAGCTTAGAGTCAATGCAAAGAAGTGCAAAGTAATGCACCTGGAAACAAAAACCCAGGAAGAGTATGCAATGGGGTGAGATACTGACAACAACAAAATGGAAAGGGACCAGGGGTAGTCATATCAGATTACCTAAAGGTGGGCCAGCTATGTGAGAAGGCAATAAGGAGGGCTGAAGGGGTACTGAGACGCATGGGGAGAGGCATCACCAGTAGAAAACAGAAAGTTGTTGTCCCTCTGCACAGACAGTTGCTAAGACCACATCTGGAGTACTGTGTACAGTTCTGGAGACCCCATCTCTGCAAAGACATAGACAG
Organism: Neoceratodus forsteri; assembly: GCA_016271365.2. NCBI lineage: Eukaryota > Metazoa > Chordata > Ceratodontiformes > Ceratodontidae > Neoceratodus > Neoceratodus forsteri. Next base: position 537,749,874 of record CM057458.1, read on the forward strand.
GGTGGAGGCAGGAGTGCAACTAAAATGGTGCAGGGTCTGCACCAGAAGCCATATGAAGAAAGATTAAAGGAGCTTAAGATGTATAGCCTCGAGGAAAGGAGGGAGAGGGGGGACATGATAAAAACTTTCAAATACCTCAAGGGAATCAATAAAGTCCAAGAGGGTAGCATCTTTCAGAAAAAGAGATGTGCAAGAACAAGGGGGCACAATTTGAAGACAGAGGGGGGATGGCTCAGAGGTAATGCGAGGAAGTATTTCTTCACATAGAGGGTTGTAGATGCATGGAACAGCCTTCCTGAGGAGGTCATAGAGTCAAAAACAGTGGGGGAATTCAAGAATTTATGGGACAGATATAAAACAATTCTAGTGGGGGGTAGGAGGAAGTAGGCTGTTGGTTAACTAGGATCTACTGCTTATCCGTTAGCTAGGGAAATGGACAGACTAGATGGGTCAAGCAGTTCTTATCTGCCATCAGATTCTATGTTTCTGCCAGTATGCCAAAGGTAACATGCAGTGGTACAGGCTGAGGTGTCTGTACCCTTCCTGCCACTCCACCCTTTGAGAGGCCAACCAAGATCCAACTGCTCAGCTTCTGCCAAGGGATTCTCTGGGGGAGTGGCAGCCAACTTAGTGGCCCTGGGTGGGGCAGTAGGTTCCCAGTACCTTTCTCAGTTTGGCTCAGAGTCCAGCCACCTCCACCCTCAACCCAGAGAGGTGTGTGCAAATGGAGCAATACCTCAGTCTCCAGACTGTGTCCCAAAAGACTGCAGTTCCATACCCGTTACACTGCACCACTCCCATGCTCATTCCTTTCTGAACCTTGTAGCCTGTTAAACCTTCACTGTACTTTACTGCCTCCTTTCTATGTCTGTTGACTATAAACCTGTTACTTTCCTTTTCTGAAATGTATGTATTACCGTACCTTAGATAGGGTGTCTCATAATTTCCCCTCTCCCAGCAGCTACCTTTCCTGATGTATACTGTCTCTTACCCATATTTTTATCCCACCATTGTACTTACTTTTATTTAACTTTGTACTGCTTATTTCAGTATCCTAGTACACAGTACTGTGTTATCTCCTACCCTGTTTTATGTTCCCTGTAGATTCTCCTGTGAATTGTGGACTTCCTGCAGATGCCTGCAGACTCCTTAGGATATATGTTCCACTGCTGCTCTGTTCCACTAATGCACAGGGACATGAGCATCATGGGACATGCTGGTAGGCTGGAATTCATACTCTTGTTGATTCCTGTTACCTCCCAATTGACCACGACTGGTCATGCTGTCCTGTATTCCCAAAAATTGCTGGCTTAAGTTTCCTGGTCCATCTCACCTCCTGAAACCACAGAAAAAATGGCCCCTACAGTAAGTTTCTAGCAAGTAGTTAGGCTGCTGATGTCGGTGGTACCTCCTAAATCGCAGAAAGCACTGCCTCCTGATTACAAACAAGAACCTGAAAGGCTCATGGCAGTGTGATAGGAACTGACAATATCTAGTTACACTTTGTTCCTACTTGTACAATATTTTGACCAGAAATTACCAAAAACGTGAAGTTTCATTCAAATTTTGTTTAGTATATTACCTCTGCCAAATGTGATTATACAAAGGCAAGAAAGAATCTTGGACTGTGATTGGTCAGTTTGGGGCTGGACCCATGGCGTTATCCCAGGACGTCGCCACGAGTCTAGTCTCAGCACTGTGAACCCATGTAGATGATGATGTGCTTGATGCTCGGCTTGATGATGGGCCTGATGCTTGGCTTGATGATGTGCTTGATGCTCGGCTTGATGATGGGCTTGATGCTTGGCTTGATGATGGACTTGATGCTCGGCTTGATGATGCACTTGATGATGGACTTGATGCTCGGCTTGATGATGGGCATGATGCTCGGCTTGATGATGCGCTTGATGCTCGGCTTGATGATGGACTTGATGCTCGGCTTGATGATGGGCTTGATGCTCGGCTTGATGATGGGCTTGATGATGGACTTGATGCTCGGCTTGATGATGGGCTTGATGCTTGGCTTGATGATGGGCTTGATGATGGACTTGATGCTCGGCTTGATGATGGGCTTGATGCTCGGCTTGATGATGGGCTTGATGATGGACTTGATGCTCGGCTTGATGATGGGCTTGATACTCAGCTTGATGATGGGCTTGATAATGTGCTTGATGCTCAGCTTGATGATGGGCTTGATGCTCAGCTTGATGATGGGCTTGATGCTCGGCTTGATGATGGGCTTGATTGTTTCATTTTCTCTTAAAAACCAAAAAACATTTTTCCACACAAAAACATGTTTAAAATGATTTCTTTTATACTGTATAACAACAAGCCATTGTATAATAGGAATAATGCACTCCAGGGTGTGTGTCATTTGGGATAGCATACGCCTGGGGCATTGGGCGCTTACTCAGCCTGCTGACCTCGTGCCCAACCCCCACAGGCGTGGTGTTATCAGCATGACACACACCCTGTCGTGCATTATTCCTTTAATGTAAGTTTGTGAAGAAACAGCAAATTAAACACTAAACACTAAAGACTTGAAAACAAAAAGCTTCAGCATGCACACTGTTCCTACCCGCCATCCATCTCTGAGGCCTCTTATGTAAGCTCTTGAGGATGCTCATACCCGTCTAAGGTCAGAAGCAAGTGTGATGTGCGTGCATGTTGGCTTGTGAAGTCTGAATCAAATACTGGTACCAACATCAGTGATACTCAGGCTTCACTGCAGATCATTTCGGGGGGGGGGAACAGCATGTCTCTTCCATGTTTGCTGATCGGTGACAGCACAATATGATGGTTTGTGATTGAGAAAAATAACAGGACAAGAATTAGTTACAAGCAAAATTCTTTATGGCACTGCCTATTACTGTAAATGTTTCAGGTCTTAAAACAGTCAATACATGAGCCCTGATATTCAGACCCCAGTGAAAGCACAGTGCAACCATTTGGGCTGCTCTTGCTCTTGCCCTCACCTGGTCCTGGATATATGCAGACGGATACTGCAAGCTGATGGAGCAGCACTTTCTGGTATGCCACCACTACAGTGACACCTGGACAGTGAACCCCCCACAGAAAAACATCCATCGTGCCTAAATCGGCAGCCACAGGAGTTTTGCTTTGAGCCACTTTAGGGCAGCAGGGGGGTAAATATCAAACTCCACTGTCTGTGTGACATGGAGTTAGATATATATAGTGGGGGGGGTGCAGGGAGCACAGCCCCCCACCGCATTGTCCATTGAGATGTTGCTGGTTGGTTTGGGGTCATGTTGCAGTCAGGGATGTTGACAGGTTGCCGGCACTGTTGCGGACGTCGTGACTGGGGTTGTCGCACCAGCGTCACGGATCCACACTATCCAACTGAGTAGTGGTCCATGCCGGAACAGTGCTAAGTGAATCTGCGCTGCCCCAACATTGACCAGAGAACTACATATGGCCCACAAGAATAGCACTGCCTGAAATGAGATAGCACCAGTTCCACTGTGGGCCCAGTTTAGCTTGAGTATGTAAATGAGCCCAATGGGCATGCAAGGTACTAAGGGGCAATCTGCATACTAATTACTGGCTTATTTGAATGCTGCGCTACAGCCTCTTAGTGCCCACTGCAGTGGAAAATGAATAGAAAATAAGAACCAGCGAACACTCAGGAGAAAGAGAAAACCAAAAAAGAATGACTGACTCTGTCGATATGCAGATAAACCATTATCTGGCAATTTCTGACAATAAATTCATTTGTATCTGCATACTGACAGTCTGTTATGCTTTTTTTATTTTCCTGTTTCTACTGAATGTGCACTATGATGGCCCATTCATACATTGTTCAATATATCAGAGTGGTCCGGTGGTTCCCCAACCTCTGATCACCTGTTCACATACTATGCAATATACCCTAGTGGTCCAGTGTATCCTCCCACCTCTGATCACCTGTTTACATACTATGCAATATACCCTGGTGGTCCAGTGGTTCCCACCAACCCCTGACCATAGAAGGACCCCCCATCTGTCGAGAACCCCAACACTACACTCCCCCAGTGATCACTCTCCATGACTTTCAGATGGTGGCAGGCTGACGAGGTGAGAGGAGGGCTGTGCTGACTGCCAATTTCAGAGGACTGGCACTTGGGTAAGTGGTGCGGGATGTGGGTTCTTAGTGGGTGGTGGGTCTCTGTACAGTCATGGGGGAACTGCTTGACCACCAGGGTATGCTTAACAGTATTTGAATGGATGATCGGGGTGAGGGGAACCACTGGACCACCACCAGGCTATATTGAACAGAATATGAACGAATGATAGGGGGAGCGGGGAAACGGTGTGGCACTGGGCTGAACTGCTGCAGTACAGCCGCCCTACCTTCGGGGGGGGGTGCGGGCATGGGACTAGCACTCGGTTAAGAGGTGGTGTTCAGCAGCAGCAAACGGCGCTGTTCAGAAGGTTGTTAACTACCTCCACAAAACTTTAAATATGCTGCTGCATTGGTATGCATGAAGGGACTCTCTCATCTGAATAAATGCTGCAGTATTTCAGCGCTTGGTGGTGGTGGATTTGGAGGGGTGCTCTGGAGGCTCTGAATATGGCTTCGGCTGGAGTGCTAGCACGAAGCCAGGTTAGCACTGGCACTGCCCACATTCATGCTGGCACTAACATTGGAATATTGGTCCCCTACTCTTTAAATTTTGAGGAGTAACAACCAACTGCCCTGATGTGAGAGGTGAATCAACAGCACATCCCACCCAAAAATCAGAGCCAGAAACATTTATAAAGCCTTACCTCTCAGTATTCGAAAATGCATTTATGTCTGTTGCCCAGTCTAAGTGAAGGGACAGACAAGTGAAGAGGGAAGTAAATGGGAGAGGATATCCTTATGAAAGATTGCATACCTTTCTGTGGTAGTGGGGCTGTACAAGCAGCAAAGCCTTTCTCGAGGCTGAACTGGCAGCCTGCTTATATTGTTGCCAACCCCTCCCAAGTTGTTACTCCCCTTATCTCTCTGCCAACTCCTCCCATGTTGTTACTCACTTAGAAGAAAGAGTCAAACTCAGCCCTCGGCATTAACCAAGAAGCTAATTCACATTTAGTATTATGGGACAAATTCTGGATCTGTCTCTAGCTGAAAGGTCACTCATTGTCTCCAGAATATCTCAGCTGAACTGGCAGCCTGCTTATATTGTTGCACAGGGTTTAATCCTTCTTTTTAATTTAAAAGGTTTATTAACAAGAAAATAGTACATACTACAGTGGTATTACAAAAATCACAAGACAGTAGACATACTGTACAAGAATGGCCTAGCCCTCGGTATTAATACCTAAAGCAGTTAACAGTAAATTATAATAAAAATATTTGGGGCACATAAAAGAAAAAGATCCATTGACTGGGTCATCTCTGCCAACCCCTCCAATTTTGTTACTCACTTAGAAGAAAGAGTCAAACTCAGCCCTCGGCATTAACCAAGAAGCTAATTCACGTTTAGTATTATGGGACAAATTCTGGATCTGTCTCTAGCTGAAAGGTCACTCATTGTCTCCAGAATATCTCAGCTTTGATCTGTTTCCCCTGGATAGTAACTGTTAAAGTCTCCATCTGATAAATATCATTCACCACTATAATCTGTAAAGATTTTTATTTATTTATTTTATTTATTTATTTCATCTAGGATTACAAATACCTTTGAGCCAAGGCTCTTTTACAAAGGTTCCATGTCAGAGACAGGACAATACAATGGTACACAGTGGGGTAAAGTGCAAGAAAATGTATAACAGGTGATAACATAAAGAATAAAGTATGGGTCGGGGTGTGTAACGAGATTTTACACACACCCGAGTTGTGGGATGCTACATAAACCCAGTGGGAGCCCGGTTTTCAACATCCACAGCGAGTGTCGTAAAATCGAGTTTGACACATATCCCAACCCATATTTTATTTTATATAATTGCTCGGTTTCCCTTTTTCGCCTCAGCAATTATATAAAATAAAAAGCTTCTGATGCATTCGTGGTGTGGCTCCTGAGGTGCCGATTTGAATCAGTATATTTTAAAGCCTTTTTTTGTCCTGGCTTGTGAGGATTTTACTGTGTAGGGGAAAAAAAAAGAACTTAGCACCGAGTTCTTCTGTCAGTCCCAGTACTGTTTTGGGAGAGATGGAAGCGATCGACGGTCTTGAGTGGTGGCACTGCTGCGTGAGCATGCGCACAGCAAGGGAAACCGTGCGCGTGTTTGCCGTTATAAACACTCCTTTATAACGGCAAATTACGCCACAGTTTCTCTATGGGAAAAAGGGAAAGCCAGTTATTATAAAGCGAATAAAACAACAGTTTAACTTACAGTTGCAAAAACTTAGTTGAAAGTAGAGTTTGCCATGGGCAGTTGTCAGTCAGAATAGAAGAGCAGGAAGAGTTGTGGGGTTGGGTGGTAGTGGAGGGGGTGGGTAAGCAAAAGTGACAGAAGGAAGGGAGTGGAGCATCGAGCAGCAAGGTGGCATGGACTGCTGAGATGAGAAGTGAGTTCCAGCTAGGTATGACAGTCGCAGTTGCCGGAGGCAGAGAGGTGGAGGCAGAAGTTTGAATTAAAGTGTACTAGCTTTGGGGCAGAGGAGTTGTCAGTGTTAAGGTTATTCCACCAATAAGAAGCCTGGTAGGCAAAAGAGCGTTGACCCAAGGAGGTTCTGTGGTGTGGGATCATCAAGCGATGAGAATCCAAGCCTCTCGTGTGATGGGAGTTGCTACTGAGACTGAGGAAAGAAAGAACTCCAGGCGGTGCCAAGTCCATTGTGATCTTTTTAGCCATTATGCAGGTTTGATATTTTATGCGATTAGATAGTTGTAGCCAGCCTGACTGAGCGTAGAGGTCACATGTGTGTGTTAGTTGGTGAGACCCAGTGACTAGATGACATGCTTTGTTGAGTGAGGTAGAGATACGTTCTTAGGGCCGTAGTTGTGGCCGCTCCATAAATGATGAGGCCATAATCGATGATGGAGAGAATTGAGCTTTGCACTGCCATACTCAGGGCAGCAGGAGTTAGGCTAGACCTGTGCCTGCAGAGAAGGCCAATACGCACGTTGGCAGCTTTGGCGACATTGTCAATATGGAACGTGTAGGACAGGTTACAGTCAAGAGTGATCCCTAAGTATTTGAAGGTAAGGACCTGTTCGTAGTTGACCCGTGCTGGTTTGTTATGATCAGTGGAGGAGACCTGTATTTGCTGTGGTAGTTACGAAAGAGCATAGATTTGGTCTTTTTATAGTTGAATATAAGTTTCTGTGAGTTTTTGTGGTGTAGATTTCTGTAACCATCTCTTAGTAAGTCCCTTTTTGGCTACCAGCGCTAATATGAGTAGTAATTTCAGCACCTGACCTCTTATATCCCTGGGAGGAATGAACACAAGGACCAAGAAAGATGTAAGTAAGTTAGGTTCAGAAAAGATAGAATTAGAAACACCATTTATAACTTGCCAATACATGCACAACACTGGGCAGGACCAAACAATATTTGTATGGTGTGCATTTTCCTCCCCAAATTCTCTCCTACACTGCCCTGATGGGGGTCCCAGATATGGTCTGTATGGCAGGCATATGAAAAGAAAGGCATGGGGTCATAATGTCGCAAGACATTACAGTGCAGTAATATACAGTGCTGCCAATACAGCTCGGTATATTGCAGACATTAAAACTGCTAGTCTTGCAGGGGGTGCTCCAACCTTTCCAACTTAAATACCCATCTATGGGGGGGGGGGTTAACACTTACATTTTCACAAAGTGTGAGAAACAAAATACAATGCATCTGGCACCAGGAATCGAAACTCGGTCCACAGATGCACTGCCTCCCTTGCTGCCTGTGGCTAATCCCATTCAGTCACAGCAGCTGCTCACTGGCCCCTCATCCCAGCAAAGGTCTTATCCTCTGCCTGGGAAGAGTCAGAGGGTGCACTACTGTACATACATGCTTTCACAGTTTTGCACCCTCTTGCTCTCCCTTACACGCTGTTCCTGTTGTGCGGTTTTGACGTGCACTGTAGAGCGTATGACATAGTGACCTGGTAGGCAAAAGAAACATGTTCTGCACCTCCAGGAGAAATCCCTCCAGCATGTAAAAGAAGTTAGTTTATAGTTGGTCAGTGCCTGTTTAATCCATAGTTCTTCACTATAGTCAGATTGTTATTCTTTTTTCTAACTCTCTAGATTGTAATGGATAAAGTCAGAAGTCATTTATTAAACTTTTGTATAGGTGTCTGATTGAATGGGGCCATCGTATACCCTGTTGATGGTCTTTTAATAATGGGTACATAGCAGGTGATTTATCCAGGGGTTGTCTGTACTGGGGTCTGAGTCCCATTAGGTATGATCTAATTTGTATTTACCTAATATGGGCGGAACTGGGAAGATTGTATTCTCTTTGCAGGTCTACGAAAGTATTAAAACCTTGAGGGGAATAAAATTGTGAGTATATTTAAGCTCACTCTTTGTCCAGTTGCAGAGAACTGCATCATTCTGACTAGGTGGAAAGGTCCTGCCATGCACCATAGACTGAAGCCAAATCATAACATAGTGGGGTATGAATTTACTCCAGTATTGTCTCCAGTGCTGTTTAACAATTGCAGTGTAACTGGAAACCTGAGATAAAGGTAGTTCCGATAACGGGTAGACAAATATATATTGATCTACCCTAAAAAAGTAATTCAAGTAAAGTTCAGTTGTTTTCCAGTGTACGGTTTAATGTTGGAGTCAGCCAGCAGCATACGATGAGCAACTGGGCTGCCTACCTCTCCAGATAAATTGGGAAATTATTTTATTCCAATATTGGAAATAAGTTTTATTCAGCACTATCTAGAGAATTTGAAAATAACACAACAGTCTTGGTAATATGTTCTGTTGGATGCTTACAGGTTTTAATCCTGATGCAAAAAGCATTAAATGTCAGAGATTGTAGTTTTTTTTATATATAGCAGGCAGACTGGTTGGATCACATTTTTTGCTTAGAGAACCCTTGCCTCCCCAGTCCTAATGAAGAGAGAGTGGGCCATAACCTACACCTGACCTTCTTCAGCTCTGCAAAACCAGATACCAGGCTTGGTCCCATTTTAAGGCTTCCCACTCCGACCACCAGCACTGCAAGCACCACAGAAACTCTTGCACTAAACCTATCCATGCAGCCAAGGAAAATGACTTCAACTCCAGCCTTCAATCCAACCTCAGCTGCCCCTCCAACTTCTGTAAAATAGTTGACTCCCTTTTTGACCCCCCAAGCTGACAGTTCTCTGGTCTCCGACCATCTTGCTGTCGCCTCCCTCTTCAACAAATACTTCACAACTTGCACAGCCCCCTCTCAGTCCTCAACTGCTCCAGCCCCCCCCCCACCCCAGCCCTTCTCCTTGTCTTGTTTTCACTTCTCTCCCATTTCCTCATAGGAAGTCTTCTTCGCCCTCAGATCTCTCAACCCCTCCAAATATAGCCCTGATGGCTTAGACCCCAAACTCCTCTATATTTCTGCCCCTGCCATTCTCCTCCCACTCACCCACCTTCTGAACCTATCTTTCACCCTCTGCACCATCCCCAGCCCTGGAAAACAGCTAAGGTACCCCCCTCCATAAAGCAGGTGGTCTATCATTCCCCAGCAACTACAGGACAATCTCTTTCCTACCCTCCCTACCCAAACTGCAGGAGATACTAGTCCATTCTGGACTGGTCAACTTCATTGACTCCTCCTCCATCCTATCCCCCATCCAATCTGGTTTAAAAAACAAACTGTACAATCTCCTTTCTTCTCCGTATAACTGACTCTATTCTTACAGGGATGGACAAGGGTCTCATTACAATGTCTATTTTTATTGACCTCGCAAACGCTTTTGACTCAGTTTCCCACCCCCTCTTCTTAAACAAGCTGGCCTCAGCTGGTCTCTCCTCTTCAGCAGTTCATTGGCTCCACTCCTATCTGACCGACCACCAACAATCTGTGCAGATGGGTACTGTTTATCTCCCCCACTCCTCCCCATTTTTTGCAAGTGTCCCCAGGGCTCTATCCTGGGCCCTATATTATTCTCCAGTTTTCTCAATGACTTCCCCTCCAACTGAGTTTCCTCCCACATTCATCGTATGCGATTATACTGGCACTTACACATCTGGCCCCTCCATGCCCGCTGTATGTTTCACCAGGAGGTGCAACATACAGTGGATGTGGAGGGACCAGATGTGTAAATCATCCTTGTTACAATGAAACTTCCATAATGTATTACGCTAGTTTCAAGCTAATCAGCTCAAAGTAAATACCAAAAAAATGGTATCAATGACCTTTACCACCAGTCAAAAGCTATCAAGGCTTTCTCCTCTCCCTGTCTTCTCCACTCTCGATGGCACCCAACTGAAGGTTGCCCACACATGTAAATACCTTGGCGTGAGGCTAGACAGCAACCTAGACATCTCCGCACACTCAATGCTATATACCAAAAACTCCTACCCAAACTAGGCATCCTCTACCAAAACAAGGACTGTCTGTGCACCGATGTACTCAAGGACCTGCTTGTCAAAATGATCCTCACCATTTTTGATTATGCTGATGTAGTCAACAGCATAGCCCCTAACTCCTCCCTCTCTAGGCTTGACCCCCTCTTCACTGCCTTCCATGGTCTTGCTATTAACTCTCCTCCCCGCACACATCACTGCTCCTTTTATTCCAGCCTCGCTATCGCTGTCTTACCCTTGCATTGTCTCTCTCACTACTTCTCCCTCATTGGAAAATACTGGTTCACCTCCTTCCCCCTTACCTGTCCCCCCACTGCCTCCTCCTAGCCGCTTTATTCCAGAGACTCAATTCCTTCTTGATTCCTACCCTTATTCTAGCACCAGTCGAGCAGCCTTCTCTTATTGTCTCCCCTCCATTTGGAACTGGCTCCCTCCACTTCTTGAACATGCACCATCCCTACTATCCCTAGAATGTTTACTAAAGCAACGTTCCCCATACTTGCTCCTGTCTCCCTCGAACCCCTCCCTGACCCTTCTCTCCCTTTCTCCCTATCCCTCCTCTCTCCCTACTGCCCTACTCCTTATTTCTTCCCACTGCTGTCCTTCCCTTTTAACTACTTGCTCCCTAACACTCCCCACTCCCCCATCCCTCATTCGAGGGCCTTGCCTCACTACAGTAACACTCATGATCTCATCCCCATGTTCACCACTTTGAAATCTTTCTTATTTTTTACACCATTTATACAGTAGTAATGCTCCTTTATACCTCTGGGTATTTATTTCTCTATTTTTTTATGCCTACGATGTACTTTGCGCTTTATAACTGCTGATGTTGCTTATTTCATTGTAACTGCCATTGTTTTATTGCATTTTACCTTCCCTCGGGTCGCACCTGGAAACTAGCTCTGGCTCAGTGTACCTTTCTCAGTAACCAAACATTTAAATAAATAAATAAACATAGCCCTAACTGTTCAGTTGTCAATAACTGCGTTCAGCTGGACTTTGCTAATTTTAAATATTTTTTTCTGTGCAGTGTAACGTTTCCATAAAATCTAAAAGGAACAAAATACCCAGTGACATTCCTTTAATAAACATGGTTATAAAAAATAATTGGGGTCGGGTGTGGGGGAGAGCTGTCAGATCCTTTCAGCTGACACTGGCCCATCAGTGCAGTGGTTGGATTTCTGCTTGAGACGCTGGTGACCCCGGTTCGGGAACGGACCCTAGTCGTTGGAGGGCCGGCTGGGGGGGGCAGAAGGATTGAGCGTCCTAGGGACTGCTCTCCTTTTCTTGGGGGAGGGTGGGGCAAATGTCTGATGCTTGACAGACCCCTGGCAGAGGCTAGAGGTGCCACAAGCGATCGGCATCAAGAAGTGACTTGGAGGGGCGGGACGGACGCTGGACGGCATTGCATGTTCCCGCCCCCCGACGTACAGCAACCAACAATCACTCCTGTGGACGACCCTTGATGAAGCCTGCCCTGGCCTTCATCAGCCTCCAGGACTGACCTTCGCACCTAGTTATGGTGTGCGGCGCTGTCTAGGGGCTTCAGTGTCGCACCCCCACCCTGGAGGGCAAGCCAGGGGGTATCTGAGAGGGTCATGGTCTCATGTGGAGGTGGAGGTAAAGGTCCGAGACTAGGCAGAGGTGCCAAGTCATCTACAGCAGGGCAAAAAGCATAATAAATAAATAGCTCCTTTCAGCTGGTAGCTAGACAGTTGCTGGTGGCTCTGCAGAGGCAGTTCCAACCTCATTGTGCAAAGTGGAGGGAAACAGAAAATTGGTACAGAAGACTGACAGGCCCTATTTTCAAAATGAGAACAAGTAATAAAACTGTGGTGGGAGCATATGTTTTCTGTGAGGATAAACCGTTCATGGGGACTACAGGGACAGGCAGTACATAGGGGGGCATGGGGATGGGCACTGCAAAGGGGGCAATGGGAGGGCTTGAGAGCCTTCTGCCAGGTCTGTTGCAGTCAGGAGCTTGTTGCCATGGCTAGCGGAGGGGCCACAGGAACCTGCAGCCAGGGCTTGGGGGGGGCTCATGAACCTGCTGTCAGGGTTGGGGCAAACAGAATCAAAATGTAGACAGCGCAACACTACGAGCAGGTGCTCACTGCATAAGGTGTTAACCTCAGGATTCCCAAATTAGTCGGAAGCAGAATGAGCACTCAGGAACAGAACAAATTAGAAAATGTTCGTTTTTATTTCAAAAGGCAAAGATAAGTCCAGGACCCCTACGCCTTGGCTCTATGCCTTCTAAGGGAGCTTGTTGCCATGGCTAGGGGAGGGGCCACAGGAACCTGCAGCCAGGGCTTGGGGGCTCATGAACCTGCTGTCAGGGTTGGGGGAAGGCACAGGAGCCTACTGCTAGGGCAGTGGGGGGGTTGGGAGCTGCTGTTAGGACTTCAGTGGGGCTCAGGAGCCTGAGCACATGGCAGCTCAGAAGTCAGCATTCAGGGCTGGGGGCAGGGTGATGCCTCTTGGGAGCTAAAGGCCAGGGGTGGTGGGTAGGCTTGGGAGCATGCCTCCATGATTGAGAGAGTGATGGAGGTGTTCAGAATCTATAGTCCAGGGCTGGTGTGGGGAGTTCAGAACTAGACGACAGGGCTGGGCAGAGCTGTGAGCATAAATGTAGGGCTATGGGTAGGGGCGGTAGTAGCATGCCACTGCAGGGGCCATTAGACTGCCACCAGGGCTCGAGTGTGGGTCTCAGGAGACTGCTGCCAAGGTGAGTGGGTGGGCCAGGGAGCATGCCACTATGGCTGTATGCTATGGAGCTCAAGTGCCCAAGGGCTGATTGGCGGTGAGGGCTCGGGAGCTAAAGACCAGAGATGGCGGGTGGGCTCAGGAGCCTGTCACCTTGGCTAGGGAGTGGGCTCAGGGGATGGAGGAACTCAGGAGCTAGAGGCCAGGCCTAAGGACGTGGAGTTCAGAGCTTAAATATGATACAGTGAAATTTCATATTTAGTGGTGGTCTACTTTAAATACAGATGTTGCATTTTCAAGCCAAACACTCAAGGAATGTGAGTTATTTTGTGATACTAACCATCCCTAGCTATTGTTTAAACCTCAGACTTTTGAAATTCTTTAAGGGTGACCTGCAAAATTACATTTACTAGCAAAGCCTCAGTAATGTAACATACTTTTTCTAACAATGAATTCAGATAATCAGTTCTAATGTTATGCACTGTCTTTAGTAATTTATTGCATTTTGTACTGTTTTGGCAAATGCAGGACTGGCAAGGAGCCGATTGAATGGCATATGAGTATTCTAGATAAACTCCCAGTTGTACTGACATGGGTCCCACTATATTAACAGTGTATGATGTGGGAAGTGGGTATTATTTCAAAGTTTTAGTGCGGTAGCAGAGAGTTCAGCATTTAAAAATACACTGACAGCTGGGGTCTATAGCTGTCAGTAAAGTAGTTTTAAACACCAAACTCCCCACAGTTGCAATAAAGCACTGAAGAAATACACGTTAACCACATTAATAGTATTAAGGGATCCTGCTCCCGACATAAATAGTATCGTGGGGTCCACATCATTACAACTGGAACTTTCCTCAGAATCCTCAAGTAAACATGGCTGATTCTACCTCACCTTACCTACTGCACCACCTTACCTATCCCAGGGATGGTGTACTTAGGCAGTCAGATGGTCACCGTTGCTGCCCTAATGGCTGTTCAGTACCCTTTGGGTGTACCTCTCTTCCACCCAAGTCCGAGGGAGCATTCCTGGATTCTTTTGTAAGCAGGAGAATAACAGGGTAGTGAAACAACAGTCTAGTGCCTTCAGCTAGGGTAGTAGTGTAAAATGGCACCAGATTGACCCCCCAAGGAAAAATCAGTTTCTACCCTCCTGCAGTTCTCAATAGCAATACACTGCACACCAAAAGTAGCATGCATAAAACAACAATTTATTTAAAAAGGGAGAGGAAAGGTAAAAACAAGCAGACATGAAGGAAAAATGGGAGCAATGGGGAATTCCTTCTACTGAATGCAGTGGAAAGATTTACTTGCCCCCTGGCTATCTCAATCCCACAAATGCAGGTGCACCCAGTTTATACCCCTCAGAGGCCTTGCTGAGAGCTTTCATGTTGCCGTGGGTACCTCACCAGGTTGCTGGTAGCTAACCAGGTAGGTGCAGGGTTGACGTCCTTGTAGAACAGGTGTTAAACAATGGGAGGGCTTTAAGCCTGTGGTTCGATGGGCAAAGCAACAAATGTCACTCCCCCATCGAGCTTAAAGCGTCACAACATCCTGGGCTTGCCAAGATTCTTTTTCGTGCAGCCGGAGGCTTGGTTGGCTGTTCTTTCTCTCCGTTTGCCTCATGGCTGCTGGTTAGCTGCCTCGCCTCCGGCTGCCTTCTAGATCTCTGCCCTCTTTCATCATTTCCTGTTCCTTTTTGAAGCTGCCACCCTGTGCTGCACTGCTCTTCATTCTGCACTTTAAAAGCCGTTCCAGCTTGTTCGTCTTGCCCTGCTTCTTGCTGCACATTGCTCTTCTCCTGCTTTGGCTCTCTGCTGCCCTGGGTCTAGATGTGGTGTCCTCCTGTTGCTTTCATAGGAATCCTCGACTTCCCCCTATGGTAATCCAGTGCTACCACTCCTTGTGGTAGCATTCTTACCTATTTCACCACTTCACAGTTACAAAGCATTCATTGCCGGTGCTCCGAGTGCGTCTTTCCTCGACGGGTTTCTTTGATCTCCATCTCCATCGCTGCCGCTGTTCTCTCCGGCTGCATCGCAGCCCAGATTTTTTCTCTTGCATGCTGGGACTGCCTGAGCTCTCTGTTGGCTGGCTGTGGGATCCCTTTTAACTACCCCTCTACCAACATTTCTGGTGTGCTCACCTGCCACTCACGGATGTCAGAATCGTGCTTCGCTCATGCTTCATGCATCTTCCATGACTATTTGGTAAGCAGCACATCGAAGGTAATATACAATGCTGAAAAAACCCTCAGACTCACTACCTTTGTGGTTTCAGTAGTGGGGATTCTTAGCATTTGCTTTAACACAGCACCCAATTATAGTTCATCCATGTTACATGGTCTCTTTTCCCTTTACAATCAAATTTGCTTTGAGGGGAGTTGAAATGGTAGCAACAGTGACGGAAGTCTCATTTTTTCCACAGGCTGTATGGAGTGTTGATGGATTCACCGTAGTTGGTAAATCCCATTGAACTGCTTTGTCAGGGTACCTCAGCTCTAATATGGAAGCCTTTTAGTTCATTCAGCATTGGGCCTTTTGCAGTACAGTATGCCCTGCCAGTAGTGCTACAAAAAAAAAAAAAACAGTTGATGGTCTCCAATCATTGCACTATCAGTTCCTGCTCTTCTTTTGGGACTTCTACCTAGTCTATTGCATATGCCACTTGTTGGTCATTTTACTAATAAAAAAGGAGGGGGGCTTGCTGCATAGTTTGGTTGCCTCCCTGCATCTCAGCCTGCATTTCTGAGCCCCTTTGGTGTTGGGCTTCTATGTGCCCTGTACTTTCCGGCTCGTTTGTTTTGCTGCATGTTGTATTTTCAGGTGTTGGGATCCTCTGCCCCCCAACAATCATCTCCTCTCATCGCTGTTTTGCATCTTTCCTCTCCTGGTCTCATGGAGTTCCTGCCCTCTCTGCCAGCCCTCTAGGCTTCAATTCCTTCGTACTATCCTGTCTCATATTCAATCATTCCAGCATTCTCTTCTCCTTCTCCAGCCTCCTATAACTCTATTCCACCTCATTGACTGCTCCTGCTTCGGGGTACAATCATTCTGCTCTTTCTCCTCTGCTCTCTTGCCAGGCAATGATTTTGCTCTACAGCACCCTGACCTGTTACCCATAATCCAGTCTTCCTCCGACCTTCCTGTGTGTCTATTCCAGCGCTTCATCTAATTTCCCTCCTTGATCAGCTGCCCCTAGCTGGTTTCTTTGGCTCATACCTAGGTCAGGCCTTCTTCGCCTCAGTCTACGTCCTTTTTGAGGGGCCCCCTTTCCTCCCATCACTATCTTGAGCATACCTCCAGCATTCGAAACATCACCATTTAGCTCAACTTGTCTCTAGCTGCCTCGTGCTGGTTCCTTTCTCCCTCTCAGCTCCATGATGCCTCGCACCACCCTGCTTCTCTGTTTCCATCACTCCATTCATATGCCTCAGGTGACCACTGCCTCGGAGGACCAATCAACCTGCCTCGGCTGACTCCATCTGGCTCCTGTTCCGGCCATCTCAGATTCCATTCCCTCATGGCCTGCATTCGGTATTTCTTTGGGCATACCTCTCTTGACTCCTGACTTCGGTCTGCCTTCCCTCATCCATACTGTCCCTGCTACCTCGAATTGACTCTGTCTCATCCCCAGGCCATGCCTTCCTGTCTAACGCCCTTCGCTAAGGGCTGGCTGGCGGATCTCTGCCATAGTTCAAGTTAATTTCCAGTTCATTCATGTCTCCTCTACCCTCTGGTTCTGGACATGGGCATGCCTTCATGCTTCCTCTTTCACTTTTGAGCATCTAGTTCTGGACAACAGTCTAATCATTTGCATAATCAAGCATGAAGTCAGTTGGGCTTTGCCTCCTGGTTTCAGAGCGGGTGTTACTTGCCAACGCATCTGTTCTTGAGCTATTCATGCTGACACATATTGTCTAAACCTGCCTGTCTGGCTGGCGTTTCAGTTCCAGGTATTTGCTATTCTTATATTGAACATGTCTTTCTTGCTTTTGATCCGGATCAATTCCCAAATGGGGTGGCACGCCTGCACTTGCATTTTTCTCTTAAAAAAAAAAAAAAAATTGGGGGGGTACACTGCTCTTTCACTGCCTCCCATAGCACGCTGCTCCTGGATGGATGTTTTCTATGCCTATATGCTACATTGCAGTCCAGCCTATATCTGGGGGATTCTTGCTCTGTTGTGCACAGGTCCTCCTACTGCCCAGCAGGTGGCACTGTCTGCCCATGACAGATCAGCTTCCGGCTCTTGCTGCCTAGTTTTCAGTCTGGTTTCGTACCCTTACCTGTTCCGGCCTTCTGGGCTTCTCTCCCTCATCGTACACAGGTCCATTCCTATTTTCCTTCCTTGTGCCAGCCTTCACGGCTTCATTCCACTTATAACTTCCCTCCATTGTCATTCCTCATCATCGTTCCTCCTCCTTTTCCTACAATTTTACCCTCCTCACCGTTGAGCCTTCTCCAGCTGCCTCATTATGGCCTGCAATCAAGAATTCTCTTTGACACACTTATTATGACCTGTCATGATTCATATCTCTCCTTCGGTTCTCCTCCCGTACCAGCTATGCATCTTCTCAACCTGCTCATCCTATTCGATCCCCGCATGTATCTGGTTACTGAGGCCATCCATCAGCCATCCAGGATTCAATCCAGTCATGGCTTCTATATCTCCTCATGAGATGGTTTTCTATTGGCTTGCTCTGCTATTCGCATCATAAGGCCATCTATGGCTGACTCCATCTGGCCTTCCATCGAACCTGGCCTGCATGCTACCTCATCCAGCTCACCTTACTGCCGTTCTCATTATGTGTAGGCTGGGTCCTATACTAACCCATTGACCACAATACCTTGCTTTCCTGTACCAGCATCCATGGCTTCAATCCCTCATTGTACCTTATTTGTTTCCTAATTTTACCTTCCTTGTCCTAGCACCTTTTCTAGTACCGGTCATCATGGCTTCACTCCGTTCTTAGCTTCACTCCTCATCATACATCGTCCAATTTTGCTCACTCCTCATCATACCTCGTCCACTTTTGCTTCTTGATCGCTCACCCCGAGTTGCCTCTGGTTCCGGACTTGCCTTATTGGCCTCAGAGTCTGTCTCCTTTTGAGGGGCTGACTTACTCATACTGCCATTGTACCAGTTCATTTTCAAGTTTATTCCTGTCTCCTCCTCTTCCAATTCCATCTGGCAGTCCTGGATTCACTCCACTCATAGCCTGCTATCGATATTTCTTTTTGGGTGTACCTCTCCTGACTCCTATGCCACCTTATCAACCCGCAGCCATCCTGCCGCACGTGTCAAGTTCATAATTCCCGTCATCATTCCCTCAGCCTTACCTCAGGATTCATCTAGTTACATCACTTACTCAAACAGTCCTGTCATCAAATCCTATGAACTCCTATGCTTTATCGACTACCACGTCTGGGTCTCATCGTTCTAGTCACATAATCATGCTGCACCGTCTGGCCATACAGTACCTATCATGGATCATATGCCACCTAATCGACTCGCCCCTTACTGTTCTCATCCCATCCTGTCTGGGTCCTATGCTACCCTATTGACCTCCCTATCTTCCTTTGTCCTTTCCCACCTCACTTTCCAGTTACTTCCTTCATGGCGTCCATCCCTCATCGTACCTCATCCATTCTTGTTGCCTTCCTCAGCCTATCGCTTTTTCTAGTTCTGTCCATTGTGGATTCTTTCCACTCATGGCTTCCCTCCTCATCGTACATCACTTGATTTGTCTCCCCTTGATTGCAGTCCTGTGCTTACCTTCTGGTTTGCATACCCTCTGGTTCCTGTCATGCCTTCTGGCCTCTGGGTCTGCCTCCTTTTGGGGAGCAGCATGGTTCGAGTCGCTCTATGGCGCACAATACCCTTTTTTGGGGTTTTCTGTTCCTTCCCATCTCCTCTTCTTCTGCTTCCATATCGGCTCATCAAGATTCAGTCCCCTGTGGCCTAGTGTCTATATTTTGTTTGGGGGGGATACCTATCATAACTCACATAGCGCCTATCAACCAGGGCCATCCTGCCGTATATGTAGAAGTCATAACTCCAGTCATATTGAGTTCATAAATCCAGTCATCATTCACTCAGCATTACCTCAAAGCTTATCTATTTACATTGCTTACTCTAATATTCCTATCATTCAATCCCATACTACTTCATCGACTACAACCTCAGGGTCTAATCGTTCAGGGTCTAATCATTTACATCACATAATCAAACATACCTCTTCAACCTCAGTGTCTGCTCACTTGCATCGCTCAGTCAGTCGCATAACTCCATCAAGCCAGTCTGCAGTATTATTTGTCTCCTCATTGGCACATGTGGAATATCCTCATGAGCACATCTGGATACCCCTTGCTGCTCTGACTCATACATGGATTTACTTCCTCCCATCCTTGCTCCCTGCTCTACTATCTCTCATCTACTACTCGAGCATATCCTCCTTGAGTCCAGCGAGGTATATGTAGTTTCATCATTCCCTCGAGCATTCCATCATTGACTCTGATGCTACTCATTGACCAAAACAACAGGATCTAATTGTTCACATTGCATAATCATGCCTTATTGACCTAAATGTCTACTTCCTTACCTTACTCAATCGATCATACCTATTCTCGGATCTCATGCTACCTCATCAACCTGCCGACCTCCTGCGGTGATCATTACCATCAGTATTCATTGTTGCCTCATGTTTGTATTCGATCTGCATGCAGCCTCATGTTGCATCATCGATCTGCGCTTTCTTTTGGGGATCTTCCCTTTTCCATCATCATCTTCCCTACTCGTATACCTTTAGTTACTGAACCCTTTCTTTTAAAGATACACATTCTCAAATTAAACGTCGTCAGCCTGGAGGGAAGGCGACCAAGGCCTTGGATCCCCAGAGGTTTCCTCCAAAAAGGAGTTTTTATCGCTCCTCCATGCCAATGGTCATAATATTAGTTAGAGTTAGTGCTTTCTTCTTGTTAGTTAGCTAGGTTCCGCTGTTGGATGGAGGTGGATGGTGGCCCAGCTTTCCCCTCTCTCCTCAGGAAGTTAGCCCTTCTTCTCACAGAATTCATTCATCATCCTCGCCTCCTCAAAGCTTGACATCTTTGGGTATTCTTTTTGGGCTTTTTCCTAAACTACCTTTAGCCGACTCATTCATTCCTGGCACCTGTAGGAGGGGAACCCTCCTCTAGGGTTCCTTGTGTCGTACCCCTACAGTGTGGTATACCCCACGGATAGAGAGGCGGAAAGCCACAAAGCAAATCAATTTACACAAGCATCATCTCCTATTATCTCATTCAGTTGCATAATCACATCGAACAACTTTAAAACCAAAATGTGTATATGTTAATCTAGAGGCCCCTATTTGTTATCCATCATAAGGGTTGGGCTGGATGCCCATGCAGGTCTTCTGCCAGAGCCTATCTAATAGCTTTCACAGTCCTGCCCAGGGCTTAAAACCCCACCCCCTTCCTAAATAGCTATCTACTCCTGAAGAAAATCCCCAGAGCCACAGCTCTAAGGTACTCACAGTTCTGATGTCTTGTCACAGATGGTTCTCACAGGTTACCGTTCAGCAGTGTAGAACTGGATTCTGTTCTGGGAACAGGTGATGCTGGCTTGATAGTTGCCACACAAGGGCCTGTTGCAGGAACTGGCTGTGTCCCCTCCACCACTTGGGCCTTTCATTGGCTTTGCTCCTTGGGCTTTTTGTTGCACTTCCTAATGAGGGACTGCTGCAGTACACAGAAACAGTGCCCTAGACCCCTCCTTTTGGAAATTTCAGACACCTCCACCATGGCAGTGGAGAAGGGATAGCTACCACCTCTGTGGCTAACTCCTCTGCAGGGGTTCTCACTCAGTCTAATAGCTTCCCTGGACACAGTACTCTTTCTGTTGGTTCTTCTGGAACTGTAGTTTGTGTCGGTCCTGTCAGGACCAGTAGCTGAATGGTTGGTCTGATCCCTGCCTGGAGTGCTGTGTTGCAAGTTGCCCTTTTCTAACATCTATCACCTCTTTCCTCCTGGTATTTCACAGAAACAACCACCTCCTGGCATATTCTTCAGTCACAGTGCACTGTCTTCACTTACCAGACTTATCTTAGCCTGGCAGCTGGGTTGTCAGAGGAGGCTGTCAGCGCCTTAGCCCAGCTCCTGGATTCTCCTTAATTCTCTTGGAACTGACCAAGAGAGAAGCTTTCCATCTCCCTTCTGTGATGAGATTTGATGTCTCAACAGATGCTGTCATTGTATGATTGGTGTAGGTCCCCAGCCAATCAATTCAATTCAATTTTATATTTTACCATGAAGCTCATCATTGAGATACTCATTTACAAGATGGTCCTGGAGGGATATACAAGATATATACAATAATACAATGAAGTATATACATTTCAGGGAGTGTAAACAATATTACAAAGAGGTTTATACAGTTCAGGATAAGTACATACATATTAGATATATGTGTCATGCAGACATAAGCAAGGTTAATGCACTTGGTAAGGCAACAGGATGAATACATAAGAGGTAGGTAGAGTTGGGTCTAAATAATGTGTCTGAGGGAAAGGCTAGGATAAGGGACTAAAGAAGAGGGGAGGTGGACACAATTATTAAGGGAGATTGGGAAGGAGTGAGACAGGAGCAGAGATGAATGGAGGTTACGAGAGTGTGGGCAGGAGGGGGTGGCATGGTGAGTGTTGTGGCAGGGTGCAGTGTAAAGGCTCTTGCTGGAGCATGGTACACTATCAGTTACACTTGCATTTTTCAGTCATCAGGGGCTTTATAAGCAGTTTAAAAGCAGCTAGGCGCACAAATTGTGTGAGTCTTAGGATACCTTGCAGGGAATTCCACAAGGCATATATAATGGATGAGGTGCCAAAGCGGGATCTGATCTTGGGGGTATCGAGCTGGATGTAAATATATTTCCTAGGAGAATATGCACAAGGGGTGAACTGGAAAAGGTCTGCAATGTAAGAAGAAAGTTTATTGATAAGCGCTTTAAATATCCAGATGGAGACATTGCGCCACCTCTTAGTAGCCAGTGAAGTCCAGCCTAGCTGGCCTTAGAGTAAACAGCGATGCGTTTTGAATGGAAATTCCATTATAAACTTTAGGGCCCTAGGGTATAAGACATCCAGCTTTGCAAGGATAGTTTTTGGGCAGTGACTATAAAGGAGGTCTGCATGGTCGATGAGTGGGAGGAACGTTGTTAGGACGAGTCTTTTCTTAGCTTTGTAGGTGAGCAACCATTTGATATGAAAGAACAATTCTAGCCACTGTTTAAGTTTTTTGGAGAGCTCTTCAACATGGATAGCACAGGAGAGCTTATAGTCAAGCCAAAAGCCTAGGTATTTTAACCTATCTACTTTTTCAAGGGTTTCGCCCATCAAGGTTGAGATATGGATGTTGGCAGAAAGTGACCAGGAGTTACTGATTTAGAGGATGGGGAGATGAACATAGTCCTGGTCTTATTTGCATTGAGTAGTAGCTTTAGTGTTAATAGGTATTTCTGCAATATATTTAAGTCATGTTGTAACTCCACACATGCAGATTCAACCATAGGTTGTGCAACATACAGTACCGTGTCACCTGCGAATAGATGAACACTGGCCATACTGATATTACAGTCGATGTTATTGGTGTACACTGTGAATAATAAGGGGTCCAAGATGGAGCCTTGAGGGACCCCTCACAGGAGTACTTTGGGAGGTGAAAGGTCACCCTGTGTTTTCAGTTGTTGCTGCCTTCCTATGAGGAAGGAGGAGCACCATCTGATGGCTGCATTGTCGAACCCTAGGATTTGCAGTTGAGCCAACAATTGGTCATGATTAGGGATGTAAGTTTGCCATGGCAGTCCTACACGTTATTGTTTCCATGACGTTTGATCTTTATTCAGGACTTCCATGACTTTCACTAGTGTCATCAGAATGTAGCAATGATGACAGTGCTACAACATTTACTACTGTTTACTAATGATTTCATGAACAAACAATGAGTCATTAAACCTCATCCATGACAAACTTACATCCCTAGTTATGATTTGCTGTATCGAAAGCTTTGCTTAGGTCGAGGAATATAGTGGCTAAATGATTTTTGCTGTCGAGGGCATTGGTGACTTTGGCAAGTGCAGATATTGTACTGTGACTGGGCCTGAACCCAGACTGTAGAGGATTTAGGAGATTATGTGTTTTAAGGTATTCTCTTAGTTGGGCATTTACCAATTTTTCAAGTATATTTGATAGGGTCGGTAGCAGGGAGATTGGTCGATAGTTGTTTAGGATGCTCGGGTCTCCTGCTTTAAGCAGTGGGATGACATGAGCTGTTTTCCATGTGGGTGGTAGTGCCTCCTCTGAGAGGGGCATGTTGAGAAGGAGGGTGATTTGTGCAGCCAGATGGTAGTAGCTTATTTTTAGAAAGTAGGGGTCAATTAGATTGGCCCCAGTGCTTTTTTTGCTGTCGAGTGTGGTTAACAGATCCTTTTCCTGCCTGAGTGTGACCGGTGTAATAGTTGGAGGCCTTTATGTATTGTGGATATTTTTCTGGTCTAGCATTTTGCTTGCTGGGGAGGTATCGAAGGCTAGACCAGCACTGGTGAAGTGATTATTGAGTGCCTTTAAGATATCATGTTTATATGTATAGGTGTTATCTCCAGATTTGATTTTGTTTGGTAAAGTAGATGAAGGCTTGTGACCCTCAACTTCATTCAGGATCTGCCAGAATTTGGTGGTGTTGTTCCTGAAAGACTCAAGTGCATTTTGGAAATATTTTGCCTTTTCTGTTCTGATCAGCTTGGTGTAGTGATTCCTAATTATTCTAAACTCTGCCCAGCTGGCTTCAGATTTGGTTCTTCTAGCCTTCCTCCAGAGGGCATCTCTGTGTTGTAGTACAGCTTTTAAGGTGTTATTAAACCAAGGGCGAGATTTCTTTCTAGCTCTGTTTTTTTTTATTTATGGGAGCATGGACATTAATCACTTGTAAGACTAGGGACTGGAATAGGGTGAAGGCTTCAGATATGGAGGGTGCAAGATAAAAATCCTGCCATCCTATTCTGCCAAGGTCCCCAAGAAAAGCTGCAATATTGAACTTATGAAAATTTCTTTTGAAGGTATATTCTATAGATGAGGTAGTTTTGGACATATATCTTGCGCATGCTATTGCCAAGTGGTCGCTGATGTCATTGTGAAATACACCTACATAGGAGATTCTATGGGATTTGTTAGTGAGGATTAACTCTGGTAGGGAATTGTGGGCAGGGTTTTTCAGATTTGGTCGGGTCGCTTGGGAAATGAGCTGTTGTAGACCATGGGCATCACATATGTCCCTTAATGGTGTGGAGCAGCAGAAATTCTAGTCTAGGTTCAGGTCTCCTATTATGATGGTTTCAGAGTCAGTGGATGTTAACATTTTGAGGAGGAGATTTAATATCTCAAGTCCTCCTGAAGGAGGTCTGTAGCAGCCTAGAATAGTAATTGAGTCACCTGACGGTAGGGAGATTTTTAGAGTGAGACATTCATATTCCTTATGAATAGTGGAGGAGTTGATGACTGAGGCTGAGAATTTGTCAGAGACATAAATTGCGACCCCTCCTCTCCACTAGAGCATCTATCAGTTCTAAAAATATTGTAGGAGGGTATGCTGACATCTTGGTTTGGAGTAGAGCTCTTCAGCCAAGACTCTGATATTACCAGCATGTCTGCAGTTGCATGTAGCACCCAGGCCTGTACTAAATCAATTTTTTTTAATAAGCTGCATGCATTTGTGTGGAAGAAGCTGATACCTTTTAGGTGAGCTAAATCAGCTGGGCCATCGATAGGTGTAAATGGCCTTGGGTTTAATTCAACATTTGTAGAGCAGCGCAGCAACAGGAGGAAGAGCTTTATGATTCCATTTATAAAGACTTTTAGGAGAGCTTGTGTAGACCATTTGCGTAGTAAAAGGGTTTAACTGCTTTGTTTGGATGGTAGCATTTTCGTGGTAGAGAGATAGAGCATAGATTGCTATTCGTGCTGGTATACTTAGTGCTACACCGAGATAGTGTTGTGGTCTAGTATTTTTTTGAAATTCTTCATTCTCCATGAAGCCCGATCCAAGGTAGAGGTGGTCTAGTGTAGGGACATGATCAGAGTGGGGTATCTGCTTCGGTTGTAACATATGGGAGTTAATATTTGGGTCAACAGGCTTGTGGTCAGTGCTGTTGGATTCACGAGAGGCACATAGAAAGGTAAGAAGAAGAAGAATACGGGAGAGTTTTAAGTGAAGAGGGTTGCGCAATCACAGTGTCTAAAAACTTCCCATGATGCATGGTGGCCTGTCGGAAGTCATGGGGGCCACCATGTTTGTTTGCATATCTTAAAAGTCTTTTATAGTGGTCTTACAGCTCCTGCTGCTTTATATATAACCTATAGGGCTTGTTGGGAGTTAGTCCTAAATCCTGTGGAAGACTTGGAGTGGGGCAGTTGTTGGGGGCTGTCAGTTTTGCATTTCTGGAGCTGGGGGCTGTCATTTTGCATTTTTGGAGCTCTGCTCAATTTCTGGGCTTCCACACATGTGCAGAGCCCAGCTGATGCTGCAGTAATTTTTGTCCTTCTTTCCCAGCCCTGTTGCCAGCCTTGGGGCTGGAAACAACAATTGCTGGTGCCCAGTGATGTGGTTTTGTTGAATGTCCCAACTCTGCTGCCTACCCTGCAGCTATGGCCATTGATATGTTGCGGATATGAACCCGATGTGAATTACAGAACTTTGGCTCCATTTCACACATGTGAGCGGTGCAGTGTGTCTCTTTGGGGCTGCAGTCAAGTTTGCTTCCAACCACCTTGATGCCTGGGGTTGGGAAGCTTGAAGAGTGTCAATTTGTGCAGTACTATCTTGTCCTGGCCTGACCCTTCTTTAAAGTCAGAGACTGGAATCATGGGACTCAAGTGTGACCACCACCACAGGGCTCCACTGGGAAACAAGACTCGATTCCCACCAGGGCTACTGATGTACTCCAAGGAATGCCCTAATGGTCCCCATACTGTAGCTCTGGTGGGAACAGAGGGTAAAAATGGCAGAGAGCCAAATGGGAGGTGTAGCTGGGGGCCCAAGAATCCCCACATTTAAGCACCCACAATGGGGAGACTTGCACTCATGTGCCCCTTGATCTGCTTCCTTGTCTTTTCCGCATTTGCTGAAACTCTGCAGTATACAGTCACAAAAGACATTACATAAAATTATGAGAAATGACTGTTTGAACCTATCGTCAGATAAAGTTAGTTGCATTACAAGGGCTTCGCTGTTAAATATAACTTTTCAGATCACCATTAAGTTTCTTCAGTCAAAGTTCAAACTATTTTTTCTTTGAAAACTGTAAAATAAAATGAATGCTTCCATATATTTCTTGCAAAACTCTTTTTTTTGTAAATAAAGTTTCTTGAGGTACTTCAGACAAGGTTCAGTATATAACATAATGTCACATCACGTCACATCAAGTCATGTCACATCACATCACATAACATCACATAGGGCTTTACATTTCTTACAGAGCATACCACGAGGTGCAATAACAGCAACTAGACACATTTAATACATTTATAACATGGGCAAAGATGTTTGAGTGATCTGATTGGCAGAAATTAAACACGTGACCGTTGATTCATTTCTGTTAATCAGTCACCTCCTGTGTTTGTGGTGATTAGCCAGCAGTGTAGGAACCCACAGCCTCACTTCTTATTGCTATCAGATTTCATGGCTGTGGCAGCCATTTAAATGTATCGCTAAGTGAGGAGTTCCTTCTCCCATTTATTTCTCCCCTACAATCCCCTGTACTGAGTGAGCAATCTGGTTTCGAAACCATGGTTGTCCCCCAATCAAAAAAATGTGTAGTGCCTGGATGGTTTTGATAGTTTCCTAGTGGGACAAATGGAGTTGCACTGCCCACCCACCCAGCCGGTGGAAGTTTGTGCTCATAGCTGATCCACTGTACAAAGCAGAAATCCAGCAAAGCTGTTCTTTCAGTCTTCTTGGTATGCGTAGCACTGCACAGCTCAGTGTGTCACCTTGCAATACTGGAAGAAAAATGTTCGTCATCTTTGATTACTAGGTTGAGACAGTAATGTCTCATGTTGTCCCTGTATTAACTCAATGACAGGAATATCTGTCCCTCACCACCAAAATAGAAAAAGAGAGAGAGAGAGAGAGATTCACATCAGCCAGCACAGAGTAAGCGGTAATCGGGTGTCCGCGCAACTCGTAACACAGTAGCAGAAGGGAAGCAGCATTAGCGAGTTGCAGGTTATTCTCTCTCTCTCTCTCTCTCCCCCTCTCTCCCTGTCTCTCTCTATTGCATGCATATTGAGTGCAATGGGAGCAACAGGGAACAGAGTTGCAAGCACCAGCCTTCTCGTTGCGGAACTGCAGACAATCAACAATGTGATAAAGAGAGAGGCAAACCATACTGTAACAGCAGAAGACATAGCAGTATCTGACAGAGTAGCGTAGAGACCAGTATAAAAAGTTCAGTGGCTCCTTGATAATGGTATATGGACCTGTAAACCCCCTGCAAATGGGGGTTCCCAAAAGACTTCCAGGAGCTTGCTTGAATGCTTCAAGCCTGAATGGTGTTTGGCGTTTAAGCCATTTATCAGTGAGTGTTTTTAGAGCCTCTGGTACTGTCTCTTTAAGAGCTGTCTGCTTGCAGACATAATTAGTTTGTATGGTGGGGACTGTGTGCTTCTCTGCTTGAGTACCACTTGAGCTGCTGCCAATTCACTCCATTTTTGCAGTCACTAGGAGTGCAAAGGGAACCTATCTGAAAGATGTAACTGTTTGCCAGAAATCATTTAGAGTAATAATGAAAATACAGTTTGTCTAACCTGCTTTCTTTGCAGTCAGAACTGTGTTTGCCTAGTTCCCCATTCTAGTTTTGAACTGCTGAACTTGACCAATCAGTGTCGGTTAAGGTAGCTCTAAAATGGTGCCTTGGACGAATCAGAACTTGGACTCGTAATTTGAGCCAGCCACAAGAGGATTGTATGTGCAGTGACTCTGGGAGATGTAGTTTAGACTTCGGCGCCTTTTTGGACCAACAGGAGCAGTCTATTGTGAGTGACAGCCAATCCAGCCAAGAACTGGGAGGAACTCAAAGGAAGTGCCTGGTTTTGTCTGCTGGAGTTTCAGTTGAGCTCTGGCAGTGAAGAGGGAAGGAGCCCTGTGCTTTTTCGGTGTGCAGTTTTAGTCGGGAAATGTGTGTAAGGCCCAGAGTTCCGGTCTGCAGCTTGTGTAACTGTTTGTTAGGACTGAATCCATCCTGTGAAGAGAATCAAAGGATATCTGAAGAGTAGAAACCAGGCTCACCCTGTAGAAGACTGGAGAAATTGCTGAATTGCACTCGGTCTGTCAGGAACTGAATCTGCTGTGTGTTCTCCCGGGTATTGTGCAGTAATTGCGATCGGGATAGAGAAGCAGCCTGCCTGGTATAGTACTTTCTTTTTACCATATAAATGTGTGAGGAGTCTTGTGGAGCTCAAGAGTAGCCTGCTGATATTGAAGGACCCTATCTTGTTTGGAGGTCGTGAGTACTAATTCAGGGTCGCTCCCTGTTGAATTGCCACATTGAATCCAAATGGAATTACTGTACTGCTGACTGTTTAACTAATTTTTCTTTTCTCGGTGTGAAAGGGCCCTACCAGCTGCCACGGTTTGGACTAGCCACTAGGGCTTGGGTACCCAGGGACAGTAACTGGTAGGATAGGCCTGTGCACAGAGCCATAGGTAGATGAGTAAAGTGATAAGCTAATTAACCTGATTTCCCCCTGTCCTTGTTACATCCCCTAAATAAATCAGAGCTGCTTGTTTCAGCAAAGTTATACTGCCTGAGGCATTTGTCTATGTTAAAGTATTGTACTGTGATTGTTGCACTGTATCTTCTTATTTTACAGGGGTCCCAGTGCATGAACCAGCCCTGGGGGTAAGTGTATACTGTGAAGGTAATTCTGATATACTGTGTGGGCCACTAGTGGGAAGAAGGGGGTTGCAGTGTCCCAGAGGACTGTGACCAAGTTAGTTTAACTATGCAAACCCTGACCTCTGGGTGGAGGCACCCGCCATCGGATCCAGGCCCCTCAACCTGTTAGTGGCAAATCAGGCAGGGGTAGTAACCCCTGGAATAGCGCCATCTAGGGGTTACATCTTGGAGGCTCACCGCTGGGATTGTGTGTCCTCTGGTGGCCATATTTACGAACCACTGTTAAGAAAAAATAGGTACCTGACAGAAGTGGCTGTGCACCGGCTGGTGGAGTGGTGTACTGGGAGGAGATCGACCCCAAAATGCTATGCTTATCCTGGACATCCCCTGGTATCAATATGGACACTGTACAGGAGTACTTTCCAAGGTGGAAGGTTACAAAACCCTGTAGTGGTGGGTCGGCATGCTAATCTGCTCACCCACACTTTCCTGCCCTAGTAGAGTTTAAGGATCCCATAGATAGCTCCAAAGTGCCACAGACCATTACCCCAGAGGAGCCCACACTGCTTGGAGAGTGATAACTAAGGACAGTAAAGACCGGGGGAATGAGCCCCACCACTAGCTGAAACTTTGAGGAGAAATTTGCTAAATGGCTGGTGGAAGGGAAACTGTGGAGGACTTGAAGAAACTATTCTTGCCACCTGGGAGTTCCTCCCCAACACCCTCTCCGCTCCAGTACCCGTAATGGTGGCTGAACCAATGCAGACTCCTATTTCTGCACCTGCCATTAGTCACGACTCTTACCGAAGGTTGAGGATCTTCTCTGGCACCCTCCCCACCCCCCAAGGGGAGGATGACTGGGACACCTGGATAGACTATGTTGCCCCCAGTGCTAGAATGGCAATGCTGAAGCCGAAAAGAAAGAGGGTCGGTGAGAGCCTCCGAGGTCCTGCCCTGGCTACCATCCATGCTAAACGGCCAGTAACCCTGAAGTGACTGCACAGGCCTATCTTGAGGCCTTGGAGAATGTGTATGGAGCCCAGATTCTGATGAGGACCTATGGTGGAGAAGTAAGAAATGCACAACAGTACCAAGGGGTTATGGTCTGTGTATGTATCTCGGCTGGAAAAATTGTTGCAAGAATGCCTCAGAAAGGGTAGTTTGCCAGCGATTGAACTGGACCGAACCAGGCTGGACAGGATCCTTAAGTCTGCCCCTTCTCAGAACTGCTGTTGCTTCAGTTACGCCTAGCAAACCGACTGGAATCCCCACCCTCCTATGCTGAGTTAATGAGAGAAATCAAGAGTTGAGAAAAGGCGACCTCGGGAGGGACCTGCACCAATAGCTGCGTTACGACCCGAAAGACTGAGGGTGACCCATCAAGTGAAGTTCAGGGCAGAGGTTGGCAGTCAATGAGTGCTCTGACAAGGAAAAGATATGCCACAATGGGGCGAACTGTTGAGAGAGATCCGGAATTCAAAAACAGTCCTTTATGAAGGCCACGCCTGCAAATGCGGCCGACATATATCCGACTGCATCTGCTATGGGGTGGGGTACCCACCCATGTATCTCCTGCTGATAACAGTTCCAAACTCAATTCCTTGACCATGGAAATGGAGAAACTGGCGAGATGTCTCCAAATGCTTATCACGCCGCAGACAGAGATGGCACCAAGGTTTCCAGTTAGTAGTACCCCGCCCTGGCTCCCAGTGTGGTGCCTCGCCAGCTCAAACTCCAGAAAGTATGTTTTGCTATAATTGTGGGAAGGATGGGCACATGAAAGGGAATGCCGGTCCCCAAAGACACTGACAAAGTTGCATATAGGCTACAAGGAGAGCTTGGAGAACAAATCAGTGGTTAAGAGGTGCAGAATGATCCCAGTGAGGGCACCAAAATGCTAACTCACATCCTTTGTGGCAAGGTCAGTTGCCCAGGCCCCACTCACCCTCTCCAGACTGGTCCAGAATAGTGGGTCCTCCATGGAGACCACTGTAAAGGTGAATGGAGTGTCTACAAGAGCTGTATTAGACAGTGGCTCCCAAGTGACAATTATGTTCCAGGATTGGAATCAGAAGCATTTGTCAAAGTACCCTTACAACCATTAGAAGGACTGCATGTATGGGGGTTAAGTGAGAAGGCCTACTCCTATTCCGGGTATATCCAAATTTGGCTGTCTTTCCCCACCTCCGTGGCTGGAGTGGCCGAACAAGTAGAGACCCTAGCCTTAGTGTGTCCCCCCACTGGACTGTATGATGGTGTCCCTTTGTTGATTGGAACAAATGCTCATATGTTCGGAAGGCTGGCACAGTTGTGTTATGAAAAACAGGGTCAAAGACTAGTAGAGCTTTAAGAGTTCCGCTTTAATTAAGAAGGCCTATGAGGCACAGAGAGATGCTGAAAAAATAGAACCAGAGGAACCGGTCGGAATTGTATGGAAGAAGGATCCTGAGTCTCTGATCCTGCGCCAAATGCCCAGTGTACCTTACAGGGAGAGGTCCGTATCAGAAAGGATGTTAAGAATAAAATATTAATGTTGGATGCACCAGGCAATGGAAAATTGCCAGAGGGACTGCTGGTCAAGCCCAGTATTTGCCCGCTAGAGCCCATGCTTATGCCAGAAGGGTAATGGTCCAAGTTCATAATGTGTCTGAAAGAGACATTCGAGTAAATAGAGGTTGCATCCTGGCTAATGTGCATGTGCAGACACTGCAGTGCTACCCAGCAGCAAGAGTTCGAGGAAGAATGACAGAGTAATGCCTGACTTGTTTGATTTTGGCGACTCCCGTGCCAGCTGAATGGAAAGTGAGGATCAGCGGAAGCTTGCCCAGAGAGACCAGGTGTTTTCTTTAAAGGAATGGGGCGTAGGATGCATGCAAGGAGCTGAGCACAATATCCGCTGCATGACGAAAGACCATTTCGTGAGAGGTCTCACGCCTGGCACCTGCTGACATAGATGATGTGAGACGGCATCTGCAAGAGATGTTAGCTGCTGGTGTAATACAATAATCCAGAAGCCCTTATGCTTCCCCCATTGTGGTAGTGAGGAAAAAGAATGGGACAGTAAGGATGTGCATGGATTATCGCACCTTAAACCTGCGGACTATCCCTGATCAGTACACAATGCCCCGCATTCAGGATGCTTTGGACTGCCTAAATGGGAGCAAGTGGTTCTCTGTGTTGGATCTCCGCAGTGGGTACTACCAGATCCCGAAGGCCCCAGAGGACCGTGAGAAGACAGCCTTTATCTGTCCGCTTGGCTTCTATAGTTCATGAGGATGCCTCAAGGGTTCAGGTGCCCCAGCCACTTTTCAACGATTGATGGAGCGTGCAGTGGGGACATGAACTACTAGAGTGCCTGGTATACCTAGATGATGTTATTGTGTTTGGCAGCTCACTGGAGGAACATGAGAGCAGATTATTTAAGGCATTGGACCGACTGGAGGACTTTGGCCTTAAACTGTCCATTGATAAGTGTCAATTCTTTCAAACATCAGTAAAGTATGGGACACATAGTATCCACCAAGGAATAGAGACCGACCTCAAGTAAAGTTGAGGCCTTGACCACCTGGCCACAGCCAAAAATCTAAAAGAACTGCAAAGATTCCTGGGATTCTGTGTTTATTATCGTTCATCAAGGACTATTCAAGAGTGATCCGCCTTTACTTAACCTTACTCAAGGGTATCCCCAACCCACAAAAAATATCAAAAGTCAGCGTCCCTCAAGACTGAAAGAGTGTATTTTCATCCGAGTGAAGTATTTGGGGCCGCTGACTCCTGATTGTGAGACTGCTTTTCATGAGATCATATATCAACTTACCCATGCTCCAGTGCTGGCCTATGCCGATCCAAGAAAACCTTATGTCCTGCACACTGATGCTAGCTTGCAAGGGTTGGGGCTGTGTTGTACAAGAGCATGAGAATGGCCTGAGACCAGTGGCCTTTGCCAGTAGAAGCCTGACCCCATCCGAAAAGAACTATCCTGTACATAAGTTAGAGTTCCTAGCTTTGAAGTGGGCTATTGTTGACCAATTCCATGAGTACTTGTGTGGAGCTAAAATACTAGTAAAACTGACAATAATCCTTTGACCTATGTGCAGACCTCAGCTAAGTTGGATGCCACTGGCCATAGGTGGCTTTCTGCATTATCTACATACGACTATGCTCCTAGAATACCGAGCAGGTCTGAACCACATAGATGCTGATGCTCTCTCCGGAGGCCTGTTTCCCAGAATGATTCGGTCAGATTGGCAGAACCTGACATTCAGGCACTCTGCCGGAAGTTTGACAGGGAGAACAATGTCCACGGACGAGTGGACTGCGTGGTGGATTGCTTGGGACCCACTGAGAATTGCATACCTGCTGCTTATTGCCACTTCTCTGCATTAGACATTGGTGCACTGCCTCAGCTGGACAATGGCAGTATTCATGGCTCAGTCCTCGATCCCATGATCAAATCAGCTTTAGAAGCCTCTATGCAGGGAAAAGATGTGTCCAAATTACGCTCCACTGATTTGAGAACTGCACTGTTATACAAAGAGGGTCCTAAGTTGAAACTGATCAATAAACTGTTATACAGAGAAACAGTAGACAGAGGGGACAAGTAGACAAACAACAACTAGTGCTGCCCACTGCCTTTCGAGACTCAGTACTGAGGTCCTTGCACAACCACATGGGGCACCTTGGTATAGACAGAACACTTGACTTGGTGAGATCCAGATTCTATTGGCCTAAGATGGGGGCTGATGTGGAGCAACACATTCGAACTTGTAGTCACTGCTTACAGAGGAAAGTTTTGCCCAGAGGCTGCCCCTTGTTAATCTCTACCACCAGTGCACCCATGGAGCTGGTCTGTATTGATTTTCTGAGTTTGGAGTCAGATCAAAGAAATATCAGTAATGTGCTGGTGGTCACTGACCATTTCATGAGATATGCCCAAGCTTTCCCACCAAAGACCAGAAAGCATCCACTGTGGCCAAAGTACTTGTAGAAAACTTTTGTTCACTATGGGCTCCACAAAGAATCTATTCTGATCAAGGGAGAGACTTTGAGAGTCGTCTGATCAAAGAGATGCTTTCTCTGTGGGAATGCTAAAGTCCAGAACCACTCCTTACCACCCCAGGGACCCACAGCCTGAACGTTTCAACGCACTTTGCTAGATATGCTAGGCACCCTGCACCCAAAGGACAAGCCTAGATGGAGCCAGCAAATTAGCACCCTGGTACATGCTTATAACTGCACCAAAAGTGATGCCACTGGTTCTCCCCTACCGCTCCTGATGTTTGGAAGGGAAGCTCATACGGTAGATGTGTGTTTTGGGGTCTCTCCTGATGGAGTTCAAGCTGACAACTATTTACAGTATGTGCAAAAGTTAAAGGCCCAGCTAACTCATGCTTACCAACTGGCTCAAACATGGCTGCCAAATGAAATCTGGCCAACAAAGAAAGGTATGATAAAAAGGTGAAAGCACAGGAACTCCAGGAGGGAGCTCGGGTATTGCTAAGAAATCTGGGACTGCATGGCAAACACAAGATTGCTGACAGATGGCACCATCTCCCTCACATTGTAGTGGGCAAACTAGATGATCTGCCAGTGTACAAAGTAAGGCCTGAGAATAATTCAAAAGATGTAAAACAATGCATAGAAATCATTTACTGCCCATTGGACAAATCTTGATTGAGTCCGAGCCCCAGAAGATGCCCCTCTGGACCAGTGACTAGAGCTGCTGCTAAAAAGTTCAAGAAAGTCTGCACCTACAGAAGCAGAGTTAAAGTGTTCCCTCCACAAGTCCCAGTTGAGCATGACTGTCAGTCCATATCAGAAGAAAGTGAGAGTGACTTTGAATACTATCCTTCTTACGAACTGAGTCAATTGTTTCGGGCAATCCCTAGTCAATACTGGAGATGAAGCTGGGTCTTCTGACTGTCTAAGCCCCAGCTTCGTCCCTGGAGCCAATGCTCCCAGAAAGTGAAGTGCAAAGCATCAGATCAGATGAAATGGAATCATTGTGCATGGTTGAACTGTTTGAGCTTTCAGGAGGAAAATGATAGATTGGGGCAGACTGGTGATACACCGAACAAGAAGAGTATTTTGAGTGCCCTGACAGTCCACTGCCAGTGTCCAAAAGCTCTCCATGTGAGCCAAATGTTGTGGACTCAGAAACTGTAACTCCTGGAGCTGAAAGTGCCCCAAGTTCTAGCCTCTCTACCCCCATGGAGACTCCCCTGACAAGTGAGGACAATGCTGAAAATGAGGCTCAGAGTGCAGAGCCTGTGACAGTTCCCCCTAGAAAGACTGGTCAAGCTGTAAAGCCTGTGGTGCACCTCAGTTATGATTCCCTGGGCCGGCCAGTGGATCTGCCTCTCAATGTTGTCCATAAAGGAGTGTATGTGTCCCCGGGCTCATTGCCCAAACTGAGTCAGTGCAAACTCCAAGTTACTTGTGTTGCCCTCTAAGTATGGTGCCCTTGCCCCGTCCAGCCCCAAGGTAACTGATAGGGAAGGGCCCCCTCTCTTCAGATTTCATGTACAAGAGGTAATAACTTGAGTTATGGTACAATGTGTGTGTAATACTGTATAAAGAGTGACGTACTGCAATGTTTCAGAAATGTGTTCTTGGTAAAATGATATATTGACTGATGATTACATGTGTGAGCCTAATGCAAATGTATATGGTTGCAGTTGAACGTTATGGGGGTACTTGCTTGACGCGGACGTCAAGCTTTCCCAGGCCAGGAAGGGTGTAACCCCTGCAAATGGGGGTTCCCAAAGACTTCCAGGAGCTTGCTTGAATGTTCCAAGCCTGAATGGTGTTTGGCATTTAAGCCATTTATCAGTGAGTGTTTTAGAGCCTCTGGTACTGCTCTTTAAGAGCTGTCTGCTTGCAGACATAATTAGTTTGTATGGGGGACTGTGTGCTTCTGCGTGAGTACCACTCGAGCTGCTGCCAATTCACTCCATTTTGCAGTCACTAGGAGTGCAAAGGAACCTATCTGAAAGATGTAACTGTTTGCCAGAAATCATTTAGAGTAATAATGAAAATACAGTTTGTCTAACCTTTCTTTGCAGTCAGAACTGTGTTTGCCTAGTTCCCCATTCTAGTTTTGAACTGCTGAACTGGACCAATCAGTGTGGGTTAAGGTAGCTCTAAAATGGTGCCTTGGACGAATCAGAACTTGGACTAGTAATTTGAGCCAGCCACAAGAGGATTGTATGTGCAGTGACTCTGGGAGATGTAGTTTAGACTTTGGCGCCTTTTTGGACCAACAGGAGCAGTCTATTGTGAGTGACAGCCAATCCAGCCAAGAACTGGGAGGAACTCAAAGGAAGTGCCTGGTTTTGTCTGCTGGAGTTTCAGTTGAGCTCTGGCAGTGAAGAGGGAAGGAGCCCTGTGCTTTTTCCGGTGTGCAGTTTTAGTCGGAACGTGTGTAAGGCCCAGAGTTCCGTCTGCAGCTTGTGTAACTGTTTGTTAGACTGAATCCGGCCCTGTGAAGAGAATCAAAGGATATCTGTAGAGTAGAAACCAGGCTCACCCTGTAGAAGACTGGAGAAATTGCTGAATTGCACTCAGTCTGTCAGGAACTGAATCTGCTGTGTGTTCTCCCGGGTATTGTGCAGTAATTGCGATCGGGATAGAGAAGCAGCCTGCATGGTATGATACTTTCTTTTTACCATATAAATGTGTGAGGAGGCTTGTGTAGCTCAAGTGAATCCTGCTGCCATTAAAGGACTTTTGCCTGTTGCAGTTTGCCATATAAATGTGTGAGGAGTCTCGTGGAGCTCAAGAGTAGCCCTGCTGATATTGAAGGACCCTATCTTGTTTGGAGGTCGTGAGTACTAATTCAGGGTCGCTCCCTGTTGAATTGCCACATTGAATCAAATGGAATTACTGTACTGCTGACTGTTTAACTAATTTTTCTTTCTCGTGTGAAGGGCCCTACCAGCTGCCACGGTTTGGACTAGCCACTAGGGCTTGGGTACCCAGGGACAGTAACTGGTAGGGATAGGCCTTGCACACAGCCAT
Organism: Neoceratodus forsteri; assembly: GCA_016271365.2. Lineage (NCBI taxonomy): Eukaryota > Metazoa > Chordata > Ceratodontiformes > Ceratodontidae > Neoceratodus > Neoceratodus forsteri. The sequence goes on from CM057458.1 coordinate 537,786,992, forward strand.
AGGTAGATGAGTAAAGTGATAAGCTAATTAACCTGATTTCCCCTGTCCTTGTTACATCCCCTAAATAAATCAGAGCTGCTTGTTTCAGCAAAGTTATACTGCCTGAGGTATTTGTCTATGTTAAAGTATTGTACTGTGATTGTTGCACTGTATCTTCTTATTTTTGAGGGGTCCCAGTGCATGAACCAGCCCTGGGGGTAAGTGTATACTGTGAAGGTAATTCTGATATACTGTGTGGGCCACTAGTGGGAAGAAAGGGGGGTTGCAGTGTCCCAGAGGGCTGTGACCAAGTTAGTTTAACTATTGCAAACCCTGACCTCTTGGTGGAGGCACCCCGCCATCGGATCCAGGCCCCTCAACCTGTTAGTGGCAAATCAGGCAGGGGTAGTAGCCCCTGGGATAGCGCCATCTAGGGGTTACAGACCTGTTTAGCACAAACTTCTGAAAACTGAACTATTTTTTCATGACAGAACACACATCATTGTGGTACTGCGGCCAAAAGTAGTGGAAGAACACTAACTAGTCCCCACATTTTTTCCTGTTATTCCACTACTGTTGGTCCATTTCTCTCCATATGTGGCCCATGTTATAAGTGCAATAACCCACTCCAGGGTGTGCGGTTATTGGAGATTAATCAACACCCCGGGTGCTGTGAGGACACTCGGCCTGCGGCCTCATGCCTCACAATACACCCAGGGTGTTGATTAATCTCCAGTAGCCACATACCCTGTCATGGGTTATTGCTTACACAGTAGTACCAAGAATTGATACAAGACACAGGACACAAATGCTAGAAGGTAAATGGTAGGATTCAATAGACCAACTTTCATAGGTTCTGAGGTAGACCACAATGTACTTTACTCCGTACAACATATAGTTAACTACTAAATAAATGATCAGGAAGAGACTAATACACTCCACTTCCCCCCATTGTGCTCTGGTCTGTTATTTCCCCCAAATCCCAGTGACCTACAGTGCAACCCACCAGGATGAAGCCCAATTCTGCAGAATTCTGCAGTAGAGTTACTGCAGGAAACAATGCAATTTCAATGGGAGTTAATCCCTTCTGACATGCAGGAAATTTGTGACACTGCATTTCATCCTGGTGGGCTTCACTGTATATCCAGTGGATGAGTCATATCAATATCAAATTGTTACTGGCACCCTGGCACCCTGGTATAAGGGGGGTCCACGCAACATTAAACCAGACCCTTTATAGTGGGACATTATTTTCAGTAGCATCAAGCATTGGCTGCCAGGTTTCGAAGCACAGGTTTTCCTGTCCATTGACATTCAATTGATACCTCTTCAATGTCATACCTTGAGAAAGGTTATTTAGCCAGTGGGTCACCTTGTAGAGAGAAGAACTGAGTCAATACTGTGCCGCTGTTTTCCTAGCATTGATCAGTGCTAGCCCCCATAACCTGTGGGCTATCCTGGTTCTACTATCTTCCTTTTGCTCTACACAATCCCCAATATAAACTGCACAGGGCTGTTAGGCAAGCTCCATTGCAATATTTGTTCCATAATTCTATGTGTTTCAACACAAAAAAGGGCCACTTTATTGCATGTTAGTGCTATGTGTGAAAATCCCTTTCTTTGCATTTAGGGCATTGCTGGATACTGGTGAACGTATAGCAACACGGTGTCACTGGGGTTAGATTAAGTCCTATATAGAAAAATCAGTTGTATCCTATGAAGCTTGTTGGCATGAAAGCACATATGGACATGTTTGATGGCAACCTACCACTCCTTAGAACCCAACTCTGTGTCTAGTCCCTCACTCCATCAAGCTTGGGCCTTGATTTGTGGAGGAGGAGCAGCACCCAGAAATACTGTATAAAAGGCTGCTAGTGGCCTGAAATTGAATAGGGTTAAAAAGAGAATCTCCTCTATTGGAGATGAGAGTAAAGTAGGATTTGAGAGATATTGTCTGATGCAGAAGATAAGCAAAGAAGCCTCTGGGGTGTAAGGAGAACTCCTAGCATCCCACTAGCAGAGAGGTCATGCACTGATTTTAGACCACACCTGCAACAGCAGAGCAGGTCTTGGTACAGGAAGGCCACAACTAAGATTGTGCAGGGTGATAGCCCCTGGAGGTGGCCAATTAATTTTTGAGTGCCCAGCCAGAGCCACATTAGGTAAAAGGGTTGTATCTTGGGGGAAGTTTCATTTCAGTTAATCTGGAGAGCAGATTCCCCTGTAGCAGACCAGCATCCAGTCGCTCTCCCTCAAGTACAAGCCACCCCGGTGGGGGTGGGGGGGTTCATCCCTAACTCCATCTACCAGGAAAGGCAACAGTAGTAATATTTCATATTTGGTAAATCTAGGGTTCCCTGGTTAATGGAGAGCTGCAAAATACCCCTCTACATGGATGTATTTTTTTCTTCCCCATAGAAACGGATGCAGTATACTATTAAGGGACTTAAATTTTCTGGGACTCTGAAGGGGAGATTTTGAAATAAACGCAAACATTTGGGCAGTACACTCATCTTAATAGCATTCACCCAACCAATGAAGCCAATGGGAAGACCTTCCCATCTTTCACAATCCTGTTTGATGATAGTATGGAGCTTATATTTTCCTGAAATAGCTGACAGTAGTAGCCGCGTATATGGTCATATATTTCCAGACACTTTGCAAAATTTCTTAAGAGTTTCTCTCTGCTGCCCCTACTATGGAAATGCAGAAAGCAGGAGATTGCTCTAGAAATATCACAGACAGTTTAGGAAATATCTGACCATGTCTTTGGCTGTGACTGTGAGGTATGTTGCTTGAGATGTTAATACCGAAATATTTAAGCACCTTGACCACTTTCATGTTTGGGGGTTATTAACAAGATGGGTTTAGGAACCTTTCCCCAAAGGGAGAGCTTCACTTTTGAACCAATTAATTTTATGGCAAGTCACACTACCCTACTCGGCTAATAAGTGATGCAGTCTATGAATACCCACCCTAGGTTTATTGAGGTAAATTACAGTAACAGATCATCAGCAGACAGTGATACTTTATAATGTGCTTTATTTACTTGAAATCCTACTACTTGAGTATTGGCCCAGACTGCTGCAGCTAGGGGTTTGAGGAATAACATGTGGAGCAATGGTGGGAGGAAGTACCTCTTCCTAGTGCCTCTGGTGAGTGAAAAAGATTTTGACAACTGTCAATTGACCAGCACTTGGACTGATGGTTGATTATACAATACTGATATTAATTTCAGCATGTGCTCTCCCAGGTTGAACTTCCTTAGTGCTGTGAACATATCCTCCCACTCCATGTGATAAAAAGCCTTTTTGGAGTCTAAAGCTTATACTGCAGCACTTTCTTCAGCCTCTCTTCCCACCCACACCAACATTATGTTTGTCTTGTCGTCCTTGGACAAAGCCAGCTTGATCTGTGGAATCACTGTGGGGAGGACAGTGTCTAGCCTGCTAACCAAAATCCAGTCAATTATTTTATAGTCAGCGATGAGCACAGAGATCAGATGAATTCCTGCTGTTTGGTTAGGATTTCTTCCAACTTATGTGTTCATTGGACCTCACACAGGTAGTTACCTCTGCAACTCATGATCATGGTCACTCACTCGATCTGGTTTTTCTCATGGGCTTGGAGGCCACCGACTTGGTGGTGGAACCAGTCAGTTGGTCGGACCTTCCACCATAAGATTCAATTTCCAGGCTCCCCCCTATAGGCATGCTCCTGTGGAGATGGTCAGATGCCACCCTTTGAGGGATGTTTCTCCTGATGGTCTACTGGCAGTATTGGACCTATTGAGTTTACTGGGTGCAAGTGGGAGTCCTGAGGATTTGGTCCTGGCCTATAATAAGGCCATGGTGGATGCCTTAGACTCTATCGCTCCTGTCTGTGTTTGTCCTCGCTCCCGTTGCCCTTGGTCCCCTTGGTTTGATGGGACCTTGAGGGAGTTGAGATGAGTTGGACGAAGGCTAGAGTGTAACTGGCAGAAATCCTCCCTGGATGCTGACTACCTTAGATTGATGGAACATTATCAGCTCTATCAATTAACAATTCCTATCTGGGGAGATTGCTGCAGCTCAGAATCGACCAGCTCAGCTCTTTCAGACCGTAGACAGGTTGTGCAACCCAACCTGTCTACAGGTCCGAGGAGCATTTTCACAATCTAAGTGTGATGTGTTTGTTAATTCTTTGCTGATAAGGTGGCAAACATCAGGGCGGAGATCCAACCAGCTGATATGGGGGCTGACGGTGGTCAGTGCTTGTTCACTGCACTTCTGTTTTCTTAGTCTTCTTTCGATCGGCTGGAGACCGTTGATATCGTGCAGATTATCCAGAATATGCATCTAACATACTGTAGTTTAAACCCAGGCCCAACACACCTCATTTTGGGGTGTATTGATTCCATCAGCCATGTCCTGGCCAAGATTGTGTGGTGCTACTTAGAGACGGGTGAGTTTCCTAGCTCCCTGAAGGAGGCAGTGGTTACACCACTCCTGAAGAAAGCTTCTCTGGACCCGAACTGCTTGGCTAACTACAGACCTATCTCTAACCTTCCCTTTTTAGGGAAGGTGATTGAGAAAGTTGCTGTGCTGCAGCTGGAGAACCATATTACCATCCATGATATCTACGATCCTCCCCAATCCGGTTTTCAGAAGAGGCATAGTACCGAGACAGCTCTGGTTCAGGTGCTCAATGATCCCCTGATGGCTAGAGATCAGAAGCACCGCTCCATCTTGGTGCTTCTTGATCTCTCATCAGCTTTTGACACCATGGACCATGGATTGTTGCTCAAGAACCTGAGGGTCATCTGTGGACTGGCTGGTCCAGTTCTCAGGTGGTTCCAATCTTTCCTCTCTGGCAGGTCTCAGATGGTGGTGTCTGTGTTATTTTCCTTGGACAGTCTCCCTGTCTTGTGGGGTCCCTCAGGGCTCGATGCTCTCCCCAGTGTTGTTTGCAGTGTATGTACTGCCTCTAGGAGACATTGTAAGATGGTATGGGCTGAGGTTTTACTGCTATGCTGATGATACCCAGCTTTACCTGTCTTTTGCTCCTGACCATGATAGTGCTCTCTCGGTCTTTAACAGCTGCCTGGCAGAAATACAGGACTAGATGAAATCCAGCTGGTTGAAATTCAACTCTGATATGACTGAGGTGTTGGTTGTAGATCCAGGTATCTGGATAGAGGGGTTAGTGGCAAGGTGTCCCATTCAGCTTTGGCTCGGGAATAGTCAGCTACCTTCCTCTGAACAGGTGCGTGACCTGGGTGTGTTCCTTGATAATAGGCTAACACTGAGCTCACAGTTGTCCACAGTTGTCAAGTCCTCTTTTTACCATCTTAGGAACATCACTCAGGTCAAGCACTTTGTCCCATCCTGTGACCTTCCAACATTGATCCATGCCTTTGTGTCCTCGTGCCTGGACTACTGCAACTCCCTCTACCTAGGGCTTCTGGGGTGATGATATCTACTGCTAGCAGCTGGTGCAGAATGCTGCTGCACAGCTGTTGACTGGGGTTCCTCATTCAAGCCACATCAATGCCTGTGCTGCTGAACTGCATTGGTTGCCTGTTCAGTGGTGGATCACCTTCAAGGTCAGTCTTCTGACCTTTAAAGCCCTACATGGACAGGGCCCAGGCTACCTGCAAGAGCTCCTGGTTCCTTACTGACCACCCCCTGCCCAGTGGCTCTGCTCAGCTGATGAGGGGTGGTTATATATTCCCAGGGTACAGTTGAAAACCTTAGGCTAACATGATTTATGTTTACAGTTCTGACCCTGTGGAATTCTATGCCTCGTCAGATTTGAGAGTGCCAGTCCGTGGGGAGCTTTAAAACAGCTTTAAAGACTTTTTTGTTCTGCCAGGCATTTGGTGTTTAATGCTCCTGCTTGTTTATTAAATATTTTTATGACTTGATTTTAATTGTATTTGATACATATGCTCTTTGTTTTTTTTTTCATTATTTATGATTGTACAACACTTTGATTTTAGCGATTGCGCTACATAAATAAAATTATTATTATTATTTATTATTATCTTGCATCACTCTTAACAGTGGTTTTGCTCTGTACTGTGATCTAGTTTTGTATTTTACTCACCCTGATTTTTTTGTAAGCTTCCCCAGGTCACACCTGGAAAATAACCGAGGTGGTGCCTTTTCTCATTTCCCTTGCCCCCTTGCCTTCTACTAATGCCCCCCGTGGCTGCTGTTGCTTACTGTAACCCCATTTCATTGTGCAGATGCCACTGTATTTATTTGTACCATTTTGTGCTTAGTTTTTGTGCTGTACAGTACTGAACTCATAACATCTCCCCCTGGTCACTACCGGAAATGGGCTCCGGATCAGTGTGTGCCTTTGTAGGTCAACAACTTAGAAAATATATATATACTGTACTTTGTTTCTACTCCTGCACTGTCTCAGCAGGTTTAGCAAAATATCGCCCCCTCCCCCATGTCTGTACCACTTACCTCCTGTCCATTTTCCAACCCACGAGTTTGCTCCCATTGATGTGGTAGGGGTCAAGGCCTGAGTTACTGGCATAATCCTGCATGAGACAGGATGGTTTCCATTTTGCAGTTCTTGTCCTTTGGATGTCAGCATGCAAGGGGATTCATGCTGGACTAGGGTTGGACTGGGATACAAGAGGCCCACCTGGAAAGTGAATACACGGGCCCACCTGGAAAACTAATTGGAGAGGGAAGGCCCAGGGTGACATGCTTGTATCAGTATCCACTTCAATTTGATATACTAGCTTTGGCTTGCATCTTTCATTTACTTACAGTGCCCAAATAACTCCATTTAATTAGAAAACAGATGATAAATGCAAAGATCTTTGGAGTTCACAAAGTGGGCAGGTGCCCAATGGGGGGGCCCCCCTGGAAATGTCCAGGTATCTAGGTGGGCCAGTCTGACTATATGCTACACACACACACACACACACACACACACACACACACACACACACACAGCTTTTACAGTAATGTACTGTCACCTTTTATGTGGCTTTGGTGTTTGGGATGGTGCTTAGACAGAGGGTAGTTCAATCTTTTTTTTTAAACTTCAATTTTATTGATCAAATTGGTGGAATTATACAATGATGATTTATACATAGTAACATATCTGTAAACATAACTTCTTTCAAAGTATTCAGCTGGTATCACATAGTAATAGTGACCCAAAATGAGTGACTACAAAAATAGCCACTCATTTTGAGCGCTGTAATTCAGGGCTACCCTGCAGAATAGCAAGGGTATGGGACAGCAACTATGGGGAAGGGCGAATCGAAGGGCGGAATAGTGAGCGGAAGGGGAGGGACAGGAAAGGGGTTGTCAGGGACTGGAGTACCTGCTGCTGCTGCGCAAGCCATGTGGCATGGTGATACGGGAGGCTAGCTTTGGCAGAGCAGGTACTGGGTATGGGACTGGGAGCGGGTTACATTTTGCCACAGCTATGAGCTGCGGCACTTAATTTTTCCCCAACATTTTGATTTTCCCCTCCCACATGCAGCCCCTGGAGCTGAGAACTTGCACCGAGGGGATGCCGTGAAAAACACTTTTTTTCATGTTCGGATGTCTGGTCGCCTTAAAGTGTGTATCATCAATTTGCTTTTCAGCAATATACACTCACCATAATAGCGATCGCCGTTAGGGGATCGCTATTATGACATGGAACCATTCAGCCAAACCTTTATCAAAACTAATGCCATCATTTTTAAAATCTGCTATCAGTTGTACTTCAAGAATGAACAAAAAATTATATTGTCCTATGCTGTCTCCTTATTACTTCAGTCCAGTATCTGAAAAAGTCCACCTGGAAGAAAAAAGGGATCTGCACGTGAATATGGTCTGTCTCATACAGCTGGCACCACTTATAATGTCCACCCATACAGCAGAAAGCCACTTATAGGAGATGTTTTCCTTTCCTATACCATACTTATTGAGAGCCAGTATAAATGTTTGCTTTAAATCATACTATACATGCCACCTATAGTGTCCACCAGAGCAAGCAAGGTAGTGTGAGTTAATGCTGTGTGAACAGGTGCTAATGGCCTGAGCTGTTCCCCAATTTTCACACCTACGTAAGGTTTACCTGCTGTCTCAGCTCTGTTGCTATCCTGCCACTTCTAAACTGAACACATCAACACACTGACAACTCAGATTCCTTCTTCCTCTAGCTGTGCACCCACTGCTAAACAGACTGCAGTGTCACTCACGTAGAAACTGCTGATGTTACAGAAAACTGAACAATTGCCAGAACTAAGTCTCCATGATTTGGCAACACACTTTGGATCCCTAAGTCCGCAGTGAGTGATGTGTTCAGATGAAAAGCTGCTGAATGAGTGTCATTCTAGCCCAAGTCCTTCCCCAAATTGTAAGAGGAAGGGGAAAGGACAGCGAAGCACAGGAAGCCCTACTCCACTGCTTTTGTAATGCTAGGGGGAGAGATGCCATGATAAACGGCACCCTGAAAATGCAAAATGTCCAGCAACTGGCTACAGTCATGGGGAGCAACTATGGTACATGTAAGGGCACCTGTTATGTAGCTTCAGCATTCTGGGTGGTGCTTAGAAAGAGGGTAATGCAGTCTTACAGATGCAATTAGCTATCAGATTGTGCTGCCTGGGTGTATTTTGAGGTAAGGGGGCACCCCATGCTCAGTAAAAGTGAAAATGAAATAAAACAAATGAGAAATAAAGCTTTTATAGTAATGTAAGGGCACCTGTTGTATGGCTGCGGAGTTCAGGGTGGTTCTTAGACCAAGGGTAGTGCAATCTGACAGGTGCGGTAAGCATTCAGATTGTGCTGCCTGGGGGTATATTGAGGTAATGGGGTACCCCATGAACACGGCAACTGAATATAAATTAAAAGAAAGTAGAAATAAGTAATGAAAGGGCTTCTGTTACGTGGCTCCCAGTTTTCTGGGTGCTGCTTAGGTTGAGGGTAGTGCAACTGGGCAGATACAGTCAGCTATCAGATTTTGCTACCTGGGGGATTTTGATGTGTTGGGGAACCTGGTGTATAGTTTAACTGAAAATTACTTTACAAAGTAGAAATAAAGCTTTTGCAGTGATGTAAGGGCACCTGTTATATGGCTCCAGTGTTCGGGGTGGTCCTTAGATAGAGGGCAATGCAATCTGACAGATGTGATTAGCTATGAGACTGTGCTACCTGGGGGTATGTTGTGGTAAGGGGGTACACAACATACATGAAAACTGAAAATTAGTTAAGCAAAGCTAAAAAAGGCTTTTGCAGTAATGTGTAGTTACCTGTTATTGTGTTCCAGTGTTCTGGTTGCTGCTTAGACTGAAGCTAGTGTAGTTGAACAGATGGTATCCCCTATCAGATTGTGCTACCTGAGGGAAGATTTTGAGGTAATTGGAGACCCAATGTAGAGTTAAACTAAAAAAATAAGTGAAAGAAGAAAAAGAAATAAAGCTTTTGTAGTACTGTAAGGGCTTGTTTTATGTGGCTCCAGTGTTCTGGGTGGTGCTTAGACAGAGAGTAGCACAATCTGACAGATGAGATTAGCTATCAGATTGAACTACCTGGACGTATATTGAGGTAATGGGCTACACGGTGAACTGAAAACTGAACATTAATTAAACAAGGACAAATATGGCTTTTGCAGTAACATAAGGATACCTGTTATTGTGTTTCAGTGTTCTGGGTGCTGCTTAGATTTAGTGTAGCCAATCAAAACACACTATTTGGACCGAGACCAATTTATTAATTAGTCTGTTATGTATTACTACATTGAATGCCTCACTTAAGTCCAAGAATATTGCATCAACCAGTAACCATTTGTACAAATTTCTATAAATTTCTGTCAAGTGGCTTGTAAAAACCGAACAAATTGGACATACAGTATATGAACTTCCCTTGGTAAAGCCATGATGTGCCTTATCCATTATACCAGAGCTGTGCAGAACATAAAGTTCTGCCCATGGAATGCCCATTCCAATTCTGTGGAATTCTGCAGAATATTCTTGAAAACTACGGAATTTCGCAAAATTTAAAATTTCTGTTATTTCACTATAATTTTAAAAGTGTGCATGCAAATAACATAGAATTTGGAAAATAATCAGTACCCCATGACAGAGGGGCAGAGTTAAGGGTGGCTAAACATTTAATCAAAATTTAATTTTCAGTTATTTTGAGATCATTTTAAAATTTCTTATCCAAATTTCTCCACAATATCAGGATTTAGAGAAGTGCCTAGAATGCATCTATGCACCACATGTTAAGTCTCAAGCTTAAATGGGAGCTGAGTTACAGGCAGTGAAATATTTTACCAAAATTTTGGTTTCTGTAATTTTAGTATAATTTTGATAATATTCATTGAACTGTTACAAGGGTACTGTCTCCAGACGCTACTGGCATACCAGTGCTCTTCCAAGGCTGATTGCACTACTCCTCCTGCTATCTGGTAATGTCCATCCCAACCCAGGCTCCCTCACTGATAACCAATCTTGTCTCTCTACAACCTCAGGACTCAGACTTGCCTCCATTAATGTCTGCAGCCTGCTAAAGAAATTTGCTGGCCTGGCTTGGAGTCACGTGATGCAGAGCACTAGGTAGCAGTCTCCTCTAAGAGCTCCAGCCACTCATTCTCCTAAATAACTTAAAAACTCAGTTTTTCTATGTTAATTCCTCTGGGTTTTCATCTTTTTACTTGCCTGAAAGATGGTGATTACTCTGTGTAAGCTTCAATGGAAGCTGAGATGCGGAAAGCCATGCATAAGCGTACTCCGCCTGCAACCCCAGAGAAGACCCCGAAAAAATTCAAGGCCTCTTCTATGCAACAGATGCAGATCTCAACGGCAGTGAGTATGGAGACAGAACCCCTCACTTTAGCCAGATTCTTGGAGGAGTTTCAGCCGTTTAAAGCCGAGATGAAAGAGTTAGCGGGGGAGATTAAGAGTATTACTAATGTAATTGATGACCTTTCCCAAAGAACGACAGACAGCGAGGTTCATATACGGTCTCTGGAAGGCAGATATGAGAGAATTGATCCTGAGTTGGTGGCAATGAGACAACGCCTACCTAAAATGGAAACAAAGGTGGAAGATCTCGAAGGTTGCAGCTGCCGCAATAATGCGGTAATTATCGGCTTGCCGGAGAAAGAAGAGGGTTTAGAGCCGATTAAGTTTGCCCAAAGATTTGTGGAAAAGGTAGCAGGTCCATCTCCGTTTGGCCCCTGCTACATAATTGAGAGAGCTCACCGAGCTTTGTGCCCGCTACCGCCCCAGGGAGTACCCCCGCGCACCTTTATATTCCTTTTTCTGAACTATCAAGTGCGGCAGCATTTTTTGTTGAAAGTAAAGGACACGCATAAGTTGCAGTGGGAAGGTGCCAAGTTAAGGGTAGCTCAGGATCTGTCCCTATCGGTCCGTCAGAAGTGGGCCTCCTTTCATCCGTTGGTTACGAAGTTGATCGCGGCGGGGATCAAGTTTAGGAAGGGCTACCCTGCCAAGTTTCAGGTTTTACTTGCAGGATCTTGGGTCACCTACAAGAATGCGGAGACAGCTGCGACTGCCCTCAAGTCTGCACTCCCTGACCTCTTCAAGAACCCCTGAGGACTGTAGTGGGATCTCTTCGGGTACCTGTTGGTAATGCAATTGGCAAGATCTATGTGTTTAGATGCCTGTCTATTACTCTAAGGTTCCCCCCATGGTGTTCGATTATCTGACTATGTAATTCTGTTGGGCGGTTAGAGTTTTCCTGCCTATGACCAGCTCTGGAAGAAATTTATTTTGTTGAGTGCATCCTCTACGAGGGTTGGTTTATTTTGTTTGGTTTTGCTCTGTCCCTCCTCTTGCTCCTTTTTGGAGTTAACGCCAAGATACACCGGATAATCCTCTACTGCTGGTCCTCAGGTGTGAAGGAGTAATTCTGGGAAGTCGGGAATCATTGCAGCGTGTTGGAGACCGGGAGTGCTTTCTGCAGCATCGAGGGGAGGAAAGGACATTTTGGATTAGCTGTTAGCGCGATGTTGGTTACTGGTTGTTCAATTTTGCTTTCTTACCACTAGATGGCGCCAGAGACCATTTTATTGTCCCTGATTCCTCCACCAGATGGATCTACAACCGAGCAGAGACATTTTACTTGTAGCATTCCTTATTCTATGGACTGACAGGTTTTTATATGTTTCATTTCTTCTGTTATTGATGTACTTGGTCCCAGATCATTCTTTTATCATTGGGAAAGTTAGTCATGTGTTATATTACAGTGTTTCATTATCAACAATACCTGAAAGTAGGCTTGCTTTGGGTTTGGTTCTAAAACGAGTGATTGCTAGAGATATCCTTGTATTGGCAGCATTTATGTTCATATTAAAGTTATGGAAAATATGCGCTTGGGGATTGTAGTGAACTTTACTGTTCTAGTGTAAAACAGAGGAAGGAAGGATAGACAGTTGTGAATGTTTAATAGTGTTACCTGGTTACATTTTTATGCTCAGTTTGCATGTTCAAAATATTGGTATAACTAGGATGTTAGTGTGTTAGCTGTTGTTAAGTGGTAATGTGCCCAGACGTTAGGTAGGTGTTCCTATAGTTAGTGTACAGTTATGGGAGGGCAGAGGTGGGGTGGAGGATTTAACTGGGTGAACTGTTATCATGGACCAGGATAGATCGGGTGGAAGTGGAAGGGGATTAGGGGCTTGGGGTGTTTATTATATGTTTTGGTGTGGGTGGAATCTTTTAATGGGTTATCTGGTTTGCATAGGGGTGGGTGGGGGTGTGGGAAGCACAGCAATTACAAGGAGTGGGATAGGGAAGAATTACCTCGAAGTAAGTGGACCCATAGATATTGCTTTTATGATAGAGTAGTCAATGGCTAGGGATATTAGATTTATTAGCTGGAATGTGAAGGGGGCCCGGCATAAGTCTAAGCAATATAAAATTCTGAAACATTTAAATCACTTGAAAGCAGATATTATGTTTATCCAGGAGACCCATTTACTTAATAGTGAAGCCAATAGTATGAAGCGACAGCAAGTGGGGCAGGTTTTTGCTGAGGAAGGTAACACCCAGAGTAGAGGGGTAATGGTGTTGATTCATAGGTCTGTTCCCTTTAAACCTCTTCAACGAATCCAAGATCCTCTGGGTAGATTTATATTAATTAGAGGCAGTTTACACACTCTGACCATTTTGTTGGGATGTATTTACGGCCCAAATATAGATACCCCAGGTTTTTTTGTGAAGGTTATGGAAACGCTAACACCATTTTTAAACATTCCCATAATTTTTGGAGGTGATTTAAATCTTGTTTTTGATCTGTCTTTAGATAGATCTGTTTTTTCCCCGTAAAGGTCTCTCCCCAGCCCAAAGAGCAGTCAGAGAACTTGTAGATCACTCTGGTCTTTGTGATGTGTGGAGAATTCTTCACCCCAAGGCCCGGGAGTATACTTTTACCTCCCAGGTACATGGTACCTCGTCCTGAATTGACTACATTCTCGTCTTGCATACTCTTATACCGGGGGTGGTGGATTCCAACATTGTTGCAGGACCGCCTTCTGATCACTCGGTGGTTACATGTTTAGTATCTTTTCCATGCCTTCCTAAAAAAGGTAGTAGATGGAAATTCAATAATCAGTTGTTAAAAGACCCTGATGTGGTTAAATACATTTCTTCCCAAATATTGGAGTTTATTTCCATTAACCACAACTCTACTAGGTGGCCTGACGTGGAATGAGGTGCAGTTAGAGTATATCTGAGAGGGATTTTGATTGGATTGACTTCCCGGAGAAAGAAGGAAAGAGAAAAGCGTATTTCTGCACTTCTTTCTTTGATCTGGGATAAGGAGGCTAAGCTTACCCCTCTCTCATCCAAGGTATATAGACAAGAATTGGTTAAGTTAAGGGATTCTTATTTAAGTTTGTTAGGGGAGCAGGCCGAGCTGGCAATCCTTAAAATGAATGCGGCATATACAGACCAGGGAGACAAGGCAGACCGCATGCTGGCAAGGTGTGTTAAACAGCAGGAATCCGCCAGACTAATTGCTGCTGTCCATTCTATTGAAAATAGTACCATTAAGACTTCTCCAGCTGAAATAGCTAGGGAATTTAAGAACTATTATGAGCAGCTTTATGGAGCTTTGATAGATTCACCAACTGAGGAGAATCTACTGCAATATCTAGGGGAGTCACACTTGCCTTCCCTTTCGGAGTATCATCAGGCCCTGCTTACATCCATCATTACCCAAAGTGAAATAGAGTTATTAAGTGCCTTCCTTCTGATAAAACTCCCGTCCTGTACTGGTTTTCTTCTAATTTTTATAAAGTTTTTTCCAACGAGCTAATCCCAATACTTTTGCCACTTTTCCAGTATGTCCTGAACAGTCAAGCAATGGATGCATCTCTGTTTGAGGCGTTAATTGTTCTATTGCCTAAACCTGACAAACCTCCCGACCTTGTTTCAAATTATAGACCCATATCGCTTCTTAATCACGATATTAAAATCCTCACAAAACTACTGGCGGATCGTGTAAGTGATGTTCTTCCCGCACTAATTGACGTGGAGTAGGTTGGTTTTATGAGGGGGAGATCCTCAGTGGACCACCTGCGGACTCTTGCACATGTGTTCTCAGTCTCCAAGGAGGCAGATCATCCTATGGCCTTGGTTTCCTTGGATGCCAAGAAGGCTTTTGATAAGGCCCACTGGAACTACCTTTTAGCCACAATGGAAACATTTGGCTTCCCCTTGGATTCCCGGAAGTGGATTGGCTCTCTTTATAAGTTCCCTTCGGCTAGGATTTCATGCAACAGAGTTATTCCTGAATTCTTTAAGTTACACATGGGGACTAGAGAAGGCTGTCCTCTGTCTCCACTTCTTTTTAATTTATATTTAGAGCCCCTCATTAGGCGGATAACACGTGTCCAGGAGATTCAAGGTATTCGGTTGCATGGTCATGTCGCCAAAGTCTCAGCATATGCAGATGATCTCCTTTTCCAAATATCGTATCCGGCGTCATCTATACCTGCTTTACTAGAAATTATAGAAGGCTTTAGTAAAATTTCCAATTACAAATTAAATATTGAAAAAACACTGGTATTTCCCCTCAATCATAAAACTTTTAAGCATGAAATTGCCGTTCTTGGGCTATCTTGGAAATCCGATGCAATAAAGTATCTAGGGCTTACTCTCACGAGGAACTTGGCTGGTACTCAACAGTTAAATTTGGACTCCTTGGTCCACGCTATTAACCTAGACTTCAAAAGATTGGCAGTGCTCCCCCTCTCTCTCTGGGGAAAGATTAATTTAATTAAAATTAATATATTTCCCTGTCTGTTTTACCCCCTAAATTTGTTAAATATTTGGCTTCTTTTATCGTGATTTAGAAAAATTCGTAGTATAATCACCAATTTCATCTGGAGTCATAAGAAGTCCAGAATGGCATTTCACAAACTGGTGGCTCCTAAATCGGTAGGAGGGTTAAGGCTTCCTTCAATTGGGTTGTACTACTGGGCCAGTCAAGCAAATAAATATCTCAGGTGGTTGACCGTGGTGGATCCCTCTGATCAAGCTGCATACATCCCGACCTGGTTAAAAGTGGAAATAACTCGTATAATGGAGTATGGTTTTTCCCCTAAGGCTATGTTATATATTAACTCAGGTTCCCTTCCTGCGGCCTTACGTGACTCACCGATAGGGATTTCAATTAGAGTCCATTCCCAGTTATGTGCTTTCTTAAAATATGGCCATACTAAAGACTTACTAGAACCATTAAGAGGTAATCCCAGCTTTCAATTAGATGGAAGGCCTCTTATGAATAGTTGGCTTCCACAGTTAGGTGATTGTCAACTTAAAGATCTAGTCACTGCAGAAGGGCAATGGTACTTTTCGTTGGAAATTTTGAATAAATTTCAAATTCCACGCACAAATATTTTCAAAGTCTTCCAACTCCATCATTTTGTTAAAAGAATTGGGAGTAGTCTCCCCCGCAGTTTCAAATGTTTGTTTTCAATCTAATCTATGCCCATTAGCTGAAATTTCACATGCTGTTTCGAAAATATATAGTATTTTCTACAGTTGGGCCTATTCTCATAATTTCGCTCCGGATGCCTTCTGGTCCTCTCTCTTTCCTGGAAAAGTGTTCAATTGGATGCTACTCTGGCGTAACTGACACAAATTCATGCTTCAAGATAGGCTTAGATTGATGCAATTTAACATATTGCACAATATCTACTATTCTCCCCAGAAATTGGCTAGGTTGGGTATTGTGTCCTCCCATATTTGTACTCAATGTCAGCAAGGAAAGGGGGATCTTCTCCATATCTTTTGGAATTATCCTAAGGTAACTCCACTCCACTCTGGACCACTATTAAACAAAGGGTGGATCCTCTGTTAGGATTGACTGATCTGTTTACAGCGGAGATATGCTTGTTTGGGGATGTCTCTGGTATTCCAGTGCGGAATAGGAAGTATTATATGGCATTAATTTCAGCATCAGTTAAGAAAGTGGTCCTAAGGCACTGGAAGGATATTTCTGAAATCACCCATGTTGAATGTTTACAAGAGCTACTTGCTAATCTTAGAACAGAGAGAACCATTGCCAGTCTCCAAAATAAGTTATCAAAGTTTAACCAAATTTGGGGTCCCCTACATACATTATATTCTTTACAGTCTTAAGGGTGATTCTTCCTTTCTCACAGAATTATGGGGTGCTGGAGTGGATTGCTGTGCTATGGATATAGGGGCAATAGGGGGTGGAGGTTGGGGGTAGGTAGGGTGAGAATGAATCCTTGCAACTTCTGCTTTCATGTAGTCAAGTTAAGACTGTTATGTATTTCACAAGATGGATTTATTCTCTGTAAAGGAAAACTTTAATAAAATTTGAATGAAAACCAAAAAGAAATTTGCTGGCCTGCAAGTCTGGGTCACTCAGCACCAACCAGATGTGCTGGCACTAGTTGAAACATGGCTATCCAAGACAATGCCTGACTCGTTCATCTCCCTCCTGGGTTACTCGCTCTACAGGGAGGATAGAGTTAGGAAATGAGGGGAGCGGATGTGCCATCTACCTATGGGACTACCTCTTAGGCCTCCCCCTCCAAAAACCACTACTAGAGCATGGGGCACAGGCTATCTCTCTGAAGGTCACCCTGGGCTCCTCAAGAGCTCCCCTCATCATCACAGCCACCTACATTCCCCCACATCACCAGAACCACTCCCTGCTAGCTCTACTGGACTACATCTTCCATCAGCCCAGCAAGATGGAACAAGTTACCATAGGCGACTTAAATATTAATTGGTTCTCCAGTGCTGGGAACAGTGCCAAAGGCGCCTTTGCTGTGCTCAATCTCATCCAACTTATCTCCTCCCCCACCCGCCCCCATCCAACAACTGGTAGTGCCAGTGTTCTGGACCATGTACTCTCAAACAGGCCTCATAAGGTCATTGACTTGACAGTACTCCCAAATGCCCTCAGTGATCACTGTCCAGTCATTTTCTCCTGGACATGTAACCTAGAGGAAGCCCAAGCCCATCTTAGCCTCCAGGAGGCACCTGTCCATGGATAACCTTGACTGTCTCCATGATCACCTTGCCAGCTGGGACTGGTCCCCAGTAAAATTGGCCCCCAATACTGACACTGCCCTCAACTGCTTTATTTTCTACTTTAACAGGGCCTGTGATGCATATCACCCACTTCTAAAACCATACATAAGAAACACTACTCTCCCTGGATCACCCCTGCTCTCATAAAGCAAATGCATCTCAGGGATGATCTCTGGCAAAGAGCCCTGGAGTCCAGGAAGCCTGCCGATATAGACAAGCCTACAGATCAGCATGCAATAAATGCACCTGGACTATCCGTAGTGCTAAGGCACCATACTACAGGAATACCCTGGTATCCATCTGGGGCACCTCACTCAAATTCTGGGACTACCTGAAGGAACTTAATGGCAAAGCTCAGACCCTCCCCCCTCCCAACTCAATATCAATGGTGCAATCACCACTGACCCACACAGTGTTGCAAATGGGCTGAATGATGCCTTCTTGGATCTCTCCTCTACCCTACCTGCCAACTTCTTTGACCCCACCCCTGATCCTCTACCACCTCCCTCCAATACCCACCTTCATACCCATGCTCTCTCCTCGGCTGCTGCTAAACCCTACCTGCTCAAAGCCTGAAAGGGTGCCAGGCACAGTAGTGACTCACTTGATCCCTTTCTTCTCTACGCTGCCCTGGACATTGTTCTCACCCCCCCTCACCGACCTACTTAACTTCTCCCTCCGACTTGGCCAATTTCTCCAACCATGGAAAAGAGGTAACATCACCCCCATACATAAGGGTGGTGGCAGAATGACCCCAGGCAACTACAGACTGTTCTCTATCCTCCCCCCCCCCAAAGCCTTAGAAAAGATCATGGCCAACCAGATAACAGATTACCTCACTGTGCACAACCTCCTCTGCAGTGAGCAGCACGGTTTTTGCCAGGATTTCAGCACCACAACTGTCCTCATTGAGTTCTCCACTTTCATTCACTCTGCCCTGGACAAAGGGAATCCTGCCAGGCAGTTTTCATCGATTTGTCAAAGGTCTTTGACATGGTCTGCCACCCTCTTCTCATTAACACCCTCACCCAGCTTGGTTTCACCTCGGGCCCTGTGAGCTTGGTCACCAATTACCTTGCTACCCATTCCCAATTATTACCAATTACCCAATTACCACTATTTTAATTGTTGGAGGATTTAATTAATTTTAATGTTTTTAGTTATATTGTTTTTATTATGTCATGTACAGGTGCCTTGGTTTTGGAAAGGCACCTTTTATTTAAATAAAGTTTGACTTGACTTGATCAATGCATAAAAATCAACAATATCCTCTCCTGGCCATGTCAGGTCTGCTACGATGTTCCCCAAGACTCTATCCTGGGACCACTACTCTTTAGCTTATATGTAAACATGCTGCCCAATGCCTCCTCAGAAAACATACTGCTTTACGGAGATGATGTGGTCCTTTTCACATCCCACCCTGACCCTGCCCAACTCCAGCTTGCACTCCAATCTGCTTTTGCACAGACTGAGCAGTGGTTCCTTGACCACAGGCTGTGATCAACCTAAAAAAAAAAAACCTTGCTGTTAACCCACAATCAGAACAAACTCAAGGGTGCTGCACTGTCCATTCAATCCCTCTCCCACCACCCTCTTGAGCAGGCCACCTCATACAAATACCTAGTTATCACCGTCGACTCTTCCCTCACCTTCCATGACCACATCCACACTCTGTGCTCTGCCATAAATTCCCGCATAGGCTTGCTGTTTTGGCACAGAGTCTGTCTCCCCACAGAAGCACTAAGACTCGCCATTGACTCATCAGTCCTGTCCCTAGTGGACTATGGACTCCTAATATATGGTGCAGCAGACAACACTGCTATGGGCAAAGTCAAGCTCTCAATCCAAAAGGCCTGTCAACTACTCACTGAGGCTGATAGACTAACACACACCTGTGCACTTTATGACTTGTTTGACCTCTTCTCCCTTGAAGAGTGGCTACTCTGCTCACCAAAAAAATCTGTGTTGGCTTAACCCCCCCGGTCTGTCTAACCTAATCAGCATGGCCACCCCTCCTGTCCACACCTGTAGCTCCACTAAGAGCCTGCTAGTAGTACCTAGGGTTAGGACGACCCTCATGCAGAGGTCTTTCTCTTTCAGGGTACCGTCCTGGTTCAACACCCTCCCCCCGGTACTTCATCTGAGCTCAGAATTGGACCATTCAAAGCATCCCTGCGTAGCCACCTTCTCAGCTCCCGTCACTGCACCTGCAAATAATAACACCACAACTGGTCCTCATCCTACCACCTGACCCACCCCACCAACCCTGTTTATATATTAGTGTGCATATCACATGATTGCTGCCCTACAATCATGTATAGGCTTGTACTTGCAAGTTTTTGAGTTTCTGCACTCCTACTGTCTACCTCTACTGTATGTAATGTTTACAACGTTTATATACCCTATGATCACCCCCTTCTTGCTTAGCTACCATCATGTAGAGGCCAGTCTCCTGCAAGAAGGGGCCTTCTCTTGCTGATATGGCCTACTCCTCCTGTATTTAATTTGTACAAATTATTATTGTAAATATTATCACCCTGCTGCTTTTCCTGCACTGCTGTCTGTCTTCCACTCACTGTATGTTTCCCCTGCCCCGTCCTAATCTATGTACGACGATGAGCCTTTTTAAATGAGTCTTTGACTCAATGGATTGTAATTCTGATACTGTAATAAATAAATAAATAAAAACAAAAATTGACAGGTATACAGGTTATCACAACATTTGTATATGCACATAGTTTCAGATTTCTGTCTTTAACTGGGACAAAGTTATAGCCTGCCAAACATGTTCGGTTAGTTCCCTCTCACTGTAAAACTACATATCCAAATTTAACCAGAGTTGAAACATTTAAACTACCACAGGTATACTGCATGGTCATTTCTGAAAAAGTTCATATTTGCAGCATTAAATGGGATTGAATTAAAAGTAGTCAAACGTTCACAACATTTAAAAATTTAATTTTGCAAGAATGTAAACCACAAATTTATGAACCCCTGAAACTTTGAAACTAGAAAATGCAATACCATTACATTTGGCAGTTTCTTAGACCTTATAAGGAGACTGTGTGTACCAATGTTATTAATTGCTTGCTGCAAGAAATTGCAAAATAACATCTGTACTTTTTTTTTCTTTTTTGCTAACTTTGTTTATGCCCCCATCTCTCACTGGTGTCGGGACTCTCTCCAGTGTGGTCTCTTGATCTGATCTTCTCCCACCCCACCTGAAACCTCTAGCCCTACTCTGGGTGGGCCCATCTCCACTCCACTGCACCTGACCACCTGAGCCGCCTGGCTCTGAGCCCCCTAGGGTGGGACCCCCTACTCCTGCCTGGTGCTCTATTTAGAATCTAATGTAGTGGGCAGGGAGGGAGTACCAGAGCATGATGGAAGGCCCAGCATTGGTCATGGGGACCGACTCTATGACCCCCCTTTGCCTACCAAACACCAGGGCTTTCCACTTTTCTGGATCCCCCGGAATACGGAACATGCAGTGCCATCCAGCATGCAACGTGAGCATTCTCACGCATGTTCACAGGATGGCTGCCTGATGTTCCCCTCTATGCTGGTCCCCTAACTGTAGTGCCCAGGTGTCACTAACAGTGTAGGACAGACCCTCTCACACTCCCAGGAGAGGAGAGCAATCCATCGGATGCTCAATCATCTCCTCCCTGGTCGACCACCAGCACCCCAGGCTCATTCCCAAACCCAGGTCACCAGCATGGCACAAAGTAAGGCAGAAGCCTCAACTCTCAAGTGTGCTATTCTCCACTTCAATTATAACACCCACAAATATTCTTATACATTGAATCAAACAATAATTCAAGCATCTACTGTTGAATAAGACTTGGGGATTCGTGTTAATAATAAATTATCTTCCAAGGAACAGTGTACTTTTAATTTCAAATAAAGCATCAGTTATGCTAAATAGGATTAAGAGATCCTTCACAACCAGAGCCGAACAGTGTATCATTTCACTATATTGAACTTACGTGCGTCCACTTCTGGACTACAGCTCACATGTTTGGCCCCTTTTTTTTCAGAGACATCAAAGAAATAGAAAGAGTTCAATGTAAAGCAACCAAATTGATCCCAAGATTAAAAAACAAACCCTATCAAGAGAGATTTAATGCCACTGGCCTTTTCTCCCTTGAGTGCAGGAGACAAAGGGGTGAATTGCTGCTTTTTATACAAAATCTTACATGCTTCTGATTTGTTTGCTGAATGTGATCTACAATATAGGATTGCCAAAAACAACATGAGATTGCATAATAGAAAACCTATGGTTTGGGTGGTTAAGACTACTGGTAGAGATTGGGTCTACACAATTAGAGTTGCCAAAATTTGGAACAAATGTCCTCAAAATATTATTGAACTGGATAACTTTGACAAATTTAAGACTGCTATCAATAATCAGTTTTACTCTAGGCAGATGCTGATCTAATAATTTTCCACAGTTGTGGAGAGTAATCTTGATGGGCCTAGGGCTTTCTTTTGCTCCCTTCTACCTAGGAACCGCAGTACCATTGGACCATAAAACATCTGTACTTAAAGTCAAATCTCATGAGTCTTTGTGAAAATTGTGGAATTTCATGAAAAATTAGAATTTTCTAATTTCACGCAGCCTTATCTGGGGGATTGTAATTAAAGGATAGGGGTATAAGAGGCAGGTAGCGCGGGGGGCACCAGGTTCTGGAATTAGATGCACAGTTTCACCAAGAAATGGACAGCTGAGCTGGGTAGCCCAACAGTGGTAGAGCCCCAGGTTGGAGCAAGAAAGCACAGAGTTTCAACAATTCCAACCTGAATGTAGGATATTTAATGATCACATCCATAAATGTATAATCCAGACAGCCTGATGTACATGCAGGTCTAGGACTTAAAGATACTGAAAAAGATGTAGTGGGGGAAGACAATGTCTTGGGCAGCAGGAAGAAAGAATTCTGGCTATTCCAACAGGGTAGGTCGATAGGAAAAGGAGCAAGTCACTCATGTTTTAAGAGAGTTTGTCACTGTAAAGAACAAAGAAGATGTCAGTGGGATCAGTAGTTCTACTGAGTCAATCTGACTATGCCAAAAGAGAAGGGGGGGATAGTCACCCAGAGATGAACAGCAGGACTGCAGATAAGCTCAGCCTAGCTGATCAAATGAAGTAGTGATATAATGGGCAGACTAGGTGGGCCAAGCGGTCCTTATCTGCCATCAAAGTCTATGATATGTGCATTGTTAATGTTAAATTTCACAAAAAAAAATTCTGGATGCTTCATCTACAGTATATGCTATCATAAATAGGTGTAAACATGTTACTAATCAGTTTTTTTTTCTTCTGCAGAATTAAAACTGCTTAACCACTTTATCCAGTTGTGTTAGACACCAGAGTGCACTGACTATGGATATGCACATCAAATATTAACTCTATGCATGCAAGAGCAGAGAAGCTACAAACATCAACATTTTTGATAGTTTTCACAACATTTTGCAAATATTTACATAGTAAAGTTTTGCATTCCTGTAACTTAAAAATCTCTTATACTAACATTTATATTATAATATTAGGATAGCAGAAGGCTAGAAATGCCCATTATTTGCTATCCCCAGTTTTCAGTGTTCGCATTTGTATAAGTTGCTCTCATTAAAATATGCATCTAGTTTTGACTTAAATCTGTTGAATGTTTTTTCTCTTACTTCATCATCTGGTAGATAATTCCATAATCTGATTGTTCTAGGCAGAAAGGCAATATTCCTCATGTAGGTCCTAGCTATAGAGTCCTATATTTTCATATTATGTGTTCTTATGTTGTAAATATGTTCTTCATAGGTAATTTCTAGGTCACTTGTTAGTGTTACATCCTGATGTATTTTGGTATAATGTCAGTAAATCCCCTCTTTGTTTTCTTTTTTCAAGTGGTCCTAGCTCTAATTTGCTTGCCTGGTTTTATATTCAGTGTTCTTAAGGTTTCCAGTTTGTCTAGTGTACCAGTGCTGTGCTTTTTTTAACATCTCAAAGTCTTTTTTGAGTCCTGGACTCCACACTTGAGAGCAGTAATCTAAATGTTGTCTTACATAAGCTTTTTAAAGTGGTAACATCACTGACTGGGATTTATTTGCAAAAGATCTTATAATACAGTTGCCTGGCCAGCCCAGTGGCACTGAGGGTTGAGGCACTGGATGCCACACCTCGCACCATGCTGGCAACCCATGTTTGGGAACAAACACAGGCTGCTGGGGGTCTGAGGGGAGGAGATGGATGGAGCATCTGATGGACAGCTCTCCATCTCGGGGGGGGGAATCACCTTTGGTTGGTGCATGCCCAACCCTTGGCAGTGACTGGGGATCCTTGTCATGCTGCCATAAAAGACTTGAGGGATGAGAGCATGTCTGACACTGGCGGGGCTCTAACAGGGACAGAAAACAGTGAAAAAGGACCCTGGTGGCTGGTCATAGTGGCTTGATGACCATGCTGTCATGCTTCATCCTGGAGGTAATGCCCTGAGCTAGATCCTTGTCGGTGGGTGGGGATCCTCGCAGCCCTGCCCTGGGAGTTAAGCCATGGGAGCTTCAGGGGTGAGAGCCAGATGGGACAGAGGTGAAGGGCGGTGGCTAGAAAATGGTCAACCAGGGCCAGGGTGGGGTGTAAACAGATAACAAAAAAAAAATAATAATAATACAGTTGGTTAAGTGATTAACCTTTGTGGACACTTGCTTGAATTGAGTTCTGTTTTTCGTATTACTGGATATAGTTACTCCCAGGTCCCTAAATTCTTCTACTTTTTTAACTCTTTATCATGGATATGATAATTTTGTTTGGGGTTATTTATACCACAGTGCATAACCATGCACTTCTCGAGGCTAAGGTTCATTTTGTTATTATCTGCCCACTGTACTGAGATCTTTTTTCATGATGTCTCATTTCTCTTTTGTGCTGACTGTGCCTCCCAATTTTAAATCATCAGCAAATTTCACTAGTGTATTTTCTCCTTGTATTTGGAGGTCTTGAACAAATAGGTTAAACAAAAAGGGTCCAATAACTGATCCTTGTGGGACCCCACTAGTAGCACCTCCATCCCCAGATAGGGAACCATTTACCCTGATTCTTTGTGTTCTGTCTGAAAGCCATGCATCTATCCATTGTGCTATTCTACCATTAATTTTCAGTTCTGTTAATTTATTGATTATACTCCTATGTGGCAGTGTGTTAAATGCCTTTTGGAAATAAAAAGAAAATCAGGCCCACTAGTTTATTTTGATCTAGGTGTTTTGTAACTAAGTTGTAAATGCTTATTTTATTTATTTATTTATTAATTTTCGGAATTACAACCTTTGAGTCAAAGACTCCTTTGCAAAGGCTCCACGTCTGGACAAACAAACAGTTTTGTGAGATCACAGTATACAGATTGATGTGAACAAGCTTCATTGCTTAGTGTTACACAGTGTTGCTTTACAAGTTGACAACAAACATATACAAAGTAAGTTACAATAGGGTAGGACTTACAGCCCTAGGCAAGATTAACGTCTGACAAATGGTGTATGGATTGCCTTAGATTTGTGTTGCAGCTCCTGTTTTTTGTAAACCCATGTTGGCTTTTATCTATACATCCCCATTGTTTTAGATCAGCCATGATTTCATCCTTCATTATTCCTTCTATGATTTTACTTACTATTGATGTCAGGCTTATGGGATGGTAATTAGATAGTGAATCCTTACTTCCCTTCTTGTATATAGGGACCACTATTGCCTTCTTCCAATCCCTAGGGACAGTTCCTTCAACAATAGTTTTATTTCCTATTATTGTTATTGGTATTGATAATTCCTCAGCCAGTTCTTTCAAAATTCTTGGTTGCAAACCATCGGACCCGTGTGATTTGTTACAGTCAGGTCTGGATAGTTTGCCTTTTACAATATTAGATCTAATAATATCTGTATATTCCTGACTGTGAATTGATATATCTCTACTCATATTATTCAATATGTTGTTGTTTTTAGTGTATATTGAACAACCATAGTCATTAAATATGCGTTCTATATCTTTTGGTTTGTTGTATTTAGTACCATTTAGTTTTAGGGGCCGATAATCCTCGAGGATCCTATTTTGCTATTTACATAGGAGTAAAAATCTTTCATATTGTCCTTTGAATTAGTTAATCTAAATTCAGTGTTTTTGCATGCTTTTTTAATACTAGATTTTAATAGTTTGAGTGACTTTTTATATTCCCTCACGTTTGTTGTTGCTTGTGACTTCTTCATGACAGTAAATAATCCTTTTTTTTATTACTTATTAGTCATTTTATTTTATTACTGAACCAGAGTGTTTTTCCCCCCATTATTATATTTCTTCCTTTTTGGAATGAATTTGTCCTCAAGTGTGCTTAATGTTTGTACCAATAGTGACCCAGCATTTTCTGAATTTTGTGTTGCCATTTTCTGTGGCAAGCACATCTTTAGAAGTATGTACTTTATAGCTTCCCAGTTGGCTTTGTGGTAGTTAGAAATGAATGTTGATCCCCTGGTATATTTCTCTTCCTGGATTAATGTAGAAGATACAGTATTGTGATTACTGTTAGACAGTGGGGCATAGATGTTTATGTTACTAATCTCCATTGGAATATTAATTAGTACAATGTCAAGTATATTATTACCTCTGGTTGGTTCAGTTACCAACTGGTGTAGCTCAGGAGAGTCTAGGATATCAAGGATTTTCTGGACCTGTGCACTATTTTCCTGATATTCTAAACAGTTTACATTCAGCAAATTGAAATATCTTACTATGATGGTGTCCCCTTTTTCAGTGATTATTTCATTATCTCCATATTTAGATCATTCTATAACCTTTACAAAAAGGTTATCCATACTAATTCACACTTGTGTAGGTCCAAAGGTGCCTGAGTTGTATGCAGATGAATATTTTTCATGAAATTTCCTGAAAAAAGGAGAAAGATTTTGAGCACATACAATTTTGAGACGATGGATCATATTGTCATGAAATCTGGCATATTGTTAGAACACCTATTATCAAGAAACCATGGCAAATGTAAGATCCTTGACCCAATAGACGGTTAAAGTATATGCAGCTAAAAATGTTCATGAAATTTCGCACAAACAATAATGTGACAACATTTGAGCACCTATAGTTTTGACACTATTCATCTGAATTTCATGATATTTGGCATGTTTTTGGCCATTGCCCAAAAAGTATGTATTCCAAATGTTAGAGCTCTAGCATGAACAATGGCTGCATTATAACAAAATTACAAAATTTTTAAAACCCCACTGAATTCTGATGAAATTCTGTGAAATTTTGCTGGATTTTGTGAAATGTCATCAAAATTCCATGTATTCAGAATTTTCCCATTCCACACAGCTCTACATTATACTCATTTCCCAAAAGTGTAATTCAAGTTCCTCTCTTATAAATGATTCTATTATTTTACCTATAATTAATGTTAAACTTACTGGGCTATACTGGAGTTTGAAACTTTACTCCTGTTCCCTTTTTTGAGTAGTGGAACTACCGTAGATTCCTTCCCGTCCTCTGACACTACATACTGTTAGCCAATTCCTGAAAATCTCTGTCAGAGGCTCTGCTATCTCCAGTAATATCTTCTTTAACAATTTCAGAAGTAATTCATCTGGATCCACAGATTTGTTGCTACTGAAATTTCTAAGCTCAACATAAATCTTTTCTTCACCAACAATACTTCATCCCATATCCCCTGTCTTATTTTCTCCCATTCTAATTGCCTGAGTTTTTAATACTTGGCAGAATTGTTAAAGACTGAGCAGATTTAGTTAAGTGCATCCACTATCCATATCACAAGTAGGCCCCTTTCTGATGTCTGGTCCATGGTCTGGAAAGCAATGCTATTCGACCAAAGGAGGAATTAGTAAGGCTAAAAGGGGAAGGAGTGGTCTGTGAGGAAGAGGACCAAAAAAAGCAGACATTGAACAATTACTTTTGTTCAGTGTTTATGAAGGAAGGGGTAGGTGATGGGCTGAAGATAAAGGACAAGGGAATTAATGGAAGGGAGGGGGACACTAGTCCTATTAGAGAAGAGAGAAAGTAGACAAGGTAATGGGACCTGACAGGGTACACCCTAGGATAATGAGGGAGCTCAAGGATTTGCTGACTGCACCACTGACAGCTCTGTTCAACCTATCACTAGAAACAGGGCAGATTCCAGGGCACTGAAGGAGGGAAGATGTGGCCTCACTACACAAAAGTGGAAACAGGAAGCAGGCAGGTAATTACAGAGCTGTCAGCCTGACTTTAGCAGTGAGTAAAGTAATGGAACTGTTACTGAAAGAAAGGATTGGGGAACACCTTGTAACCAGTGGATTACAGGATCCAAAGCAACAAACAGCTTTATCTGGTTCAAGGTCAGTTGGCATTCATCTGTATCCCCCTCCCCTGGGTCGTGCCTGAAAATAGGCAGGATTTGTCTAGTGCACTTACCGGTCAACAAAGCAAAATAAAAAAATGGTTTCCATGGGGCGGTATTGCCAGACAACTTTTGATTGACTTCTTTGACTGGGTGACCAGGGAAGTGGATCAAGGAGAAGCAATAGATGTTGCCTACCTGGATTTCAATAAGGCCTTCAATACCTTCCACATAGAAGACTGTTGAGCAAGCAGTGTCAGTGGCTATGCAGGTAGCACACTTGCCTCTGAGGCTGGGAGATCAGTAGGCTGTGGGTTTTATCCCCACACCAGGCACTTGGGTTAATATCCCAATACTGACACTGTAGTGCCGCATGTGGGAGGGGGGGTGCTGCACTCCTGAGGTGCTGTCTTCTGGATGAGATGTTAAACCGAGGTCCCATCTGCCTGTTCTGGTGGTAGTTCAGGTGGATGTTAAAGATCCCATGGCACTGCTCGAAAAGAGCAGGGGAATTTGCCCAGTGCAATGGCAAAATTTCCTCCATTCACAAAAAATACCACCAACAGCTTCATCTGGTTCAAGGTCAGTTGGCATTCATCTGTATCCCCCTCCCCTGGGTCATGCCTGAAAATAGGCAGGATTTGTCTAGTGCACTTACCCAGTCAACAAAAACGAAATAAATAAAAATAAAAAGCTGGGCAACCTAGGAATGGGTCCAAAAGTAATAAAATGGGTAAGTAGTTGGTTAAGCAACAGTAGTCAGAGGGTGGTGGTAAATGGGGTCCACCCTGGAGAAGGCAAGGTGACCATCAGGGTGTCACAGGGGTCAGTACAAGGCCCCGTCCTCTTCAGTGTCTTTGTCAGTAACATTGCAGAAGAGCTGGAAGGGAAAGTATGCCTGTTTACAGATGTCACAAAATTCTGCAACAGAGTGGACACACCGGGGACAGGGTGGAAAGAATGAGGGATGATCAGAAAAAGCTGGAGGAATGGTCAAGGGAATGGCAGTTGGGTTACAGTGTAAAAAAGCGTAAACTCATGCACTTGGAGCACAGAAATGTGCAGCAGTGTACCAGTTGAGCAGGGAGGTATTAGCAACCACAAAACAGGAAAGAGATCTAGGGGTAACCACATCTGATGACCTAAGGGAGCCAAGTAGTGTGATAAGGCAGTGGGGAAAGCTAGCAGGATGCTCAGGTGCATATGGAGTGGCATTACCAGCAGAAAGAGTGAGGTAATATTACCTCTGTATAGATCACTGATGAGAGCTTATCATGAGTACTGTGTCCATTTCTGGAGGCCGCACCTCCGGAAGAACATAGATAGGGTGGAGGAGGTACAAAGGAGGGCTACCAAAATGGTGCAGGGCGTGAATTAAAAGCCTTATGAGGAATGACTCAAGGAACTACATATGTACTGTCTAGAGAAAAGGGTGGCTATGATAGAAACATTCAGATACCTCACAGGTATTAATATGGTACAGGAAGGTAGCATTTTCCATAGAAAAAGATGCTATGAAGCTGGAGGGGGAGGCTTAGAGTAGATCTGAAGAAATACTTCTTCATGGAGAGGGTCGTGAATGCCTGGAACAGCCTTCCAGGAGAAGTGGTAGGTGCTAAATGGTAACAGGAATCAAGTATGCATGGGACAGACACAAGGGGACCTAAGAAGTAAGGCAGGGGGGCTGGCCCAGTGGCACTGAGGGTTGAGGCGCTGGATGCCTTGTCTTGCACTGTGCTGGTGACCCAGATTTGGGAATGACCTCAGATCATCAGGGAGGGAGGGAGCAGGATTGAGCAACCATAAGGTAGCTCTCCCCTCCTGGGGTGGTTGCTCACAGCCCCCCTAGTCCTGCTCCCACTGAGTGGAAGTCTGGTGGGAAGTGTAGATGGGATGGGGTGGCATCGATAGCCGGGGGTGGGGTGGAGATGGCCAAGCCAGTACCCGGTGTGTGCATGCACCTCCAGGCACTCACATGTACATGTCTACCGGGGTCCTGGGTTGGGAGAAAATGGGGTAAAAATCTAAAAAAAAAAAAATAAGGCGGGAGGGAGACCAGAGAGTGAGTAGAGTCTGCGGTGGCACAATACATAGGGAATATAGGGCAGACAAGTGTGCCAAGAGGTCCTTAAATGCCAACAACTTCTATTTTTCTATGTTTCAAACTCCAGTGGGACCCCATCCCTAACTTGTATTGCGGTCTTTCTAAAAGTCAAATGGTCATTTAACAGCAACAAACTCGAGAGGGATAGGGGGTGGTGATGATCTCTCACCACTGATGACAGTATGTAGACAGACCACTTAAGTAATGAAATCTGGCCAGAGCAGATAGGGCTGTGAAGAGCTACCAAGTGGTGAAAGTTACACATGTACGTATAAATTATTCAACGCCCAGGTGTAACTTGACCATTTTTTGGAGGTGTTGCACCAAATTTTCAACATGTCCTTTTTTGGACCCCTCCTCATGAACAGTGCCAGTGTAATTTTGTTCAATTGTCCCGAAAGGTGATTGCACAGAGCAAACACTCTATTCGGCACCACAGGTGTGAAAACATGTTTTGGGCAGATGAATGACAGTTGTACTGTTTTGAAGGAGGTGTGCAAAAATGGTAATCTTAAAAATGTGGAGTGAAAATATGAAAAATTGGCGACGTTAGAAGCGTGCATAGAAACTGCGCAAAGTACGCTCATAAATCAGTTATTTGGGGGAATTTTTTTACCAGATTTGTAACATGGGCTTTTTGGGACCCCACCTCATGAACAGTGGCACTGTCATTTTGTGAATCAGTCCTGAAATGTGATTCCTCGCAGTGACCGAAAAATCACATTTCAAGACCAAGTAACTAAATAAAAGTGACAGCTTTCATGAGAAGAGGTCCCAAGACTCCCCATGTTGAAACTTTGCGGCAAAAATTCCAAAAGATGGCTGAGATATCAGCATAAGTTGAAAACGCCATTGAATGGCTGTGTAGCACACTTACCTTTAATTCTTCAGTGTGCGGTTGGGCTTTGAAGAGTGCAGATGTGTCCCTGTCCACAGAATATGACAGCATCAACCTCTGGAGGTATTTATGGGGTAAGGAGTGTGTGTGGGGAGGTGGGTGCTCAGTGGGAGGATGGGGAGTGGAAGGGGGACTGCAGTGAGGGACCATTTTTAGTTTCACAGGGAAAACTACCCGACAACGAGGAACCGTTTTCTAATTTTCAGCACAAAAACAAAACAGTTCAGTACACTGGGGTGGTTTCCCAGTGTGCCACATGGAATGCCAACATGGGGATTGGGCACCCCATGTCGAGTATGAGTTGGGCAAGGAGGCACCGGGGTGGGGAAAACACAATGAGAAACCGTTTTCTAATTTAGAGCACAAAAAAAAAAAATCTGCACACTGGGGTGGGCTCCTAGGATGCCATAATATGTCAGGCATGACCCGTGGAGGGGGGCACAGAAAATACTAAATGGCATTTTACCATTTGGAGCATGGCGGCACCCACAGAACTGCACATTGCGCAAGACTCTGCGCATGAGTCATACGCATGCACAGTTCACACATCGGAATGCAGAAGTAACAGCTGAAATAGTGCAGCTGTTATTCCATAGACCGATTGTGGTGCAGGGGTTTAAGCTCCATTGGGCTTTCAGAAGGATACTTCCAAAAGTCCAGTGTAAAGGGTTCTGCAGTTGATCATTTTCAGAGCTACAGAGCTCTTGCAAAACAGCTGTAAGCTCCACCCATAGCCCTAATAAGGCATGACAGGGTGTACATTATTGTGGATAATGGCACACTCAAGAAGCAAGGTGCAAGGCAATGTTAAGTGCCTTACAAACACAATAAGTGCCATTATCCTACCTTTTCCTGAAAAAGATTGCTCTCAGAAAATCTGAACAGAGAGCTACTGTCAGGTTATTCTGTGATAACCAGACAGTAGACTTAACAATGTGACTCTGTGCTAATCCATGTGCTCTGACTAGCTAAGAGTAACACTGCAGTGTGTCTGTGAGAAACTGCTCAACTTTTCCTGGCTTCTCATACACATGCTATAGCAGTGATTTCAGCAACTTTTCTCTAATCGTTTTGGTTTTCTCTTTCCAGAATAGTAGCAATAACAGCAATAGTGCTTGAGGGTTTCCTCAGTAATAAATGGACCAAGGGATTAATAAGCACATCAACCTTTGGCCTTGGTCTTGATTACTCCCTGGTCCACTTGTTACTCTAAACCCCAACCACTGTGCTGTTATCACTATAAACACACACACAAACACACACACACACACACACACACACACACACATGCACACACACCCTAAAGTGCCTTATTGTGATTATAAAACAGTTCTACTGATTTTTATTTTAGTAACTGAGTAAAGGGCTTTAGAACATAGTATTTCTCACTGATGTGCTCAAATAAAGCATGGTGATTTACGCATGTCTGACCCATCACAGGTCTTGATTTTGCGTACCAATTTTAAAATATGTAATAATTTTCTTATGCTAAGTTATTGCATGCATAACTTGGGACTTGTCATTTTATTGTACTTTTTTTTTCAGTGGACACATCGATTGTTACTTTTGTTACCATCCCCTACAGTTCTTTAGGCAAGAGTTTTCTAATGTTTTTATACCTAGATTTAGAATTCAATATTTGCATTTACAAAATTTGACATTTAACAAGTTATTTTATATACTAACTGTTATCTCTTTTATTTTAGAGAGCAATATAACTGCAAGTACTACAAGTACAGGTAAGACTTAAAATTTATCACGTTCCAAACACAAACATACCTTAAATATTGAAAAGCAAAGCTAGACTGGAATATATTGGTTATCATGCATGCTTGTGTGACCGTGCAAAAGAGAAAGTTTACCTGTGCTTAGACTCAGAGAAGAACTATTGTATGGGGTAGTATCTGAAGGAAGAACCTTTGTGCATAACTGAGACAGAGACTTATAATAAATAATTATTTTTATTTACAATAGAATAGAATGTGTTAGTATAATCAGAAGGCCCGATCATCAGTAGTACTGTACACCACGGTTATTACTCATGTCTGCTGAGCACTCTCACACTTATGTCACCTGTTGGAGTCCAAAATAGCTTAACACAATATACAATATATATATATATATATATATATATATATATATATATATATATATATACATGTTTATAAAAAAAAAAATATATATAGATATATATATATATATAAAATAAATATATATATATATATATATGATGAGATAATGTTAGGGTCATGGACAATGCATAAAAAGTCAGGAAATCCAACAATAGTGTTCTAATTTGTTCTGCCAAACCCTGCAGGTAGTTTTCTTTACCACTCTAAATTTAGCTTATCTAACAAATAAACCCTATTACTTCACTTACAAAAAACAGACACTGATTGGGATATTGACTTGAAAGCCCCAGCTTTTGATATCCTGATTTTTTTACACTGTCAGCAAAATCTAGCAATATCAAAATGCCACTTTTGTTAAGAAATGTTCATTTTTTTTAAAGAAAATGTATACATGAATTCCCCCCCCCAGCAGCACCCTTATCCTCCCTCCCCTACTTGATCTGAAAATGGAATTATCCCCCAAAGAACTATGCAAACGATTGATCTGGAACTGGAAGCTGATCCCCAGTGCCGCTATACGACCCTACCCAATGTTTAATCCTGCACTATTAGATAATTCCTAGTACTGGAATTCAAGGCACTCACCTCAAAGATCAGCACTAGGTGTTCAGTTCTGATGGTGTTATACAACAACCTCCTAGCAATTTCTATGTGATCCATGGTGTCAAAGGATTATGCCATCTTAAAGAGAATCAAGCTAGAGAAAGCTTTTGCTGGTGTAAATCGCTGGAAACTCAGATTAAGGCAATTTCAGTGCAGTGTTTACTATTGAAACCATACTGAAATTGCTCAAAGATAAGCTATTTCTCTCTAGGTGACCCACTAGTTGGGCTAATATTGCTTTCTAAACAACCTTCGCTGAAAAGGGAATGTAGGAGACTGGTAGTTCATTAACAAGATATCCGGGTCCAACAATGCCTTCTTAAGGGACAGCCTCACCATCACCTCTTTAAAGAGTGCTGGAAGGATATCTTGATGCAGGAGACATTACTAGTTTCTATCAATACTGGTGGCAGTGCAACCAACTCAGCCTTAAGCAGCTGGGTCAGTGTAGGGTTCAGTATAGAAGTGATACAGTGCAGACCAGCGCATCCCCAAGGACATACTTCCCATACAGCTGTAGGAACTCTTCATGGGATTAATAGTGCCATACATTTGCTAAGCTCTAACCCTGTAGCCCATTACTTTGAGGGCTTCCTGGTGAACAGGGCCTAAGAGGCCTGCTGAAATGGCTGACTCCCCGGTTCCCTCAGAAAAATCTAAAAAAATTGAAGCACACAGAACCCCCTACTGGACAAAAAAAGTGGACTTTTGTGGGTGCTCTGGCTCTCCCCTCTTCTCAGGAGATAGCACAGGCTTTTAAAGTGGTACAAGCCTTGCAGGGACTTTTTTCTCCTGGCCAGCTGCCATATGAGCAGACCCCAGCCAGACAGGCTGGCCCCTCAGTCAAATCCTCATTGTTTGAAGAGGAGGAATATGGGGAGTGTGAGGAGGAGGAGGAGGAGGAACTCATTGAGCCTAAGGTTTCACCCGAGCAGGACTTTGGTTCTCCTCCCAGAGCTACTGAGGATTATTCCTCACATTTCACTTTTGTGAGAAGGATGGCTGATGCCCTGGACATCACCACAAGTAAGGAAATAGAGGGTGAGGAGGAGGTTAAATACCTTGAGATGATGGGGTTAACCCTGAATAAAAAGCTCCTCCTCCCAGTCAATAAATTCTTCGAAAAGGATGCTTGAACATTTTACTGACTCCAAACTCTGTCCCCCTCTTGATAAGAGACTGGACCAGAAATATCTGTTGGACAGAGAGAGAGTGCATAATTTCTGTTTTCCAACCCTGACCACCAGGGGGTGGTGAAGGCGTGGCAACCTGTGACAAGGCCAAAGTGCCCCTGGCTTCTCACCCACCAGACAAGAAGTCCAGAAAAACTAACAGTATGGCCAAGAAGGGATACTTGTCAGCCTCCTTGGCCATCAGGCAGGCAAATTTTGAGGCCTAAGCAACACAGTACCAAAAGTCACTGTGGCAATCTGTCTTGGATATGGCAGACAAGACCACATCACCCTTGTCGGCTGATTTTGCCGAAACTGCTAGAATTGTCTTGGAGACATCCAGATACCTGTTTAAATGGCTGCTGATGATAATGATACAGCAGCTAGGTGGATGGCCAATACCTGGCTCAGAGGAGGTTTGCCTGGCTAAGAGCCACAAACCTTACCCAGAACACACAAACAAAGTCCATTAATTTCCCTCTGGAGGATAATTCCTCACATTTCTCTCCTCTGGAGGGTAATTCCCTTTTTGGGAGGCGTGGAAAGGATGAGAAGGGACTTGGCAAGGTTGGAGGAATGGTAGCTAGGATTCAATGCAATAAGTGCAAAATAATGCACCTGGGAAACAAGAACCCAGGGGAAGAATACACAATGGAGGGGAAGGTAATAACAACAACTAAAAAGGAAAGGGACCTGGGGGTAATCATATCAGATGACCTTAAGGTTAGCAAGCAATGTGAGAAGGCAGTAGGGAGGGCTGGGGGTACACTGGGATGCATAGGGAGAGGCATCACCAGCAGAAAACAGGAAGTTGTTATCCCGCTGTACAGACAATTGGTGAGACCCCATCTGGAATACTGCATCCAGTTCTGGAGACCCCATCTCCGCAAGGACATAGACAGG
The DNA here is from genome assembly GCA_016271365.2 of Neoceratodus forsteri. NCBI lineage: Eukaryota > Metazoa > Chordata > Ceratodontiformes > Ceratodontidae > Neoceratodus > Neoceratodus forsteri. The sequence continues at coordinate 537,822,705 of CM057458.1, forward strand.
ATAGCGGCAGTCCAGAGGAGGGCAACTAAAATGGTGCAGGGTCTGCAAGAGAAGCCATACGAGGAGAGACTTAAGGAGCTTAATATGTATACCCTTGAGGAAAGGAGGGAGAGGGGGGACATGATAGAAACTTTTAAGTACCTCAGTGGAATCAACAAAGTCCAAGAGGGTAGCATCTTTTAGAAAAGAGATGTGCAAGAACAAGAGGACACAATTTAAAGATAGAGAGGCGGTTCAGGGGCAATGTGAGTAAGTATTTTTCACAGAGGGTAGTGGATGCATGTAACAGCCTTCCTGAGGGGGTTGTGGGGTCTAAAACTGTGGGAGAATTCAAGAATGCATGGGACAGACATAAGGCAATTCTTGTGGGGGTTAGGAAGAAATAGGCTGTTGGTTAACTAGGATCTGCGGCCTATCCTGTAGGTAGGGAAATGGGCAGACTAGATGGGCCAAGCGGTCCTTATCTGCCATCAAAGTCTATGTTTCTATGTTTGTATGGTAACAAAACCGTTGCTTATATGAGGAAGATGGAGAAGTACAAAGCCACCTTCAAGGTCAATTCAGCTAAAGAGAAGGCCTCTCCATACACCAGGCCCAATGGGAGGGGAGGCAGGGGCAGGTCCTTTCATAACAGGCCCTTTTTGCAGGCAATGGCCATACCCCAATACTAGCAGTATCCACAGCAAGGGTACTTCAGGGGTAGGGGCAGAAGAGGCTCTAGGTGGGGATCTCAACCTCAGTCTCTGCCCCAGAGTAAACAAACATCCTGATGTGTTTTCTCAGGCTGCCTCCTCTCTACCTGTCAGACACAGCCTGGCTCATTACCTCCAGGCTTGGCAAAAAATCACCACAGACAAGTGGGTCCTGGAGGTAGTGAGTCAGGGACTGTCTCTGAGTTTCAAATCCCTTCCTATTCTGAGAACCAGAGTATTCGGCAATACTCCCTCACAGAAAAGAAGCTGTTGGAGTAAGAGGTTCAAAACCTGCTACTGTCAAAGGCAGTGGAGCCTATCCTAGCTCAGCAGAAAGTAAAAGGGTTTTACTCAATGTATTTCCTTACCACAAAGAAAAATGGGGAGTGGCAGCCTATCTTAGATCTCAGGGTACAAAACAAGTATTTGACAAAGCCAAAGTTCAAAATGGTAACATTGGCATTGATTCTGCCAACACTCCAGAAAGGAGACTGGTTGGCATCACTGAACCTAAAAGATGCTTATTTCCACATACCCAAAGGGAGTCTCTCAGAAAACATCTTGGGTTCAGACTCCCATCAGGTCACTACCAATTCTCAACCCTGCCATTCGGCCTCACTTCAGCTCCAAGAGTATTCACAAAGTGCTTGGCAGTGGTTGTGGTACACCTTCAAAGGCAAGGTGTCCTAGTGTTCCCATATTTGGATGACTGGCTGGTAGTAGGAAAATCACCACAGCAAGTCCGACAGTACCTGATCACCCGGAGGCTTCTGGAGTCCCTGGGCTTTCTGATAAACCACAAAAAATCTGTCCTTCTGCCTGCACAAGTGGTGCAGTTCATAGGGGCAGAGAACAACACCCTGCAAGGCAGGGTCTACTTGCTTTTAGACAGGGTAAGAAGTATCCAGCTGATTGCAGACTCATTCAGCCTGCATAAGCCAAAAACTGCAAAGCAGTTCCTACAGCTTCTGGGCCACATGTCTGTGACCATAGGCAGAGTTCTAGGTTCTAGGTTCCAAATGAGAGACATCCAGTTCCACCTCAGGGCACACTGGTGTCATAGAAACATAGACTTTGATGGCAGATAAGGACCGTTTGGCCCACCTAGTCTGCCCATTTTCCTACCTAACAGATAAGCTGCAGATCCTAGTTAACCAACAGCTTACTTCCTCCTACCCCCCACTAGGACTGCTTTATGCCTGTCCCATGCATTCTTGAAGTCTCCCACTGTTCTTGACTCCACGACCTCCTCAGGGAGGCTGTTCCATGCATCCACAACCCTCTCAGTGAAAAAATACTTCCTCACATTACCTCTAAGCCGTCCCCCTTCTATCTTCAAATTATGCCCCCTTGTTCTTGCACATCTCTTTTTCTGGAATATGCTACCCTCTCGGACTTTGTTAATTCCCTTGAGGTACTTGAAAGTTTCTGTCATGTCGCCTCTCTCCCATCTTTCCTCAAGGGTATACATATTTAGCTCCTTTAGTCTTTCTTTGTATGTCTTCTGCTGCAGACCCTGCACCATTTTGGTTGCCCTCCTCTGGACAGCCTCCACTCTGTCTATGTCTTTGCGGAGATGGGGTCTCCAGAACTGCACACAGTACTCCAGATGGGGTCTCACCAACTGTCTGTACAGAGGGATAACAACTTCCTGTTTTCTACTATTGATGCCTCTTCCTTTGCATCCCAGTATCCCCAGCCTTCCTTACTGCCTTCTCACATTGCTTGCCCACCTTTAGGTCATCTGATATAATTACCCCCAGGTCCCTTTCCATTTTTACTGTTGTCAATATCTCACCCCCATTGTAGTCGCTTCCCCTGGGTTTTTGTTTCCCATGTGCATTATCTTGCACTTCTTTGCATTGAATCTGAGCTGCCATACATTTGACCATTTCCGCAACCTTGCCAAGTCCCTTCTCATCCTTTCCACTCCATCTTGTGTATCAACCCTGTTTCAGATCTTTGTGTCATCTGCAAAGAGACATACTTTTCCTTCAGTTCCTCTGCAATGTCACTTATAAAGACATTAAAAAGGACCGTTCCCAGTACTGAACCCTGCGGTGCCCGCTAGTAACCCTCCTTTCTTCACTGTGTACTCCATTTACTACTACCCTTGCGTCCTGTTATCTAGCCAATTTTTATCCAGGCTACCACCTTGGACACACTCCAAAGGCTGGCTATCTTGTGTATTAATCTTTTGTGTGGGACTGTATCAAAAGCCTTGCTAAAATCTAGGTAGGCCATGTCCACAGCCCCTCCCTGGTCTACTACTTTGGTCACCCAGTCAAAGAAATCTATTAGATTCGTCTGACACGACCTTCCTATCGTGAATCCATGCTGCCTTGGGTCCTGTGCCCCACTGGCCTCTAGGTACTCAACAATTCTTTCCTTCAAGTTTTCTGCCTCTGTCCTGCTCCCACTTTTGTGAAGAGGAATCACATCTGCCCTCCTCCAGTCCTCGGGTACCACCCCATCCTCCCATGATTTATTAAAGAAAGTAGTCAGCGGTGTCACTAGTTCTACCCTTAGTTCTTTTAGAATTCTTGGGTGAATCCCATCAGGCCCCATTGCTTTGTCCACCTTCAATTTTATTAGTTCTTTCAGAACCCTTTCTTCTGTAAATGGACTGGTATCGACCCCCGTCTTCAGAGTGTTTCTCTTGTTTGGTTTAGGTAACTCCCCCTCCTCTTCCTTTGTGAATACTGAGCAGAAATATTCGTTCAGTATCCCTGCTTTTTCACTGTCACCCTCTACCCACATTCCCTCCCCTTTATTAAGCTTCAGTATCCCTCCTTTGGTCTTTCTTCGCTCCCTAATGTACCTATAAAAGGTCTTATACCCCTTCTTAACAGAATTGGCTATCCTTTCCTCGGTTTGGGCCTTTGCTATTCTGACTGCCTTCCCAGCCTCTTTCCGCTTTAACTAATAAAGTTCTATGTCCTGCTCCTTCTACGTTTCCTTATATTTCCTGAATGCTGTCCTTTTCTCCTTAACCTTCCCTGCCACCTCTTTTGAGAACCATAGTGGCTTTTTCCTTCATTGTGTTTTATTGATTTGCTTTACACAAAGGCTTGTTGCCTCTGTGATGGCTGTTTTGATCACTCCCCATTGTTCCTCCACCCCTCCTTCTTGCCTGTTTGCTAGTGCTTTTCTGAGGCACTCTCTCATTTTCCCAAAGTCAGCCCTCCTAAAGTCCAGTACTCTTGCTTTTGTATGGCTTGATTGTATAGCTGTGTTTATCGTGAACCACACTGTTTGGTGGTCGCTTGTTCCCAGATAGCTACCACTTCTAAATCTGAGATTCTTTCTCCATCCCCATTTGAGAGTACCAGGTCTAAGATTGCTCCCTCCTGAGTGGGTTCCAATACTAGCTGTCTGAGGCATGCCCCCTGTAGGGCATCAAGAATGACCCTGCTCTTGGATGTGCCTGCAGCAAAGGTGCTCCAGTTAACATCTGGCACATTCGGTTCCCCCATCAACAATAACTCCCCTTTTTCTGCCATTCTAAGAAAGCCTTCTATCATTTCCTTGTCCATTCAGAGTCAGAGAAGAGATTCTCTCTCAAAGCTGATCCCAGTAACAAAAAACTTGTTACAGGCACTTCAGTGGTGGAAAGAGCAAATCAATCTAAGAGAAGGGGTTCCCTTTCAGCAGGAGTCCCCATCAGTTGTTTTCACAACAGATGCATCTCTGCTGGGGTGAGACACCTATTTGGGGGACCACACAACCCAGGGCACTTGGTCAAGTGCAGAGTCACTCCAGCACATAAACCTGCTGGAACTCAGAGCAGTGTTTCTGGCACTAAAGGCCTTTACAACACTAGTACAGGGAAAGGTGGTACAAGTCAGGACAGACAATACCACCACAATGTACTATATATACAAGCAGGGAGATACAAGATCAAGTTCTCTCTGCACAGAAGCTATGAAAATATGGAGCCTAGCATCCTCTCTGAAAGTTTCCCTACAGGCAATCCATCTGCCAGGAAAAGACAATACCCTCACAGATGCTCTGAGTCGAATCAACCAGGCCCATCACAAATGGACCCTGAACAGACAAGTGGGGGACATGATTTTCAGGAGGTGGGGCACCCCAGAGTTAGACTTGTTCACATCCCACCAGAACCACCACCTGTCACAATACTGTTGCAGACCACCAGATCGGAGAACAGTCCCCTTGGATGCTTTAGCTCTGAATTGGTCAGGGAAGCACCTGTATGCTTTTTCTCTCTTCCCTCTTGTGTACATGGTATTGCTCAAGCTCAGGTCCCAGTCAGTGTCACTGATCTTGATTGCACCAGACTGGGCCAGGCAGCCATGGTACTCTCTGCTGCTCTCCATGTCTGTGGCTGATCCAATATACCTACCTCGGAGGCACAATCTGCTAACTTACAACCAGGGGAGACTCCTTTACCTGAATCTTAGGTCACTCAGGCTCAAGGCATGGCTCTTGAGGACCTAGAATATGCAGGCTTGCATTTCTCTGAAAGTGTCTTGGACATTTTAAGGGATTACAGAAAGCCCTCCACTAAGAAAACCTATGCTATAAAATGGAAAAGATTTTCTATTTGGTGTTCAACCAGGGAACTGATACAAGCACACACTGGAGTCCCAGCTGTGCCTGACTATCTGACCTATTTACATTCACTGGGCTTGTAGTCCAGCACCCTCAAGGTCCACCTGACTGCAGCATCTGCTTACATATCAGCCAGACAGAATATTTTGATGGCTTCACATCCTGTCTTCAAAAGATTCTTTAAGGACCTGGCCTATTTGAACCCCCCTCACGGGGAACTGGTGCCAGCATGGGACCTTAATGTGTGCATAGCTACGCTCATGCGGCTTCCCTTCGAGCCCATGTCTTTGGCTTATTTGAAATAAGTCACATGGAAAACAATTTTCATAGTGTCAATGACTTCTGCAAGAATAATCAGTGAGCTCCAGGCTCTCTGCATTGAACAGGACTACATTTCATTCCACAGAGATAAGGTAGTCCTGAGAACAAACAGGAAATTTCTCCCTAAAGTGGTCCTTGATTTCCACTTGAACCAAACCATTACCCTACCTGTCTTTTTCATGGAGCACTCTACTTCTGGTGAAAGGAGACTCCATAGTCTGGATGTCAAGAGAGCTCTTAGCCACTATATGACAGCCAGTAAGGCCATAGGCAGGACAGAAAACAGCTGTTCCTGACTTATGGGGATGGAGGAAAGTGTAACCCAGTACTGAAAAGATCCATTTCTCACTGGAAAGTACAGTGTATCCAGTTTTGTTACACTAAGGTGGAAAATGAACCCCCAAAAGGGTTGATGGTCCATTCCACAAGCGGTACAGCTGCTACCATAGCAGCTGCCAGGGATGTTCCATTAGTGTACATCTGTAAAGCAGCTACCCGAAAACAGTACACACCTTAACAAAGCATTACAGTCTGGCCATCCTGTGCAGGGGCGATGCTAGGTTTGGCACAGCAGTCCTGCAGAGTCTGTTTCCAAAGTAGGTTCTGTGCCCACCTCCAAAGGTACTGCTTCTTAGTCTGCAAAGAGTTATAAATACCTGAGTATTGCTGGGGTTAGAAGAAAAAATTACTTACAATAGTAATGTTGTTTCTTCCCAGTGATACTCAGGTATTCAGAATTCCCCACCCTGCCTCCCCTTCTAGAACCAGTAGCCTCTGCATTCCTAAATACTGTGCACTCAAGGGTATGAGTGCCACTTCCTGGCACTGTTTTTCTAACTATGTTCACAGTGGTTCCTCCCTTTTCCAGGCGATTCTGACATTTTTGGAGTACCTCTTAATGTTTTACCCTCCAGTTGGAGGGTTTATTTGGGGGGGTTAAGGGTAGGATTATTATTATTATTATTATTATTGTTGTTATCTAATATACAGTACAGCACTTAGTCCTCGGGGGCATGTCTTTCCAGGCATCCAGGAAATCTGAGGCATTTAGAACTAAGGCAGTTAGTTCAAGGCAGCATTTGAGTGAAAAGTTGTCACATGCAAAGAGTTCCATCATTTGCATGTGTTCCATTCCCTCCGGGCAGTTCTGTCTTGAAGGGTCACTGCAAAGAGTTCTGAATACCTGTGTAACCACCCAGTCCCCTGGCCTTACTAGAATCCCTTCAGTGTCAGTGCTAGGCAAGGAGAGGCAGCTGGTGATTAACTAGTTAAATGGATTTTTCACTTACCCCCTCTTTTGTTTACTTGGCCACAGCTGAAATGAGAGAGATGAGCTCATTTGGAACTCTTGCAGCAGCATAAGCCACAGCATTTGTAAGTGAGGGAGTTTTAGAATCTTGAGACAGTGGTCAGTGTAGAGTTGTAGTTTGAAGTGAGAGGAGTGAGAACTGCTCTGCTGAGGGCTCTGAGTGGAGAGCCTGCTTTCTCACCCTAGTCCTGATATTCTTCAGTTTGCCAAGAGAAGTGGTGGAAACCATTGTCTACAGCAGGATCTCCTGATTTTCATCCCTGGAGAGGTGAAGAGGACTGCTAGTGGATGGATCCTAGGGGCAGTCCCCTTTTTTGATCCAGGATGTTTGGAGCTGCCTGTAATGTCTAACAGTGAGTAGGATCTGACCTTTTTGCTGCCAAGAGCAAGTACCTGTGCTGTTGTGTTCTCTGGCTAAGAAGGAAATGAACAAATTTTCTGTTCAGAAGTTTGAGACTGTTCTCAGTTTAAACTTGGCTGACAAGTGTGATTTCCAGAGGTATGACTAATTCACGTTGTTTGGAACGTTAGTTCTCACACTACCAGTGTAGTGTTTTAAATGCTGGATGCAAATGTTTCATTCAACTGTGTTTAAGATGTTTAGGGTCCAACTCTGATGAATGGTTGGGTATGAATTTGGTAGCAAAGGGTGGGCAGCCCCCCCATCTGGAGTAACCAGTTCAGGACTACAGATTCAGTAAGGGTGCTTGGTTACTTTGACCATATGGCCAATGTCTGAAAAGGATTTTACCCCCTGAAGTGGATTGTGCTAGTTATTAGCCAGATGTAATGTTCAGTTGTGGCCAGTGCCACTAGAAGTATTTCCAGTTGTGGCCAGTACCACTGGAAGAAATGTAATTGTCCTATGCAAAATGGGAATACAAGGTGAAATTATTCTGTCCATAGATGTCTGCTCAGTTGTGGACAGTGCCACTGGGAGAGTGTTCAAAAGTCCTATGCTATATGGGAATACCAGTACAAGATGTTCAGCATCCTACAGTGTGGGAATTCAAAGACTTTTTCTGTCAGATACAGTCATTTTGATGTTCTGCAAATTCCTTGTACCACAATGTGTAAACCTTGGGGGTCCACCCTTGCTTTAGAAAACATCTTTTGGAATAAAGTCACACTCTAGAACCCCAACTATGGCTTGGACAATTATGTTATTGCTTCCTATGTGTGGTTTTACTGGGTGCCCCTTCAGAAGTATAGGTCTAGCATAGCCCTAGCAAAAAGTTCTCTCCCCAAGGACCTGGACTTTATAAATACCCTATAGGTCAAATGTGCTTTTGTACACCACCCACCCTTTTGATCTCTAGAGTAATGAGCCTGGTATACATACCGAAATCTAGGGATGGTACCCATTGTCTAAATGTACTGAGGTCTGTGCCCATTTAAGAGTGCCTGGGGTAGCAAACTGTGTAAAGTAGCGAGGGGGTGGTTACACATGAGTATCACTGGGAAGAAACAACACTACTATGGTAAGTATTTTTTTCTTTTTAACTATGGCTATAAAACACATTCACACCCCGAGGCACTCCAGCTAAATATGTGTAAAACTTGATAAAAGCAGGTAAAGGAGAGAATGAAAAAAAAGTTCACAATACAATAACTGTAAATAATAGAACAGCAGTAGCTGAAGTGGAGGTACTTGAAAAGTCTGGAATACTGGAGTAGCTTTGGTCTCTGCTCTCAGCAGAGAAATCCAAATGAAACAGTTTGAACTTGCACTGCAAACAGTCCTCTCACAACAGTTGTGAGGGTCAAACAGTTCCAAAAACAAGATGGAGGTGCTTAGAAAATGTCCAGGGAACTGAAGTAGTTGTAGTGTCTCTGCTCTCACCAAGGAAATACAAATAAAGAGACTGAAGTTTGCCCTGCAGTCAGCCCTCTCACAGCTGCTGCAGGGATGTAGCAGTTTCAGAAGATGAGACGGAAGAGAAACAACAGGTACTCTCACTACCTGCTGACCTATTGAACTATGAAGTAGCCTGGAGAGTACAGGATTCAGTTCAAGTTCAGTGGAAGGAGAAGGTCCAAAAGTAGTGGCTGAAAGGCTCGTGCTGACCAACCTGGGAGGGGGGAATTAATAAAAAAAAGTCCTGATGCCATAAATACCCCAGTGGCAGCTATTTGTTCAAAACAAAAGAGAAGGTAGGAAGCCAGATGCTATGATCTAGTTGGGAACCAATGATCTGAAAGGACACAGGGTGGAAGTTGTCTAGGGAGATTTAAGTTTTGGGGGTAGATGCACAGGGAAAAGTGCAGACCCAGTAGCAGTCTCAGAAGTGCTATCAGTGCCACACACTAGGCAGCCTAGAAAGGTGGGGTGAGGATTGCAGAATTGAATGCATTGCTGATGGGATGATCTACTGAATATTAGTTTGGTTATGTAGGGGACTAGGTAACTCTTTGAGAAGATAAGACCTTGGATGCTCTTGGATGCATCAGACTCCATAAAGGTCAATAAAGGGGAAACCAGGGTGTTCTGGAGAAAGCTGTAAAAATCCTTCAGCCAAAATTTAAAATAGACATTGGAGAGGGAAGCACCAGGGCATGTGCCTTAAAGCAATCTCATTATGGGAGCCACAGGTCCCAAAGAATAGTAAAATGGGACATGGGGAGGGAGGGAGGGAGGAGGTTGCATGGGTGCACACATTGGACAGTCACTGAACAAACTGGTACAGCAAAAGGCACTGCCTGGAAAAAAAGTTCCAGCAGGCAACAATACTAAAGCAAATATGTGGAATGGGTACAAATAAAAGTAGAGGAGATATTCAGGCACTGACTGCCAGTGCTCAGCTACACTTAGTTGCTGTGACTGAAACTTGAGCAACACTGCACCCTGACTGGGACATCACAGTCCCAAGGTATTCAGTTTTTAGAAGAGATAGGGCTAAGGGCAAAGGGGGGAGAAGTGGTCCTATACAGTAGGTGAGGGAGGAAATCAAGACAACCAAGGATATGATAGTGGGTGAGTATGTGGAGACAGAGTCAGAGTGGGTACAGCTGGAAAGCTGGTGGGACAGGAAGGTGATAATGAAGGTATTTTTTTTATGCTACCAGGAAATGGGTGATGCATGCAGAGAGCCACAGGAGGAATTCAAAAGTACAGCATCATAAGGGGATGTGGTGATCATTTGGGGTTTCAGTGTCCCTGACATGGACTGGTGCATCCAGCTCCAAAGGTCAAGCACTCATGGATGCATTCCAGGATGACTCATTGGAACAGGTGCCAGGGAGTCTATGACAGAAGAGGTAACTCTGCATGTAGTACTCACAAACAGTGGTTATGTCAGGGATATAAAAGTAGGGGAACCACTGGGTACCAGTGACCATTTATCAGTATAGGTCACTCTTGAACTGGATAAAGCGCACCTTAATTCCAGAACTACAGTTGTAGATTTCAGAGGGCAGATTTTCTGGAAATGAGGGAGAAGCTCTGAAGCTGGTTGTTGGGTGTAGATAGGCAACAAGTGGGCATAGAGGAGAAAATGGGCATCATTAAGAAAAGTCTCCAAGGGGTCACCAGCTCCTGCTTGTGGCTAGTAGGGAAAAGAAAAATAAAGAAAAATAATTTGGTTTACATGGGTTTGGAGGTTGCAGTGTGCAAGAGATTTAAAGGGAGCCAAAAAAGGGAAAACGGGGAAGCATAGGTAAAAAAACTGAGTGAGATTGATAAGGTGGTGAGGGCACCTACAGTGGAAAGGGAACTAAGTATAGCTGAGGGGGTTAAGGAGGAGGGGAAATTGCCTTCTTTTGCTACATTAGAGAAAACTGATAAACAAAAGAGGGCATAGTCAAGCTGAGGCAGGGTGAAGTGCTAGTGGAAGAAGATAAAGATTAAGATATGTCAGAAATACTGAATGACTCATTTTGTTCTGTATATACAAATGAGGAGAGTCCACTACCATTGGCCCAGTGTTTGCTCTGGTTGTCCGGCATTCCTTATCTGAGGGGGTCTTCCCTGATTCCTTGAAGGAGACATTGGTAAGACCACTCCTAAAGAAACCATTCTTGGACCCAGAGGTTAGGGGAAATTAACGACCTATCTCCAACCTTCCCTTTTTGATGAAGATTGTGAAGAAGGTAGTGGCGCTTCAGTTGGAGGAACACCTCATGACCCATGAGTTGTATGAACTCTTCCAGTTGGGGTTTTAGGCAAGGCATAGCACAGAAACTGCACTTGTTTAGGTGCAGAATGATGTCCTCAGGGCTAGCAAGTGAGGAGAAAAGACAATTCTTGTTCTCCTTGATCTCTCATCAGCATTTGACACTGTGGACCATTGTGTGTTGCTTGACCACCTCAGGGAACTCTCCGGACTCATTGGCACTGTCATCTACTGGTTCGAGTCCTTTTTAACCAACAGCAGGCAACAGCTTGCGATAGGGAATTTCTCTTCCACCCCTAGCCCCCTATCTTGTGGAGTACCTCAGGGTCTGTGTTAGCCCCAATGTTGTTCGCAGTGTACATGCTACCCCTGGGAGGGATCATTAAGAAGTATGGCTTGGGTTTTCATTGCTATGCTGATGATACCCAGCTATACTTATCCTTTGCCCCAGGAACATCCAACATGGTAGATGTGCTAAACAGCTGCCTTGCTGAGATCAATGGCTGGATGGCCTCTAGCTGGTTGTGACTGAACCCCGATAAGATGGAGATATTGGTGGTGTAGTTGAACAGAGTGCATGATAGGATGGCCTCTCGATCAGAGACTGGACTTGTTCTGGGATCTGTTCCATTGAAGGCCTCCTCTAGGGTGCAAAATCTTGGTGTCATTCTGGATAGGAGTTTGACCCCGCTTATCACCCCTTCCTCCCTGGAATTCACCCCATTTACCACCACCCTCTGGCTTCTGTCCTTCAGCCAGTTTTTGGCCCACCTTGTTGTTTTTGGTCCCACCCCAAACTTTCCAGCTTATTTAACAGCCTTCTGTGAGGGACAGTATAGAAGGCTTCCTAAAGTCTAGATAGGCCACATCCACCACCTCTTCCTGATTGATCACCCTCGTCAGCCAATCAAAAAACTCTATCAGGTTCATCTGGCATGACCTCCCTTGCATGAAGCCATGCTGTGTGTCATCCTCTAGTCCACGTCTACAAGATAGATGACCACCCTTTTTTTAATGGCACCTCCATCACTTTACCACCAGTGAGGTGAGACTGACCGGACAATAATTTTCCACCTCCCCCCTGCTGTCACTCTTGTGAAGTGGCACCACGTCCTCCCTCTTCCAGTCTTTAGGCACCCACCCTGTATCCAGGGACAAGTTAAATTGTCTCACCAGAGGTGCTGCCACCTCCTCTCCTAATTCCCAGAATACCGTAGGATGTAGGACATCTGGTTCCATTGCCTTGTCCACCCTCAACCGTCCTAATTCCTCTCTTAACCTGTCCTCAGTGAACAGGCTGGGATCTACCCTTATGTCATCCCTCCCCCCCCTTATCTCTGGTCCCCTTCCTTCCCACTCCACTGTGAAGACTGAGCAGAAGTACCTATTCAGCAACTCTGCCTCCTCAAAATTCCCATCCACTTGTACTGCCCCCTCCCCTTCACTCTTACTATCCCCTGCCTTTCCTTCCTCTTCTCTCCTACATACCGAAAAAAAGTTTTATCTCTCCATTTTGCCTACCTAGCAATTCTCTCCTCTGTTTCTGCTTTTGCCTTATTTTCTGCCCTGTCTCCCTCAGCTTCTCCCTGTAAACCTCCCTGTCTTCTTTCCTCTGGGTCCTCTTATATGATCTGAACACCCTTTTTCTTTCCTCAGTTGCCCCCCTCACTTCCCTGATGAACCAGAGCGGCCTCTTTATTTTTCTGTTCTTCCTTACCTTTTTATGCAGAGTTCAGTAGCATTCAGTAACTCCCTTAACTGATTTCCATAATTCCGCCACATCCCCTATTTTCTTCTTCACCTCCGTTTCATCCCTGAATGTCTCCCTAATTTTAGCAAAGTCTGCCTGCCTGAAGTCCAGAACCTCTGTGATGGTCTGACTTATTTTCTTCCCTGTCCTTACCCTGAAACTCACTGTATTGTGGTCAGTTGTACCTAGGCTGTCTCCCACTACAACTTTTTCCACACTATCCCTATTGGTGAGGACCACGTCCAGTATGTTACCACCCCTAGTGTACTCCCTAACCATCTGTTGTAGGAAAGCTCCCTGGAGTGACCTGAGGTTCTCCCTGCTCCAGTCTAGGGGTAAAAAGCTCAGTGATACAGTATTATGGTTGCCTGATGATACAAACATTTGATCCAGTTTATGAAAATGACGGGTAGATGAAAAATTTGCAGAACCCAGAACAATCATGAGAAATTTTGTTGAATGCTTTCTCCTGGTCGATGCTGAGCACACAGCCGCTAACCTGAGTTACAGACCATGTATTAAATAATTCTCTCTGTATGATTAGGTTATCCTGTATTTGTCGAGTTTTAATGGTGCAAGTTTGACTGGGACAGATCAGGACAGCTACGAGTCATCCCAGTCTAACAGCTAAAATTTTTGCTGTAATTTTATAACCTGGGTTAAGTAAACCCAGAGGCCTCCAGTTGCAGAGATCGACCTTGTCTCCCTTTTTGTAAATGTAAACTAATAACGCTTGTGTCATGGATGCGGGAAGTGATTCCTGCTGAAGACACTGATTATATACAGCAGTGTGGGAAGGTGCCAGTTTCACTTTAAATGTTTTATAAAATTCAGACCTGGGGCCATCCCTTCCTGGTGTTGCATTAGGCTTGAGAGACTCAATACCCTGGTTCACTTCTTCCTCCATAATGGAAGTTAGTTGTTTTGTCAGCTTCACCCAGGTCTGGAATATGAAGGTGTGGAAAAAAGGACAAATCAGTATCAGTGGTGAGTGTAGCACTAGAGGTTTCTTTAGTGAAATCAGAAGCCACCTGGAGTATGTCAGTGCTGGTGTTTACCATAATCCCAACATTATCATATAGTGCATGCTTAGACCTGCTTTCCACTCGAATTTTGCAATCCTTCAAGGGGTCAAAGATTTGTTTTGTACACTGTATACCAAACCACATCTCCTGCTGTAAGGACTGTGCCCTATTGTACTGGAGTTCCCTCATGTCAGTTTGTAATGCTGGGATGTGAGCACTATGGTAGCTTTTGTCAGTTTCATCCCTGGAAATAACATCTTGCAACTGTCCACAGAGGTTCAGTTATTGAAGGTACTCCTCTGTCCCTTTCAATCACTGTGAGTTTTAAAGAGGTCACCAAAGTCTATTTTACAGTCTTCCCACCGTTTGAGGAAGTTAATATAAAAACACTGACTAGAAAGGTATGCTGTTCAAAGGGACTAACATTTTTCCACCAAGCGTGGGTCAGATAAGGTTGAATTATTCAGTCTCCAGGGTCCTTTCCCATGAGTTGAGGCCCCTCCCTGAGTCAAAGAGCATAGCAGCACCTTGAGATCTGAAATCTATGTCCCCCCAAGTATAAGCAGACAGTGCAGTCATGAGTTTAGAGGTAAATAAAAAATATATTCTCATCAATAGGGTGCCCCTGAAATAAGTGTGGCCCCTGTTGGGTGCTTCTCCCTGTGTGCATCCTTTAATAAAGCATTATTCACCATCAAATTTAAGCAGCTTGAGTCATTGTACATTTTCTCCATCTGCAGCCCCCCTGTCAGCTCTCAATACTCCACAGTTAAAATCCCCTCCCCAGACAAGTAGCCTGAATGTATATAGGTAGGGTTGAATATCGTGAAAAGTTGGATCATTGCAGCCTTAGTTTGCAGCACACACGCCACTATAATATGTAATCTATCCTGCCTATAGGATATATCTAGTGCCAAGGCCATACCAGGTTGAATTTCTACCAGTTTTGTCACTCTTATAGCCACATCCTTCAGTAGAAATTCCTACCCAGTCACAACGATCAGTGCTTACAGACCAAAGAACCGGGCCATTAGTCCACAGTTTAGTGGCTTGAGCAAGTTTAAGTTTTCTACCTTGTGTCTTCTAACAGTATAATATGAGCATCATTGGTCTGTAAAGCAAAGGTGGACATTTTTTCCCACAGTTAAGAACATAAGAATTTGCTGGCAGAAGGGGACTTCTTGATCCATCTACTCTGCCCAGAATACCTACCCACCTACTCTTAGACGATTTCCTTTTTTGCACATAGTGTTTATCCCACACAAGTTTGAATTCCCTTACATTTTTTGAGTCTACTACCACTTGCGGTAGGCTATTCCAAAGGTCAATCACCCTCTCAGAAAAAGTACTTCCTGATGTTTCCCCTAAATTTACCTCCTGCCAGTCATAGAGTGTGGCCTCTTGTATTACTCTCTGATTTCATCTGAAACAAGGTTTTTTGTTCTTCATGCTGTTTACATTAATGGTGGTGAATATTAGAGTACACATGGTAAAAAAAAGGAAGAAAAGGGTGTATTGTGCAGAAATCATGGCAATTTTTCCGAGACTGTATCTTCCTCCTTGCCTTTTTGAAGCACAAACTCTAGAGTAGTGTCCTCCAGGTCCAAGGAAAAGTTTTGGTGGGAGGAAAGGAGGGAGGAAGCCTCTGAATCCCCATCTTCCTCCTCAAAATCTCCCAGCCCTTCCCCTTAGTTAAGATGCCAAACCTGTTGTGAGTCATCACAGACACCTTGCCCTTCTGGCCCGGTGATTTAGGCATACTGGCAACTCTCTGTCTTTTTCCTTACCTTTAAGGGTAATAGTGACAAATTCTTCAGTGGATGGCATTTGTACAGGAGAAAGCTGATTCTGCAAAGGCACTGCTAGCAAGTCATTATCATTAATCACAGCCAAGGGGGTGGACTACCCCAGAGCTGGGGCCAGAGAGGCCTGCAGAAGAGGGACCTGGAGAAAAATCATTGGGAATTCAGGAGTCTGCAGGATCCAGCTCCCTAGCAGTGAATACTGGGAGGAAAGGACCCAACCCATCTTTTTCAGCAATACTTAAGGCCTCAAGCCTGTGGTCCAAGGCCTGTGCTGCACCCTGCTGCTGAGCCTGCATAACTAAGCCATCCTGTGACATGCTGCAGCCCTTTTTGTGGGAAGCCAATGGGTATTTGCGTAGGAGTGTCCCCAATACTCACAGAGGTTGCAGCAAAACACATTTTTATATTTCTTGGCTACATAAATTCCAAACAGTGATTGCAGCATGCACTATCACAAGCGTTACTCAAATGCAACCGGGAACCACATTTTAAGCATGACTTGGGTTAGCCCAAATAGAATAGCATTCCTCTATCTCGGTTGAGGAAAAAAGTGCTTAGCAGATGTAACACCCTATTATCATTTTGTAACAATCTGACATGTATTTTCCACCCCCCAGTCCAGATTTGCTCAGAATCAATAATCCATTCTGGATGAGCTATCAATTTGCATCTCTGTCATAACCAGTATAAGATGTCAGCAATGTTGACACCCTCATTCTAGAAGAGTATCATCACTGTTCTCAGGGTGTGGCAAATCAGAAGAACAGCCAAAAAAAGAAATCCACAATGGAGAGTGTTTCAGTTTATTGTACTACGCCCAGAACCTGTCCAAACCTGAAATTAGTTTAACACTGATATCAAAGTTAAAGACTCCAAGTCAAATGTTGATAAAAGCATAAATTTCAGACACAAAAAAACTTACAGGAATCCTTCAATAAGGTCCTGGCAATGTAAAGTCTGTCTGGGGAAGTTCCAACCCCCCCCCCCCTTTTTTAAACTCAGCTTTATTCCAGTAAAAACAAAGTAATTGACAGAGCTTCATATCATAGACAACTTTGTTCACAAAGTACACTTGCACATAAGATTGATAAATAACATAGCATATAGCAATGATGATTCTCATCTTAATCAACCTGAGGTAGAAACAAAACTCTGTCTATGTACATTAACAAAAAATCAAAATCCAGCTCCCTACAAAGGGAGGGACATTTATAACCGTAACAGCTCAGAACTGTATTGCCTGGAAGTACATGAAAACACTCTATCCTTATAACCACAGAAAAAACTAATTTTCATATATGATATAGAGGTGGTGGCATTTTACATCTCTGTTCTGAAAAAGGGTTGTGTTTTAATACAGTTGAGGGTTCTAAGGTAAGTGGACAGTATCAGCCTCTGTGAGCCAGGGTCAAACCTCCACAAGGAGAGACCATATTTTTACTTTCACTTACATAGAATCAATGTATAGGAAGACCAACTATTTTTGGCCCATCTGATCTAACCCAGTGACCCCATCTATTCCAGGGATCCCATAATTCTGTATGTTTGCCTTCCCAAAGGTGCATTCTCACTGTCAGCCTTTCCATCTCATGTTGGTGGGTGATCCGAGTGTGCCATTCTTTTATAGTGGGGGGGGGCTGGTTGGAGCCAGTGTGAGGTAAGGCAGTCAATCCCCCTTTGTAAATGAAACATGCCACATTTCTACCTGGGGCTGGTTCCCCTTTGAACTGGAAAAAGTCCACAAATTGTTTGGGCTTCTGTGATGTGGAAAAAGTCTTGCTATGCAAGGATTCAGCCATGTCATTCTGCCTTGCAGCAGCCAGCAGAACTTCAGCCGAGGGGCCCACTCACAAGGTGGGAGTCAGACACAGTTTGTGGAAGAATGAATGTCAAATTAGATGTGTCCACTAGAACATCAATCCCTGCAGTTTGCTCACTTGCAATGAGGCTAGGGTCCTGTAAACCACCGCATATGCCTCCAGAGTCATAACCTCCTGTTGTGGAAAAGGTAGAACCTCCTTAGTAATTTAGTACTATGTAGCAGCATGATCAGCTGCTGTGATGGCTTCAGATCTGGCAACTGTACTGGACATCTCCAACTGATATTGCTGTACCTGAGGATCTGCTGCGTGTGGTATCCAAACACCCCTGTCCATTTGTAGCCAACCTGCAGCTTGCAGCACTTTCTCAGGAGACCAGGGGACACATTTCTGATTTTTGTTAACACAGTGTTTCAAACAGTGTTTTAAGATCCAATGTTTTGCGGTCCATTGAAAATTCAGTAGTCACAGCAACCACTGCAATCCAGTCACTGATTATGTTCCAGCTGCTGCAGCACCAAAACTCACAAATGTCATCATGGAATGCAGACAGTCTCTTTCTTGTGTAAAATGCCTCTCCTCTTCAGCCACCTAGACCAGTAGTAAGTCTTTCTTAGCTCATAGTGCCATACTCAGATCATGTTCAGATATAGCTAATTCTTCAGGAGTCAGACTCAAAGCAGGACACCTTGCAGTAATATCGGTCGCTTGCTCCATATCCAAACTTAAGATTTCCATAGACTCTGCAACCTCTGGCAGTGCTGTTGCTGGGGTAGAGGTCGATCCCTCAGGCACATCTCCTGATGCTCTCTCCTCACCCTCCTGTCTGGACTTGGCCATCTTGGAAAGATAGCCAAGGATTCCCCCTACAGCAAGTGTAGGGGAATTTATTGAAAAGAATAAATCAGACAAAAAGAACTATACAAATATTAAAATATAATAAACCAAGAAAAGCTTAATTCGGCAAAGGATACAAACAAATTAGAAAAGGGAAAATACAAGGAAACATCACATAATAGGAAAATCAGAAGTGGTTATCCGTGGCATATTCCTCCAATGTGCTTCCAAAACTTGTCTTGGTAAAGCATTACATTCTCCCTTGGAAAATATCATGCAATTCCCTGGTAATATTCGTAATAATGACATCAATTGATGTATCTTTTTGCTGCAACATAAACCCACATCTGACTGTCCTGCTGTACCATTTAATCACCAAACAAATAACATTCATGGTGCTCCTATGGAAATGTCGCCAACCCTTATGGTAAATGCCATACATCAATTTCTCACACGTCATTGTGGAAAAAATAGGTACAGACCAAGAATTTGCAAAAGTTTGCCAAAATGTATGAATAAAAGTACAGAGAAAAATTAATGTTCAACAGTCTCCTCTTTTTGCGTACAGCCTTGCCTTATACAACATCTTTCAGCAAGCTGTTTGTGCTTCTGATTCCCTTTGACATTAATCTTACTATGACAGCTAAGCCAATGGAAGTCCATTTTCCGTGGGACCCTTGGTTCAGTCAACAAAGCCAAGTGGACATCTTGCAAATGCAGTGGTCAGAAAGGAAAAGTCAAAGGCTCAGTAAAATTCGTGGTGATGATATGATGGTACAACTGTTTTCTAGTACTAACAATCAACAGATGACCAGCCACTCGCCAGGTTCGTAATTTAAGAAAAATTTCACTATAAAAAGCAGGAAGGGTGGGATCTTGTTTTAAGTGAAATGCCCTGGATCCCTCCCAACATCTAAACCGTTGAACAGTAGCATATAAATAAGAAACCCAAACCTTGTCCTGATTAATTAACAGTGGCCTAAGATTGACATAAAAAAATACAATAAAAAAAAAGGGCTAATCATGTTAAACCCCCTTGTGGATAAGATAAATACATAATATTCCTCTTTATGGAATTAAGCTTGCTTCCCCAGACCACTTGAAAAAACAGGCTCCGCAGGCTAGCTTCTAACTTCTTTGGGGGTGGATAAACCTTACAAACATAAAAAAATGGTGGCAAAAGTTTAATTTTAATCAATACCACATGTTTTTGTTTATCAAGTTTTCAAGTATTCCATTTGGACACCATCACATTTCCAAGCTCTATCTTCGAGGTCCAGTTTAACACATCCAAATCCCCCTGGCTCCATAATAATCCCAACATTTTTATTGGGTGTTGAAAAAGAGGAATTCCTGATGTCGTGGTGACTTCCTGCCGATGCCTCCCTAAGTGAATACCTTAACACTTAGATTTATTTAAACTTGCTCCTGATAACAAAGAATAACTAGTACATATATCCAATGCTAATGCAATGGAAGATTCATCTGGCAAGAGAAGACATAAGTCTTCTGCATAGGCAAGGCATTTAGCAGGACTTTGCAACGTCTCCAACTGTAAGGACCTGATACCTGTATGAACATTAATTCTCCTTAATAAAGGGTCAATGCAAAATACATATAAGAGTGGGCTGAGGAGGCAGCCTTGCCGAACCCCTCTTCATACAAGAATTAATGGTACGACATGCCCATTAACTAATGGGGGTTACAGTAGCTTGATTTGTACAACAGTTGAATTCACTGGATAAATTGCTGTGGGACATTATAAAATTGTAATACCTCCCACATATAAATATGGCTGACAGAGTCAAAAGCTTTATTCTGATCCAAGGAGCACAAGAAACCTTTAACCTCATTGTTACCCCTTGTAATAATTTCCCGAAGTAAAAGTAAAATGTTCCAAAATATTAGAGTGTTTAACTAAGCATGCCTGTGCAGGGCTAAGCACATAATTCACTACTCGTTGCAATCTAACAGTCAGTATTTTAGTTAGAAATTTAAAATCAGTATTTAACAAACAAATAAGCCTCCAATTGGCCAATAAGTGTCTATCTCCTGCTTTGTGAATATACACTAAGTAACTTCATACCATGTCAAAGGGTAATGTAGTCTGAAGCATATGAGTAAAACCGTGTGCCAATTCTGGAACTAAAGCATCTACAATAAATCTATAAACTTCAGTGGTGAGGCCATCTTTGCCTGGAGATTTATTAAGTGCCAAAGTTCTGACAGCCGCCACAACTTCAGTTGAACGAATTTCTTCCAGCAGTTCTTGAGCCAACGTGACTGGAAACTCTGGAATCTCTATACCCTGCAAAAAGTGACATATTTGTTCTGGATTTATGACTTTATTCAAAAAAAATTGTTTAGTGTATGAAGACACAGTGTCCATAATTTTACAAGGTGCATCATGAACCTGCCCTAAAGAATCCTGTAAACAATCCATTCATTTTTGCTGTACACTCTGCTTACAGGTGTCTTATGGGCATATAGTGGAAATAGTTCCCTTTAAGCCAAAACTTTGCTGAAAAGCTAAAACAGCTGCCTTCTTCTGATGAAACTGGAACATTGCCCCCTTCAAGTGTGAAATCTGGGCTGGTAATCATGTGCTAAAGTATGTGATAGGGAAATTAAAGATTGTAATTGTTTTCTATAATGTAAATATTGTAAATATTGTATATCTATCCTTCTTGCTTAATACTTTCAGCAAAACTATTAACTCTCACTTCAGATCCTCCCACCACTGAACTAGTGAATCATATAAAAAATTGTCTTTTTTGCAGAAAGAAGATACTGAATTTGTGCACGACAATACTCTTTTTGCATCAGAGAGGAATTACATTTCCAAAGTCCTCATCCAATTTGAACACCTGTTCCTAAACTAAGAAAAAGCAAAGAGTGATCTGAGAATTCTACAACCCAAATCTCCGCTGTTAAAATATGTGAATGTTGCGATATAAAGAAAAAATCTATCCTAGTAGACAAAGGGCCTTTGTGAAAAGTTGATACCACTTTTGAAAGGTGGAAAAACATGGCATCAATCAGATTTGCCTTGGCTAGTATTTCATTCACAGTTGGAATCACAAAAATGTTTTAGTGTTTTAGTGTGTGACCTCTTGTTCATTTTATCTAAACCACAGTTAAGATCCCCCCCCAAATAACCGCCTGTGCTGCATGTAAATATGGCTGTATTAGCTTAGAAAGAGAAACCCTGTCAGCTTTTGACTGCATTGCATAAATATTTATGAGACAAAACAATTTCCCTTGAAAACAAAATAAGGCCCTGCTAGGGATTAGATCCAACAGTTTAATACATGTAAAGTCAAGGCTATGAAACAAGATTCCCCACACCTGAACATTGGTCTGTACCTATTGACCAGTAGAATGGTCCCACATACCAAGCAGCTGTAGCTTCTGAACATCCAATAACATATGCAGTCTAGTATCCTGTGAAAAATAAATGCCCGGCTGCTGAAGAGGCAAAGCTGAAAATACCATATCTCTCTTCCTCAGACTTTTAATACTATTGACATTGATTGAGCTGAAAAAGAGAGACATAAAAAAAGAAAAGAAAGCAAAAAAAAAACATTTTTAAGAGAACATTAATTTCTTTCTAACCCCACCCATGGTACCCAGTCTAGTTTTATATTTCGCATGAGGCTTTTGTTTCTTCCCCCAAGTCCCACTTTGTTGTTTAGTAGGGGTTTCTTCTGCCTTACCAACCTTTAACTTACCTAGAGAGATCATGGAGGAAGAGTCTGATAGTACTTCAAAATCACTATCCTCGTTAGGAAGACTTTGATATCTATTCTGAAGAAGGATAGACTGTGTTTTAGTCAATTTGGAAGCTGGGATGGGTTTTTCTGGCCGCTTGTGAGCCAAAATATCTTTCCTTGTCTTGTTGGGTGGGGGGGAAACCATAATGTCTTCAGTACTCTCTACAGGAGATGCCACCATCTCCACATTACTAACTCCAGACTGAGAGTGATCCACAGGGGGTGGAGGTACATCTAATAAAGGATCTGTAAGAGGCGCCTCAGATGGAGCCTGCCAAACCATGTGGGGTGGGGGAATGAGGATGGGGTGGGGGGGCATGCAGTCCCTGTCTGCTGTCTCTGAGCAACCACTATCAAGAGCCTTTGTTCTTCACTATCAGCTCCAGGATTAGTATTATGTGCTGCCCAGGAACAGCTCTGATAAGAATGGCCTTTTTCGTCACACAGGCTGCAGACTAATTCATTTGAACAGTCTGCAATAACATGGCCCAACTCATTACAAAGAGAACAGTGCACCTTATCACATACACTACTCATGTGGCCCTCAGATTCACATTTATGGCAGGCCTTTGGCTGACCAGCATAAAACAGGACCCCTCTATCATGACCTAAAAAAAAAAGAATTTGGCAAATGTTGGAGGCTATCACCAACTGAAGAAAGCATAATTTTAAATTTCCACCCCCAGTCCAATAGTGTTCACTATCAAAAATAGCTGTAGGACCATCCAATATGGTACATTGCTGCTTCATGCAATAGGTCAAATCTGTCACACTGACACTCTCATTCCAGAATAAGACAGTTAAAAATTTGACCGCAGGTTTAGTGAGGGGACTAGCCTCAAAAGGGGCCCAAAGAGGAGTGTTCCTGAGGTCGTTGTACTTTTGCCAAAAACGTTCCAAACTGCTGGATGCCTTAAAACTAACATCAAACATGTGCTCACCCGACACATGTATAAGATAATAAATTTCAGCAGCAAAAAAATGTAATAACGTTTTCCCCACAAAGACATGGTCAGGGACACAGACCAACCCTCCTTTATACAACAAATGAACTGTGCTGTGGAGTTTGGCCAGGGCCACATGTGAAGAAACAAGGAGGCAAAAGATTTATGAGTCTTATCAGACTTTTGATTCGGGGAGCATTAGGGACAAGGAGTTCAGTCTGCTCAGGCAAATGTAGAGTTGGAAGTTATTCTGAGGTGAATCTGATGGTAATTGCAAAGGAGAAGGAGTACCTCCAAAAGTCTTAGCAGTCTTTTGTGCAACTAAAGGAATTTTGATCGGGGACGTACCTGAAACCCATTGTTTACCGTTCACAGTTTTCTCCCAACCTGCAGCAGACAATGCGGTGTCTACAGACCATGGCTCAGCATTGTCCAAGGGTACAGGTGGATCAGAGACAAGATGCTCAGCTGGAGAATTCAGAGCCTGGCATGGAGCGTTACTGACTGACGCATCTCTTAAAACATTTGATGCTGCCTCATCAGCAGCAGAAATCAGCTGAGTGTCAACACTTGTCAGTAGTAAAGTCTGCTCATTCAAAGTTACCACCGCAGAATCTTGTGGGCTAATATGAGGAAGTCCATTCAATAAAAGCTGTGGTTGCTTATTTTGAGACAGTTCATCAACTAAGACAGCTTCCTCCACCCAAGTTAAAGCACGAAGCACATCCACCAAGCAGTGTAAATCTGTAGGAACAAGTCATTTAGCCAACAAAGCTTCCTGATGGGCAATCACCTCCAGTAAGCATCATTTCTGGCATTCCAAACTCAAAAATTCCTCATCTTCTTCATCCTGAACCAATTTCTGCTGCATTTTCCTGTTAGTATTAGTAGCAAGAAGCAGGTTTCCCATCCGCTGCGTTCTAGGCTGCTGAGAAGCAGGAGGTGGAATGATCCCTCCTGCCTCCTCCATGTCCATCTCCTTTACTGGGTCCACACCAACTGCCACCATGACAGACAGCAACAGCGCCCCCTACCTCGGAGTAGGGGAGTTTTTATTGAAAGCACTTCAAAACAAAAAAGTTGAATAATTCACATTAATAATGCATTTAAATAAATAATTTTACATTAAAAAAAGGATGGACTGTTGATCCACATACCTTGTCTGACCATTATACAATTGAATATAAGTTTATGACAACAAAAAACCTAAATCATGCAAAACAAAAGAACCTATCTTATATTATGTTTACCATTTACTTGTATTTGATAAAAATAGTTAATCCTTTCCACCACTGAAAAACTTTCTGAGAGGTATTGATAGCCTTGTCCTTTAAATAAACAGATCTCATTACCTCCATAACTAATATATGAAAATTATCATAGGACATAGGTTTTTGTTGTAGGACCCATTGACATCGGGCCTGCCAAATATAAAACTTCAAACAGCATAAAAAACTACTAATGTGCCATAGTCATAAGAGGTAAGAACATGTGGAAAAAAATCCTAAAACCATGGTTTGATAATCTAACTTTAGCAACCACTTAAACCCCCCATTTTTGACTTAAAAAAGCCCATAGCCCCTTCACATAGAAACATTTAAATAAAAAATGATCCATCGTTTCCTCTAAAGCGTGACACTGTAGATATGGACAATACCTTTCACACATCATCTTATGTTTTGCGTTCCCCTTAATATTTCATCTTCCATAAGCTGAAAGCCACAAAACCTCCCACATATGCTGAGGAACTCTATCATTATTTAATTGTTTGATAACAAACTTTTTAAGAGAAGGGAAACAGTTTTCAAAATCTGTTTCAACTGGGTGGATCTTCCCCTAAAATAACTTACATAACCTGGTCACTGCATTTTCTCTCACCACAGAATGAGAGATAGACCATGTAAATAACATTTGAGCACAAGGTTTAAAATACAATGGAATGTAAGTGCGACTTGGGAGTCTGGGCTGGGAGAGTATCCCATAAATCAAAGAAAACATATAAATTGTTTATTACCCATAGATGTTGTAGGGCCACAGGGTTTGAAGGTTCAAAATTCAGGTTTTGGGAAAAACATAAAGCTATAGGGTCCACCATATCCAATCCACCTTGAGCTATGGGTAAATAAGTAAAACGATGCTTTATGGGATTACGTCTACTACCCCATAACATGGAGGAAAAACAGGCATATAAATGAGTCTCTAAACCCATATGGGGAGAGAAAAACATAGCAATATATAATAACCCTGATATAAGAAATTTTTTAATAATATGAATTCTTTTGATTTGGGAATTTCGCCACCCTTTTCACCTCTGTACCTTTAACTCAGCCCTTTTTAGGGCAATATCCCAGTTCTCTGAAGGGCAGTTCTGAGAACAAAAAAAAATACCCAGTATCTTACAGGGGCCCGAAGAAACAATGATTCCTGAAATGTTTATCTGGTTACCTGTTCCTGGCCCTATAAAAAGACCTTTAGAGTTCTCTTTTCATTTAGAGTTAGAAACCTTTCCATAGCTAGAAAAGTATTGTAATACAGTAGGAATTTGAATTATATCAGATAAGAATACACAAACATCATCTGCATAGGCTTGTACCACCACAGAATCCCCACCCTGATGATGCCCGACAGGAGATTAGATGAGCTAAAATTCTAAGCAGGGGGTCGAGAGAAAATGCATACAACAAGGGGCTTAATGGACACCCCTGCCTCACCCCAGACTTGACTAATATGGGAAAGGTAGCTCTCCCTTTGTCAACTGGATATACTACTACTGACCCATACATTGATTCGATCCACCACATAAAACCTAAGAGTAAACCATAATGTTTTAAGGAGGCAAACAAAAAGGGCCTAAAGACTCTATCAAAGGCCTTGTTTTGGTATAAAGACAGAATACAACCCTGTTTCTTGGACCTATTAGCATATTTAATTACATCCCTGAGTATAATTAAAGCACTTTGAATTCTCCTATTGGGAATACCACAGAAATGCAAGGGGTATAACAAATCCTCCAGCCACCCCCACCCCCATAATCTATTATTTAACACCTGAGATAACATTTTAAAATCTGAGTTCAGAATCGTAATGGGCCTCCAGTTAACCAATTGTACTCTATCCCTCTCCCCTTAAAGAGATACAGTAAACCTGATGAAACATTTGTTGGCATAGAGGGATTTTTCTGAAAGGACAAAAAAACCCTTTCAAGACATATTGCCAGAATGTCACTAAAGCATTTATAGAACTCATAAGGCAAGCCATCTTGACCTGGACAAGTATCTAATTTTTGTGAGAGGATAACTTTTTTTTTTATTTCAGAAGCCAAAATAGGATTAGCAAGCTTATGAAGTTATATATGGAAGAGATGTGGAACCTTAACCTTTTGTAAAAAAATCAACAATCTCATCTCTTTGTGGGGAGTCCTGAATATCTTGCATCTTCACATGATTCTGAATTATATTGTAAATCCCTGAACTGGAGTTTATGAGGTTCCTATTCTCATCCTGTAAAACCTCCATACCAGACATATCATTCCTTCCCTTAAAGGCCTCAAAAAGGTCTCCAATTGGGATCTTCTGTGTCCCAAGTGAAAGCTCTGTACGGAAGGTCTGAGCTCTGTCTTACCGGTAAGCCCTCATATCCATTTTTAATTGATCAATTTGTGAGGAAATATCCTCTCTAGAGGTGTTTGCCCTGGAAAATAAATACTGTAATTTACCTCTTAATTTTAGATAATGAAAGAACTGTTTTTTTACCCTTTGTTTCCCATATTTCTGAAACCATTTCTTAATATCTTCCTTGGTATCCTCTCACCATTCCCATACATTGTCATATAAATCTGCCATGGATGTTCTTGCCCATAGGAGATTGGTCATACCCTTCACCACCCATGGTTCTTTTAGTGCTGACATGTTTAATTTCCATCTATTTCCATCTGTTAAGGGGGAGATGACGTAAAACCCAGAGTAACCAAAAATAATCTGAAAATTCGCTAGGGAGGGCTTTATATGTAGGGAAGGGCAAACTATTAGAAAAAATATATAATCTATATCTGAGGTTAATTTCCCTTTTTTAAATGTATATAGTGGCCCTGATTTCTGAAAGTTCTTCCCATTTTTTAAATCAGCTAATTTAATAATTCTCCCAAAAGCTAAGGAATCACAATATGTTTTTTTTCCCAGGGATCCCTACCCTGGGGTGAGGGAGTGCGCAGTTAAAGTCTCCCCGCAATATAATATGGCTGGTGGTTGCCAAAAAAGGTAAAACAGTATTAAATAAGGTGGCTCTCCCAGCTTTAGTTTGTGGGCCATAAACAATTATGAGCCTAAAGTTAAGCTGACGCCACCTACCATCAATTATCAATAATCTACCTGGGATTAAATCTATCAATTTATCCAGGGTAAAATTATAAGCATTAAAGAGAATTCCAACCCCATTGGCCTGATCCTGTCCAAAGGACCAGTAAGAAGGCCCCCAAATCCATTCTGCAGTAAAGAGGCGGCACTAGTCTGCCGTATATATCCAAGTTTCATGTAGAAAGTAAATATCTAAATTTTTCTGATAAAGAGACTGAAAAAGAATAAGTGTATTGGACTTGTTTAATAGACTGCAGCAATTTAAGGACACAATACTTAAGTTAGCCAGAGATATCAACCAAGAACTTTAAGGACCTTTTTTCCTTTTTTTCCCCTTTATAATCAGCTAGGGAAATTTTATTACTGGAAGATTGAGAAAGGCCTGCTATTCCTATCTCCATATTAGAGTCAACCCCATGGTATCCAGAATAGTATAGGGATTCTCCATTTCAAAGTCGGGAGGTTCTTCGGGGGGGGGAGGTTTTGAGCTCCTGGCAATCCTTTTATCCTGAGGAATGGCCTGTTTCTGGGGAGGGGCTAAGGCCTTTGGCTGCCCCTCCTCCTGGTAACACACAGGGGGGAAGTCAATCACATTTGATAGATCAGGGGCACTTCCCCTGTTTCTTTATTTGGAGGTGAAAATGACTCAGGGTTATCTTTTTTACTGGAATTCTTTGTTTTCGGGCCCCTAGGAGGGGAATGGGTGGTCAGATCTCGTATTTTGGGGGATTTAGCAAAGGCCTCATCCTGTGCTTTTTGAATTAACAATTCAGGGCTAATAACTGAGGTTTTATTTTTTGCTGCCCAAGGACAATCCCTGTATCCATGCCCTGATTATTCACATAAATCACATTTCAGCATATTATTACACTGAAAACTGCCATGACCCACTTCCACTCAAATCTCACAACGGGGGGTATCACATGAGCTGGACAGGTGGTTGCAGGCCCCACATTTGTAACACATCTGGGGCTGCCCTGCATCAATCTATCAATCAATCAATCAATCAAAATCTTTATTTATCCAGGTGAACATCATTGAGCAGAGCTCTTTTATAAGATGGACCTGGTTAGAACAGGGTCAGGTAACATCCATCATAAAAACATATAAATATATGTAAATAAGTATATAAACACAAACACAATGGTGCAGTAATAGGGGAGTCAAATGATAAAAGGAAGACAAGGCAAGCCATAACAGAGGAGGATTCAAATATAAGGAGGCAGGTCCACCATTGAACCATGCAACTGTATATAAACCATGTTCTCTGTATAGAAGTACCAGTTAGTTCATTTACCGGGGCAGTCACTAGTACTAGCCATGAAAATGGCTTGGAGAACCACCAACTAATGGCAGATGGGGTACCAGGAAGGGTATGTAATATGTAAGCAAAGGATAAACATTGTGAGAAGTGAAGTCCCAAGGATAGGTCGGTAGAACTGATGGGGCGGTTGGGGCTTACGGGGAGAGGGAAAGGGGAGTTAGGACTTTTATAGTATGATTGCTTGTAGATTGTGGATGAGTGCAGTATAGAATTGTGAAAAGAAGGTTGGAGAAAGCGGGAAGATAGACCAGTATCAAAGGGAGGACCGAGGCATCAAGGTGTTACATGAAAGCATGATGACAGACCAGGGCCAAGGAGGAGACAAGCACTAGAAGTAATTCGTTCATGGTTAAATGGAACAGGTTAGCATCCTGACAATTCATGATCATGGGAAACAATAGCACTGATCATTTCTGAGACGTGAATATAAGAGCTTGAAAGAGGAGATGCCAATGAGTGACCTCAGTTTCAGTTTTTTTGCAATTTATTCCACAAGGAGGACAGTGTAAAGCTTATAGTAGCCCTGCCAAAGCAAGAGTTAACTTTGGTAACCATCAGTAGGAGAGATCTGCAACTTCTCAGGGCGTAATTGCCTACTGATTTTATAGGAAGACAGTCTGTAATGTATTGGGGCATTTTGTTTGGAGATGGCTCTCAGGGTCCATAAGGCTGCATTTTTATCACGCCTGAACTGAAGAGAACCCCACCCCACTGATTGATATAGGGAGCAGTGGTGAGTGGAATAAGGCAGGCCTGTGATGAACCTCAAAGCTCTATGATATAATGTGTCAAGTTTGGTGAGGTAGGAAATGGGACAGTGACTGTAGAGGATGTCAGCATAATCTTTCAAGGATAGAAAGGTTGATTGTACCAGCTGTAGTTTGGCATCTCTAGTTAAGAAGCGGGCTATCCTAAAGAACAGGTCAAGTCTCTGTCGTAATTTTTTGAGTAATTCTTCAACATGCTCTATAAAGGAGAGCCTATGGTCCAGCCATACTCCCAGGTGTTTGAATTTAGGAACAAATTCCAACTTCTCGCCAAGAATTGTAGCAATATGCGGCACAGGATCTGATAGGGCTGAATTTACCATTTGGGCAGAGGGAGAAAAGAGCATTGCTTTTGTTTTCTTGGCATTAAGTAATAGTTTTTTGTTTACGAGTTGGTGTTACAGCAGGTTGAACTCAGATTGAAGGTCATTACATGCAGATTGTAATGATGGGCGGCTTACGTAAAGAACCTTATAATCTGCAAATAGATGAATGTTGGCCTTAGTTATGCTTTCATCAATATTTTTGATGTATATTGCAAATAAGATCAGTCCTAAGATAGAACCCTGGGGAACACCTCTTAGGAGAGGTTTGAGAGTTGCGAGATCTCCTTCCGCTTTCACCTGCTGGAAATGATCAGAGAGGTAGTTGTTGAACCACTGTAAAGATAATGGATCAGCACCTAGTGAGGTCAGGGAAGAGAGTAGCAGAGAATGGTCAACAGTGTTGAAGGCCTTGCTCAGGTCCAAGAATACGGTGCAAGTGTAATTCCTGTTGTCTAGCTCTCTTTGCCAGTCATTAGTCACTTTGGCAAGTGCTATGATGGTGCTATGTTTATCTCTAAACCCTGATTGGACTGGATTAAACAGGTTATTAGCTTCTAAATACTGCCTCAGCTGGTTACTTGCGACTTTTTCCAGTAATTTTGACAAGACCGGGAGAATCGAAATTGGTCTGTAATTATTTAGATCACAGGGATTTCCGGATTTGAACAGGGGTATGATGTGCCCTGTTTTCCATATTGAAGGAATGGATCCTTGAGTTAATGATAGGTTAAATAAATGGGTTATGGGTATGGCTAACACGTGGATGGCCACCTTCAAGAAATATGGGTCGAGGGTATCCGCACCAGCACTTTTTGTTACATCCAGTTTTAGCAATAGGTCTTCAACTTCTTTCAGAGTAGTAGGACACAAGGAGAAGACGGAATCAGTGACGCTAGGATCTGCACCTTAATTATCCACCTCACAGCATATCAAATTTGCAGGGGAATTGTCGAAGGCTGAGCCTGAAGTCGCAAAGTGATTATTGAAAGCATCCAGAACTTCTAGTCTGTCACTAATGGTGTTATTGTTTAAGGAGATTTCATCAGGTAGTGAGCCACCGGACGTGTGATCAGACAAGTCCTTGACAGTTTTCCAAAATTTTGTAGGATTTTTGGAGGCAAAGAGAAATTCAGAATGATAGTATGCAGCTTTTGTATCTCTAACCATTCTAGTACATGAGTTTCATGCCCTTTTGAACTTGCACCAGTCCGCAGCAGACTGGGTTTTACGTCCTTTTTTCCATAGGTTATCTCTTTCAGTCAATGCAGATTTTAATAATGATGTGAACCATCTACATGCATTTTTTGCTATTCGCACCTTAACTATAGAGGCATATTTATTTAGGGTGTCTAGGATAATTTTGCTGAATATGTCGAATGCTGATTGCATGTTTTTTGCCAAATAGAACTCTTGCCAATACAAGGGGTGTTTCAGTTCGTTTATGTAGGCAGTGAGGTCAAAGTTCTGTCTAGATCTCTTGGCAGCAAACGTCGGCAAAGTAATAGGTTTGTTGCTTGATCTTATGCAAGCAATAAATGAGTGATCACTGATATCACTGAAGAAGATACCAGCAAAGGAGAAGAGATGTGGTTTATTCACTAGGATAACATCTAGCAGGGAGCTGTTATCCACGTTCTTTTTATTTACTCGTGTTGGTTCTACAGTGAGTTGCGATAATCCATGGGTGTCACAGAAAGCTACAAGAGGAGCAGCGGTTTTAGATAGCCAGTCTAAATTAAGATCCCCAAGAATAATTATTTCTGAGGATTGTTGTTCGATGATATTACTCAGATGAGGTAGCAATTGTAGATTGGCAGAAGGAGGTCTATAGCACCCTATGATACATAACGTTGAAGTGTGCAAGATGGTGACTCGAAGAGACAGACATTCATAAGCATTTGCAACAGATAAAGCACTCAGACAGGATGCCGTTTACCTATCCTTGACATAGATGGCAACCCCTCTACCCCTGGAGTGTCTGTCTGCTCTAAATAGTAAATAGTTAGGGATATTGACTTCCCTGTCAGAGGTGGCTGGTCTAAGCCAGGTTTCTGAAACCACTAGGATGTCTGGTCAAGTATGGAGGACCCAGGCCTGGATCATACAGAACTTTTTTAACAGACTGCATATATTAATGTGGAGGAAACTCATGCCTTTCAGTGTGGCAAGGTCAGAGGGTGATGTGATTGCAGCTGGTGGCCCTGGATTGAGCTCCACATTTCCTGAGCACAGGAGAAGAAGTAGTAAAAGTTTTCTTAGAGTGGCAATAGTAAGCTTCATACTGGTAACCCCTTTACGTTGTTGTGGGCCATCGTCCTGGGGGCGCGCCCACAACATTTTTTGCCCTTCCCACTAAGGGTGGCAGAGATGAGTACTCTGACTGCTATCTGTAGAGGTGATGCCTCTATGATGTTGGCGGAAGTCATAAGCTGAGGTGGTAATTCATTTTGTGTACCAGCATTAAAGGTAATATGAAAATAGCGTTGAAGAATTGGGGAGCTGAAAAGGCATATATCCACATAGGGACAGGAACTAGTTACAGAGCAGATCAGATTAGTATCCACAGTAATAAAGGCTTGAGGTGGCATGTATTGGGCATGTGATATGAGATAGAAGAAGGACCAGAACAGGATCCACGATTTGACACACATAGCGGAATAAGGATGGGGGGGAGCTAGAGAGGAGTGAGCTAGAAAGCTGGGGTGGGGTTTATGTGTATTTAATCAGCACTGGGGGGTGGGTCGGTGGGCAAAAAAATTGGCAGCTAGGGCTCCGTTCCTGGGGGTAATCAGTCCCTGAGGCAAGTCCGTACCTGCGTTTCTGTGAGGGGCTGGTGGCTTCAGACCTGGACTGCAGGTGGCAGTCTGGCAGGTTGGGTTCATCAGAGAACCATGGCTGTGGCTCTCAGACTACCTGGAAGGAGAAGGCAGAGGAGAATTAAATAAGAATGTCAGAGGGGGTGGGGCTGCTTGAGGAGCTAAAAAGTAATGCAGACTGGCTTAAACGGGGGGGGGGTGTTGCAGACCAAGATGTTAGGCAAGGTGCCTCCAAGTCTGAGTGAGCAATAACAGAGCTATTTAAAACACAATAGTAGCGAAAAAAGGTGAGGGGGGGTTTCAAAGGCCTGAGCTGACATCGCTACTGGTATTATGAGGAACACGATACAGGCATTTACATTAAATCAGAAAACTTCAGCTATAAAATACAAACAAGACAGTTTTAACAGAAAACATAATCTAGCACAATATAATCAAACATTAACAGTGTAGAGCCATATGGAGCCAATCGGAGTGCTCCTGGGGCTGACTGCTGCCAGTGGGCCACAGCAGTAAAAAACTCTGGATTTGAACCCAGAGACAACTGTCCTCTTGTAAAGAAAGCAAAAATTGGAAGCTTGGGCTCCCTTCCTGGAGGTAATCAGTCCCTGAGGGCAAGTCCGTACCTGCATTTCTGTGAGGGGCTGGTGGCTTCAGACTTGGACTGCGGGTGGCAGTTTGGCAGGTCAGGTTCATCAGAGAACCATGGCTGTGGCTCTCAGTCTACCTGCATTTCTGTGAGGGGCTAGTGGCTTCAGACCTGGACTGCAGATGGCAGTCTGGCAGGTCGGGTTCATCAGAGAACCACTGCTGTGGCTCTCAGACTACCTACGTTTCTGTGAGGGGCTGGTGGCTTCAGACCTGGACTGTGGGTGGCAGTCTGGCAGGTCAAGTTTGTCAGAGAACCACGGCTGTGGCTCTCAGACTACCTGCGTTTCTGTGAGGGGCTGCTGGCTTCAGACCTGGACTGCAGGTGGCAGTCTGGCAGGTTGGGTTCATCAGAGAATCACGGCTGCGGCTCTCAGAACAAACAAACTCCCCTATCCCTCCCCAAAGTTAAGGAATTTGGGATATGTTCAACTTCATTGTCTAACTGTCTCAGTTTTACCTTGCATTTCCAACTTCCTGTCCAAAAAAGCTCTGAATCAAGCACAGCTTCAGGGGCACTTAGCACCTCACATTTTTGGGAAAGCCAAAAAATGATGTCCTCTACGTGGACCCCTTCATTTTGAAACATTACTGTTATGAATTTAATTAAAGGCTGGGTTAAGGGAATAACTAAAAAGGGAGACCATAGAGGGAAAAATTTAAGCTGGTTATTTCTCTGCCAGAAAAGGTCCAGCAGAAATGGGGATCTAAAACTTAATTCATAGTTATCCTCCTCAGAAATGTTAATAAAGGCAAAAACATATTTTGGTGAAAAGTTCAAGGACTCTTTAAGAAGGTGCTTCCCCACATAGACTCGATCCGGTCTAATATTTAGGCCCCCCTTGTAACAGAGTTGTACTGCATTTCTCCATGTGGCTGCTCCTTTCTTCTTTTGAGAAAAAATTTCAGATAGAAGTGGCCTAGGATGTGAGGAGTCCTCAGGGTTCCCTCCTGGTTCCTTATTCTCAGTTGGCTTGTGAATCCCCTGGTATACCACTATCAGAAACTGAGTCAGTTGATTTAAGATTCTTGTTTGGACCACCATCCTGGTCAGAAGGGGAAGGTAAAACCTTACTGGCAGGGCCAGAAGTAGTAGGGTTCCATTCTGTAGATTGCTGAGAGAAGGGAAAAGAGGGAGATGACCAGTCTGGGTCAGGAATCCATTTTCCCGAAGGGCCCCTTTTCCACCCTGACTCCGAGAGAGCTGTATCAGGAGACCAGATTTTGGAAGAGTCATTTATTGCTGAGGTTATGGAAACAACCAACTGAATAAGGTCTGAAGTAGGGTGGCCTTTTTCCTTCCCAGGAATTACTTGTGGACAATTAGGCTCCTCCTGTGGTAGGGGAACTGAAGTCAAATTGTGGTTTACAGACATTAAAGCTGCCCTTTTTAATTTAAACCCCTTTGATGAATTTTTAGCAGCCTGCCCTTTGACAGAAAAGGAAAAGATTTTTGCATGGTACTGATTTAATGAATCTGTTTGAAAAACACCATCCCCTGGGGTTTGTTTAGTGAGGGCCAAAGCCCTTGGCTTGGTTTTGCCTAATGGAAAAGTAGAAACAATAGTAAAAAGTTTCTCTTGCCTGTTCACCTCTTGCCTTGCCTCTCCTGAAACCGATGCATCAGCTGAGACTGATTCCATGGCAAAAGAACTTGACTTATCGGTAATTACATTTTTTATGTTTTTAAACATATCCTCTTCAGAGCCAATCACATGAAAAGGTAACAGCTTTGGGCACTCGCTATCCATCACAAATTTACTGCCAGCTGTTCTTTTCTGAACTAATGGCCAAGTTTCAGTCGGCATTTGACAGGGGAGACGCTCTGAAGCCTGGGCGGTGCCTCCCTTTAATGCTTTTGCATCAAGACTTTTGACGTTACTGTCAAAAGAACCAGAGACCTTCTTCTCAGTCAAATCCTTAGTTTTTGTTAAAACAGGCATCATTGAAACTTAAATTTTGCTCCAATGTAGCCACAGGGGCCGAATCCTTAGTATAAAAGGAATTTGCACTTATCTGCTGATTCTCCATTGAGACCTGACGATCGCTCTCCAAAAGTAAGTTTGGGGAAGGAAAACAGATCTCCCCATCTTTCTGGTTTGAACTAAACTGTATGATCTCTTCTGTTTTGCTCAATTCCATGATGGCCTCTTGTGTTCCGAGACCAGAGGAGGGGGCCCTCTCCCCTGTGTCTCTAACGTCCATACCGTCCACCAGCTCCTGCCGAGTTGCCATTCTGAAAATGGCTAGCAGCTCCCCCTATGGCACAGAGTAGGGGAATTTACTGGTGTCTGGCCACATTTTCCCCATTCAGCAAAATAGCATCAATAGCTTGATCTGGTTCAGTTTCAGTTGCTTTGCATCTATAGTCCCTCTCTCCCACCTCTCTCCTCTCCGAGACAAACCTGGAAATAGACAGCATTGTCTAGCCCTCCTTTTCTCATCAACAAAAAAGAAAGAAAGAAAGAAAGAATTTGGATTCAGAATTTTGAGTGGTGACACTACCGAATAACTTTGTACTTTTTGATTCCATATTAAATCTTTTGTCTTTTTGTGTTTATTTTGAACTTTCTGCACTTATCATTATACACTTTGACTGACTGCAGTGGTTATGTGGAATTAATTACAGTCTGGTCCAATGAACATGCATGAACTGTACTATATAAGTCATGTACAGGAAATAATGGTCAGGGAGCCCCTGGGTGAGAGTGACCATTGCACAGTGTGGTTCCAATTGGATATGGGCGGGGAAAGCATCCCAACTAAGAGCAAAATCTTGGATTTTAGGTGTGCAGACTTCAGTAAGATGGGCAAAGCACTAAGGAGCCACCTGGAAGGCAATGGAGCAGATATGGGGATGTACCAAAGGTGGTTCATCATCATTAAGGAAGGAATACTGGTTGCCACAGAGGAGTCATTAGGCTCAGGAGGAAGAACACAAGGGTCAAAGTACCCAACTGGTTCAGTTCTGGGGTTGCCCAGACAGTAAGGAAAAAGAGGTTAGCCTACAGAAAATTCAGGAAGGCCGAGAGAGGTGGATAGGGAAAATTACCTAAGATTGGCTAGTGAGGCAAGTAAGGAGGTCCAGTGAGCTTAGGCACATAAGGACCTACAGACAGTTGAAGGAATTAAGAAGGGGGAGATGGCCTTCTTTTGCTATATAAGTGAGAAAAGGGACAAAAAGGATGGGATTGTTAAGCTTAAGAACGGGGAAGAGTGGGTGGAGAATAACGGGGAAAAGTAGAGATGCTAAATGAATACTTCTGTTCCATCTTCACCATGGAGAAGGATAGACAAGTACCCTCAGGAGGGAGAAGAGGAGCAGGGGAGTGGGGAACATAGATGTGGTGACAGAATAGCATAGAGTGAAGGAGGGGCAGCTAGCATTGAAAGTGGACAAATCACCAGGCCCGGACAGAGTATATCCAAGGGTACTACGGGAGCTGACTGAGGAACTAGCAGGGCCACTGGTAGCCCTATTTAATAGTTCACTAGAGTCAGGAGTGATACCGCAGAACTGAAGAACAGCATATGTGGTGCTCTTCCACAAAAGCAGTCCCAAGGATGATCCAGGGAATTACAGACCACTCAGTCTGACCTCAATCGTGTGCAAGCTCATGGAGATCATACTAAAGGAAAGGTTGGTAGAATATCTAGAGGAGCATGGTCTCCAGGATGTAAGGCAGCACACATTCATGGGGGGTGGGTGAGGTTGTGTCAAACAAATCTCATTGACTTCTTTGACTAGGTCACTAAGACGGTGGACAGGGTCCAAGCGGTAGACATCTTCTCTCTGGATTTCAGCAAAGCCTTTGACTTTATGCCCCACAAAAGTTTGATCAGGAAGTTGGCGGATCTCTGTGTTGTGGATAAGATGTCCAGATGGGTAGAAAACTGGCTGAGAGACAGAACCCAGATGATGGTTGTGGGGGAGAGGTATCTAGCACTAGAGAGGTCACCAGTTGGGTCCTGAAGGGCTCAGTGCTGGAGCCAGTGTTGTTCAATGTCTTCATCAATGATGGGGATGGCATCAAGGGCAAAATGTGCCTATTCACAGATGACACCAAGCTCTGCAGGAGAGTGGACACAGCTGAAGGGATACAGGACCTACAGGATGACCTTGAAAAGCTGGAGGGGTGGTCTGGGATCTGGCAGCTTGGCTTCAATGCCAAGAAACACAGAGATCTTACTTTGAGAGGGTTCCTGCAGTAGGTCATCACATATAGGACTGTGCTTCATGGCATCAGGACCACATGGCAAACTTTTCCAGCAATACCTGGTGGGTGACCTCCCACCCGATGTCACGTGATGGATGCCAGCATGACCCTATATAGCGGGCAGTCCCCACACCCACCTTCCAGTTCTTTCCTGCTGTCCACCAGTGCATAGTACCTCTTGGTTACACTTGCTTAGCTGATTGCCATTTTCACCTGTTTTTCCTCTTATTTCATTTACTAGTAGTTTCTTTTATGTCTTCTCTACCGCCTACTGCTAAGTTAAAGAAGTATGAGAAGTGTGGTGCACAGATCCCTCACAAGGACGGCCACCTTTGATGCCTCTTTTGCTTGGTCCTGGACCACAACGCCACGGCCTGCCTGACTGTCAGCCCTTCAATCAGGCCACCCATAAACAGAGACAACAGGCCCTGGAAGCCCATCTATTGAAGACCAGAATGGCTTCCCTTGAGAAAGAGATGAAAGAGCTGAGGGACACCGCATCTTCCCCTTCTTCTGATACAAAGAAGATGAAAGAAAAAGAAAAATATCAGGAGAAGGAGATCCTGGAGGAGCGGGACCGACTAGCAAGGCCTGCTCCCTCACCGCCTGCCCTTGTGGTTCTCCAGGCCATGCCTGGAGCTTCTCTAGGTACTTCTGCCCCCTTTCTCCCAATCTCTACCAGTAAGACATCTGCCAGCCCCTCTTGTGAATTCCTGGTTGTTGCCAATAAGTCAGCCCCCTACTCCTCTGGGGCCCGCCCGGCAGTCATTAAGCCGAGTCCCAGGGATTCAGTGGGGACTTGCTCAACCTCTACCGATAAGTTTGTAGAGGGTTCTTCCCTCCTCTGCCCGATTAAGCTGTTGTCCTTCAGTCTGCCATCTCTGACGTCCACCCAGACCCTACTCACTCATTGGGGCTCATGTTTTCTCACCCGACGTCTGGTCGAGCACACCTTTGGATGCCAGCCATCATTCTCCTCAGACTTCTCCTGGGAGGGAACCTTCCCTTCCACCTCCCCCAGTGGTATCTCCTGCCCCAGTGGTCATGTCAGGTACGGAGGAGGGAATGGGACTCCTGGAGGTGGCTCTGTCTTTGACCACCCCAGTGATGGTCTCCCAAATGCCCCTAGAGGGTAGCAGGCCATAGGCTCTAATGCCGAACCCTCCCAGGGTCTCTGACCTGCTCTCCAGGCCACTGGACTCACTGTCAAACCTTCCTCCATCAGCTCTGCCTCATCCATCATCAGAGGTTCCAACAGACATTTGGATAGACCCTGTATCGGCTCCCTTGTGTCCAATCCCGACACCAGTGGTGGTGGTATTGTTGGACCAGACGCCCTTCACTCAGACGACAGTTAGTCTGATGCCAACTCCCCTGATGTCAACCCCTCTGACATCAAATATCCTTACGCAGGGTTTCAAGCCTGGCCCTTCTCACCCACATATTCCAGACTTCTTCCCCCATGGGCCTACATTGGCCTATCCTCCGTCAGGTCCTTCATCAGACTACTTATCCCATTCTGTTTATTCGGGGTATCATTATCTGGGTTATCCCTTTTATCAGGGTTATCCCCACCAGCATCATTTTCATGGATCAGGTGCACCTAGTTACCTCTACCCACCCATCCATGTTCCTCCTCCGCCTCCTCCTCCTCCTCTGACTACACAGCAGAATTTCCAAACTATGATCCAATCCTGGTGGAAGGAGGCTAGCTCAGAGCTGGTTTCTGACTAGGAGAAACACCTGCTGACTCCAGTAATCACTCCTTCCCCACATTCTTTGTCACCCGTCAGCTCTATCCGTTCAACGGTGCATACTTTGGGCCCACTCCTAAGGAGGTAACTCTCCCTGACTTTGAACCTCCTGATGATCACAAGTCCTCTTTTTCTGGGGAGGATACCTCGGAGGACTCTTCGGATGACCATTCCTGCTTGGCTAAAGGCAAGGATACTCCTATGTCTCCCCCTGAGGATCATTCATTCACAGAGTTACTGTGTATCATTCAGCAGTTTAATGGCTGGAATACAGAGGAACAGGATCCCAAGAGAAAGCATCTCACTGAACATTTAGACCTTGAGACAGCTTCTCCTATTCCTGTTCCCCTTTAGACAGCCCCTCATGAAGACCTCACCAGTACCATCTGGCAGCTTCCACACTCCATACTGGCCATCCCTAAGAAGGTGGACCAGATTTATCACGGTCCAGAAGGGATTTCATTTTTGGATACTCACCCCAAAGCTCATTCCATTGTCATAGCTGCTGCCCATGATCTCTCAGCTACCCCAAAGCAGATGAGCATTTCTCCCCCAGACAAGGAACCACGGCATCTAGACCAGTATAGGAAAAAATGTTATTCTTCCACTACGTGTGCCCTCCGCTCCCTCAGCTACATAGCACATATGGTCTTGTTCCAAAAAGCGACTATGGCCAAGCTTGAGACCCGTATCCAGGCCATGGAATTTTTGGAGCTCAAGTAGGAGCTGATTAAGGCTCTGGGCTTGTCAAACATTTCATGTAGACACACGCTTAGGGCTACAAATGATACTGTGGATGTGGTAGTCCTCTCCTCCACCTGGCAGTATGTCTTAGATGACATGCTTGGCTACACATCTCTGGCCTCTCTAATGATGTCCAGGCTGTGATTCAGGATGCCCCTCTTTAGGGCATTGGTCCTTTTTGGAGGGGATACTAAGGACATCATCATGGGCCTTCAGAACAGCTGCCAGGCCCTGAGGTCTGTGAGGTGTATGTACCGATCAGGCTTTCAAAGAAAACAGCCCTTTAGGAAGCAGACCAAAATGCAGGGTAAACAACCCTTCAGTAGATGACAAGGCAAAAGAAAATCCATGGGTCCCAACCTTTCCTCCCCCCACCTCAAAATCTCAGAGTGTGTAGTCATTGCTGTGGGGTGGGGGGGATGGAGGGGCTTGTGTTTTGTTATCATTGTCCCTTGTGCTGTTGTATGTAATTGTTTATTGTTGTTATTCCTTGAAAATTTAATAAAGCATATTAAATTTGAAAAAATAAATCTCAGAGAGTGTCTGGGGAACCCCCTTCCCCTGGACCCTCCGCTTCCTGGCTGGCTAGTCCCTCCTCCTCCTCCTCTGCTTATGGGCAAGGAGCTGGTGGGAGGAAGGTTCACCCTCCACGTGCAAGAGTGGAGGGATGTAACCTCAGATGCATGGGTCCTACAGCTCATTTCCAAAGGGCACACCTTGGAGTTCCTGAAGTTCTCTCCAGAATCCCTCCCAAGTCGCTCATCTTATTCTCCACACCAGGTTCCTCTGGTCAAGGAGGAAATCCAGTCTCTAAGTCAGAAGGCGGCCATAGAGCCAGTCTCTCTGCACCAACGGGGAAAGGGATTTTACTCCCACTTTTTCCTGACCCCGAAAAAGATGGGCGACCTCAGACTCATCTTAGATCTCAGCAGGCTAAACCTGTTTGTTGAATACAAAAGGTTTCATATGCTGACATTGCAGGGCCTCCTGCCTCTTCTGCAGAAGGACCATTGGCTTTGAGCACTGGATATGCAAGATACTTACCTGCATATTCCGGTGTTTCTGGGCCACCACAGCTTCCTGCATTTCTGCTTCCAGGGGGAACACTATCAGTTTACAGCCCTCCCCTTTGGTCTTTCTTCTGCACCTTAGGTCTTTGCCAAGTGCCTTGCAGTGGTGGCAGTGGCCTTGCGCCTTGAGGGTATAGCAGTATCCCCTTACCTGGACGATTGGCTTTTGACAGCCCCATCCAGGGACAGTTTTCTGGGTGCCCTCTCGTGTATGTAGGACCTATTTTCTCACCTGAGTATCACAGTCAACTTTCCCAAGTCAAC
The DNA here is from genome assembly GCA_016271365.2 of Neoceratodus forsteri. Taxonomy (NCBI): domain Eukaryota; kingdom Metazoa; phylum Chordata; order Ceratodontiformes; family Ceratodontidae; genus Neoceratodus; species Neoceratodus forsteri. The sequence continues at coordinate 537,863,950 of CM057458.1, forward strand.
TCTTACTCCTCCTTAGAACCTACAGTTTATTCAGGTGATCCTAGACATGGTCCAGTGCAAAGCCTTCCTCCCTGGAGATTAGTGACCTCTTTCAGATCCCTTCCGGCCAGAACATTGCCATGCCTCTTGGGCCTGATGGCAGCCTCCATCCCCATGGTCCCATTTGCCAGGTTACATATGAGGATCACCCAGTGGACCTTGTGTGTCCAATGGGATCAACACTTGGATGACTTGGACCATCCGGTTCCAGTCTCTAGCGCGATCAAGAAGGATCTTATTGGTGGCTAGATCCTCTGAATCTTTCCCGGTGTCTTCCATTCAGAAGTTTCCCACTACTTTGGACCCTCATCACAGATGCCTCTAGTCTGGGTTAGGGGGAACCACCAGACTCAGGGTTTGTTGTCCCAGATGGAGATGTCACTCCACATCAGTATTCTGGAGATGAGGGCAGTTCTTTATGCTCTCCAGGCCTTTCCGTCCATCTTGTTAAATGGAACACTGCTGATTCAGACAGACAGACAATATGTCAGTAGTCTGGTACATCAACAAGCAGGGAGGCACCCCATCATACCCCCTGTACAGGGAGGTGATGAGGTGTGGAACTGGGCAGTTCAGCATGATCTGTTCCTTACAGTCATGCACATTCCAGGCATTCAAAACATCCTGGCAGATAGCCTCAGTCGGACCTCATCCCTCATTCATGAATTGGAACTCAGTCAGGAAGTAGCAGACTCTCTCTTTCGGAGATGGGGATGCCCAGACTTAGATCTATTCACCTCCCCATTCAACACAAAGCTTCCCAGCTTTTGCTCACTCATTTCAGAGCCTGGTGCTTTCTGGCATGACGCGTTGTCACTTTGTTGGACAGGAGGTTCTTGTATGCTTTCCCTCCCTTTCCCATTCTGTAGAGAGTGCTTCTAAAGCTCCAGGTATAGGGAGCCTGGATGATCCTGATAGCTTCCCTCTGGCTGAGGCAAATCTGCTTTCCACTCCTGCAGCAGCTCTCAGCAGAACCCCCAGTTCCTCTTCCTCTCTGACATGACCTTTTGACCCAGGATCAAGGCAGGCTGGTGCATCCCGGACTCAGAATCCTGCATCTTCATGCGTGGCTGCTTCAGACATAATAAAGTCTCATTTCGGGGGTTCCCACAGGATCACTCAAGTCCTTGTGGAGGCAAGAAAACCCTCCATCAGATCCACCTACCCTATGAAATGGAAGTGTTTTTCCACTTGGGTGGCTTCAAAAAGATGATACCCCTTTAAGTGCTCAGCTCCACAGATTATGGAGTATCTATTGCACCTGTCTGATTAAGAACTATCTTACTCTTCCCTCAAGTGTCACCTGTCGGCCATTTCTACCTACCATATGTTGGTGGGGAAGGAAACCTGTGGCATAGTTGGAGATCTCCAAAACCTTTTTGAAGTGGGTTCTCTACCTGAAACCCCCCTCAGTAATCTCATCCCACCTTGGGATTTGAACTTTGTATTAGAAAAGCTTATGCTCCCCCCTTTTGAACTAGCGATGAGCTGTGATATGCACTCCATCTCTTGGAAGGCACTATTTTTGGCTGCTATTAATTCTGCTTGTAGAATTTCCGAGCTTCCGGCCCTGATGTGTAAGCAGCCTGATTTGATTTTTCACAAAGACTGGGTGGTCTTACAGACAAATCCTAAGTTTCTTCCCAAGGTGGTTTCCTAGTTCACCCTTATTCAGACAGTTGAACTTCCAGTTTACTATCCTGTCCACTCTAACAAAGGTGAGGCTGTTCTTCATACGCTGGATGTACACAGGATTCTAAGATGTTACATCCACTGGACCAAAGATTCCAGGAAGTCTGATCAGCTTTTTGTCTCCTTTGCCCCTAAGTCCTTGGGTTCAGCTGTGTCTAAGCAGTGGCTATCCAAATGGCTCGCTAACTGCATTCGCTACTGTTGTATCACAAACCTCTGCCGGGGGAGGTCAGAGGTTATTCTACTAGAGGAATGGCTGCATTTGCAGCCTTTTTGAGAAATGTTTCTGCAGTGTAGATTTGTGCAGCAGCTACCTGGAGTTCAGTCGATACCTTCATGAAGCATTACAGTCTGGACATTGCCTCTAGGTGTAGGGTCAGGTTTGGCCTCACTGTTCTGCAGGGCCTACTGTCCCAAGGATGGTCCTGTTGTGTTCTTTCAGTTGCTCCTCCTCCTACCATGACTCTCAGTCTCTCTATGAGTGACTGCTTAGGATTCAGTACTACATGTTTTTTTTTCCCCCAATTGTTTAACCTGGTGAGACACCATAAGCTGAAAGCTTGTTTACAGGTGCAACCTGGGAGCACAGGGAAGTTAAGTGACTTGCTCAGGGTCACACAGTATGCAAGTGGGGGCTGTGAGATTCAAACCCAGATCTCCAGGTTTGAAGTTCAGAGCCTTAAACCACTGTGCTATACTGCCTACTGCAGGAACCCTCTCGAAGTAAAACAGTACAGTTACATAAGAACGTACCTTAACAGTCGATCCTCAAGAGAGGTTCCTGCAGTAGGTCACCTTTTCCCTCCTTCCCCCAGTTTTTACATTTCTTTCAGCCTATTCTGAACTGGGCTCTAGGATTTCATCCTTTCTCCTGTCTCATACTACTTGGATCTCCAGAGGGAGAACTGGAAGGCAGGTGTGGGGACCGCCCACTATATAGGGTCACACTGACGTCCGTCACATGACGTCGGGTGAGCAGTCCCCCACCAGGCATTGCTGGAAAAGTTTGCCGTGCAGTCCTTATGCCAGGGTAGGCGCAGTCCTATATGTGATAACCTACTGCAGGAACCTTTCTTGAAGATCTACTGTTACAGTAAGTTCTTACATAACTATACATTATGCACACTGGAGCCAAGAATCTCAGAACAGAGTACTACCTGGGTGTTGTCCAGATATCTGCATCAGAGGAGGAGAAGAACCTGGGAGTGATGATCACTAGTGAACTGAAGCACTCCACACAGTGCAAAAAAGCAGCAGTAAGTGCAAACAAGATGCTGGGATGCATAGCTAGGGGGATCAGTAGTAGGAGGAGAGAGGAGGTTATACTACTACCAAGAACAAGAGTAAGCAGTCCAGGACTAAAAAAACCAAGCTGGCTCAGCAGGGACATGGCAGGGAAAGTGAGGGAGAAGAGAGTAGCCTTCAACAGGTACAAGAAAATTGGATGCGGGAGGACAAGGAGGAGTACTCGAGACAATCCAGAGAGGTGACTAGAGCAGTCAGGGCAGCTAAAGCTGCAAGGGAGCTAAGACTGGCTCAGGGGATCAAAGAGAAGGAAAGGATTTCTACAAGTACATTAGAAAGAAGAGGAGCTGTGTGGACAAGATTGTCTGGATCAAGAGGGAAGGGGGTTGGGCAGAAAATGGCATGGACCAGGCAGAGGCACTCAACAAGTACTTCTATTTGCTGTTCACTAAAGAAAACGACAGACTGATACCACAAGGGAAAGGAAGGGAGGGTAAGGGAGGGCAGAGGTAACAGATGAGGTCATCCAGGTAGATAGAGTTCTAAAAAGCCTTGAAGCTCTGCGGGTGGACAAGGCCCCTGGACCAGATGGAGCGCATCCAAGAGTCCTGAAGGAGTTGGCGGAGGTCATGGCAGGGCCACTGGCCAACCTGTTTAGCACCTCATTGGAGACAGTGTACATACTCCTGGAATGGAGGCTGGCTCATGTGGCACCCCTACACAAGAGTGGTCCCAGGGTCAAACTGGATAACTATAGACCAGTAAGCTTAATTTCCATTGTGGGGAAGTTAATGGAGACCATTCTAATGGAGAGACTGGTAATCTTTCTGGATAGTAATGGTCTCCAGGACAAGAGGCAACATGGATTTGTCTCAGGAAGATCCTGTCAGACTAACCTAATTGACTGCTTTGATTGGATCACAAGGGTGTTTGACGTGGGCCATGCATGGATGTTCTATATCTCGACTTCAGTAAGGCCTTTGGCTCGGTGCTTTACGGGAGGTTGCTGGGCAAGCAGAGGAACCTGGGGGCTGGGGAGAACTTGTGGGATGGGTTAGAAGCTGGCTATAGAACAGACAGCAGAGGGTAGTTTTGAGGGGGAGCCCTCCAAGCCAAGACCCAAGACCAGTGGGGTACCAGAGGGCTCGGTGCACGGACCCATTTTATTCAACATCTTTATCAGGGATAAAGAGTAGGATCAGCCTGTTCACTGACAATCCAAAAATATGTGTGACAGTGGACAGTGAAGAAGGGAGGCAAGAACTCAAGGAGGATCTGGCAAAACTCAAGCACTGGTCATGTGTACGGTAATTGGAGTTTAATGTTAAGAAGTGCAAGATCATGCACCTCAGAGCCAGAAAGCCCAGGACCAGCTACAGCTTTGAGGGGAGTGCTGGTATCTATATCACAGGAAGAAAAGGACTTAGCAGTACTAGTCACAAGGGACATGTAGGTATCGGCACAATGCCGGAGGGCAGCAGCAAGAGCCAATCAAAGGGTATCACCTCTAGAAGGGAGTAGGTCATTCTGTCACTGTACAGATCATTGGTGAGGCTGCACTTGGAGTACTCTGTGCAATTCTGGTGCCCCTACCTAAAAAAAATGTAATATTACTGGAGGAGGTGCAGTATAGGGTGACGAAAAGATCCTAGGTCTGGGTGATATACCCAATGAGGAAAAGATCAAGGTAGCTGAACATGTATTCCCTGGATGATAGAAGGGAGAGGGGGATATGACAGAGACCTTCAAATACTTAAAAGGCATAAACAGGGTTAGCATGGGGGCTTGTTCTGCTTAAAGGAAGGGAGGGTCATGAGGGGGCACAGTCTGAAACTGGAGGGGGGGAAGACTCAGGAGGGAGATGAGGAGGCATTACTTTACAGAATGTGAAATGAACTGCCAGAAGAATTGAAGACAGTGGACAGTTTTAGAAAAGGGTGGGATAGGGTCAAGGGGAAGGTAAGGACAGTAAAGAACTTAGGGAGAAAAAAGCAAGGGGTAGGGATGATGGGAAGGGACCAGGAAGGGGGAGGGGGCAGCTGTGGAAAAAATGTACTGTTAGCTGTACACTTGGGCAGACTTGATAGACCTCTGGGCCTTTTTCTACCAGTGCTTTTGTATGTTTGAATGTACGTATGTACGTATGTTCATGCTACCCTTGTAAAGGTCACTGGTGAGGCCACATCTAGAGTATGGAGTTCAGTACTGGTGCCCACACCTCAACAAGGACATTAACCTGCTGGAGAAGGTCCAGAAGAGGGTTATAAAGATGATAGCAGGTCAGCAGGGTAAGGTATATGTGGAGAGGTAGAGGGCACCAAACATGTACTCCCTGGAGGAAAGGGGGGGGTGGGACATGACTGGGACCTTCAAGGACTTGAAAGGGATAAATAAGGTGGATAAGGAGGATCTCTTTAAAGAGCACCTTTCATGATGATCCAGAAAGTTATAGCTTGTAGTCATTATATGCAGTAGTAGACCTGAAAGGGTGTGTGCATTTGTTATTTTTGGCCAAGGTTTACTCAGCCTTCCATAACTTGGATTTGTTTTTGAGCCCTGCTGCACTTGGCTTTGCTATTAAGCTGCTGGGCTTCTGGCTCCTGATGACATCACTATAAGGCAGAGGAGTGACACATTCTGCAGTACAGTGCAGTCACAGCAATTCTGTAAGGGAAAACTACCAGTACTCAGTGTACATACTGTGTCCCCCCTCCTTCCCCAAGACTCCCTGCTAGCAATGCATTATGCCAAAATCCAAATGCCTTGTCAGTGTGTTTTTTTGTGTGTGTAAAATTGACTTACCTCTGCCTCGGTAACAAACCATGGGGATTGAGAGAAGTCAGTTGTTGTCAGCACCTTTTCCAGTCCTTTTGGCTTTATTGCATAAATTACCCCATTTTGTGAAAGACGGGACATGAAACTTAGGAAAATATAACTTATAAAAAAGAGCAATATTTTGTTAAGAGCTAGAGAGAGCTTGAGATTTAAATAACACCTCTCCCTGTCCTTTTTAAGTTCATGCATAAATTACCCTTTCTTGCATTGATTATGTAGCTCAGTGTTTGTGCTATGTACTGTAACTGAATAATGTAGGTTTGTGTTTGGATACAGAGGCCAGACTAGTAAGTAAGGAAATGCTTGCAAGGTATTAGTCGTATGAAATGATTCGTGCATAGGTACTGCAGTATAGACATGAGCAAGTCAGTGATTGTAGTACATGTGAACTGGATAGTATATACAAGGTGCTTAGATGCTTGAACTGATGAGTAGCTTGTTATGACTTGATTGTGTTGGCCTTTCTCTTTATCCCACTGTAGGAAGGATGCTTAGACACGTAGGTGAGACCCCAAAAAGAATAATGATATCGTACGATTATCTCCTCCAACTCCGGACAGTGAGGCCAGTAGCATATAGGAGAGGGAAAACCCCATTGGGGGGAAACTTCTGAGGACCCTTGGCTAGTGACCTGCCTGCCTTCTGGTCATACTAAAGGAGAATAATCCTAAAACAATGATATTAAGTTGTTGACTAATCCGACTTCCAAAGTTGTAGATCCTTATCCAGTGAAAGCAGGGAAGTTGAAATCAAAATACAGATGTTGAGTGACAGGTGAAGATGGCAGAACATCCTTCTAGTAAATTCCTGGTCTATGATATCCAAATCCAGGGCAGAATAGTGGATTTAATTCCATGTTGAGCAAAACAATTCAAAGCATCAACAGTTGCAGCAGTTGAACAATCTAAAGGAAGTGAAGTCTTCTTCAAGAGAACCTGTAACCAAATGACTATGCCTCTGAATCCAGAATATGAAGACTGGTGGTTGTTATTCCAAATGGTAAGCTTTGCCATGGAGGCCTTGCTGATGCAGTTTAGGAGCTAGATGCAGGCCATGCGATCTGGAGAGGACTGTGTAGTAGGAACTTCTGGTCCGAAGTAGGTGAAGCAGGTAAAGTGAATTAGCAATAGGTTTTAATACAAATAGGTGGACATAGCTTGATGGACCTCTAGGCCCGGAGGGGCGACGCAGGTCATAGAACATAGAAACATAGAATTTGATGGCAGATAAGGACTGCTTGGCCCACCCAGTCTGCCCATTTCCCTACCTAATGGATAAGCTGCAGATCCTAGTTAACCAGCAGCCTACTTCTTCCTACCCCCACCTCCTAGAATTGCCTTATGACTGTCCCATGCATGCTTAAATTCCACCACTGTTTTTGACTCCACAACCTCCTCCAGAAGGCCGTTCCATGCATCCACAACCCTCTCTGTGAAAAAAATACTTCCTTAAATTGATAGTATAAATAAGTGGAACTGAATATAGGTCAGCAGTAGTAGTAGTAAACTGAAACTGCACAAAGCAGACGTAGTAGCAGAGGAGTATCATTCACTAGTCAAACCCCAGGCTCCAATTTGAAGGCAGCAATGGTTGTGTAGAAACAAATTCCTGATGATTGAAGATCGCAAAATGTAGGAAGAGATGAAGGTGGATGAACTGGCAATGTGAACCACAGTTAATAAGCCAATATGGCACTACAAGGCATTGCTTTTGAGGCTTGAGCTATGAAGTAGGAAAGCACTGGTAGAATAGCTCTGTTGAGGATCCCAGAGGAAATGGAGTGGTGGTAGTAGTTCCGAATGAATGAAGCAGCAGGGTAGGATGCGTCCAAGAGAGCTAAATGCAAGCTAGGCCCATATGAAGGGTAGGCTGTGCGGCTGGACCACACATAGGTCAGCCGGTAATGTGAGTAGAAAGTGGCAGTTAAACTTCATGAAGGCTAGCATGCGCAGCTGGACCACTCGTAGGTCAGCTTGATTAGTATTAAATAGATTATGTATGGTATACAGCAGAGAGCATTGAGGGAATCAAAATAGCATATAAATCAAAGAGCTTTCATCAGGTGATCAAAATAGTGGTATAGAGCAATGTAGATGTATACATTTCAGGAAGCCAGAATGGTACAGCAGCTGGAACCACGATTCATGAATGTTATATTTATCATATATAAGATTTGAGTCAGATGAGGCAGTGGTGTAACAGGATCAGTGGCCTTAAAGCACTGGAGTAGAGTTATGTCGAGGCCTAAATCATAAGATGGAAATCTTCTGGATAGAGCTCAGCTAAGTGTCAAATAAGCTATGTAATAGCATCATATATGGGAATAGCAGGTGCAGAGATAATAATCGAACTCCAGGCTCCAATGCTGGGTGAGGCAGATATGGAGTACAAGTAGACTAACTTACAGGCCCCAATGTTGGGCGAGGCAGGCATGAAGGCCTCTGACGTGGGGTAGATAGGCAGCTAGACCACACGCAGGTCAGCTAAGGAATGCATAGAGAGTGGCAAGCTAGGCCTCATGAAGGCAAGCAAACCACAAACCCACTCGTAGGGCTACAAGGTTAGTGAAAGCCCATCAGGCTGGCCTTCCCCTCATGACCCACAGAAACGTCCAACCCCACGCAGGCCAGAGAAAGGGGAGCAAAATGCCAGACACCTACAAGTTCCATGGAGAAGAGAGGTGCCAGGCAAGGCAATGAGTAATAGTGCAGAAATACTGTTGCCAGATAAGCTGAGAGTGGCCCAGTGCCACAGAGGACATTTTGAGGGGATGTCTGCATGACCCATAGTAGGTGATAACAATAAAGTCCCCCTCACATGAGGGAACACAGAGTACAAGCCATGCAGTCAGGCCCAGTAGTACATGCAGGAGGTGAAAGGCTGTCAATGTAGAGTAGGGTTGGTGTGGAATTAAGTTTCCTTGCAAGTCTAGGTTCCATAGGAAACTGGTGCACAAAATGATTAAACCTTAGTAAGTAAATGAAAGGGTAGCCTGAACATCCTGGCTTAGTGTGTTACTCCCCAGAAACATGATGAGGATCCACCAAGCTGCCAATGGAAGTTCTGAATGAATGTGCCATTGAATCTGTAGGCCTATGGCACAGCAGGTAAACACAGGGTGGAACGCCAAAGGGTGATAATCATAAAAAAAGTGCACTCATGAAGAAACGGGCTCCACGGAGCACAGCAGTGCGGTGTACTCCAGGCGAAAGCATAGTAACTCACACAGCAAAGGCAGCTCTCAGAAGCAGTGGTGTACAGCTGCACAGTCAGCAGGCATTAGGGCGATGAGGTGAGCAGAGTGGCTGCACACAGCCACAAGCAGTGGTCGTATAAGCCAGAGTGCTCCCAGCTCAGGAAAGCCTGAAAAAGCAGATGGAGGAGCAGGAGTGAAGTCAGACAGCTGAAGGAGCAAAGCTGAGGCTGCTAGCAGAACGGGGAGCCAAAACAAATGGACTGAAAGATGCGCAGTGCAGGTCCGGAAACCCTAAAAGCAAGAAAGGGAGAAGGTGGGAGGGGGAATCAAATGAGCAGGCAGCAGCAGGAGGAACACAGGAAAGATGGGGGGGGGGAATCCAGCCCCAACACGTGGCACGAAGCGAGTGCAGCGAGTGCGACTCACTCTAAACAGAGCAGCAGTTGCCTGCTTAGCTTAAGTAGGATGTGGGGGAGGAGCTCTTCCCCCACATAAGTACAGGCATAGCCTTTCAATTCTGGAATTGCATTTCATTACTGTCCTTTGCTGTTAGTTTTTGCATTCTGAGCTGCTTAAAACTTCAGGGTGTACCACAGCTTCTGTCGCAAGCCTGGTGTTTAAGTGGACCCAGGGCTGTATTGCTCACAATACTATATGGCAGAGGAGTGACTCACACACAAGTCAATTTTACAAAAAAACATACTGACAAGGCATTTGAAGTTTGGCATAATGCATTGCTAACAGGGTGTCTTGAAGAAGGGGGAAAACTCGGTATGTAAATTGAGTACTAACATAACATACTAACATACTAATTGCCAGCAGATTAGGCCTTATGGTCTATCGAGTCTGCTCGAACCTCAGATCCCCTGTTGGGAACCGAGCCCCCCCCCCTTGTGTTCTGATACCCCGTTCTGTATCTGTCCCACCCTCTCTTGAAGCCCTCCACATTGGAAATCAGGACCAGCTCACCAGGCAGCACGTTCCAAGGATCCACCATCCTCTCCGTGAAAAACCTCCTCCTCTTTCTCCCCTCATCCTTCCTCCTTCCAACTTCAAACCATGCCCTCTGGTGATCCCTCTCTCCTTTAGTCTAAAGATCCCCTCTGTGTTTACCCTATTCATGTCCCCCATCCTTTCCTCCAAAGTATACAGGCCGAGCTCCTCAAGTCTACCCTTGTACGTCAAATCCCCCAGTCCTTGAATCATCCTGGTAGCCCTCCTCTGTACCCTCTCCAGGAACTGAATGTCCCTCTTTAAGTGCAGTCTCCAGTACTGTACACAGTACTCAAGGTGTGGCCTCACCAGCCCATTGTACAGCAGCAGAATCACTTCCCTGCTCCTAGAGGTGATCCCCCTTACAATGCATTCCAACATCCTGTTTGCTTTGCTAGCCATTCTGCTGCACTGCCCAGAGTTATTCATACACGCATCCACCATGACCCCTAGGCCTTTTCCCCCAGATGAGGCCTCCAGCACCACCCCTCTCAGGGTGTACCTGTGTTTGGGGTTTCCCCACCCAAGATGCAACACCTTGCACTTGGTTGTATTGAAATTTAACTTCCATGCAAAAACCTAACTTTCCAGGATGTCCCGGTCCCCTTACAGGGCCAACCTCCCCTCTTCCCCCTCAACTACTGCTCCCACCTTGGAATCATCAGCGAAAAGACTCATCTCACACCCTATACCAACCCTAATGTCAGATATGTATGCATTAAACAGTATCAGCCCAAGGACTGAGCCCTGCAGAACCCTACTACCGACCTCTCTAGGGTTTGAGAGCTCCCCACAGATCACCACTCTCTGTATGCATCCAGCTAGCCAGTTTCCTATCCATCTGACCATCAAAGGGCACACTCCCAACCCCGTCAGTTTCTCCATCAGCCCATTGTGGGGAACCGAGTCAAACACCTTGCTGAAGTCCAAGAATATTACATCCACAGGCTTCCCCCATCCAATTCCAATGTTACCCATTCATAGAACTCCACAAGGTTGGTTTGACATGATCTACCTGGAACAAACCCATGCTGTCTACTGTCAGTCATTCCTTCAGTATACTCTCCATTACTTTTCCCACTACTGAGGTCAGACTGATAGGTCTGTAGTTACCTGGTACTTCCCTTGACCCCCCCCTTTATGGATTGGCACCACATGCGCCTCATGCCAGTCCCTAGGTACCGTCCCTGTCTCAAGCGACCTGTTGAAGAGCTCCACCAGAGGTGTGGCCAGTACATCCGTTAACTCCAATAGTACCCTCGGATGAATGCCATCCGGCCCAGGATATGTATCTTTCTTCTGGGCCTTCAGGGCTTGCCACACCTGTTCGGTGGAGATAGCTTTGTCAGTCCCCCCCCCCTTGCTGGCCTTTCTATCCTTGTCCTGATTAGAAACCCCAGGGGTGCCTCTTCATCCCTTATGCTCCCTTTCTGTTACTCCCCTGAACCCACCCAATTTTGCTTCTATCCTCTTTGTGTCTTGCTTATCAAATATCTCATCCTCCTCCCTAGTGAACACCGAGGCGAAGTGCTCATTTAATACCTAATCCTGCTCCTTTGCCTCTTCCACTCACCCACCATCTGTTCTCAGTCTGCCCTTAGTTTTTCTCTGCTCCCCAATGTACCAGAAAAAGACCTTTTCCCCTCCCCGAATCACCTGTGCCAGCCATTACTCTTTACTGGACTTTGCCCCCCGCACCATCTGGGTGATTTTTCTAGTTGCTAGACAGTACACTTCCCTTTCCCTTTCCCTTTCCCCTCTTGATGTTTTGTATTTTTTGTAGGCAGCCTTCTTCTCCCTGACTGCTCCCTGAACTTCACTGGTCCACCAGCATGGTTTATGTGACCTTGCTCCTTTACACTTCACCTTAGCACAGGTCCTGACTGCCTCATGAAGTCCCCGTTTTATGACCTCCAATGTCTTTTCCACATCCATCATTGTTATAATCCCTTTCACGTGATCCTTTAGAATATTTCCCATGCGCATAAAGTCTGCTCCCCTGAAATCCACTGCCAGTGTCCTAGATCTTCCCCCCCTCCCCCATGTTAATTTGAAACCAGACAGTGTTGTGGTCGCTCCCAGTCAGGGCATCCTCTATAACCAGGTCCCTTACCAGATGTCTGCCTAAACCATGTCCAGAACATTGACTCTCCCTCATGGGCTTCCTCACATGCTGTGTTAAGAACACATCCTGGAAGCCATCTAGCAGCCTCTGCTCCTTGGCCACCTTAAAGGACATGGTTCCCCAATTTGTCTCTGGCATATCAAGATCCCCCATCAACACTACTCTCTCCCCCCTTTTGGTCCACACTAGGCAATGATGTTTTCCAGAAAACCATCCTTCAGAAGATCACCCATCCCAGGGGGGCTTATATACTACACAGACAGACCAGACAGACCGTCTTAGGGTAGCTGGTTCATTCCACTGGGGTGTCAAACAGACGAGGCATACTGATGAGTCCTGCTAAGACGAAACACGTGTCTATGTCATCTGTTAGCACCCTTTGCAAACTGTGTGAGAGGCCTTTCGGCACCATGCAATTCTGCTTAAAGTTGAACCAGCATAACATTCTGTGGTGATTTGCATATGCAGCCCATGATGCTTTGCATTGTGTGGGCATGTGTGATTTTGTATTTTCTTGAAACTTGGCTTCCCAGCCAAATGCCCTTTGGGGGTAACCCTTGCCTCAGTGTTTGCGCATGGAGGTTCTTTGTCTTTTATATACTACACCCAGCTTACCTCCTATTGGGGTTCATAAGGTGGCCCATAAGGCCTCCATGTTTCCCTCTGCCCCTTCTACCCTAGCAATTTCTATGCCTTCTCTAATATACATAGCCACTCCTCCCCCTCTGCCCTCCTTTCTATCCTTGCTAAGTGAAAAGTATCCCTTCACGTTTAGGTCCCAGTCATGGTTGTTGTTGGCCCACGTTTCCGTGATCGCTGTCACATCCATGGCCCCCCCCCTCGAACAGCATGACCTGGAACTCTGTTAACTTGTTACCCAAGCTCCTGGCATTTACTAATGCCATCCCCCACCCCTTGTCTCTGATCCCCTTTGTCGAACCACACCCGGGTTCCTTGTGCCTCCTGCCACCATCTGCTCCTCCTGGAACCTCCTCCCCCTGACTATTTTCCCCCTCCTCCCCTTGGGTTTGATGGCTACTCCCCTCATCTGGAGGAGGGGACTTCAGGCCAGCTCCTCCCAAGTCCTTCCCCCTGTACTGTACTGGTACTGGTACTGGTAGGTTTCCCTTTTCAAAATTGCTGTGACTGCACTATACTGCATTGCACAGTGTGAATATCTCTTCTGCTGTATAGTGATGTCAGCGGTACAACCTGGGGTTGACAGCAACACCAGGCTTGCCACAGAAGCTCTGGTACACCCTGCAGTTTTTAGCAGCTCAGAATGCAAAGACTAACTGTAGAGGACAGTAATGAAACACAATTCCAGAATCAATGCAAGAAAGGGTAATTTATGCATGAAAGTCAAAAGGACTGGGAAAGGTGCTTTTAAAGCCAAGTAGCAACCATAACATATGAACATATGAACAAGCCAGCAGAACGCCATTTGGTCTATCAAGTCTGCTCATATATGACATATAACACATATGACATATATGACATATATAAAACATGAGAGGACACAGTCTTAAGCTGGAGAGAGAGAAGTTTAGGAGGGAGGACAGGAAGCACTTCTTCACAGAAAGGTTGGTGGACACTTGGAATGCACTGCCAGAAGAGGTGGTCACGTTGAAGACAGTGGGCAGCTTCAAGAGGCTGGGAGAGACACAGGGGGAAGTAAGGATCATGGGTAGGGAAGATGGGAGGAATGGAGACGGGAGCAGGGACAGTAGCTCAAGCTGTGGACCCTGCAATATGAGCAGACTGGATAGATCAAATGGCCTTTTTCTGCTGGCTTCTTCATATTTTCATACGTTAGTTATACAAATCCCTGCCCATTAACAAAGCCCTGTGAGTAGGGACCTACAACATAGGGGTGATTTGCACCACATCCTGTTTTGCACTGCAAATTAAAAATTGGAAACCTTCTGATGAGTGTGTGATTCTTTCCTCTTTTTTTATTTTATTATTACATGCAGTCTCAATGGCAGCACCTGTAGGGGCTTAGTATGTGCTCAATCTTTTTCTTTTCTTGCTGTATCGTGGATGGTACTTTCCATTTTGGGTAGGCCTTTTCCATTGGCTGTCATAATGCTACATTTTCAACAAGCGAGTACGTTAGTAGGTCAGTAGCAAGCATCTCAGATGTTGCAGCATTTAGTTCTATAAGAATTGCGTGGTTAGGCAAGTATTTCTTGTGATGTGCCGTTACATTCTCCAAAGTCAGCTGGTATTGCTTTGCAGTGCTGCTTGGAACCTTCTTTGTGCCACTGCCAAACTGCTTCAGCTGAGGTAGTGTATGACTGATTGCAAGGTTTGTTTGAAACTAGTTGGCAACTTTTGTGGAGGTAGTATAACACAGTGGTTTAGGGCTCTGAGCTGCAAACCTGGAGACCAGGGTTTGAATCCCACAGCTCCCACTTGCGTATTGTGTGACCCTGAGAATATCACTTAACTTCCTTGAGCTCCAAGGTCACACCTGGAAACAAGTTTCAGCTTAGTGTGCCTTTCCTGGTAAAACAGTTTCCCCTTTCCATTTCTGTGAGCCCTTAGTTATACTACTTGTACTCTTTTTTCATCTTATTTTGCCCTTTGGTCACCACCAGCCACCCCTTAGGCCCCCAGACCACCCTGCCCCATCACCCACCGCTTCTGGGACTTACTTGGTTCAAGCCAGCATCTGTTAGGTGGTACAGGGCCTACAGCAGGCTAGCAGGTGTCATTCTGGTTAGTGGGGTGTTCGGCCATTGTTTTTACCCCCTTCCCTGAGGTCAGTCTGCAAGCCATGATGGGAATGTGCATTGTGAAGATGCCACACACCCACAGCACCTGTGTCCAGCTGTCTGGCAGGTGGCTGCTGCTGTACCACCCAGTCTGTACTAGGTGGTAGACAACCAGTGGCATGCACTGCCCCCCCCACCTCAAAGGAACTATCTGTGAACACTAAATCCTCCTTCACTCAGCCAACCCCCAAGCAACCCTGGTCTATTCTCAAACCTGGGTCACTGGTGTGGCTGGTAGCGTTGCAACCAGTGCCTCAGCTCACCATGCCACTTAGCCATTTCTACTACTTGTACTCTGGGGGGTGGTATTTGTTTTATAAACTGGATTGTTGGCTGTTGTCTGATGTCTTCAGCTTCCTTGAAACAAGGCTCCTCCTCATCATAACCTAATCCCTCCTCCACTTCTTCTTCCTTGTCATCATCCCGAAGCTTGCTGCCTGTCTTCCTGTATTGCTCGCTTTTACTGCTGCTACTCCCACTGCCCCCCTACCTATGCTACCCTCCAGTGTTCGAGCCATATGATATATGATGTTTACTTAAGTGTCTGCTGACCCTTGTCCCTACATAGTTTCTTTTTTTTAACCCCTGATCACCTAGCCTGACACAACTTTCAAATTGCAATAGTGTTATCCTCTGCATCATGGATAAAAAAATCAAACTCGAAACCAATCATTTACCTGCTCCCCAACTTGGGCATGAAAGTGAGTGGAGTGTAAGGCTGGCAGTGTCTGTGGAGTTATTAGATGCATTGCTTTTTTAGGGATCTGGTCAGGCTGTTTAAACCTGGTCTGGTACACTGAGTGTTGCTGCTGCACCAGTATTATAATGACAGCGGGCACAATGGAAGGAGTTGTAAATTGTGACATATTGCCCTTCCACTGTTGTCATTTAGTAGCTTTCTGCTACCACATTGTTTGTGTATGCCACCATTGCCGTGTAATCTTAACTGCTCGAATTGTTTCATTTTCTATTCCCCCCGGGTCATGCTCTCTCCCACGTTCATACCCAGTGCACCTTTCCTAGTTTCTAATTTTTAAATAAATAAATAAAATGTATATCTGCTTTTAATGTGTTTCACTTTCTTTTTCTTTGCAACAACATGTGACAGTCTTGGAGTTGGCTTTGGCAGTGGCACATTAATCTTAGTTTTCATGGAATGTACCTCAAGCTCCTATAGACGGTCCTTACGCACATCACCATCATCTGAAAATCCCCCTTCCTCCCCTACGTCCACTTCCTCTGCCTCATCCACCTGTTCTACCTGGACTATATACTTCCCATTAACTATCTCCCCAGTGTGAGGATCAGCCACCTTCTCATCGACTACCAGGGCCTGCACTTGTGGCACCTCCTTCGCCTCACAGTTTTTCAGCCTTGGGATAATTTTGGTGAGGGCATCAACTTGGGGCATACTACCAGAATCTCAAAAATGTCTTCCTGATGCTGGGACATGGTGGCAGAAGTGACTAAAGAACCTGTTGCACCTACACCTGCACTTATGTGATGTGTTCTGCTGCTGATGCTGCTGATGCACTGATACTAAAAAGGATATCGATAACAGCTGTTGCTGAAAATAGTTTCTCTGGTGCCTTCCTTTTCTTGGCGTCCCACTCCTTCCAACTTACTTACACAAAGTTTAGCAGGGGCTGCTGCTGCCTGACCTCCTTTACCTTTCCCCACAGCATTGTCACTTGTAGCAATATTCACGATTACTGCTGACAGTGCTACTGCTGCTATTTTTAATACCTTTCAGAGTCAGATATAGTTTGCACTGTTGCACAGTATCAAAAACTCAAGCATATATATATATATATATATATATATATATATCAAGTAAAAAAAGTCCCAAAATTCTAAAAATCAAATCAAGTAACAATGGTAATAAATTAACTTAAAACTCCTTCAGAACCACACACATGCACACACCCTCTGAATTACTGACAGAGCCCTGTCAGCCTAAAAACAGAGACACAGTCTGAGCCTGAAATTCCAGCGTTGCCCCTCTCCCACACTCATACATACACATGGACACGCATGCACACACCACTCAGTCAAAATTTCCGAATTGTAACCACAAATGAAACTACTAAACATACACAAATAAATTCAAAAACACCAGGTGCTAGGCACTGAAATTAAGCTGATTAAGTAATCAGATCTAGGTATTTTAAGCAGCTAAGACTTTTTGATCTATAACTCAGAGCTATATAGTACAGTTCTTATCTTGCTGAAACACCAACTAGGACAGCATGAAGGCAATGTTCATGGTCTCTATGCTGCTAGACATATCGTGACTTGGCATTCTGCAGCCATGTGGTATGAATCCTTCGCAACCTGAAAATTTGCCAGGTTCGCATGTTAAGTTCCTGACTTCACAAAGTTCTAGAAATTCATGAAGTTTGGCTTCACCTAGCAAATCCACATTAAGAAGTTTGAGAATTTCGCAAAGTGGCTTCAAAAGGTGAAGTTAGGCAACTTCTCACATCTCTATCAGGCAGATTTTAACAAACAAATCTGATCAGCATTATTGAGTGGGTGACAAAGGCTGTTGATAAAGGACAGAGGGTTGATGATAGTATCTGGGCTTTTACAATGTATTTCACTCAGTTCCACATAGGTAACTAATCAGGAAACTAGAGGGACCTTTGAGTGAGGTAAAGACTGACATAGTGGGTTAGGAACTGGCGAGGGTGGAGAACACTGAGGTTAGCAACACATGTGGACTACTCAGGAGTGAGAGAGATCACTAGTAGAACATTTGCAGGGGTTGGCACTTGGGCCAGTACTCTTTATCATCATCAGTAACATATGGGAGAACATCAGAGGGACAATCTGTCTTTTTATTGGTGACACCAACATCTGTGGCTAGGTAGATTGTGAGATGGGTATCTCGGAGTTGAAGAAAGATCTGAAGATGCTTGAGAAATAGTCAAACTCTGCCAGCTGTGCTTCAGTGCAAAAAAGTGTAAGGTCATGCATGTCAGTAACAGATGCCACGGGATGGAATACAGGTTGGGAAAGGTAACAGTTGCTGTGACACAGGAGTAAAGGAATCTGGCAGTTACTCTAGCAGTGAGGATTACTAACAGCCTCAAATCATCAGCACAAAATAACAAATCAAAAGCAAAGCGATAGAATGCTGAGATGTGTTCAGAGTGGGTTCATCAGTAGGAAGAAATAGGTTGTGTTGGCCCTATGTGGAACCCTAGTTCAATGGCACCTGGAGTAGTATGTGTAGATTTGGAACCCCTACCTAAGGAAAGACATAAGCAGAGTGGACTCAGTGCAAAGGATGGTGATCAAGAGGACTTATGAACGAAAGATTGGAGTGCTTCAACATGTACTCATTGGAGATAAGATGGGGAAGGGGGGTACATGATCAAAATGTTTGAAGGAGAAGTGCATTGAACCTCTAAGTTATTTTTCCCAGTAGGAGCTGTTCTGTAAGTACTGGTTCAAGTTATTTTTTGTTTCAGGTATACAACTGCTGTAGAGAGTTAGTTACAAAAGTGCCTGGAGCCATGACTTTAAAAGGTCAAGACCACCATGTAACTCAGGCTACCCGGTACCAAACAAAAATGCCCAAAGTGCTGGGTAACAACAAAAACTATTAATCACATAATTAAAATAGTAAAACTAAAGCAGCATACTCTCATATATGATACCAACATATAGTATATATATATATGTATATATATATATATATATATATATATATATATATATATGTATGTATGTATGTATGGTATGTTATCAATATTTTGCATGGTTATGTGTGCTTTTTCAAGTCTGCTTGAGTTTTATTATTTTATTTATTTATTTAATACATAGTTTTTTTAATGTTACCCAGCACTTTGGGTGTTTTATTTGGTACTGGATAGCCAAATTTACATGATGGTCTTCATCTATACAAGCCTCTTAATAACTTCAGTGGGTATTTCTACAATTCGGTCTGATGGAGAGTACCATTTTAGAATTGCATGATGTAGTTTATGTCCCAAACAACCACATAGTTCTGTAGAAGAACATACATGCATTGTGCCAACAAAAGAAGACTAGAACAGGGGCATGAACTACATACAGTTCTAAAATGGTTCTTACCAGCAGCTTCTAAATCAGAAACACCCATTAGGACAACTAAACGTCTGCATAGCTAGAGCAATAACAGAATTTATGCAGTATTTAAAAACAGCTTCTTCTGGGAGAAATGTATAGACTCTGTGCAGTTCTTCTTTAAGTACATTCAGGTTATAAACAACGCGGACACAGGTAACCTGCTCAAAGAGAGTGGCAACACTTTTTCAGGGGTAACAAGAAAATATTGTCAGGGGGTATGTTTAAAAAGAACATTAGGAAGTATCTCTTCACAGAGAGGATGAAGGAAAAGAGGCACAGTCTACCCATGGACATGCTCAGTATGAAAATGGTACAGGGTTTTAACAGAGGACAGGAAAGACATTAAGACTGGTTAAGGGATTTGTTGAGCTCATGGAAGGTCACAGACCCATAGGGTTCATAAACCACCTCACAGGGCAGACTGGATAGACTATTAGGCCATCTCCTGTTGGCAGTTTTCTGTTTCTTGGATTCAAACTTGGGCAGTGAAGGAAATGGGGTTCAGATGTTGACCATCTTGGCTTTGAAGACCTCATTAACCCAATCATACATCTCCAAGGAGGCTGGCTGCCTGCATTATAGATAATTAGAATGTAATACATTCTTCACTGTGCTGAGAAGTGTAGCCAATCAGTTCATCTCAGCTGCAACCAGTGAAGAGAACTTTTTTTTCCTGTATCCTGATTGTCTTCTGGTATACTAATACGGGTTTCTTCAGGACAAGTCTTTCTGCATCTACCCATGACTTCCTCTGGTTGTGCTCTAGTCATGTTATCTATATCCAGGGAAGGGCATTCCTACTGGCACAAAGATGGGCTCTGGTTGATGGGCTAGTTTATTTTTATGTATGTCTGCATGTGTATGTATGTATACATGTGTGCTTGCGCATATGTGTGTGTGTGTGTGTGTGTGTGTGTGTGTATATGTGTGTATGCATGTATGTACAGTATGTATCTGTTTGTATGGGTTGCCGGCACCAGGGTTGGACTCTCAGCACTGGTGGTATAATTTGGGATGGTCTTAGTTGAAAGCAAGATATTTGCCAATGTACTTAGTGACACAGTCTCAGTGTGTGTGTGTTGTGTGTGTGTGTGTGTGTGTGTGTGTGTGTGTGTGTGTGTGTGTGTAAGGAATACCAGTACACAGAGTTTATAGGTTTGCTGTCTGTATGTGGTATGCTACCTCGTTGTTATGGATGCCTACTGTCCATGCCTAGAATGCTACCTTAACTCCAAATAAAAACTACACAATGGTTTTAAATTGTAATTTAAAAGTAGGTATAGGATGGTGAAGTCTATTACTCTGACAAATGTTGTAGTTTATTAAATTGCAATTTTTTGGTTTTTTATTTATTATACTTTTTCCCTCACTGCCATCAGCCCAGTACCTTTGCCTTGTCATGGACCCCAGCCTCCACCTCCAAATGGGACTGCAACCCTCAGATACCCCCTGGCTTGCTTCCCAGGGTGGGATTGCTGCACTGACCCCCTTAACAGCACTGCAACAATGGGACTGGATCTCAGGGCTGGTCCTGGAGGCTAATCAAGGCCGAGGCAGGCATCATCGAGGGTGGTGGCAGGAAACAATTTTGTGTGTGTTTCTCTTGGGGGCAGAGATGTGCAATGACATCCTACATCCACCCCACTCCCAAAATCATTCAAATGCCAGTTGCTGCAATACCCCCGGCCTCCACCAGGGGCCTATCAAGCACCGGAGATTCACCCCGCCCCCCAGAGAAGAAGAGCAGTCCCTGGGACTCTCCATTCCTCTCCCTCTGGCTGGTCCTCCAATGACCCGGATCCATTCCCTGAACCCAGGTTGCCAGCGTTGCAAGTGGAAATCCAACTGCTGTGCTGATGGGCCCGCTTTATTAAATTGTAATTTGGACTAAAGATCGCTTTGAAAAGATAACACTTTTATCACTTGTCTCAATTTTACATTTTCATGCAATCAATATTTCAGTGACTCTTGGCCACACTGGGCTGTTATTTGCAGATGGTGTCTATTCTGACACCAGGCAAAAACTTTCAAATGTTGATCCTGATGAAGCATTGTATTTCTGAGATATGGGTGTGCACAAATAAGGGGGTTGTATAGAAGTGACCCATACTGTCCTTAGAAACATAATCATTCTTAAATTATTTTCTTTTAGAACATCATTGTTGTTAAATTATTTTCTTCACAAAAATATTTTTTTTTCTGATAGGAACAACTTTTTTGCAAACTACAAAGTGTCATGGAAATTCCAATGGAAATGGAAATTCCTGCGGTAACTATGGTTAGCAGTTCCATTCTTATTTTGGGTATTTTAATATGGTACAAATATTACTAATTAGGCACAAATATATTTTTACAATAAAAATCATATACTGCATGCTGGCATTTAAATGTTGCATGCCATTTATTTAGAGTGTTTCAGTCTTATTTTTCATAATCAGAATAATAAGACATAAAGTGTAGCATTATGTAAGTAATAAGCCATGACAGGGTGTGCATTATGGAATTTTAATGCACACCTCAGGGGTGTAGTAAAGAATAAGGCTGAAGACCTAGTATCCTTATACCCCTGGGAAATGCATTAAAATCTTATGTTACAGACTCTGGAGGGGCTTGCTACACTTATAAAATGGCTCTAAGTGGGTTTTTTTTTGGGGGGGAGGAGATCTGGCATCTGGCCATGCATTTATAGAGATTTAATGAACAGTCAGATGATGCCTCTCAGCCAATGAAATTGCTACATGTTTTATTGCCATTTTATAAAATGAAATAACAGAAACACTTGATATAATATTGGCCACATCTTTGGAAAATATTAGTGGCATTCTGTAAAGGTAGACCATGTCGTTTTCCTAGTTGTAGTTATGACGCTGGTATGAAATGAAGATCTAAATGAATAAAGGATATGCTCATTTTTTTATCAGTCTAATTTAGCATTGTCAAAAACATAAAGCTTAAAGCAATTACAGTCAGATGTGCCCCTTGTGATAGAATATGGGCAAAGGCTACAAATCAGGAAAATAATACAGACTGATTTAAAAGGCAGTTTCTTGTCAATGAGTTCAAGCTGCAGTAAAGCACATTTTGAGAGGAGGCTCTAACTATTGCAGTTCACTGGCAGACTAGAACTTTGGACAGTTTTAATTGTTGTAAGAAAAATTATTTTTGGTCCCTAACCTAACTCAACTAATTTTTATGTTTGCTTGCACGCATGTGCAAGAAACATAGTGCCATCATCGGAGATTTCGGAGGTGTGTCACCTCCTCCTCCAATTCAGGCAGCGAGCTGGCAGGCGCGGCCCCTGTAAGCCAATGCATTTTGGAGCTGTCTATGACACGCTCCAAAATGCAGTGGCATACAGTTGAAAGGGGGAGCTACCCTTGAGTAAGCAGCGATAAGAAGCTGTACGCGCAACTCCCCCAGCCGCGGGCGTGCAGCGCCCCTTGCGCCAATGTATAGCCGATGGGTGCCCATCCCGCCGGCTGCGCCTGCATCATCTCCCCTTCCTAGTATTTGGTGCCACGCTGAGCCCACCCCAGTGTGGCAATCAATCATTAGCCGACGGGGTGCCCAATCCCCAGCCGCTGAACACTTCCAAAAGTCCTTGTGAGCACGCTGGGAGCCTACCCCAGCGTGGGCAACATCCCAATATTTTTTTTTGCCGACGGGGTGCCCAATCCCCCGTGGCTGAACACCCCCAAAGTCATTGTGCCACGCTGAGGCCCACCCCAGTGTGGCAAGCGATCCAGCGATGTCTTTTTTTTTAACCTGTAAAAAAAAACTGTCCCACGGGCCGCCTCGTGAGCCCCCTCCCACATCCCGCACTCACCCACTCACGCACCCAGCCTCCCCACCCCTCACCCCATACTTACCTCCGACTCCGGCGCGACGATCTTCGGTGGACCGGGAACACGTCTGCACTCTTCAAAGGCGACCGCGAACTGAGGAAATGCCGGTAAGCTGTATAATGGGCTAGATAGGAGGGGTTCAACTTTATTGCATATCTCAGGCATTTTTGGGAATTTTTGCACCAAATTTTCAACATGGGGTTTTTGGGACCCCTTCTCATGAGTGATGTCACTGTCATGGCGTTATTCAAGCTCGAAGGGTGATTTCGCGCAGTGACTGTGAAATCACCCTTTGGGACTGAATACCGCCATGACAGTGACATCATTTATGAGAAGGGGGCCCAAAACCTCCATGTTGAAAATTTGGTGCAAAATTCCAAAAAATGACTGTTTGACGAGCGTGCATTGCGCAGTTCCTACGCAGGCTCGTAAGTTCACGAAATTTCAATATTTTCACTCCAGATTTTCAACATTGCCATTTCACCACACCTTCTTATGAGTAGTACAGCTGTCATTTTTCACATCTCACCCAAAATGTGTTTCTGCCCTTGTAGCGCAGAATGGCGCAGTCGGTGTGCGAAATCAATGTACGGGACAAATTAAGAAAATCACAGTGACACTGTTCATGAGCAGAGGTCTTGAAATGGCTATGTTGAAAATTTGGTGAAAAAATTCCTAAAAATGACTGTTTTATTTAATGTGCGCTATGCAGTTCCTACATCACGCCATAGGTTTGTAATTTTCAATATTTCCACTCCAGATTTTCAATATTGCCATTTTTCCACACCTTCTTATGAGTAGTACAGCTGTCATTTTTCACATCTCACCAAAATGTGTTTCTCTCATGTAGCATTACAATGGCTAGAGTCGCGTGTAACTCAGTGTATGGGACACATTAAGGAAATCACAGTGTCACTGTTCATGAGCAGAGATCTTAAAATGGCAATGTTTAAAATTTGGTGACAGAATTCTTAAAAATGACTGTTTTACAAGTGTGCGTTGCACAGTTCCCACGCATGCTCATAGGTTTGCGAATTTTCAATGTTTCCACTCCAGATTTCCAACATTGCCATTTTTCCACACCTCCTTATGAGCAGTACAGCTGTCATTTTTCACATCCTGCCCAAAACGTGTTTCCGCCCATGTAGCTCACAATGCGCAGTCGGTGTGCAAGCTCAATGTATGGGACACATTAACAAAACCACATTGACACTGTTCATGAGCAGAGGTCTTAAAATGGCTATGTTGAAAACTTGGTGGAAAAATGCCTAGAGATTACTTTTACGAGCATGCGTTGCACAGTTCCTATGCATGCTCGTAAGTTTGCAAATTTAATATTTTCACTCTAGATTTTCAACATGTGCATTTTATTAAACTTCCTTATGAACAGTACACCTGCAGTTTTCATATGTCACCCACAATGTGTTATCGCACATGTAGCGCACAATGGTGCTGTTGCTAAGCGAAAAGCAATGTTTAGGACAGATTAAGAAAATCACAGTTACACTGTTCATGAGCAGAGGTCTTAAATGGCTATGTTGAAAATTTGGTGACAAAAGTCCATAAAATGACTGTGTTACAGTGAGCATTGTGCAGTTTC
The DNA here is from genome assembly GCA_016271365.2 of Neoceratodus forsteri. Taxonomy (NCBI): domain Eukaryota; kingdom Metazoa; phylum Chordata; order Ceratodontiformes; family Ceratodontidae; genus Neoceratodus; species Neoceratodus forsteri. Next base: position 537,888,416 of record CM057458.1, read on the forward strand.
CATGCATCCTCGTTAGTTCATGACTTTGTAATATTTTCAGTCCAGATTTTCACTAGTGACATTTTTCAACACTTCCTTATGAACAGTACAGCTGCCATTTTTCACAACATGGCCGAAGTGTGTTTTCACACATTCAGTGCAGAGATGCGTGGTCGCTGTCGGAAATCATTGTTCGGCACAGATAAAGAAAATCACAGTGACACTGTTCATGATCGGAGGCACCAAAATGCCTGAGTTGACAATCTGCTATAAAATATCCCCAACCTACTTATATAATGGGTGTGCGTTGCACAGTTTCTATTCCTTCGTGACTTCACCATTTTTTTAAATATTTTTACTACACATTTGCAACATAGCCATTTTTACACCTCCCCATGACAGACTACAGCTGTCATTTTTTACAGCCTGTTCGGAATATTTTTGCACCTGTGGTGCTAAATCCCGTAGTCACTGTGCATAAGCAGCTTTTGGCTACCAAACTGATATTCCCCCTGTTCATGAGGTGGGGTCACAAAACAAACATGTTGAAAAATTGGAGTTAAAATACCAACGAATGCCTGAGGTATTAGGCTTTTCAACTAAATCGCCCAACCCTATAGAGAATGACAGGAATCAGGTGTGACTTGGGATTCTTGCCTGTGATGCTCATACCATTCCAGACCCTGCAGTCACTGAGAGGCATCGAGGTATACCTTGGACTCTTAGCCCCAAACTTCAACCCATTCTCTATATTGCACCCATCTCAACGTATTTCCTAATGCAATGGGTAAGCGTATATGGTCAAAGACCCCAAGGAACACGTGACCTCGTCAGTCTCTGCAGAGTGGGATGTGGTGAAATGGCGTGGCCGTTATGCCTGGCGACTCAAATGCACACCCCAATGCCTGTCACTCTCTGCAGGGTGGTGGTGGGGTTGGCTTCAGTTCAGTGCTTCACTGCCATTCCTATTACGCAGCTCTGTAACTTCTACACTACCACTGCCAATGCCAGTAAGCAAACATTCGGTATTGACAAATGCTTGTTAATTATTATTATGTGAGGGCTTTCTCAGGCATAGCCTGTGACAGCAAGGAACATGTGGGAGTACCGATAAAATCAAGATTTTTGCATATTTTTTTGCAATGCAATTAAACCCTCTTTGGAAGCATGTTTTAATGTGAAAAATCACACAATTGTTTTTATTTGTGTTCCCTACATTAATCAAATTCAGAAAAATGTTAACATTTTTTATTGTTAAAAAATGAGTAATGATTATGTCACAGTGTTTGAAACAGTTAAACACCAATGGTGACATATTTAAACAAGTTTACTATTCTATCATGGGACATGCTATCCCCTTTCCTAGCCCGGGATCCCCAACTCAAGTCCTTGCTCTCAGAGTTCGCCTAGGGGCCCATAACAAAAGTCTCACTGTAGTCTCTGTATATATTCCCCCAAAGGCCCTGGTCACTGGCTTCAGTAACCTTATGGAAGGCCTCAAGGGACTACGTCCCAGCATGGAGACCATAATTATGGGTGATTTTAACATCAACAAGCTCTCACCTGGGGCCTGCATCAATAAGGATACCGTCACCGCTCAGCACTTCACACAGCTTGTTTCCCTCACCCACAAGAAGCAACTACAGGACAGGGATCAGCACTCTAATCAACTGGATACTGTCAGACCACCCTGAAAGAATCACTAATGTGACCATTCTACTGGACTCCTTAAGTGACCACTCACCCATAATCTGCTCTTGAGCTAACAACTTCACCAAGCCCCGCCTAAAATAATATACACCAGGGTTCTCAAGCAGGGGCAACTGCACCTGCTAAAATCTCATCTTAGCAGGCTGGAGTGGTCCAAAATTGACCCTCTCAAGGACATAAACAAAGCCTTGGAACTGCTCATCAGCCACTTCACTGTGGCCTGTGATACCTATGCACCACTTTTAAAGAAGAAGGTCAAAGGCAGGTCTAACCCCTGGATAAACTCTGAGCTCATAGTGCAACTCAAACAAAGGGACCACTTCTGGCAACGTGCTTGAGCCACAGCAGTGAAAGGGGACATCCAGCAATACAAAGCAGCAAGAAATTGCTGTACCCGAGCTATATGGAATGCCAAAAGCAAATACTTCAGAGAGACGCTTTCCAACTCCTGGGGGGATGGGAAAAAATTTTGGAATAACCTGAAGGGCCTCACAGGTAAGGAAGCTAAGGGGGCTGCCCACTATGCTCAACATTGATGGCACACCTACGCTTGATCTAATTACCATCTCCAATAAGTTCAACAACGCATTCTCCAACCTAAGCAATGTCCTTCCACCTGATTTTTTCAATGCCCCTACCTCCAACTCCACCTTTTCAGCTGTGTCCCAAGCATACTCTACTCCACAGTTCTTCTTCAAAGAGATCCCAATGCACCTTGCCAGAACCTATATACACAAGGCCATCAGCAGCACCAGCTACAGTGGTGACTCCCTTGACCTGAAGTGGCTTGCACTAGTCCTGGATGAGATCCTTGAACCTCTGACAAAGATCTTTAACCTATCCTTAAGTCTGGGTCAATTCCCATCACTCTGGAAACAGGCTACTATCACACCTGTGCACAAAAGCAGAGACAAATCACTGCACGCCAACTACAAGCCCACCTCCATCCCCACCCCCTTATCAAAAGCCTTAGATCGAATAGTCTCTGACCAACTTGTAGAGTTCCTAGACAAGTATGAAATCCTATGCCCCAAACAGCATGGCTTCCGAAAAGGGCATATTACCACCACGACACTGTTGGAATTTACCGGTTTCCTCCACGACACCCTTGACCTAGACTTTTGTGCAGGGGCAGTATTCATTGATCTAACGAAGTCCTTTGATACCATTAACCCCCCACTTCTCCTTGATCAACTCTCTGCCCTCGGGCTCTCCACTGATTCTCTGCTCTAGTTTGCTAGTTATCTTAGGGGTAGGGTCCAATGTGTCAGGATTGCTGGAGTAATCTCTGATGAAAAAACAGTTCTCTTAAGTGTCCCCCAGGGGTCTATACTGGGGCCATTACTCTTTTCTCTCTTCCTTAATGGTCTCCCCTAACATTTGCCAACAGAGAATATTACTTTATGTGGATGATGCAGTACTATTTATCAGGGATCGAGATATTAGACAGCTTGAGAGTCAACTACAACACGACTTCAGGCACGTTGAAGATTGGTTTAGCTCTCACAAACTTATACTGAACTATAGTAAAACCAAAGTCATGACATTCTACAATCAAAGGAACAAGTACAAGCCTCTGCCCCTCAATATCAAGAACCATGCAGGGGCCTCACTTGAACATGTTCCTGAGTTTAAATGCCTTGGCATCGCCCTGGACAGCTCACTTTCATACTCGCACCACATTGGTATTGTAGCAAAGGCCGCCAATACACAGATTGGCCTGCTCCACAAGCATAAGCATTGCCTGACACCTGAAGCCCTTAGACTGGCCACCAATAGCTCTGTCACCTCCATTATTGACTACAGTCTAGTCATCTATGGCTCTGTCTCCCCTACTGCTCTCTGGAGGATATCTGTGACTCTCAACAAAGCCTGTAGGCTCCTAATGGGTGCCACCCACCTAATGCACACCTGTGACCTATATGCCCAGACCAGATGGCTACCACTCCTTAGTAGAATACAATACCAGACCTGTCTTCTCACAAAATAAATTCTCCTCGGGCACATGCCACCAGGAGTGGCAAAACTCCTTACCGTCTACAGCAGCACCCAGACTACACGAAGAACTCACCAACAGACCTTCCAGGTCCCCAGATGCTGGACCTCCATGGGTCAGAGGTCATTCTCACACAGGGCTCCTCAGTGGTACAATACCCTTAACAAAGAAGCACTTGCAGCTGGAACTCTTGGTCCCTTCAAAAGGGAGCTATGACTATCCTTTGCCTCTTCCATGCAGTGTGACTGCCTCTCCTAAACAATAGTACTCACCTCATGCTTTAGTCATTGGTTAACTGTTACCTGCCATACTGCCTCCCCTTTTTCTTCACCAGCCTCGTCTACCCCACCTTTACCCACCCTCCCCTCTCTAACTGACACGAGACCTCCAACCCACCCACACCAAACTCTTGCCATCCGTCTCTACCCTCCTACAATGGCCCTTAGCCTGCTGATTCACCTTGATAACCGATGCATGTTGGCTTTTGCTGACTCACTCAACTAATTACAGTATTTATCATGTTTAAGTCCACTTTGTGTATTAAGAATGTAATTGTCCTTTTCCTTTGTATGTATGTTACCCTACATCCTTTGACATGGAACCTTTGTAAATGAGCAGTTCCTGCTCAAAGGTATTTGTAATCGTAGAGTTTAATAAATAAAAAAAATAAATAAATATCTATGCAACTTTGTAGAACAATATACTGTACTTTATACAATATACTTGATGTTTTGCAGGACTGCATGCTGGTGCAGCAAGTCAAAGATCCCACTAGACAATCCACCTTTCTTGATGGGGTACTCACCAACTCAGAAAGAATAGGCAGAGTCTGGACTGGTAAATCATAGGGGTCCAGTGACCACTGTACTGTATGGTTTGAGTTGGCCTTGGGCACCCGTAAGCCCTTTTCTGAGGCTGTGGTGCTAGACTTCGGAAGGGCAGATTTCAATCAAATGAGGGAATTAGTACTGAGCAGGTTAACTAGGATAGACAGCATCAAGGGAGTGGGAAAGTGAACAGGTTTATAAAAGGATTCATTCTTAAGGCAATGAAAACATGCATGAGCAGTTACAGTATCAAAAAAAAGTATTAGACACAACTTTAGTTCACTGGAAAGGTCATGGATGCGAAGAGCGACAAGAAGAAGGTCTTTCTAAGGTACAAAGAAAAACAGGAGGAAGAAAAATGGGAAAAGTGTCAGGAAAAAAAAGAGGCCAAGAGGGCAGTCAATATAAGAAAGGTAGACACAGAATTGTATATTGTGGAGGGGGTCCAAGGAGGAGAAAAAATAATGTTTTATGTATATAAAAGAAAAAGAAACACGGTAAGGGGAATTGTCAGGCTAAAGAAGGGGGGCAGGGTAATAGAGAAGCACTACAGTATGTCTGGATTACTCTAAAAGCCAGCCTTTCCATGATCTCCCCCTTAATGGCATGTTTCACATCCTCAGGGACTCTATAGTGTGACTTCATAAATGGAGCCTGGGACCTTGTATCCACGCGGTACTCCACCAGCATGGTATACCCCAGTTTCCCTGTGAATATTTCCTCAAATATATGTGGCACCCTATGCAATTCAGCAGTTTGGGTCTGATCTGCCTCCTTCTCTGTACAGCTGTACATAGCCAGGACAGTCTCATACTGGTCATGGTAGGGCTTCATTATGTTTACATGGTAGATTGACTGTTTGCACCTCTTGTCATGTAGCTCCACCACACAATTAACATAATACACCTTCCTCATCACCATATAATGACCATGTCAAGCCAACAGTAATTTATTCTGTTGGATGGGGGGGTGAGTACCCTCACCCATTGTCCAACTTTGTACTCCTGGGCTCTGGCACCACAATGATACCAAATCTTATGTCTCGGTTATGCAGTGGCTAGGTGCTCCTGGGTGAGCCCAATGAGCTCCTTCAGCAATGACCTGAAATTCAGGATGCACTCCACAATAGATTCCCCTTAGTGAGCATTCTCACCCTCCCATTCATCCCTTTCCTAATCAAGAGACCCCTTTCCCTATGGCCAAACAGGAGCTCGAGTGGTGAGACTTCTGTGGACTCCAGGGGGAACGTTCCTATATGCAAATGAGAGCTGGAGTAGTACTTCTCCCACTCTCTCACATGCCTTTTGGTGAATCCCCTTAGCATAGCTTTAAGAAATGCATTTAATCACTCAATCAGACCATTTGTCTGGGGGTGGTATGGTGAGGCCCTGAGCTGCTGCATCCTACACTTTCCCCAATGACTAGCCATTATGGCTGGCATGAAATTGGTACCCCGGTCCAGGAGAATTTCCTGGAGAGACCCTGCCCAGCTAAATAGCCGCAGCAGTTCATCAGCCACTTTTTCCACCTCAGTGGAGGAAAAGGGCATGGCCTGTGGGTACCACATGGTATAATCCAAGGCCATCAAGATGTGCCTCTTGCCTGTGCAACGTTTGGTGCTGAGTGGTCCCACAACACCCACAGCAACATACTGAAATGACTCTTCAGTTATAGGAATGGGAATTAAGGCTGCCATAGCCTTGTCCCCAACTTTTTCCACCTTCTTGGCACTGCAGACAAATCTGGTTGTAATTTACCATGTCCTTAAAGCCGGGACAGTAAAAGTTGTTAGTCAGCTGCCTTGTTGTATGACTCCCAAGCATCTGGAAAAGGGTATATTGTGGGCTAAGATCAGAAACTGCTTCCTGTACTCACTAGGAACTACTATCTTCCAGAGTGCTCCTTCCTCTCGTCCTCCCTTTGGAACCCACACCCGATATAGGAGCCCATTCTCCCAGAATACCTCCCTTTTCTCTGAATCCTGAGGAACACCTTCCTCCCTGGTGCTAGACTCCCTTAGGTTGTGTAGGAATGGGTCAGCTTACTGAGCTCTTCTGAGTTCCTCACTCTTGACCTTCCCTAAGACACAGTCCTGTGGGAGAGCTGTCCATAACTGGATGTTCCTCAGTTTGTAGCTGTGTTTCAGAACTGCTGCTTCCAGCTCATTCTTCACTACATCTTGCCCTGCTGCTGCGGAAAGGATTGCATCCAGCTGTACTGACCCCCTCTGTGTCCTCAGGAGCCAGTTCCTTAGCCATAATATGGGTAGTGACACACAATATTGTCCCAACTGTCAAATACATTACCCTTAATTTCTTCAACAGACAATTCTGGTAAAACACCCACCTCCTTTATGCCATGGCTACCTTCCCAGCTTAGAAATAGCCAAGCTATTGACACTGAGAACACAGGACCCATCACTACTCTAATTCTGGAAAACTGGCACAGCAGGATCTGTTCTCTGTGAATCAAATCCTATTTTACCATTGCAATGGGAGCCTTAGTGTTTCTCAATTCCTGGCTACCATCCCATTTACTAACACAGTGTATATGTGTGCAGTAGAATTAGTGGGAACTGCAGTCTGGGTACAGGCCACTATCTGCTGGGAGCTTCCAGAGCAACCCTATCCTGCTGCACTTACCCATTTTGCTGTAATCTTTGGACAGTCATGACAGGTGTCCCAGTGTTTGATTATTTTTTTTTGGCAGACACAGCACCTGCATTCTCCTGACTCCTTATGTTTGAAACAGTTTGGCTTCCATTTTTGTTTGGATACAGGCTGGTGTCCCTTAAATTTCCCACTGGGCTCCCTTAAAACTACCTGCTGTCCCACCCCCATTGTTTTTGCCCTAAGTGTATGATTGGCTGGATATGAACTGATTAGCCCTCTTGGCTGCCTCCTTTGTGGAGCTCAGAGTCCTATCCAGCAATGATATTCTCAACTCCTCCGATACAGTCTTTAAGAACTGTTCCATGAGGAGCAAATCTTTTAGCTGTTCCCACAGAGACAGCCTTTGCAACCTCTAATCATCATTCTGACAAGTTGCCTAGTTGTACACACATTTCTTTCTCCCACTGCCTTCCCTAAACCTCTAAATTTTTGTTTCTAGCATTCATGAATCAGTTCAAAATGTTTAAACAAGACATTTTTCATGTTGTTATAGTCCATACAATCCTCATTGTCTATCCTGGTGAAGACTTTAAATGCCCTGCCCATAAGGAGTAGCAGAGGGTGAGTTGCCCATTGGGCCCCACCCAATTCAATTTGCCCACAAATTATCTCAAAAGATTTTAAAAAGAAATCAAGAGCATCGCCCTCCTGATACTTGGGAAATGTTTCAAAACTAATTTTGGCTTCTTGGGTCAAACCCCCGATGCCAGTACTTATGGTTCTTGGTGCTGTTGTCTGGTGTAGAATTCCCATCTCCCTCTTGTATTCATGCTTTTGCTCTCCTTTCTCATTCATTTGGATCCCACGCTCTCTCAGTTGGATCTCATGTTGGTGTTACCTTTCATGCTTCTCTCGCTCTTTCTCTAATTCTTTTCTCAGCTGGATCTCATGCTTGCACTGCTTCTTTTGCCCATCTGCTTCCAGCCTCAGTGTTTGCAGCTCTGCCTCCACTTTTACTCTTTGTAACTCAGCATCTGACTTTTGCCTCTCAGCATTTGCCTCTGCTTTAACCAGGGTGAGCTCCAGTTGCATTATTTCTATCCAATCTGCTTGTGCAGGTGCCCCAGCTATAGGCTGTGGCTAATTTGCACTCACCTTAGTCTCTGTCTCACAACCTGGACTAGTAGTAACCACTTTTGACCTGATTCCCCGGTCACATTTTTCAAGGTAATCTATGAGGTCTGCCTGTAGTTGTTCTTCCTGAAAGTGGAGCCCTCTGCTTCTACACAGCTCCTGAAGGTTGCCAATTTCAGTTTTCATATGGCATAGACACTGTATCTTCCAGCTATCTACTCTTACAACAAAATAAAAATGGTAGTATATACGATATCCCCTTTGTATAGCCTGTTGTGTGAGTGTACAGATATCCTTTTTATTGGCAGTCTGTTTTATATCCCACTGCAATCACCAATTTGTTACATACCGGTTCTCTCCCAGAACTGTCTGCTCTACCATGAGTTTTTATAACCGTTCAGACACCAGAATGATTACATTGCTATGCTCCCACCACCCAGCTGCAATCTCATTTAGTGTATCTCTAGGTTCAAATCAAACTAGTCTCATTGCCCACACACTGCAGTGCTCTTTCCCAAAGGGCAAATGACTCACCCCTTTTGAAGCTGCTGAGAACACTTTGCTTTAGGTATGGTAACTACAGCTTGTCTCTTCAGAAACGGATCACAGTCTTGCCAATTTACTCCTAGTTATCTATGCTTGAAATGATTCAGTCACAGAAAGCATGAAGTATATAAAAGCGTAGCATTTAATACTTCAAAATATTTACATATGTTGTAGAATAATACACATAATAGACTATGAGAAAAACAGTATGCCTACAAAGATAAAAATAAACATATTTAAAAATATGGAGTTCACACAGGAAAGAAAAAACTAACTCAAAGCTATCCAGATTCTGAGTAAAAAAAACATGCACCCATCTGGGAACTGGTGAGTTATGGCAGACTCAGGCCCATGATATTGCTAGTTTAAAATCCCAAAAGAACTAACTTTCCATTGTAAATATACAACAGAAATATCTTTGACTATCTGGCCAACTATACCTGGGTGACATGTCAATTTGCTCCAGTCAGTATGCTCTGCGGCAACTCATGCTGGACTATTAGCGCCTGTGTCCATTGGCTCCCTGCACAATTTATTCCCAATTTTCTCCACCTGGAGTTTATTTCATTAAATTTATATGGGAGGAGGGCAAATTGTCAGGGAACAATTTGTACAGAGGGCTAATTGATGCCAGTGCTAATAGTATGGCATGAGTTGTCATGAAGTACACTGACCAGAGCAAACTGACGTGTAGCCCTATACCTACACCATCATACATGCCTCTCAGACATCACATTCTGGAACTGCATTTTGATCTCTGGGCACCACCTTTTATCCCAGGTCCATCTGGATTTGTTTATTAGCGCTTGATCCTTTTGTCAGCCTGGCTAACTAAATCAACAGGGCACCTTCTGGGTGACCAAGACATTTGTTTAACATCAAAACATAGTCTCTTTAGATGAAAAGAGCTCAACCCTTTGATGTTTAAGAAAAATAAAAGAGCCTTTATAGGAGAGGGACTGTTACTATCTCATCCAACCCCTGTGAGAACCCAGCAATGCTCATAGAAAAGGCCTTGGACTGCAGTAGAATCAATTTTCAATTCTCCCCATACATCCCATCACTCAAATAGTTTACAGAGAAAATAGTAAAATAAAAAAAAATCCTAGGTGATATGTCTGTTATGGTATCTTTTTTCCTGATGACACAGTACAATAATGTACTTTGTATGAAACATTTGTTAATGTATTTTATGAAATGTAAACTGAAGCTATGTCAAAAATAATGGACAGGAAACACAGAAATATAGAAAACTTGTGGCAGAAGAAAGTCCCATGGTCTATCCTGTCTGCTCTGCTGTTTCCCTCGGTGAGGAATAGTCATAAAATCTTCTTGGTGGACACATTAAATACTCCATGGTCATTAACAAAATAAAAATGAAGCTATTGGGGAGCCAGGTGGGAATAGTGCAATAGAGTTTTTCTTATGATGTATTTTTTTGTCTGTGTATTAGACAATGTGTCATGACAACTGACCAATTGTATCTGTATATGTATTTATTATTATTAAGAACTTATGTTGTATAGATTATGATATGTATTGTGAATCTACAGTGTTTAATGTATTTTTGTAAGGGCTATATAGCCAAACAATAAAGTTTTGATGATGGTGACTAAATTTTTCCAAATAATCAAATAATCATAAAGCTTCCCCTGTTCCATTCTACTTGCAGAGTAGCTTTCTACCATATAAGTAAAAGTAAAGCTGCTCTGTATTGCAGCCCGAAACTCCTTTTGTCAAGGAACTGCTTTTAGTACCACTTTACTCTTATGGCAGCTGTGAAGCTCTGCTATGTCCCCCTTTTCGGTATCAGCCCTGCTACAAGTAATATTAAAAAAAAAGAAAATATTCAGAGGGGTATTTCTTTCAGGAGCAGCGTCTGCTGGCAGAAAGTGAAAGTGAAGCCGCTCCAGGTTACAGAGATTGTCAATCATCTTATATACAAGATAAAATCCTCCACAGCAATAAAACATAATGCTTAGTTTTATTTCTTTAAATAAGTCTCTTCTTATCATAACTTTAAACCTAGAGGCAAATGGGGGGACACTTCATTCACGGAATGACTTGCTGCAATAAAAGTGAAAGTAAAAGCCACTCCATAGCACAAACTGAAGCTCCTTTTTATTACAAGGCTACATTTTTTTTATTTATTTTTCTAAGATTTATTTAAAGTACTTTCCAGTTGTTTTAGTCTGTGGTGCCTGAGTGAGTTGACAGCGTGAGGGAAGGCATCCATGAAGCTACTCAGCAGGCATCAGATAGGTTGGCACAATGTTTAAAGAGGGTTCTCAGGCAAAAACCGTTATTCATGGTTCATTATTCACATGTGTGAATAACAGAGTTTGCCAGCCACTGCCAGCAGTTAATAATCAAGGGTAACCAGTAAATATTATACAGTTTTCGAAGCTCATATTCTGCTTCCAGAGACTTACATGCTCACCCCTCTAGTTTCTGGCTGGAAGCACACTGTACTGTAGCTCCCACAATACCAGCTCTGTCTTGTGTTGGGAGCTCACATACACTGTGCATCAGAATTTAACCTGATTAAAAAGCGAAACATCACCTTTTTGTTTTACTTTTATTTAGAAGACTTTCCAAATGATACAGATAACTTTATGAATCTATGTCAGCATTTTTGTTGTATTCCTGAGCACTCAGTTGGGGGAATATAGACATACAGTAGTAATGTGTTTGCTAAAACTGTTGTGTGAAACAAACCATATAAATGTAGCCAAAAGTGTCTTAAACTCTAATAAACTACTGCAAATGCCAGTGATCCAAATACAACAAGTGACATTATAATTAATTACTACAAAGCATCTTTTTTGTTTTAATCAGTGGCCACACATATTCCTGTTAACAATTCGACAACCATTCGCATTACTCCAGGCATGGACAGAACAGAAAAAAGCTTTCACATTTCCTATTTAGTGCTACTGGTGGCTATAGTGCTTTGTCATTTTTGTATAAATGACATACAGTTGACAGACAGAGGTACATTTGTTGATGTATTTAGACATTAACATTCATGTCATTACATTTAATACTACATAATAACTGGTGACCCCCATTATCAACCCGTTTTCGAGTGCTGTTAAAAGTCGTATCTACCAGCAGGTTGATACGAAAAAACTCATATCAACCCGTGGCCTGATATGACTTTTACAGTCTTGCACAAAGAAGCCTGATTTCAGGTACCCTTCAAACGCTGTAATTGAGTAGCTGTAAGTCACTTTTCACTTACACTGTCCTGTGAAGATCATGTTCCCTTTTCTCCGGCACAGTAGCGTGGCCGAGCAGTGTTCAGTAAACCAACAAAATGAGAAGTGGCTTGTATGAAAAAAATTCTAAACTGTGGGTGCTGAGCTAATTTGTTTTCAGTTTTAAGATACAAAAGCCGTTGAGTATAGACCGACGAGAGCGAGTTACTCTGCAGCTTCAGTAGGCTAGATTCAAGCATGAACGAGTGTTGCTATATTCTGAAGCCGCCGAGTAACTCACTGTTGTCAATCTACACTCAGTGGCTTGTGTATCTTGAAACCAAAAACAAATGAGCTCAGCACCCACAGGTTAGAATTTTTTTTCATACAAGCCACTTCTCTTTTTGTGGATTTTGGGGCATATAATTTACCGAATTGAACACTGCTCAGCCATGCTTTCTCTCTTTCCCAAATACTTTTACACCAAAAGTCCATGCACCAGTTATTATAAAAAATAAAACATTTGTGGGGGACTGATAGGCAGTTTTTATACACACCCTCGGTGTGTGATACTAAGGAAACCTCTCGAGCTTCGCTCTCGAGGTTTCTCTAATATCACACACCTTGGGTGTATAAAAAAACTGCATATCAACCCCATACATTTGTACTATTCTCTATGCATTTGCTTCTACAAGAGCAAAAACCATTTTCCACAAACACAGACACAGAACTATTTGTCAACCTCACCGTGTAATTAGTAGTTTTGTATTTTAACTGTTAAGCAGTCACACATATACATCCCATCCCCATGAATGTGCATACTCAATATGATAGTTACACACCCTCACTCACCTAAATATACAGAAATAATGAGAAACATTACTTTCTCACATACAGCATCTCTGAATACTGCCATGCTGCCACTCACACAAACATCACTCCACCTTCTGTATTGTATCCACTCTTATTTCTTCTTTTTGTTCTGATTGTTTTCCTCGTTCTGTTCTGAGTGCTTGTATATTGCTGCTAATCCTGTGAAATTATGTAATATGCTGCAAAGAAAGTGTTTGGCCAGAGCTTTGACTACCTGTTGCCTCATTCTTAGTCACACAATATTTTGTGATTCCAGTCATGGTGTCAACTGTAGTTGCAGATTAATAGTTAAGAATATCTGTGACTTACTGTAATAGGCTTCGGGCCTGATTTTATAAATGTGTAGATTCTACACAAGAGCAACAGCATATTCTCTCTAAGAATAAAACTATATAATCAACAACAGCAAAATTCTTATAATGCAAATTCTGGCAGATTTTAAACTGTTGAGAAGCAGAAAAAAATATAGAACAATTAAAGCAGTGTTACAGAGTTTGAAACCAGGAAAGGCACACTCAGCTGAAGCTTGTTCTCAGATGCGACCTGGGAGCACAAGGATGTTAAGTAACTTGCTCAGAGTCACACAGTATGCAAGTGGGGGCTGTGGGATTCAAACCCAGGTCTCCAGATTTGCAGCTCAGAGCCTCAAACCACTGGATTATACTGTCTCAAAACAGAATATCAATAAATTAGTAAAATAAATTGCTGCTGTTACAGGATTGTCAAACATGGCTTATGCTCAAATAGTAGTCTTCAGAAAGTAGATATTGATGGAAAACCTCCAAGTGAGGGAAGGACAGTAAATATTGGGAAGGAGCAAAACAAAGAGTCATACTGTGAACTGATGAATTTGGTTTTATTCAGTTAATGCATCTGAAGTTATTATAACCTTCACAACCTACAGTATCAACCTCCCGATGTCGCTAAGAATATAACAGAAACTCATTTCAAGAGTACCAGTAGAGACAGTAAACATGAAGACAAATAAGGCCTTCAAGATATGCCGGGACTAAGATCTACTTACTAAGGTTGTTACTGGGTTCCATGAGCAGTACGGTGGGTGAGAATCCCTACAAATTAGTACATGCTTTCCTAGCATACTTGCTGGTCCTTGCTTATAACAGAGGGGGTAGTGGATGTGAAGAAACTAGAGTCTCATCTGAGCTTAAATTGCTACTACTACAATGACAGTGGTTTTAAAGTTATGCTTCTTTGATTGTTGAGTACAGTACATTTGCTTACTCTCAATATACAGCCCATTTATGATTGAAACGTGTTTTTTTTTAATATTTTATTCTCCAGTTTGCTGAGGCATCTCTCAGAGGTGCCCTCTCAAATCTAGCCCTACTACTTCCCACCATGATAGACCACCCCAGTTCACCCTCCCCTCAAGGGACTTCCCAGCACCCTGGATCACCCCGGGACAGGGCTCGCCCTCTCTTGGCGGTGTCTTTCTGGAATTAGAGGATCCACCCCTCTCGGGAAGTTGGTTGTAGATCCCTGGTGTGGTCTTCCTGATACTGGGGATGAGAGGGAGGTTCCTGAGGCCCTCATTGCCTCCTCGGCAAGCCAGGTGTTTCTTTGTTATGCCCCAGATGTGGGACGTGCAATGCTGCCCAGCCCTTGACATGGATGCTCCCAACCATGTCCAGAAGGCAGCTGCCCCATGTCCTCCCCCTGCTTGCTAGCCCTAAGTGTTGCAGTGCCTTGGGTCTCCACTCGGGCCACTGCAATGCCAGACTATCCCTGGATCCTTCCCCCAGGAGAGAAGAGGAGAGTAGTCCTCTAGATGCTCGATCCTCTCTCCTTCCCCGCCGCCGACCCCCTGTGGCCCAGGCTCATTCCCGAACCCAGGTTGCCAGCATGGTGCGAGGTGTGGATCCAGCGCCTTAACCCTCAGTGCCACCGGACTGGCCTGAAATGTGTTCTTCCAGAAAGAATTCTGCATTCATCTGCTAAATATTTGTTTTGCTCTTAATTGTCTGGTTTCATCCTGAGTCCAGGAAATTACAAATGATTGTTTCTGTTGCTATCACAGCGTTAGTACTGTAAAGCAAGTCATTGCAGAGAAGATTGTTTTCTTAGTGAACCGCAGAATAGTTAGTTAGGTATTTATAGTCAAGTCCAATAGCATGTTGGATTCTGCAATGACTCAGCATGCTAGGAATTCAACATCAGAATATGTGCTAATACCTGGCAGACTTGTCCCTGACATGGCACCAGAGAGTGTGTCATTTAATTCTTTCAGTTATATCATCGGTCTTTCATCTTATTTTACCTTATATTCGGGAGATGGCATTTTGCGCTAACTCTTCTGCTCATGTTTTTTATTTATTTATTTATTGAATTGTTTCACCAGGAAAGGCACACTGAGAAATAAGATGTTTATCTCCCAGTGTGACCCGTGTTGGCCACTCGTCTCATGCATGTACTGTAGAATGGGCATGCACTTGCTTATTGTGTGCCTGTAGGCAGAGGGTATTGTTTTTTTACAGGCAGTGAAAGCATGTTATTGCAGTTTGCTGTATGGTGAAAGTACATACATTACTGTACAATATGAGGGCTAGTTGACATGATAAATCATGAGTACTTCAGCTACTGTAGTGTATCATGTTTGTACAATATCTATATGCTGCTGTTTGTTTTGGTGTAGGATGCAAGCTGGTTTTCCCATTTATTTACAATTTTACTCTGCAGTGTTTCACATACCAAAATTCTGTGTATTTTGTCAGTAATAGAACAATGCACAGCATGGTACAGTACATACATAATGGTACAGAGCACAACAAAAACACGACAAAGCAGTTTGCAGTAATATTTATTTAACTGTGTGCAGTGGGGAGAGCCAGAAAATCTACAGGTTGGGGTTGCTGTGTAGCCTCAGACACTCTACAGTGTCTACACCACCTTGCCACTGTTGACAATCCAAAGACAAAGCATACAAGGCACCTCTTAGTATTGTGAAAATGGAACTGCTGATTGCCTTAATGATATAATATGCATTTTTTCTGAATCAGTCACCTGGTGCCTGATCAAACATGCAAACATAGAATCTGCCAGAAAATAAGGACTGCTTGGCCACCTAGTTGGCCCATTTTTCACCTACCTATAGTATCACCACAGTTCCTCCTTGATCTCCGGCCCATTCATCCACCCTACCTTCTTTTTCTCTAAGATTCCCTTATGCCTATCCCAGCATTCCTGAACCACACCACTGTTTTCACCCCCTCCCCTACTGCTGGAAGACTGTTTTAGGGTCCCATCACTCTTTCTGTGAAGTACTGTACTCCCTTATATCTCAGCAGGAGCATGTCAATAAACAGTGTCACCATAATCGAGGGTAGGAAGAATGGCTTGCCCAATAATACGTTTATGGTCTGAGCTTGACAATGCCTGGCTTGTTTTAGGTAACCTAGGCATTGATGGACTTTTGAGACAATTTTGTCAATATGTGTTTTAAAGGTCGAGGACGAATCAAATGCGTGACCAAGGTATTTGAATTCACTCACAAGCGTATGTGGGTGATTCTTTATGCAGACTGAAAAAGAAGAATGTGCCAATGTGCCAATGATAAAGCAGCTTGGGACACAAACAGCATAGCCTGAGTCTTTTCACTATTTAAAAGTAATAGATTATCAGAAAACCAGTTCACAGTTTTGTCTAAGCTGCTCTGGAGAGTTGATGAGAGATGGGCTTTTGGGAGCGTAGAAGAGGACCGTGTCATCAGCATAAAGTCTGACTGAGCAATAATCCAGAATGGCAGGTAGGGGATCTACAAAAAGATAAAATAAAATAAGACCAAATAGAGACCCTTGAGGAACCCCAATGGAGACAGAGAAGAAAAACAGCCATTCCATGAAACAGATTGAAATCTCCCACGTAAATAGGATGAGAACTAAGTAATAACATTTGTTGAAAAGCCATATGAAGATAGATGGGTTAGAAGCAATGAGTGATTAATCACATCAAAGGCTTTAGATAAATCGATAAAAACAGAACCTATGAGACACCCTTTATCCAGCGTCCTAGATTTAGATCTGTGGAATCAGTCAGAGCTGTTTGGGTAGAGTAATTTGGTCTGAAACTTGACTGAACATTAGAAAGAACCTGATAATTAGCCAGTCATTCAGTAATTTGAGACTGAACAATTGTTTTCATGACTGTAGAAATTATTGGTAGCAAAGACACTGGGCGTTAGTTTTCTACACCTTTGTGTAAAGGGACAACTAGTGAGTGTTTTCAGGCTGAAGAAAAGGTTGTGTGATAAGAAATAAATTAAAAATGTGAGTCAAAACAGAGATCAAGATGTCAGTGCTACATTTAACTAGAAATTATCTATATTATCGATTTCATTAGCAGTGTCCTTTCTCAGTGTAAATAGCAATTTAAATACTTCATCAGTTTTATTATACTATTATGTTACTACTTGTGTGTTCCCTTGTACCTGGTGTAATTTCCCCTATAATGTTACCTAGATAGGGTGATAGTCCTATTCCCAGTTTACTCCTATGTTTTACCTTTCTTCCTTCCCAGCAGTGAATGCAGCAACAGGCGTGAAGAGGTGCCATACCTCCCCCCTCCCCCGCCTGACCTCGACCATAAGGCCCAGGCCCTTACTCTAAAGCTGTCCCCTGACCCTGCTAGAGGCCCTATATTCCTAACCGCAGCCTACATAATCCCCAAGAACCAATCCCAGGCCCTGGGCCCACTAACTGACTACATTACCTCCCTACCCAACCCCTCAGACCAAATCTTGGTGGGCGACTTGAATATAAACTGGCTTTGCCCCTCGTCCTCCTCCCACCGTGAGGCTTTTGATTCAATTGACCTAACTCAACTGGTCACGCAGCCTACTAGAATCAACCCCAGCAGGGGACAAGCACCTCCTGGATGTGGTCCCTCCAACAGGCCAAGCCACATCCATAACATCCAAATCCTCCCTGACTGCCTCAGTGACCACTCCCCTGTTCTCTTCAACTGGGAAACCCTCGGCCCTCATCCTCGGTCAAAACCACCTCTCGGAGGTGGCTTAGACCAAGGGACTTAAAACTGTAAGCAGCTTCCTTGCCCATACAATTGGTCCCCTCTGGCAGAACTAGCATTGATTTGGCCCTGGCCTTCTTTGTAAACACCTTCAACTCTGCCTGCGACATCTTTGCTTCCCATAACTGCTAGGAGATCCAAAGTGAGACATGCCCTTGACCACCCTGCCCTACTGTGGCATCTTAAGCAACAAGACAATCTTTGGCACCTTGCTGTCGCTACTGGCCATTCAGCAGACAGGCGGTCTTATGCTGCCGCCCGCCTTCCAGTGCACCTGGGCCCATCCGCCGTAAGCGGAATACCAAGCCTCCCTTACCTCCTCCTGGGGGAACCCCAGGTGCTTCTGGGACAACATCAAGCAACTGAATGGTTACTCCCAGTCCCCCTCTCCTTCGCTTCTCAACATCAATGGTGCCGTCTCCTCTGACCCTGCCCTCATTGCCACTCACCTTAATAACTCCTTTACCGACCTTAGCTCAGTACTCCCTGGTAACTTTTTAAGTCCGCCACCTCCTTCTGCCCCACTACCCACCGCTCACCCCTCCTTCCACCTGCGTCGTGTCACCATACAAGAAACTAGACCATACCTGCTAAAAGCCCTAAAAGGTAACACCGTCAGTAATGACTCACTTGATCCCTGCCTATTACGTCAGGTCCTGGATCAGGTCCTCTCACCTATCACATGCATTTTCAACAAATCACTCTGTCTCGGACAATTCCCTTCTGCCTGGAAGGTTGCCACAGTTACCCCTGTCCACAAAGGTGGTGACAGGACGCTTCCGGGTAACTACCGACCCATCTCGATCCTCTCCCCCCTCTCTAAGGCTTTGGAGAAAATTGTGGCATCCCAAGTCTCTGACTACCTTTGTAAGTACAATGTTCTCTGCCCTGAACAACACGGGTTCAGAGCAGGTCATAGTACCAATACAGCTCTCCTGGAATTTTCCAACTTCCTCCATGCCTCCTTGGACTCTGGTGCCCTGGCTGGTGCTATATTCATTGACCTATCTAAAGCCTTCGATACCGTTTCGCATCCTCTCCTGCTCTCCACCCTCGACCTAATAGGCTTTGCCTCTGGACCTGTTTCCTGGTGCACCAGCTATCTCTCCGCCCGCTCCCAACGTGTGAAAGTCAATGGTACTCTCTCTGAAACATGCCCCATTCGCTCTGGAGTGCTGCAGGGCTCAATTCTTGGACCCCTACTATTCTCCCTCTTTCTCAACTCCCTACCCAGCAGTTGTGCAGGTAAGGTTCTTCTCTATGCAGATGATACTGTTCTCATTGCCTCTCACAATAACCCCATCCTGCTACAGAACTCCCTCCAACTAGCTTTTGGCTCTACAGAGACCTGGTTCACTGAGCACCGACTTGTTATCAACCTAAAGAAAACAAAAATGATGCTTTTCTCCCACCCCCAAAATAAGTACAGCAAGTTTCCCTTAGCTGTCCACTCCACACCCAATATCTTCATTGACCCTGTGCAGTCCTATAAACATCTTGGAATAACCTTTGACCCTGCACTTTCATTCCATGGACATATATCTGCCCTAAACTCTGCTGCCAACTCACGGCTAGGCATCTCTACTGGCACAAGAAATGCCTCCCTCCTGATGCCCTCCGCCTGGCTGTCACCTCCTCTGTCATATCTCTCATTGACTATGGCCTTCCAGTCTATGGTTCAGCAGATCAGACTGCCCTCAACAAGGTTCGCCTTACAGTTAACAAGGCCTGAGACTTATCACCGGTGCTCCCAGACTCACTCACACATGTGAGCTGTACACCCTGGCTACCCTACTCAACCTGGACCGAGGCGACTCATATATCAGACCTGCCAGCTCACCTTTAAAGCCCACCATGGCCTATCCCCATAGGCCTATCAGCGCAGTTAGCGAACTGCGCGGCCCTGATCACTCGCAGCCATCCAGAACAACCCTAGTCATTCAAAAGCCAGGACCTCTCAAGGGCAGAGGGCGTTCCCCTACCGTGCACCCCACTGGTATAACTCCTTCCCTGCCGGTGTCTCAAACTCAACAACCTTAGCTTGCTCTAAGCCCAGGCTCAGAAACTTCCTGCTTACCTCACGCAAATGCAACTGCCGCTAACTTATAAAATTAAAAAAAATAAAAATATACACTGTTGACAATGCTCACTGAGCAGCTCCCCCAACCCCCCCTTTCCTTCCCTACTAATTCCTCCTCCTCCCGTCACTCTCCCCTTCTACCTCTACTTGCACACCCCCAACCCCAAGTTTTTGCACCCTTTGCTATTTTGTTTCATGGGTATTGAATTCTACTGTAACAAAAATTGTAACTGAATTGTAACTTTTGTCTCTGTAATTACTGTGTCCCTTGTACTATTGTTCTTATGTCCTCTTTGTGACGAGGTACCTTTGTAAATGAGCCTCTGGCTCAAAGGTTTCAAAACTGATGTTTAACTAAATAAATAAATAAATAATTACCTAAGTCATCTGGCAGAGTTCCCTGCTTCCCTGTTTCCTCCTGTAGATGTCTGCCAATGCTTAAGACACCCATCTTATACCTGTTGCACTGCTTTGCTGTTCAGCATGGAATGGCCTTCCTGAGGAGTTTGTAGAGTCAAATGCAGTGGGGGAATTCAAGAATGCATGGGACAGACATCAAGCAATTCTAGTGGGGGGTAGGAGGAAGTAGATTGTTGGTTAACTAGGATCTTCAGCTTATCCGTTAGGTAGGGAAATGGGCAGACTAGGTGGGCCAAGTGGTCCTTATCTGCCATCAAATTCTATGTTTCTATGTTTCAGTTCACTCACTGTGACATGAACGAATGTAGAGACACATTAGTGGTGTCTGCCTTTTATCTTTCTTGTGCAGCCCCTTACGGTGATACTTCCTGTTAGAATATCAAGTCTCTGATTGTTCCCTGGCTGCCAATTCACCCTCCCATTATCAAGCTATCAGAAATCCGGCTCAGCCCCACCTCCAATTACTTTATTTATTTATTCTAGGATTACAAGTATCTTTGAGCCAAGGCTCTTTTACAAAGGTTCCACATCAGAAATATCAAACAACAAGGAAGCAACAGTGAAAAAACAGTAAACATTTCATGTACAACAGTGCTATTGCAAGGGGTCAATTATAGGAAGAGTAAGGTTTAGAAGAGGAGGAGAAGAGTAGGTAGTTAACAGAGGCAGCTATAGAAAAATGGTGAACACAGCTAGGATGCATATGCCCACAAGGAATGGGTAGGGTCAGGTGCCCAGGGGTGGCAGAGAAACAGGGATGAGAGGAGAGGGGGAGAATCAAGATGCAGCCAGAAGCATTTGTCAAAAAATAAATGAGGTGGTATGAAGACCTGAGATTTAAAGTGGCACCTCAGGAGCTGGGGGAAGAGGGACTGGGGGGCCTGGGGTTAAGCAGTACATAAGTTAGGATTAAAGCTGTGTAGGTCATCAGCTAGGAGAGGCAGTCACAGGAGCTAGAGGCAATGAGATGGGCCCGGAGCCTGGTTTTGAACAGACCTAGTGTTGAGGCAGAGGAGATGGTGTGGCTGAAACCATTCATCCATAGAGGAGCCCTATAGGTAAAGGAGCATTCGCCCTGCATAGTTCGACAGCGAGGAACTTGCAGAATCTGGGTTGTCGAGCTCTTGGTGTTCTGTCGGTTGGTGTTTTGATGCAACAAGGCAGTAACACTGGGGTGTGTGAGGCCAAGGTTGATTTTTCCTACTATAGCACATGTAAGATACTTTATACGGGTGGAGAGTTGGAGCCATCTGGATTGTTCATAAAGGGCACAGGTGTGGGTGAGGCGGTGGGCACCAGTTGTGATTTGGCATGCTTTGTTAAGTTCAGTTGTTATACATCGGAGGGCTGACCTTGTGGCGGAGCCATAGATAATGAGGCCATAATAAATAATTGACACCACAGAGCTCTGGACGGCAATCTTCAGGGCCTCTGCGGTGAGGTGCTGCCTGTGCTTGTAGAGTAATCCAAGGCGTATGCTGGCAACTTTAGCCACACTGTCAATGTGAGCCGTATAGGAGAGATTGGGGTCAAGCAGAATCCCTAGATATTTGAAAGAGTAAACTTGTTTGAGGACAGTCCCCTGCTTGGTGGAGATGGCAAGGGGGTGCTTCTTGTAACAGTTATGTGAACTGCAGAATAGCAATGACTTGGTTTTCTTGTGATTGAGGACTAGTTTGTGATTGGAGAACCATGTTTCAACAGCACTGAATCCGAGTTGGAGGCTGTGTTGTACTGGTGAAAGATCCTTGTGCGTAGAAAAGACAACAGCATCATCCACATACAGGATGATTTGTTCCGAGCAGAATTGTGGTAGGGAGTTTAAAAAGAGGCTGAAAAGGAGAGGGCACAGTATGGACCCCTGAGGTACTCCAGAGTGGACAGGCAAGGTGTCAAAGATAGCATTGGCAATTTTTACTCTCTGAGAGCTGTTGTCAAGGCAGCTTCTGAACCAGTGGGCTGAGTCCAGTGCAAGGCCAGCAAGGAGTAGTTGGTCATACAGCAGCCAATGATGGACCATGTCAAATGCCTTCGAGAGGTCGATGAAGACAGCCCAAGTAAGAAGTCCTTTATCAAGGGAACTATGCACTACACCAGTAAATTTGAGCAGGGCAATGGTGGTACTATGCCTTTTTCTAAAACCATGCTGTTGTGTGCACAGAATATTATATTTGTCCAAATAATCAGTGAGCTGGTCCACAAGAATACACTCTAGGGCCTTGGATAGTGGTGGCAATATGGAGATTAGGGCGGTAGTTAGAGTAGCAGGCCTTATCCCCAGTTTTGTGGACTGGGATCACAGTGGCAGTTTTCAATATTTCAGGGAAGGTACTGGTGTGGAGAGAGAGGTTAAGAATTTTAGTTAGGGGACTGAGGACCTTATCAAGTGTGAGTGATAGCAGCTTAAGGTCCAGGGTGTCACTATTGATTCTGGAAGTGGAGATGGCTGAAGCGATGTGGCAGCGAGCTTCATTCATCTTAAATCTCCCTGAAGTAAAAATAAGAGTGGTTTGACAGAGTGCGGGGTGTGTTAGAAAGGGTATGACTGACTGTGAAGAAATCAGGTGGTAGAACAGTATTGAGGTCAGTAAAAGCCATGTTAAAGGTATTTGCAATGACCATGGGATCCAGGGTAGTGGACCCTTCAACAATTAACATGGCTGGAGGGGACTCTGATTGTTTCCCAGCAATGTCCTTGATATTGTCCCAGAAAGCATGACCATTGCCCCAGGTGTCAACTAGCTTAGGCCCCAGGCCAAACAATTAGCACCTCTCCCCCAAACTATAGGGCTAGACGCAGTTCTTATAACATGGCTCCTTCTGTGGACTACTATAGTGGGTCTTGAATTTACCCATCATTCAATAATAAATACACCAATTCAAATTAAAACTTTCACCACAATGCACATCTCCTACGTCGTCTCCAAAAAGCACAAACCTATTTTGTCCCTCCTGTGGCAAATCCAGGCAGAATCTGCTAAAGGCCAGCACCACAGCCTGTCATAAGGGTCAACATTTATTTATTTATTTCAATCTAGGATTACAATGCATTTGAGCCGAGGCTCTTTTACAAAGGTTCCACGTCAGCGTGTGCAACGGTCATCATTTATACAGTAGTTACAAACATATAGTCATTGACTTACAGACATGTAATAACCAGTACAAAGACCTGAGCTATGAGCAAGACAAGGGAGGGGTGGGTGGTGGGAGAAGTGAGGGTAGGAGATCAAGGGGAAAGAGGTGCAGGGGTAAGAGGAGTACAGGAGGTGGTTGGGATGGGGACAGGAGTGGAGATACGGGGGGAGGTGGATGAGGGGGGGAGACAGTGCAGCCATGGGGCCTTGTCGAGGGAATATGACAGGTAAGGTGATAGGGGTGCAAAGACTGATTGTAAGTGCTGGGTGCTGGGGCATTTGTAGCTGGAATGGTGGAAATGTTAAGATGGGCAATCGTAGGATACAAGCAGTGAGAGGCGCAGCTTGGACTTGAAGAGGCCGAGTGTTGGAGTGGTCACTAAGTCGCTGCAAAGAAAGTTGAGCCAGTTGGATGCCCGATAGGCAAATGATCTTTGTCCCTGGGTCGTGCGACATTGTGGGATATGTAGTAGATGGGAATTGAATCTCCTTGTAGTGATGTTCATATGTTTAGGCTTAAGGAGGGCACAGACACCAGGTGGGGCCAGACCCATGATAATTTTCTTGGCCGTGATGCAGGTTTGGTATTTTATGCGTTTTTCCAGCTGAAGCCATCCAGATTGGGAATAAAGGTCACATGTGTGGGTACGGCGATGTGAGCCAGTGATGAGATGACAGGCCTTATTCAGGGAGGTTGCCATATGTTTTATAGCAGAGGTAGTTGCAGACCCATATATGATAAGACCATAGTCTATGATGCTGATGATGGAGCTTTGGTCGGCCACTACCAGTGCTTCTGGGGTTAGGTGTTTCCTGTACCGGAATAATATGCCTAACCTCGCATTGGCAGACTTTGCAACACTGCTGATATGGACAGCATATGAGAGGTGGGGATCAAGGGTGATGCCGAGGTACTTGAACGATAGTGTTTGCTCTAGGATGGCTCCTTGTTTGGTTGCAATGGAGAGGTGGAGTTGTTTGTTTTTGTTGTGGGGGCTGCAGAAGACCATAGACTTGTTTTTTTTCTGATTGAGAAGCAGTTTATGATTTAGAAACCAGGATTCAATGGAGGAGAAGGCCTGCTGAAGTTTATAACATAATGCCACCCTGTCCTTCACACCAGACAGGGAGGTAGTGGCGTGCCATCCACCAGTAATGGACAAAGTTCTCTCTCTCTATTGCTGGCCCTTCTGACTGAACTGCAATTATTGTGATTGTCATTCCCCTGCAATCCTACAATAATATGAGTAATTTATGTTTCAGGCCTGATAGCGTACTGTATCTATCATTTAATGCCTAATGTTACTATCTCAAAGTATTTTAAATCACATTGCAGTTTTCACTGTCATTGGCATATGCAGTCACAACTGACACTGGGTGGGAGAATGAATACCCATCCTTGAGAACACAGAAATGGCTTATGGGCTGCTGAGCTGAACCTCCCCCAGTCTTTTTTTTTTTTTTTTTATTAAAGGTTAGACAATTGAGAAGGAACTCATCTGAAATGGTTACCCATATTTCCAAAACAAACAACACTACACATACAATAGTTCCACATGTGTACATAATAGTCATATAAAATAATAAAATATATTTATATTTCACATCTTCCTTATTTAAAGCTTTAGCAGCACAACAGACCTTAACTAAACTTTCTGTTTTATCCAAAATACACTATTTTATAATGTGAACAGATGGAAATTTTGTATTCAATACACAGAATTCAGTTGGTAAACTGTTCCAGTATGAAGGAACTAAATGACTAAAAAAATAACTTGACCTTTTTAATCTTGTACATGGGACAATACATTCACAGTAATCTGATTTTCTAACAGAAACTTTAACTTTCCTGACCTGTAATTTTTCTGTCAAATAGGAGGGAACTCAGCTGTGACACTTTTGTGTGTCAGTACATACAGTATTTATGTAATTGACGTCTCTCAACCAGAGACATTCATCTTAATCTTTTGTACATTAAGCAATGATGTACATCCCTGGGGCACTGTAAAATCAGCCTGGTCAGTCAGTTATACAGAATGTCCAGTTTTTGTAGTTTATCATTATTTGAGTTGTCATAAAGGACATCTCCGTAGCCTAGTAGTGTAAAAATCTGGGGTTCCACTGTCTTTTTTTATCACACTGCTACCCAAAAAATATTTGTTTCTGTATAATATCCCCCTCTCTTTTCCCAACTGCTTTAATAAAATTGCCCACACGTGTACTGCCCGAGCCAGAGGAGTCCATTGGGTTTATGTGATAACGGCAACAGCCTAAAAGCCATCACCGTTATCGTGAAGTCAGAGTGCTGAAAATCAGTTTCAGCATTTTGACTCCCTGGCGCACAGCAAAACTGTGCCAGCAGACTTGGTTTTCTAATGTTTTATGGGGGCTCTGTGCTCCCTGCACCCCCTGCACCCCTCTACTTAAGGATCCTCAACTCCAAGGCGGATACTTGTCGGGGGTGAAAACATAAAAAAGGGTTGGGTGCAACAAAAAGCACCCGCGTCCAGACCTGAACCCAGTACCCTACCCACCAACACCACCAACCCACCCACCATGCCTTGGGGTCAGCTTAGCAACCCACTGCAGCACCACTCTTCCTATTCCCTCCCACCCCTCACTGTGCATGCTTGCTCCCCTCCGTGCACGTACATATAGTGACATCCTGTCACTATATTCGCCAACACCCCACATCTGGCCGCCCTGCTCTGCCGTAGCCCCATGAGGACATGCGCTGGGGATTGGGTCACCATTATTGTAGGTGCCCAATTACCGACACCCATGTCACAGTCTACCAGTCCATCCAGTCCATTTTTCTTAGCGTACTGAAATTTGTATTGTCACATTAATGGTATGAAAGATCACTGATACTAAGCTACAGGGGCCTGCAGATGATACTTTACTGTAACTGATTTGTACCAAAGTCAGGGGTCTGAACAGGCTGGCAGCATGTGTTCATTAAACATGACCGGGGGGGGGGGGGTTGAATTTATGGCAAGTTTAGCTAAAACAGATTCAGTCACACTATCCAGCCTCAGTATGTTTAAAAAAAAGTCTTAGCCTGAAAAAGGATTCTTTACTTTGCAAATTCAGTAAGCCTGGTAGCAATGCCTGTCTTGTCATCGAGGGGAAGCTACAGAACAATGGTCTGACCTTTAACTGAATGGGGCTGCTACTTTAGGATTGATACAGGGAGATGGGGGAGTGACAGCCAACTCCACTGTCACATTCAGATGTGATTCGGATCTTATTGGAGGATAGGGCTGTGGGACAAGAGAACAGGTGAGTGAGTCTAGAAGTTCCCATTTTCAAGGCCAAACTACATTTTCCATGATTCAGCATTGCTACACATGTTTTATGTGTGTGTGATGGAGGGGGAAGGAGGAGTTTGTGTGGAACATATACCGGTATAATCCTGTGTGTGCTGCGTTTTGCAGGAAGCTTATCTCTACCTGTTGATTAGTCCACACTTACATAGATACATAGACACTGTCAGCAAATAGGGGTCTATGGCCCACCCAGTCTGCCCATTTGAGCTTGTAGGTTCCCTTTACGTTTTTTTAGAAGTCTGTTGTCCCTTACCCCTGACCTCCAGAATCCTCTTATGTCTATCCCATACATTCTTAAATCCCGTGATGGTTTCAGCCCCCACCACTTCCTCTGGCAGGGTGTTCAACTTGTCTACCACCCTTTCCGTGAAGAAATGGTAGTTTACTCACCTGGTAAAGGTGATTATAGGAGCACCTTCTTACAGCACTCCGAGTCTCAACACATGGGTAATAAGCACCATCCTCATAGGCTGATGCACAAAGGAATCCCAAAAATTCGAAATCTGATCCCTCTCCTTTCCTTGTTGTTCCCAGAATCCTCAGTGTGTTATCTTCCAGAGCTTGTTTCCTTCCTGAAAGTATAATGTTAAAGACCAAAAAACATGACCCTCCGCGGGTCCCGTGATGTACCGTTGAGAAGAAGAATACACAACACAAGTTGATGTTATGTCAAAAGTCATTCTTTATTGTGTACTGTTGTTTATATGCATCTGATAACATGTTACATTGCTAACGACTGTGTGGGGCATGTGTCCCATCACCGTATACAATTAGTGATCGAAAATTTCACATACTGTACATTCTTTGGTGGATCACTCAGAAGCTTTTCTTAATTTCTAACAAATATATATATATATATATATATATATATGTGTGTGTGTTCCTCCTCAATGGGTGGGATATGGAGTGCTGTAAGAAGGTGCTCCTATAATCACTTTTACCAGGTGAGTAAGCTACCATTATCTATTGCATCTTCTTACTGCACTCTGAGTCTCAACATATGGGTAATTGTACAGCAGCATTAGACTTTGTCCTGGTTGGGAGGAGCAACTTGAATTAAAGCTGTCTGAGCACCTTGCAACCAAACTCCGAGTTCCCCATTAGGCCAGTGTCCAACTGGTAATACCTGAAGAAGGTGTGCAGGGACACCCAGGTCGCTGCCTGGCAAATCTTTCTGACAGATGTGGAATTTTGTTCCACCCAAGAAGTGGCTACTGCTCTTGTGGAGTGTGCTCTGATGTTTGTTGGAGGGGTATTGCCCCCAGTACTGTAGGCCCTCATTATAGCCTCTCGCAGCCATCTAGCCATCATGGATTTGGATGCTGCTAGACCCTGTTCATCACCTTGGAGCAATACAAATAGCCTGTCTGTCCGATGGAAACTCTCCTTCCTGGCCAGGTAGGTCCGGATTGCTCAGGCTGGGTCTAGGCCATGTAGGGTTTCCCTGTGAGGGTCCCCTATTTGGTGATCGAGGGCAGGGACTGTGATCTCCTGGGAAGTGTGGAATGCATTGACCACCTTTGGAATAAAGGATGGGATGGGTCAGAATATGACTCTGTCTGGGAAAAAACAGAGAAATGGTTCTCTGCAAGACAGAGCCTGTAATTTACTAGTTCTCTTGGCTGAAGAGATCGCTACTAGGAACACGGTCTTCATTGTGAGTAAGGATAAGGGAATAGATTCAATGGGTTCAAATGGTGCGGTGGTGAGGGTGTCAAGCACCAAGTTGAGGTGCCACAGAGCTATTATGGGTCTTGGGGTGTATGTAATAAGGTTTGCAGCCTTTAGGAAAGATTGAACCAAAGGGTGGGCTCTGGGTAGATTGCCATCGGTTTCTCCCCTTATAGCCCCTATGGCAGCTGTCTGTACCCACAGAGAGGCGGCTGATAACCCCTTTTCCAACCCCTTTTGTAGAAACTCCAAAATATTTACAATATTACATTGAGTTGTCCTTAAGTCCTGGTTCTTGCACCATGAAGCAAAGGCCCACCAGTGTCTGTAGTAAGTTCTGTTGGTGGACTCCCTTCTAGCTTATACCAAGGTGTCCACCACCTTACCTGATACCCCTAGCCCTAACAATCTAGACCACTGAGCGGCCAAGCTGTCAGTTTCAGTGGTAGAGTGTTTTCATGCCAGATTGGGCCTTGTCTGAGTAAATTCTGGTAGTGTGGTAACACCATAGGATTGTCTGTCAGCATTTTCCTGATGCAGGTGTACCAGGTTCTCCTCAGTCAGTGTGGGGCTATGAGTACTACACTGCTGCCCATGTACCAGATTTTCTGTAGTACTGCTGGTAGCATGGATATTTGGGGAATACATATGCCTTTTTGAAATTCCATGGACTTTATATGGCATCCACTCCTACTGCTCTCTTGTCTCTGAATCTGGACATGTAGATCTGAAGTCGTGCAATGGCCGCTGAGGCCACGAGGTCAATGTCAAAGGGTCCCCATCTCCTCTGGATCTCGTTGAAGATCTCTGGATGGCGTTGCCATTCCCCTTGTTGCAGTGTTTGCCTGCTCAACCAATCTGCCCTTGTGTTCAGGCTGCCTGCCAGGTGAACTCTTGTGAGACCGAATAGATAATTTTCCACCCAGAGCATGGGCTTTCTGCCGCTTGAGCCATAGCTCTGCTTCTTATTCCTCCCTGCATGTTGATGTATGCCATTGTTACTCGGCTGTCTGTGCGCACCTTTACGTGGTGTCTTTCGAGTTGAGCTTTGAAGTGTATGAGGGCTAGCCGGACAGCTCTTGTCTCTAGTATATTGATTGGGAGTTTTGACTCCTGGTTTGTCCACTTTCTTTGAATCAACTGCCTGTCCAGTACAGCACCCCAGTCTATCAGACTTGCATCTGTTTCTAGGGTTCTTGTTATATCGCTGTCCAATTGTGCCCCCTGTGTGAAGGTGTGTGGGTCTGCCCACCATCTTAGTGATTTCTTTATCGATGTTGGAATTGTCACTTTCTGATTGTAATTCTGTTGACTGTAGTTCCAGTTGTCCAGGTGTAGGCATTGTAGGTGCCTCATGTGTAACCTGCCCCAGTCATGTAGGTCTATGCATGCTGCCATGAGACCCAATAGTTGCATAAGGTGCCATAGTGTCATTGAGTTCTTCTGCATAACTGTTCTGCAGTGCGCTGTCAACGTGCTGATGCATGTCTGTGATGGCCTTACTGTGCCTGTCACTGTGTTGAACGTTGCCCCCAAGTGGTTTAACAATGTGATAGGTGTTAGGTGGCTCTTTGCTTTGTTGATAAGCCACCCGTGTTCGGTCAGTAGTTGCTGGGCTCTGAGGGTTGCTGTCCTTGACTGGCCCACTGTTCTCACCCGTATCAAGCAGTCATCTAGGTATAGGATCATGTGAAAGCCCTCCATATGTAGTTTTAACGCTAGGGGTGCCATGACCTTGGTAAACAGTTGTGGGGCCAATGCCAACCTGAACGGCAGGCACTGGTACTGGAAGTGGTAACCCACTATGCTGAATCAGAGGAACCTCTGGTGGAATAGTATGATCACTATGCTGAGTCAGAGGAACCTCTGGTGGAATGGTATGATAGGTATATGTAGGTAGGCATCCTTCAGGTCTATGGAAGTTAGAACATCGCTCTTGCGTATAGATGCAATGGTGGATCGTAGGGTTTCCATCTTGAATCTCTGGTACCATACAAATCTGTTGACAAACTTTAGGTCCAGAATAGGTCTGAGGTCTCCGGTATTTTCTGGGACTAGAAAGAGCACGAAGTAGGTGCAGGAGTATCTCTCCTGATTTGGAACAGGTTTTATAGCTCTGCTGTGTAGCAGTTGGTTTAGGATGGCTTGTACTAGCTGTGAGGTTGCTTTGTCCCTTGAAACATGTGATTCTATATATCTGTCCTGCCTTGGGACTGTGTTGAATTCTATGGCATAGCCCTCTGAGATGATCTCCTTGACCCATTTGTCTTTGATTGATTTGGTCCAGGTTGTGGCAAACTGCTATAGTCTTCCACCAACTGCTTCCGTCTGACCCTGGACTGATGGATACTCATTGGTGGAATCCCCCTGTTTGATTTGTTTGTCTTATATCCCTGTTTGCCATTGTAGTGTGAGCCTCACCCCTGTTTCCCTGAAAGTTCCGCCTGTTGTTGAAAAAGTTTGGTTTGAGCCCAAACGCATGCCTATCTTGCACCTGGTGACCTTGACCTCTCTTGGATCTACCTGAGTACTGTCAAAATTTGTTGTTTCAAAAGGATGGTAGAGTAGCTTGCCCTCCTTGATCCTTATCCTCCCCCTTTCTTTACCGTGAACTCTTCAATGCCAGGCCCAAACACCTTGTCTCCTGGGAAATGTAGTTTCATCACCCTTGACTTGGACTCTTGAGCTGCATTCCATATCTTGAGCCATACCTGTCCCCTGGCTCTGTTAATGGAAGCTGCTGATCTGCATGCCATCTTAAAGCTATCAATTGTGGCATTGACTACACACTTCATAGTTTGAATGGCATAGTCCATGATTGCTCCATGGGCACTGGTTTTGGGGACATCGTGTTGGACCACCTCCAACCAGCTGAGTATGGCCCTTGCTGAGTAGGCAGTGGCCATGGAGGCTCTCATATTCATGATAATCATATTGTGGACCTTCCTCATGATTTCGTCTACCTTTCTGTCCATTGGGTCCTTCAGGGGCTGAGGGTGATTTGAGGGCAAGACAGTCTTGTTGCTCAGGGAGGCGACCTCCGCATTTGCTCTTGGGGCAGTTGGCCAATGTTTTTCGCTGTCTGCGGGCAGTGGGTATCTTCTTTTGAAGGTTTCCTTCTCCCTTGTTTTAATAGGATCTGGTGCCTCCCATTCCTTGTCTGGTATGCTCTCTAGTGCTTTTCATACTGGGAAGAAGGTGGAAGATTGCTTCCTCTCCCTAACCAGAGGGTCTAGTCTATTGTCCTGCTATTCCACCAGCTCATCCATTCTAAGTGTCTCACAGACGACTCTTATGAGCTCAGGGATTGCATCAAAGGGGCATAGTCATGCAGCCATATCCTACTCTTACTCATCCTCCTCCTCTTCCTCGAAGTGTTTGTCTCCTAACACCTCTGATGTGTCACCTGAGTTTGTGGCTCCCCTGGGGCACTTCGGGTGTTGCTGGGCGACCTGGGTCTTTTGTTTGCTGCCAGGGAGTCAATTCTATCCAGGAGCTTTTGAAATAACTGCAGCAGCCCGCTTTGAGAAGCAGTGGAGGCACTATCATTTAGGGGATCCTCATCTGTGGATCCTGAATTGTGGGTGAAATCCCTCAGCTCGGAATCCACCATGCATAAGGAGCAGAGCTCCCCCAGGTCTGAGGTAAGCAAGATGTTGGGGCATTTTCTGCACAATCTTTTGACTGAAGTCATTCTGAAATACATAATTACATGGGGCTTGCTCAGGAGTGCATATCTTAGTTGCAATTTATTTGAAAACATTTGCATTTATCCCTTGGCTCAAACAGTAAGAGTGCTGAGGCAATACATCAGGCTATGACCATTTAAAAAACATGCCCCCTCTTGCAATCTGTAATCTCCGTAGAGTTCAAATAGTAATGGTTAAAAGCACTGTTAAGCAGTATAAAGTGCTGATAATACTGCTGTTTATTTCCCTCTTGTGTACTCTGTTAGGGGCCACTGGTGCTTGAAAGTAACTCTCAGGCATGGAGAGCCTAATGGGGCTCTTGTACCTTTAAGGAGAGTGGCTGGGATGCAGGCGTCCTGATGCAAATGGTGGTCAGCACAGCCATTTTGAAAAAGGAACTTTCCATTAAGCTCTTGCTCTGAGGTCTCGTGAGATTCGGCTGCTCATCTTGTGGCATTACTAGTCCAAAATGGCGATGCCTGAAAGCGTGGGAGAGAAGGAGGCACCCTGTGGAGATGGCATGGAGGCTAATGCAGAGGGAGGAATGCTGCCACTTGCCCTGTACCAGAATGTAAAACGCGGAGAGGGCAGTCTGGATACTTGCGGCAACTCGCCTGGTAAGCAGAGGAGCCTAATTTGTGATTGGGGCAGTAGTTCATTGTAAAGCAGCAGGGAGAAGTAGATAAAGGGGTCCCTGTGGCGGTCGTGGTAGAACAAGGTAAACCGCAACCCCCAGGGCATGCTTTTCACCTTCCGTGAGCTGCTGAGAGGGTGGTCTAGATACTTGCGGCAACTCACCTGGTAAGCAGAGGAACCTAATTTGTGATTGGGGCAGTAGTTCATTGTAAAGCAGCAGGAAGAAGTAGATAAGGGGGTCCCTGTGGTGGTCAAGGTTGAACAAGGTAAACCGCGACCTCCAGGGCATGCTTTTCACCTTTCATGAGCTGCTAACTGCAGCGTTGGCCACTTCCATTGTTGGCTGAATAAGATAAGCCAACAAGGGGGGGCTCTCAGTAGATGCTTGGTGTGCAGAGCTTCCTACCCCTCCTCGGCTGAACGAGATAAACTGAGAGGGGAGAACTAAGCAGAGTAGGGCATTTGTAATTAACCATTCTGCTGCTACAAGTCAAAAGCACAGTTGTGCAGCCTTATTGAAACTTTCAAAAGAGGATCTCTATGCTGAGCCCTGTGCCACGGAGACTATCTCGCTCTAGCATTGCTTCTAAACAGTCATTCTTAGTCCTTTCTTAAGCAAGGACATCCAAAGTCAACTGCCATTGTTGTAGGCACTCAAAACTTTTGTCTGGGATTTAAATATAGTACTCAGCATGGGATATACTGTAAGTAGCTTACTTTTAAGCTTGGCACAGAGCCAGATGAAAAGAAACCAGCCTGGGAAGATGCACAAAGAAAACAGAGGATTCTGGAAACCATAAGGAAAGGAGAGGAATTGGATTTTGAATTTTGGAATTCCTTTGTGCATCAGCCTATGAGGAGAGCACTTATTACCCATGTGTTGAGACTCGGAGTGCTGTAAGAAGGTGCAATAGATAATTCGTCCTCATGTTTCCTCTGAATCACCCTCCCTCCAACTTCATCCCATACCCTCTAGACTTGGAACATCTTTCTTACCAGAAAATAATATATTCATACACCCTGTTCCTTCCTGTAAGGTACTTGTATGTCTCTATTATAGCCCCTCTCTCTCCCTCCTCTCCTCCAGGGAGAACATATTCAAGTCCTTCAGCCTGTCCTCATAGGACTTGTTTTGCAATCCCTGTACCATCATTTTTGCCCTCCTCTGAACCTTCTCTACCCTGTCTATGTCCTTATGTAGGTAAGGTCTCCAAAACTGTACCATGTACTCCAGATGAGGCCTTACTAGTGTGTTGTATAGTGGAATTATGACCACCCTTTTTCTGCTGGTGATACCCCTGCCTATGCATCCCAGCATCCTGTGTGCTTTACCTGTTGCCTTGTCGCATGATTTCCCTACCTTGAGGTCATCAGAGATGATAACCCCAAGGTCCCTTTCCTGCTTGGTGCATGCTATATCCTCCCCGTCCCCCAACTGATATGTTGTTCCCAGGTTTTTGTGCCCCATATGCATTATATTGCACTTCTTTACTTTGAATTTTAACTGTCAAATACTTCTGAGGTCATGTTATGTGGGTTGGGCATGGGTAACTGAGGTTGGAGTTTTAGTTTAGTCTATTGCTATATGATTTTATAATACATAAAATACAGCACACAACAAAGGTTGATCAGTAATATACAGTAGGAAACATTTAAAAAAAGTCCCCAAATGTGCACAGGGAAAGGGATCACTGACTGGTTGAGAGTGCTGCCTCAATCTATAATATACTGTATGCTGAATTGATAGAAACATATATGCAATGTCTGTTGTTGCTGTGATACAGTATTAATTACTGTCTCCCAAAGCTGCCATCAAAATCAGGCTGTGAAAATTTAATCGGCCATTTCACGAGCCACAATCTGTAGCTGCTCATCCAGTCATTTCTAGACTGTGGCGCGCTACTGAAATCTCACTGTGAAAATTTTGTCAGCCATTTGTAGATTGGGAGCTGCAGTTGATCCTCTGCCATCTATCCAAAGCTTCAGTGCTGTTGAAATCTCACTGTGAAAATCTTGTCATTCATTTTGTGAGTTGGGACATGTAGTTGCTCCTCTGCTAACTAATCAGTGCTTCAGTATTGTTGAAATCTCACTGTGGAAATCTTCCTATCCATTTTGTGGGTCATGATCTATAGTTTCTCCACCACCATCTGCATACATTTGTATTATACTGTACTGTATGTTTGTAACCAGTTAGAAATATGACTCTAACAATATACAGCTTTTAAGGATCTATTATAAAACAAGAATTCCCAAATAAACCCCCACCAAACAAATAATACAAAACTGGCCAATCCAACTACACTGCTTGTGGAGGCAGTACAGTGCAGTGGTTTAGGGCTCTGAGCTGCAAACCTGGAGACCTGGGTTTGAATCCCAAAGCCCTCACTTACATACTGTGTGACCCAGAGTAAGTCACTTAACTTCCTTGTGCTTCCAGGTCATGCCTGGTAACAAGCTTTGGCTTAGTGTGCCTTTTCTAGTTAACTCATTACCTCCAGTACTGTAGCACTATATGAAGTCCGAACTATCCATTGTTTACCTGACACAAAATGGACGCTCAGGAGGTAATGAGTTAAACAATTTCCCCTTTCCCTTTACACCACCAAAATACGAATAAGGCCCAACTCAGACTGCCCATTGCAACTGCCAAAATGAATTCCTCCAACCAAAAATTCTAAACTGATTAACCCCCCAAATCGAAATACCCCTATATTTTAACTGCTGAGCACAGTCACACACTTATGGTAAATTCCATCCTCATGAATGCACAGTCTTACAAATTAAGTCAAATAGTTACAGTGTTCTTATATACAAATAACATATTTAAATGAAGAATAACATAACCTTATTAACAATAGTAAATAATTGAATCACTCTGAAGCAAATAATTCAGTAACATAATGCAAAGCTGCATATGAAATGGGTAGCAGTAACTAAAATGACAGAAGTTATACAGCTACACAGAGGTCACACACTGAATGTTGCCACATAGCATTTGACAGCTACTGCAATCAACTACTAAACAAACTGACTCAGACAGAGGAATTCACACACACAATGAAAGCATTTTGGAACTGTGAATCTAATCTCCAGTAAAACATGTTCTAGATGTAATAAAATGATTAGTAAAAACTGTCCTACAAAACACAGCTGCTTGCTTTGCAATGATCCATTCTAAAAGCCAACTTGCACATTACACAGCTGCTACTCTCGTTCATTTACTGACGTGTAAGTGGCCATTCTTGCGAGACTATTGGCACTTCACTGAGGATTCAGGATCTTAGTAGTGAGGTATAAATAACAAAACTTGTGCATTAAAATACTAATTTTCAAATGTAGAAAGTCAGAAAATGACTGGCAGGCAGAAAAGATGCATACACAGCCCATCTCGACTCTGCAGTATGGATTTAAAAACATAAGGTGGGAAGCTATTTAAACTGGCAGTTTGAAAATAGTTTGACAAAGGTAGCAATGTTAAATCTTGATATAAACTGTTACAGTCATGAGGTGCAGAATAGATAAAAAATGTATTAACTTTAAGGTCTTATTTATCCATGTTAATAAGCAGCAAAACCAAATATCTTATTGTGAATGGCAAGCTAGTAAGTCCAGAGCAAAACAAAAATACTGGCATGTAAGGCAGACTTGATGGACTTGTCATTTTCTTTTATTATTCACTATTATATGTATGTATCTCTGAAGCAGTGTTACAAAATGAGAAAATAAAACAGTCACTGCAGTTACTGACAAACTTTAGTATGGTTAAATATTTACATAGTGCATAGAAGTTGCCAACAGAAAGAAAAAAAAAAACAGGCCATTGTGTCTGCCTGGTCCTACCACTTTTGTAATGTGAGAGCCTTAGTGGCTCTTCACTTCCCCTGTTAACCTTTTGTGATACTGGCTTTACAAAGCCCATGTGTCTGTGCCACCCACATACATGAATCCACACATGTGGATTTCACATATACCCTCGTCCAGTTCCTTATTTCACCATCCACCTTCCTTTCTATGTAAAAATATTTCTAGACATCTCTCTTAAAATCATGGAATTACACAAGTGTGTGTGTTCCCTTCCAATTCAACAAATCTCTGCTATTAACCTTGTTTACCCCTTGGAAGTATTTGTACTGTATGTTTAATAATAACTGCCAACCTCTCCTCATAATTCCTTTCCTATTGTCCTTGGATCATTTTGGTTATCCTTTTCTGTTCTGCCTCCACTCCATCTCTGTCTTTTTCTGTATGTGATCACCAAATCTGTACACGATATTCCAGGCAAGGACAAACCAATAGCCTATATAATGGGCTTATCACCTCTCTTCTCTTGCTGCTGATCCCCCAGCTATGTCCTCCATCATCCCATTTGTCTTCCCACTGTCATTTAGCATTGTATTTTTGTCTTCAGGCTATCTGAAATTATAACTCCCAAGTCGCTTCCCTATGTTGTGCATGGCAACACTACTTCCACCATCCCACATTCATTTTTCAGATGTCTTACCCTTATATGCATGACCTTGCACTTTTTGGCATCAAAATTTAACTGCCATAGCTTTTACTTCTTCTCTAATGTACCCAGGTCTTTTCTTGTAATTTTGACCCCTCAACACTGCCCACCCAGCCAGAAACGTTAGTGTCATCTGCCTATCATAATGTCATAGATAAATACATTGAAGAGGACTGCGAACCAGATCAGTTTCTGTAGCATACCATTAGTGACCTCTGTACCCTGAGAACTCACCATAAATTACATCACCACAAGAAAGCAAGTATAAAAAAAAACATTTGCATTGAGGAAAAGAGAACAACTATTTAGAAGGGGCATAGTAAAGAGTGTTACTGTAAATTAATGGAATTTGTAGTCATTTCACGCATCTTAAGTTGATAAACCTCAAGAACCATTTAACCTCCTGGTATAAGTAAGAACACTGAAGGGTCGCCATGGAGTTAGTTGACATAAAGACAGCTCAAGCCTTGAGTGTATACCTGAACGTAGATCTGCTTACCAAGGGAATTACAGGGTTCTTTGTGAAGTAAAGTGTATTGAGATCACTGTAACTTAATACATGTTTGAAATGCATACCAGGTTTCCACATCTAAAGCAGGTAGGGGAGGACCCAATGGCTCTATTGTCCCTTTAATTATTAAATTACTGTGCTACTACTGTATGATGGGAGCTTTAACATTTCTGATTTTTGATTGTTAATATACCTACAAGGCATGTGCTAATTCTGTAAAAACTAGTTTAATAATAATTCAATTCCAATTTATTTGATCATTGAGTGGGTACACTAGGGCACATGGCCCATTAACAGACACAACACAGAAACATACAGTTTCTCAAACCTAGTTATCAGGGGTTAATATCTCTATCCCTGAAACCTGGCTCCTAAAGCTTATTCCATTTGCTAGTATAGCTGACTACCTAAGCCATTCCCCTTTTTTATATGCCACTGGAGGGCAAACTCCAAACCTCTGTCATTGAGGCCTGGGTACCCAATGTCATCTCTCTCTCTCTCTCTCTCTCTCTCTCTCTCTCTCTCTCTCTATCTCTGGTGATATTGAACCTAACCCTGGCCCTCATGGCATTACTTCCAAGAACCCATCTTATTGGTTCTCAGAAAAGGGGCTTAGGCTTGCACATACGAACATTAGATGTCTGTCAGCTAATTTTGTGCAGCTTGAAGCCTGGATCGCTCAAAACTCCCCTGACATCTTAGGTCTAACCGAGACCTGGTTAAAACCCCATATACCAGATTCATTATGTAAGATCAATGGATATAAACTTCACAGATGTAATCATCCAAATGCTAAAAAGTGGTGGTGTTTTGTTTTATACCAGACAGGACCTTGACATTACGGTCCTCCTGGTCAAGACTGCTTGTCTATGTGAAACTAATTATTTCGTTACCTTAGGTATCACTAAGAAGCTAAATGTAGTGTGCATCTATAACCCTCCTAAAAATGGACTAACAGGCCTGACTAAGGTAATTGACCATCTTTCCTCACTAAAGGGTAGACAAGAGCTCATTGTTATGGGGGACCTCAACCTGGATTGGTTAGGGTAAAACTCTGATCTCTATGCTGCTGAACTCAGCAGGTTACATCTGTCTCAGTTGGTCACTGTCCCGACCAGACAGGCTAGTAACAGCAGTCTCCATTCTCTTCTAGACTGGGTCGTCTCCAACAGGCCTGAGAGGATTGGTGCTGTTGGAGATTTACCAGAGTCAAACAGTGACCACTCCCCAGTTTCTGTGTTGAAAGGCTAGGGCCCCTAAACCACCCCCCCAGAGAAATTCCTTTCAGGGATTTTTCAGAAATGAATAAGAGATCCCTAACCTTGGAGCTACTGAACATAGACTGGTCATCTCTTTATAATACTTGTAATATGGAACGTTCATTTTCATTTCATTTTATTTTTTACCCTTGTAAGTCTGATGAGCATATTGCCCGTTTTCACAGACAACAAGCAATACAATAAACAAAAAACAAGAACAATGACATATGCTATATATTATAATAATTTACAATAGGACACATAAATACATTCTTGAGTAAGCTGTAAGTGCTTATTCAGCTTTGATTTAAAAGAGAATAAAGAATTACAGTTTGATGCATCACATGGGAGTGAATTAAAATAACTTGGTTCCCTATATAACAATGAACATTGTCCAGAGGTTCTCTTGAAAAATGGAGCCTTGACTCTAAACTTTGACTGGGTTCTAGTGCAGTTAGAATTAACATATTTAGGAAAGAGTGAACTCATTGAAATAGGTAATAAACCAGCTTTGATGTTGAATAGAAAAAAACACAAATTCTATTTATGAGGGAAAGCAATTTGAATATTTTAACAATAAACAGTGGTGGGTTCGAGCTGAAACATGCTGCTCAATATCTTCTTACCATGCTTTTGAACCTTCAAGACAAATATATCCCAGTAAAAAAGTGCTGTATCTGGGGATCTGCTACCCACTGGTTACATTTTTCACTCCTGTTCTCTCTCAAAAAAAGGGATAAAGCCTGGAACAAAGCTAAGCTAACCCAGTCCCCATTGGATTAGGCAGCGTAAAGAAGACTCTAAAACCTATGTAAGGTTTCCATCAGATCTGCTATGGGCAATTACCACTGGCAGCTCCTTAGTACCTCAGTTAGTGACTTTTGTGGTTTTTGGAGTCATGTTAACACCATTATTGGGAAAAACAAGTGCAATACCATCTCTGATATGGTCGTGGATGGCTGTAGTTACAGTAACTTGCTCACTATCACTGAGGCTCTTAACTCCAGATTCACTGACTTCTCTGCCTATAGTGCACCAGCTGGGCCTTTACCTGTCACTCCGCAGGATAATTTTAAACCTTCCAACCCATCTTTTACCCTTCACCCAGTCTCTGAGACTGAAATCTTATGCTTACTTAAGTCCATCTCTCCCACTGGATCGGCAGGGGCAGATGGACTCCTACCAAAATTCCTAAGAACCGTTGTCCTGTCTATAGTCTCTCCAGTGACTAGAGTTTTCAACCTGTCTCTTCTTACAGGACATGTCTCTTCCCTCTGGAAGATTGCTTGAGTTGTGCCAGTCCACAAAAAGGGGGACACCACTAACCTGGATAACTACCACCCTAATGCCATCCTCTCCACCCTCTCTAAAATACTGGAGAAAATTGTTGCTACCCAGGTCTCAGATTACCTTTACTCCTTCAAGCTCCTCACCTCTGACCAACATGGTTTCCGACGTGGGCACAGTACATCCACTGCTCGCATACAGTTTACAAATGATGTCAGAGTCACTATGGACAATGGCTGTCTCACTGGGGCTACTTTTGTTGATCTTAAAAAAGCATTTGATTTAGTTGACCACCTGCTGCTCCTAACAAAGTTGTCATCCCTAGGCTTCTCTACCTCTGTCACCACCTGGTTCCAAAATTATCTTTCAAAGTATCAACAATTTACCCAGATCGGAGATGCTAAGTCCCCTCTTGCTCCTACTTGGATCAGAGTGCCCCAGGGTTCAATTCTTGATCCTCTCCTGTTTACAGTCTTCATAAATGACATCCACCACTCACTGGTGCTTGCTCAGGTCTGCTATATGCTGATGATCTTGTTCTTTACTCATCCTCCTCAAATCGCTCAGATATCAAGCTGAATTTCAATAGTAACTTCAATACCTTTCAGAACTGGCTATTGCAAAACAAGCTTGTCTTAAACAAAAATAAAATGGTGACTATGCTCTTTGGTTCAGGTTCAAACATTCAGTCCTGCACCCAACCGTTAAGTATCAGAGTGCTTGATCATTCTCCCCTTAACACAGTTACCTCCTTTAAATACCTAGGACAACCCTTGATACCACCTTGGATTTTGACCTGCACCTAGCCTCTGTCATTAAAGGGAAAGGTGGAAGGGGAAATTGTTTAACCAGGAAAGGCACAATAAGCAGAAGCTTGTTTCCAGGTGTGACCTGGGAGCACAAGGAAGTTAAGTGACTTACTCAGGGTCACACAGTATGCAAGTGGGGGCTGTGGGATTCAAATCCCAGTCTGGTCTCTGGATGTCATCAGATTTGCAACTCAGAGCCTTAAATCACTGTGCTATACTGCCTCCCATTAAATCCGTCAATATTCAACTTGGACTGGCATATAAGGTGAGACATAGCCTGACATCCACGGTGAGGATGACCACTGCACAGGGGATCCTGAGACCCAAATTGGCATATGGGTTAATAGCCTTTCCAGCAACTACTGGAGGGCTCCTCTGAAAGCAGGATGTCTGCTACAACAGCATTTGCCCGTTTTGCTCTGTCTTTACCCAATCTTACTCACCCATGCACACTATACTCCATTTTGGGATGGTTTACCCCCTCAGCCTTCATCAGTTTACTTCCTACTGTTTTATAAAGATTGTAATCTCCTCCCAGATACCTGACAAATTGGCTCTACTGCTCAAACCTCTGCCTATCCACTGAGATCAGCTGACAAATCCCTTCTCGTCCAG
The DNA here is from genome assembly GCA_016271365.2 of Neoceratodus forsteri. Lineage (NCBI taxonomy): Eukaryota > Metazoa > Chordata > Ceratodontiformes > Ceratodontidae > Neoceratodus > Neoceratodus forsteri. Next base: position 537,930,286 of record CM057458.1, read on the forward strand.
CCGAGATGTAAAACCAGAATGGGGGAGAATGCTTTTTTCTAACTGGACTGCATAACTATGGAACTCCCTTCCACTGAATCTAAGAATCTCCCCTTCTCCATGCAGCTTCAAACAGGAGCTTCATATGGCTCTTCTAAGCTCTGAACCCTGTTTCTGTTCTCTATCCACCCTCTCCGGTACTGGATCCTTCTAGTTGCCTACTGGCTCCAACCTTTACTACTCTCAAACCTGCCAGGAAATCTTGTTATTTCCTCTCTTCTATCACTTACTAGTTGTATGACTTATGACAGTTAGTTATTTGCATTTTTATTCCAGTTTTGTTACAACATATAGATTCCTGCTAATGCACTGTCATTGCTGAAAATTTTGTGTAAGTGTACTGTGTCTGACTTCTACTTGTTCCAATGATGTTTTCTTGTATCTACTATTGTCTACATACCCTTTGTTGTAATCTCCCAGGTTGTACCTCAAAATAGGCAGCTACATTGTCTAGTGTACCTCCCCAGTTAACAAAAATGAAATAAATAAATACAACATAGTATGTACAAATACAGATGTAAGACAAGCATATGTACAAAATGCAATAAAACTATACAGTTCCAGAAAAAAATGGCCACTGTTAGAAATATGGAATGCTCTCTGTAACTCTGAACACATTCGCAAAACAAAAAAGCTGGGCACTTACTACCATAGTCACTTGCATGGAAAAATGATCTTCAGCTGATCAAGGGATAAATATCTAAAGTTTTTATTTCCAAGGTACATATACATCAGATCAGAAAAGGTGCCCAGGGTTTTATGCTCAATCGTGCACTTGACAAAGCGTTCGACTTGGCGTGAAACATTGGGCGTACTTACCAGTCTAGTGCATATGCTCCACAGTGCCATATTTAGCATGAACCTTTGCACCTTGATTATAAAACATTTGAATATGTAATAGATAACCCACTCTTAGGTGTGTAGTCACATTCTGATATACACACGCCTTGGTGTGTGTTGTTACGCATGAGGCCGCAGGTCGAGTGTGTCAACCACCCAAGGCATGCATCTATCAGAGCACGACCACACACCTAAGAGTGGGTTATCTATCTTATAAAATGGAAAAATTGTTTTGGAGGGTGGTAAAAGTGCAGGTGTGTGCAGTTGCGCTCTGATATACACATGGTCATGTGATACGTTTCAACCAACCAATATATTCCATTTCTTTATCCATTTTATAAATATATGTATATATATATATATATATATATATATATATAGTGAGATATTTTTTTCCTGGTAGGTTACTACAGGCAGACTTATCAGCCTTGTCCCTGCCCCCTCTCACCTGGCACTCAACTCCTCAGTCCACCGAGCCCCACCCAGGAACACAATCCAGATCTGGAACAGGTGGTCTGTCAATGGCACAGGGCAGGGGTATGTGGGCAGGGCTTCATTTAGCCTGTGAAAACCCACTTTCCTGTTTTGTCTCCTAGATTCCCTCACTAGAATGGCATGGAAGTATGTGTGTGTGTAGGCACATGCAAGCCCAGGAGCCACAGTCCACCCTAAGTGGGTCACTCTGGCTGCTAGCACTACCTCCAGTCCTCCACCTGTGGGCAACCAAGGGCCAAGTCAGCAAAGCCCCCCCCCCAGGAAAAAAGAGCAGTCCATAAAACTCTTAATCCTCTCCTTCCCTGGCCAGTCCCTGGGGGCCTGAGCTCATTCCCTGACCTGGGTCACCAGTCTGGGGAGAGGTAAGGTGCAAAGCACCTCAGCCGTCACATCACTGGGCTGCCCTACACTGTATATTTATCTTGATCAACCTAAGATCATTTTGCCATGCAAGAGACTGTGAGAGTAAGTGTCTTCTTTTGGTTTTATTTTTAATTCTTTGGGCTCAATATGGATGAGTTGACAAAACCCCAGATTATTGTGCCCATATACATCACAGTACCACTACCTTTAAAGTTGTATTTGAATGTGTCTTCTTTATGGGACCAACAATGTCATGGATTTGTTTTTAATAATGTAATACAACTGCTACTGTAGGTTAGAATGGTTTTCTTGTATAACCTAGAGATTAGGATTCACACCCTTAGCTTTACTAAGCAAATTTTTGAAATATGATATACTAACCAGAAAAAAATCACAAAACTGCATTTTAAAGTATACAGTTTATCATGTTTCTAGAGACTTCCAAACACATCACCACCTCTCTGGTTTATCTTTGTAAGCACAGTTCTAGTCCGTTCACACATGCATCCACATTGTACCTGTTTGAAAAGTGGATCTCACCATTTTTCTTTACTTTTCTTTAGAAGACATGTCAAAATACGCTACAGAACAACCTGCACCTGTTTCAGAAATGTTGTGTTTATTGTGGACATTCATTGGGGAGAGGGGATTACAGACATACTGTAGTATGTATTTTATAATACTGTTGTATGAAACAAACTATATCAACTGAAACTGAATTGTGTTAAACACTGACGTATTGCTGGAAATACACATGCTTTAAATGTAACAAGTGGCATTTTAAGCCTTACTACAAAACAACTCTTTTGTTTTATTTACAGCAGTACCCACAAGCACTCCTACTAACAATTCAACAACCATTCCCAATACTTCTTCAGGTATGAAAGGAACAGAAAAAACTTACGGATTTCTGCATTAGTGTTATTGTTAGTTATAGGGTTTCTGCGGTTTTACATAAATCTCTGTATATAATGTTGGTTTTGGTAGATGGAGTTATATTTATAGATAAATTTGAACATACTGTATACATAATACATGCATATTATTATATTTATTACTATGCACTTGCTTCTACCAGGATCAAACATCATTTTTCCATATATAGACAATGGTTTGCTGATAAACTCAACACTTGATCAGCACCATTATGTTTTTCCTTCTGAGCACAGATACACTGTAATCTTTGACTGGATTTTCAGAGCTTTATGGCATGATTTTGCCACAGTTGTGCTTACTGTGCCTAAAGGGGAATACACATCCTTAGTGTTTTCATTTGGAGAGGTGGAATAAGCCATTGTGAATTTATCAAACAATAAAGCACCTGGACCCGATTTGATACCGGGAGAAATTTACAAGGAGCACTTGAATTATTGGGTAGTTTTTTTACTAATTTTTTCAATATCTGTTTAAAAGAGAGATTTATCCCATTATCTTGGACAAGAAATATAATAGTTCCAATCCATAAAAAGGGCCAACTTCATTTGCCATCTAATTATCGCCAATTAGTCTTATTGACATTAGTGGAAAAATCTTTGCTAAAATAATATTACATAAATTACAAGATTGGATAACTGCAAACCCCTTTATCGATGTTTCAAGCAGGTTTTCGTAAGGATTGCTCTCGATAGATAATATTTACATCTTAGCCCATCTGATAGAAAAATACAGATTATTTCGTAAAATGAAGCTGTATGCTGTGTTTGTAGACTTTTCTGCAGCATTTGACTCGGTTAATAGAGCCAAGTTATGGGAGATATTATTAAATAGACGTGTACCATTAAATTTATTAGCCCCCATTATTAGGTTATATTCTCACACAACATCAGCTATTAGATACGATAATAAGGGCAACATTTCTGACTATTTCAGTACAACTTCAGGAGTTAAACAGGGATGTCCTTTGGCCCCCCTTCTTTTTAATTTGTATATTGATGCCCTTCTGACTTATAAAGATATAGATATTCTTGATTCCCCCAAAATTAAGAATATCCCAGTACATTTTCTGGCCTATGCAGACAATTTGATTATTTTTGCTTTATCTGCTTAAGGTTTACAAAATAAAATAAATCAATTTTGCTCTAAATGTAAAAATTTGGACTTATTAATAAATATGAAAAAAACTAAGCTGCTGATTTTTGCACCCTTACAGGGACATCAAATTAAACCAATGATTTATTTAAATAACAAACTTATTGAAGTGGTATCCTCTTATATATATTTGGGGGTCAAGTTTGCTTCGAATGGAAATTGGATAGAGCATTGGAGAGGACAAGTGATAAGGGCAAAACTGATTGTTAGGGCTCTCTTACGTTTTGCTAGGAAATATGCAGGATATTTGGTCTCACCTGCATTGATAGCCAGCGAGGCCAAAATTAATCCTATTCTTTTGTACGGTGCAGAGGTCTGGAACAACAATGTCCCTTCATGGTTGGAGATCCCACTTTCTCTCTACAATAAATCTTTATTGCAGGTTCCATTTGCCACTTCTAATGTTATAGCTAGGGCTGAATTGGGTGTGTTACAATAATTGATATACGTCTCATGAGTTACTGGATCAAAATTATTAGTCAACAGACTAATATTATGCCTCTACTATGCCTTAGAGAAAAATTATCTTGGCACAAACATAATTTTAGGTCTCCTTGGGTCAAAAATATTCAACGTATTTTGGGCAGTGTTAATATGCTTCATCTTTGGACAGATTGGGAGAAATCAATATCAATATCTTATGTGTTTAAGGAGTATGTCAAAAAGAAAATACTTAGGCTTGCCTATGATAAGCAAATGGAGCTCCTCAGAGCTTAACGTCAGGCCAGATGGTTAGCTCAAAATAAAATTGATGTATTTATAGAGAAATATCTTACTCTTGGGCTGACCCTGTTAGAAAGAAAAATGATTACTTGGGCAAGACTGGGAATCATCTGTTCTAAATATCCTTTTTTTTAACAAGACAACTCCACCCAATATAGGTTTGGAGTTTTACAGATGTAACAAGGGTTTTCAAGAAGTTCTTTATCATATTACGGTACAGTGCCCTTTATATAAATCCCGCAGTTTAATCTGTTAAATGATTTTCTTATTAAATATGTGAATACAAAATATGATATTTTATTCATACTTCTTCACCCTCAGACATTGGAGGAGGCTAAGATGGTTTCAAGTTTTTTTTATCAGGTGTTGAAACACAAAGAAAAACATCTCTCTGCCTATGACAATTAATTTGTTCATGGATTTTTATGTGTTAAAATTTTAAATGTAATATTAGATTTAATATTTTTTTCTCTTTTTTTGTATATAATTTTATGTGCTTAGTATGTTGTAAAGGCTTGATTGCTGAACAATAAAAACATTGAAACCTGAAACTGTGCCTAAATGGTGGTCTAACTAGTTGGCACGATTACTAGAAAATGCTCACAACAAATGATGCATGAGCCAAATTTCTTACAAAGGTAACATTTAATGTGAGGAAATTGTAAATGCATCAGAATGTTGGGAAATCAACCATAAACATTCTGGGACACTTAAAAGGGTGTAGCTTCAGCAGCACAACTGCGACAAGGAGCGCATAATTAAGCAATAATGCCCGACAGGGTGTGTGTCGTGCTGGGAAAATGTCACGCCTCACGTGGTTGGGCACAAGGCCGCAGGCTGAGTGCGTCCAACAACTGAGGACGTTATCCCAAACGACACACATCCTGGAGGGCATTATTGCTATTGTACAATGGCACATTGTTATATATAAAATAAAAAAATAATTTTAAAGAATGTTTTTATTAGTGTGGAAAAATATTTTTGTTTCTTATGAGGAGCTGCAAAAAAAGAGGTAGTCTAGCTCATCATACAGCTCATCTACAGGTTCACAGTGAGGCTGAGACTAGACCCGTGATGTTGTGCTAGGATAACATCACGGGTCCAGCTCAAGACTGACCAATCAGAGACCAGGAAATGTTCTTGCCATTGCATAGTTACTTTAAAGGTCAAGCCATTTTCTCACTAAGAATGCATAGCTTGACAAACCCCCATCCCAAAAATAAAATATTTTTTAACAGTCCCTAGTGATGTTCAGACAGTGCTCTTGACTATACTAAAGGAATCCAAAAGATAGTCAATTTAGCTCACTCAGAACCTGAGATACTATCAGGTACCTCATGTTGGATGATGGGAGGTCAGATAGAGAGATGCAAGGTCAGATGTCTGCCTTGGATTGCTCAGGTCCTTCAGACTCACATCAGATAGCTGGTATCCTATTGGATCCTAGGTGATATGATGCAGTAGTTGTATGTCAGTGGCATCCAGTGCCATCTGCAATCTGAAAAAAGCAGTCATATCCAATAGTGTTCAATTCCACTGGATACTGTCTGAACACCACTACTATCCCCCCCCGACCTTGATCTATGATTGGTGGGCAGAGCAGCAGAGGCAACAGCATCATAAACTCCCTGCTAGTTGACTTCCCCACCTCCATAACCTGGAGTGTCACCCCTCAATGTAAGCTACCAGCTACCTACAGTCTTCAGTACATGTGGATGGATCAATGGTCTGCATATGATTCTAAGTAGACTTTAGATCACAGAGTAACATGTTGATTGCTCCACTGCCCTCCTGTCATTCTGAAGGCTGCTATCACTTGATAGTTTACACTGAGCAAACCATGCTGGGTTACTGGGGGACAGAGTGTACAGTACACTGAATATCTGGTAGTTTATGATACTGTTGCCCTTCCCCCAATCACGGTTCAATAGTTAAGAGGGAAGTCCTGTTTAGAAATATGCTATTGTGGAGCTATGAGCAAGTCAGACTAGGGAGCGGGACATCTTTAAAAGATGCTGTCCTATGCTTGACCGGTAGTGCAGTGGTAGCATTACTACTGGCTACACCAGTGACCTGGGTCAGGAACAGGATCAGGTTGCTTTGGGGCTGGCTGAGGTGGGAAGATTGAGTGTCACAAGCACAATTCTCCTCCCTTGGGTATACAGGTGTTGCAAAGTTTTAGTTTGTTGGCAAAGTTAAAGCAGCAGTACTGCCAAATCAGGAAATGAGCTATCAAAATTCTGTTTTTCGGCTGTAAGCATGTGGCCAAAGATCCAGTTTCCATATCTGTAAATGTTTTTTTTTCCAGTCATTTTAAGTTTCTTAAATATTTGCAATTTATTTGAATGGTTGTGGCACTACAACAAATATGGTGGCTGACTAATTTTCAGCTGCGCTTTTTCTACCGGGCACATCACGTCTTTTGACAACAGCAGAGGGACCCTCTGCTGACCATTCCCGATGTCCCTGCAAGTCATTCACAAGTGCAGTTGGCAGCAGAGGGTTCCAGTGCAACATGCTTAGTGGCAGAAATGTAAACAAAAGTAGAGAATTACTGAGACAATTGATCAGCGATAGTACAATGTTGGCGAGAAAGAGTACCAGGTATATGATTAGCAGGGCACAGGGAATAAACTGTCAAAAAAGTGCAGGTTCTTTTTTTGTAGTAATGCTGCTTTCAGGCAAATTCACCAAATTCAGTGAGGGGAGGTGCAGGATATATAGGCAGGGACCTTTCCATAGCCACTGTGTGCCAGTGAGCCCCTACCGGCCACAGCCAGAAACAGAAATACCACCTACCATGCTGCCCAAGCCCTCTGGTCAGGGGTTGAGGGCTGAGGCCAGCCATTCTGTCACTCACCCAACAATTATACATTTGGGGACTTGGTCTAACCCCAAATCCTCTGCTCCACATGGAAGAGGAAACCCACTGCTTGACCCAGACAAGCATCTGACTGAATGCCTGCCTGTGTCCACCAATCCATCCCCATGCACCAGCGCACTGGGAGACAAGGGTGTAGACAGCTGCCCTGTGGTGGCCAGTATTAGTGATGGTTGTGTCCCATGCACTTGTCCTTGGGTTCGGAGTTACGCAGGCTGGGTTTGTGCCTCTTGTGCATATCCTACACACTATAGTGCATAGACCTAATGAGAACTGGGCCCAAAGTGCTTGTTGCAAAAAATATATTTTTTTTGTTTTTTAACTAAAAATCTTTCTTAGTCAAAATATTAAAATAAAAAACTAAACTAAATCGAAACAAACTCTGTGGACTACAATCTACAAAAGCTATTGCTTACAGTATCACAGGTTCTTCCATATACACTTAAATACTATACCACTGACAGCATAAAATGGCTCAATTTTAGATCTTTTGCATCTTAACTCCAAGTTTACCACCCAAGACAAGGCTGAAAATAGGCAGTATTGTCTAACCCTCCTTTTCTGCTCAACAAACACTAAATAAATGAATGTGTCTCAAGCATTCAGCTTAGATAAATTGCTGGATTAACACAGTAATAGATTGTGCCAAACTGAAATTATTGGCAGTAGAAAATAAGAATAAAATCTCTAATTATAACAAAAAAATACACACAGTCCTTTATGATTATATGGTATGACCTGTGCTAAGTTATGAATCTGTTAAATATTAGCTTCCTAAACAAATGCGTTTAACAGTAAATGAGGGCAGCACTCGGTTCAAATTAAGAACTGTATTTAAAATAATTCTAAACTGTTTCTGTCATATAAAAGTGTTTTTAAATTTGATTAAAACTGTGCGAGCAGAACAAGATAGAAAAAAGTAGAAGAGAGTAGGGCTGTGCAAATACCTTATCCTTTATTTTATTTTATTTAAATTCTGGTGGCTGGGTAGGCCCACTGAGACAGAAACAATCCCTTTTTCAGGTGCGACCCGAAATTAATTACATACATCTATAAACATAACAAAATACATAAATGTCAAAAGCTTTGGGTGGGATATTTTAACTGGTTCCACTGTGCTGCAGCAACAAGAAATTTGTCAACTGTCAGCATAGTGACAGCACAACACTGCCAATTGGTGTTGTGCCGTCACTGGGGGGACAAGTGTTTTCTGAGGGGGGCTTTGCCCCACACATCCCCCCACTACAGATTACTAACTCTAGTCAGAGTTAGTTCAGGGAGGGAGGTAAACACCCACCGGCAACTGTGTCGGGAACATGGGGACCATCACAACAAAGTGCTGAAAATGTCACTGTGATGGTCTTCGCGGTATTCCCATTGCTGTGTGGTTGGTATACTCCCGTAGCCATATCCCCAAGTATTTGGGTATTCAGTATTTGAGATTCAGTTTTTGTTTATGTGTTGGGGGGGGGAACAACTTACAACATTCTATTTCCTCACTTGATGGCTAAAGCTAATTTCCAGGACTCCATCCCACCCCTTTCAAATAATTTCCCACCCACCTCCCCCTTTCCCAGTTCCCTACAGAGTGTGCTGAAGTAAAGAAATTTGATAGTCAACTCAACAGTGAACATCTTCACTCTTCATTGACCTCCACCCATCCACAAGACCAAGTTTACTTCCTTCCCACCAGTCAATCTGGCATTTTTACTATGATGCTGTCACTCATTGTTTATTCCGATTCCAGCACTGATGAGCAAAATGCTGTCTTTGCTATGGAATGTTTTTCTTCTTTACAAGATTAAAGCACCTGAAACTGGAGTTTGGGTGCTTTGGGGAGATATTTGTTCAAAAGAATGTGGGAGAGGGAGGGAGAGTTCTGTTACTAGCATGGGTAGGGAATGGGGACATGGGGGAGCATTATTTTGAAGGTAAGTGGAGGCCAATAGAGTGAAGATGGTTGCTCCGTCATGTGACAGTTTCTTTTACAGGTATTTTAGACACCTGAAATGGGAATTTAGGGACTTTGGGGGAGGTAGGTGATGTTTATTCACAGGAGGGTGGGAAAGGAAGGGTGGCTTCTGTTACCAAAATTACAGGTGGGGGGAGGTTGCTGTGGCCAACTTGACAATGTGGGGTGAGTGTGAAAAGATGTTGTCAGCTCCTGACATAGTGCTGACAATTGAATTTATTTATTCTGGCACCTCCTCTGAGGTATTATTAAGAAAGGGGAGGTGGGTGGGGAAAACATTCGTAGCTTTTTTTTTAAGTAGCTCACACCAAACCCAAATAACCACAGATGGTGTCTATCATTTATTCTAGTTGGCAGAGCTTATCTTAGTATATACTGTAGTATATGGAGTACTTCTACTACAGTATTTAGTATATGTATTTCACCATATGATGTATACATTTCACCCCATAGTGCGTGCATTTCAGTATACCGTGTACTGTATATGACAAGCCTCACTATATTATGTACACATTTCGATGCAGGATATAATATGTGTGTTTCACTATGTAAATTATCTGTTTCAGTATATGATGTATGCATTTCACTACACAATGTACTGTGTGCATTAATATCACTATGATGTATGTATTTCAATATATGGTGCACATTATGCATTTCAGTATATGTTAGTCTTACTACAGTACATAATATATGTTTTTCAATATATAGTGTGTTTCACACAGTAATGTATGTACAGTAGTTCCCTATATGATAAGTGTATTTCAGTCTATTATGTAAGCATTTCAGTATATAGTGTATGTTATTCACTGTATATTGTGTGTGGCATACTAAGTAGTATATGTTTCACAGTATGATGCATACTGTATATTTTAGCATACGATGCATGCAATTTTGCTATATATGTGTTTTACTACATGGTGTTTATAGTAGGAGGGCATGAATTATGTCCCTAATGGCAGATTATAGAGAACATGAATCTAATTCAGCAGTTTGGTGTTTATTGAGGGAACTCATTAGGGTGAATAAAGACATAGTAATGCATTTTATAAAACTGTTGTGTGAAACAATATGAAATGAAACTGAATCGTCATAAACATTAATATATTACTGCAAACGTGTGGTTTAAATTTAATAAATTATATTTTAAAGTTATAATACAAAGCAACCAATTTAGTTTTTTCAGTGGACACAAGCACCCCTACTGACAATGAAACAACCATTTACAATACTTTTCAGATATGAACAGAACAGAAATGAGCTTATACAGTTCTGCATTACTGTTTTTGGGTAGCCTGCGGTGATGGTGATCGCAATTGAGTACTTTCAAAAAGGGTGACTCAGTCATGGCACCTGTGCACAGGGCTACCAGGCCAGGGGCGACTGGATTGGGGGCAGACAAATATAGCGACAGGATGTTGCTTTCTATACACACATGTGGGGGTGGGGAGGAACCATGCCATGTGATGAGTGGAAGGGGAGGGAGGGTTTGTGGGGTATAGTGCAGCGGTGGGTTGTCGAGCTAGTCATGTGGCGTGGTGGGTTGGTGGCAGGTTGGGTTTGGGAGGGTGCTGGGTTTGGTTCTGGGCACATTTGTTTTTTGCTACAGGTCATGGATTTTCTTTTTTGCAACTTTTGCACCCCCTTAACATGCACCCCCCCTTGAGTTGAGAATCCTTTAGGAGGGAGATGTGGGGGATGAAGCACCCCACAGGGGGATTCAGAAGGCCACAGCCCCCCCCCCTCATAAAACAAAGAAAAACTAAGTCTCTGGTGCCTTTTGATGTTCACCATGAGTGTACATTGTTGAAACTGATTTTTGGTGATGTACACTCACCCAAATAAAAAGTCAAGCCTGCTATCCAACCACACACCAAAAAACTTAACAGTTGGGACTACTTCAAGCAGTACTGGGACTACTTCAAAAGGATGTGCCAAACAGCATGGAGAAAGCAGGGATGGGGGCAAGCTGGCCCAACTTTTGGCTTGTACCAAAGATCATAGACACCATTTTTTTGTGTTGACCTGAAGCTGGTTGGTAGAATGAGTGCTGAAGCAACACTTCAAGAGATGCAGTCAAGGGACCAGAGGTTTAGAGAACTGTATCATCTGTATACATGTGAATGTGCAAGTTGGCACAGGTGATGGGGAGGTCAGTTAGGAAGATGGAGAAGAGGACTGGACCCAGAATACATAGATAGCTAGATAGATAGCTAGATAGATAGATAGATAGATAGATAGATAGATAGATAGATAGATAAAAATATTAATTTCTTTGACAAAAGTTAACCTTTAGGACTATTATGCCCCATTTACAAAGTTGTCCTGCATTGATTATGGTTTCAGGGTACAATTTGAACATGATTTCATACATATGCAATCAAAAAATTTACAAAGATATCACAAAACTAACATACTAATGTGAGCGGAAAAACAGAAAATAAACTAATGACAATATACAACAACAAACACAAGCAAACTACAAGTAATGATTTGATAGGGTCACAGCCAACAGTCCTATAGCCCTGAGCATTGACAATTAAATTTCCACATTGGAATCAAACAGCTACTAAACTGGCCCAAACTGCTGCCATTTCTATCTTCCTATTTCAGTTCATTCCAGATCTTAGGTAAATAGTATCTCCTATGCATCTGGCTATATCAGTTTTTCACTAATAGAATCTTCAGACCTCAAATTTGAATAGCCCACAGAGAATACTTATTCATAGACGTAAACACATCTGGAGTTTAATTTCCTTCCCTAAAAGCCATAAATGCCCTTTGCCCCAACCTTTTCTTTCTCCACGTCTCCAATGTATCCCAATGTAATTTCGGTAATTTGATACAATGGTGAGTATTTGTATGACATTGTAAAACGTACCTAGCAATCTAATAATACACTTTATTTAAACACTTCAATGTTGTTTTTGTCACATGGTGGTAAATCAAACTTCCATATTCTAGTACTGGCATTAGAAGTTGCAGCGCTACTCTGTTTCTATCTTCTCTTGCCAAGAAAGAGGTACGGGTCTTGCATAAGTCAATGAGACTGAAGGTGATCCAGGGGTGGTGAAACGATTTAACTCTGGATTTCCTGATGGGGGAGTGCTTGTTCCAGACAGAAGTAAATATTAGCTCATCAACTCAACACTTCATCAGTGTCATTCTACTGTATTTTAACTATTGAGCACACTCACACACTAATATCCCATCCCAATGAATGTACAGCCTCACAACTGTAGTCAAGTGTTTGCAGCATTCTCACATAAAAACAACATATTTACATGAACAATAAAATTACCACATTACCACAGCAAATATTATAATCATAACGAAGCCAATACTTCAAACTAGCAGATTGAAAACAGTTTAATAAAGGTAGAAATTTTAAATCTTGATATAGCCTATTATAGCCATGATGTGCAGAGTACATGAAGGATTTATTAACTCTTAAGGCACTATTTATCCTAGATAACAACAAAAAATTAAAATACCTAATTTCCTATGGCAAGCTAGCATGTTCAGAGCAGAAAACAATATGGAAATATACAGTATGGTAGGCTTGAAGAACTTGTAGTCTTGATGCTCGATTCTTAAAGGGCCCTTAGGCTGATGCAAGTTGTGGCAAAAGGCAGCTTGCATCAAGGCCTGGTGCGCCAGGAACCCTGCACCCAATTCACTATCTGGCAGGGTCCTGGTGGCAAAGCCCCTAGGCTTGTGGCAACCCTGGCCATGCACCAAAAAGGAGGTGCATCAGGATGGTTTGCCACAAGCTGTGAGGTGGCTGTGCGCCAGTCCAGCATGGCCCTGGTGGCTAACAGCACCCTCCACAAGCATCAAACTCCCATTTGACCAAATAATCATACTTGGTGGGGTAGTGGACCCCCCTACCCCTGATTCTTCTATTTTAAATAATAATTTATCCCTGATGGAGTTGCAGATCCCCCAAGCCCCGATCCCCATTTGAAAAACTAATTCAGCCCTGATGGTCTAGTGGACCCCCCCCCAGCCCTGATCCCCTATTATGGTAAATCCACACTTCCCTGATAGTCTAGTGGAACTCCACTCCAACCCCGGCAGGCAGTATCCCACCATCTCACTCCCCCCATCCAGAAACTGATTTGGCAATCAGCACAGCCCTCCTTATACCAGTGTGTCTGGACACCTCTGAGCTGTCAATAAGGTGCACATACTGTATGCAGTCTAGTCAGCAGCTAGATGTGGTGGTGTGAGGAGGGCTGTGCCAGTCACCAGCTCTGTTTTAGGATGGCGGGAGTGGGGTGGTGGGATACTGCTTCCCAGGATGGGGGCTGGGATCCACTAGACCATGAGGGAAGTATGAATTTAGTCTAACTGGGTGTCAGGGCTGAAAAGTCCACTAGACCACCAGGGAAGAATTATTTTTCAAACAGGGGATTGGGCCATGGGGAGGTCCGCTAGACCACCATAGATGAATTGTTTCAAACCTGCAATCAGGGATTGGGGGGTCTGCTAGCCCACTAGTAATGATTTTATTCTACTACATACTGAGGGATCAGGACTTGGGGAGGGGAAAACCATAGCACATTGCTGTAAATGCTTTGCTCTCCCAGGGGGCAAATGGGATTAGGCAGCTTGCATCTGCTGCAAACCGTAGCACCATGCCACAGCCCATTAGAGACAGCACAAGCCCCTTTTGGTGCTGGCAGCCTGCAGTTCATGCAAGCTTCCTTTGAGAATCACTCCCAGTGCATTTTTTGGCACACAGGGCATTTTGTGCCATTCTCTGTGGTGCAAACCCCTTGTGCCATGCCAGGAGCTATGAGAATGGGGCCCTTGTTCTTTTATTGTTCATTTATGTATCTATGATTCGATGTTACAGAATTACTGGCCAACACAGCATAGGCTTTGTCTTCCAAATTGCACATAATATTTCAGGTAAAGGAGAAGCCTGTGACTTGTACAGTGTCAGAAGCATCTCTATCCTCCTGCTGCTGATCCTGTTTCCCTATGGACCCAGTCATCCTATTTCTCTTTCCTCTGTACCATTGTATTGTATTGTTGTCTTCCAAAAGTCTTAACTGACTAGACTCAAGTCCTTCTCCTCAATCATGTTTTTCACAACTACCTCCTCCATTTTATATTCAATTTTCAAATGTTTACCCCATGTTCATTGCCTTCCTTTAGGTGTTACATTTTAACTGCCACAGCTTTCACTACTTCTCTAGTCTACTTGAGTCCTCTCTCATAATTCTGATGCACTCATCACTGTGCAACCAGTTGCAGATCTCAGTATTATCTATGAAGAGATATATATATTGCTTACTACTTGACTGGGAGAAGACAGCAGCCCAAGACTGTGAACATTTTATAAAAATCTATTAATGTCTCTGTGGGTGTTCTGCATGGATCAAATATGCATCCTTTGTTATTTTCACTTTTTGTTAATCCTTTACCCTCCTCCTACCAGCAGAGAAAATTACTACTGTATGCTTGTGATCTTTTTATCTCCATATCTATCCTGACACTACCATCATTTTCTCTATCTGTATTGGGCACTCTAGGGTACATCATTGGCTGTGCAGAAACAAGTTACTAGATCTGTGCAGAATGTTGTAATTGTGACAGAATGGAATTCCTTGGAATTTTAGAACATTTTGATTAATCCCTTAACATACAGAAATAGATTAGTTGCCGCATTGGTCCTTGTAAGAATAGATCTAGAAGCAAATGGTTTGATACCTTTTATTGGACCAACATAGATGTAACAAAAAGAATGACATTAACCTTTGCTTTTACTTTTGTAACATCTAGGTTGGTCCAATAAAAGGTATCAAACCATTTGCTTCTGGATCTGATTAATTCCCTGGAATTCTGTGGTTAGCACAATTATAGTACAATTATGACATTTCATCAAAAGGGTGTGCCAGACATATGGTGACACCATTACAGTGAACAAGCTGATGCAGACATCAACAGTTCACTGTAATGGTCCACCTGAGACCCCAACACTCAGTCTCCCAGACCTGCACCCCCTCCCCAAATCAACTCTGACTCGGAGTCGGAATCCTGTAGTTCAGGGGGTGTGGAGCAGAGCTCCCCATTTGGAATACTGGGGGGGCTTGAAGCCCCCGATAGAAAAAGTACCTTGGTCTCCTGCCAGATTTATGTCAACCACAACTTGTGGACGACATAAATCCATCACTGTGATATTAGTCGACAACATAGTTGTTGAACTGGCATCACAGAGCCCATGAAAAGGAATGTTTTTCACATGTCAGTTATCTGTCATTCACATACTG
The DNA here is from genome assembly GCA_016271365.2 of Neoceratodus forsteri. NCBI lineage: Eukaryota > Metazoa > Chordata > Ceratodontiformes > Ceratodontidae > Neoceratodus > Neoceratodus forsteri. The sequence goes on from CM057458.1 coordinate 537,945,968, forward strand.
TGTATCATGGATTCCTTTGCTACAATTGGTGGAGAATTGTTCCAGAGTGTATGTAGTCCATGGAAAGTTATTTCATGGTTTACACATAAATGCTTTTCAGAATTCTGTGGAATTCAAAACTAAATTCCAAAAAAGGAACAGCATTTTAGAATCAGAATTGCCAGTCCATGTTAAGTCTGACAGCAGAATATTGCACTCCACACATCACATTCTGCACATCTAACAAGTTACTGCCAAACAAAGGAAAAACTAAATCTAAGAAATAAACTCAAAATTGCTTCCAAAACTTTCATGTCCAGGGTTCATGTGGGAACTCTAATGTACTTGCACCTTTAAATATCTAGGATTCCACCTAGACCCAAGTTTGACCCACTCAGATCACATCTCTTCTCTATATGCATATCAACAGCTTCCCTTTACAGGCTTTAACATGGTCTTACTCCTGAGGCAAGGCTGGCTATTGCTAGAGGCTTGCCCTGCTTTCCCCTTTGGAGTATAGTTTGCTCAACTTCTCCAGCACCACCACCACTTGCTTGTCTATTCCTCGGTTCAAAAGACACTTCAAAGAAATCTTCTTCCCTCATCATATTGTAACTGTAACTGTGTATGACCCACTCCTGGTTACCCACCTCTCCTACCTATATATTCCTACTCTTCATATCTATACCCATTTTTCTTCCTTCTCCCCCTCAGAATCATATTCTGTCTCTATCTCTTCACATCTCCCTTTTTGGTCCTCACCCTCCTACCACTTTTGTACACATGTATTATACAGCATTTATATGATTATAAATCTGTAACTGATACTTGTTTGAATTGCTATGCACTAGAACCTTATTTCCTCTCACTAAGAGATTGGAGTACCTGGAAACTGTTGATATACTGAACTGTTATTCATTGTCCCCTCCTGGTTGCCTTACTGTACTACAACTGTAATCATACTTTTTGTTCCTAGCTGGCTGTTGTATAAGACTATATTGCTTTGTCCTTGGAATGTATCATACCCCGGTCATTCCTGTAAAAGAAACAGCTTGTTCCAGTGGACCCACCTGGTCATCAAAATTCAAACAAATAAATTATTGCCAAGCAAAAGAAATTTCACACAGTGTACAACAGTGTCTATTGATTCAGACTGGAAACAAAATCCCAGACCTGGAGGCCTTGCTGGCAGAAGCAAACCTAGACATTGCAGCAATAATGGAGACTTGGTACACTATAAATCAAGGATGTGACATAAAGACACCAGGTTATGCTGGCCTGCTGGCATTGCAGTTCAATTTCCACTTGCGACACCAATGACCTCGGTTCAGGAATGGACCCCGGTGTCAGAGGCCTGGGCGGGGCAGAAGGGTCGAGCATCCTGGGGACTGCTCTCCTTCTCTGTGGGGACTGAGCTGAAGAGTGTTCAGTGCTTTACAGACCCCTGGCAAAGGCTGAGGCTATTGCTGCAACCAGAGCTGTCTTGTTGGGGGGTAGGGTGGATGCTGGATGTCATTACACATCCCTGCCCACAAGGGACCACGCATCCAAAAAAGCTAGCCCCAGCATGATGACCCACTCCAACCTCTGCCCACTGCCTCCAAATTCACCGAGGGTGTCCCACAACTGTAGCCCCAAACTGGGGGGGTAAGCTGGGGCTTGCCAAAAGTATCTGTTGGGAGGGGGAGCCCCACAGGGGGGTAAGCCTGGGCATGGGGATGGTGGGCAGGTGGGTCTGGTGGGGTGGGTCTAAGAACAGGGGGAATGGAACAAAAAAAGATACTAGGTTATGATCTGTTCAGGAAGGACTGGGGGTGGCCCTGTACATCAGGAAAGAGATAAAGGCAACAGAGGTAGAGGGTGGACAGGGGGAGTCTGAGGCACTGTATGTCACCCTTGTGCCTGGAAATGGCACTGCAATACATACAGGGGTGATCTACAGGCTTCCAGCACTAGTAGAGGAGGTGGATAGGGAGCTAATGGATGAAATATATGGAATGACAACTAAAGGGGAAGATCAGCTGCTGGGTGATTTCAGTATGCCAGATGTGAATTAGACCACCCTAGCAGCTACATCAACCAGCAGTCGAGACATCCTGGATTCTCTACGGGGGCAGACCTCAGGGAGCTGGTGCTGGATCCCACCACAGACAGGGTGATACTGGACCTAATACTGACAAGTGGTGACAGAATCAGAGGTCCAGGTAGAAAGCCAACTGGGGTCTAGTGACCACCACATAGTGTGGTTCAGCATGGGGACAGGGACACAGTCAAGCCTCATGAAGGCAAAGGTCTTAGATTTCAGAGGGGGCAGACTTTGCTAAGATGAGAGCTGTATCAAGAAAACCCTGGTGAGGGGAGAGGAAGAAGGGGGAACTGAGGAACAGTGGGAAAACCTGAAAGAAGCCAAAACAGAGGAAACAAACCAATGCATCAGGTTAGTAAATAAAGACAAAAGAAGGATGAAGCCATTATGGTTCTCAAAAGAGGTGGCAGGCAAAGTAGGGGCCAAAAGTGTGGGATTCAGGAAATGTAAGGAGACTCAAAAGGAGGAAGGTAGGCAGGTATACCCACAGTATCTGAGGGAAGCAGGGAAGGCTGTGATGAGTGCAAAGGCATGGACTGATGAAAGATTAGCACAAATGGTGAAGGAAGGGGAAAAGACATTCTTTAAGTATATCAGTGAAAGAAGGAAGGATTGGGGATAGTAAGGTTCAGAGGGGAGGAAGGGGAGTGCAAGGAGGGTGACCTGGAGAAGACAGACATACTAGATTAAATACTTCTGTTCAGTATTCTGGAAGAAGGCAGGTTAAGGGGAAATGTGAGGATGTTTTTCTTCACAGATGGTGGTGGACACGTGGAATACTCTGCCACAGTGGGTGGTGGGAGCAAGCACCATGGAGGGATTTAAACATGCCTGATGCAGGCATAAGGGAACCTTGTAGGGGGAAAGAGTGGTGAAAAGCCATTGACCAGAAAGTATTAGAGGCCACAAACACATGTAGGGCTTTTGAGCAGACTAGATAGTCCTGTTGGACCTTATCTGGCAACAATTTCTATGTTTCTAGTGCACCTTCCCACTGAAAGCTAAATGTGGATCTTAGATGACTGACAACTTAAGAACACCAAGTCTATATTCAAGGCTGTTTCTCTGCTAAGTTTCTAGGGAAAATCCAGCACTACCCCTTACTAGGGATGCTCAACTCTAAGAGAAATGGAAGAAATGTGAGATGTTCCTGTGAACTCCTGGTCACTGAACCCCAGATATCAAGTACCATGGGTACAAATCTTTCTGTCAACTGACTTGTGCACCCAGCCTTCTGACTGTCCAAAGGCATAAGTAATTACTTAACATCCCAGCCTGTGTTCCCCTGCTACAAAACTTGTTGAATTGGGCCTTCTCATCACTGTATCTCCCTATCTCCCAAATGTACGGTATAACATCCCATGACTGGTAACTACATATTCATAGATTCCTGTATAAAATATGTAGTGTATGACATTCTGTAGGTTAACGCTGCTTACATTGGCTCTTGGCCTATACCAATCAGTTGTGATCTTGTTGTATCGTATACCTTTCTGAAATGAATCTGTGTGTTCCACTGTTTGTGGATTTTGTAGTCTCTTATTGTTAATATCTGTGCGTTGTCCACAACAACGCCCTGCCATAAGACTTTGGGAATGCCTGAAAATGGGCTAACTCTTGGTTTCAGTGCACATACCTGATTTACAAATAAACAAAATAAATAAATAACATGTTGCCTGGAGAAAAAAGGTATGAATTAAACCATTTGCAGTGAGGAAAGGAGAACAACCATATAGAAGGAGCACAGCAAAGAGTGATACTATGACTTAGCTTGACTTTGTTTTTATTCAGTTAATGCATCTGAAGTTAACAAAATCTTCAAAACCACTTAACCCACTGGTACAGGTACAGTAGAAATATAACAGAACCTCATTTGACAGGTGACTGTGAAGAAAGTGGACATGAATAGTTAAGACCAAGATGGTACACTTGGATTAATGTCTAGCAACTCTGTCTAATCAGCTCACGAGTACATCTGAATTGTTCCTGTTTGAAAAGTGAAACGTCACCACTTACCTCTACTTTTATTGAGAAGCTATATCAAAATGATCAAAAGAACTTCCTGAGCTTACATGAACTGTGTAATTACAGTCCTGGAGAATTCCCCTTCCAACATTTAACACATCAATGTGTAAAATACCTCAGATTATATAAAACATATATTATTCCCCATCTAGATTATGGCTCACCCTTATTGAGTCCTTTTTTAAAACAGAATATCAACCACTTGGAAAAAATCCAGAGGAGAGTTACCAAACTCCATTAAAGGATGTAGGAATCTGGATTATGGGGAACAGATTAAGCAAACTGAAACTTTTCTTTGAAGACCAGAAGAATAAGAGGAGACCTATGATTCATGTATAAAGTTAAGCACAACCTTGCACTGTGAAATCAATGTGGTATCCGACTAGTACAAAGAAACAACATTCTTAGGTCCCATAATAAACAAATCATGATACCTAGGATACGTACAATTAAATGCTTTATTCTAACATACACATAACCAGAACCTGGAATAGATTGTCAGATTCTATAATCAATGCTCCCTCATTTGATACATCTAAAAAAACACTTGGATGAATTCCTACTGAGTAACAATGATGGGATATAAACCTAATATGTGTGGGAGACAATTTAATTTGTTTATTTATTTGATTATAGGATTACAAAATACCTTTGTGCCGAAGCTCTTTTACAAAGGTTCCATGTCAGTAGGTACAAGCATACAGGTTATACAGGTTACATACATGATAAAACAAATGGTAACATAATTGTCATAACATGATATTACAAGGACTTTACAGGAAGCACAAATGGGAAGATGTAGGTGACGCAATGGAAAGATGTAGGTAACAAACAAGGAATGAAAAAGTTAGTGTGAGGAGGTGCTAGGAAGGGGGGGGGGGACAAAGAAAGGCAGCCAAAGGGCTTTTGCCATGAGAGAGCAGGGGTAAGAACAAAAGTTGGGCAAGGTAGGAATGAAGTGCTACGTAGGTTGTCCACTGCAGACAGTAGAGGCTCAGGAAGAGGTGCATTAAACAGGGCATTCACAGGTACTTGAGCCTGCTAATGAGAAGCGGAGCTTATTCTTGAAAGTGCCCAGTGTAGGAAAGTTAGAGATGTCAGTTGTGAGACTGTTTAGCCAGCTAGGGGCCCTAAAGACAAAGGACCTTTGGCCTTGGGTTGTGTGACAGTAAGGGATTTTCAGGATTAGGGGTTTTGAACTCCTGGTGTTACAGTTGTAATGTTCACTCTGGGTTTGAGGAGGGAGCTGACCGCTGGTGGAGCAATGACCATCATTATTTTCTTTGCTGTGATGCAGGTTTGATACTTTACTTAGTTGTTTAGTTGCAGCCATGTAGCTTGGGAGTAGAGGTTGCAGGTGTGGGTTAAACAGTGTGCTCCAGTGGCAAGTCAACAGGCATTATTCAGGGAGGTAGAAACACATTTGAGTGAGGTGGTGGTGGCAGAGCCATAGATAATGAGTCCATAGTCTATAATACTAATGATAGAGCTCTGGATGGCAACAGACAGGGCTTCAGTGGTTAGATGCTTCCTGTGGCGTAAGAGTAGGCCCAGTCTGGTGTTAGCCACTTTTGCCACATTATTAATGTGGTCAGTATAGGAGAGTTTGGAGTCAAGGGTGAGGCCAAGGTATTTAAAGGAGTGGACTTGTTCTAGGGTGACTCCTTCCTTGTTTTTTATGGTGAGGTGATACTGGTTATTCTTGCTGCATGGGCCGCTGAGAAGCATTGTCTTTGTTTTTTTCTGGTTTAGGATCAGCTTATGTTTTAAGAACCAGTTTTTGACTGCAGTGAAACCCCACTGGAGGTTGTCTTGTAGCTGATTAGAATCATGGTGGGAGGTTAGGATAACAGCATCATCTGCATAGAGCAAGATTTTTTCTGGACAGGAGTCTGGCAGTGTGTTCAAAAAAATGCTGAAGAGGAGGGGGACCAATATAGAAATCTGAGGGACACCAGAGCAGACAGGTCTGGCATCTGAGAGAGTATCCGCAATTTTCACTCTTTAGGCAGCTGGACAGCTTGCCTTCTTTATCTTATTACACCACGTTATACCAAGTTATACCAAGTTATTCTGCAGTTCAGTGATCAGCACTGTGGAATACCATTCTTCAGTTTAATGCATTAATCTGCAATTCATACATTCATTCTGTCATCCAAATAATTTTGTGAAAGTTGCCAAAATGCATTCTGAAATTCTGCAGAAGTGAAATTCCAAATTTCATCATAATTCCTGTGGCAGAATTTTCTTTTCGGACAGCACTATTTGCTCAGCAATTAAACACTGTATACTCTAGTATTTAAACTTTTGAGCATAACCAGTTAGTCACATTTTATCTCCACGGAAGTTCATATACAGTCTATATTTGCATACAAGCAACCAATTTACATAAAGAACAAAACTACCGCATGAACACTGGCAACTATTTTAATCTTTATCAAGCACATAGTCTGAGTTAAAAACTGTAGCAGATAAATGATCTTTCAAGTTCATGGTTGCAAGCACACGTTAGCTCCTACTTTTGTAGCTCTTTGTAGTCAGCTCAAAATGTATATCTAAATTTCTCCTTCTTTTAAAAGTGAAATATCACCAATTAGCTTTACTTTTATTAAAAAGACACATCAACATGATTTAAAGAATGTCCTGAAGTTATTTAGCAAGTATGTGTTTATTCGGGGACATTCACTTGGGGCTAAGGGATTATATTGTAGATATTCTGTAGTAATATATTTTGTAAGTCCATTATATGAAAGAAAGTATACAAAGTGCAAATGAATTGTTTTAAATGTAAATACATTACAGTAAATGTATATGCTTTAAATATACAGGTAAGATTTTTAAGATTTACTACAAAGCATCTATTTTTTTTTATTCAGTGCCTTCAACTGTTTTTTCGAGCAATTCAACAACCAGCCACACTACTTCTTCAGGTATGATTAGAATAGGAAAAATATTTTATGTTTCTGCATTATTGTTAATGTTCATTATAGGGCTTCTGCAGTTTTGCATAAATTATGTCATAGATAACACACTCTTAGGTGTGCAGTTGTGCTCTGATATACGCATGCCTTGGTGTGCGTCAACCACCCAAGGTGTGCATATATCAGAGCATGACTACACATCCTAGAGTGGGCTATCTATCTTATAAAATGGTAAAATTGTTTTGGAGGGGGGTAAAAGTGCAGATGTGCAGTCGCGCTCTGATATATGCATAGTCACCTGATGGTGTTTGTCCAATGCAATTGATGATTGTTAGTTGCTCATTTTATAAATGGTGTTATTTGATTGGTGAAGTTATAGATAAATTTAGACATGTACATGCATGTATTGATGTTAAATATTATGCATCTGCCTCTGCAAGAACCAAAGGAAAACATATTTAAAATTTACTCATAGTGCTTAGCATATAACTGTAGAGTCCAAATTCATGAAAATGTTTTCTCAAAATTCACAGATTCACATGAAATGCCACATTTGGCAAAATTGTAATCTTCCAAGTGTGTTTGGCACCTTTTTGTCCCATTCTTTGAAATTTTCTGGCTGAATTGTGGAATAATACAGATGAACTTTAGAATGACAAGTCTGTGGAATTCCACAGTTTCAACACAGTAATCCACAACACATGCAGTCACTCCACAGTTCTGTGATCAGCTCTGCAGAATTTCTGTCTGCTGCTTAATACATTAATCTGCAATTCATACGTTCATTATGCCATTTTAAATTGGAATTTTGTGAAAACTGTCACATTGCAGTTCATAATTTTGCTGAAGTAAAATTCTGAATTTTGCGGTAATTTTATTGGTGGAATTTTATTTCAAACTGCACCATTTACTCATCAACACAACACTTGGTACACTCTAGTATGTTGACAATTGAGCACAGTCACTCACTCACATTCCATCCCCATGAATGTACAGCCTAACAAATGCAGTCATATTTGCTCTATTCTTGCATACAAGCAACAGATTTATATAAAGGAAAAAATTACCTAATTAACACTACCAACTACTTTAATCCTTTTCAAGCACACACACTAACCTGAAATCTAATGCAGATAAGTAGCAGTTTTAAATATTGATATAACCTGTTATAGTCATGAAGTGCAGGATGCAAAAAAGATGTATGATGTGTATATTCTGTTTGCTGAGACTTTCACACACATTCTTAACTTTTTGGTTCATGGTTACAATCCCACTTAAGATCCTAATCTTGCAAATCTATTGATTTAGCTCTCAAGTACATCTCAATTTTTCCTTTTTAAAAAAGTGAAATTTCACTATTTATCTTTATGTTTATTAAAATAACATATCAGAATGATTTAAAGAACTTCCTGAATTTATTTTAGCATTTTTTTGTTTATTGTGGGCATTCCTTGGGTGCTAGGGAATTACAGACATACTGCAGTAATATATTTTGTAGTGTGGGTATAAGAAATGAAGTCTGCAGAATGAAACTGAATTGTGGTAAACTTTAATATAATACTGTAAATGCACATGCATTAAACGTAACAAGTGTCATTTTAAAGTTTTACTACAAAGCAACTTTTTTTATTCAGTGGCCACAACAGCTTCTTCAAACAGTTCAACAACCATTTACAATACTTCTTTTGGTAGGACCAGGATAGGAAAATTCCATATGTTTCTGCATTAGTCTTTATGTACATTTTACGGCTTTTGTGTTTTGCATAAACTACAGTGTAATTTGATAGTTGAAGTTACATTTATATATACATTTGGGCATATAGTATACAGTACATGTTTAATGGGAAAGCTAGGTGGGCCAGGCAGGCCTTATCTACTGTCACATACTATGTTTCTATGCATGTTTTCATGTTTAGAACTATGTACTTGCCTCAACAAGAGTCAAAAAATCATGTGGTATGGAAGGGTGAGGCATTGCACACCTTACTTCTTGCCACACCAGTGACCCATGTTCAAGAATGAGCATGGGCTGCTGGGGATCGGTGGGATGGGGGAGGATCAAACATCCTGGGGACAGCTCTCTTCTCTCAGGAAGGGTGGCCGAGCCATGTCAACCTATAACTGCCTCTGGTTGGTGGCCTTGTGGTATTGCAGGCACAGGCAACTCGAAGGGAGGGGGCTGTGGTGATGTTGGAGGAGTAAACCTTCATGCACTGTACTGATGCTGCAGCATGGAGGAGGGATGACAAAAGTGGAAAATCTGAGAACCTGGGCTTTGTGAAGCCCTGCTCATGCTGCTGTGGTGATCTGTTATGCATGGAGGAGGGATGACAAAAGTGGAAAATCTGAGAACCTGGGCTTTGTGAAGCTCTGCTCATGCTGCTGTGGTGATCTGTCCTGTCCTCTGGTTCTGGTGCCAATCTGATTGTTTCTTCCAGGAGGAAGGATGGCCCTCCACCTCCTGCCCTGCCAGGGAGGGAATCCAAAGGAGAACAAGATTCAAGACCAAGAGAGAGGGAGGAGACAGCACTGATAGCTTCCCCAGGTCTTCCAAGAAGGACAAACACCTTTGTGAAAAAAAAATCAAAAAAATCATATTTACATACCAATTTGCTCAGAGGCCTACTTGTTCAGATGAGAAGCACGGTGCATCCCTAGATATGCCCAGGCATCTCTGGACTTGTGAAGGCCATCAGGAGCATGGTAATATGAAATAGCCCCTTACATGCGCTGCAGACCTGACTGCACCACCATACAGAATATTGCAATGTGTGAATGCAAATGAGAGGTCCCTGAAGTATATGCCATGCATCACAATATTTGAACTCCCCTGGTGAAAACATGGCTGACTGCACTGGCACAAAGATAGTTTCATAAAACCCTACCTTAACTATGCAAGTGGCAGTGTGGTGCCCTGTGCACAGCCCAGAGCTGGTCACATGATCCCCACTCCCTGAGTGCTGGTCTGATTTGATGTCACCCCTCTCCCATGCCCTGATCAGTGCAAAAATGTAAGTAAACCCCCTCCCCTATGTCCCAATGGCTCGGACAGCCATGTATATGGCCCCCTCCCCAGCCCCAATCACTGTAAAATAACACACTGTCCCTAGCCCCTTTTCCATAGTGTAGCATCCCCCCAGCCCCAATCACTGTAAAATGAAATATTCTCCTCAGCCCTTTTTCCATAGTGTAGGGACCCCTCCCATTCCTGGCCCCAATCACTGTAAAATAAGATACTGTCCTTAGCCCCTTTTCCACAGTGTAACATCCCCCCTCTCTGGCCCAAATCACTACAAAATGAAATATGCTCCCAAGACCCTTTTCCATAGTGTAGGGTCCCCCCCCTTCCCCAGCCCTGATCACTGTATGAAATAAAATAAAAAACAAATTCACATTTCCATAGTGTAGTGTCCTCCCACACCGCCCACCCTGGTAGGCAGTAACCTACCATCCCGCACCTCTCCATTCCAACCTGTGCCAGTGACTGGCACAGCCTTCCTCACCTAGCCCCTGCCAACTGCCAACTGATCTGTACATGAGCACGTACAGTAAATAGTACAGGCTCATTGGCTGGTGACAACCAATGAGGGCATACTATTTTCTATATGCACTCAGGTACTGATCAGTCGGTGGCTCTCTGTGGCTAGGTGAAGAACTCTGTGCCAGTCCCCGGCACAGGTTGTGATGGGGATGTGCGGAATGGTAGTAAGCGGGCAACTTTGTGGTAGCGGACTCAGCCTGAAAAGTTTGGTACTTCGGTAGGTTGAAGGAGGGGAGCACCATATAGGAAAGCTGGGATAAAAATGCCTGTAGTGATTGCCAGCCATGCTTCATAGCTTATATATCCACCAGGCTCCTTGGGGTTCTGCGGCAAAAAAACCTGTTTTCTGTGGCAGGGCTGGTCAGTTTCTATGGCAAGGTTTTGCAAATTCTGCAGCAAGATTTTGCAAATTCTGCAGCATTTCCGTGGCACCTTTTTTTCACATTTGTACATTTTGTAACATGAAAATAAGGAACAACACACATTATACATTTCGATCTTTTTATTGCACATACTATGCAGCATGAGAAGTGTAAGGGACAACTCACATTTTACACATTTTTAATCTTTACTGCACATACATATCAGAAGCAGTTAGGTTAACCGTTTCGTAAGACAATTTTAACATGCAGCATTGTTTTTATTTGATGACATTTTGTATTTTTGTTTTGCATTAAAACAAAGAAAAACCAGCCTGTGAATGCTGTCCTCAGAAAGTACTCTATGTCTTTCTGTAAAGATAATATTATGGATACTGAAACTGCGTTCTGCGTCTGCAGAGTTTGTCATGCAATTAATGCACACAAGAACCAGTTCAGAAAGTTGTGGTATGCAGGCTGCTGCAGACTTCCAAAATAAGTCCAGATCTTTGTTTGCTTGGCTTGTGTTGCTCACATAGTTTGGTGCCAGGATTTGTTTGTATAGTTCAAATTATGTGTCAGGGATATCACTCCATCCTGGAATAGCTATATAATCTTTGCTTTGTGACAGAAAGGCCACTTTAGAGGGATCAAAGATTCTTGCTGCTTTCAAAAAGTTCAACCCAGGCTGGCCCTCCTCTGATAGATATTTCTCAGGTTTGGATGATGCATTAAAGAATGCTTCCTTGAAACTCTCCAACAGCTCTATCTGAATGTGAGCAGGAATCTGTTCATCACCATCGAAAAAGGAACCACAGCTCTCCATGACAAGCTGCTGATGCGTTTGAAGATTGATGTGCAGCTCTTTTAGGATGTCAACAACGTTGGTTGTCACTGGGATCTGTGACTGAAATTTGTCAAGCAGATTGCATGTCCAATCTGATTTCTTTGCAAGGAATTCCAGCTCAGTCCATAGCTTTAGTGCAAGGGTGTCATCATAAAGAATGTCCTGTAGAGATGGAGAAAAAAAAAATATTAGTTTTTCTGTAAACAATATGCCTCAACATATCATTTAGTAAAAAAAAGAATAGACTAGTGCAGCATTCTTACCTTTATTGTAAGCAATGTGCTGCATGGGTGTCTTGTTAGGGAAGCCCTTTTCAACAAAGGACCTGTGGTAGATGACATACTTGTGATGATACCTTGCAGTGATGAAATAGGATGTCCACCTTGTTGCACAGGGATCAACAGGCATTGTGGCATGCTTGTTAGGGGTGACCTCTGATAGGTATCACAAGTAACAATTCTTTCTTCCACTCGGTAATGAAAATAGTTTGCGGAATAGCTTCATATATCACATTGTTAACTAGAATGTCTTCTCCATTACACCAGTGACTAAGTCCATGATGTGGGCAAGGCATGTTACGTGGGTGCAGTTGGGGAACAAACCTCGTAGAATTGTGCTGTAGCATTTCTTCATATATGAGGCATTGTCTGTGTCGAATACCCAGACAGCATCAAAATCTATTCCATAGTCTGTCATGGTTTGAACCACTGCTTGTGTAATGGGGCTGTGTGTCTTGGATGTCAAAAACATTGCGTGCAGCAAATAAGGTTGCACTCATCCAGTTTGGTCTCTTTCTAATGGAGCAGTGAGGATGTTGAGGATGTAGCGCTGCTCAACGTCACTGGTCTCATCCACAATTATGGCAACCTTTTTGTCTGCTATTTTTTTCTGCACATCCTGCCATTCTGCAGTATAAATGTCCGGCATGTATGCAGCTCTAATCTGATCTGGACCCGGTATGGCATTTCCATTTGGGATGTGTTTACTAATAAAACTGTGAATTGCTAGATGGTCAATTTTCTCCAGAGGATATCCACTTCCAGAAAGGTCTTTGTGAAGTCCTGCACATTTTTTATGTGTTCTGTCTGAGTAATTGTACTTTTTGCAGGGGATGTCAGCAGTCTATTGCTTTTTCCATGTATTTTCTAACTGTGCATCTGTAGCTCTTTTTAAATGAATCTTGGAGGAGAAATGATCCGAGATGGTAGACTTCTGAACGTGACCCAGGACAATACTGCAGGGTGTACAGAATAGTTTTCCTCCATCTTCATGTAGAGACTGACCTGGAAACTGCTTGTAGTGATCTTTTGCTGTCACATACAAGGTCATCTTTGATCAGTTCTGGGCAGATGGGGTCGATTTTCTCACAAATTGATCCATTCTGGAAAGAAAAACATAAATAAATATTAGAAATTGCATAAAGTCTCAAAACATATGCATGTTAGACAAAAGAGACACATGCATGCATTGTTAATACAATACTCACATGCAAGCTGCAAGTGATGCAGACAGAGTGAAATCACATCTGGTGATGAGTTCAGCAGAGCAGAGTAGACCAGTAAGTGATATACTGGCTGCCACTGCCCTTAGCCATTACAACGAGTTAGTTGCCCTAATTGTTATCTTTTCTTTTTGCAGAAAAATACAGGAGTTGAGGAGAATGCATTAAAAATTTTGACAACAGTAACAGCAATGAACAGCACAACGCTGACATGGAACAGAGTAAAGTACCAGCACGGATGCTATATTTTTTCCTTGGACTTACCTGAGTTGCAGCAACCCCCCACCCCCACCTAAAGACACCAGAGAATGAACTTAGAGTTTGAGCAAGCACTGGAAATATTTTCAGGCAGAAGCTGAAAATAAATATAGCAACAGGAAAGGCTGGACCATCCCCAGCAACCCAGAGAGTGCACCTGCGGAAATTGCCACCACCACTGAACATTTGGAACATTATCAGACTACCAGCACAGAAGACCTTAAAATAGCTTCTGTGCTGCTCTCAGTCTGTTTCACATGCTTCTTGCTCCTGTCAAGGTCTGCAGGTTCGGTTCAGCCTCAAGGTGGCTAAGAGAATGGCATTAAATACCAGCCTAGGTCACAGAAGCCTACACCAGCCATCCAGGGCCAGTACCTGCAGACCTGGACAACAGCAGCAAACATTTGGAACTGGTGACCACCAGCACAAGAAAGATTTTCAAGCAGAAGCCAGTGGTACTCTGGCCCAGGTGTACACTGCCATTTCCAAAGTCAGCAGATAAAGCCACTGAATGGCTGGGGGAGCAAAAGCAACCACCACCATTACCTAGGTTGCCCCCCCACCCCAGAACACCGTACCTGCAGACCCTGAAATCAGAACATACATCTTGATCAGATGACTACCAGCACAGGAAATATTTTAAAGTAGATTGAAGAAGAGAAGACAAACATTTTTAATACCACAAGAGCGCAGCATAGGTCAGATGACCCCCCCTCCAGTCACACAGAGATGACTACAAGCACAGAACAACTACTAGCACAGAAGACCTTCAAAATATCTCCTGTGCTGGTGGTACTCTGGTCCAGGAGGTGTACGCTGCTGTTTCCAAAGTCTGCAGGTAAAGCCTTTGGGTGGTTAGGGGAGCAACAGCAACCACTGCTACCTATCGCCCCCCACACCCCAGACACTGTACCTGCAGACTTTGGAATCCAAACATACCTGGATCAGATGACTACCAGCACAGGAAATATTTTGAAGTAGATGGAAGAAGACAAACATTTTTAATACCACAAGAGCGCAACATAGGTCAGATGACCCCCCCTTCAGTCACACAGAGATGACTACAAGCACAGAACAACTACCAGCACAGAAGACCTTCAAAATATCTCCTGTGCTGGTGGTACTCTGGTCCAGGAGGTGTACGCTGCTGTTTCCAAAGTCTGCAGGTAAAGCCTTTGGGTGGTTAGGGGAGCAACAGCAACCACTGCTACCTATCGCCCCACCCCGCCACACCCCAGACACTGTACCTGCAGACTTTGGAATCCAAACATACCTGGATCAGATGACTACCAGCACAGGAAATATTTTAAAGTAGATGGAAGAAGACAAACATTTTTAATACCACAAGAGCACAACATAGGTCGTATGACCCCCGTCACCCAGAGACTGTACCTGCTGACATTAGAATCAGAGCATACTGTGCACCTGAGTCAGATTAATACCACAACTTAAGAGCGCAGCATAAGTCAGACAACCCCCAGTCACACAGAGATGACTACCAGCACAGAATGGCTACTAGTACAGAAGACCGTTAAAATATCTCCTGTGCAGGTGGTACTCTGGTCCAAGAGGTGTACGCTGCTGTTTCCAAGGTCTGCAGATAAAATCTTGGGGTGGCTAGAGGTCCCCACACCCCAGGCACTGTACCTGCAGACTTTGGAATCAGAACATACACCTGGATCAGATGACTTTCAACACAGGAAATATTTTAAAGCAGAAGAAGGACATACAAAAATGCCCCTATTCAAACATAATAGCACCAGCATCACAATAAAAAATCTCCACAAACCTATCACCACCAGTAGATTTTTATCTGACAGTCCTCCCTCCAAACCAAAAAAATAAAAATAAGCAACCAGTTCTAAAGTAGAAATCTGCAGTACCTCTTCCATAAGAAAGATGTCAGGAACAAAAGCAGCAGCAGCAGTCTTCTTTCTTCAGCAGGCAGTGGTGTCCCTTTAATGGTACTCCCTCCTCGCAGAGTTCAGGAAATAATGCTGGAAAACTACAAAATTTCTGCTCCATTTTATGCCCACTGAACAAACAACTCCACGCCCCACTTTGCATGATTTTGCCTCCGATTGAACAATTTGGACAAGCAGAACTGTTGATTTGCTGAGTTCGTGAATCACTGAGCTGATAGGTTCCTAATTGTAGCGAATCAGTTCATGCAAACTTGATCTCCGGGTAGTTTCAAAAACCAGGGCTACAGACGGCAGAAACGTTTGCCTGCTTGAGGAGAATGGATGCAGTTGTTAAATTTATTACCCCAAGACCTGGATGGTCAGGCAGCTGCTGCCTGATTGGCACATTCAACCAACAGCTGACCTGACCTGTAATATGGGACCGGGATCATGGAACCAGCTCTGGGCCACAGAAAGGTACAGGATAGGGGTGGTTGGCAGACAACCCCCTTCCCCCCCCCCCAAAAAAAAAAAAACAACCTGCATACTTTTCTTTTGTGGACAGGGCATTTATGTAACTATTCAGACAAATTGTGTTACTTTGTTTGGTGTGTTTGTCTATTTAAATTTGGACAGTTCTTTGACTTTTTCATATTGTTAGGGAATTTGGAAGGAAAACAGCCTGTGCAGTGTGAAGGGAAGGGAAGCAAATGAGATCCAACCTGAGACTGGGAATCATTGGCTTGTGATCACGTTGCTGGCTGCATTTCTGTTTATGTATTTATTTTTTATTCAATCAGTCACTCTCCCTCTCACTCCGTGTTAGCTTTTGTGGCAGCCAGCAGGAAAGGCGAACACTCGCAGTCTCAGCAGCAACAGTTCTCCCCTCCAGTGACCATGATCACGCTGCTGGCTGTATATTTCTTTTTTTTTATTAATTCAGTCCCCCTCCCTCTCTTTTCCCTCCTGCTCCATGTTGGCTTGTGTTGTCTGGCAGTCAGCAGGTAACGTGAACGTCCACAGTCTTGGCAGCACCAGGGTCTACCGTCCACACGGTAACTGCAGCTTTTTTACTGGCCGAGGAGATGAGGAGACTCACTGAGGAGACTCACTGGAGATGGATTGGCGATGCAGGACATGCTGAGGGGAGACTCGCTCGAGATAGGTAGTATTGCCCTCCATCTGGAATTCAGATGCAGTCGAGGACATCCCGGCAAACATCAGGTTATCTCTGTGTGTGTGGGGGAGGGAGCGGTGGGTGAGGGGTCTGGGGTGCACTGCTGGGGAAATTGTTGTAGTCAGGGTTTGCTTGTGGAGGTGCACAGCAGTGGTCATCAGTGGACAAGGATGCCAGCGTTGTGTGGATTTTTTTTTCTGTCCACTGATCACCATCACTGAACAATCTTTGCTCTCTCATGCACAGAAATACAAAACTGAGTCTGGTGCATGGTTGCTGGAACTTGCCACCCACCTACTAATGTAATAACTGAGCCAGAACAAACACAGCGGATGGTGAGCTTGGAAACAAATAAAAGAATGGACAGTGAATTTAATCGAATGGCACTGATGCGATGGGGGGGGTGCTTTTGTGTGCTTTTTTTACATTTTCAGTCATATTTGTCCTTGTGGGCAGCTGCCATTTTGCGCAAAGTGGCCATTTTAATGCTGCATTGAGCAGATTCTGTAGCCAGCAGTGATTTCCATGGGTGATGAACAATTCTGTGGCCATCACCGTGACCGTGGAATCGTGCAATGCCAGGGGGCCTGATATCCATCTAGTCTATAGAGTAAACCTATTTGTGGATAGAGGGACTTGGATAAAGTTTTTTTTTTTTTATTATTATTTATTTTATTATTATTTTGGAAGACACTTTTGAGCCAAGGCTGTTTCACAAAGGTTCCACGTTGGGGAAACAATACAGACCACAGTGAGGACAACAACAAGTACAGTAGTTTCAAGTAGCCATAGGCTTTGTGGGGTACATTAAAGCTTTCATATGGAATTACTGTAATATGTACAATGATTCAGAATATGTATGTTAAGTTACAGTAATTTGTGTATATTATTCAAGAACATGTGTACAATAAAAAAAATGCAGTTGTAATATGGTTCACTAGAATAAATTAGAAACTGCCAGTAGAGATGGTAGATACATGTGGAGGAAGCTATGTGGAGAGAATGTAGATAATAGTGGGGAAATAAAAAGGGAGGAGATAGGAGATAATGGTTGGGTAAAGGTGGGAGGGACTTGGGGGGAAATTAGAGGGAAGGAGAGTGACTTTAGTTAGACAGGAGGCCATTGTGACAAGGTGCTGATGTAGGTTTCCATGTACGTTTTCAGGGTAAGCTATTGATCAAGATGCATCCCAAGGTATTTGATGGAGGAGCAATCCTCCATCCTGGTGCCATTATTCGAAGACAGTTGTAGGAGATTTTGTCTATTAACACCTAAGCATTTGGGACCAAAGATTATAGTCTTCGATTTCATTAGGTTTACTACAAGTTTATTTTCTGCTAGCCATTGTTTCGAGAGTTGGAAGTCCATGTTGAGGTCTAGGTTTATTTAGTTCACATCCTTGGAGCTTCTGTAGATGATTTCATTGTCTGCATATAGTTGGATATTGGCTCCTCCACAATGATTTGGAATGTTATTAGTGAAAATTGAGAAAAGTAGGGGCCCAAGGATGGTCCCTTGGGGACACTTTGGTACACCGTTTTTAGGTCAGATGTCATATCCAACCATTTGACCAGTTGCTTCCTCTCACTAAGGTACTTATGAAACCAGTTGTAGGCATGGGTATCAAGACAAAGGTGTCCAAGTTTGCCAGTGAGGAGAGCATGGTTTACCAAATTGAAAGCTTTAGTTGGATCTAGGAATAGTGCTCCTGTAGCCAGACGTTTGTTCATTTCCCCAAGAACCCCTTATGTGAACTGAAAATTAGCTGTATTGGTCCTGTGGTTCTTCCAGAAACCATGTTGTGCATCCACAAGTGGGTGGTGGAGTTCCATACGTTTTATTTATTTATTTATTAGATCATCGGTTTACAGATCTTTGAGTCATAGACTCGTTTACAAAGGCACTTCATCAAGAGAGCAATACATCACAGCAAACAAAACAGTACAGTATATAATGCTTAAATTAAAAAGCATCCAGTGTTACAGGCATTCACTGGTGGTACACGCTTGGTAATAGGTAGATGACAGTAGTCATAATATAGGTACACGAGTACCTCGTCAGGTGGCAACCAGAGATATTTTATTACACTAGTCAGCAGATGTTTCATGAGACCCCAGGTATATATAGCAAAAGCAGACAGGGCAGACCCAGCCTAGAGGTCAAGGTAAGGGGCAGGTGGGGGATTTTGTGCAGTTGCAGCAGCGAATGCTTGTCAGATGGCTTCTGAGGGAGACCTTGAAAGGACCAAGCTTAGTGGAGTCAGCTATATTGGCTGGGAGGGACTTGAACTAGGAGGGAGCCGGATAGCAAAAGGATCTCTGGGCCATAGAGATCCTTACCCTGGGGACAATAATGGAGGTTTTGACAGTGCTGCGGGTGGAGACTGAGGGGGAGGCATGCTGCAGGGAGGTGGCAGCCCCATGGGGGGAGAGCCCTAGCAGGGTCTTTTTTACAAGAAGGCAAATTTGGAAGCAGAGTCTTTCTTCAAGGTTGAGCAAGTTGGTGGTGGAGTACAGCAGGCATGTATGGGTGTGCCTAGGGGCTCCCAGCATTAGCCTGCAGGCCTTGTTTATAGAGAGCTGGATTCTTGCAAGCACAGTGTTGTCAGTGGCAGCATAGATGGGTAGCCTATAGTCGATTAGCGACAGGACAGATGCGGTGATTGCCAATCTAAGGGCCTCTTGTGGTAGGCAGTCCCTATGGCGGTATAAAAGTCCAATCCTGACATTGGTGGCAGCAGAAAGGGCACTGATATGGGAATGGAAGGAGAGTGACAAATCAAAGGTAATGCCCAGATACTTGTAGGAGGAAACCTGCTCAATGGGGCTTAGTGTGCTAGGCAGTATCACGAAAGGGGCACCACTAGCTTTGCTTTGACGATGTGAGAAGAGCATAGCTTTGGTCATTTTTAGGTTCAGGACTAGCCTTCATAATGTGAACCAATGCTCAGCTCTATCAAAAGCTTGTTGGAGGGTGGCCTGGACTGTGTTGGGGTTGGGGTCAGCAGCGAAGAGCACAGCGTTATCCATGTAGAGGAGGATCATACTTGGGCAGGCCAAGGGGAGGGAGTTGAGGTAAAGACTGAAGAGGAGAGGGCCTAAAATGGAGCCCTGGGGAACCCCAGAGTGGACAGGTCATGTGTCAGATAGGGTGCTATTGATTTTTACACACTGAGTTTTGGCAGAGAGGTAGCTGGTGAACCATGCAAGGGGGGCCGGGGAGAAACCAAGGCATCTGAGGGAGTTAAGCAGGAGAGGATGGCAAACCATGTCAAAAGCCTTGAAGAGGTCAATGAACACGGCACCGGCAGAACTTCCGGCATCAAGAGCAGAGTGCAGGATGTTGGAGAATTCAAGTAGCTTGATTGTGGTGCTGTGACCTGCATGAAAGCCATGCTGTTCAGGGAACAGGATATCACAGGATATTGTGTATGGCCAGGTATTCGGCAAGCTGGTTGGCAACTACTTTTTCAAGTGCCTTAGAGAGTGGGGGAGGATGGAAATAGGTCAATAGTTACCTGGGGGGTCACTCGATCGCCGCTGTTTAGGATGGGAGTGATTGTGGCAGTTTTACATGTGCTGGGGAACTGCCCCAGGCACAGAGAGTGGCTGAGCAGCTTGGTAAGTGGGACCAGGATAGCATCCAATGTCAGATGAAATAGCCTAGTGTCCAGTAGGTTGGTACCGGGGTTGTTACTATTAATGGCTCTTTGCAGAAGGGGTCTAGCCTCCAACGGGGAGATAGTACATAGGTAGAAAGGAGGTCTCTGGAGAGTGGGCAGGGGTGCTACTGGGATGGGGTCAAAGAAGTTATTGGGCAGGACCGAATTCAGGTCTGAGAAAGTGTGGTTTAGTCAGTCTGCAATTCCAAGGGGGTCTGAGCAGACAGTTCCATTAAAGGAGAGTTGAGAGGGGGTGGGGATCGGAATTTCCCATTCAGCTCCTTTACATTATCCCAAAAGTTTCTAGCCGATCCCCAGGAGGAGACAACAGCGGATTGCTAGTACTGGGCTTTGGCCTGTCGAATGGCCCAAGTACATTTATTGCGCTCAGTGTTGTACGCTTGAATACCAGCTGGCTTGCCAGATTCCGAGCCAATGTGCCATAGGTTGTCTCTCATTTTAAGTTTGTGAAGGAGGAAGGGAGGGGGTAACCCAGGGCATGTTTTGCTTTTTGGTGCGATTTCTAGTGAAGGGGGCATAGAGGTCACAGGCAGTGTTAAAAGTCCAAGTGAAAAAAATCCAATGCCTCGTCTATGGAAGGTGCAAGCCTGATTGGGGACCAATCCAGTTGTGAGAGGTACAGTTTAAGGTGACGCAGGCCACCTGGGAGTAGGCAATGTTGTGGGGTGGTTTGTGGTGCAGGTTTGCTGTTGGCAGTAGACCAAGAGAATATGACCGGGGAATGGTGACTAAGTGAGTTGGGAAGTACACTGATATCGAGCACCCTCTGGGGGCGGTTGGAAATGGTGATATCCAGGAGGGCACTGGAGCCAGTAGAGGTGTTGAATCTAGTTGGGGTGGTGACAAGCTGGGACATGTCAAGGGCGGCAAAGATATCTCTGGTTTGGGAGGCCACGGCAGAGAGCCAGTTGATATTCAGGTCACCAACAATTATCTGGGCTATTCTGGGCAGTAGGCCAGAGAGGTAGTCAGCAAAACATAGAAACATAGAATTTGATGGCAGATAAGGACCGCTTGGCCCACCCAGTCTGCCCATTTCCCTACCTAATGGATAAGCTGCAGATCCTAGTCAACCAGCAGCCTACTTCTTTCTACCCCCACCCCCTAGAATTGCCTTATGGCTGTCCCATGCATGCTTGAATTCAACCACTGTTTTTGACTCCACAACCTCCTCCAGAAGGCCGTTCCATGCATCCACAACCCTCTCTGTGAAAAAATACTTCCTTACATTACCTCTGAGCCGCCCCCCTCAATTTTCAAATTGTGCCCCCTTGTTCTTGCACACCTCATTTTTTGAAAGATGCTACCTCTTGGACTTTGTTGATTCCCTTGAGGTACTTGATACAAACCCTGGTCCCATGCCCAGCCTTATGAACAAGCCTACCCAGGCTCAAGAACTCTGCATAGCTTCTACAAATATTTGCAGCCTCCTTAAGAAGGCTACTGCATTCCAATGCTGGGTTACTCAGCACCAACTGTACATTGTCGCACTCATCGAAACCTGATTATCCAAATCTACCCCTGACTCCTTCATCTCCTTCCCTGGTAGCAAGAGGCTGAATGGTGAGGTCTTGCTTTCTGGGGGGAATATAGGCAGCAGTGAGAAATAGTGGGTCCTTACCAGGGTTGGGGGAGATTTTTAGTGTACGGGCTTGTGCCCCATTATCAAGCTTGGGTGGTGGAAGTGCATGTCCAAGGAGGGAGTCACGGATATAGACAGCACAACCACCTCCACACTTACCCACCCGATCTTCCCTGAAAAGGGTGTAACCAAGGAGGGAGACGAAGGAGTCAGGGGTAGATTTGGATAATCAGGTTTCGATGAGTGCGACAATGTATGGTTGGTGCTGAGTAACCTAGCATTGGAATGCAGTAGCCTTCGTAAGGAGGCTGCAAATATTCATAGAAGCTAGGCAGAGTTCTTGAGCCTGGGTAGGCTTGTTCATAAGGTTGGGCATGGGGACAGGGTTTGGATGAATGTTACCTGATAGAAGCAACAGGAGGGTAATTAGGAGCACCAAAGCATGGTAGTGATTGTGGCATCTCCCCTTATGACTGGGCATGGGGCAGGGTGCTGGGGTGCAAGGGGTGGGTAGAGTACAACGGTGGGAAAGGCATTGAGGAGAAGAGACCAAGGTATGAGTGGGACGTACGAGGTAGCAGGGGTGGAAGTGTGGGGGGGTACCAAGGGAGGGAGGCGATTGAGTGTCGGGGGGGGTCTGGTAGAGGTGTTGCAGATAAGAGGGGGTACTATGTGTAGAGGGTGATGGTCCTAAATAAGGTGGGGCTAGTGTAAGAAGTAGGAGGAGGACCATAGTCAGTGTCAATGCACTTGATCCCAGATGCATTGAGGACGATAAGTTATTTGAGCATGAGAGAGGATCACCCCTTCAAGAAGTTACAGAAAGGAGACCCCTTTAAGGAGTTGCTGTAATTGACTAGTGTGAGGCCTCAGGAGGCGGGGATCACTGGGGAAGTGTACTTAATAAAGGAGGCGGGGGGGGATGAAATTGTCCAGACAGCAGTACAGTAAGGCAGTGGCAGAGCTGTGTTTTGAAAAAGGTGCCTTGTATTCTTTCTTTCTCAACGGAGATCTACAGCATCCAATCAGGAAGCAGCCACAGTCCCCAGGAGCCAGTCCAATTACAGAGACTGAAGCTTGACAGCTCCGATTTAGGAGCTGACCAAACGTACCTGCTTTCCTGCTTTCCTTGGTTCAGGGGTGGCGGGCTGGATGCAGAGGTCTGGCCGGCAGCAGGTAGCAGTGCCAGGGCCACTCGGCTGAAGTGGAGAGCCTGGATCTGGCTATAGACCAGCTTCTCCAATGTTTTTGGGAGTGCACTAAGTATGGATATTGGATGTTTGCTTTTCATCTCGATCCCTCGGCGATCTGTGTAAAAACTCTTCTCCGTAACTCGCCAGATGGTACCCGTCCTTCATCTCTCACTCATTCTCCACCTCTGTCTCTCCGTTACATTCCCAGACTCCATCAATGGCACCACTGACCACTCTTCGCTCCATTCTCTCTGCATCTTTTTATATACAGTCTTTCTACATGCTTTTTCTCCCACCATAGATAACTGCAGTGCATGTTCAATTCTGGGATGCAGCACTCAGCATTTGATGTTTGGTTTGCATCACAATCCCTCTGTGATCTCTGTAAAAACTCTTCTACGTAACTCACCAGATTACACCAGCCCTTCATCTCTCACTCATTCTCCACCTCTGTCTCTATTACAATCCTGGTCTCTATTAACGGCACCACTGACCTCTCTTTGCTCCATTAGCTCTGCATCTTTTTACATACAGTCCCACTACACGTTTTTTCTCCCACCACAGATAACTGCAGTGCACGTTCTGTTCTGGGATGCAGCACTCAGCATCTGATGTTTGCCTTTCATCTCAATCTCTCGGCGATCTCTGTAAAAACTCTTCTCTGTAACTCGCCAGACTGCACTTGCCCTTCATCTCTTGCTCATTCTCCACCTGTCTCTCCGTTACATTCCCAGACTCTATCAACGGCACCATCGACCTCTCTTCACTCCATTCTCTCTGCATCCTTTTACATACAGTCCCACTGATGGCAACATCAGTAACAACAAAGGATAATTTCTTTGTGTTTACCAGCAGAAGCACTGCTCTGTCTCTCTCTCCCTGCTACATCCCCCTCTCTCTCTGCTCCCATTCTCTGTATCTGTTACGTGCAGTTCTTCTATCGCTCTCTCCAAATGTAGATGGTTGCAGTGCGTGTTCTGTTCTTGGATGTGGCACTCAGCATTTGACATCCACCTCACATCTCAGTCTTCAGGGTACCTCTTCCATGTCAGTTGCCGCTGTTCACACAGTAGTTCACTTGAACTGATAATACTCGGCGAAGCAGTCACAACAGAGGTTGACAATGCATGTGCTACGTGCATATGATGGCTCAGCTCCCTTCTTTTTCAGAGCACAATTCTGGCATCTAGCCTTCTTAGCTCTGACTGGATATTGAAGACTAGGGCAACTAGGGTTCTGTTGAAGTCCAGCAGCCGTGACACTTCATTTTCAATCATTGTATCCACTTATTAGTTGCTCTGATAATACCATCTTGAAGTTCAGTTGATTGTTTTTTTGTCCTACCAGTCCTTGATAGCTGCACATGGTTTGCACTCTCTTTAAACAGTTTATATGAATTGGCACCCGACATGTCCCACAGAAACCAAAATAGGTATATCCACCACCTCTTTGACCTTCTTGTGGTGGTGTATTGAGTACGATTCTGGTCTCCGATGTCCACACCATTCATATGGTCATTATGCTGCTGAAGAACTGCTGGACAGGGAATATTTGCATTACTTCCATATTTCTGTCTTCTGGGCACTGATGTTGCAGGTGCTGTCAGGTCATGGTTTGTTGATAGAAGAAATATAGGTTTAGTGTCCTTCCAGGCGGTGGTGACTAGTGAACCATTCTGCATTTCTTTGTCGTACCCTCTGTCATTCTTCATTATCAACTTGTTGAATCCTGTCAGCCATCTTAACTGGTTTGTGTGCACTGTGCCACATGAGTAAATTTCACATTGTAGAAGGTCTTCTGCTAGATGTACCGAAGTGAAGTATTTGTCGTATTAAACGTGATGCATTTTTCCATGTAGATCCTTGGTAAGGTCCTTTACGACTCTCTTTCCTAATCCCATTTCCGTGGCGCCATCAACTTTTCCAGTAAATACCTGGAAATCTGCAACAAATCCATTATGTGCATCTGCCAGAACCCACACTTTAATCCCATACTGCTGTGGCTTGTTTGGTATGTACTGCCTAAATCCAAGTTGTGTTCTGTATCCTACCATTGCTTCGTCGACTGGCACTTCTCGGTAGAGATGTACTCTGTCTTTCATGCTTTCAAAACTATGGCCATTATCAAGCGCACATGGTGGAGCTTAGCGTGGTTTGGTGCTCTCTTGGATGGATTCAGTGTGGTATCGTTGGCATGTAGATACTGCACAATCTACTCGTAATGCTCTCTGGTCATTACTTGTGCAATTGGGAATTGTCCAAAGAGGAAGTTCTTGCTCCAGTACATGTGGTAGTGTGGCACCTTTACAATAGACATGTATATCCTGATTCCCAGAAATGCCTTTATGTCATCTGCTGTCACTGGAGTCCATCGATTGTCCACTTTTTGCGATTCGGTCTGCTTCTGTGCACTATACCGGTTGGTCTCCTCTGCCAGCAGTTCAAACAGGATTGGAGGAAACATTAGGTCCATAAAATCCATGGCTTTCTTAGCAGTTAGAATTGTAGCTGCACCTATGAGCTCCATGAAATCAGAAATATGTACAGTCTTTAAGTCAACTTTACAGGCTTCTGTGGGAACCGCATCCAGATGTGAAGCCATTTGTTGTGCGTGATGTTCATTCATTACATCCATTAGGCCAGTTCCAAGTTGTGTTCCAACTGATGGCTGCTCCTCTTCAGTGCTGGTAGAGACTGCATCTAATGACATAGTGTTGCAAGTGGCAGATTATCCTCGTCGCTGAAGTTGCTGTCACGATCCATTGGCATCAAGTCAACCTTTATGTCGGAATCATCAGATCCAAGGAACTCTTTGCCGCTGTCACCACTATCATCAAACAATGCCTGGTTAGTGGTCTCCATTTCTGTTGCAAACATGATCACTGGTCTCTCTCTCTACTGTATCTCACTTGTACAGTACTTAAGTCTTGACAAACTATCTCACTCAGTACTAAGTCTCTACTACTTCTCGCTCGGTCATAAGTCTCTCAGCGACCTCTACTCTAACTCTCATTCGCTGTACATCATCTATCACTCAGTCTCTCTCCCTCTGTCTCAGGTTTCTTCTTTCTCTATGCTCTCTCTCTCTCAGGTTTCTTCTTTCTACATACTCGCTCTTGATCAGTCAGCTGTCTACCTATTCTGGTCCCATACTCTCTATGCTGTATTCTGGCATTATGTTCTTCAGTCTGACTGTCATGGAATGTTTCTAGCTGGTCCCTGACTGTAGGATCTGATCTGTGCTTTGTATGTGGCTCTCGGGGCTGGACTTTCTGTGTTGTTTTCTAACCGGTCACTTTCACTACTGACTGGTCTCTGGCTGGTCTGGTGATGCTGTATACACCATCTTGCCTTTCCTTGTCTACAAGTTATCAGTGAATTATCTTGACCACTCTTCCTTCCTGTGTTATCGCTGTCTTTCTGTCACACCTAAGTCTTTTTCTGGGTCTCCTGATAGTCATTGGCTCTCTTATTCAATGTTGTTGTTCTGTACTAAAAAATGCAACTATTGTTTTGGCCTGCAGATTATACTTATCTACAGCCAACACTAATCAATCACATCCCTCCACGCCATCCTGGTGTTCCTACATTACAGCCCATTGTCTGGTAGCCCTTCCCCCATGCTGTCACATAACGGTAAATAGCACAAATAAAGCATTCCATGGTGTCCTGCGGTGCCCAAATCTCGATCTGTACCAGGAGACATCACCAATAAAGCATTCCATGGTGCCCGGCGCCCACCCCATGCCATCCCATAAAGGGAAACGGCAGCAATAAAGCATTCCATGGTGTTCTGCTGTGCCCAAATCTCAATCCCTAGTGGGAGACATCACCAGTAAAGCATTCCATGGTGTCAAGCGCCCACCCCATGCCACCCTGTGAAGGGAAACGGCAGCAATAAAGCATTCCATGGTGTCCGGCACCCACCCCATGCTATCCCATAAAGGGAAATGACAGCAATAAAGCGTTCCATGGTGTCCAGCGCCCACCCCATGCTATCCCATAAAGGGAAACGGCAGCTATAAAGCATTCCATGGTGTCCCGTGGCCCAAATCTTGGTCCATACTGGAAGACATTGCCAATAAAGCATTCCATGGTGTCAAATGCCCACCCCATGCCATCCCATTAAGGGAAATGGCAGCAATAAAGCATTCCATGGTGTCTGGCACCCACCCCATGCCATCCCATAAAGGGAAATGGCAGCAATAAAGCATTCCATGGTGTCTGGCTCCCACCCCATGCCATCCCAAATAGGGAAACTGCAGCAATAAAGCATTCCATGGTGTCCTGCAGTGCCCAAATCTCGATCCATACTAGGAGACATCACCAATAAAGCATTCCATGGTGTCAAGCGTCCACCTCATGCCATCTCATAAAGGGAAATGGCAGCAATAAAGCATTCCATGGTGTCCGGTGCCCACCCCATGTCATCCCACGAAGGGAAACAGCAGCAATAAAGCATTCCATGGTGTCCTGCGGTGCCCAAATCCCAATCCATACTGGGAGACATCACCAATAAAGCATTCCATGGTGTCTGGCGCCCATCCCATGCCATCCCATAAAGGGAAACAGCAGCAATAAAGCATTCCATGGTGTCCAGCGCCCACCTCATGCCATCCCATAAAGGGAAACTGCAGTAAGAAAGCATTCCGTGGTGTCTTGTGGTGCCAAAATCTCGATCTGTACCGGGAGACATCGCAAATAAAGCATTCCTTGGTGTCCAGTGCCCACCTCATGCCAGCCCATAAAGATAAACAGCAGCAATAAAGCATTCCATGGCATCCTGCGATGCCCAAATCATGATCCATACTGGGAGACATCACCAATAAAGCATTCCATGGTGTCAAGCACCTACCCCATGCCATTCTGTAAATGGAAAACGGCAGCAATAAAGCATTCCATGGAGTCCTGCTGTGCTCAAATCTCAATTAATGTATAAAACCAATGTATAAAACCTTCACTAGCAACCAGATGACTGCCCACAGCCTCCGATACTGCACGACACAACGCATAATGCATTCCATGGCATCTTGTGGTACCCATCCAAAGCCCTCCCATACTTGGCACAAACAGACATATAGTATTCCCCCATTTCCATTGCTCAACTCCACTTTGTCCGATACCAGGCAGCACTGTGGTGCTCAGTATCAGATCGTATGAGTGGACAATAGGACACCAGGGAAGATTTTATGCATTGTGCTGCCTAGAACCGGATGGCACGCATTTGCCACTTGACGCCAGGGAATGATTTTTATTTTGTAGTGCTTTATGTCGGGGGGGACCCTATGTGACACAAGGGACTGCTTCTTGTATGGTGGTATCCAATACACCACCACACAAAAAGCAATCCCTTGTTTCTTGTATGTTGCCACCCCCCGACACAAAGCACTACCAAACACAAATCATTCCCTGGCATCCAATGGCAAACACATGTCATCCGATTCTAAGCAGCACAATGCACAACACCTTCCCTGGCATCCAACTGAACACCCATAGCCCTCAATACTGACTCACACAACACATAATGCATTCCATAGCATCTAGTGGTACCCACCCAAAGCCTTCCCATACCCAGCACAAACAGAAATACAGCATTCACCCAGTTCAGCAGGTCACAACCATTTCATCTAATACCAGGCACCAGTGCATCAGGTAGCACATGTGTATCACTCAATGCCACAGACTGTTTTTGGTGTTGTGATCCTGAGTATCGGAGGGTGTGGGTGTAAATCTGGACTCAAGGGAAGATTTTATGCGTTTTGCTGCCTAGAATATGATACCGTGGTTGCACCACTTGATGCCAGGTAATGATCTGTATTTTGTAATGCTTTGAGTTGGGGTTGGGGGGCACTACATGACACATGGCACTGCTTCTTGTATGACAGTATCTAATACACCACCACACAAGAAACAATCCCTTGTTTCATGTACGCTGCCACCCCCTTGGAACAAAGCACTACTAAACACTTAATTATTCCCTGCCATCCAGTGGCAAACACATGCCATCCGATTCTAGGCAGCACAATCAATGCACAAAACCACTGGACTCCAAAGAATGATTTGTATTTTGTAGTGGTTGGTGTCAGAGGGTGGCAGGGGTATGGGACACAAGTGATAGCTTCTTTTATGGTACTATCTGGTACACTACCACACAATATGCAATCTGGGGTGTCCTGTACCCCCAAACACACCCTCTAACACCAAACACTACAAAATACAAATCATTCTCTGGCATCCAGTGGCACATGCATGCCATCAGAGTCTGGGCAGCACAATGCACAAAACCTTCCCTGGCATCCAGTGGACCACTCATAGCCCTCGGTACTGACCCACACAACACCAAAGGCATTCAGTGGCATCTTGTAGTACCCCACCAAAGCCCTCCCATGCCAGGCAAATAGCAATAAATCCTTCCATGGTTTGCACTGATCACCACCATTACATCTAATGACAGGCTCCACTGCATCAGGTAGCATATGGGTACCACTCAATGCCACGGACTGCGTTTGGGTTGAGATGCTAAATGTCAGAGTATGGATGGACAACTGGAAACCAGGGAAGGTTTTGTACATTGTGCTACCTAGACTTGGATGGCATGCATTTTCCACTGGATACCAGAGAATGATTTGCATTTGGCAGTACAAGGTATCGGGGTAGGGGGGCGGGACACAAGGGATTGCTTCCTGTATGGTGGTATCTGGGACACCACCACACAAGAAGCAACACTTGGTGTCTCACACCCCCACACCCTTGGATACCAAGCACTACCACATATAAATCATTCCCTGGCATCCAGTGCTAAACACGTGCTATCCAATTCTAGTCCGCACAATGCATGAAACCTTCCCTGGCATCTGACTGACCACCCATAGCCCTCGATACTGAACCACACAACACAAAGGCATTCAGTGGCATCTTGTGGTACCCCACCAAAGCCCTCCCATGCCAGGCAAACAGCAATAAATCCTTCCATGGTTTGCACTGATCACCAACATTACATCTAATGACAGGCTCCACTGCATCAGGTAGCATATGAGTACCACTATATGTCAAGGACTGTGATTGAGATGAGATGCTAAGTATAGGAGAGTGTGGATGGACAGCTGGAAACCAGGGAAGGTTCCGTGCATTGTGCTGCCTAGACCCAGATGGCATGCATTTTCCACCTGACACCAGAGAATGATTTGCATTGGGCAGCACAAGGTATTGGGGTGGGGGGTGGGACACAAGGGATTGCTTCCTGTATGGTGGTATCTGAGATACCACCACACAAAAAGCAACACTTGGTGTCTCGCACCCCCACACCCTTGGATACCAAGCACTACCACATACAAATCATTCCCTGGCATCCAGTGCCAAACACATGCTATCCAATTGTACTCCACACAATGCACGAAACCTTCCCTGGCATCTGACTGACCACCCATAGTCCTCAATACTGACCTATATAATAAAGACATTCCCTGGCATCTGATAGTACCCACTCCACTCAAAAAAACACTCCCATAGCCGGCACAAACTGAAAAACATCATGCTTTATGTATATGCTAGGTATCAGAGGGTATGAGGGGGAGCTGGATGCCATGGAAGGTTTCATGTGTTGTGGTGCCATCCAATACCCTGCACCACACCTACTGCAACAACACATAATGCACATAATGCAATCACCAGTGTCCTGTGGTACTCATTATGGTATCAAACACCAAACCCTTACACAAGCACAGCATCCCCCAAGTAAACAGTGTTACCCCCCCATGTCATGGCCACCATCAATTGAACTAACTGCCCCATCCAACAACGATACTACTTTTTTTTTTTTTTTACACTTATTGAACAACAGACAGAGGTACCCCAAAGTTCAGATATCATCATTCCACAATCATATCTGATAGTTGGTGTGGTGGATAATTCTACTAAAAAACATCTCCTTCTGCATGTAGATGGTCACTGGTAGCAGTGTGAGGAGGGTTGGGGGAGAAGGTACCCATGAGCGATGGAGGCTAGCATCGCAACCTTAGCTACCAGTCAGGGATCAGGAAAAGTGAGTGGTGGACAGGGTGAAAAGTGGGCAGTGGACAGGGTAATGTCACACAGAAGGGGGAGGTGAGGAGCCGGGAGAACATAAAGGTGGTATCAGCACCATGCTGGGCACAGGAACACGAGGAAATGAGGGAGACAGGGCCTTTTTACCTTCCACAAAAAAGCAAATAAAAATGAACAGAAGGTGAAGAAATCGGAGTAGGTACCAAGATGAATGTTCACCCTACGGATCGCAGTGATACGAGGAACCATGCTGTTGGGGGGGGGGCACCAGTACGATACAATTCAAAAACATTCTGCCCATGAAAACAAAATGATAGAGGACTGCAGCAGCAGTTGTGTTGAACAGTGTGCTGCACATAAGCCAATTCAGTGCGCTGATCACTATCTTAGGTAAAAGACCTGTGGAAAAAACTTGCAAATTAACAAAAACTCGACAGAACAAGCATTAGGACATAAATAACATATAAATCTCATTCAAGTAAACAAACAAAACTCTATTCCCCACACAGTATGAGTGCAATAAAAAGAAAATAAGAAGACACATGGCAGGGGACTGTGTGTCGGCAATCGCGCAACCATTATCACTGCATGAACTAAATTACCTCAAATACATTCAAAACCAGCAAATGCAGAGATACAATTTAACAGAAATGTACTACAGAAGTCTTTAAATGTACCTGTAGTAGCTGTTGAAATATTGAGATAGCTGAAATATGAAGTTTATCAGAGTTTTTCTGAGCATTGCAGTCACTTGTGCCTTTGTGTTAACTAAGCAGCAAATGGCACCCAAAATCCTTTTTTCAGCAATTTAAAATGGACCCCAGCAACTTGACAGCCAATTCACTGTGGCTTAACATGTCTCTTACAAGGTACAAAACTTAAATAAGGCACAAGTTGATTGGATCCCAAGTTATAGGGCTGGAACCAGGAGACATCTACATACTTCCATAGGACTCGGTGTCACTGCACTGAGGACGTCTGCAGGCGCTGTAGGCGCCAGTGCCTAGTGAAAGTGCTGCCACCTACAGGCACTATTGGAGCCAATGATTAAGCAGCTGGGGGTGAAACCAAAACAGGGTGGACCACTGTTTAAAAAATGTAGTAGGTTACTGTACAGAGTTTGGGTTAAACCTCAGACACAGGAACAAACAGAACAATTGGTTATAAAAGAGAAGTATAGAACAAGTGTTGTTACAGATAGCACATGATGGTCCTATGGCTGGTCACTCAGGGAGGGATCGCACCCTTGCAAGATTGCTGTATAGATTTTACTGGCCTGGCATTCGTGAAGATGTAGTTACCTATTGTAATTCCTGTGTTGCGTGTCAGAAAGTAGCCCCAGTGACTAAAAAAGGACAAGGTGCCTCTGGTGCCCCTATCCTTAATAGATGTGCCTTTTGAGAGAATTGCAATGGATGTGATTGGTCCTTTAGAAAAAAGTAAAAGAGGTAATAGATTTTTCCTGGTAGTATGTGACTATGCTACTCAATACCCAGGAGCAGTTCCAATGAGTACGGTCACAGATTCAAAAGCTGTAGCAGAGCTTGCAAAAATGTTCAGCAGGGTGAGCACACCTAAAGAAATTATTACTAATCAGTGTAGTAATTTTGGTGCTGCATTACTTAAGGAGTTGTACAGATAACTAGGTATCACTGTCGTATGAACCTCCACCATCACCCTCAGGCAGGTGATCTTGTTGAGTGTTTTAACCAAATCCTAAAATGCATGTTAAAAAGGTTTGTAAAAGGGGAGGGGAAAGACTGGGACCAATACTTGCCTTACTTACTGTTTGCTTTTAGAGACATGCCACAGGCATCAACAGGGTTTTCACCAATTGAAATGCTATATGGTAGGCACCCTAGAGGGCCACCAGATGTGATAAAAGAAACGTGGGAAGATAACTCCAATCAGGAACAATCTATAACATCTTATATGTGTGCCCTAAGAAAGAAGCTGGCAAAATATGTTGAAATTTCCCATAGTAATCAGGAAGAGGTCCAAAACCAGAAGAAGGTATATTATGACCATGGGGATAGAAGAAAACGTTTTTGAGCCAGGTGAAAAGGTCTTGCTACTGTTACCCACAACAGAAAATAAACTGTTAATGAAGTGGCAAGGGCCTTGTAAAGTGCTTAGATGTACTGGCATTGTTAACTATGAGATTGAGACTTCTGACAGGAAAAATCCTAAAATATACCATGCTAACCTCCTCAAGAAATCGGCTGAAAAAATGCCAAAAGCTGCCTTGCTGGTTTTACCAGAAACAGATAAGGAAGATATTGATGTAACTTATGATAGACTGGAACAAACTGTAATTGCTGGTGCTGTAAAGGTGAATGTTTCCTTAATGTCAGAACAAATTGCAGGCATTCGTAATGTGCTAAAAACATTTAGCAGTACTTTTGCCACGGTACCAGGTCAAGCAAAAGGGGTTGAGCACATAATAGTGACAAAGAATGCTTGTCCTATTAGACAAAAGACATACAGGTTACCAGAGCAGTTAAGTGCTGATGTGGTTAAAGAAATACAAAAATGAAAGAACTGGGTATCATAGAGGAGTCAAGGAGTGCTTGGTCAACCCCAATGATAACTGTAAACAAGAAAGAAGTGGGTGTTAGAATCTGTCTTGATTTTAGAAAATTTAAGTGTCAGAATTTGACAGTTATCATGCACCCAGAATAGATGATTTGGTGGACAGACTGGGGAGTGCAAAGTATATCAGTACCTTCAATCTTTATTTATTTTTATTTATCAAGTCTGGGATTACAAATACCTTTGAGCCAAGGCTCTTTTACTAAGGTTCCACGTCAGAGAAATACAAATTATGGGGAACATCAAGACAGACATTACAACAATGTGGACATTGCAAACAGATTACAGATTAATACAATTCAAGGGTAGCATTGTAAGCAAGGGAGCCAGCGACATTTGTCAGAGAAAATAGACAAGAGATAAGAAGTGCCAGAGTCATAGGGAGAGGGAAATGGGAGGGGTGGGGGAAGGAATGTAGGTAGAGTGGGGAGAGGGTGAAAAGTGCAGCATTGGGTATACCAGGATGTGAGGGTAGGATCCAGTGAGGAGGGGAGGGGGGGAACCACTAGAGCAAGCAGGGAAGTGAGAAACAAGGTTAAGTTGGGAAGTCACAGGACCTGTTGGTAGTGAGACAGTCCCGGAGCCTAGTTTTAAACATACCAATTGTCGGGGCAGAGGAGATGGTGGGGCTGAGGCCATTGAACCAGAGTGGTGTGCAATAAGCAAAAGAGCGTTGTCCCTGTGAAGTGTGACAATGGGGGACTTTCAGTAGCTGTAGCATGGATCTCCAAAGGCACCGTTTGTTGTTTCAGTGTTGTAACAGAGTTGAGACCCCAGAAGGTGCAAGGCCAAGGTAGATTTTTTTCACCATGGAGCAGGTGAGAAATTTTATGAGGTTTGATAGTTGGAGCTAGCCAGTCTGGGTGTACAGGTCACATGTGTGGGTGAGACAGTGAGCACCAGTGATGAGCCGACATGCCTTATTTAAGGCAGTTGAGAGGCGTCTAAGGGTTGTGGTTGTGGCTGAGCCACAAATGATGAGAATACAGTCTATTACGGAGATCACAGAGCTCAGGACTGCAACCTTCAAAGCTTCTGGCGTGAGGTGTTGTCTGTGTCTGTAGAGGAGACCAAGCCATGTATTAGCAGCTCTAGCTACATTATCTACATGAGGTCCATAGGAGAGATTAGGGTCAAGCTGTATCCCTACGTATTTGAAGGACCCCACCTGATCTAAAGTGTTCCCCTGGGTGGTGGAGATAGCCAAGTGGTGTAGCTTGTGTGGGTTATGAGAGCTGCAGAAAAGCATAGATTTGGTGTTCTTGTCATTGAGGACCAGTTTATGATTAAGAAACCATGTCTCTACAGAACTGAAACCAAGTTGAAGGCTGTGTTGAAGAGTTGCAGGATCTTTGTGAGTGGAGAATACAACAGCATCATTGGCATATAGTATGATCTGCTCAAAGCAGTGAAAAGGGAGGGAGTTTAAGAAAAGACTAAAAAGGAGTGGGCCCACTATGGATCCCTGTGGGACACCCGAGCGAACAGGCAGGGTGTCAGAAAGAGTGTCAGCAATTTTTACTCTCTGTGACCAGTTTTCTAAGTAGCTTTTAAACCAGAGAGAAGAGTCAGCTGATAGCCTGGCATTCAGTAGTTGGTCAATTAGTAGTCCATGGTGTACTGTATCGAAGGCCTTGGAGAAGTCGACAAAAATGGCTCCTGTGAGAAGACCATTGTCAAGGGATTTGTGCAAAGCTCCAGTGAACTCAAGAAGGGCTGTGGTGGTGCTGTGACCTTTCCAGAAACCGTGTTGTTGTGGACAAGGTATATTGTATTTATCCAAGTGGTCGGTAAGTTGATCAGCCATGATGCGCTAGAGTGCCTTAGAGAGTGGGGGCAGTATGGAGATAGGGCGATAATTTGAGTGATTCGTCTTATCCCCACTTTTATGGACAGGTGTCACGGTGGCTGTTTTCCATAAGTCCAGGAATTTTCCACAGCTGAGAGAGAGGATTAGTATTTTTGTTAATGGATGAATTACCTCACCGAGGGTGAGCAACAGAAGCTTAAGGTCCAGAGTGTCGCTACTAGATCTACCAGCAGGAACATCTGCCAGAACTAGACTCATAGTGGATTCCCTGCAGGGGGAGGGCCTCAAACAACTGGTACAGCAACCCACAAGAGACAGGGCTATCCTAGATCTAGTACTGACTAACAAAGAAGGGATCACAGATCTCCAGGTAGAAGGTCACCTGGGGGCCAGTGACCATCACATGGTATGGTTCAATTTGGCTACTACATCTAAATCATCCCATTCCAAGGCAAAAATATGGGACTTCAGAGGAGCTGACTTTGATAAGATGGCCAACAGAGTTAAGCTAGCCCTGGCAAAAAGAAACACAGGTGAGGAGGTACAGGCAAAGTGGGCAAGCATTAAGGATGCAATACTTGAAGCAACATCCCATTGTGTTAGAGAGAAAAGGAAGTGCAAAAGAAGAAGGAAACCACTTTGGTTCTCAAATACAGTAGCAGAAAAGGTCAGAGCCAAAAGGCTGGCCTTCAGAAAATATAAGGGAACACAGTGGGATGAAGATAGGGAGGCATACCAAACTGCCCTAAGGGAAGCAGGTAAGGCAGTAAGGCAGGCAAAGTCCCAAACTGAGGAAACACTAGCACGAACAGTAAAAGAAGGTGACAAGACTTTCTATAGATACATTAGTGAAAGGAGAAACCAGAGGGGGTATTGCAGCTTAATGGAGAAAAGGGAGCATGTGAGGAGGAGGACCCTGTAAAGGCATCTATCCTAAATAGATACTTTTGCTCAGTATTTACTGAAGAGAAGGTAGGGCAGGGCCCACAGCTCAGCATCATGGACACAGGGGAGGGAGGTGCTAACTACCCTTCACAAAAGAAAGGGTCCTACAAGAGCTTGCTAAGCTCAGGGTGGATAAGGCAATGGGACCTGATGGCATACATCCCAGGGTACTTAAGGAGATAAAGGAGGAACTAGCAGAGCCATTAGCAGAATTGTTTAGTGAGTCTCTGAGCACAGGAGAGGTCCCAGAAGACTGGAGAAGGGCTCATGTGATCCCACTCCACAAGAGTGGTAGCAGGGAGGAGGCAGGGAACTACAGACCGGTCAGTCTTACCTCAGTAATGGGCAAGATTATGGAGGCACTCCTTAAGGAAAGGATAGTGCAACACCTGGAATCCATAGGGGCACAGGATCCAAGACAGCATGGGTTTACAAAAGGAAGGTCCTGTCAAACTAATCTCATAGATTTCTTTGACTGGGTAACCAGAGTGGTGGACCAAGGGGGAGCAGTTGATGTCGCCTACCTTGACTTCAGCAAAGCTTTTGACACTGTTCCACATAGAAGATTGATAAATAAGCTAGGTAGGCTCGGGGTGGGTCAGAAGTTGGTCAACTGGGTGGCAAACTGGTTGACTGGCAGAAAACAGAGAGTGGTGGTAAATGGTATACAGTCAGAAGAGATGCAAGTCACAAGTGGGGTACTCAGGATCAGTCCTGGGGCCAGTCCTATTCAACATCTTCATTAGTGACCTGCAGATGGACTAGAGGGTAAGGCTTGTCTGTTTGCAGATGACACCAAGATCTGCAACAGAGTAGATGATCCAGATGGGGTGGGCAGAATGAGAAGAGATCTGGATAAACTAGCAGAATGGTCAGAAGAGTGGCAACTGGGATTTAATGCAAAGAAGTGCAAAATCATGCACATAGGGAAGAGAAACCCTGAAGCCACTTATAGGCTGGGAGGGGAGTTGCTAGCAGTCACAAAGGAAGAAAGAGACTTGGGCATCATCATCACTGATGACCTAAAATCATCCAAGCAGACCTCTAAAGCAGTAGGTAAGGCTAGGGGTGTTAGGTGTATTAGTAGGGGTATCACAAGTCGTAAGAGGGAGGTAATAATCCCTCTGTACAAGACATTGGTTAGGCCCCATCTGGAGTACTCATGCAGTATTGAAGGCCACCTTCACAAGGACATTAACTAAATTGAGGCAGTCCAGAGAAGGGCAACAAAATGGTGCAGGGACTGCATCAGAAGACATATGAGGACAGATTAACGGAGCTCAATATGTATACCCTTGAGCAAAGGAGGGAGAGAGGTGATATGATCGAGACATTTAAACACCTTAAGTGGCATAAACAAGGTGAAAGAGTCTAACATGTTTAAATATAAGAAAAATAGCAGGACAAGAGGACACAGCATGAGATTAGAGGGACGATTAAGGGGAATGTGAGGAAATTCTTTTTCACAGAAAGGGTGGTAGATGCATGGAATGGCTTACCACAAGAAGTGGTGGCTATGAATACAGTGCAGGGCTTCAAACAGGCATGGGATAGGCATAAGGGAGCAATACAAATGACTATGAATAGATAGGTCACTGACAGAGCAAAGGCCGATGGCACATTTATAAGGTAGAAAAAGAAATGGGCAGACTGGATGGGCCTTGCGGTCCTTATCTGCCGTCAACTTCTATGTTTCTATGTTTCTATGTAGATCTAGATTTAGAGATAGTTGCAGTAATATAGCGGCAAGCTTCATTCAGCCTTACCTTTCTGAAGTAGAAGAGGGGATGGTTAGACTGTGGGGCTGAGGTATTTGGGGAGTAGGCCCTGTTTTCGAAAAAGTCATGGGGTAGGACAGCACTAAGGTCTGAAAAAGTGGTGTTAAAGATGTTTGCGATCACCTTGGGGTCGAGGGTTGAGGATCCATCAACCATTAACATGGTCGGAGAGGTTTTTGGCTGCTTCCCCATGACATCCTTGATATTGTCCCAGAAAGCATGACCATTTCCCCATGTATTGGTGAGAGCATCTTTGTAATAGGTGTATTTCGTGAGCCGGATGGCTTTTACGCAGGCAAAGATCTCACCAAGGTTTGCTGGCAAACGCCTTTTGCTAAAGAATCCAGAGACAAAACCATATTTGCCACCTCAATAGGATTCTGTCAGTTCACCACCATGCCATTTGGTTTACATGGTGTGCTGGCTACATTCCAGCAGTACATGGATGTAATTTTATCACCTCACACTGGTTATTGTGCTGCGCACCTGAATGATGTTGGGGTGTAAAGTCCAGACTGGAAAAGCCACCTGGAACACCTAGAAGCAGTTATCCAAGCTATCAAAACTGCAGATCTGACAATTAATCCTACCAAATGTTCACTGGGCATGCAGGGAACCAGATATTTTAGCTATGTGCTGAGAAATTTAGAAGTTAAGTCAGAAATTTCTAACATAGAAGCAGTAGTTAACAGCCCTGTTCCAAAAACAAATAAACATGTCATGTCATTTTTAGGACTGGCTGATTATTATTGGAGGTTTGTTCCAACATTGCTGAGCTAGCTACTTCCCTCACTGAACTCATGAAAAAACAGTACCCAAATAATGTGAAATGGAGTGCACACAAGGAGTGTGGTGCAACAGGAACAAACTGAGCAAACCAATACAGAAGTCCCAAGCACACTCCAACCCTGAAGGATGCTAAACCATTTGCTGCTTTAAAACTTCATTATTTTAATAAATTAATGGGGGTTGTGTACCATTCTTTTTAATTTATTAAAATAATGAAGTTTTAATGCAACAAATGGTTTAGTGTCCTTCTTAATGGTTGGCGTGTGCTTGGAACTTCTTTTTTGGTTTAATGTGAACAGGACCCCAGAGTGTGATGAAGCTTTTCAAGCCATTAAGGCTGCATTGTCCTATGATCCCCCTCCAGAAATAAAACTCTCACTACACCTGCTAGCTTGGATGCTAGTTGGCAACAATTTATTTAGGCACTCAAGTTAATATTGACACTCCCACTGTTTCATATAGAAACAGCATCAATCAATACAGTGAATACATCAGCCCACTCTTTAATTTGGAACTTTTCTTCTTTCTTGAACCTCTTCTCCTTGTGTGCCATCCTTTGGAGTCTGGACACTCTGATCTGGCCCCCCACATCATCGCCAGAACCAGGTACCAAACTTACAAGGACCCCCTCCAGACTTGAACACTGGGATCCGACCCCTAGTCTCTATCCTGTCCCCTTCCCCCCATTACTTCCTTGCCTGGGTTGATTTGCCCCAAGCCTGTGTTGCCTACCCCTCCACCTTTTCTGCCACCCCCATTCCCCCTCTCAAGTTCACCCCTTTTCTACCTCAGCTTGTCCCATCACACCAGGTGACTTGCTGCTACCTGCCAGGTCTCCATTCAGCTCCCGGGACCATGATGCTGCCCTTCTGCAGCTGCCCCGACCCTGACTGGGGCCCAACAGGGCACTATCCCCAGTAGCATTCTCCCCTTTGTCTGCTGTACCATCTAGAGTTACCCCTAACACCTGCTGTATGGGTGGATGGGTGGGTGGGGAATTTTCCCAGGTAAAAGAGGGCTCTGTGAGGTTTGCCAGCCCTTAAATACCCTCTAAGGACCCCTGAGTAGGACCCCTGCAAGCCCCTCCCCCTAACCAATGGCCACCAAGCTCCCAGCCCTGATCATTTGACACAACTCAGCTCTCTTCCCCATTCCCTTCCCCTTCCCCTGTTTACTATCCCCACCACCCCCTTGTTGTCACACCAAAAGAGTATACGTTTCCCTTTCATCCTCCCCCCATACCTCCATGGCCACCCAGATGGGAAATATTTCTAAAAAGGTGATGCCTTTTAGAACCCCCTTTTCTCTTCAGTGGGTCAGCCATGTCTCTGATATCCACTCACCCCTGAAATATGCTCCCATCTCTAATGCCCCAGAAGCAT
This sequence comes from Neoceratodus forsteri, assembly GCA_016271365.2. NCBI lineage: Eukaryota > Metazoa > Chordata > Ceratodontiformes > Ceratodontidae > Neoceratodus > Neoceratodus forsteri. Next base: position 537,986,362 of record CM057458.1, read on the forward strand.
CCGTGTATAGCTCCAAATCAGTGCTGTATGCCCACTCATCCTGCCAGAATGTGACCCCATTGTATTTGTTGAGGAAATCCTCCCATACTCTTAGGTCTTCCCAGACCCCTTTAGTGATATCTACCCAGTGGTGCAGCTGCTTCGCCTTCCCTATGGCCCTCCCCAACCTCCTGGTGAATGCCGTGCTGGGCTTATGGCCTTGCAAGAAAAATTAAGGTGCCCCAGCAGTTGCTGTACTTGTACCAGCAGCACCCTCCTCCTCCCCATCACCTGTGCTAGTAGCCCCTTGAGACAGGATACCATGTCCCTGGTAGGCAGAAACATTCATGTTCCATGTCCACCTCAATCCCTAAATATTCCAACTTGTGGACTGGTACCTCTGTCTTACCTTTCACCAGAGGAATCCCTATGTGCCCACATCACTCTTAAAGTCTACCAACATCACCTCTGTCTTGGCCTGGCTGCCCCCTATGAGCAAAAAGTTGTCCAGATAGTGGACTACCCTCCTGTACCCATATCTCACCCTGAATACCCATTGCACCTAAGACCTAAATGTCTCAAAGGTCGAACAGGCCACTGAGCAACCCATTGGCATGGCTTTGTTAAAGTATAGCCTTCCTTCAAATTGGAAACCCAACTGGTCCCAATCCTCAGGTCTAACTGGTAGCAGCTGAAAAGCAGACTCAGTGTCCGTCTTTTCCAGGCAGGCTCCTTCTGCCACCCTGATTAGTACCACCACTTAATTTAATGATGCGCATGAGACTGCCCAAAGGTGCTCGGGTATCCCCTCATTTACTGATACCCTGTCTGGGTAGGAAAGGTGGTGGATGAACTGGAATTCACTCGCTTGCTTCCTAGCACCACTCCAAGTGGTGACACCTGGAAATTAGGGCAAGGGGGCTCCCCCTCCACCACACTGAAAAAGGCCCCTCAACCCTGCCCTCCTGGGCTTAATTCTGTATTTTTGCCCATACTGTGTCCTCCTTACCCTTTACTGATCTCAAATTCTTCACCCTCATCCCCCTTCTGAATTCTAGAAGAAAACTCCTCTGGAAACCCTCCCTCAGAAATTCTGCCTCTCTCATATCTGGATATTCCTGAGTCTAGGCCTCCACCACACTAAAGACAATCCCCCTTTCCCTGGCCCCTGCCTGCTCCACTACCAAACCCCCCAAAAGGGCTGCTCAAGATATTGCTCACCCTGCTGTGTGGACGTGTCCCCATCTTGGTGGCAGCTTGTTGCTGGATGTGAACTCACACACCAGGAGCAAATATGTCTGAACTTGCAACTGTCCCATGTGCATGATGAAATCCAAACACAGAGAGTGCAACAGAACCTCAGGCACTGGAAACAAAAGTTTATAAGTGAAGACTTTGTGACAAAAAATAGTGTCTTGTAGTGAAAACACTCAGTAATTTATTAAAGACTCCACGGTGATAGTACACAAGTGTGAACCAGTGCAAAGTAATTAATGCAAGTAGACAAAACACCCCTTTCTAGCGCCTTGACTCTCACGAGTCTTCAAAGGGGGGTAACAGAACCTAACATCTAAGCACTTATAAATGCTAGATTAATTAATAATCAATGAGCCATGTAGCTCAACATTTAAAGTGACACATCACAAATAGCATTTAAAACAACAGGAATATATCCAGTAAATTCTTAGAACAAAACCTGATATTAGGCTTCAGTACTTGGTTTACAAACATACGAACATACGAAATTTGCCTGCAGATAAAGGCCTAGAGGTCTATCAAGTCTGCTCGAATGTGCAGCTAGCACCCCTTATTGTGCAGCTGCCCCTCCCTTCCACCCTTCCCCTTCATTAACCCTCCCCCTTGTCCTGTCCCATCCTCATTTGAAGCAGTCCACTGTTCTACTGCATACCACTTCAGAAGGTAATGCATTCCACCCAGCCACCACCCTCTCTGTAAAAAAAGTGTCTCCTCATCTCCCTCCTGAACCTTCCTCACTCCAGTCTCATATCATGGCCCCTGGTGTCCCTCCCCTCCCTTACTTTGAACAGCCCCTCTGTACTTGTCTTGTTTATTCCTTTCATGTATTTAAAGGTTTCAATCATGTCACCTCTGTCTCTTCTCTCCTCCAGTGAGTACATGTTCAACTCCTTCAACCTCCTCTCGTATGATAAGTCCCCCAGCCCCTTGATCATCTTTGTCGCTCTGTGCTGCACCCCCTCCAGTAACTTAATGTCCCTCTTCAGATATGGACGCCAGTACTGCACGCAGTACTCCAGGTGCGGTCTAACTAATGACCTATACAGTGGCAGAATCACCTCCTCCCTCCTCAAGGATATACCCTTGCAATACAACCCAGCATTTTGTTGTCCTTTGCAGCTGCCTTCCTACATTGTGCCGAGTTGTTCATTGACCCTGTAATGAGCACACCCAGATCCTTCTCCTCCTCTGTCTGGGCTAGCTGCACTCCCCTAGCTGGTAACTCCTCCTTGGGTTCTTCATCCCAAAATGCAGCACCTTGCACTTTTTGACATTAAAGCCCAGTTGCCAGGTGTCTGACCAGGTTTCAAGCTTTGCCAGATCATCCTGCAACCCCTGCCATCCCCCTAGGTCATCCACCACCGCGCCTACCTTGGTATCATCAGCAAACAGACTGATCTTGCTCTTGATGTCCCATGATATGTCTGCAATGAATATCCCAAACAACACTGGTCCCAACACTGAGCCCTGTGGAACACCACTCGTCACTGCCCTTGGGTGTAAGAGCTGCCCACCCACCACCACCCTCTGTTACCTTCCCTGCAGCCAGTTTTCTACCCATCTCACCAGCTTTGCACCGGCCCCTGTGCCTACTAACTTTCTTCCCAGCCTTTATTGTGGCACTGAGTCGAATGCCTTACTGAAGTCCAGATACAGGACATCCACTGCATGGCCCCTGTCCAGTTGCCTAGTTACCCAGTCATAGAACTCGACCAGGTTGGTTTGGCAGGATCTGCCACATGATAAGCCATGCTGTCTGCTGTCCCAGTAGTCCTTTGGCCTCTAGGAGGGCCACCAGCCTCTCCTTCAGGATGGTCTCCATTAGCTTACCCACGATGGATGTGAGGCTCACTGGTCTGTAGTTTCCCAGTTCATCCTTGGGGCCACTGTTGTGGAGGGGCACCACATGAGCCATCTTCCAGTCCTGAGGTACACACCCTGAATGTAGTGAGGCATTAAATAGGTCTGCCAAAGGTCCTGCAAGGACCTCTGCCAGCTCCTTCAGTACCCTGGGGTGGATGCCATCTGGGCCTGGCACCTTGTCCACCCTCAGTGCCTTCAAACCCTCTCGAACTCTGCTCTCCATGATTTCCCCATCTGTCACCACTTCCCACCCTGCTTCTGCCATTTCTCCCACCTTGGGTGTCACCCCCTCTTCTCTTTAGTAAATACTGAGCAGAAGTACTCATTTAGTGCTTCTGCCTTATCGCACCCTGCTTCCACCACACCCCTCCTTTCTAATCCTTACCATGTGGTCCTTACAGCTCCTTTTCTCCTGATGTAGCCAAAGAAGTCCTTCTCCCCTTCTTAATGCCTTGTGCCAGCCTGAGTTCCGTAGATGCTTTGGCTCCCTACTGCCTTGTCACCTCCTTCGATTCTGTCAAGTACTCCTCCTGTCCTCCCCTCCTGTTTTCTTGTACTTCCTAAAGGCAGCTCTTTTCCTCCTTACCATTTCCATGACCTCCTTGCTCAACCAGATCAGTTTCTTAGCCCTAGTCTTCTTGCTCTGGGCTTTGCAGCAGGTTTTGGTTGCCTCCACTATCCCCAGCTTTATGAGCTCCCACCTCTGGCTAGTGTCCATACTAGATTGAATTCTGGCCAGGTACCCTTTTACCACTTCCCCCATCCTCCCAAAGTCGGCCCTCCTGAAGTCCAGCACTATTGTGCCAGATGCCACTCCTTCCTTGCCCATATCCAATGTGAGCCATACTGAGTGGTGGTCACTCCCTGACAGCGGTTCCTCCACTATAAGTTCTCTCACAAAGTCCCCATTGCCAGCACAAGGTCAAGGGTATTCCCTAACCTGGTTGGTTCACTGACCATTTGCAGCAGGAAGCTGTCCTGGAAGGCATCCAGCAGTACCTGCTCCCTTCTGTTCCTGGTTGTGGGTGCTCCAGTCCACTCCTGGCATGTTGAAGTCCCACAATCACCACACTACCCTTTCGCAGGTCCTCCTGATCTGTCCCACTAGTTCCCTGTCTAACTCCTCTGTCTGAGATGATGGCCTGTACACCACTCCCATTCTAAGAATCCTATTCTTGGAATCCTGGATTTGCATCCAAAGTGACTCCGTACTACCCTCCTCCCCTTCCTCCCTTACACAGTTCAGTCCTTCCTTCACATATAGTGCCACACCCCCTTTCCCAATCACCCTGTCCCTACGAAATAACCTGTACCCTGATTTGTATTTTTTTTTCTGGTAATTATAAGCACATTTATAGATTTTAGAAAGAATCAAATTTTGGAGATCAAGGTTCAACAGGGATCCTGTTGTAAAAAGGAGAAAAATAAATAAAATGAATGCTTAAACACAATAGCATATTAATTACTCTGGATCTAGCACCAATTTAAACTAAGGAGAAATAAAAACAGACACAAACAAAATTTCTTAGGCCAGCAGAGTCAAATAGAAGAAATGCCTTAATCTTTTAGAAATGGTTTGATGTCCCATTTCTCATTAAGGCCATTTGGTTTAACAGAATTCATTTTAAATATCCACATACATTCCCTTTTCAGTAATTTATTTGCTCTATTGCCCCCTAAGGGCAAGTTCGGTATATGTTCAAGTCCCATAAATTTGAGTTCACTGGGTGTAGAATTATGGTATAAGATAAAGTGCATACCAATAGGTGTATCCTGTCATTTGTTTAAGATTGAACTGACATGTTCCTGGATTCTCTGTTTTAATGGTCTTACAGTTTTACCACTATACAAAAGATTGCACGTACACCATAAATCATACACCCTATATGATGTGTCACATGTGATCAGTTCTCTTATGTCAGTTTTGACATCTGGTTCCTTCGGATGCAAAATGATTTTCCCAGTGTTTCCATATTTACAGACATTACATTTTTTTGCAAGTAAAAAAAAGCATTTGTTCTTTTAGGAATCCAGGAAACAGTGTCAGAATTACCAGTTTTCTTTTCCCTACTGTGTACCACTCTATCTTTAATATTCTTTGCCCTACAAAATGTGACATGAGGTATAGAACCTACAGCTTGGCCCACTATTTCATCTCCCATTAGGATAGGCCAATATTGATGTATAATATTGCCTACCTGTCCTGCCATGTGATTAAATTATGTTACAAAACTGCAAGCCTCAGACTTATTTGTACTTATTCTTTTTTCTAGAATTATGTCTCTATCCATCACTCTGACTTTTTCATAGGTGTCATCAAGAAGTTGTTTATCATAACCTCTATTTATGAATCTGGACATTAATTCTTTTGATTGAATCTCAAAATCTGTATCTGTACTGCAATTTCTTCTAATACGTAACAACTGGCTATAGGGAATTGATTTCTTTAAGTTTGGGGGATGAGCACTGCCTGCATGCAGCAAGGAGTTTGTAGCTGTCTTCTTTCTAAATGCTTTTGATTTAATATCATAAGTATTGTTTCCCCTATCTTCACTCGAAATGTTAAGATCCAAAAAATCCAAACTCTCATGACTAAAGGTGTATGTAAATTTTAAGTTTAGATCATTATCATTCAAGTAACTGATAAAAGAACAAACTTCTCTCTCATCTCCTTTCCAAATGCAGACAATGTCATCAATAAAATGATACCATTTCACAATATTCTTTGAAAAAGGATTCTTATTTTCATTAAGTACATACCTCATTTCGCAGCTTCCCAAAAACAGATTTGCATAACTTGGCACCATAGAGGCACCCATAGCTGTGCCACATTGTTGTTGGTAAAAAACACCCTCAAACTCAAAGAAATTATGCATCAGAACAAATTCCAGAGAATCCAGAATAAATTCTATTGGTACATCTTCACTTGCTTCATACAGACATAGATGCTCTTTTATAGCTCTAATACCATCTTCATGATGTATGCTGGTGTATAAGGTTTCTACATCAATTCCTAACCAGCCAAACTTTCTACTCCATTCTATTTCATTCAACTTCCTCAGTAAATCAGAGTTGTCCTGTGTGTATGAAGCAAGATTACCAACCAATGGTTGTAAGAAAAAATCCACAAATTTGCCCAAATTCTGAGTCATAGAGCCAATTCCTGGATCAATGGGACATCCAGGAGGCATTTCTTTGTTTTTATGCACCTTAGGTAATGCATAAAAACTCGGGACAACTGGAAATTCCTTCCATAAAAAAAACAAATTCTGCTTCAGAAATGTAAGTTTCGGCTACTGCTTCTCTAAGGAGCAGATTCAGTTTCTTTCTATAATCAGATGTCGGATTACAGGAAAGTAGTCTATAGTTAGTTTCATTCAATAATAGTTTTTTCACCATTCCCACATACATCTCTTTATTCTTAATAACAACATTGCCCCCCTTATCTGCAGATTTTATCACTATAGTAGTATCTTGACAGATGGCTTCTAAGGCCTCTCGTTCTTTCCAGATTAAATTATACCTTTTAGGTGCAATGCCATTATTTAACAAGTTAAAAACTTGTTTAGTCACAACTTTTTCATAAGTATGTATCGTATTATTAAATGATTTAGGGCAGAATTCTGATACAGGACGAAATAAATTTTTTCTCCTTGTCCTAAAATCATGTCCTGCACTGAAAATGTTATTACCTCTTGGTCTACAGGAAAGATTAACATTAGCATCCTGTTCCATTAATAGATCTTCCAAAATGTCATAATTTTGTCTAAATTCCATTATTTCCCTGGTGGGATCTGAACACGCAGTCACTCCAAAAATCAGATGTAGTTCCAACCACAGTGTCAGATAGAGATCCATAATAATCTGGTTCTTCTGCAAAACGATTTATTTCTAATAATAATAAGTCAAGGTCAGAGTCATCAGAGAAAAACACGGTATCTGGATTAATAAACCCCATGTTAGTGTCCGCTATGTCCCTTTCTAATGTATTTTCTTCTCAATTTTGTTTCCAAAAATGAAGTTTCAGATGAAGCTTTCTAAAAAACTTCTGTAAGTCTACAAATACCTGAAAGGGATTAACTTGCGGTGTAGGAATGAAAGTAAGTCCTTTCCTTAGTACTTGTTCCTCATATTCATTTAAATCTTTACTCGATAAATTCAATATCTGTAAACAATGTTCCGTTTCCTTTCCCTCAAAATCCATTCTGCCCCACTGTTTGAGTTTATGCCCTCCCCCACGTTTTCCTCTCCTTGTCTTTCTTTTTCCTTTGTTGTATCTAGTGGGGCAGGGCACTTCTGAAAATTTGCTTTCCTCTGAGGCAGCTGTTTACCATTAAACTCTTTCATTCCTATTGTGGTCAAATCAGTTCGTAAAGCACTATTTTTACTTGTGAATCTGACCTTCGACTTAGATCTTCCCCAACTCTGTGATCATAATCTACCCCAATTCAAGATATTTCCTCATTCATAATCGCTAGCATCTATTTTCAATTTATTAATCTTTCTTTGAATTACATCTGCTTCATGCTGTCTTATTTTGTTACTCAGCTGTGTGTTATAATCATGAAATTCAATGCTGTCCTTATATTTTTGCAAAGTAATCTTAGTTAGAGCCAAATCATTTTACAACTCTGTGTATTTAATTAAATCATCTTTAATGAGCAACTCTAAAAAGGTTTTGGAGCAACCTGCTGCTGCTTTCAGCCACTCGTCTTTGAATGAAAAATTATCAAGACTGCAAGAGGGAGTTATAGAAACTCTCAAAGCCCTCGGTGCTTGTTCATTGCTCAGGTATTCTTCAAGGGTGCTAATGTTAAATGCTATTTCTGTATCTTTTATCAATAATGATTCTAATTTAATAAAGGCACTCCTAATATTATTATCAGAATCAATAATATCTTGACCTGTACCTTGTGCCTGATTTAATCTCTCTCTGAGAGTTCTTCTCCTCTCCTTAAATGTTAGAGGTTTGCTTCTCACCCAGTCCCAGTCTATGTGTTCACTCGAACAGGTAGCCCCAGACATAATGTTCATCGTAATGATTCCTGAGTGAAAATGTAACTCGCTTGACCGGAGAAACTTGCAGAAATAAATCCACCAGAGGTTCCTTGAAGCATTGGTTAGCATCACCCCCTCGCGACGTCTGTGTTCAGCAGTAGTGAAAAGCACAAACAGAAGAAATCCTAAATGGAACACACTGCAAACAAACAGTCCAATTGACGACCATGCAGCTCTCACTAAGGGCGGCCAACCCTAATTACAAATTAAATCCAAACACAGAGAGCGCAACAGAACCTCAGGCACTGGAAACAAAAGTTTGTAAGTGAAGACTTCATAGCAAAAAAGAGCATCTTGTAGTGAAAACACTCAGTAATTTATTAAAGACTCCACGGTGATAGGTCAAAAGTGTGAACCAGTGCAAAGTAATTACTGCAAGTAGACAAAACACCCCTACTTGCAGTAATTACTTTGCACTGGTTCACACTTTTGTTTCCAGTGCCTGAGGTTCTGTTGCACTCTCTGTGTTTGGATTTAATTTGTAATCAGGGTTGGCCGCCCCCCTTATTGAGAGCCGCATGGTCATCAATTGGACTGTTTGTTCGCAGTGTGTTCCATTTAGGATTTCCCATGTGCATGATGCCCTGTTAAAAAACCAACAGGTCTTCACCCCTAGGGCATGGTTGACCTACTTACTGTGTTCCCCCATAGGCCCACTAGCTGGCCCAGATATAGTCCAGACCCATAGCTCAGAATGGGTGCAGTCCCATCTCAAGTCACCTTTTGCTGCCATCCACTTCTGGAAAGCCTCATCATATTTTAACTATACATACCCCAGTTTTCCTTTATAAGCATCCCTGATTATCACTGTATATGTTGTTTCTCTAATACCAACATGCTGTATATCAAGAAACCCACTTGCCACGTATCTATGTCCTTGTCATTACATTTCACCTCTTCCTCTTTGTGTCTGACAACAGCCAGTGCCACTGCCATCTCCGACTTTCCCACTTACTCCTTCTGCTCGTATTTCTTGGCCGTGTCCTCATCTACCAACCCAAAAATGTCCATGTACTCACCCGTCCATATGTTTTCTTTAATAGAAGATGGCATGTGGTCTCCTAATATGAAACGCAGTGGACCATCATATAGCTTTACCCTCCAGCTTTGTTCACAGTGGCCCCTGCGCCGTCCTTGCCACCATTCTTTATTAACCTACAATGTGCATTCCATCTTCTCTACTCCTTTCCCCCATGTCACCTAGCAGCCCCTCCAAATACTAATTCAAATCCCTTTTGTTCATGAAATCTATGTCATCCTTACCCCCATTCAGGCCCGGTCCGCTCGGCACCAGCTTGGGCTCTGGTGTTGAGGTGAGCTAGGAGCCAGGCCCTACTCTTCTAAGCCTCTTCCTTTCCCTGACCCCACCTACCCTTTCATCCCTTTCCTTCCTCTTCCTTGATGCCTCTTCCTCTGCATCCTGCCCCTTGGCCACCTCCACCAGCTCCGTCATCTAGCTCATCAACTTGGCTGCCTCCTCCATCATCTTGGCTTTGGATACAGGAGTTCTTTTAGGTGCCATCTTCCATAATCATGGTACAGGAGTTGAAGCTGAACAAAATGAGTGCTGAATATCCGGCCTCCCACTCCATCCATACCTCTCTGACCAGGTCCAGACAAGCCTCTAGTTCCACCTTGCATGCACCTACAATGCCCCCATGTGCCTTTCTGACCCCTGAACAGTAAAAGACCCCCTTTCTTCCCCAGCACTGCCGCTTCTCCCCTCCCCCTTACCTTTCCTGTCTTTTTTTTGATTGACTCCCCCAAGTGGTGCTGGGCAGCCCCTCAGCTCCTCCACCTTAGGCCACTGGCCACTTCCCCCTGCCCTCCTGCACATACCATTCTCCTCTTGAGAGGTGCTGCAGTACTCAGTCATGCTCGGTCCAGGCCTCATCGCTGTGCTGTGCCCCTTGCCTCATGACCCAGCTATCCAATGCTGTCCCAAGTGCTTCTTTGAGCCTGTGTTTCCCATACTGCCTCATTCCAGCTTCCTCATACTCTGCGACTCCTCATGTAAGCCGTAACATGTCCAAAAATACCAGCAGCTCTCCCCTTTTCCTTGTCTTTTGTCCATGTTTTGGTCACTCCTTGAACCTTCTCTGCTCAGCAAGGTGCCCCCGGATCACAACCAGCACCTCTATTTCATAACTGCGCTATCACCATTGCCCACCCAGCCATCTGACTCCATCTGGATCATGGCTCTGCTCCACTTGCCAGGCCCCACCTGTAACCATGCCCACAGTCCACACCACACCCGGGGGGCTCGCATCCCATAGCACCATCTACCTTACTAGGCATTGCCCTTGTAACCACACGGCATCACCGCCATTTTCCATCCCCATCAATATCCCCTGCCTGGCAGCCCATGCACCACTGTAAATGAAATAATCCTTCACACATTTCTTCCACAGCCCTGCTGCCCATTTACAGCTAGCCAGGCTGTCTTGTGGACCCCATCTGGGCCCATGCAGCCGTGGCCCCCATCACCTGGCTGGGCCTCTGTCATCCATGTTCTGGTGCACCACTGTACAGGCTACCTCAGCAGACCACCATTTCTACAATTCATAGATCCAGCCACTGACCATCGCTACACTAATCCTCCTGCAGCAGCTCCCATGTGGCCTATAGTAAAGTTACATCCCCCGTATCCTGAAAAGGGAAAAGAACACCACCTCATAGCTGAAGATAACCAAAGGCCCCCTCCCACCTTTTGGCATCCTCCCAAACCCCTGCCCTAGGCACTGCTGTCTCCATTTAAGCCAGCCTCTCCCAAGAAAACCCTGACCCTACAGTTTCCCTGAGCTGGTGCTCTTTCCTATTCACCAAGGCCTACTGCCTCCCCCTCTTGCCCCACCACTTAGCTGGTGACACATGGTTTAGCGCAGTACCACCCGCACTCTTCATCCATTGCTGAAATCTCCCAGGTGAACTAAATGCTGACCTCCATCTGACCTAGGCCTGGCACCTCTCCCTCACCACAGCATGAGTGCTAAATGCCCTACCCACACCCACACCTTCTACATTCCAGGAATGCCATCAGCCCCAACTACACTCAATACACACCCATGGCCAACTAACACACCATCAGCCCTCTGACCATTGTCTAGCCACCCTCGTGTATCCTGTAACCCATGCTCAGGCTCCCCCAAGGCTTTGGGCCAATGATACCTGGGGAATTACCTGAAGAAAACCAAGACACCACCGGCCTGTGTGGCACTGACCTTGCTACCCATATTTCTTTGTACTTACTCTAACAACTCCGTGCCAATGACTCTAACAAGTTATACTTCGTCTATGAATAACTTTAAGCAATTTATATTTTATTTACCAACAACTCTAAGCAGTTTATGTTTTTTTTACCAATGACTCTAAGTGATTTATATTTTATCAATAACTTTAACCCATTTATGCTGTAGCTGCCAATAACTCTACTCAATTAGCACTAAACAATCAAGTAACTTTCCAACCCAAACAAAGCTGAACCAAGGACTCCACATCACTTGGAAGGCCCAGGATTCCCAGACTGTGCCTTACCTGAAACTGCCAATGACAGTGCTGAGATTCTTAATGGAAAGAATTTTCCCAGAAAAAAGAGGACTCTGTGAGGGTTGCCAGCCCTTAAATACCCCCTAAGGACTCCTGTAAGCCCCTCTTCCTAACCAATGGCCGGTGAGCCGTGAGCCCTGATCATTTGACACATCTCTGATCTCACCACAGCCCTCTTCCCCCAACCCCCTCCCCCTTCCACTTCTCTTTCTGCTTCTTTTCTGTTGGGGTCATATGACAACTTGCCTGCCTTTTAGTGGAAAGCTTAATTATGTTCTACCCCTGTTTTAAGAGGCCCAGTCTTTAAGAAACTATTTTTTTAACAAATAGATGCATCAGAGGTAGGCCTAGGTGCAGAACTGAGTCAAAATATAGATGGGAAGGAACATTATATTCTGTACATAGGTAGGGAGTTGCATAATAGAGAGAAAAGGTACTCTACCATTGAAAAGGAATGTTTAGCAGCAAAGTAGGCCATGGAGTCCCTAAGTTTTATTTACTAGGAACTGACTTTGTACTTATGACAGATCACAACCCTCTCTGTTGGCCTAACCAATTGAAAGATAAAACAATTCCAGAATCACAAGGAGGTACCTGGCACTTAAGTCATTTAAATTCACAGTGATACACAAATCTGGTAAAGAGAATAGCAATGCTGATTTTCTATCAAGATATGTATCAGGAACTGAGGCTTCTGAAGGTTGAAAAACAAATGTATGGGTTTGAACTGTTTATTTATTGAATTTTGGTGACCCAGTAGTCCCAATGAGACTAGAAGTCCCTTTTTCGGGGTGACCGGGGGGAGGGGGGATACAGATGGTAACCAACTGAAACTGAACCAGATTAAGCTGTTGGTGGTATTTTTAGTGGATGGGGGAAATTTGGCCGGGACACCAGGGAAATTCCCCTTACTGTTCCAGAAGAGGGCTTGACATCCTGCAGAGTGGAGGAGCTCAATTTGGAGCTGGACATCAAAAGAGGAGGAAGTGCTGATGTGGCAGTGGGGAACCCCTAGCCAACAAGATGGCCACCCAGATGGATCCAGGAGGAGGAGGAGGACTGCAAACAGGAGAGGTAGAGGTTGTTTTTGCATCTGCATCTCCAGAGAAAAATAAAGATACGAATGTACTGCCTGAAGAAGAAGATGATGCACTAGTATGCTTTTTCGATGAAGGTATGGACTGGTCACAAATCATGTAAAATTCTGAGAGCAAAGCTCAGGTATCGTCTCCTTTATCTGTTAATAGTATGAATGTAACTGACAAAGAAATACTGGTAAAAGAGCTATTACTAACAGAGGAGCAATGTAAAGTAAAAAGAGAAGCGCTACAGAGAGAGCTGTCAAACTTGCAAGACAGCTCTCTGACAGGAACACTCAGTGACTCACTGGCATCTCAGCTGAGCGGTGACGTGGCAAAAAGTACTAGTACTGTGGAAACAGAAGCTATCCCCAAAAACCAGGAAACCTCTCCAGCTGGCAGTTGCAGACAGCAAAGCACTGTGTGCCAAGAGCTGATAAAACCTCCTCTTCCAGCAAGATGTAGGTTGGAACTTTCAATCATTCAAGGTGCACTCAAAAATAAAACTGCTTCAGTGAAGGAAGCCCTGATGCGTTCAGAACTGTTGAATGCAAGTGTGGTAAACAAGATGCATGACCCACTGAAGAAAAATGTAAGAAATGAGGAATTAATAATGCTGCAGCAAAACTGGTCCCCTGCCCGTGCGCTAGAAAGTGCAGGGTGGTTGCAAAGTTCATCAGGAGTCTGGGAACCAGATTCTGAAGATAAAACCATGCAGAAATATCATGCTGAGGCTTTACAATGTGAAGCTTCTACTTCTAATGACTTGAATAATGCTGGCACACCTCTAAATTTGAAAATTAATACTTGTACAAAAGATATGGTCCCCAACATTGAAAAAAATGCAAACTTTACTGCATAAGAGACTAACGCTACAGTTCAGACAAATGAACCATCACCTAGATTGGGGCCAGCAGAGCATATTCTACAGGATCCTAATAAAAGGGCTTGGTTGGACCCCATGTTTAAACTGTCTGACTTGTTCCAAAACAAAGGGGAGCCAGCCCTGAGAAGAAATGCTGTAAGGCTAATTTTCAAGAGAGGCCTAGAAGATCCTCCTGATAGGATCTATGTTGCTAGGCAATTATTGAAGGCAGCAATGCATTTCTTTTTATCAGAAATGTTTGCATTAATTCACCTAGGAAACAGGAACTTTGATGTTAGTTTCAAAACTGTCTCTAGTCTAGACAGATTCTAGTCTCAATACCAGACACTGAAGAATAATCCTTTGTGGATCCCCTACATGGCCGACCCTCTTACGAAACCAGCTGTAAAATACATCACTATTATGTTTTGTAATGAGGGTGTCCATGTAGAGGACATACTTTTCTGGTTAAGACAAAGATGTGAGGTGTTAGAGAAGCCAGACCCCATTTTAGACAGCAAGCAAATATGGAATGGGGTCTGGAAAATAAAGGTTAAACTATACTTACAAAATAATGGACCAGTACATTTGCCAAGTTCTTTTTACCTGAGGAGAGACAGAGGAGTTTTATTTTACATGGTGCAACCCAAATCATGCTTTAAATGCAGTTCCCATACCCGTTTAAGTACAGCCTATCCCCAGATGTAGCCATTGTCTAGACTATGGGCATACTTCATCCACATGCGTTAACCTTTTTAAGTGCAATTTATGTGAAAACACAGGACATGGTTATGGGAAGTGCCCTTGGGCCTCCCATAATCGTGAAGATTGTCCCTCGCAAGATGGCCTCATTAACAGAGCCAACAGTTGCAAGCTCAAAAAATTGCCACTGCAGCAAATAAAGGACTCATTGCTCAAGACCCCTCACTTACTAGTGTTTTTTTTAATATCTCTTTATTGATTACATTACATATAAACATTCTGTTTAGTTCTCAGAGCATAAAACAAATACTCCACTTAACTAATCAGCATGAGTACAATCAGCTTAAACACGCAAAGAATAAACAATTTCTTGGCTGTTTCCTACATCAGCCTTCTTCACTGTTCGTTTCAGACAAGGGTAAACAGTTAATTCCAATCTTTTTGTAAAGCGAGTGTAGGAAGTCACACCTCATGGTATATTGGTGATCAGAACTCATTTTCATTAATAAAAAGTAAACCAAAATAAAACAATAAGGAATAAAATCTAAACCAAACTTTAAAGTCTTTGCTTTTTTGAGAAACATTCATTTTTAAACAATCAGAACTGATGAGTTTAGTAGGCGAGTATATGCTAGCTTATGGTTATTCCCCCTCTGAGGTTCCCTAAGCAATAAAAGGCTTTTGTCTATCTCTCCCCCAATCACAGGCACACAGCATCACCTGACCTTGGGGGGGGGGAGTGAACCAAGGTTTCAACATCCTGAAAGGGAGTGCCGCTTCCTACACTAACTATTTTAAATTATCTTGGCCCCTCCAGATCTCCCATCTTGTCCAACGATTCTGGAGAGCCGAGGTTTTCCACTGGAGTTTAAAGGTAATCTCCTCTAGTTGTTGTGTCTGAGAATCCACCTCAAGCCACTCCAGGTTTATCGGTGAGTTGGCCTGCAGCTTCTTTCTAGCTATAGTTTTCAGTGCAGCCACCATCAGTACCTGCCAAAGGTAGGTAGCTTCCCATCCTCTAGCCTCTGGAATCTCTCCCAGCACTAGAACCTCAGGACCCAGCTGACCCTGTATCCGAAATATTTGATTTAAAGAATTGTTAACATCAGACCAGAACTGCTGAAGATTTGGGCAAACCCAAAAGATATGGGTGTGGGTAGTTTTGGGTTCTCCACACGTCCTCTAACAATGTGTGAATGTACCCAGTTGTTGTCTGGAAATCAGCAGAAGTACCCTAAAGTATCTGGTCCTCAGTTTCCATAGAAACTCCCACCACAGGGGAGAAGAGGTAGCCCTTCAAGTATTCTTCCAGCCCTGATTCCACTGTTTCTCTGGAATAACCACATTCATTTCTTGTTCCCACTCATGTCTAATATACTTAGTGTTAGAATTAAACTGCTGTATATATCTCTGGTATGGTAGGGTTATTGCTCCTGAGGCATGCTTGGATTTCCAAAGCTGTTCAAAAATCTCCTCTCTGGCCCCCAGGCTCCCCGTGAGCTGGTCCCTTCTTCTCTTTCACTTAATGTAACTGCAAATTTGGCAGTATCTCATTTTGTTGGATGTTAAAAGATTAAAACATCTCTGAGCCACCTCAAAGGGGAGCAGTCCTCCCTCCTGTGGTAGCTGTCAGGGTGCCTGGAAACCCACTTTGGCCTTAGTGTGGAACCAGGAATCCAGAGTCGCCAAACCAAATTCAGGGTCTGTTGCCCACCATTGGTACCTCCAGACCCTATCCCCATATGCTCTGCCCATAGTTCCCCTTTTCCATTCTTCAAATGTGGTCTGAGTGGCTGTAGGCCTACCTTGCCCAGGTTTTGATTGTTCCCTGGGTTGAAAAATAGGGGCTGACAAGGGGGGGAACCCATGCATCTTCATCTCAATCTCTCTTCATGTAGCCTTATAAGTTGGATGACCCCACAGTAGTCCAATCCTCATCTGAGTAGCAACCCAATATCCTGCTAAAAGGGTACTCCCATACCCCCTTGTGCCTTAGGAAGAAACATTGTCTGTTTCCGGATTCTGGGTTTCTTATTTGCCCATATGTATCTCATCAGTATTCTTTGCCAGGCCTCCAATTCCTTCTTTGGGAGAATGCATGGGGTTCCCTGAAAAAGTTACAAAAAAACGAGGCAGAGCATTCATCTTAACTGCTTGTATTTGGGCATGTAATGGGGTGGCAGGACATTCCATTTTTGGATGTCTAATTTCAGTTGGTTCAGCAGGGGGACAACATTGATTTGGAATAGCTGTGAAGGTACAGGGCTAATATTAATCCCCAGGTATTTCATCTGCCTTTAAATCCCATCTCATGGGATAAGCAGTCCTCAAATGGTGAGGGGAAGACATAGTGGATGGAAAGTATTTCTATTTTTGAAGTGTTAAAGGAGTAGCCAGCTAGGGAGGAAAAGTATGTTAATTTGTCCATCATCTGGGCCTGGGAATGTGTTGGGTCTTCCAAATATTATAAGATGTTGTCAACATATAAGGAAAGCTTACGCTGATGCCCAGTAATCTGCACTCCCTGAATTCCCTCAACCCGTCTAATGCTCTGGGCTAGAGGTTCGATGTACAGAACAAATAGATGGGGTGAGAGAGGCAACCCCTGCCTAGTTCCTCGTTCCAAGGGGAACGCCCATGCATGGTGTCCATTGACTCGGACATAGGCCATCGGGACTTAAAATATTTTGGAAATCAAAGCCAGAAAAGGGGTCCCCAATCCGAAGTGGGCCAAAGTCTCTTCTAAGTAAGTCCAGGACACTTTATCAAATGCTTTTTCTGCATTGATACTGACCAAAAAGGCAAGTGTTTTTTTAGAGTTTAAATGGTCAATTATGTAGAAGGTTTTTCGCAGGTTATCCTGGGCTTGATGCCCTGGTATAAAGCCTGTCTGGTCTAGATTGATCAAGTTTGGTATCAATACTTGAAGTCTTTTAGTCATGATAGATGTCAGTATTTTATAATCAATGTTCAGTATGGAAATAGGGTGATAGGAGGAACAGGCGAGGGGATCCTTTCCCGGCTTTGGGATTACAGATACAATGGTCTGTGTCCATGATAGGGGACGTGGCCTTTCTCTCCCTGTAAGTCTTGGAACACCCTTCCCAGCAGGGGGACAAGATCCAGGCAGAATTTCTGGTAGAATTCCCCTGGTAGCCCATCAGTACCAGGACATTTAAAGGTCTTTAATCCTCCAATAGTAGTGTCAGTTTCCCCATCCCTTATGGGTCGATTTAAATGATCAGCCTGTTCTTTTGAAAGGGTGGGGAGCTGCAGATCTCGGAGAAAGTCCGTAATGTGATCTCTTGGGGATTGTGGTCCCTGTTTATATAAGGTGGTGTAGTGTTCCCTAAAGTCCTCTGCAATCTGTACCACCCCCCTTCTCTGTCTTATGTGTAACAGGGTGCTGAACAGCCTGAATAGTTGCTCTAGCTCGTTGTGCTCACAACCTCCTGGCCAAAAGCAATAAAGATCTTGGCCCACCTTCATAGTACTTTTGTTTTGAAAACAGACGTTTTTGTTCTACTGCATAGTCCAGCATATTAGAGAGTTTGGCTTTCAGTTGTTTTAGGGACCTTGTTTTCTCCTTATCTACTTAAATTTTCTGTAATGCCTCTTGTTGTTGGATTTGGGCCAGTGGAACTAATTTCTTTGCCTCCCTCTCTCTCTTCCTCCTAACAGACTACTCTATGAACTTCCCTCTAATGACCACCTTAGTGGTGTCCCATAGGATGGCTGGGGATGTCCCAAGAAGACCATTATCCTTCAGAGTGTGTTCAACCGTTTGTCATATGGAGTCTAACACTTCTTTATCTTGCAGCAAGGAAAGGTTTAGCTGTGAAAAGGTATTCTTCCTGACCTCCCTCAGCTCCATGGATAGGAACACTGGGGCACGGTCAGATAAAAGAAAGTCTTCAATCGAGACTTCCCATACCCGACCTACTAGCTCCTTGGAGACCAGAAAGTAGTCCAGTCTGGTATATGTTTGGTGCACCACTGAATGAAATGTATAATCATGCTTTTTACCCTCTAGGTAGTGCCAGATGTCTACATAACCTAGTTCCTCAATATTCTGTTCACCCTTTTAGCTGTGCGGTGTTCCTTGCAAGGTGTCTGTGCTGAGGAATGCAAGTTGGGGTTTAGGGTCAAATTTAGGTCACCCCCCCATAGCACACCACCCTGTGCCCAATCCTGCAGAATTGTTAGGAATTTTAAATAGAGAGCTGAATCTGACCCTGGGGGGGAAATACACCGACACCAGAGTCAAGGGCCTACCTTGTAAGGTCCCTTTCATCAGGACATATCTTCCCTCCCAGTCAGCCTGAACAGCCGATTTTTCAAATGGAACCTCTATGGGAACCAGGATTGCAACTCCTCTTTGATGCCCCTTTTGTATAAGAGGCTGAATCAGCACATTCAAAGCCCATAGAACCCAACTTAACATGTTCCTGGGGGGATAAGTGGGTCTCTTGAAGAAAAATAAAATTCACTGCTGCCTTTCTAAGGTAGCTTAATATTTGACTTCTTTTAACTGGACTAGATAGCCATGGATATTGTAAGAACAAAATTTTGGGTATCTAGCTATCTGTATAGACCATTAGAGCCATTTTGTTCACTTTCCCTTCATTAGTTCTACCAAATGTTCTGGTGTCCCCATATAAGGGACACCCACCTGCATACAAGTCTTTCATCAGCTTTTGACCTTGTAACCACATAAAAACTTCTGCCAACAGGGCAGTAACATTAATTACATACTGAAATTTTGTTGTTCACGTCCAAGGTAGGAAACCTGTAGTGTCAGGTTTCTGTTCTCCGCCCTCCATCCTCTCGGGGGGGGTGAGAGGAGGTAGTGAAACACCCGATGTTAATGGGGCCCTCACCTGAGGTCATAGGTATTGCTCATGACCTCTATGTAAATCAGTGAATTGCGTCACTGCAGCCCCCATCTAAACCAAAGCAGTAGTACCAAATAACTACCCTCTCCTTTGCCTGAAAATTGTTCCAGTTCCACACAGACTTTCTCAGATGAATGTAGGCATTACAGAGCACATCAGCACTTGTATTATCTATTGAAATATGCCCACTCACTGTATCCTCCCCCCCCACAGCCTCCAGCAAGCCCACCCCACAGTTCCCCAATATATAGCCTCTATACCGCAAAAAAACCTCAGCATCAACCCCTTCAATCAGTGTTGCATCTTCCTTCCTTTTCAACCACAGATGTCCAGAGTTCAAATGATGATCCTTAGCTCCACAAGCTTTATCTGACTGTGGTCCACCGGGTCTGGCATGGTGTGAGATAGCAGTGACCCCCTCCGTTCAGCCGTGACCTCCGCGAGTACCAACTCGAGAGTCCTGCCTCTTCCATGTTGCTGAAAAAAGGGAGAAGCATATGCAGAGCCAAAAGGAATGTCACCAGACTAGTGTAAAAGAGTGGAGAGATGAAGTAAGATAGCTGAGTCCTCCCCTGACAAGTTGAGGCAATGTTGGCAGGCTGGCCAGCCAGCCTTCAGGAGATTTCAAATAACACAAACCGTGATGTGGGAATGGGCCAAATAAACATTTCCTTTTCTGATAAGTCCTCTTCAAAAAAAAAAAAGGAAGCTCAAAGGGGAGAAGACAAAGAGACCTGAGCCTTTCGGAGCGGCCCAGTAGGAGTGTAGATCAGCTGCTATGATGCTGAAGGTGGAGTTGGGACTGGTCTAAGCCCCTCAATCGTAGCATGCTTGGGGAAAAAAGAAGCTCAGTTACCATTCAGGTAGTGATTCAGCCCAACATATTCACGGGTTCTTGCTGCTGGCCCAGTTCCTTCTTCTTTTGCAGGGGAGAGACTTGTTTGAGGAGTATGCGTGTCAACTGCAGTGCAGAGCTCATTTTCTTCTTACTGATAACCTGGTGCCAGTCCATGCTTACCAGTTGTTTCCACTTCAGGCATTCCAGTTTGAGTGGTGGGAGAGGTGATACCTTTCTTTTCAAATGCCTTTACCACTTCATTGGGTACATTTTAGACTTTTACTCCGTCTTCCCGAAGAATTCTAAGCCTCACAGGGTACGGGGTCTGAAATCGAATCTAGTGTTCTCGGAGGGGCTTAAAGAAGGGAACCCATCACTGTCTTGCCTGTTGTATCTCCGGGGGATAGTCTTGGTCCAGAGACAGCCAGAAATCAAGGTACTTTAGTTCTTTTTTCTGCCATGCCCGTTTAAGGATATCTTCTTTAATTCTATAACTTGAAAACTTCATTATAATGGACCTGGGTCTAGTGGCAGGGTCTGATGGTTTAGGGACCAGTGATCTGTGTGTTCACTCAATATAGATCTGAAAGCCTTCGGGCAGCTTAAGTATATCCCTCAGGAGGTCCTGTATGAAGGAAGCCATAGGTTGAATTTTGTCACCCTCTGCCCAACCATAGAGGTGGAGGTTATCCCTCCTGGATCTGCATTCCAAAGCCAGGGTTTGCTGATAAAGTGAGCCCACCGCCTGTCCCAGGAGTTCCCCAATGCTTTCAGTGTGGGCTATTCTTTGCTCCACTTGTTCAATCTGCTGCTCCATTTTGTTGAGTTTCTGTGAGAGATTTTGAAATTCCCTTTTATTGTCAGTACAAGATTCCTGAATCTCTTTCAGGAGGGTCTCGAAACGCAATCTGGATATGATCTCCGACTCACCCTCCATATCATAATCAGAGCTATGCAGGCTGTGGGGAGAGGCACTCTGGCTATGGGCCTGTGGCTTATCTCAAGATCTGATGCCATCAGATTTTTTATTCATCCCCTTCTGCCAATATTTGTCTCCTCTGTCATTTTTAGTACCTCCTGGTGGCATTCTAAGTGAGATTTTGTAGAATTAGAGACTTTTGGAGGTTTTAGATTTTCCTTGGGGAGAGAGCTCAGTCTCTAGGCTGCTGCAGGTGCCATGACATCACCGGAAGTCTCACTTACTAGTATTAACCCCCAACCAGGGATAGTGAAGGAATCTCATGAAACAGTTAAAGATCCTACCCCTAACACTGATAATCACTATGGATGCAGCCTGCTGCAGAAGCTGAAAATCCTGAGGGAATAGGAGAAACAGAGGTGAAGTGTATGCCCCCACCCCCACCACCCAGCCAGGAGACATAATATAGAAAAGCAGCTGCGAAACGAAATAGGTCCAGCAAAACACTCAAAAAAAAAAAACCTGGAAGAGAAAGTAGGGAAAGAAGCCATGAAAAAAACATGGAGGAAAGGGAATAGATATGAGACGTTGGTTTCAGAAAAATCTGCTGAGGATACTGAGGGAAAAATGTCAGACACTTCATCTACAAACACAGGCACCACAGAAGTAACCTCAGATACAGAAGGTGGGGGATACATATATTGCCCAGAGGACACGGAGACAGAGATGCAGTAAAACTCCTTGATGTAGTTGAGTCTTTTGAGTATTTTTTATTTTATTTTAGGGACCTTTTAACACATGGAATCCCTTACTTTAACAACAGTAAATGTAAATAACATTAAAAGCAATGCTAAAACGATTATGGGAGAAATTATTTTTTTTTAAATGGAACCAGCGTGTGACATCATGCCATGTGGCCATCCTTGTTGGCCCCACACTAGCTGTTTTTCTCAGGCCTTTCCCACACAAAATGTCCTGCTCCCACATTCAAAGGTAACCCCAGTACAACCCTAGCTCAAAGATTAAAGCTTTCTTCCCATTTTCAGAACCTAACTGGAAACAGACCCTTCAACGCAGGCTGTACATGCTCCAGAGAGCTTCTCTTTGTGACCCACTGCCAAACCAGCTCAGAACACGACTTACTCCTTAAACCCTTTCTTAACCATGCTGTGTTCTTGTGCCCTTACTTTTCACTTCCTCCCAGGTCACTTGCTCCAGGTCTTTACGCGCTAGGCCAATGCTGGCAAAACACCACCGCATGTTGCTCTCTCCGGACAAGTCCCACCACAACCAGGCTTCGTAAAGGCTTATGTTCTTGAGTCAAACAATAACATTTAAGCTTGAAACAACCAAAACAGTTACCCTATTTTATGCTTCATATTCATTTCCATAACATACCTCGCTATCGCTGCTAGCATTTTTCCATATATCAACCTTTCGCTCAATATATCAAACAATCTTCAGCAATGAATCCCCATTTTCAAACTTTCCCTACGAGGCTTCATATCCTATCCCTCTGTCTACAACAGCATTTCTTCACACACTGAGCCATCCACAGTTTTATTATTAAACCATGATCCCCCCAAGCAAGTCTTTTTTTTTTTTTTAAATCATCTCTGGTTCAAAATAGCTGTTGGTTTTCTTACCTTCTTTATCCTAGTGCACAAATCTCTGTTCCAATCAATATGCACCAGGACAACTAGGTCTGCCTCTTAAAGGGGCAAACTCCATTAGCGCCTACTTTTGCAACTCTTTCTAGTCAGCTCAAAATGTACATTTAAATTTCTCCTTTTAAAAGTGAATCATCACCATTTATATTTGCTCTTTAAAAAAATATCAAAAATGATTTATAGAATGTCTTGAAGTTATTTTAGCAATCTTGTGCTTAATTGGAGCATTTATTTGGGGCTAGCAGATCACAGATATACTGTAGTAATATATTTTGTAAGACCATTATATGAAACAATGTCTATAAAATGAAAATGAATTATAATCAACTTAATAAATTACTATAAATGTACATGTATGTCCTTTAAATGTAACAAGTAAACTTTGAAGATTTACTACAAAGCATCTTTTTCATACAGTGCCTGCAACTGCATTTTTGAGCAATCCATCAACCAGCTACAATTCTTCTTCAGATATGAACAGAATAGGAAAAAATATTTTATCTTTCTGCATTATTGTTAAGTAAGCAGTAAGACACAAGTGGCTGTGCATTTGGCAGTTCTAGCACACAGCCAGAGGTGTAGTTAGGTATGAGGCCACAGGTAGAGTATCTTCTGCACTTGGCCATGCACCAGAAGTGTCTAATCCACACTCCCAGAGTTTCTTATTGCATTTATAAAATGGGGATCTGCATTTTATATATAAACAAATTTATATGTGTTGGTTTAAATACTAAAACAAGTAATGATTGTACGCATTTTGACCCAAAAAACTTCCTCTGCCTGTTTGAGAGTGATGTGATCTTTTTTTCTGTTTGCTCTACTGTGGCCACCATACCTGTAGTTTTTTAATAGCACCAAACTGGTTGTCATGCCCTCCCCTATAGTTTGGAGTGCCTCATTCCCACACATAAATCCATACTGTTTGTCCTTTAAATTAGATCAAGTACTTTCCTCTTGTTTTTGTTTAAACTGATATAATTATTTTTGTTACCTGATGAGTAAGTGTGCTGAGATTGTTGGGTACAATGTACCCAAGCCATACACAGCTGATGCCTTTATTATTTATTTATTGTTATGTTTTAAACTGACATTTTCTTTTAAACATTTAGTGAACAATCAGGTCACACCAAGTGTTAGTGGAGCGAGTGGTTGCTAGCTTAGACCACAGTACATACTCAGTAAAAGTACCAGGAACTGCTGACAGCTTCACAGCATTTGATTTTGTATGTAGCCACTGTGAACTTCCTGATTTAAGTTAGAGCGCAATCATTGAAGAAGCGTAGAATATCCAGTATGTTTGCAGTTCAAAATATTTTAAAAGATTTTACATCTTGCTTGGTTCTTCTGCATGTCTGCAAACTAGTCAATCAGGTGGAGTTTAGATTGTATTTGAGAACTATGAGTTATGGTTGCTTGACAGAGTGAGGGAGTCAGTAGTAGGAGTTAGCGAGTGAGTGATGGAATGGCAGCGAGAGGACAGAAAAGGAAATACAATTACCTTAAATAAGAAAATGGGCTAAAGTCATTGAAACAGTACAGATAGAGGAATTCTACTTATTTTACTGAGACCAGACTGAGCACATGGAGAAGGCTGGATGTGTGATGTGGAGCATTCATTGTTTGAGGACTGCTGGTGGCTCACGTTAAAAGGAACTGAGCAATGGAGGGTGTGAGCAGTGGAACAGTGAGGATGAGTGAATGGGCAGCTGGAGGAGAGGTACAAAATGGTGTCCAGAGATTAAAAAAATATTTCTTAGGTAACGAACAACTTTACATAAAGAAGAAAATTACCTGATTGACACTATCAACTTCTTTTATCATTTTTCATGTACATACTCTAACTTGAAAACTGTTGCAGAAAAGTAGCAGTTTTAAATCTTAATATAACCTGTTATAGTCATGAGGTGCAGGATACAAAAAGGATGTATGATGTGTATATTCTGTTTTCAGAGACTTTCACGCCCATTCCTAACTTTTTGCTTCATGGCTGCAATCACACCTAAGCTCCAACTCTTGCATCTCTGTCCACGTAGCTCACATATACAGCACATCACATTTTTTCATTTTCTTAAGTGGCATTTTACTATTTATTTTTATGTTTATTAAAATGACCTATCAAAATAATTTTAAGAACTTCCTCAATTTATTTTAGTAATTTTGCATTTATTGTGGAAATTCATTGGGGTCTATGGGATTATAGACATACTGCATTAATATATTTTATAACATGATTATAAGAAACGAAACCAAAAAATGAAATTTAAGTGTGGTAAACTTTAATATATTGATGTAAATGTATATGCTTTAAATATATCAAGTAACATTTTAAAGGTTGATAACAATGCAACTTTTTTTATTTAGTGGTCACAACTGCTTCTTTGAACAGTTCAACAACCATTTACAATCCCTCTTCAGGTATGAACAGGATTAGAAAGTTTTGTATGTTTCTGCATTAGTCTGAATACATTTTAGGGCCTTTGCAGTTTTGCATAAACTATATAGTGTCATTTGATAGGTGGAGTTATATTTATATATAAATTAGACAGATATATGCATATTTTGATGTTTTGTACTATGCACTAGTTTTTACAAGAGTCAAAAAATCATGTGGCATCAAGGGTTGAGACACTGCACACTTTACTTCCTGCCATACCAGTGACCTGTGTTCAAGAATGGGGATGAGGAGAAGGGAATCTATGGGGTGGGGCATAATCAAGTATCCCAGGGACAGCTCTCCTCTCTTGGGGGAGGTGGCCAAGCCATCTCAACCCATAGCTGCCATGGGGAGGAGGCCTGCTGCCCAGCTCTGCCAAGAAAGTCAAACACTTTTGTGAAAAAAATAAAAGTTACATATTGATGAATCAATGTGCTCATAGTTCACAGAGAAACTGCAAATTCTGCATTTATGGAAATTTTGTAAATTTCAGAGAAGTTCATGGAAAACACTGACTTTGAAGACTTTCATGAACCCCAAATCCTCTAAATGTGTCTGGCAAATTTTTACATATTAATTAATCAATTTGCTCTTAGTTCACAGAGAACTGCAAAATCTGCATTTCATTCATTCATTCTGTCATCCAAAGATATTTGCAAAAGTTGCTGAAGTGCATTCTGAAAATCTGGGAAAGCGAAATTCCGAATTTCACTGTAATTCCTCTTGCAGAATTTTAGTTTTGCACAAGACGTTTTGCTCATGTATTAAACACTTGATACTTTCTCTAGTATTTTAACTTTTGAGCATAACCGCTCAGTATTATTTCAAACTCATGAATGTACAGATAAGAATCAGATGTTAGTTGTATTTCTGCATATAAGCAACAAACTTACATAAAGAACAAAATGACCTCACAAACACTAGCAACTATTTTAATTTTTATCAAGTACATATTCTAAGGTAACAAACTGTAACAGCCAGGTTATCTTTCGAGTTTATAGCTGCAAGCACACCTTAGTGCTTACTTTTGCAACCCTTTCTAGTCAGCTCAAAATGTATATCTAAATTTCTCCTCTTAAAAGTGAATCATCACCATTTATCTTTATCTTTAAAAAACTTCATATCAAAATGATTTACAGAATGTCTTGAAGTTATTTCAGCAATATTGTACTTTATGGGGCATTTATCAGGGGCTAGCAGATCATAGATATACTTTCATAATATATTTTGTAAGACAATTATATGAAACAATGTCTACAAAATGAAAATGAATTGTGATCAACTTAATAAATTACTACAAATGTATGTCCTTCATAACAAGTAAACTTTGATGATTTACTACAAAGCATATTTTTTATAAAGTGCCTGCAACTGCATTTTTGAGTAATTCATCAACCAGCTCCAGTACTTCTTCAGATATGAACATAATAGGAAAAAATATTTTATCCTTCTGCATTATTGTTAAGTAAGCAATAAGACACAAGGGGGTGTGCACTCACAGTTCTAGCACATAGCCAGAGGTGTAGTTATTCATGAGGCCACAGGTAGAGTATCTTCTGCACTTGGTCATACATTAGCAGTGTCTGATGCATACCCCCAGAGTTTCTTATTGCACTTACAAAATGGGGATCTGCATTTTATATATAAACAGATTTGTATGTGTTGGTTTAAATACTAAAATAAGTAACTATTGTATGCATTTTCACCAAAAAAACTTCCTCTGCCTGTTTGAGAGTGATGTCATCTTTTTCCTTTTTGCTCTACTGTGGCCACCACACCTGTAGTTTTTTAATAGCACCAAACTGGTTGTCATGCCCTCCCCTATAGTTTGGAGTGCCTCATTCCCACACATAAATCCATACTTTTTTTTAAATAGATCAGCTACTTTCCTCTTTTTTTTGTTTTATTTAAATTGATATAATTATTTTTGTTTACTAATGAGTGCATGAGTCAGTAAGTGGTCTGAGATCATTGGGTACAATGTACCCAAGCCATGCACAGCTGATGCCATTATTTATTTATTTATTTATTGTTATGTTTTAAACTGACTTTTTCTTTTAAATATTTAGTGAACAGCTATGTAACTCTAAGAGTTAGTAGAGCGAGTGGCTGCTAGTGCAGACCACAGAACATATTGAATAAAAGTACTGGGAACTGCTGACAGCTTTGCAACATTTGATTTTGTATGCAGCCAGTGTGAGCATCCTAATTTAAGTTAGAGCAAAATCATTGAAGGAGCATAGAATACCCAATATGTTTGCAGTTCAAAATATTTTAAAAGATTTTATAACTGGCGTGGCCCTTCTGCTTGTCTGAAAACTAGTCAATCAGATGCAGTTCGGATGGCATTTAAGAACTACAAGTTGTGGTGCCTTGACGTAATGAGGGAGTCAGTAGTTGGAATTAGCGAGTGATTGATGGGGTGGCAGCGAGAGGACAGAAATGGAAAAACAATTACCTTAAATAAGAAAATGGGCTAAAGTCAATCAAATAGTAAAGATAGAGGAGTTCTGCTTATTTTTCTGAGACCAGACAGAGTACATGGAGAAGGCTGGATCTATAATGTGGAGCATTCATTGTTTGAGGACTGCTGAAGGCTCATGTTAAAAGGAAGTGAGCAATGGAGGGCGTGAGTGGTGGGACAGCGAGGATGAGTGAATGGCAGCTGCAGGAGAGGCATGAACGGGTGGCCAGAGATTTAAATAAAATTCTTGGGTGACACAGATTTGTGCAGTATGTCTCCTTGTTACTTGGGCAAGCTTCATTCAAGGCAGCAAAGTGGGTGTCAGCTTGTAAAATACTCTCTTGCTATGTGAGAAAAACAAATGTTTGCTAAAACAATGCTCAAAATTCTGTTTGCACAAATATTTGGTCTGTCATGCATCCAGGATGAAAGCTCTTGTTTTTAGCTATGCATTAGACACTTCTAATACACGGCTAATAACCAATCTGGATGCAACATTTCTCTTCCCATTTTATAATGTTCTTTAAAGGGCTTCTGCAGTATTGTATAATCAATATAGTTTTATTTTATAGGTGGAGTTATAGATAACCTTAGACATAAACATCCATGTATTGATGTTGAATACTATGCATTTGCCAGTGTAAAAGGAAAATCAATCATATTTATAATTTGCTAATAATGCTGGGCATAAACTGTAAATTCTAAATTCATCAAAAATTTATGACATTTCCCCAAATTTCCCAAATTTTAATGAAATGTCAAATTTCTCAAAAGCTGAATCTTCCAAGTTTGATTGCTATGTTCTTGTCTCATTATTTGACATTTTTGAGTTCAGTTGTGCAACAATACTGATGAACTGTAGAAAAAAATGCATCTTTGAAATTCTATTTGACAGTTTAACACAGTAATCCATAACACAGGCAATCATTCCACACTTCACTTGATCAGCTCCACAGAATTTCTTTATCCTGTTTAATACATCAGTCAGCAAATCATACATTCATTATGCCATTCAAAATTGGAATTTTGCGAAACGCATTTTACGGTAATTACATTGGTGGAATTTTATTTTCAAACAGCACCATTTGATCATCGATATAACACTTGATACATTCGATAGTATTTTGACAATTGGGCACTCACATACCATCCCCATGAATGTACAGCCTAACAAATGCAGTCACATGTTTTTTTCTGTTCCTGCAAACAAGGAACAAATTTACATAAAGAAGAAAATTACTTGATTAACACTACCAACTACTTTTATCATTTTCATGTGCACACGCTAACCTAAAAACTGTTGCAGAGAAGTAGCAGTTTTAAATCTTAATATAACCTTTTATAGTCATGAGGTGCAAAATGCAAAAAGGATGTATGATGTGTATATTCTGTTTTCAGAGATTTTCACACCAATTCCTAACTTTTTGTTTCATGTGTGCAATCACACCTAAGCTCCAACTCTTGCATCTCTGTCCACTTAGCTCACATGTACGGTACATCACATGTTTTCTTTTTTTTTAAAGTGACATTTTACTATTTATCTTTATGTTTATTAAAATGATCTATCAAAATTATTTGAAGAACTTCCTGAATTTATTTTAATAATTTTATATTTATTGTGGACATTCATTGTGGTCTCGGGGATTACAGACAGAGGGCCAGATATTCAAAACTTTGCCCCAGGGCTAAATTAGCACTGCCCAGTGGGCAAACTTAGCCCAGAACACAAAGCAAGGTGTATTCAAAAGGAAATAGCCTGGTGCAAAACCAGCTGAATATAGCAAGCAGAAGAAGCCAGGCAAACAGGGCCAGGAGTGCAGGGCAAACATTGCCCTGGAATAAGACAGCACTGAATATAGCAACAGGGAAGTGCACATTGCAACTACAGCTCATTAAGCTCTGGAACAAGCCAATGTTGCAGGTGGAGAACATTGTGTGTGATTGCACAGAGATATCTGACATCTACTGCAAACAATAATGTAAGCCACACACTGCAGAACTGGGTGCTATGCTAAAGTGAGGTTTGTCAGAAGCTAACCTGATTGCACAGTGCTAACACATTAGCCCAGTGCAAACTGGTTAGCCCGGGGCAAACGGAAGCTATAGTCAAAGCTCCCATACAAATGAGCCTACTTAGGTAATCCATGGGCAAACACACACATTTGCATCTCATGATGTGCTGCTTAGCATACGTTACCAT
The DNA here is from genome assembly GCA_016271365.2 of Neoceratodus forsteri. Classification (NCBI taxonomy): domain Eukaryota; kingdom Metazoa; phylum Chordata; order Ceratodontiformes; family Ceratodontidae; genus Neoceratodus; species Neoceratodus forsteri. The sequence continues at coordinate 538,016,131 of CM057458.1, forward strand.
GCAGTTTGCCCAGTGCTACTGCATGGAGCACAAAGCTCCCCCTTTTGGTCAGAATGCAAGTACAGGCTGGATGCTGCAGGCCAAGGCATGCCCACAGCATCCTCTGTTGGTCAGAATAGATGCACAAGCTGGAAGCAGCAGGAACTCAGGAACTGTGTGCTGGCAGGTACAGGCAATGCATACAACACAGCCATGCATCTGTGCAAGCAGGACCTGTATCTCTCTCTCTCTCTCTCTCTCTATATATATATATATATATATATATATATATATATATAGCTATACAGATCGATAGCTACACACAGACACACGCGCCATGGCCACACATACCCTGGAGGAGGCCCCCCCCAACAACATAGGTATCCCACTGCAGTAGTGAGTGAAACACAGTAGGGAAACCTCAATGCACAGGTCAGGCATAAGGCAAAGCTGGTGGGGGTGGAGGCCACAGACTACATGTTCACTAGGATATGCAGCATATCCATTAGATAGGGAACAGGGTAGACTGGCTAGGCCAGGCAGGCCTCTCTGCCCTCTGCTGCTAAAATGGGTTTTATCCATAGTGATGTAGTGGTCCCCCAACCCCCAACGCGATCCCCATCCTCCAGAAGCGGCGGGAAACAATAATTAACATAGAAACATATAAACATAGAATTTGACGGCAGATAAGGACCACAAGGCTCATCCAGTCTGCCCATTTATTTTTCTACCTTATTAATGTGCAATAAAAGCCTTTGCTTTGTCAATGGCCTATATATTCATATTCATCTGTATTGTTCCCTTATGCCTATCTCATGCCTGTTTGAAGCCCTGCACTGTATTCATATCCTCCACTTCCTGAGGTAGGCGGTTCCATCCATCCACCACCCTTTCTGTGAAAAAGAACTTCTTCACATTACCCCTTAATCAGCTTCCCTCTAATCTCATGCTGTGTCCTCTTGTCCTGCTATTTTTCTTATATTGAAGCATGTTAGACTATTTCATCTTGTTAATGCCCTTAAGGTGTTTGAATGTTTCAATCATATCACCTTTCTCCCTCCTTTGCTCTAGGGTTTACATTTTGAGCTCCGTTAATCTGTCCTCATATGTTTTCTTAAGCGGTCTCTGCACCATTTTGGTTGCCCTTCTCTGGCCTGCTCAATTTGGTTAATGTTCTTGTGAAGGTGTGGCCTCCAGTACTGCACACAGTACTCCAGATGGGGCCTAACCAGTGTCTTGTAAAGAGGGATTATTACCTCCCTCTTCTGACTTGTGATACCCCTATTAATACACCCTAACATCCCCCTAGCCTTACCTACTGCTTTAGTGGTCTGCTTTCAGGTCATCGGTGATGATGATGCCCAAGTATCTTTCTTCCCTTGTGACTGTCAGAAACTCCCCTCCCAGTCTATAGGTGGCTTCAGGGTTTCTCTTCCCTATGTGCATGACCTTGAACTTCTTTGCATTAAACCCCAGTTGCCATTCTTTGGATCATTTTGCCAGCTTATCCAGATCTCTTTTCATTCTGCCCACACCATCTGGATCATCTACTTTGTTGCAGATCTTGGTGTCATCTGCAAACAGACAAACCTTACCCTCCAGTCCATCTGCAATGTCACTGATGAAGATATTGAAGAAGACTGGCCCCAGGACTGATCCCTGAGGTACCCCACTTGTGACTTGCATCTCTTCTGACTGTTTACCATTTATCACCTCTCTCTGTTTTCTACCCATCAACCAGTTTGCCACCCAGTTGACCAACTTCTGACCCACCCCGAGCCTACCCAGCTTATTTATCAATCTTCTATGTGGAACAGTATCGAAAGCTTTGCTAAAGTCAAGGTAGGCAATATCAACTGCTCCCCCTTGGTCCACCACTCTGGTTACCCAGTCAAAGAAATATATAAGATTAGTTTGACAGGACCTTCCTTTTGTAAACCCATGCTGTCTTGACTCCTGTGCTCCTATGGATTCCAGGTGTTGCACTATCCTTTCTTTAAGGAGTGCCTCCATAATCTTGCCCACTACTGAGGTAAGACTGACTGGTCTGTAGTTCCTTGCCTCCTCCATGCTACTGCTCTTGTGGAGCGGATCACATGAGCCCTTCTCCAGTCTTGTGGGATCTCTCCTATGCTCAGAGACTCACTAAACAGTTCTGATAATGGCTCTGCTAGTTCCACCCTTAGCTCCTTTAGTACCCTGGGATGTATGCCATCAGGTCCCATTGCCTTGTCCACCCTGAGCTTATCGAGCTCTTGTAGGACCCTTTCTTTTGTGAAGGTACTAGTGCTGACCTCCCTCTCCCCCTTTGTCCATGGTGCTGAGCTGTGGGCCCTGCCCTACCTTCTCTTCACTAAATATTAAGCAGAAGCATCTATTTAGGATAGATGCTTTTACAAGGTCCTCCTCCTCACATGCCCTCTTATCTCCTTTGATCTTAGCAATACCCCCTCTGGACTTTCTCTTTTCACTAATGTATCTATAGAAAGTCTTGTCACCTTCTGTTAGGCCCTGTCCACACTGCACATGATAAACCATTACCGGTGCTTTGAACCATTACCCTGAACTCCAAAAACATGTCATGTCCACACTGGTAATGGTTTACCATGTGATTTTAAAAACATTCTTTAGACCTGTCAGTATGTGGTCTTTAGGTCCGAATCAGAAACGGTTGATTTTCTATAACGTTTCTCTTACCAGTGCGGACGCATGACTGTACTGATTTTGATGCTTTGTGTATGTGTGTATGAGGACATCCTGCAAGGCACTGTGGGATAGCCCCTTGATTCAGCTTGCATGGAGCTCCAAAAAAGAGCAGCAGTGTGGATGGGAGGTGATCATTTCAAGAAATGGTTCATCGTCAATGCGGACGGACGGTAACCGTACATACCTTACTGGTTTTAAAACCATTACCACTTAACCATGTGCAGTGTGGACAGGGCCTTACTGTCTGTGCTGATGTTTCTTCAGTTTGGGCCTTTGCCTGCCTTACTGCCTTCCCTGCTTCCCTTAGGGAAGTTTGATATGCCTCCCTATCTTCATCCCGCTGTGTTCCCTTATATTTCCTGAAGGCCAGCCTTTTGGCTCTGCCCTTTTCTGCTACTGTTTTTGAGAAACAAAGTGGCTTCCTTCTTCTTTTGCACTTCCTTTTCTCTCTAACACAATGGGATGTTGCTTCAAGTATTGCATCCTTAATGCTTGCCCACTTTTCCTGTACCCCCTCACCTGTATTTCTTTTGGCCAGGGCTAGCTTAACTCTGTTGGCCATCTTATCAAAGTCGGCTCCTCTGAAGTCCCATATGTTTGCCTTGGAAAGGGATGATTTAGTTGTAGTGGTTAAATTGAACCATACCATGTGATGGTCACTGGCCCCCAGGTGACCTTCTACCTGGAGATCTGTGATCCTTTCCCTGTTAGTCAGTACTAGATCTAGGATAGCCCTGTCTCTTGTGGGTTGCTGTACCAGTTGTTTGAGGCCCTCCCCCTGCAGGGAATCCACCATGTGTCTAGTTCTGGCAGATGTTCCTGTTGGTATTGACCAATCTGTATCTGGCATGTTGAAGTTTTCTTTTATCAGAACCTCCCCATTAGCTGTCATGTTTTGTATATCTTCTAACAGTAATATGTCTATGTCCTCCCTCTGGTCTTTGGGTCTGTAGACAACCCTAGTTCTTATGGCTGTCCCATTTACTGTTTCCAGAGTGATACACAGTTCTTCTGGCTCCTTATGTGTATTCTGAATTTCTGTAGCTCTGATATTTTCATTGACATATAGGGCCACTCCAGCTCCCGCTTTTTGCAACTCGGTCTCTTCTGAACAGTAACTAGCCAGGTACAGAAGTCTCCCAAGTGTGTTTACTAGTAAACTATGTCTCATTAATTGCTACTATGTCTAGTTTAGCCTCTGTCATTATTGCCTGCAGGTCTGGGATCTTGTTTCCCAGACTGCAAGTATTTGTGTACATGATTTTCAATTGGCCAGATTTCAGTGTGTTAGTTGTTGAGTGAGATCTGGTGTTTCCCTTGTGCATCGTATGGGGAGCCGGACCTTTTTCCTTACCTGGTGATGCAAATGAGCTGCAAACATGTTGAACTCCTGTTTGACCACTAGCTGAGGGGGGGATGGGTGTTATTCTCATTCGTCGTATGGGGTGTTGCACCCCCTCTCCCCATTTGCTAGTTTAAATATTCTGCAAAGACATCAAACTTAGTTCTGCCCCAATGCACTGACTTCCTCCTTAGTCAGTCCATCAAATTTAAAGAACTTTCGCTCCCAAAACTGTTTCCAGTTCCCTACAAATTTATGTTCTTTTTCCTGGCAGCAGCCCTTGAGCTACATGTTTATATCCCCTATCTCCCCTTCTCTGACCTTCTGTCCATCTGCACTTCTCTTCCAGACTGGCAGGATCTCAGAGAAGGAGATGCTGGATGAAATGGATGATAGTTTGTCACCCAGCCTGGTCAGGTGTTCCTTGATGTCCACAACTGACCGGCTGGCGAGATCATTAGTCCCTATGTGTATCAGGACATCAATGTTTTCTTCTGCTTCCTGAACAACTTTAGCAATGCAGTCAGTGTCTCTCCATGCTGATGTACCTGGGAGACATCTGACCATTGCCCCTGGCTGGAGATAGGTATCAACTCCCCGAATCATGGAGTCTCCTATGATCAGAAGCTTTTTGAATTTCCTTTTTGCTTTTTTTGTTTTGGTTCATGTTTTGGGTGAGTTTTATTGTGCTAGCTCCTACGCTGCAGTGTCCTGCTCTGCAGTGTCTTGCTCTGCAGTGTCTTCTGCCCCTTTGTTTGATTTTGGAGATAGAGGCAGATACCTGTTTGTATTTTTTATATGGTTTGTGGAGGTAATATGTTGGAGAGCACCGAGTGATGGGGCACCAGATTTTCTCCTCTTAACCACCTACCAACCTCTCGGACCAACTACCCTCTGTGGTTGAGGTGCTTCTGTTGGATAAAATGGTGGGTAGTTCTTATAGTTCCTCTTGAATATAAAATCTGAGGTGCGCAGTCTCTGCCCATGCTGCCTGGAGCTGAGCCCTAAGATCTCCAATGGCCCAGCATGTAGGACAGTGTCCTAAATCCTGTAAAACTGCCCCTCTGAAAAGTATTCTGCATTGGTGGTGTAGTGGTCCCCCCAACATGAAACCCATCCTCCGGTAGCAGCAGGAAACAAAAATTAACATTGGTGGTGTAATGGTCCCCCCCACCCCAACACGATCACCGTCCTCCACTAGCCGAGGGAAACAATAATTAACAGTGGTGGTCCCCACCCCAATCGATCCCCTTCGTAGCACAGGAAACAACATTAACGTTGGTGGTGTAGTGATCCCTGCCACCCCCAATGTGAACCCTTTCTCCGTAGTCATGAATACAACAGTCTTGGTGGTGAGTGGTCCCTCAGTGCACCTCTCTGCCCCTAACATATCCCAGAGAGTTGGCGGCCAGCCCAGCCTCCTTCATGGCCTGAAGCTGCCGACGTCAGTATGCATGAGCGCTACTGAAATGGCTGAGCAGTTATTTCAGTAGTGCTCATGCATATGGCAGTTGGCAGCTGGCTGTGGTGGTGAGAGGAGGGCTGAGCTAGTCGCCGGCTCCCATAAAATGTATTTAGGGGCAATGGAAGGCACACTGTGGGGGGGACCACTTCACCACCAATGAACTTTACTGCATTTCGTGGCTAACGGAGGACAGGGATCGCATTGGGGGTGAGGGGACCACTACACCACCAGTTATCTATTGTTTCCCACAGCTACTGGAGGACAGGGATCATGTTGGGGTGGGGGACCACTACACCACCAATGTTAATTATTGTTTTCTGTGGGTACCAGAGGAAGGGGATCATGTTGGGGGGTGGAGGGACCACTACACCACCAATGTTAATTATTGTTTTCTGTGGCTACTGGAGGACAGGGATCATGTTGAGGGGTGGGGGGACCACTACACCACCAATGATACGTATATATTCATGTGGCTACTGAAGGTCTGGTTTCATGATGGGGGGCACTTCTGCAGTACCACCGCAGTACCACTGGCTTTCTTTTTGTGGTATTTAGCACTGCGCTACAGGTCACACTAATGCCTGTAGTGTGGCACTATACATTTCAATATGCCGGTGCGCCAGCATTCAGGGCCCCTCCCCTCAGCCCTTCCCTTGCATACATTATAATTTAGCATCAGCACTAACACCTAGCACCGGCGCTGAATGTGCTTTTGAATATTGTAGTCAGGCACAAATTTGGCACTAGTCCAGCGCTATGGATTTGTGCCCAGTGATAAGCTTTCAATATCTGGCCCATAGTGTGTTAATATATTTTATAACATGATTATCAGAAACAAAGTCTAAAAATGAAATTGAAGTATGGTAAACTTTAATATATTTCTGTAAATGGGCAAAATGGCCACTAGGCTGAGCGTGCTGCTGCTATGTGTGTTTGTGCTGCCATTTTTAAGGCATCTTTAAGTTATTTTATTTAGTTGTCATTTGGTTTTCGTTTGGTTTATTTGTTTTTTGCTCTTGGTGTTTTGTGCTGCTCATTGTCACCTGACTTTGATTTCAAATGAGCATGGAGTGAATATGGAACAAATTGGCCCTGTGCTTGGCAACACTGAAAGATGCTGTTCTATGGGAGCTATTAGCACCAGAGACTTGTGTTCAACTGGATTTGTGAGCCCACAGAGCAAGTAGGATTTTACTTCAGTGCCTAGACTGTTTTCTCCCCAGTTTGTTGTAGTGAGGGCTTGCTTTGCCCTCATTCTAGGTGGCAATTGGCCTTGCGTCTGGAACACTGAAGGATGTTGTTTTCATGGGATCCATAAGCACCGGGGTGCTTGGTGTGACTATCCCGATTTCTCTGGGCGATCAGGGTTATATTTGGGACCTGTGCTCCATTGGATCTATGAGCCCACAGAACATGTATGACCTTCTCCAGTGCTCAGACTGTCTCTCCTCAGTTTATTGTTGTGAGGGCTTGCTTCTGCCCTTCGTTTGAGGTGGTGATTGAAGGTGGAGTGGAGGGTTGCCTGATTCTCTATTTTATTGAGTGTTTTTTTTAGACTGGAACAGGGACTGGGATTATGAATATTTTTCATCGAGCATGAAAGAAGGATGGAGGGGGTCTTGATAAGCTAATTCCTGGATATGTTTGGTGTGCACGAGGCCATCCTGAGTTTGGTCCCAAGACTGGTTTAGGGCCCGACTGCCATTGGGATTTTCCACATAATTTGTGGTCTAAAGGAGGTATTTGGATTTTTTTAGCCAAGGAGTGGCTGAAGTTTCATGCCCCCTAGACTCCCAGGCTGGGCTACTAATGTGGCCTGACCTGGGTGTTTTATGGGGCGATATTATTTTTTGTGGTGTTTTCCGGTGGGGAGTGGGGAGCCCTAACCTTTTGTGGTAACTCTGTGGATTCGATTGACTTGGATCCTGGATGTTTTCTGGATGTTCCCCATATTTGCCCTCCTAAACAATACTATGTGGATGAGTAAATTGATTTACTGTACTTATGACTTCCATGGATTTTGGACCTACATAGCTTGTGGATATAATCGACTCTGCGCCCTGTGGATTGAAGACCTCGTATTTCTTTCCTTGACTTGTTTAAGCTTATTTGTTTTATTTGGACAATGAGGTGATGAGAGGACCTTGTGTCCATTTATTATTTCTTTGAAGTTTTGTTTGTTTATCCTCTTACTCCCTGGTCATGAGAGGACTGGGGGGAAGGGGATGTTTTTTCTTATTTTTGTTTTTAATTTAGATTATTTTCTCCTTCTGTGGTTGTGAGAGAGCTAGGGGCAGTAGACAATTTTATTTTGTATTTTATTTTATTTTGTATTTATTTATTTATGTTTGTTTAAAGTGGGGTGGTGAGAGAACCCTTTATATTTATTTATTTTTGAGTTTAAGGAAGATTTTAGTGACCCTCTAGCTTTGCCCAGATTAGATTTTTGTTTATTTAGTTTCCCAAGTTGGTTTATGGTCTGATTTTAACTGATTTGTAGCGGCATGTCTTGGCCTTCAATCCCCACGGCGGTGCGCTATTCATCCTCCTCTTTTTGCACCCTCCACTCTTTTTATTCTCTCCCTCTCCAATATGAGATGTATCAGCACTGTAGAATGCTGGGGATTACTCGTAGGAGAGGGAGGAGGGTGGGGGATGGTGAACAGATGAGGATAGACGAGAGGGCCACTGTATTGGGTTAGTCAGATCCAGAAGGTGTCTGGGGTAAAATGGAATCTTGATCATGGTTTGCCATGTCTGGTGCTGATACCCAAGGGCACTACTGAGTGTAGTAGGCAGATGGGACTGACAGCCACCAAGGTTCATTCAACTCGGGAGGTGTTGTGCAATGCCAGGTCCATCAGGAATAAGACTGGCATTATTGCTGACCTTGTTGGATCGGTGGACTTGGCTTGCATCACCAAGACCTGGCTGGATGAAAATCCAGGCCCTATTTTGGAGGGTATGACTCTGGCTGGGTACTTGTCGATACGCTGCCCGAGATTGGATCACAGGGGTGGGGGGGGTTGCAGTCTGTTTCAAGACTGAATTGGGCCTCATGAATGTAGTAGTTGGGGAGACTGAGTCCTTTGAGTGTACATTAGTAGCAGGTGTAGGTATTCATATCATTCTCATCTACCACTCACCCAGAGATGGGAAGTGATTCTTACAGTAAGTGGCGGAGTTCATCATCGACATGGCATTTGAGTCACCCAGATTGATGGTTCTGTGTGACTTTAATTGCTGGGTCAATGATGGATCCTCACAATTTGGTAATCACTTCCTCCAATTAATGACTTCTTTTGGGCCTTACACAGGTGGTTTCCACTGCTACTCATAATTCTGGACACTCTTTGGACTTAGTCTTCCTACTAGGGATTGAAACATCCAATCTGGGTGTGGAAACAGTCACCTGGTCACATCACTACACTGTGAGGTTCAGTTTTTTCACTCTCTTGAGAAGTCCTAACCCTGTGGAGATGGCTAGGTACTGCCATTTATGGGATAATTCCCCCCAAGGCCTAGTGGTGGTCCTTGACCTTTCATCCCCCATGTTGGTGAGCAGTAGCCCAGAGGCCCTCATGTCAGCCTATAATATGGCTGCTACGGTGGCTCTGGATTCTATTGCTCCTGTTCATGTGCACCCCCTATCCCTTCACCCCAAGTCTCCTTGGTTTGATGGAACTTTGAGGGAGATGCGGAGACAGGGGAGAAGGTTAGAACAGTGCTGGCACAGGTCCGCCTTTGAGACTGACCACCTTAGATTGATGGACCATTATTCAATCTATCAATCTGCAATCACCTGTAAGAAGGCAGAATTCCTGTCCAGGGAGATTGTGGTTATGTGGAATCAACCAGCTCAGCTTCTTCGAACTGTGGACAGACTGTGCAACCCAGCCTGTCTACAAGTTCGGAAGGCCTTTTCACAATTAGAGTGCAAGGAGCTTGCTCAACTCTTTGCAGCTAAGATGGCCGATATCAGGGCAGACCTGCAACCAGCACCCTCTGGGGGGATGTTGTTCAACAATGCGAGTTCATGGTATCTCAACTTTCTTGGAGTTCCTTCAGTCGACCTGATTTCATTGACGTCATGAAGATTATCCATCGTGTGCACCCTACATGCTGTAGTTTGGACCCTGGAATGACCTCCCTAATTTTGGGTTGTAGAGATATCATCAGTCCAGTCCTTGTGCAAATCGTTTGGTGTTCCTTGGAGTCGGGTGAGTTCCCTTGCTCCCTGAAAGAGGCGGTGGTGACATCACTCTTGAAGAAAGCTACCTTAGACCCAGACTATTTCGCAAACTACAGACCTATCTCTAACCTACCCTTTACTGAGAAGGTGATTGAAACGGTAGTGGCTGCCCAATTGAGGACCATTTAACCATCCATGACATCTACGAACCCCTCCAGTCCGGTTTTCATAAAAGACATAGCACCAAGACAGTGCTGGTTCGGGTGCTCAATGACCTTCTGAGAGCGAGAGATCAGAAGAAACATTCCATTCTGGTTCTTCTCGATCTTTCTTCAACTTTTGACACCGTGGATCATATAGTGTTGATAGCACACCTGAGGCACATTTGTGGGATATCAGGAACTGTTCTTCAATGGTTCAACTCTTTCCTCACTGGGAGATCACAAAGAGTTGTGTCTGGGTTTTTTTCCTCGGGCTCAACATCTTTGTTGTGTGAGGTGCCTCAGGGTTCAGTGCTGTCTCCCATGTTATTCACAGTGTATATTCTGCCCCTCGGAGACATTGTAAGACAGTATGGACTGAGGTTTCACTGCTATGCTGATGATACCCAGCTATAACTGTCTTTTGCACCCAACCAGGATGGAGCTCTCTCAGTGTTTAACAACTGTCCGAAAGAAATTCAGGAGTGGATGGACTCTAGCTGGCTGAAGTTGAACTCAGAAAAGACAGAGGTATAGGTTGTGGACCCAGGTCACCGGATAGAGGGGTCATCTGTTGGGACGCCCTCAGGAATTTTTCTTTGTGGCATCTCTCTCCCGAACTCTGAATGGGTGCTTAACCTGGGGGTTGTCTTGGATGACCAGCTGTCACTACAGTCACAAGTGTCAGCAGTTGTCAAGACTTCCTTTTACCATCATAGGAATATCGCCAGACTTAGGCACCTACTTCTGTCTGACGACCTACCACGCCTTCGTGTCCTCACATTTGGACTACTGCAACTCCCTTTACTATGGGCTTTCAAGGGTTGAAGTCTGATGCCTGCAGCTAGTGCAGAATGCAGTGGACCGGGTTCTGACTGGTTCCAATAGGTCCTGTCATGTTACCCTTGTGCTGCGTGAACTGCACAGGCTGCCTATATGGTGGTGGATCACCTTTACAGTCAATTTATTGACCTTCAAAGCCCTCCATGATCAGGGTCCAGCCTAGAAGAAGAAGAATCAGTATTTATATAGCACTTTTCATACATCCAAAGCGCTTTACAAGCAATGCTAGACTGGTAGTGAAGTGATTGAATGTGTGGTGGCGGCCATATCGCACATCATCACCCACACACACAGCCTGGATAATTGCATGAACCAGTTTATGGGAAGGGGAATGTTGGCCAGAACACCGGGAATGTTCCCTACTCTTTGCGAAGAGTGCCCTGGGTTCTTTTACTTCCGCCTGGACACCCACCAGGCCAGCACCAGGATGGGTAGAAGGGACCTCGGTTTAACATCTCATCCAAAGGACAGCACACCCCAGCAGTACAGCACCCCCCAATACTGCACTCGGATGCCAGTGATTTTTTTAGGTGCAAGTCCAATCCCGGTGTGGACGAGAACCCACGACCTTCTGGTCCAGAGGCGGATGTGCTATCAACTGAGCCACGCTGACACCTTCCTAACAAGCCTAACTGAAAGAACTTCTGGTTCCTTACTGTCCTGGCTGATTGCTCCACTCGGCTGAAGAGGGGTTGCTGGAGATTCCAAGAGTGAATCATCAGGCTGTAGGGCTTTTTTCTTATGCTGCACCCACTCTTTGGAATTCTCTACCTCGCCAGTTATGGGAGTGCACCTCCGTGGAGGAATTTAAGTGGGGTTTGAAAACCAATCTTTGGCAAATGGCCTTTATGGAAAACTGATTGTTTTGTAACTGATGAGTTATTGGTTTTATTTGTGTTTGTAATCTGATTTTAAATGTTTGATTTGTAATGTTTTAAATTATACAGTGCCTTAGAAATTGAAAGGTGGTATATAAATAAAATTATTATTATTATTAACTGTATTGGCATTAAATATATATCAAGTAACATTTTAAAGGTTGATTACAATGCAATTTTTTTTTATATAGTGGTCACAACCGCTTCTTCGAACACTTCAACAACCATTTTCAATCCTTCTTCAGGTATGAACAGAATAGAAAAGTTTTGCATGTTTCTGTATTTGTCTTGGAGTACATTTTAAGGCCTGTGCAGTTTTGCATAAACTATATAGTGTCATTTGTTAGGTGTAGTTATATGTATACATACAATAAGACAGATATATACAGATTTTGATGTTTTGTACTATGTACTTGTTTTTTACAAGAGTCAAAAAATCAGGTGGCATACAGGTTGGAGGCACTGCACACTTTACTACCTGCCACACCAGTGACCTGTGTTCAAGGACGAGCATGGGGTGAAGGGGAATCAGTGGGGTGGGGCATAATCAGGTGTCCCAGGGACAGCTCTCCTCTCTTGGGGGAGGTGGCCAAGCCATCTCAACCCATAACTGCCACAGGGAGGAGGCCTGCTGTCCAGCTCTGCCATTAAAGGCAAATACCTTCGTGAAAAAAATAAAAGTTACATATTGATTAATCAGTTTGCTCATAGTTCACAGAGAAACTGCAAATTCTGCATTTATGGAAATTTTGTAAATTTCAGAGAAGCTCATGGATAACACTGACTTTGAAGACTTTCACGAAACCCAAATCCTCTAAATGTGTCTGGCAAATTTTTTACCCTATTCTGCTAAATTTTCAGGCTTAGTTGCAGAATAACATACATGAACTACGGAACGATAGTTCTGCAGAATTTAATTCTGCAGTTTAATACATCAATCTACAATATATGCAATTATTCTGAGGTTCAGTAATCAGCTCTATTGAATTCCATTCTACAGTTTAATACTTTAATCTGCATTTCATTCATTCATTCTGTCATCCAAAGATATTTGCAAAAGTTACTGAAGTGTATTCTGAAAATCTGGGAAAGTGAAATTCTGAATTTCACTGTAATTTCTCTTGCAGAATTTTAGTTTTGCACAAGACTTTTTGCTCATGAATTAAACACTTGAGACATTCTCTAGTATTTTAACTTTTGAGCATAACCACTCAGTAATATTTCAAACTCACAAATGTACAGAGTCAAATGTTTGTTGAATATTTGCATACAAGGAATAAACTTACATAAAGAACAAAATTACCTCACAAACACTAGCAACTACCTTGATCTTCATCAAGCACATATTCTAAGGTAAAAACTGCAGCAGACACGTTTTCTTTCAGGTTCACAGCTGCAAGCACACCTTAGTGCTAACTTTTGCAATGCTTTCTAGTCAGCTCAAAATGTACATCTAAATTTCAACTTTTAAAAGTGAATCATCACCATTTATATTTGATCCTAAAAAAAAAAACAAATCAAAATGATTTACAGAAAGTCTTGAAGTTATTTTAGCAATCCTGTGCTTAATGGGGGTCATTTATTGGGGGCTAGCAGAGCATAGATATATTGTAGTAATATATTTTGTAAGATCTTTATATGAAACAATGTCTACAAAATGAAAATGAACTGTGATAAACTTATTAAATTACTATAAATGTAGGTCCTTTAAATGTAACAAGTAAACTATGAATCAATCAATCAATCAAACTTTATCCAACCAGGTGTAAACACCATTGAGCAAGCTCATTTTCAAGGTTGCCCTGGACATTAATACAGAAAACATACAAAGGAAGGGTTGACAAGCCAGAGGCAAAGTACATGTGCAGGATTGTACAGATCTATACAAATCAAAACTAACATAGGTAGCATAGTTGCAGGGTCATAACTAGTAGGCGTAAACATACATGGATGATACACTTACAGTGTCATAACTAGGAGACTTGAGAGGTAAAAATTTAAAACTTAATTATACATCAATGTAAGGCAGCTATTATCAAATAAGAGAGGATATACCGGGAGGGAAAGAAGAAAGAGTGGAATGTATATGAATCAGTGGGGTGGAGGGAGGGGAGGAGAAGAGGTGAAAGACTAGTAAGTGCTAGGTGCCCCTTAACAGGGATGAAAAGTTAAGAGGGCTACAGAGATGTCAGATTCTGGATGAGACTTGGGGCTACTGGTACATGATCACTTGTAGCAGTTACAATTTTATTTAAGGTATTCAGTTATTAGTGCTTTGAATGTGAATGGACTGGGTAGGGAAGAGTGTTTAAGTGAGCTTTGAATGGCATTCCATATGGATGGGAAGGAGAAGCTGATTGCAGCCATGCCATAAGTTGTTTTTACTCTGGGTATCTGGAAGCAGAGTAAGGAGAAGTGTCTCAACTCGTAAGAACCCTTGGCACATTTGAAGAAGCTTGAGATGTAGGCAGGGAGTTTGTCAGACAAGGCTCTGAAGAACCACAGAAGAGCGTTCCTTTTCTTCCTTGTTGAGAGAGAGAGGACTATCCCATTTCCGGTTCAGTATGCAATAGTGGATGCGAGAGGGCAGGTTTAGGATGAACCTTAAGGCCCTGTGGTAGAGCATGTCAGGTTTGCTGATAACAGTTGTAGGGCAGTGGTTGTAGAGAAAGTCAGCATAATCCAATAGGGGTAGTAATGTGGTTTGGACTAGTCTCTTACTAGCTTCTTTGGTAAGTAGGTGAATAATGTGGTAGAACACGCCTAACCACTGCCTTAATTTTTTCAAGACCTCATTGAGATGGCATAAGAAGTTGGGCTTGTTGTCCAGCCAGAACCCTAGGTATTTGAAGATATCTAGTATTTCAAGGGGTTCACGTAATAGTGTTAGAATCATATGCTTGTGTGCTGGACCTGAGGATGACTTAGATGCGAGGAGCATGGTTTTGTTTTTATTTGCATTGAGCATGAGCTTATGTGCAATCAGGTTCTCTTGGAGAGAGAGATGAAATCTTGCTGTAGGCCTCACAGGCTGAATCCAATGATGAGTCTGAGGCGCAAAGGACAGTTTTGTCTGCAAATAGGTGTACATTAGCAGTATTCAGTTGTGCATCAAGGTTGTTGATATAATTTGCAAACAGGATATGACCTAAAATGGAGCCTTGGGGGACACCTTGTGGAAGTGTTTTAATGGGGATAAGTCACCTGAAGCTTTAACTTGTTGTAGTCTGTTGGTGAGGTAGCTGGTGAACCATTTAATGGCAGTTATATCGAGGCCGATATTGCACAGTGTGTTAAGCATAATATTGTGGTCCACTGTGTTGAATGCCTTACTTAGGTCAAGGAAAAGGGCAAACACTTGCTTCTTAGAATCCAGGGCAATTTGCCAATCTATGGTTACTTTTGCAAGGGCAGATACTGTGCTATGTTTGGCTCTAAAGATGGACTGTGCAGGATATAGCAGATTTTGTGACTATAGGTATTCTCTAATTTGGGTGTTGACAACTTTTTCCAAAAGCTTTGATAGGGTAGGCACTAAGGAAATAGGCCTGTAATTGTTCAGGTCGCTCTTATCCCCCAATTTGAACAAAGGTATAATATGTGCAGTTTTCCAAAGCACAGGTATAATGCCCTGTGCCAGGGATATGATGAATAGATGGGCAGTAGGGACTGCTAGGTAAGAATGGCCCAATCTTAGAAAGTAGGGATCAATATTGTCAGCCCTGGCACTCTTTTTTGTATCCAAAGACAATAGGAGGTCTTCTACTTGTTTAAACATAACTATATGGAAGCTGAAGTAGGAGGGATGAAATTGGCTGAGGTTGATGTTAGCATTAGGAACAGAAGTGGGGTCCCCAGATGGGCAGATCTTGTTGATAGGCAAGGCATCAAAGGCTAACCCGTTTGATGCAAAGTGTTCATTGAAATGGTCTAATATGACAGATCTGTCAGTAAGGGTAGAGGAATTGGACGCTATTTTGTGAGGAAGGGAGGCATCAGTAATATGTCCTTCGACTTCTTTGAGGATGCTCCAAAATTTGGAAGCATTGTTCTTGTTGTCTTCCAAAGCAGCTTGGAAGTATTTAGATTTTTCAGATCTAATTACTTTAGTACAGGCATTTCTAGCAGTATGGAATGCTATCCAAATGTCCTCCAGTTGGGATTTCCTCACCCTTTTCCACCAATAGTCTCTATCTTTGGCAGCTTTCTTCAGGATGGGAGAGAACCACTCAGGAGGTTGTTTTTCAGTCTGGATCAACCTTGGGGGCCATGTTTGTCTATTAGATCTTTTACAAGGCTATGGAAGATATTAAAAGACTCATTGAGTGAAGGGGCTAGTTAGAAGTCCTGCCATCTGATGCTACCCAGGTCTCTCAGGAAGGCATTCTGGCAAAACCTTTTCAGAAATCTTTTCAGGGTGAATTTGGAGGCAGACATCAATAGGGGTGAGTGCCTGATGCAGGCAATGGCAAAGTGATCCCTTAGGTCATTAAAGAAGACTCCATTATGTGAAACATTATGGGATTTGTTGACTAAAATAAGATCAAGGAGGAAGCATCGCTCAGGGTTTTTTCTATTAGGTCTGGTGACTGCAGGGCATTAGTTGTGTCAGCCCACTAGTATCACAGAAGTCCTTGAGCTTCTTAGAACTCTCATCATTCCAATTTTTATTGAGATCCCCCATTATGATACAGTCAGTGTTGGTTGAATCGATTAGGCTTTGGAGGTGCGTTAGGAGGGCAAGGCCACCAGATGGTGAGCAGTAGCATACAGTAATAAGGAATGCCTTTTTATAGGACAGGGCTAACTTTAGCACCAGGCATTCAAATTATTTGGCCTTAAAGGTACAGTCAACAACTGTGACTGAGAATTTATTCTTAGCACATATTATGACCCCCCCTCTGGTTTTTCTGTCACATTGGTAGGTGCTGTACCCCGGTAGATTGATGACTTTGTCTGGGGTTGATGGCATAAGCCATGATTCTGATATCATAAAAAAGTCAGGAGACGCATGTAGAGCCCAAGTCTGAATCAGGTCAAGTTTCTTGAGGAGGCTACTAACATTCATGTGGAGAAAGCTAATACCTTTGCATTATGGCAGGTCTGCAGGGGTGCTTAGAGAAGCTGGCAGGCCTGGGTTAACTTTGACAATTCCAGAGCAGAGTAAGAGTAGCAGTATTAGCTTCTTGAGGTAGTGACTTAACCTGCTGAGTAGCCACTTATTGCTTTGCCTGGTCCTGGTACGTTTGTTAGTGGGTGTGTAAAGGCTGCTAGAGAGGTTGATTAGGGATACAGCATAGATAATCATCCTAACCACCAGGTTCAGGGGCACCCTCACATATTCTCTGGTCAGGGCCTGATGTGAGGATAGGAGAGGCCATAAGGAAGTTGTCCCCTCTGTGTCTTGCCAACGTATAATAGGAGTTGGCAGAGCTTGGTAGTCGTTATAGGGTAAGATTCAGCCTGGGTGCAAGTTAGCAACCAGGATTCTGACAGGTGCATAACGTAGAAGGAGGAGGCAGCACAGCAGAATACTGCCCTTGCATGGAATTATTGTTAGTGCGATAACACCTGGTAAAGGTTGCAATAAGCAGTATAAGTGGGACCAAGGATGATGATTGCTTTAAGAGGCAGAACCAGCTGGTGGAGGGGGTAGGAGATAGGTGTGGTAAGTAGTAAGTGGAGCAATAGGAGTAAAAGGGGTTGGCCTAGCTCTCAGGGGAAGAGCATTTAATAGAGGCTGGGGTCGGGGCGGGCAGTGTGGGAAGAAAGTTCAGAGCCACAAGATTTGAGCGAGCGGAGGTTCCCAGGATGAGAAACAATGAAAAAAAAAGCAGCGCAACTCTGAAACACCAGGTACCCAATCATGGGATGAGCTGTACAGCAGCCTCCAATCAGCAGGCTCCTGGAGAGTCCATAGGCCAATCAGAGCTCCACAACTGCTCTCTGAGTTTTTCAGTGAGCTTACCCAGCTTAGAAGCTCCTGGTCGGGCAGGTGGATGGCGCATGGCCGGCTAGCTTCTCCAGCCACGCCCGCCGAAGTGTAGAAGTGCTAGCCCAGTCAAGGGCTCTTTTGAGCCATCTTAGAGGTTCCTGGTTGGGCAGGTGGATGGCACATGGCCAGCTGGCTTCTCCAGCCACGGCCACGGAAGCGTAGAAGCACTAGCCCGGTCAAGGGCTCCTTGGAGCCAGCTTAGAGGCTTCTGGTCAGGCAGATGGATAGCGTGTGGATTTACTACAATGCATCTTTTTTATACTGTGCCTACAATGGCCTACAATGGCATTTTTGAGCAATTCGTCAGCCAGCTCCAATACTTCTTCAGCTATGAACAGAATAGGAAAAAAAGATGTTATCTTTCTGCATTATTATTAAGTAAGCAATAAGACACAAGTGGCTGTGCATTTCACAGTTCCAGCACACAGCTAGAGGTGTAGTTAGGCATGAGGCCACAGGTAGCGCATCTTCTGCACTTGGCCATGCACCAGAAGTGTCTAATCAACACTCCCAGAGTTTCTTATTGCACTTATAAAATGGGGTTCTGCATTTTATATATAAACACATTTATATGTGTTGGTTCAAATACTAAAACAAGTCACTACTGTACGCATTTTGACCCAAAAAATGTCCTCTGCCTGTCTGAGAATGATGTCATCTTTTTTCTATTTACCCTACTGTGGCCACCATACAGTACCTGCTGTTTTTTAATAGCACTGAGCTGGTTGTCATGCCCTACCCCATAGTTTGGAGTGCCTCATGCCCACACATAATCCATACTGTTTTTTTTTTTTATTAGAACACCTGCTTTCCTTTTGTTTTTGTTTAAATTGATATAATTTGTTTTGTTAACTGATGAGTGCATGAGTCAGCAAGTGTGCTGAGATCATTGGGTACAATGTACTCAAGCCATGCACAGCTGATGCCTTTAGTTATCGTTATGTTTTAAACTGACTTTTTCTTTTCAATATTTCATGAACAACTATGTAACTCTATGTGTTTGTGGAGCTAGTGGTTGCTAGTGCAGACTACAGTACATACTTGGTAAAATTACCAGCAACTGCTGACAACTCCACAACATTTGATTTTGTATGCAGCCAGTGTGAACTTCCTGATTTAAGTTAAAGCGCAATTGTTGAAGGAGCATAGAATACCCAGTTTGTTTGCAGTTCAAAATATTTTAAAAGATTTTATATCTGGCTGGGCCCCTCTGCTTGTCTGCAAACTAGTCAATCAGATGGAGTTTGGATGGCATGTGAGAAGTACGGGTTGCAGTGGCTTGACAGAGTGAGAGATTCACTAGTAGGAGTTAAGAGTGAGTGATGGGGCTGCAGCGAGAGGACAGAACTGGAAACATATTACCTTATATAAGAAAATAGGCTAAAGTCATTGAAACATTTCAGACAGAGGAGTTCTCCTTATTTTACTAAGATGAGACCAAGCACATGGAGAAGGCTGGATGTGTAATGTGGACCATTCTTTGTTTGAGGACTGCTGGTGGCTCATGTTAAAAGGAAGTGAGCAATGGAGGGTGTGAGCTGTGGGACAGTGAGGATGAGTGAATGGGCAGCTGGAGGAAAGGTACAAAAGGGTGTCCAGAGATTTATAAAAATTTCTCGGGTGACACAGATTTGTGCAGTTTGTCTCCTCCTTACTTGGGAAGCTTCATTCAAGGCAATAAAGTGGCGTCAGCTTGTAAAATACTCTCTTACTATGTGGGAAAAACAAATGTCAGCTAAAAAATGTTAAAAATTCTATTGGCACAAATACTTGTTCCGTCATGCATCCTGGATGAAAGCTCTTGTGTTTAGCCCTGCATTAGACACTTCTAGTACACGGCTAATAACCAGTCAGGATGCAGGATTTTCTCTTCTCATTTTATAATCTTCATTATAGTGCTTATGCAGTTTTGTATAATCAATAGAGTTTTATTTTATAGGTGGAGTTATAGATAACCTTA
The DNA here is from genome assembly GCA_016271365.2 of Neoceratodus forsteri. Taxonomy (NCBI): domain Eukaryota; kingdom Metazoa; phylum Chordata; order Ceratodontiformes; family Ceratodontidae; genus Neoceratodus; species Neoceratodus forsteri. The sequence goes on from CM057458.1 coordinate 538,035,691, forward strand.
GACATGAACATCCATGAATTAATGTTAAATACTTTGCATTTGCCTCTGTAAAAGCCAAATCAATCATATTTATAATTTGCTAATAATGCTGGGCATAAACTGTAAATTCTAAATTCATTAAGATTTTATGACATTTCCCAAATTTTCCAGTTTGACAACTGGGCACTCACATTCCATCCCCATGAATGCACAAGCTAACAGATGCAGTCACAAGTTTTTTCTGTTCTTGCAAACAAGAAACACATTTACATAAAGAAGAAAATTACCTGATTGACACTTCCAACAACTTAATTTTTTCATGCACTTACTCTAACCTGAAAACTGTTGCAGAGAAGTAGCAGTCTTAAATCTTAATATAACCTGTTATAGTCATGAGATGCAGGATTCAAAAAGGATGTATGATGTGTATATTCTGTTTTCTGAGACTTTCACACCCATTCTTAGCTTTTTCCTTCATGGCTGCAGTCACACCTAAGCTACAACTCTTGCATCTCTGTCCACTAAGCTCACATGTACGGTACATCACATGTTTTCATTTTTTTTAAAGTGATATTTTACTACTTATTTTTATGTTTATTAAAATGACCTAAAGAAATTATTTGAAGAACGGTCTCAATTTAGTTTAATAATTTTGTATTTATTGTGGACATTCATTGAGGTCTCGGGGATTACAGACATAGTTCATTAATATCTTTTAAAACATGATTATTAGAAACAAAGTCTAAAAATGAAACTGAAGTGTGGTAAACTTTAATATAATGCTGTAAATGTATATGCTTTAAATATATCAAGTAACATTTTAAAGGTTGATTACAATGCAACTTTTTTTATTTAGTGGTCACTCCCACTTCTTCGAACAGTTCAACAGCCAATTTCAATCCTTCTTCAGGTAAGAACAGGATAGGACATTTTTGCAGGTTTCTGCATTAGTCTTTGAATGCATTTTATTGCCTTAGCAGTTTTGCATAAACTATATAGTGTCATTTGATAGGCGGAGTTATATGTATATATAAAATTAGACAGATATATGCGTATTTTAGTGTTTTGTACTATTCACTTGTTTTTACAAGAGTCAAAAAATCAGGTGGCATACAGGTTGGAGGCACTGCACACTTTTCTTCCTGCCACACCAGTGACCTGTGTTCAAGGATGAGCATGGGATGAAGGGGATCAGTAGGTTGGGGCATAATCAAGTATCCCAGGGACAGCTCTCCTCTCTTGGGGGAGGTGGCCAAGCCATCTCAACCCATAACTGCCACGGGGAGGAGGCCTGCAGTCCAGCTCTGCCATAAAAGGCAAATACCTTCGTGAAATAAATGAAAGTTACATATTGATGAATCAATTTGCTCATAGTTCACAGAGAAACTACAAATTCTGCATTTATGGAAATTTTGTAAATTTCAGAGAAATTCATGGAAAACACTGACTTTGAAGACTTTCATGAAACCCAAATCCTCTAAATGTGTCAGGAAAATTTTTATCCTATTCTGCTAAATTTTCAGGCTTAGTTACAGAATAATATACATGAACTGCGGAATGATAATTCTGCAGAATTTAATTCTGCAGTTTAATACATCAATCTACAATATATGCAGTTATTCTGTGGTTCAGTAATCAGCTCGATTGAATTTCATTCTACAGTTTAATACTTTAATCTGCATTTCATTCATTCATTCTGTCATCCAAAGATATTCGTTGCTGAAGTGCATTCTCAAAATCTGGGAAAGTGAAATTCTGAATCTCACTGTAATTCCTCTTGCAGAATTTTAGTTTTGCAAAAGACATTTTGCTCATGAATTAAACACTTGAGACATTCCCTAGTATTTTAACTTTAGAGCATAACCACGCAGTAATATTTCCAACTCATAAATGTACAGATAGAGTCAAATGTTTCTTGAATATTTGCATACAAGGAATAAACTTACATAAAGAACAAAATTACCTCACAAACTCTAGCAACTACTTTGATCTTTATCAAGCATATATTCTAAGGTAAAAACTGTAGTAGACAGGTTTTCTTTCAGGTTCGCTGCTGCAAGCGCACCTTAGTGCCGACTTTTCCAATGCTTTCTAGTCAGCTCAAAATGTACATCTAAATTTCTCCTTTTAAAAGTGAATCATCACCATTTATCTTTGATCTTTAAAAAACAAATCAAAATGATTTACAGAATGTCTTGAAGTTATTTAGCAATCCTGTGCTTAATGCGGCATTTATTAAATAGCAGATCATAGATATGTGTAGTAATATATTTTGTAAGACTTTTATATGAAACAATGTCTATAAAATGAATATTAATTATGATAAACTTAATAAATTACTATAAATGTATGTCCTTTAAATGTAACAAGTAAACTATGAATCAATCAATCAAACTTTATTTAACCAGGTATAAACACTGTTGAGCAAGCTCATTTTCAAGGTTGTCCTGGACATTAATACAGAAAACATACAAAGGAAGGGTTGACAAGTCAGAGGCAAAGTACATATGCAGTATTGTACAGATGTATACATATCAAAACTAACATAGGTAGCATAGTTGCAGGGTCATAACTAGTAGACCTAAACATACATGGATGATACAGTTACCGTGTTATAACAAGGAGACTTAAGAGTTAACAATTTTAAACTTAATTATACATCAATGTAAGGCAGCTATTATCATATAAGAGAGGATGTACAGGGAGGGAAAGAAGAAAGAGTGGAATGTATATGAATCACGGGGATGGAAGGGAGGGGACGCAGGAAGAGGTGAGAGACTAGTAAGTGCTAGGTGCCCCTTAACAGGGATGAAAAGTTAAGAGGGTTACAGAGATGTCAGATTCATGTATGAGACTAGGGGCTACTAGTACATGATCACTTGTAGCAGTTACAATTCTCCTTATGTATTCAGCCTTTAGTGCTTTGCATGTGAACGGACTGGGTAGGGAAGAGCATTTAAGTGAGATTTGAATGGCATTCCAAAAGGATGGGAAGGAGTAGTTGATTGCAGCCATACCATAAGTTGTTTTTATTCTGGGTATCTGGAAGCAGAGTAAGGAGAAGCGTCTCAACCCATAAGAACCCTTGCACATTTGAAGAAGCTTGAGATGTAAGCAGGGAGTTTGTCAGATATGGCTCTGCAGAACCAGAGAAGAGCGTTCCTTTTACTCCTTGTTGAGAGAGAGGACCATCCTGTCTCCTTGAACAGGATGCAATGGTGGGTGTGAGAGGGCAGATTTAGGATGAACCTTAAGGCCCAGTGGAAGAACGTGTCTAGTTTGCTGATCACAGTCATAGGGCAGTGGTTGTAGAGAAAGTCAGCATAGTCCAATAGGGGTAGTAATGTGGATTGCGCTAGTCTCTTTCTAGCTTCTTTGGTAAGTAGGTGTATAATGTGGTTGAACACGCCTAAACGCTGCCTTAATTTATTTGAGATCTCATTGAGATGGCATAAGAAGTTGAGCTTGTTGTCCAGCCAGAACCCTAGGTATTTGAAGATATCTACTATTTCTAGGGTTTCACCTAATAGCATTAGAATCATATGCTTGTGTTTTGGACCTGAGGCTGCCTTAGGTGTGAGGATCATGGTTTTGTTTTTACTTGCATTGAGCATGAGATTATGTACAATCAGGTTATCTTGGAGAGAGAGATGAAATCTTGCTGTAGGTCCTCACAGGCTGAATCCAATGATGAGTTTGAGGTGTAAAGGATGGTATTGTCTGTAAATAGGTGTACATTAGCAGTATTCAGTTGTGCATCAAGGTTGTTGATATAAATTGCAAACAGGATATGACCTAAAATGGAGCCTTGGGGGACACCTTGGGGAAGTGATTTAATGGGGATAAGTCACCTGAAGCTTTAACTTGTTGTAGTCTGTTGGTGGGGTGGCTGGTGAACCACTTTAATGGCAGTTATATCGAGGCCGATATGGCACAGTGTGTTAAGCATAATATTGTGGTCTCCTGCTAAAGGAATGCCTTACTTAGGTCAAGGAAAAGGGCAAACACTTGCTTCTTAGAATCCAGGGCAATTTGCCAATCTATGGCTACTTTTGCAAGGGCAGATACTGTGCTATGTTTGGCTCTAAAGCCAGACTGTGCAGGATTTAACATATTTTGTGACTCTAGGTATTCTCTAATTTGGGTGTTGACAACTTTTTCCAAAAGCTTTGATAGGGTAGGCAAAAAGGAAATAGTCGTGTAATTGTTCAGGTCACTCTTACCCCCCAATTTGAACAAAGGTATAATATGTGCAGTTTTCCAAAGCACCGGTATAACGCCCTGTGCCAGGGATATGTTGAATAGATATGCGATAGGGGCTGCTAGGTAACAATGGCCCAATCTTAGGAAGTAGGGATCAATATTGTCAGCCCTGGCACTCTTTTTTGTATCCAAAGACAAAAGGAGGTCTTCTACTTGTTTAAACATAACTGTATGGAAGCTGAAGGAGGAGAGATGAAATTGGTTGAGGTTGATGTTAGCATTAGGGACAGCAGTGGGGTCCCCAGATGGGCTGATCTTGTTGAAAGGCGAGGCATCAAAGGCTAACCCAGCTGATGCAAAGTGTTCATTGAAACGGTTTAATATGACAGATCTGTCAGTAGGGGTAGAGCCATTGGACACTATTTTGTTAGGAAGGGAGACATCAGTAATATGTCCTTCGACTTCTTTGAGGAAGCTCCAAAATTTGGAAGCATCAGTCTTGTTGTCTTCCAATGCAGCTTGGAAGTATTAGATTTTTCAGATCTAATTAATTTAGTACAGGCATTTCTATCGGTATGGAATGCTATCCAATTGGCCTCCAGTTGGGATTTCCTCACCCTTTACAACCAATAGTCTCTATCTTTGGCAGCTTTCTTCAGAATGGGAGAGAACCAGCCAGAAGGTCGTTTTCTAGTCTTGATCAACTTTGTGGGGGGGGGGGCATGTTTGTCTATTAGATCTTTTACAAGGCTATGGAAGATATTAAATTACTCATTGAGTGAAGGGGCTAGGTAGAAGTCCTGCCATCTTGCTACCCAGGTCTCTCAGGAAAGCGTTCTGGTAAAACCTTTTCAGACATCTTTTCAGAGTGAATTTGGAGGCAGACTTTAATAGGGGTGAGTGCATGATGCAGGCAATGGCACAGTGATCCCTTAGGTCATTAAAGAAGACTCTATTATGTGAAACCTTATGGGATTTTTTGATTAATATAAGATCAAGGAGGGAGCTTCACTCAGGGTTTTTTCTATTAGGTCTGGTGACTGCAGGGTGTTAATTGTGTCAGCCACTAGTATCACAGAAGTCTTAGAGCTTCTTAGAACTCTCATCATTCCAATTTTGATTGAGATCCCCCATTATGATACAGTCAGTGCTGGTTGAATCAATTAAGCTTTGGAGGTGCGGTAGGAGGGCAAGGCCACCAGATGGTGGGCGGTAGCATACAGTAATAAGGAGGGCCTTTTTATTGGAGAAGGCTAACTTTAGCACCAGGCATTCAAGTTATTTGGCCTTTGAGGTACATTCAACAACTGTGAAAGAGAATTTATGCTTAGCATATATTATGACCCCCCTCTGGTTTTTCTGTCGCATTGGTAGGTGCTGTACCCTGGTAGATTGACGACTTTCTCTGGGGTTGATGGCACAAGCCATGATTCTGATATCATAAAAAACTTAGGAGATGCATGTAGAGCTCAAGTCTGAATCAGGTCAAGTTTCTTGAGGAGGCTACAACCATTCATGTGGAGAAAGCTGATACCTTTCCATTGTGGTAGGTCTACAAGGGTGCTTAGAGAAGCTGGTAGGCCTGGGTTAAGTTTGACATTTCCAGAGCAGAGTAAGAGTAGCAGTATTAGCTTCTTGAGGTACTGACTTAACCTGCTGAGTAGCTGCTTGTTGCTTTGCTTTGGTCCTGGTAGATTTGTTAGTGGGTGTGTAAAGACTGCTAGAGAGGTTGATTAGGATACTGCGTAGATAATCATCCTAGCCACCAGGTTCAGGGACACCCTCACATATTCTCTGGTCAGGGCCTGATGTGAGAATAGGTGAGGCCAGAATGAAGTTGTTCCCTCTGTGTCTTACCAATGTATAATAGGAGTTGGCAGAGCTTGGTGGTCGTTATGGGGTAAGATTCAGCCTCGGTGCAAGTTAGCAACCAGGATTCTACCAGGTGCATAACGTAGAAGGAGGAGGCAGCACAGCAGAATAGTTCCCATGCACAGAATTATTGTTAGTGTGATAACACTTGGTAAAGGTACCAATATGCAGTATAGGTGGGACCCAAAGGATGATGATTGCTTTAAGAGGCAGAACCAGCTGGTGGAGGGGGTAGGAGATAGGCATGTTAAGTAGTAAGTGGAGCAATAGGCATAAAAGGGGTTGGTCTCGCTCTCAAGGGAAAAGCATTTATTTGAGGCCGGGGTCGGGGCAGGTGGTGTGGGAAGAAAATTCAGCGCCATAAGATTAGAGTGAGCGGAGGTGCCCAGGATGAGATACAATGAAAAAAAAATCAGGAGAACTCTGAAACACCAGGTAACCAGTCACCGGACAAGCTGTACAGCAGCTGCCAATTAGCAGGAATACCGGAGACTCCTTAGGCCAATCAGGGCTCCACAACTGCACTCCGAGTCTTTCAGTGAGCTTACCCAGCTTAGAGGCTCCTGGTCGGGCAGGTGGATGGCACATGGCCGGCTAGCTTCTCCAGCCTTGCCCACTGAAGTGTAGAAGTGCTAGTCCGGTCAAGGGCTCTTTGGAGCCGACTTAGATGCTCCTGGTCAGGCAGGTGGATGGCGTGTGGATTTATTACAAATCATCTTTATTATACTGTGCCTACAATGGCATTTTTGAGCAATTCATCAACCAGCTCCAATACTTCTTCAGCTATGAACAGAATAGGAAAAAAGATTTTATCTTTCTGCATTATTATTAAGTAAGCAATACGACACAAGTGGCTGTGCATTTCACAGTTCAGCACTCAGCCAGAGGTGTAGTTAGGCATGAGGCCACAGGAAGAGCATCTTCTGCACTTGGTCATGCACCAGAAGTGTCTAATCCACACTGCCAGAGATTCTTATTGCACTTATAAAATGGGATTCTGCATTTTGTATATGAACATATTTATATGTGTTGGATTAAATACTAAAACAAGTAACTACTGTACGCATTCTGACCCAAAAAATGTCCTCTGCCTGTCTGAGAATGATGTCATCTTTTTCTATTTGCCCTACTGTGGCCACCATACAGTACCTGTAGTTTTTTAATAGCACTGAACTGGTTGTCATGCCTCCCCTTAGTTTGGAGTGCCTCATGCCCACACATAAGTCAATACTGTTTTTTTTTAATTAGATCACCTGCTTTCCTCTTGTTTTTGTTTAAATTGATAGAATTTGTTTTGTTAACTGATGAGTGCAGGAGTCAGCAAGTGTGCTGAGATCATTGGATACAATGTACTCAAGCCATGCACAGCTGATGCCTTTATTTATTGTTGTTTTAAACTGACTTTTTCTTTTCAATATTTGGTGAACAACTATGTAACTCTACATGTTTTTGGAGCAAGTGGTTGCTAGTGCAGACTACAGTACATACTGGGTAAAAGTACCAGCAACTGCTGACAGCTCCACAACATTTGATTTTGTATGCAGCCAGTGTAAACTTCCTGATTTGAGTTAAAGTGTAATTGTTGATGGAGCATAGAATTCCCAGTTTGTTTGCAGTTCAAAATATTTTAAAAGATTTTATTTCTGGCTGGACCCCTCTGCTTGTCCGAGAACTGGTCAATCAGATGGAGTTTGATGTGTGTGAGAAGTATGGTTGCAGTGGCTTGACAGAGGATGAGAGAGTCAGTAGTAGGAGTTAGCAGAGTGAGTGATGGGATGCAGGAGAGGGACAGAACTGGAAACATAATTACCTTTTATATAAGAAAATAGGCTAAAGTCATTGAAACGGTTCAGACAGAGGTGCTCCTTCTTTTTACTAAGACGAGACCAAGCACATGGAGAAGGCTGGATGTAATGTGGACCATTCATTGTTTGAGGACCAGCTGCTGGCTCATGTTAAAAGGAAGTGAGCAATGGAGGGCGGAGCTGTGGGACAGTGAGGGATGAGTGAAGGCATCTGGAGGAAAGGTACAAAAGGGTGTCCAGAGATTTCCAAAAGTTTCTGTGACACAGATTTGTGCAGTTTGTCCTCCTTACTTGGGAAGTTTCATTCATGCCAATAAAGTGGTGGCAGTTTGTAAATACTTTCTGTTGTGGGAAAAACAAATGTCAGCTAAAAATGTTAAAATTCTGTTGGCACAAATACTTGGTCCGGCTATGCATCCTGGATGAAAGCTCTATGTTTAGTAATGCATTAGACACTTCTAGTACACGGCTAATAATCAGTCAAGATGCAGGAATTTCTTCCCATCTTATAATGTTCTATTAGTAGTGCTTCTGCAGTTTTGTATAATCATAGAGTTTTATTTTATAGGTGGAGTTATAGATAACCTTAGACATGAACATCCATGTATTGATGTTGAATACTTTGCATTTGCCTATGTAAAAGTCAAATCAATCATATTTATAATTTGCTAATAATGCTGGGCATAAACTGTAAATTCTAAATTCAGTAAGATTTTATGATATTTCCCAAATTTTCCAAATTTAAATTAAATGCCAAATTTCTCAAAATCTGAATCTTCCACATTTGATTGTTGAATTTTTGTCCCATTACTCAAAATTTTCTAGCTCAAATGTGCAATAATACTGATGAACTGTAATAAAAAATGCATCTTTGAAATTCTATTTCACAGTTTAACACAGTAATCCACAACACAGGCAATCATTCCACAGTTCACTTGATCAGCTCCATAGAATTTCTTTCTGCTGTTTAAAAAAGATCAGTCTGCAAATCATACATTCATTGTGCCATTAAAAACTGGTGTTTTGTGAAATGCATTTTATGGTAATTCCATTGGTGGAATTTTATTTTTACACTGCACTATTTGATCATCAACATAACACTTCATACATTCTATAGTATTTTGACAATTGGGCACTCACATTCCATCCCCATGAAAGCACAACCCAACAGATGCAGTCACAAGTTTGTTTTTTTCTTGCAAACGAGAAACAAATTTACATAAAGAAGAAAAGTACCTGATTGACCCTTCCAAGTACTTTAATTGTTTTCATGCACATACTCTAACCTGAAAACTGTTGCAGAGAAGTAGCAGTTTTATATCTTAATATAACCTGTTATAGTCATTAGGTGCAGGATATAAAAAGGATGTATGATGTGTATATTCTATTTTCAGAGACTTTCACACCCATTCTTAGCTTTTTCCTTCATGGCTGCAGTCACACCTAAGCTACAACTCTTGCATCTCTGTCAACTTAGCTCACATGTACGGTACATCACATGTTTTCATTTTTTTAAAGTGATATTTTACTATTTATTTTTATGTTTATTAAAATGACCTATAGAAATTATTTGAAGAACGTCCTCAATTTAGTTTAGGAATTTTTTTTTTTTATTGTGGACTTTCATTGAGGTCTCGGGGATTGCAGATAATTCATTAATTTCTTTTAAAAACATGATTATTAGTAAATTTAAAGTTCAAAATGAAACTGAAGTGTGGTAAACTTTAATATAATGCTGTAAAAGTTTACGCTTTAATATATCAAGTAACATTTTAAAGGTTGATTAAAATGCAACTTTTTTATTAGTGGTCTCACCTACTTTTTCGAACAGTTCAACAACCAATTTCAACCCTTCTTCAGGTAAGAACAGAATAGAACATTTTTGCATGTTGCTGCATTAGTCTTTGAGTACATTTTATTGCTTTTGCAGTTTTGTACAAACTATATAGTGTCATTTGATAGGTGGAGTTATATGTATATATAAAATCAGACAGATATATGCGTATTTTGATGTTTTGCACTATGCACTTGTTTTTACAAGCATCAAAAAATCAGGTGGCATACAGGTTGGAGGCACTGCACACTTTTCTTCCTGCCACACCAGTGACCTGTGTTCAAGAATGAGCATGGGGTGAAGGGGATCAGTGGGGTGGGGCATAATCAAGTATCCCAGGGGCAGCTCTCCTCTCTTGGGGGTAGGCTGCCAAGCCATCTCAACCCATAACTACTGAGGAGGCCTGCTGTCCAGCTCTGCCATAAAAGGCAAACACCTTCATGAAAAAAATAAAAGGTACATATTGATTAATTAATTTGCTCATAGTTCACAGAGAAACTGCAAATTCTGCATTTTATGGAAATGTTGTAAATTTCAGAGAAGTTCATTGAAAACACTGACTTTGAAGACTTTCATGAAACCCAAATCCTCTAAATGTGTCTGGCAAATTTTTACCCTATTCTGCTAAATTTTCAGGCTTAGTTGCAAAATAATATACATGAACTGTGGAATGATAGTTCTGCAGAATTTAATTCTGCGGTTTAATATATCAATCTACAATATATGCAGTTATTTCTGTTCAGTAATCAGCTTCTATTGAGTTCCATTTTACAGTTTAATACTTTAATCTGCATTTCATTCATTCATTCTGTCATCCAAAGATATTTGCAAAAGTTGCTGAAGTGCATTCTGAAAATCTGGGAAAGTGAAATTCTGAATTTCCTTGTAATTCCTCTTGCAGAATATTTGTTTTGCACAAGACATTTTGCTCATGATTTAAACACTTGAGACATTCCTTAGTGTTTTAACTTTTGAGCATAACCACTCAATAATATTTCAAACTCACAAATGTACAGATAGAGACAAATGTTTGTTGTATGTTTGCATTCAAGGCATAAACTTACATAAAGAACAAAACTACCTCACAAACACTAGCAACTACTTTAAACTTTATGAAGCACATATTCTAAGGTAAAAACTGTAGCAGGCAAGTTTTCTTTCAGGTTCGCAGCTGCAAGCACACCTTATTGCTGCCTTTTGCAATGCTTTCTAGTCAGTTCAAAATGTACATCTAAATTTCTCCTTTTAAAAGTGAATCATCACCATTTATCTTTGATCTTTAAAAAAACAAATCAAAATAATTTGCAGAATGTCTTGAAGCTATTTTAGCAATCTTGTGTTTATTGGGTGCATTTATTGGGGGCTAGCAGATCATAGATATATTGTAGTAATATGTTTTGTAAGACCTTTGTATGAAACAATGTCTACAAAATGAAAATGAATAGTGATAAACTTAATAAATTACTATAAATGTATGTCCTTTAAATGTAACAAGTAAACTATGAATCAATCAATCAAACTTTATTTAACCAGGTGTAAACACCATTGAGCAAGTTTCATTTTCAAGGTTGTCCTGGACATTAATACAGAAAACATGCAAAGGAAGGGTGATATGCCAGAGGCAAAGTATATGTTGAGGATTGTAATAGCCTTTACTATATCAAAACTAATATAGGTAGTAAGTTGCAGGGTCATAACTAGTAGACCTAAACATACATGGATGATACAGTTACAATGTCATAACTAGAGACTTGAGAGTTAAAATTTAGAACTTAATTATACATCAATGTAAGACAGCTATTATCATATAAGGGAGGATATACAGGAGATGAAGAAAGAAGGAATGTAAGTGAACTGGGGTGGGAGGGAGGGACAGGGGAAGAGGAGAGACTAGTAAGTCCTAGGCAGCCCTTAACTGGGATGAAAAGTTAAGAGGGTTACAGGGATGTCAGATTCATGGATGAGACTAGGGGCTACTAGTACATGATCACTTGTAGCAGTTACAATTTTACTAAAGGTATTCAGCTAATAGTGCTTTAAATGGGAATGGACTGGGTAGGGAAGAGTGTTTAAGTGAGCTTTGAATGGCATTCCATATGGATGGGAAGGAGAAGTTGATTGCAGCCATGCCATAAGTTGTTTTTATTCTGGGTATCTGGAAGCAGAGTAAGGAGAAGTGTCTCAACCCATAAGAACCCTTGGCATGTTTGAAGAAGCTTGAGATGTAGGCAGGGAGTTTGTCAGATAAGGCTCTGAAGAACCAGAGAAGAGCGTTACTTTTACTCCTTGTTGAGAGAGAGAGAGAGAGGACCATCCCATCTCCCGGTACAGTATGCAATGGAGAGTGCAAGAGGGCAGGTTTAGGATGAACCTTAAGGCCCAGTGGTACAGCATGTCAAGTTTGCAGATCATAGTAATCAGGCAGTGGTTGTAGAGAAAGTCAGCATAGTCCTATAAGGGTAGGAATGTTAATTGCACTAGTCTCTTTCTAGCTTCTTTGGTAAGTAGGTGTATAATGTGGTAGAACACGTCTAACCGCTGCCTTAATTTTTTTGAGACTTCATTTAAATGGCATAAGAAGTTGAGCTTGTTGTCCAGCCAGAACCCTAGGTATTTGAAGGTATCTTCTATTTCAAGGGGTTCACTTAATAGCGTTAGCATCATATTCTTGTGTGTTGGACCAGAGGCTGCCTTAGGTGAGTGGATCATGGTTTTGTTCTTATTTGCATTGAGCATGAGCTTATGTGCAATCAGGTTATCTTGGAGAAAGATGAAATCTTGCTGTAGGTCCTCACAGGCTAAATCCAATGATGAGCCTGAGGTGTAAAGGACGGTATTGTCTGCAACTAGGTGTGCATTAGCAGCATTCAGTTGTGCTTCAAGGTTGTTGATATAAATTGCAAACAGGATAGGACCTAAAATGGAGCCTTGGGGGACACCTTGTGGAAGTGGTTTTCATCGTGATAAGTCACCAGTTTTAACTTGTAGCCTGTTGGTGAGGTAGCTTGGAACCATTTAATGGCAGTTGTATCGTGCCGATATTGCACAGGCATTAGTTATACATTGTGCTGCACTGTGTCTAATGCCTTACTTGGATCAAGGAAAAGGGCAAACACTTGTTTTAGAATCCAGGGCAATTTGCTAATCTATGGTTTCTGGCAAGAGCAGATACTGTGCTATGTTTACCCTGAAGCCGATCGGTGCAGGATATAGTTGATTTTGTGACTCTAGGTATTTCTAATTTGGTGTTGACAACTTTTTCCAAAAGCTTTTAATAGGGTAGGCAATAAGGAAATGAGTATGCAATTGTTCAGGTCACCTTATCCCCGATTTAACAAAGGTATACTTGTGCAGTTTTCCAAAGCATAGATATAATGCCCATGCCAGGCAGTTGTTGAATAGATATAGGGCTGTTAGATAACAATGCAAATTTTGTAAGTAGGACAATATTGTTGGCTCTGGCCTTTTTATATCCAAAGAATAGGAGGTCTTTATTTGTTTAAACATAACTATATGGCAGCTGAAGGAGGAGGGATGAATTTTTGAGGTTGATGTTAGTATTAGGGACAGCAGGGTCCCAGATGTTTGATTTGTTGATAGGTGAGGCATCAAGGCTAATCCAGTTGATGGAAGTGTTCATTGAAACGCATATGACAGATCTGCATGGACACTATTTTGTGAGGAAGGAGGCATCAGTATTATGTCCTTCGACTTTGAGGATGCACCAAATTTGAAGCATTGTTCTTGTTGTCTCCAATGCAGCTTGAAGTATTTAGATTTTCCCATCTAATTAATTTAGTACATTCGTTTAGTTGTATGAATGTTATCCAGTTGCCTCAGTTGGGATTTCTCATCTTTTCTGCCAATATTCTATCTTTGCAGCTTTCTTCAGGATGGGAAGACCAGTCAGAGGTCATTTTATTCTGATCAACCTTGTGTGATGGTTCATTAGATCTTTAAAGGCTATGAAGATATTAAAAGACCATTATAAGGGGTTGTTAGAAGTCTTGCCATCTGATGCTACCAGGTCTCAGGAACATGAATGACAAACTGACAGATGCTGTCAAAGTTTTTTTCTTTCTTGCAAACAAGAAACAAATTTACAAGAAGAAAAATACCTGATTGACAATCAACTACTTTAATTATTTCATGCACACTAACCTGAAAACTGTTGCAGAGAGTAAGAACTTAAATCTTAATGACCTGTTATAGTCATGAGATGTAGGTGCAAAAAGGATGTATGATGTATATTCTGTTTTCAGAGACCACCCATTCTAGATTTTTTCCTTCCGGCTGCAGTCACACCTAAGCTTCAACTCTTGCATCTCTGTCCAATGAGCACATATACGGTACATCACAAGTTTTCATTTTTTAAAAGTGATATTTCTACTTATTTTTATGTTTATTAAAATGACCTATAGAAATTATTTGAAAACGTCCTCACTTAGTTGGAACTTTGTATTTATTGTGGACATTCATTGAGGTCTAGGGATTAAGACATAGTTCATTAATATCTTTAAAACATGATTATTAGAAACAAAACAAAAATGAAACTGAGTGTGTAAACTTATATAATGCTGCAAATGATATGCTTAAATAAACAACATTCAAAGGTTGATTATAACTTTTTATTTAGTGAACCTCCACTTCTTTGAACAGTTCAACAAACAATTTCAGTCCTTCTTCAGGCAGAACAGATAGGACATTTCGCAGTTTCTGCATTGATCTTTGAACATTTTATTGCCTTTGGTTTGCATATACTATATAATGTCATTTGATAGGTGGACTTATATGTATATATAAAATTAGATATATGTGTATTTTGATGTTTTGTACTACGCACTTGTTTTTGCAAGAGTCAAAAAATCAGGTGGCATACAGGTTGGAGGCACTGCACACTTTAGTACCTGCCACACCAGTGACCTGTGTTCAAGGCGAGCATGGGTGAAGGGACAGAAGGTGGGCAATCAGGTCCAAGGGACAGCCTCCTGGGGGAGGTGGCAGCCATCTCAACCCATAACAACTACGAGGCTACTGTCAGCTCTGCCATAAAGGCAAGCACCTTGTGAAAAATAAGTTACATATTGATTAGTGTTTGCTCATAGTTCTGAGAGAAACTGCAAATTCTGCATTTTAATTTCTCATCAGAGAAGTTCATGGAAACACTGACTTTGAGACTTTCATAGAGCAAATCCCCAATGTGTCAGCAAATTTATACCCTATTCCACTAGTTTTCAGGCTTATTTCAAATAATATACATGAACTGTAGAAGATAGTTCGCAGAATTTAATTCTGCAGTTTAATACATCAATCTACAATATATGCAATTATTCTGTGGTTCAGTAATTAGCTCTATTGAATTCCATTCACAGTTTTTCTTTAATTGCATTTCATTCGTTCATTCTGTAATCAAAGATATTTGCAAAAGTTGCTGAAGTGTATTCTGAGGTGGGAAAGTGAAATTTGAATTTCCTGTAATTCCTCTGCAAATTTTGTTTTGCATAAGACGTTTTGCTCATGATTAAAACACTTGAGACATTCCTAGTATTTTAACTTTTGAGCATAACCCTTGTAGATTAAACTCATAAATGCAAGATAGAGTCAAATGTTTGTTGAATATTTTCATGCAAGGAATAAACTTACATAAAGAACAAATTACCTCACAAACACAACTACTTTATCTTATCGACACATATTCTGGTAAACTGTAGCAGACAGGTTTTCTTTCAGGTTCGTTGCTGCAGGCTGCTTATGTGACTCCAATCTTTCAGTCAGCTCAAATGTACACCATTCTCCTTTAAAAGTGAATCATCACCATTTATCTTTGATCTACAAAATCAAATCAAAATGATTTGCAGAATTCTTAGTTATTTAGCAATCTTGTGCTTAATGGGGGTTGTATTGCTGTAGATCATGATATATTGTAGTAATATATTTTATGAGACCTTTATGAAACAATGTCTACAAAATGAAAATGAATTGTGATAAGCTATAAATTACTATAAATGTATGTCCTTTAAATATAACATGTAAACTATGAATCAATCAATCAAACCTTTATTTATCGAGTTGTAAACACCATTGAGCAAGACATTTTCAAGTTGTCCTGGACATTAATACAGAAAACATACAAAGGAAGGGTTGACAAGCCAGAGGCAAAGGCAATACAGTTTGTACATATCAAAAGGTAACATAGGTAGCATAGTTTGAGGTATAACTAGTAGACCTAACATACATGGATGCTACAGTTACAGTGTCTGCTAGAGACTTGAGAGTTAAACTTTTAAATTTGATTATACATCAATGTAAGGCAGTTATTATCATAAAGAGGATATACAGGGTGAAAGAAGAAAGAGGAGAATGTATATGAATTAGGGTTGGAAAGGGAGGGACAGGGGAAGAAGTGAGATAGTAATGCTAGTTTTTTAACAGAGATGAAAAGTTAGGTTATAGGATGTCAGATTCATGGATGAGACTAGGGCTACTAGTACATGATCATTGTAGCAATTACAATTTGTAGGTATTCACTATTAATGCTTTGAATGTGAATGGACTGGGTAGGAAGAGGTTATGAGCTTGAATGGTATCCATAAGGATGGGAAGGAGAAGCTGATTGCAGCCATGCCATAAGTTGTTTTACCTGGGTTCGGAAGCAGGGAGGAGAAGTGTCTCAACCCAAGAGCCCTGCATGTTTGAAGAAGCTGAGATTAAGGCAGGAGTTTGTCAGATAAGGTTCGAAGAACCAAAAAAGGCTTCCTTTTCTTCCTTGTTGAGAGAGAGACCATCATTTCCAGTACAGTATGCAATGGTGGGTGCGGAGGGGCAGGTTTGGATGATCCTACGTCTCGTGGGCGTGTCAAGTTTGCTGATAACAATTGTGGGGTGGTTGTAGAAAGTCAGCATAATCCAATGGGGTAGTAATGTGTTTGGACTAGTCTCTTTCTAGCTTCTTTGGTAAGTAGGTGTATAATTGGTTGAACACGCCAACCGCTGCCTTAATTTTTTGAGACCTTATTGAGATGGCATAAGTGAGCTTGTGTCCAGCCAGAACCCTAGGGATTTGGAGATTCATTTCAAGGGGTTCACCTAATAGCGTTAGAATCATATGGCTGTGTTTGGACCGAGGCTGCCTTGGGTGAGAGGATCATGGTTTTGTTTTTATTTGCCAGGGTTATGTGCGATCAGGTTATCTTGGAGATGAAATCTTGCTGTAGGTCCTCACAGGCTGAATCAGTGATGAGTTTGAGGTGGAGGGCGGTGTGTCTGCCAGTCGGTGTGCATTTGATATTTTGGTTGTATCAAGGTTGTTTTCAATTGCAAACAGATAGGACCTAAATGGAGCCTTGAGACACCTTGGGAAGTATTGACAGGGATAAGTCACCTGAAGCTTTGACTTGTTGCTGGTGGGGTAGCTGGTGAACCATTTAGCGCGTTATATCAAGGCTAATATTGCACAGTGCATTAGCATATTGTGGTCCACTGTATTGAATGCTTACTTGGGTCAAGGAAAAGGGCAAACACTTCTTCTTAGAATGCAAGTATTGCAATCTATAGTTACTTTTGCAAGGGCAGGTACTGCGCTATGTTTTGTTCTAAAGACGGACTGTGCAGGATTTGTAGATTTTGTGACTATAGGTATTCTTAATTTGGTGTGACAACTTTTTCCAAAGCTTTGATAGGGAATAAGGAATAGGCCTGTAATTGTTCAGGTCCTTTACGATTTGAACAAAGTTATAATATGTGCCGTTTTCCAAGCACAGGTATAATGCCTGTGCAGGGATATGTTGAATTGATGGGCAGTAGGGCTGCTGGTAAGAATGGCCCAATCTTGAAGTAGGGATCAATATTGTCCTTCCTATCATTTTTATTTATCCAAAGACAATAGGAGTCTCTACTTGTTTAAACATAACTGTATGGAAGCTGAAGGAGGAGGATGAAATGGTTGAGGTTGATGTTAGCGTTGTACAGCAGTGGGGTCCTGTAGCTGATCTTGTTGATAGGTGAGGCATCAGAGGCTAACCCAGCAGTTGCAAAGTGTTCATTGAAATGGTCTAAAATGACAGATCTGTCAGTAAGGGTAGACCATTGGACACTATTTTGTGAGAAGGAGGCACTGTAATATGTCCTTTGACTTTTGAGGTGTCTAATTTGGCATCGTTTTGTTGTCTTCCAATGCAGCTTGAAGTATTTAGATTTTCAGATCTAATTAATTTAGTACAGGTTTTTCTAGTGGTATGTAATGCTATCCAATTGGCTCCGGTTGGGATTTCCTCCTTTTCTGTCTCTCTATCTTTGGCAGCTTTCTTCAGGATGGGAGAGAACCAGCTGGAGGTTGTTTTAGTCTTGATCAACCTGGGTGGGTATGTTTTTCTATTAGTTTTTAAGGCTGGGAATGTAAAAGACCATTGAGTGAAGAGGCAGTTAAGTCCTGCCATCTGATGCTACCCAGGTCTCTAGGAAGTCAGGCAAACCTTTTCAGACATCTTCAGATTGAATTTGGAGGCAGACTTTAATAGGGGTGATGCCTGATGCTGGCAGTGGTACAGTGATCCTTAGGTCATTAAAGAAGACTCTATTATGTGAAACTTATGGGTTTGTTGACTAATATAAGATCATGAGGAGCCGTTCAGGGTTTTTCATGGGTCTGGTGACTGTGGGGCATTAGTTTTGTCAGCCCACTAGTATCACAGAAGTCCATGAGTTTTAGAACCTCATCATTCCAATTTGATTGAGATCCCCAAATATGATACAGTCAGTGCTGGTTGAAGCATTCGGCTTTGGAGGTGTGTAGGGGCAAGGCCACCAGATGGTGGTGGTAGCACAGTATAAGTGAGGCCTTTATTGAGACAGCTAACTTAGCACCAGGCATTCTAAATTTCTTTTGCGTTAAGTCAACAATGTGACTGATAATTTATTAGCATATATTATGACCCCTTTCTTGGTTTTCTGTCGCATTGGTAGGTGTTGTACTGGTAGATTGATGATTTGTCTGGGTTGATATCTTAAGCCTTGATTCTGATATCGCGTGTCAGGAGAAGCAGAGCCCAAGTCTGAATCAGGTCAAGTTTCTGAGGCTGCAAACATTCATGTGGAGGAAGCTAATATTTGTATTGTGGCATCTGCAGGTTGTTAGAGGCTGGTGGGCTTTAAGTTTGACATTTGGGAGCAGAGAAGGTAGTAGTATTATCTTCTTGAGGTAGTGACTTGCTGAGTAGCCACTTGTGCTTCCTGGTCCTGGTACGTTTGTTAGTGTGTAAAGACTGCAGAGTTAATTGGGCTGCTGCATAGATAATCATCCGCCACCAGGTTCAGGGCACCTCACATATTCTCTGGTCAGGCCTGATGAGGATAGTGAGGCCACTAAGTTGTTCCCTCCTGGTCTGCCAGTGTATATAGGAGTTGGCAGGCGTGGTCGTTATGGTGAATTCAGCCTGGGTGCAAGTTAGCAGCCAGGGTTCTGAGTGCATAATGAAGGAGGAGGCAGCTCAGCAGAATAGTGCCCTTGCATGGAATTATTGTTAGTGCGGTAACACCTGGGGAAAGGTTGCACTCTGCAGTATAAGTGGGACCTGAAGGATGATGATTGCTTTAAGAGGCAGAACCAGCTGGTGGGGGGGTAGCAGATAGGTGTGGTAAGTAGTAAGTGGAGCAATAGGCATAAAAGGGGTTGGCCTAGCTCTCAGGGGTAGAGCATTTAATAGAGGCTGGGGTCGGGGTGGTCACTGTGGGAAGAAAGTTCAGAGCCACAAGATTAGAGTGCGTGGAGGTGCCCAGGATGAGATACAATGAAAAAAAAAGCAGCGGAACTCTGAAACACCAGGTACCCAATCTTGGGATGAGCTGTTCAGCAGCCGCCAATCAGCAGGTCTCCCAGAGAGTCCTTAGGCCAAGCAGGGCTCCACAACTGCTCTCCGACTCTTTCAGTGAGCTTACCCAGCTTAGAAGCTCCTGGTCAGGCAGGTGGATGACGCACAGCTGGCTTGCTTCTCCAGCTGCGGTCACTGAAGCGTAGAAGCACTAGCCCTGTCAAGGACTCTTTGGAGCCAGCTTAGAGGTTCCCTGTCAGGCAGATGGATGGTGTGTGGATTTACTACAAAGCATCTTTTTTATACTATGCCTACAATGGCATTTTTGAGCAAATTCGTCAACCAGCTCCAGTACTTCTTCAGCTATGAACAGAATAGGAAAAAAGATTTTATCTTTCTGCATTATTATTAAGTAAGCAATAAGACACAAGTGGCTGTGCATTTCACAGTTCCAGCACTCAGCCAGAGGTGTAGTTAGGCATGAGACCACAGGAAGAGCATCTTCTGCATTTGGCCATTCACCAGAAGTGTCTAATCCACACTGCCAAAGTTTCTTATTGCACTTATAAAATGGAGTTCTGCATTTTGTATATGAACACATTTATATGTGTTGGTTTAAATACTAAAACAAGTAACTACTGTACACATTTTGACCCAAAAATGTCCTCTGCCTGTCTGAGAATGATGTCATCTTTTTTCTATTTACCCTACTGTGGCCACCATACAGTACCTGTAGTTTTTTAATAGCACTGAACTGGTTGTCATTCCCTCCCCCATAGTTTGGAGTGCCTCATGCCCACACATAATCCATACTGGTTTTTTTTAATTAGATCACCTGCTTTCCTCTTGTTTTTGTTTAAATTGATAGAATTTGATTTGTTAACTGATGAGTGCATGAGTCAGCAAGTGTGCTGAGATCATTGGTTCAATGTACTCAAGCCATACACAGTCTGATGTCTTTTATTTATTGTAATGTTTTAAACTGACTTTTTCTTTTCAATATTTGGTGAACAACTATGTAACTGTGATGTGTTTGTGGAGCTTAGTGTTTAGTGCAGTATTCACAGTGTACATTGAGTAAGTACCAGCAACTGCTGACAACTTCACATTTGATTTTATGGCTAGTGTGAACTTCCTGATTTAAGGTAAAGTCAATTGTTGAGATATCAGAATACCCAGTTTGTTTGCAGTTCAAAATGTTTCTAAAGATTTTATATCTGGCTGGGCCCTCTGCTTCTCTGCAAATTGATTAATCAGATGGATTGGATGGCATGTGAGAACTACGTTGCCGTGGTGGCTTGACAGAGAGAGAGTCAGTAGTAGGAGTTGAGTGTGTGATGGGACTGCAGCGAGAGGACAGAACTGGAAACATATTACCTTATATAACAAAATAGGCTAAAGTCATTGAAACAGTTCAGACAGAGGAGTTCTCCTTATTTTATTAAGATGAGACCAAGCACATGGAGAAGGCTGGATGTGTAATGTGGACCATTCATTGCTTGAGGACTGCTGGTGGTCAAGATAAAAGGAAGTGAGCAATGGAGGGCGTGAGCTGTGGGACAGTGAGGATGAGTGAAGGGGCATCTGGAGGAAAGGTACAAAAGGGTGTCCAGTGATTTCAAAAAGTTTCTCGGGTGACACAGATTTGTGCAGTTTTGTCTCCTTACTTGGGAAGCTTCATTCAAGGCAATAAAGTGGCGGCAGATTGTAATATACTCTCTTACTATGTGGGAAAAACAAATGTCAGCTAAAAAATGTTAAAGATTCTTTTGCACAAATATTTATCCATTGTCATGCATCCTGGGTGAAAGTTTGTGTTTAGCCATGCTAGACACTTCTAGTAGCACGTTTAATAACCAGTCAGGATGCAGGATTTTCTCTTCCCATTTTATAATGTTCATTATAGTGCTTCCGCAGTTTTGAATAATCAATAGAATTTTACTTTATAGGAGGAGTTATACATAACCTCAGAAATGAACATTCATGTATTGATGTTGAATACTTTGCATTTGCCTCTGTAAAAGCCAAAATCAATCATATTTATAATTTGCTAATAATGCCGGGCATAAACTGTAAATTCTAAATTCAGTAAGATTTTATGACATTTCCCAAATTTTCCAAATTTAAATTAAATGCCACATTTCTCAAAATCTGAATCTTCCACATTTGATTGCTGAATTTTTGTCCCATTATTTGAAATTTTCTAATTCAATTGTGCAATAATACCGATGAACCGTGGAAAAAGATGCATCTTTGAAATTCTATTTCACAGTTTAACACAGTAATCCACAACACAGGCAATCATTCCACAGTTCACTTGATCAGCTCCACAGAATTTCTTTCTGCTCTTTAATACATCAGTTTGCAAATCACACATTCATTGTGCCATTCAAAATTGGAGTTTTGTGAAATGCATTTTACTGTAATTCAATTGGTGGAATTTTATTTTTACGCTGCACCATTTGATCATCAACATAACACTTGGTACGTTCTATAGTATTTTGACAATTGGGCACTCACATTCCATCCCCATGAATGCACAACCCAACAGATGCAGTTACAAGTTTTTTATGTTCTTGCAAACTAGAAACAAATTTACATAAAGAAGAAAATTACCTGATTGACACTTCCAACTACTTTAATTATTTTCATGCACATACTCTAACCTGAAAACTGTTGCAGAGAAGTAATAGTTTTATATCTTAATATAACCTGTTATAGTCATGAGGTTCAGGATACAAAAAGGATGTATGATGTGTATATTCTGTTTTCAGAGACTTTCACACCCATTCTTAGCTTTTTCCTTCACGGCTGCAGTCAAACCTAAGCTACAACTCTTGCATCTCTGTCCACTTAGTTGACATGTACAGTACATCGCAAGTTTTCATTTTTTAAAAGTGATATTTTACTACTTATTTTTATGAACATTAAAATGACCTAAAGAAATTATTTGAAGAACGGCCTCAATTTAGTTTAGTAATTTTATATTTATTGTGGACATTCATTGAGGTCTAGGGGATTATAGACATAGTTCATTAATATCTTTTAAAACATGATTATTAGAAACAAAGTCTAAAAATGAAACTGAAGTATGGTAAACTTTAATATAATGCTGTAAATGTATATGCTTTAAATATATCAAGTAACATTTTAAAGGTTGATTACAATGCAACTGTTTTCATTTAGTGGTCACTCCCACTTCTTCGAACAGTTCAACAGCCAATTTCAATCCTCCTTCAGTTAAGAACAGGATAGGACATTTTTGCATGTTTCTGCATCAGTCTTTGAATACATTTTATTGCCTTTGCAGTTTTGCATAAACTATATAGTGTCATTTGATAGGAGGAGTTATATGTATATATAAAATTAGACAGATATATGCATATTTTAATGTTTTGTACTATGCACTTGTTTTTACAAGAGTCAAAAAATCAGGTGGCATACAGGTTTGAGGCACTGCACACTTTTCTTCCTGCCACACCAGTGACCTGTGTTCAAGAACAAGCATGGGCTGAAGGGGATCAGTAGGTTGGGGCAAAATCAAGTATCCCAGGGACAGCTCTCTTCTCTTGGGGGAGGTGGCCAAGCCATCTCAACTCATAACTGCCATGGGGAGGAGGCCTGCTGTCCAACTCTGCCATAAAAGGCAAACACCTTTATGAAAAAATTAAAAGGTACATATTGATGAATCAATTTGCTCATAGTTCACAGAGAAACTGCAAATTCTGCATTTATGGAAATTTTCTCAATTTCAGAGAAGTTCATGGAAAACACTGACTTTGAAGACTTTCATGAAACCCAAATCCTCTAAATGTGTTTGGCAAATTTTTACCCTATTCTGCTAAATTTTCAGGCTTAGTTACAGAATAATATACATGAACTGCGGAATGATAATTCTGCAGAATTTAATTCTGCAGTTTAATACATCAATCTACAATATATGCAGTTATTCTGTGGTTCAGTAATCAGCTTTATTAAATTTCATTCTACAGTTTAATACTTTAATCTGAATTTCATTCATTCATTCTGTCATCCAAAGATATTTGCAAAAGTTGCTGAAGTGCATTCTGAAAATCTGGGAAAGTGAAATTCTGAATTTCATTGTAATTCCTCTTGCAGAATTTTAGTTTTGCTCAAGACATTTTGCTCATGAATTAAACACTTGAGACATTCCCTAGTATTTTAACTTTTGAGCATAACCACTCAATAATTTTTCAAACTCACAAATGCACAGATAGAGTCAAATGTTTGTTGTATATTTGCATTCAAGGAATAAACTTCCATAAAGAACAAAATTACCTCACAAACACTAGCAACAACTTTGATCTTTATCAAGCATATTTTCTAAGGTAAAAACTGTTACAGGCAGGTTTTCTTTCAGGTTCGCAGCTGCAAGTGCACCTTAGTACCAACTTTTCCAATGCTTTCTAGTCAGCTCAAAATGTACATCTAAATTTCTCCTTTTAAAAGTGAATCATCACCATTTATCTTTGATCTTTAAAAAAACAAATCAAAATGATTTACAGAATGTCTTGAAGTTATTTTAGCAATCTTGTGCTTAATGCGGGCATTTATTGGGGGCTAGCAGATCATAGATATATTGTAGTAATATATTTTGTAAGACTTTTATATGAAACAATGTCTACAAAATGAAAATGAATTATGATAAACTTAATAAATTACTGTAAATGTATGTCCTTTAAATGTAACAAGTAAACTATGAATCAATCAATCAAACTTTATTTAACCAGGTGTAAACACCATTGAGCAAGCTCATTTTCAAGGTTGTCCTGGACATTAATACAGAAAACTTACAAAGGAAGGGTTGACAAGCCAGAGGCAAAGTATATGTTGAGGATTGTACAGGTCAATACATATCAAAACTAGCATAGGTAGCATAGTTGCAGGGTCATAACTAGTAGACCTAAACATACATGGATGATACAGTTACAGTGTCATAACTAGGAGACTTGAGAGTTAAAATTTAGAACTTAATTATACATCAATGTAAGGTAGCTATTATCATATAAGAGAGGATATACAGGGAGGGAAAGAAGAAAGAGGGGAATGTAAATGAATCAGGGGTGGGAGGGAGGGACAGGGGAAGAGGTGAGAGACTAGTAGTGCTAAGCACCCCTTAACAGGGATGAAAAGTTAAGAGGGTTACAGGGATGTCAGATTCATGGATGAGACTAGGGGCTACTAGTACATGATCACTTGTAGCAGTTACAATTTTACTTGAGGTATTCAGCTAATAGTGCTTTAAATGTGAATGAACTGGGTAGAGAAGAGTGTTTAAGTGAGCTTTGAATGGCATTCCATAAGGATGGGAAGGAGAAGTTGATTGTAGCCATGCCATAAGTTGTTTTTACTCTGGGTATCTGGAAGCAGAGTAAGGAGAAGTGTCTCAACCCATAAGAACCCTTGGCATATTTGAAGAAGCTTGAGATGTAGGCAGGGAGTTTGTCAGATAAGGCTCTGAAGAACCAGAGAAGAGCATTCCTTTTACTCCTAGTTGAGAGAGAGGACCATCCCGTCTCCCGGTACAGTATGCAATGGTGGGTGCAAGAGGGCAGGTTTAGGATGAATCTTAAGGCCCAATGGTAGAGCGTATCAAGTTTGCAGACCATAGTAATCGGGCAGTGGTTGTAGAGAAAGTCAGCATAGTCCAATAAGGGTAGGAATGTTGATTGCACTAGTCTCTTTCTAGCTTCTTTGGTAAGTAGGTGTATAATGTGGTAGAACATGCCTAACCGCTGCCTTAATTTTTTCGAGACCTCATTTAGATGGCAAAAGAAGTTGAGCTTGTTGTCCGGCCAGAACCCTAGGTATTTGAAGGTATCTACTATTTCAAGGGGTTCACTTAATAGCGTTAGCATCATATGCTTGTGTGTTGGACCCGAGGCTGCCTTAGGTGAGAGGATCATGTTTTTTTTCTTATTTGCATTGAGCAGGAGCTTATGTGCAATCAGGTGATCTTGGAGAAAGATGAAATCTTGCTATAGGTCCTCACAGGCTAAATCCAATCATGAGCCTGAGGTGTAAAGGATGGTATTGTCTGCAACTAGGTGTACATTAGCAGTATTCAGTTGTACATCAAAGTTGTTGATATAAATTTCAAACAGGATAGGACCTAAAATGGAGCCTTGGGGGACACCTTGTGGAAGTGTTTTGATGTGGATAAGTCACCTGAAGCTTTAACTTGTAGCCTGTTGGTGAGGTAGCTGGTGAACCATTTAATGGCAGTTGTATCAAGGCCGATATTGCACAGTGCATTAAGCATAATATTGTGCTGCATTGTGTTGAATGCCTTACTTGAGTCAAGGAAAAGGGCTAACACTTGCTTCTTAGAATCCAGGGCAATTTGCCAATCTATGGTTACTTTGGCAAGGGCAGATACTGTGCTATGTTTGGCTCTAAAGCTGGACGGTGCAGGATATGGCAGATTTTGTGACTCTAGGTATTCTCTAATTTGGGTGTTGACAACTTTTTCCAAAAGCTTTGATAGGGTAGTCAATAAGGAAATGAGCATGTAATTGTTCAGGTCACTCTTATCCCCCAATTTTAACAAAGGTATAATATGTGCAGTTTTCCAAAGCACAGATATAATGCCCTATGCCAGGCAGTTGTTGAATAGATGGGTGATAGGGGCTGCTAGATAACAATGGCCAAATTTTAGGAAGTAGCGATCAATATTGCCGGCTCTGGCTCTCTTTTTTGTATCCAAAGACAATAGGAGGTCTTCTACTTATTTAAACATAACTATATGGAAGCTGAAGGAGGAGGGATGAAATTGGTTGAGATTGATGTTAGCATTAGGGATAGCAGTGGGGTCCCCAGATGGGCTGATCTTGTTTATAGGCGAGGCATCAAAGTCTAATCCAGTTGATGCAAAGTGTTCATTGAAACAGTCTAATATGACAGATCTGTCAGTAAGGGTAGAGCCATTGGACACTATTTTGTGAGGAAGGGAGGCATCAGTAATATGTCCTTGACTTCTTTGAGGATGCTCCAAAATTTGGTAGCATTGTTCTTGTTGTCTTCCAATGCAGCTTGGAAGTATTTAGATTTTTCAGCTCTAATTATTTTAGTACAGGCATTTCTAGCTATATGGAATGCTATCCAATTGGCCTCCAGTTGGGATTTCCTTGCCCTTTTCCACCAATAGTCTCTGTCTTTGACAGCTTTCTTCAGGATGGGAGAGAACCACTCAGGAGGTCATTTTTTAGTCTTGATCAACCTTGGGGGGGCATGTTTGTCTATTAGATCTTTTACGAGGCTATGGAAGATATTAAAAGACTCATTGAGTGAAGGGGCTAGTTAGAAGTCCTGTCATCTGATGCTACCTAGGGCTCCCAGGAAGGCATTCTGGCAAAACCTTTTCAGACATCTTTTCAGATTGAATTTGGAGGCAGACTTTAATAGGGGTGAGTGCCTGATGCAGGCAGTGGCACAGTGATCCCTTAAGTCATTAAGGAAGACTCCATTATGTGAAACATTATGGGATTTGTTGACTAATATAACATCAAGGAGGGAGCTTCGCTCAGGGTTTTTTTCTATTAGGTCTGGTGACTGCAGGTGTTAATTGTGTCAGCCAACTAGTATCACAGAAGTCCTTGAGCTGCTTAGAACCCTCATCATTCCAATTTTGATTGAGATCCCACGTTATGATACACTCAGTGTTGGTTGAATCTATTTGGCTTTGTAGATGTGGTAGGAGGGCAAGGCCACCAGATGGTGGGTGGTAGCATACAGTAATAAGGAGGGCCATTTTATTGGAGACAGCTAACTTTAGCACCAGGCATTCAAATTCTTTGGCCTTAGAGGTACGGTCAACAACTGTGACAGATAATTTATCCTTAGCATATATTATAACCCCTACTCAGGTTTTTCTGTCACATTGGTAGGTGCTGTACCCCAGTAGATTGATGACTTTGTCTGGGGTTGATGGCATAAGCCATGATTCTGATATCATAAAAAAGTCAGGAGATGCATGTAGAGTCCAAGTCTGAATCAGGTCAAGTTTCTTGAGGAGGCTACAAACATTCATGTGGAGGAAGCTGATACCTTTTCATTGTGGCAGGTCTGCAGGGGTGCTTAGAAAAGCTGGCAGGCCTGGGTTAAGTATGACATTTCCAGAGCAGAGTAAGAGTAGCAGTATTAGCTTCTTGAGGTAGTGACTTAACCTGCTGAGTAGCCACTTGTTGCTTTGTCTGGTCCTTGTAAGTTTGTTAGTGGGTGTGTCAAGGCTGCTATAGAGGTTGATTAGGATACTGCATAGATAATCATCCTAGCCACCAGGTTCAGGGGCACCCCTCACATATTCTCTGGTCAGGGCCTGATGTGAGGATAGGCAAGGCCAGAACGAGGTTGTCCCCCTCTGTGTCTTTCCAACGTATAATAGGAGTTGGCAGAGCTTGGTGGTCATTATGGGGTAAGATTCAGCCTGGGTGCAAGTTAGCAACCCGGTTTCTACCAGGTGCATAACGTAGAAGGAGGAAGCAGCACAGCAGAATAGTGCCCATCCTGGGAATTATTGTTAGTGTGATAACACCTGGTACCTGGGACCTGAAGGATGATGATTGCTTTAAGAGGCAGAACCAGCTGGTGGAGGGGGTAGGAGATAGGCGTGTTAAGTAGTAAGTAGAGCAATTGGCATAAAAGGGGTTGGCCTAGCTCTCAGGGGAAGAGCATTTAATAGAGTCTGTGGTTGGGGTGGGTGGTGTGGGAAGAAAATTCAGAGCCACAAGATTAGTGTGAGCAGAGGTGCCCAGGATGAGATACAATGGGAAAAAAAAGCGGCTGAACTCTGAAACACCAGGTACCCAATCACGGGACGAGATGTACAGCAGCCGCCAATCAGCAGGAGTCCCATAGAGTCCTTAGGCTAATCAGGGCTCCACAACTGCTCTCTGAATCTTTCAGCAAGCTTACCCAGCTTAGAGGCTCCTGGTCGGGCAGGTGGACAGTGCGCGACCGGCTAGTTTCTCCAGCCATGGCCGCCTAAGTGTAGAAGTGCTAGCCCGGTCAAGGGCTCTTTGGAGCCAGCTTAGGGGTTCCTGGTCAGGCAGGTGGATGGTGTGTGGATTTACTACAAAGCATCTTTTTTATACTGTGCCTACCACTGCATTTTTGAGCAATTCGTCAACCAGCTCCAATACTTCTTCAGCTATGAACAGAATAGGAAATAAGATTTTATCTTTCTGCATTATTATTAAGTAAGCAATAAGACACAAGTGACTGTGCATTTCACAGTTCCAGAACACCTCTCAGAGGTGTAGTTAGGCATGAGGCCACAGGTAGAGCATCTTCTGCACTTGGCCATGCACCAGAAGTGTCTAATCCATACTCCCAGAGTTTCTTACTGCACTTATAAAATGGAGACCTGCATTTTATATATAAATAAATGTATATATGTTGGTTTAAATACTAAAACAAGTAACTACTAAATGCATTGTGACCCAAAAAATGTCCTCTTCCTGTTTGAGAGTGAAGTCATCTTTTTTCTTTTTCTCTACTGTGGCCACCATACCTGTAATTTTTTAATAGTACTGAACTGGTTGTCATGCCCTCCACATAGTTTGGAGTGTGTCATGCCCACACATAAATCCATACTGGATTTTTTAATCAGATCACCTGCTTTTCTCTTGTTTTTGTTTGAATTGATATGATTATTTTTGTTTCCTGATGAGTGCATGAGTCAGCAAGTTTGCTGAGATCATTGGGTGCAATAGAGTTTGCTCTTTAAGGGGCAGACCAAGTTGTCCTGGTACAGCCCTTCCCCCTACCTGAAGATGGTGTGCTCAGAGGGGAGGGGGTACGGAAGATGGAGGAGCAAGGGGAACAGAACAATAGGAAGGCAACAGGAAGGGGAGAAACTAAAGAAGGTACATAATGGACAGCACAGGAGTGGTTCAGCCAGTTTTTGCTGAAGTTTTGATTTTCTGAACTACAGCACATCAGATTGGCATCGAGAGGAACAAAGGTTGGTGAATTTAGTCAGGTAAGAAGCAACAGAATTAGCCTCCTTACGCAGGCTAAGGATGTATAAAAAAAGGTTTTAATTATATAAATGATAAGAAATAATAATATCCTGGCTTTAGGCAGTGAATCTGTGGTGGGTCATTTGTAACAGTTTTCAGAATTAGCCTCCTTATATAAAAAAAAATCATCAGACTTTGTATTGTTTATGCTAGCAGTTGTGAGAATAAAAACATTGTGGATCTAGACAGAAGCATTGCTAGGAGGCAAGATTTGCAGACGGTAGCCCTTGGGATTGAGAAGCAGGCCGAAGAAAGGCCATCTGGAAGGGCGAGAGCACCACGTGGTTTATGGCTGATTTCGGTCAGCAGGGCAGATGCCCCGTTTGTTAAAAGGCTTTGAGGCTAGCTGAATTGTAGCCACAAGAAGTATGCTTAATCCTGTATGAGAGAACTGGGGGTGGTTTGTGATTGGTGCGAGTGGCTGGGCCTGGTACAGGGCTCAAGAGTGTTTCTGTCTGCAGGGCAGATGCCCTGACCATCTTTAAAGATAGGTAGCTGAGTTTGAAACAAGAATTGTTGCACAAATAGTACACTTTCGCATTGAGAGGGTAGGGACAGAGCAGCTATGCACAGGGGTTTTTTGTTGGTTGTTTTGAATGGAGGGGCCTGGGAACATGGTCGGGTAAGGGCCTGTCTTCGGTGTTTTTTTTTTTTTGAAATGCAAACAACTACAAAGCACGAGGGAGAGGGAACAGGGGACCTGGTGGGAAGGACAGAAGTGAGGCAGCACAAGCACTGACCTATGGGAAGAGCAATAGGGCTGGGGGCATTTCGGATGGACAGCCAGCACAGTTGGGCCATGTGGCATGACATCACATGCCGTCAGGGAAGGCGTGGAAGAGAACAGGGCACAAGGACAGAAAGGGGAGCCAAGAAGTAGCTTTCAACAGCCATCAGGCTGAATCGCAAGGTGGGGAAGAGCAACGGACACAGGAAAATGGCCGGGGAGGGGGAATAGCACAGGGGCCATCATGGCGGCCACAAGGGACGATGGTCATGCCGCGGGGCAAGGCCCAAAAAAACCAACAAGGTCAAAAAAGTCAGGGATTACCTGGAAAAGGTTGGGTGTGCCAGATAATGACCTGCAGAGGTCAGCGGGATGTTTTAAAAGGAGAAGCTAGTGCACTGGGTGAAGTGCAGCTGGAAGAAAGGGGAATGGCTCAGAGCCAGCTCGGGCAGCCACGTGACATGCCGCAGGATGAAGGGAAAATGGAGCAGAGCCAAAAAGAGGCTCAAAGGGACCCGGAGGAGGCCTACGATTAAGGAAGCCTTTGGGAGAGGTGGGAGGGAGCTTCACCATGCCTAGGGGCAGAGAAGCCAGAAGGCAGGATAATGGTGAATAGGCCCAGGGGCCAAAAACAGGATGGCCACGCAAAGGGGTGGAGTCCAGAGCTGAGCAGTGCTCAGAAAGGGAGTGGGAGGGAAGGGGAGGGCATCAGAAGGGGAGGTACCAAAGAAGGGACCGGGGGTGACACAAATGCTACCACGGCAAGGAATCCTAGATGGCCATGCAAGGAGGCTAGTGGCCCCCCAGGAAAAAGGGGGGATAGCAGGCCAGAACAGAGCTGGAATGGGACAACAAGGCCCAGAAGAGGCCTACAGAGATTGGGGGTGTTCTGGGGTATGCTTGAGAGAATGGGAGGCCTACAAGGCCACAAAAGGGTACGTAAGGCCTAGGAGGCCACGCAGAGCAACGCCCCCGGACAAGGGTTTAAAAAAAATAAAAAAATAAAAATATATATAAATATGATGATGATTAATATGGCCTTTAATTTTCTTGGTTTTGGGCAGTATCTTTACAGCTTTCATGGACCAACACAAGGAGATGGTACCGTGGAAGAGCAAACCATGTAAGGAGGATGCCTACAAAGCCATAGTGGAACTCACAGAGAAGGCTAACAGAGTGTGGCAGATGGTAGAAGGAGAAGAGCTGGGGAGATCCGGGGAGAAATGGAAAGCGGGAAAGGGAAAAGGAGGTGATGGGAAGAGGTAGGCAGGAAGGCAGTGCAGCCCTACCAGAGTGAGACCCCAATCAGGGATACCTTTCAGAGCAGCCAGCCCAGTACCACTTCAGCCTCAGGTCCCTGTCCCATCAGTACCTCCCCTAGACCAGCTGGAGGTTCTCCCAGTGGAACCTAGACCAGATCCCCCATGCATACCAGCCCTCCCACAGCCAATAGTACAACCAGCTAACCCAGGGTATCTCGAGTCCAGCAGGCCACAGGAAACTGATAAGGCCACAGGAAAAGTAGTCAGGGCAGTAGTAGAAAGCATAAAAGAGTACATAGGATAAATTATTGCAGCACTCGGGACAGGGGGGTCGGGTCAAATGGAGTCTGCCATGGCAGAGATTAGGTCAGATTCAGTGGTAATGGAAGGGGAGGAGAAAGGGTTAGAAAAGGTGGGAAAAGGAACAAGGGATATAGGAAGCCCAGAAATGCGAATGGGGGAACACATACCATTGGCCATGAAAGAGAAGATCTGGAAGGGCGAGTACATGGACATATTTGCTTTAGCGAGCTGGGAGGCAGCAGCAAAATATGAGGAGACTGAGAACATAGGGAAGAGTGAGATGGCGGCAGCCGTGGTTTTGCTGGGCAAAAAAAGGAAGATAAATTTACCAAAGAAAAGACGTGGGATGAATGGTTTGTAGGTTTTGCTACGTACTCTGCTATAGCGCTGGAAAAGAAACCTGAACTGGGCATACCATTGATCACGTATGCCTTGATAATAAGATGAGCAATGGCAAAAGGAGGGGTAGGCTGGCTATATTATGATGAATTCTTCCAGCAAAGGGTGGCAACTTATGGGGATGTAAGATGGGATACAAAACAGTTAGATCTGTGGACAGATTATGTAACCGACTAGTCCACACCAGAAGGGGGGAGATGGGAAAAAGGGGAGGGGCACCTCAGAGGTGATGTTGGGCTTACAATAGGGCATTCTGCTCTTGGCATCAATTCCATTTTTGGCATGCCAACTCAAAATGGGGAGGGGTCACACCCGGCGAGTAGATGTAGAATGACATGGGCACAAGGGGCACAAGGTGCAGGGGGGCAAGGCACAGGCCAACAGTTTTTTTGAGAGGGACAGTGATATAGGGGGCAGACTTGGAGTAAAGGGGGGAGGGGTAGAGGACACGCAGGCAGAGGAAGCCAGAATTACTAGAAACAGGGAACCAGAAAGAGGTAAAAAAGGGGGGGATACTAAATATGAAGGGAAAATGAAAAGGAATCAGTTCCAAGCAGCAAGAACGCCCCATCAAGACGGAAGTGTGGAAAAGGTGATTACTGAATTATCCTGATAGGAAGGTGGTGGAGTCACTTAGGGCAGGTTTTGAGTCAGGCTTTCCATTAAAATGCAAAGGCCCCAGGCAAGAGAGACAGACGAATAATCTGGGTTCAGTAAGGGGAAAAGAGGACATCTTAAGAAGAAAAATAGAAAAAGAAAAGGTGGCAGGTAGGGTAGCAGGACCGTACACAAAACCACTGCTGCAGAACATGAGAATATTTCCATTGGGGTTAGTTCCCAAAAAACAGCTGGGGGAATACAGAGTGATTCACCACCTATCATTTCCAGAGGGGGAATTAGTGAATGATTTCATAAGCAAGGAACATAGTAAAGTGAGCTACGCCACATTAGAAGAGGTGGTGCAGATCATCTGGAGAACCAAGGATGCCTGCATGGTGAAAACAGACATAGAGTCTGCATTCAGATTGCTTCCAGACAGGAGGGAAGATTGGGACCTACTGGGGTTTAAGGTGAGGGAACAATACTATTTTGATAAGGCAATGCCCATTGGGTGCTCCATAGCATGTGCGACATTTGAAGCATTTAGCACCTGTTTACAGTGGATATTTCAGGAGCACAGTGGGCATAAAGCAGTAATACACTACTTGGATGATTTCCTGTTAATAGGTAGTGGGAAGAGGGAGACAGAGAAAATGTTAGCCAGCTTTCAAGAGTTGTGTGTGGAGTTAGGGGTCCCGCTGGCTCCGGATAAAACAGAAGGGCCCAGTAAGGTCTTAGAGTTCTTAGGCATAGAAATAGATGCCTGGATTGAAATCTTTAGGTTGCCAGATAACAAAGTAGTAAACTGAAGGAGCTGATTAGAGGGGTCATGGGGAGGAGAAAGGTGCAGTTAAAACAGGTACAACAGGTCATGGGACATTTGAACTTTGCATGCAGAGCAATCGGGCTGGATAGGGCCTTCACAAAATGACTAGCGAGGGCAACAGCAGGAGTAACAAAACCGCACCACTGAGTAGACATAAAAAAGGGAGTAAAAGAAGATTTCACGGTCTGGGAAACGTTCCTCAATACTTACAATGGCTGTTCCTTTTGGCAAGATGAGTGGGTATGTAACACGGATCTGGAGCTCTACACGAATGGAGCAGGGAGGTTGGGTATGGGAGGCAATTTGAAGGGAAAATGGTTTGTGGAACCATGGCCAGCAAACTGGGTGAAAGATGGGAAAGTGAAGAATATCACACTGCTGGAAATCATGCCAATATGGACCTTTACCTTGCTGTGGGGAGAGGAATTGCGTAACCAGAAGGTCACATTTTGGTGTGACAGCAAGGCAGTGGTGGACGTTTTAAATAAAAGGGGAGCCAGATCAAATACGATATGGGGGGTGTTGAGACAGTTAGTTTTAAGGGCCCCTGCAATTGAACATGTCATTCAGGGCAAAATACATAAAAGGGGTAAAAAACACCCTAGCTGACAGCCTTTCCTGTCTACAGCTGAACTGTTTCCGGATGCTGGCACCAACAGCAGAGGATTGTAAAACACCATTACCAACAAACATCTGGTACATTGGTGAGAGGAAGCAGAACTGTTTCACAGTTCAAGGGCACCACGGACTTTGAGGGCCTATGAAGGGGCATGGCAGGTGTTCCAAATATTCAGGGCAATGCACCACATGGAGTTAAGTGGGCCAATCACAGAGGAGCAGTTAGGGAAGTTTACAGTAGATCAGTGGGAGAAAGGCACCACTCACAATGATAGGGGTGCACTTAGCAGGAATAAGCTTAATCTGCAGCCTTAAGACATGAGGGACCCAACGAAGTCCATGTTGATCAGGAGAATGATGCAAGGATGGGGAAGACTGAAGCAGAGACCCACGGATAGTAGATGACCCCTTAGGAGAACATTGACTGGCAAAATTAAATGGGGCATTGCCAGTGTTCTGCAGATGAAAAGACGAGGCATGATTGTTTCACACAATTTACCTGGTAATGTTTGCAGGGGCCTTGAGAGTGAGTGAGTGAAGCAGTGGGGCATGGCAAAAAAGAGGGAGAAGGGGGCTGGAATGGGAAGACATAAGTTGGGGGACAAAGGAGATACAGGTACTAATAAAGAAATCAAAGACAGATCAAAGGGGGACAGGTTGTACGGTGATCCTGAAGTCGTAAAAGGAAGACTCAGTGTGCCCAGTAAAAGCTTTGTGGACTTACGCTGCAGAGAGGGGATATAGAACAGGGAGTTTATTTATTCATGTGGATGGAAAAAGAGTCACCAGTTACCAGGTTACAGCCATGTTTAAGTAAGGCATGCAATTTCTGGGGGAGGACCCAGGCAATTATTCCTCTCACTCTTTTCAGATAGGAGCTGCATCACAGTGGGCAGCTGCAGGGGAGACAGTGACCAAGATATTAGAAAAAGGGCGCTGGCAGTCTGCCAGTTACAAAAGGTATATTCGGGCATTGCAGTACAGAGACTAACATGTCATCTGATTTGTTTCAGGTAAAAGACTGAAAAGGGAAGGGGGGAGGGAAGGCCAAGATAAAGGGGACTACGGATATATATATATATATATATATATATATATATATATAAAACATGCTTTAACTCATTCACGCCACAAGAGCTCTTTGAGACTTCCACCACTTGTGCCCTGTATACTCTTAGCACTGCATACTGGGCCTTTCTAAACAAAATCAAGCCATAATCAGCATGACACAAACACATGTGAATACTTCTTGAACCATAAGTGCCACACACAAGGTACAAGTGACAAAGTTCTTCAGCACAACATTACCTTTCCAATGGTGCTATGCAACCAGTTGTAATCAATTTAGTTTTTATTTTATACTAGCTGAAATACCAAACAATTGATTTTTTTCTGATTTTTTCAAGGTTCTTAGTTGAGGCGTGAGAGACAAATGTCAGTCATGCATACCATACCTTAAACAAATGCAAATAACTCCTAAAGTATACATGGTAGACACAAAGTATCAGTGGCAAAATTATTCAGCACAAAATTACCTTTCTAATGGTGCTATTCAGTCAATTGTAATCCATTTCATTTTTATTTTATAACAGCTAAAATACCAAACAACTGTTTTTTTTTTTCAAATTTATTCAAGGTGCTTAGGTGAGGCTTGAGAGACAAATGTCAGCCATGCATACCATATCTTAAACAAATGCAAATAACTCCTAAAGTATACATGATAGACACAAAGTAGCAGCAGCAAAATTGTTCAGCACAAAATTACTTTTCTAACGGTGCTATGCAATCAATTCTCTGCAGTATGGTTTGTTTAATATTTAGGTAAAAACTGCCAACTTCCTCAGATGTTTCTAGGCCTGAGTGAAAGTCAGCTGAGTACGTCTACAGGCATTATTGTCCTGCATGGCTATGCTTTCAGATGCCACCTACAGGTGTATCTAGCCTGAATGAGTTAAGTATTATATTCTGCTTAATTCCCATAGGCAAAGGGAGGATCAAGGAAATATGGATCTGTGGTCACTCATACATTTATTGGGCGGAAAAAGGAGAGTAGGAAAAAGCCTGGGGGAAAACAGTTATACCAGGATGTGAGATAATGTAGGTTGGTTTGGTGTGGCATCTGAGGGATGAGATGGGCACAGCTACTTCCAATACTGAGAGAGAGATGAAAGAGCGGAGGCCAATTCTGGACCTAATTATCTTACATCTAGGGGCAATGACATTGGGGGAAACCATGGGTGGACACATATATGCAGGTAAAAATGGATTTAGAGAAAATCCAACAATGGTGGCCAGGGGTATGCCTTGTATGGTTGTACATAACCCCGAGAAGGGTCTGGAGACATGAGCATAGCCATAGAGCTTTAGACAGGGCTAGGAAAAAAATGAATAAGAGAGTAGGAACATTGATAAAAAAATGGGAGGGGAGGTAACACTGCAGAGAGTGGAAGAGTGGGTAGAAGATTTCTACAGGTCAGATGGAGTGCACCTGTCAGATCTAGACATAGATATGTTTAATACAGAGATGATGGGCTTTGTAGAGGCATGGAGAAGACATGCAGATAGTACAATGTATAAAAAAAAGAGAAAGGGGAGAAGGGGAAAAAATGGGAAGTTCCCTAGCCAGTTTTGGGGGAGGGAAGCCAGCCATCCAATGCAAGCTGGAGACTGGCTAATGGAAAAAAGGGAGGAGGAGGAGGAGGAGGGAAGGGGGAAAAGAAAAAGGAAGAGGATGGAAAGAAGGAGAAGCTGAAGGAGAAAAAGCGGTCTTGGTTCTCACTGTTACCTAATAGGGAAAGAGGAGAAGAAGGCACTCAGGTTTTCACCTGGGGGAGCAAGGATCAAAAATTTATATATGGATGCAATAAAATGCAATGGTGAAAATATAGTAATAAAGAAATGAGATGGAAATGGAATCATGATATATATAATAAACTGATTGCCAATCTGAGCACAACAACATACAGTGGTCTGTGTCTTTCGTGGGGGGAAAATCTGGGACAATAGTGTTTGCCCTTTAAGGGGCAGACCAAGTTGCCCTGGTGCACCCCTTCCCCTTACCTGAAGATGGTGTGCTTAGAGGAGAGGTGGGTAGGGACAGGGGAGAAGCAAGGGGAACAGAACAATAGGAAGGCAACAGGAAGGGGAGGGGCTAAAGGAGGTACATAATGGACAGCACAGGAGTGGTTCAGCCACTTTTTGCTGAAGGTTTGATCCTCCCACCCAACCCTTTAACTATGGAACATGTGGGGAAGACAGTCAATAAGGGACTGTGTGTTATGAGGGAAAGACAGTCAAAATGGGACTGCGTGTATGGTCTGTCAAAGGTGATGACAGAATTTGTCAAGTGGGATGATATTGGACTGCCAAAGGTGGATGGCAGAGAGGGGAGGAGAAGGGGGGAAGGAGGAGAGGGAGAAAAGAAAAAAGAAGAGGATGGAAAGAAGGAGAAGCTGAAGGAGAAAAAGCGGTCTCGGGTCTCACTGTTACCTAATAGGAAAAGAGGAGAAGAAGGCACCTAGGTTTTCACCTGGGGGAGCAAGGATCAAAAATTAATATATGGATGCAATAAAATGCAATGGTGAAAATATAATAATAAAGAAATGAGATGGAAGTGGAATCATGGTATATATAATATATTGATTGCCAATCTGAGCACAACAACATTCAGTGGTCTGTGTCTTTTTGTGGGGGAAAGGGAGGGAATCGGGGACAATGTACTCAAGCCATGCACAGCTGAAGCCTTTATTTATTGTTATGTTTTAAACTGACTTTTTGTTTTAAATATTTAGTGAACAACTATGTAACTTTAAGAGTTTGTGGAGCGAGTGGTTGCTAGTGCAGACTACAGTACACACTGGGTAAAAGTACCAGCAACTGCTGACAGCTCTACAACATTTGATTTTGTATGCAGCCAGAGTGAACTTCCTGATTTAAGTTAGAGTGCAATTGTTGAAGGAGCATAGAATACCCAGTTTTTTTGCAGTTCAAAATGTTTTTAAAGATTTATATCTGGCTGGGCCCTTCTGATTGTCTGCAAACTAGTCAATCAGATGGAGTTTGGATGGCATGTCAGAATGACGAGTTGCAGTGACTTGACAGAGTGAGGGAGTCAGTAGTAGGAGTTAGCAAGTGAGTGATGGGGCTGCAGCAAGAGGACAGAACTGGAAACACAATTACCTTATATAAGAAAATGGGCTAAAGTCATTGAAACAGTTCAGACAGTGGAGTTCTGCTTATTTTAATAAGACCAGACCAAGCATATGGTGAAGGCTGGATGTTTAATGTGGAGCATTCATTGTTTGAGGACTGCTGGTGGCTTATGTTAAAAGAAAGTGAGCAATGGATGGTGAGAGCTGTGGGGCAGTGAGGATGAATGAATGGGCAGCTGGAGGAAAGGCACAAAAGGGTGTCCAGAGATTTAAAAAAAATTCTTGGGTGACACAGATTTGTGCAGTATGTCTCCTCATTACTTGGGAAGCTTCATTTAAGGCAGCAAAGTGGGTGGCAGCTTGTAAAATACTCTCTTGTGATGTAGGAGAAACAAATGTTGGCTAAAAAATTTTAAAAATTCTATTGACACAAATACTTGGTCTGTCATGCATCCTGGATGAAAGCTCTTGTGTTTAGCCATGCATTAGACACTTCTAGTACACGGCTAATAACCAGTCAGATGCAGGATTTTCTTCCCATAAAGTAGACTACAATACAGATGATAGAGGTGGTGTTACAGGACATCACCCTGGGTGGGTTGAAGCACAAGGCAAAGCCGAAGCTTCTTCCACCCCAGGAGTGACGTTATTACACAACAACACACACACTGGAGTGCCTTATTGCTATTATACAATGGCTCATTGTTATAGAAAATAAAAAACATTTAAAAAAATGTTTTTAGTAGATTTTTAGTGTGGCAGTATATCTTTGTTTCTTAAAAAAAATGGCTCAAGCGTATGCTCAGCCATACAGTGATGTTATTGTGTCATAACATCACTGTCTCAGGCATACACTGACCAATCAGAGTCTAGGATTCTTTCTTGCCATTGTATAATGTTCAATATAGTGCTTCTGCAGTTTTGTATAATCAATAGAGTTTTATTTTATAGGTGGAGTTATAGATAACCTTAGACATAAACATCCATGTATTGATGTTGAATACTTTGCATTTGCCCCTGTAAAAGCCAAATAAATCAAATTTTTAATTTTCT
This sequence comes from Neoceratodus forsteri, assembly GCA_016271365.2. Taxonomy (NCBI): domain Eukaryota; kingdom Metazoa; phylum Chordata; order Ceratodontiformes; family Ceratodontidae; genus Neoceratodus; species Neoceratodus forsteri. The sequence goes on from CM057458.1 coordinate 538,075,172, forward strand.
AATAATGCTGGGCATAAACTGTAAATTCTAAATTCATTAAGATTTTATGACATTTCCCAAATTTTCCAAATTTAATGAAATGCCAAATTTCACAAAATCTGAATCTTCCACATTTGATTCCTGAACTTTTGTCCCATTATTTGACATTTTCTAGTGCAACTGTGCAAAAATACTGATGAACTGAAGAAGAAGATGCTTCTTTGAAATTCTATTTCACAGTTTAACACAGTAATCCACAACACAGGCAATCATTTCACAGTTCACTAGATCAGCTCTGCAGAATTTCTTTCTGCTGTTTAATACATCAATCTGCAAAGCATACATTCATTGTGCCATTCAAAATTGGAGTTTTATGAAACTCATTTTACAGTAATTCCATTGGTGGAATTTTATTTTTGCATGGCACCATGTGATCATCAACATAACACTTGATACATTCTATAGTATTTTGACAATTGGGCACTCACATTCCATCCCCATGAATGCACAAGCTAACAGATGCAGTCACAAGTTTTTTCTGTTCTTGCAAACAAGAAACAAATTTACATGAAGAAAAAAATTACCTGATTGACACTTCCAACTACTTTAATTATTTTCATGCACATACTCTAACCTGAAAACTGTTGCAGAGAAGTAGCAGTCTTAAATCTTAATATAACCTGTTATAGTCATGAGATGTAGGATTCAAAAAGGATGTATGATGTGTATATTCTGTTTTCAGAGACTTTCACACCCATTCTTAGCTTTTTCCTTCATGGCTGCAGTCACACCTAAGCTACAACTCTTGCATCTCTGTCCACTTAGCTCACATGGATGATACATCACATGTTTTCATTTTTTTAAAGTGATATTTTACTGTTTATTTTTATGTTTATTAAAATGACCTATCAAAATTGTTTGAAGAACGTCCTCAATTTAGTTTAGTAATTTTGTATTTGTTGTGGACATTCACTGAGGTCTAGGGGATTACAGACATAATGCATTACTATGTTTTAAAACATGATTATAAGAAACAAAGTCTAAAAATGAAATTGAAGTGTGGTAAATTTTAATATAATGCTGTAAATGTATATGCTCTAAATATATCAAGTAACATTTAAAGGTTGATTGGTTGATTACAATGCAACTGTTTTATTTAGTGGTCACACCCACTTCTTTGAACAGTTCAACAACCAGTTTCAATCCTTCTTCAGGTAAGAACAGGATAGAAAATTTTTGCATGTTTCTGCATTAGTATTTGAATACATTTTATTGCCTTTGCAGTTTTGTATAAACTATATAGTGTCATTTGATAGGTAGAGTTATGTTTATTCAAAATTAGACAGATATATGCATATTTTGATGTTTTGTACTATGCACTTGTTTTTACAAGAGTAAAAAAAATCAGGTGGCATGCATGGTTGAGGCACTGCACACTTTACTACCTGCCACACCAGTGACCTGTGTTCATGGACGAGCATGGGGTGAAGGGGATCAGTGGGGTGGGGCATAATCAGGTGTCCCAGGGACAGCTCTCCTCTCTTGGGGGAGAAGGCCAAGCCATCTCAACCCATAACTGCCATGGGGAGGAGGCCTGCTGTCCAGCTCTGCCATAAAATGCAAATACCTTTTGTAAAAATAATAAAAGTTACATATTGATTAATCAGTTTGTTCATAGTTCACAGAGAAACTGCAAATTCTGCATTTATGGAAATTTTGTAAATTTCAGAGATGTTCATGGAAAACACTGACTTTGAAGACTTTCATGAAACCCAAATCCTCTAAATGTGACTCGTAAATTTTTACTCTATTCTGCTAACTTTTCAGGCTTAGTTGCAGAGTGATATACATGAACTGTGAATTGATGGTTACGTAGAATTTAATTCTGCAGTTTAATACATCAATCAACAATATAAGCAATTTTTCTGTAGTTCAGTGATCACCTCTATCGAATTCCATCCTGCAGTTTAATACTTTAATCTGCATTTCATTCATTCATTCATTCTGTCATCCAAAGATATTTGCAAAAGTTGCTGAAGTACATTCTGAAAATCTGGGAAAGTGAAATTCTGAATTTCACTGTAATTCCTCTTGCAGAATATTTGTTTTGCACAAGATGTTTTGCTCATGAATTAAACACTTGAGATATTCTCTAGTATTTTAACTTTTGAGCATAACCACTCAGTAATATTTCAAACTTACAAATGTACAGATTGACCCAGATATTCAAACTGCGCCAGTCTGAGGCGCAAGCCCCTGCGCTGCTCAAAATAGTTACGCAGGGGTGTGGCCGGGGTGATATTCAAAGCAGTTGCGCTGTTGAGCAACTCCTTTGAATATCACCTCGAAACACAGCACTTGGCAAGATGGCGCAGTGGAACTTGCACCACCGCAAGTTTCAGAGTTGAGCATTAAACCTGTGGAGTAGAAACATTGCGCTACGCAAATTTCCGATATTCAAAAGGTGACATGCAAATGGGGCCATAATTTATGCAAGGCACAGGGGGACCATTTGCATCTATTTATGGCCCCATTTGCATGCCATTTGCATGTAGGTGCGCCGATCCCCGAGGACTTGTTCCTGGCCACCCTGCCAGGCAGCAGCCGTCAGGGACCCACGCACAATGCAGCCCGATCGCGGGCATCACAGTTACATGACACCCCCCCACACATCTCCCACAGCCCGATCACGGGCAGAACACATACATGTCACCCCCCACACATCTCCCACAGGCCCGATCAAGGGCAGAACACGACATGTCGCCCCCACACACATCCCACAGCCGATCACGGCAGAACACGTGCATGTCGCCCCCACACATCTCCCACAGCCCGATCGGGGCAGAACACGCATACATGTCGCCCCCACACATCTCCCACAGCCCGATCGCGGGCAGAACACGTCATATCACCCCCCACATCTCCCACAGCCCGATCGCGGGCAGAACACGTACATGTCGCCCCCACACATCTCCCACAGCCCGATCGCGGGCAGAACACATACATATCGCCCCCACATCTCCCACAGCCCGATCATGGGCAGAACACGTCATGTCGCCCCACACATCTCCACAGCCCGATGTGAGCAGAACCACGTACATGTCGCCCCCACACATCTCCACAGCCCGATCATGAAGAACCCGTCACATACGCCCCCCCCACACACATCTCCCACAGCCCAATCGGGCAGAACCTGTATGACCCCCAGTGCCCGATCGCGGGCAGGAGGTGTAACCCTCCCCCAGCCGAATAACTCCCTGGTGGTAAAGTGGACCATAAAGCCCAATCACGGGCAGAATGTCACAGCACAACCCCCAAACATCTCCCTGGTGTCTAGTGTCCCCCCACCCACCCAGAGCCCTCCACCCGCTCCCCACAGCGGCGACGACAGCATCCACCCGCCTGCCGCCCGCCACCCCGCCCGACTGACTGTCGGTGGGGCTGCCGCCATTGGTGCAGAGCTACAGCCAATGGCGTGCAGCCCTCACCATATCATAACAGTCCAGATTTGTGAATGATCATTCACAAATCTGGACTGTCATGTACGGTAGACGTCATGCCCATTGGCTGTAGCTCTGCAATCAATGCGTGCCACCGACAGTCAGTCGGCGGGCGGCGGGCGGCAGGCGGGTGGGATGCTGTCGCCCGCGGCCACGGGGAGCGGGTGGAGGGCTTCGTGGGTGGTGGGGGACACTAGACACCAGGGAGATGTTTGGGGTTGTGTTGTGACATTCTGCCCAGCGATCGGGCTTTACAGTCCACTGGACCACCAGGGAGTTATTCGAGTTGGGGGAGGGTTGCATTCTGCCCAACGATCGGGCACTGGGGGTTCATATAGGTTCTGCCCGCATCGGGCTGTGGGAGATGTGTGGGGGTTCATGTATTTGTACTGCCCGCGATCGGGCTGTGGGAGATGTGTGGGGGGTTCATGTTCTTGTACTGCTCCGCGATCGGGCTGTGGAGATGTGGGGATCATCAACTGTGATGCCCATGATCGGGCTGGTGGGGGGGCACAGGGACCTGAGTTGGGGCCAGCTGGGTGGCAGCTGCTGTGTTGTGCCCAGCAATACAGCAGCTCACCTGTGGTGGCCCTCAACTTGATCCTTTTTTGGCTCAAGGTTGTGCAGGCGCAGGTTGGGGTTGCGATGCACAACTCTGCACAACCCGACTGAATATCAGGTTGCGCAGGTTATGCATGGTTCCTCCCCCTCCTGTTGAGCATGCATTCATTTGCATTGCTCTTTTGCTCAACCTGTTGCCAGTGGAGCAACTGCCTCCTGCTGAATATCGCAGAATGGCGCAATGTAGGACTTCCGCATGCGCAACCCTGTTGCGCATGGAGCAACCCTTTTGAATATCTGGGCCATAGCGTCAAATGTTTGTTGTATATTTGCATACAAGGAATAAACTTACATAAAGAACAAAATGACCTCACAAACACTAGGAACTACTTTAATCTTTATCAAGCGCATATTCTAAGGTAAAAACTGCAGCAGACAGGTTTTCTTTCAGGTTTGTAGCTGCAAGCACACCTCAGTGCCAACATTTGCAATGCTTTCTAGTCAGCTCAAAATGTACATCTAAATTTCTTCTTTTAAAAGTGAATTATCACCATTTATCTTTGCTCTTTAAAAAAACATATCAAAATTATTTACATAATGTCTTGAAGTTATTTTAGCAATCCTGTGCTTAATGAGGGCATTTATTGGGGGCTAGCAGATCATAGATATACTGTAGTAATATATTTTGTAAGACCATTATATGAAACAATGTCTATAAAATGAAAATAAATTGTGATAAACTTAATAAATTACTATAAATGTGGAAGATCATGTGATGCCTTACTCAGACTAGATGCTCTCCTAAGTGGTCCTGTCTTCCTTCCCTGAAATCTACTTAAATACTTACTTTTTTCCTACGGTGAACTTCCTTTTCATGCTATTTTGATTACGGATATTAGTGGGCTACAGTACTTGGTGCCTTTTGGACTCTCAACCCTATATGGAAGTAGAAATGAAAGCAGCCTTACCATGCCACACACCGCTCATCATGCCAGAAAAATCAGCCAAGAAGGTAAAGGCTCAGGCGGGATCCTCGGCTGAGGAAATGCTGGCTACAACTCCTGGGCCTTCCGACAGTGCACCCCTCTCTCTTGAGCAATTCCTAGCTGAATTTTGTCCCTTCTGTGATGAAGTTAGATCTCTTAATGAAGGGTTAAAAGTGGCCACGGAGAAGCTGGAGAACGCAGTACAACGAACCGTGTACTGTGAGGCACCATCCTCTCAGTGGAGAGGAAAATGGAGAGAGTGGATCCTGATATGGCTCTACTGAGCAAGCGTGTGGTGAAACTGGAGAATAAGGTGAAAGATCTTGAAGGGCGCAGTCGCTGAAATAATGTAGTTGTTATCGGCCTCCCAGAACGTGAAGAGGGGGTCAACCCAGTGCTGTTTGCTATAAAATTTATTCAGAAAATTGCAGGCCCCTCTCCGTTTGGTGTAGAGTATGTTGTAGAGTGAGCTCATCTTGCCTTGAGGCCCATGCCAGCACCGGGAGCTCCACCAAGGACCTTCATTTTTGAACTTTTGAATTATCAGGAATGCCAGCACCTATTGGCTAAAGTCAGAGAGCTAAAGGAATTTCTTTGGGAAGGGGTTCCAATCTGGATTACGCAAGACCTCCCCAACATGGTGCGGCAGTGGAGGGTGGAATATCATATCATGGTCACTAAGTTACTGGCAGCAAATATTCATTTTCGTATGCTCTATCCAGCAAATCTGCAGGTTTCTCTTGATGGCAAGTGGATCCCTTTGAATGACACAAAAACTGCAATGATTGAGATGAAAAAGTCACTACCCGATCTTTTCCGAGATGGGTGACTGTTCCACCCGTGACGGTAGTCCAGTCTAGTGGGATCTTGTTATAGAATTGATGGGGTTTGTATGGGGTAATTCACCCAGAATGTACACCTTAACTATTATGTTTTGATTTGTCTCCCAACTGTTGGAAGTCATCGCCTCGGACTTGATGGAACGCTTTGCTGTTTGTTTGTTTTTTTGAGACTTTTGAACTGGGGTTACCTGTTTCATTTTATTTTCTCTGGGGGCTTACATGGCAGATAGGTTTTATTTGTAACCAGATACTGTGTGGGAGATAGATAGTCATTTTCCGACCAACAATGGCCGATATATGGAATTTTTTTTGTAGGCTCCTCTGTATATTTTTCAGATAAGCCCTCACTAGAAAAGCCTCTGCATTTTTGGGCTTTGAGGAGAAGGTCATCGTTTTATAGAAGAGATTTTCCTTTTGTGTTTAGTAAAGCCTGTTTTCTTCTAATGGCCATTTGGCATTTCAAAGGGTTTAAGGTCTTATATTTAATTTCCAATATATGGGACCTAATTATTTGATTTCTAGTGTGTCTGGTTCTTGGCACCAGGATTTTAGCAGGAGAGGTGGGGGGGAGGACATGGAGAGCAGTGAAGCTGTGCTGGGTATTGCGCCCTGCAAAATGCATGGTTGGGGGGTGCTTTTTGGAACATTTATATTGACCAGGGGCATTTAAGGTTTGGATTTGTGGGGTTATGATTTATAGGTGATTGGGGGTAGATGGGGATTATTGCAAATGATACTGGGGGGACTTGTGGAGTCTTGGGTTATGGGAGAAGCTTGGCACAAGAGTTGTATTATTTTTTCTTGGCATGTGGCTAGACTGGACAGAGCACACCATTTCACATCTTGGAAGATATATGACGAGTGTTAAAAAATTTATTTTGTGGAAAGTTCATGGCCTTCACACGAAAGTGAAATGACATCAGGTATTGAAGCACATTAACTGGCTTAAAGGGGGTATCATATTTCTATAAGAGACTCATCTCCTGGAGGCAGAAGGGTCCCTTCTGCGTAGGCAGTATACTGGACAGGTTTTTGTGGCAGGGGATAGTTCCCAGAGTAGAGGGGTAGGGATCCTAATAGCTAGAAATGTTTCTTTCCAGCTGGATTCGATCCTTAGAGATCCAAATGGTAGATATTTATTTGTGCAAGGGGTGTTGGACTGAACCTCTTTGGTTCTGGGCAGTGTCTATGGTCCCAATACTGATTCCCCTCTGTTTTTTACTAATTTGCTAAATACCTTAGCGCCCTTTGCTACACTTCCATGTATCATAGGGGTGATTGGAATCTTCCCTTTTCTCCTGATATGGATAAGTCCACTGCCAGAGACAAGGACTCTCCCCAGTACAACTTGCATTTCACAAGTCGGTTGATCATCTGGGCCTTGTAGACCCCTGGCGTATCCTATTTCCTACCTCCAAGGATTTCACCTTTAGATCCAGCATCCATGGGACCTCCTCACAAATAGATTATTTTCTAATTAGTCAACCTATGTTGCTGGGACTGGTAGATGCTGGTATTACCCCAGGAGTGATCTCCGATCACTCTGTTGTATCATGTGCTCTGACAGTAACCCCTGATGCCCAACTGGCTTCTTTATGGAAGTTGAATAATCAGCTCCTCAGGGATCCTAAAATTGTAGAGATGACTGTGCAAGAGATTACTGAGTATACTAGTGTTAATCAAGGATCCATTTCACACCCAGATTTGGAATGGGGGGCCTTGAAATGTGTACTGAGAGGCTTTTTAATTAAAATAGCCTCTCATCGGAAGAGAGAGCGAACTCAGAAATCACTATCCCTTCTCTCACAAATCCATAATATAGAATCTTCCCTGTCCCATTCTACCTCCATTGAGGATAGGAACTGGTTGATGGGTCTCAGGGATCAATATAGTTCGATACTCTGAGAGAAAGCGGAATACGCTATTCTTAAAACTGGGGCCACTTTTATCGATCAAGGTGAGAGAGCAGGTCATCTTCTAGCACTTCGGTTGAAACAAGTAGAATCTTCTAGACTCATACTGAGCCTGTGTTCCCAAAGATCAGGAGAGCTCCTCCTAAATCCCAACAACATAAATGCTGAATTTATGGCCTTCTATGCAGATCTCTATCGGTTAATGCCAAACCGGCCTACAGTGGAGATGGTGGAGCATTACCTCCAACCGCTCGATCTTTCTTCAGTTATGCAGGCTCAACAAGATGCTCTGGTAGCTCTGATATCAAGCACATAAATACAACAGGCTATATCTGCCTTACCACCTGATAAGGCCTCAGGACCGGATGTTTTCTCCCCCAATTTTTATAAAATCTTTTGTAAATAACTTACTCCTTGGCTGTCTAGTCTTTTTGAGTAGATGTTGGCTGGTAATCCACTAGATAATTCCCTGTTAGAGGCCCTGATTATTTTGCCCTGTAAACAAGGCAAAGCTCAGGAAATAGTCACCAGTTACCGTCCAATATTGTTGTTGAATTGTGACATCAAAATTATTGCTGAGATTCTGGCCACCAGACTTAAGGACATGCTCCCCGGTATCATTCATCCCAATCAGGTGGGTTTTATGACAGGGCGTCATTCCTTGGATCACTTCCAAAAGTTGGCACACATTTTCTCTGTGTCTGGGGACTTGGATATACCAGCTGGGTTAATGTTCCTAGATGCAAAGAAAGCATTTAATTGAGTTGATTGGCAATTTCTCTTTGCCACCCTATGCAGGTTTGGGTTCCCTGCCAAATTTTTGCCTGGATTACCTCCTTTTATTGGTACCCACAAGCTAGAATATATTGCAACAGAGTCCTGTCTGATAGGTTTACTTTGGGTTCAGGAACCAGGCAGGGATGTCCTCTCTCTCCATTGTTACTTAATATTTATCTCAAACCCTTTGTTGGTGAAATTGAGAGCAAATGCAAGGGTCCAAGGGATTATGATTGGTAGTTACTCTTTGAAATATTTGGTATATACAGATGATGTGATTCTAACCCTGATGCATCCAGCTGAATCCTTCCCTGCTGCTTTGCAGGTTATAAAGGAGTTTGGAAACATGTCTAACTATAGGGTTAATTTAAGTAAGAGGGTTATTTTCCCCTTAATTATAAGTTCCTGCAGCAAGATGTTTCTTCCCTGGAAGTCCAATGGAACTTCAAGTCTATCAAATACTTGGGGTTAATTTTGTCTAGAAACAAGAACCTTATGAAGAAAGTCAACATGGATGTTCTTTTAACTGATATACAGCAGGATTTTACACAGTGGCAGTCCCTTCCAATCTCGCTATGGGGGAGAATTAGTATAGTCAAGATGAATGTCTTGCCTAAAATATTTTACCCCCTGAATAATCTGAATATCTGGATACCTCAAAAATGGTTTAAGATTCTGCACTCAGTAATATCTTCCTTTCTTTGGGAGGAAGCACCCTTGAAGGTCATATCTTAAATTAATGGCATCTATAAAGGTGGGACTGCTTAAATTACCCCATTTTGCTATGTACTATTGGGCTAGTCAGGCAACTAAATATTTGCATTGGTCTTTTACCCAGAAAGATACTGCCACCGAATATTATATTCCTTCATGGTTGCTAATAGAAAATTTAATTATTGAAGGGACTTATTTGGCTAAAACTGCTCTTTAGTATGTTTCTTTTAGTAGCCTCCCAGTATCTCTTGGGGTATCTCTCATGTTGACGTCCCTCAAGGCCACAGACAACTTTGTGCCCTCCTGAAGTATCAGAACACTAGAGATCTGAGGAAGCCAATTGTTGTAAATCTGAGGCTTCAGATTGGTGAGCACATTATACTTCCTTCTTGGCTCCCTCAGCTTAACCATATTAGTGTTGGGGACTTAATTCTGGATGGCTCCTGGATGAATTGTGCCTCCATGATGGCCACCTATTTTATATCCACAAAGCAGATTTTCAAATTATGGCAACTCAGACACCTGTTCCTTCAAACGTATCCAGATCCTGGACAATTGGTGGAGGATAGTGTTGGGTTGGAGTCTTTGAAATTGGTTTGTGGACAACCCCATGCTGTTTCTCTGGTTTATGTTGCTTTATGTAGCAACTCGGTTGACAAGTATGCTGGTCTTCCTAAATACTGGAACTCCTGTTTCCCGAATTCTGCAGAAAGCTGGGCCTCTATTCACCTGGATTCTTTCAGATACATTTCCCAAGATGGGTTAAAGCTTACTCAATATAGAATATTGAATGATATATATTGGACCCTGATTAAACTCCTTACAATAGGAAGGCAGGCAGATGCTCGATGTTTCTGAAGTCAGGAGGTAGATGGGGACATGCTCCATATATTCTGGGATTGCCCGGTGATTAGGGATTTATGGAACCAAATTAGAGATAGCACTAATCCCTTATTAGGGTTTAGGGATTTATTCACTCCAGAGATACAGTATGCTTATTGGGAGATTTCTCCACGATTGGAGTTAAAAAACGTAAATATCACATAGCAATTATTGCACTGACTCTTAAAAAACTAATTTTGTTTCATTGGTTGGATGAGCAGGTTATTTCTTATGAGGAATGGTTAAAAGCCCTCCTGTTCAATCTGCGTATTGAGCAAACTAAAATTAATATGGGGGTTTCACCCACCTGCTACAAGAAAGTTTGGGAGGATTTGCACACCTTATATCTACTCCAGACAGGTGTATCACTGTGACTTATCTGTTGCTGGGGCCTAGGTATCATATCAATGTGGTGTGTCTGTAATAACTTTGCTTTAGCTACTTCATTGGGATTTTATGATTTCAGGTTTGTTGTGCCAAGCTGGGGGTGGGTTGGCGGGTTAGAGTGGTTGTGGAGAGGGGGAATTCCATCACAGCGGGTTGAATTTTATGTGTGTTTTCCTGTGGTATGTCAACGTATCCCTCCTGTGTTGGGGTTTCTATTTTAAAAACGTTCAACAAACTTGAATAAAAGAAAAATAACTATAAATGTATGTCCTTTAAATGTAACAAGTAAATTATGAAGATTTACTACAAAGCATCTTTTTTATACAGTGTCTGCATCTGCATTTCTGAGCAATTCATCAGTCAGCTCCAATATTTCTTCAGGTATGAACAGAATAGGAAAAATATTTTATATTTCTGCATTATTGTTAAGTAAGCAATAAGACACAAGTGGCTGTGCATTTGACAGTTCTAGCACACAGCCAGAGGTGTAGTTAGGCATGAGACCACAGGCAGAGTATCTTCTGCACTTGGCCATGCACCAGAAGTGTCTAATCCACACTCCCAGAGTTTCTTATTGCACTTACAAAATGGAGATCTGCATTTTATATATAAACAAATTTATATGTGTTGGTTTCAATACTAGAACAAGTAACTACTGTACACATTTTGACCCAAAAAATGTCCTCTTCCTGTTTGAGAATGATGTCAACTTTTTTCTTTTTGCTCTACTGTGGCCACCATACCTGTAGTTTTTTAAAAGTACCGAACTGGTTGTCATGCCCACCTCCATAGTTTGGAGAGCCTCCTGCCCACACATAAATCCATACTTTTTTTTTAAATTAGATTTCCTGCTTTCCTCTTGTTTTTGTTTAAATTGATAGAATTATTTTTGTTAACTGATGAGTGTGAGTCAGCAAGTGTGCTGAGATCATTGGGTACAATGTACTCAAGCCATGCATAGCTGATGCCTTTATTTATTGTTATGTTTTAAACTGACTTTTTGTTTTAAATATTCAGTGAACAACTATGTAACTCTTAGTGTCTCTGGAGTGAGTGGTTGCTAGTGCAAAATTCTATTGGCACAAATACTTGGTCTGTCATGCATCCTGGATGAAAGCTCTTGTGTTTAGCCATGCATTAGACACTTCTAATACATGGCTAATAACCAGTCAGGATGCAGGATTTTCTCTTCCCATTTTATAATGTTCATTGTAGTGCTTCTGCAGTTTTATATAATCAATAGAGTTTTATTTTTTAGGTGATGTTATAGATAACCTTTGACATGAACATCACTGTATTGATGCTGAATACTTGGCATTTGCCTCTGTAAAAGCCAAATAAATCATATTTATAATTTGCTATTAATGCAGGGCATAAACTGTAAATTCAAAATTCATTAAGATTTTATGACATTTTCCAAATTTCCCAAATTTAAATAAAATGCCAAATTTCACAAAATGTGAATCTTCCACATTTGATTTCTAAATTTTTGTCCCATTATTTGAAATTCTCTAGCTCAATTGTGCAATACTACCGATGAACTGAAGAAAAAGATGCATCTTTGAAATTCTATTTCGAAGTTTAACACAGTAATCCACAACACAGGCAATCAATCCACAGTTCACTTGATCAGCTCCGCAGAATTTCTTTCTGCTGCTTAATACATCAATCTGCAAATCATACATTCATTGTGCCATACAAAATTGGAATTTTGTGAAAAGCATTTTATGGTAATTCCATTGTTGGAATTTTATTTTTACATAGCACCATTTAATAAGCAATATAACACTTGATACATTCTATAGTATTTTGACAATTGGGCACTCACATTCCATCCCCATGAATGTACAGCCTAACAGATATAGTCACAAGTTTGTTCTATTCTTGCAAACAAGGAACACATTTGGATGAAGAAGAAAATTACCTAATTGACACTTCCAACTACTTGAATTATTTTCATGCACATACTCTAACCTGAAAACTGTTGCAGAGAAGTAACAGTTTTATATCTTAATATAACCTGCTATATTCATGAGGTGCAGGATACAAAAAGGATGTATGATGTGTATATTCTGTTTTCAGAGACTTTCACACCCATTCTTAACTTTTTCCTTCATGGCTCCAATCACACTAATCTCCAACTCTTGCATCTCTGTCCACTTAGCTCACATGTACGGTACATCACATGTTTTAATTTTTTTTAAGTAATATTTTACTATTTATTTTTATGTTTATTTAAATGACCTATAGAAATTATTTGAAGAATGTCCTCAATTTAGTTTAGTAACTTTGTATTTATTGTGGACATTCACTGAGGTCTAGGGGATTACAGACATAGTGCATTACTATGTTTTAAAACATGATTATAAGAAACAAAGTCTAAAAATGAAATTAAAGTGTGGTAAACTTTAGTATAATGATATAAATGTATATGCTTTAAATATATCAAGTAACATTTTAAAGGTTGATTACAATGCAACTTTTTCTATTTAGTGGTCACACCTACTTCTTCAAACAGTTCAACAGCCAGTTTCAATCCTTCTTCAGGTATGAACAGGAAATAAATTTTTTGCGTGTTTCTGCATTAGTCTTTGAATACATTTGAGGGCCTTTGCAGTTTTGCATAAACTATATAGTGGTATTTCATAGGTGAAGTTATATTTATTTAATATATGGATTTTAAATTTAATGTGCTCAAGAAGCATGTAAATAAATTTCGATAATACATCAAAGCTTCTGTGGTAATAGAACTGTCAATCACTTTTAATAGTATCATTTCAAGGTGATTATACTATCGTTACACTGCTGAATGATAGTATTATCACAACCAGCAAACAGCACAAGAGCCCACAAAGATGCCTTGTTCCTCCCATGTCATCCTAAGAGTGCCTTCTGATTGGCTGCTTTTCCTGTGTGGGTGGGCAGAACATTTCAAAAAACATAGCGGCCCACTTTCTCACTTAGCAAATCCGTACTGCCTGCTGTTAACATTTCTTTCTTTTTCTCCCATCCTCTGAAACAAAAGAAACAGGGGTGCAGCCTGAAAAAGGTAGGACTACCTACCACTTGTTGTTATAGAGTGAGGCCAGGAGTGGAGGCAGGCGGGATACAGCACAACGGGCTGGAGTGAGAACAGTAGCAGTGACAACACAGCAGTCAGCCCAGACACAGTGTCCATCACTGAAACAGCTGACTGCCCCTCACAAAAAAAGAAATTTCAAATCTATATACAGTATTAAAAAAATAACGAATAGGTGCCGGTGCATTACCAGCGAGAGCTATCATCTCGAGGTTCTGGACATGGGAACCTCTTGAGCTTCACTCTCGAGGTTTCTACATGTCCAGAATCTCTCGATGCTATTACTCACCTGTAATGCATCGGCACCTATTCATTATTTTATTTATATAAATTTAGACAGATATATGCATGTTTTGAAGTTTTGTACTATGCACTGGTTTTTACAAGAGTCAAAAAAATCAGATGGCATGCATGGTTGAGGCACCGCATACTTTACTACCTGCCACACCAGTGACCTGTGTTCAAGGACGAGCATGGGGTGAAGGGGATCAGTGGGGTGGGGCATAATCAGGTGTCCCAGGGACAGCTCTCCTCTCTTGGTGGAGGTGTCCAAGCCATCTCAACCCATAACTGCCAGGGGGAGGAGGCATGCTATCCAGCTCTGCCATAGAAGACAAATACCTTTGTAAAAAAAAATTACAAATTGAGTAATCAATTTGCTCATAGTTCACAGAAAAACTGCAAATTCTGCATTTATGGAAATTTTGTAAATTTCAGAGAAGTTCATGGAAAACAATGACTTGGAAGACTTTCATGAATCCCAAATCCTCTAAATGTGTCTGGCACATTTTTATCCTATTCTGCTAAATTTTCAGGCTTAGTTGCAGAATAATATACATGAACTGTGGAATGATAGTTCTGCAGAATTTAATTCTGCAGTTTAATACATCAGTCTACAATATATGCAATTATTCTGCAGTTCAGTAATCAGCTGTATTGAATTCCATTCTACAGTTTAATACTTTAATCTGCATTTCATACATTCATTCTGTCATCCAAAGATATTTGCAAAAGTTGCTGAAGTGCATTCTGAAAATGTGGGAAACTGAAATTCTGAATTTCACTGTAATTCCTCTTGCAGAATTTTAGTTTGCACAAGACATTTTGCTCATGAATTAAACACTTGAGACAGTCTCTAGTATTTTAACTTTTGATAATAACCACTCAGTAATATTTCATACTCATGAATGTACAGATAGAGTCAAATGTGTATTGTATATTTGCAAACAAGCAACAAACATACATAAAGAACAAAATGACATCACAAACACTAGCAACTATTTTAATCTTTATGAAGCATGTATTCTAAGGTAAAAACTGTAGCAGACAGGTTTTCTTTCAGGTTCATAGCTGCAAGCGCACCTTATTGCCGACTTTTGCAATGCTTTCTAGTCAGCTCAAAATGTACATCTAAATTTCTCCTTTTAAAAGTGAATCATTGCCATTTATCTTTGCTTTTTAAAAAACACATATCAGAATGATTTACAGAATGTCTTGAAGTTATTTTAGCAATCTTGTGCTTAATGGGGACATTTATTGGGGGCTGGCAGATCATAGATATACGCTAGTAATGTATTTTGTAAGACCATTACATGAAACAATGTCTACAAAATGAAAATGAATTGTGATAAGCTTAATAAATTACTATAAATGTGTGTCTTTTAAATGTAACAAGTAAACTATGAAGATTTACATCTTCAACCTACATTCCTACCTATTCTGGACTATGCTGACTTCCTTTACAGTTATTGCCCATCAACAATGCTAAACAAACTGGACACCCTTTACCACTAGGCTTTAAGATTTATCCTTATTCTACCCTGTGGTACACATCACTGTCATCTATACAAGGTTTTGGGATGGACCTAACTCTCAACTAGGAGAAAAAGGAATGCTGTCCTCTGTTTTTTTAGAGCATTATCTGATTACCTCGCTGCATACATCTCAAACCTCTTCAAACAAGCTAAAGGTTCCTATGGCCTGAGATGCTTCTCCATAATCTGCTTCCAGATTCCTAGAGCGAAAACTACCCTTGCCTCAGCAGCAATCAACTTCTCACTTCTATCACTTTGGAACACTATGCAAGACTCAATAAAGTTACCCTCACTTCCAAGCATTTTCACATTCAAAGCTCTATTAACAGATTATCTGAAGGAATCATGTAACTGTTTCAGATGCCTATGACCCTTAATCCCTGGGTGCCACTCTCAAATCCTACATCTAAGTATCTCATCCACCCCACATTCCTACCAACAGAAATCTGGGACCTACAAGCCTAGTTCCCTTAATCTGAGATGGCCCTGTCAATTCTCTACCTTTTACCTATTCTGGCCTCCCTCTTGGCTGCCTACTCTTTCACCCCATTTTCTACCCTATTCCTTAATACCTCCTTATTTTTTATCATTTAGCTATGAGCTCTTACTTAGCAGAGACTATATGGGGTTGTTGTCTCTTCTCATTCCAGTAAAGCTTCTCATTATATACCTTTGCATGTTAATTATGTTGTGGAAAATGTATATGTATATATATGTATATGTGGAAATGTATATATCCGGTATGTATAGGCCCATATTGACTGGCACCTTCACAATGTTTGTTTCTTTTGCACCGCTGTCCACCATAATTGTAATCTTATGAAGTGTACTGTAGTGTGTTAATGCCCAGGACAACCTTGAAAATTAGCTTGCTCAATGGTGTTTATGCCTGGTTAAATAAAGTGATTGACTGATTGATTGATTTACTACAAGGCATCTTTTTTATACAGTGTCTGCAACTACATTTCTGAGCAATTCTTCTACCAGCTCCAATATTTCTTCAGGTATGAACAGAAAAGGAAAAAATATTTTATATTTCTGCATTATTGTTAAGTAAGCAATAAGACACAAGTGGCTGTGCATTTGACAGTTCTAGCACACAGCCAGAGGTGTAGTTAGGAATGAGGCCACAGGTATAGTATCTTCTGCACTTGGCCATGCTCCAGAAGTGTCTAATCCACACTCCCAGAGTTTCTTATTGCACTAATAAAATGGGGATCTGCATTTGATGTATAAACAAATTTATATGTGTTGGTTTAAATACTAAAACAAGTAACTACTGTACTCATTTTAACCCAAAAAACATCCTCTGTCTGCTTGAGAATGATGTCATCTTTTTCCTTTTTCCTCTACTGCAGCCACCATACCTGTAGTTTTTTAATAGCACCAAACTGGTTGTCATGCCTGCCCCACAGAAGGCAATTGTTTATTAATGACTCCCCAGTGGGGCACAAAAAAAGATTTCTGATATTCAAACCAAGTACCTATTGTCCCGGATTCCCCCCTTTTCCCTCACAAAAGACAAAGACCATTGTATGTTATTGTGCTCAGATTGGCAATTAATTTATTATATATCATAATTCCATTTTCCATCTCATCTTTTATCATAGTTTCTTTTTCAGTTGTACTTTATTGCATCCATATATCAATTTCTGATCATCCCTCTTTCTTCCACTTCTCACTTCCCAATGTGAAAACCTGGGTGCCTTCTTCTTCTCTTTTTCTATTAGGTAACGGTGAGAACTGAGACCTCTTTTCCTCCTTCAGCTCCTTCTTCTTTTCATCCTATTCCTTTTTCTTCTCCCTTCCCCTACTCCCCCCCCCATTTTTTTCTCCCTCCTCTCTGCCATCCACCTTTGGCAGTTCATAACCATCCTACCAGATTATTCTGTCATCCACCTCTGACAGACCATATACAGTCCCTTTCTGACTGTCTTCCCCTCATGTTTTGTAGCTTTTTTGGGTGGGTGGGAAGTATCAAAACTTCAGCAAAAAGTGGCTGAACCACTCCTGCCGTCCATTAGATACTTCCCTTAGTCGCTCCCCTTCCTTTTTCTTGCCTATTGTTCTGTTTGTCTGCCCTTCCCCTTCCCTTCCCCTTCCCTTTCTAAGCACATCATCTCCATCTTGAGGAAGGGGTGCACCTGGACAACTTGGTCTGCCCCTTAAAGGGCAAACTCCATTGTCCTGGATTCCCCCCTTTTCCCTCACAAAAGACAAAGACCATTGTATGTTGTTGTGCTCAGATTGGCAATTGATTTATTATATATCATAATTCCATTTTCCATCTCATCATCTTTTATCATATTTTATTTTTCAGTTGTACTTTATTGCATCCATATATCAATCTCTGATCATCCCTCTTTCTTCCTCTTCTCGCTCCCCCAGGTGAAAACCTGGGTGCCTTCTTCTTCTCTTTTCCTGTTAGGTAACAGTGAGAACTGAGACCTCTTTTCCTCCTTCAGCTCCTTCTTCTTTTCATCCTATTCCTTTTTCTTTCCCCCTCCCCTCCTTCCCCCCTTTTTTCCATTAGCCAGTCTCCAGCTTGCATTGGATGACTGACTTTCCCCTCAATTTATGATATTGTTCCCCCACCACTTAGGGGACCTCCTCATTTCTCCTGTTTTTTTTTATATCCTTTCTGCATGTCTCCTCCACGCATCTATAAAATGCATAGTTTCCATATAAACATATCTATGGCTAGATCTGACAGGTGCACACCATCAGACCTGTAGAACTCCCCTACCCACTCTTCCACCCCTCGAAGTATTACTTGCCACCCCCATTTTTCTTATCAGTGTTCCTACCCTTCTTTTCATTTTTCTTCTGGCCCTGTCTACAGCTCTATGATTGTGTTCATTCCTCCATACCCTTCTTGGGATCATATCCGACCATACTAGGCATGCCCTTGGCCACCACTGTTGTATTAATTCCAAGTCCTTCTTAATCTACATGTATGTGTCCACCCATGGTTTTCCATTATGTCATTGCCCCTAGATGTATGATAATTAAGTCTGGAACTGGTGGCCGGTCCTTCATTTCTTTCAGAGTGGGAAGCAGTTGTCCCCATCTCATCCCTCTGATGCTATGCCACACCAACCTACATTCTTTCACATCCTGGTAGAGCTGTCTTCCCTCAGTCTTTTTCTCAGCTCTCTTTTGCACCCAATAAATATAGGAGTGGCCACATATCCAGACTTCTGTTATCCTCCCTCTTCCTACAGGATTTAAATAAAACCAATCTTATACCTGTTCATTGGCTCCTGTCCATTTTTCAGCTCTATGCCCTCCCCCACCATGGTTCATACCTGCAAAAGAAAATACAGATGATATGTTAGTCTCCACACTTTAGTGCATGAATGTATCTCTTGTAACTGGCAGACCGCCAGTGTCCCATATCCAACATATTAGCCACAGTTTCCCATGCTGCTGCTGCCCACTGAGAAGCAGCCCCTATTCATAGAGAATGAGATGAATAATTAGATGGGTCCTCCCCCCAAAATTGCATGCCCTTTTTAAGCATGGCTGTGACCTGATAACTTGTGACCTTTTTCCCATCTCTGTTTACAAATGACCTCCCAGTCCTACCCCCTCGCTCTGTGGCGTAAGTCCACAAAGCTTTTACTGGGCACAGTGTGCCATCTACCTTAGCCTTCAGGGTTACTGTACAACCCTGTCCTTCCTGGTCCATTTTTAATTTCTTTATCCTGATTTTTATCTCGCTTGTCCCCAACTTATGTCCTCCCAATCAAACCCCCCTTCTTCGTACCCTCTACCATGTCCTACTGCCTCACTCACTCTCATGACCCCACCAAACATTACCAAATAGATAATATGGAAGAGTTGGGCTTCATCCTTTGATCTGCAGATTGCTGGTAATGCTCCCTTTAGTCTCACCAGCCACTATTCCCCTAATGGCCACCTATTATCTGCAGTCCTGTGCTTTAATCTTCCCCATCCCTGCATCATCCTTCTATTTAACATTGACTTTGTCAGGTCCTTCCATCCCTTCAGGCTGCCAACTAAGCTAATCCCTGCTAAATAGACTCCCATCATTGTGTGGGCAGTTCCCTTCTCCCATTGCTCCACTGTAATTTTCCTAGCTGTCTCTCCATAAGTGGCCTACTTACCTCCATGTGGTGCATTGTTCTGAATGTCTGCAACACCCGCCAGGCCCCCTCATAGGCTCTCAGAGTCCTTGGTGACCATGAGTTGCAAATCAACAGTTCTGCTCCCTCTTGCCAACATCCCAGGCGTTCATTGGTATAGGTGATTTTTGTTCTTCTGCTGCCGGTGCCGGCCTCCAGAAATGATCCAGCTGCAGATGGGAAAGGATGTCAGCCAGAGTATTGTGTGCACCTTCTATGTGTTTGGCTCTGAATAACATATTAAATTTTAAGGCCCTTAGCACCAATTGTCGCAGTACCTGCATGACCATTTCTGACCAAGCTCCTCTGTTGTTTAACAAGTCTACTACTGCCTTGTTGTCACAGCAGGATGTCACCTTCTGGTTCTGAGTTTCTTCACCCCACACCAAGGTGCAGGCCCAAATAGGCATGATCTCCAGCAGTTTTATGTTCCCTTCCCTTACCCATTCTGTAGGCCATGGTTCTGCAAACCATCTGCCCCTCAAATTGCCCCCAATGCTCAGGCCCCTCGCTGCATCTGTATAAAGTTCTAGGTCTGTGTTATATACCCAGTTATCTTGCCAAAAGGAGCACCTGTTGTAGTTCCTGATGAACTCCTCCCATACTTTGACATGTCTACCCAGTGGTGTGGCCTGGTTACACCCACTATGGCCCTAGCTAGTCACTTTGTGAAGGTCCTCCCTGACCCAATAGCCCAGCATGCAAAGTTCAGGTGTCCCAAGACTTGTTGAACCCTCTTTAGCTGTATTATCCTTGTACTTGTATGTATGTATTTTAATCAGCTTCATCAACTTGGACACTTTTTTGTCTGGCAACCTAAAGACCTCCTTTGAGGCATCTATTTCAATACCCAGAACATCTAAAACCTTACTGGGACCTTCCGTCTTCTTCGGTGCCAGGGGAACCCCTAATTCTCTGCATAGATCCTGGAAAGTGGACAACATTTTGTCCGTCTCTTCTTTTCTGCTGCCTATTAGAAGAAAATCATCCAAATAGTGAATGACCATCCTGTAACCAGTTTGTTCCTGAAATATCCACTGTAAGCAAGTGCTGAAAGCTTCAAATGTAGCATATGCTATGGAACATCTCATGGGCATTGCCTTGTCAAAATAGTATTGTCCCCCTATTTTAAAACCCAACAGGTACCAGTCCTGTCTCCTAACCGGAAGCAATCTGAAAGTGGATTCTGAACCTATCTTTGCCATCCATGCATCAGGCATTGCTCTGATGGCTTGTACTGCCTCCACCAATGTGGTATATGTCACTTTGCTGTGCTCTTCACTGATGAAATCATTCACCGAGTCCCCTTCAGGAAATGACAGGTGGTGAATCACCCTGTACTCTCCCTGTTGCTTTTTGGGGACCAAACCCAATGGGGAAACTCTCATATTCCACAGTGGGGGGGTTTCAGATGGTCCTTCTACCCTCCCCACTGCTATTTCCCTATCTATTTTTTTGTCTTAAATTTCTTCTTTCCCTTTTACTGAGCCCAGGTTGTTCGCCTCACTCACATGCCTCAGGCCCATGCATTGTAATGGGAAACCCATCTGAAAGCCTTTTCTGATCGTGTCGGCCACCCTTTTTATTTGGGTATCTCTCCAACCACTCTTCCCATGCATCTATCCTAATAGACATTCTTGCTTCCTTAAATATATCCCCTGCTCACTTTTCTACCTTTTTTCCAGCATTCCCACCCTGTCCTTCCATTGGCCTTGCTGATCAATAAGACTGACCCCCCTTCCTGTGTGTCCTCTGCCTCTCCCCCCTCTATTCCATGCCTGACCCCTATACCCTTGTCCCTCTCAAAAAAACTGTTGGCCTGTTCCATGTGCCCCTGCCCCTCGGGCTCCTTGAGCCCATGTCGTTCTGCATCTGCTCACTGGGTGTGATCCCACACATTTCGAGCATGCGTGATGAAAGTGGCATTGTGGCCAGGAACAAAAGGCCCTATTGTAACCCCAACAACATCTCTGTGGAGTCATCCCCTTTTTAAACATCTCTCCTTCTGGTGTGGACTGATCCGTTACATAATCCATCCAGAGATCTAACTGTTTTGTGTCCCACTTTACATCCCCATACATTGCCATTCTTTGCCAAAAGAATTTGTTGTAATAAATCCATCCCACCCCTCCCTTGGCCTTTGCCCATCTTATTATTAGGGAGTAGGTGCTGAGTGGGATGCCCATCTCTGGCTTCTTCTCCATCACTATCACCGAGTAAGTGACAAAACCTATGAATCATCCATCCCAAATTTTTCCTTTTGTAAATTTATCCTCCTCTTTCTTCCCCAACAAAACCACAGCTGCTGCCATCTCACTTTTCCCTATGTTCTCTGTTTCGTTATGTTTTTCTGCAGCTTCTCGGCTCACTAAGGCAAAAATATCCACATATTCCCCTTTCTATATTTTTTCTTTTTTGGCCAGTGGAACATGCCCCCTACTCTCATTCCTGGAGTTCTTATTTCCTTTTTCCCTTTTCCTTCATTCTCTACTCTCTTCTCCCCTTCCTTCTGCAGCTCTTTATCTGATCTAATTTTCTGCCAGTGCTGCCTCCATCTGGCCCAAACCCCCTGTCCAGAGCGCTGAAATAATTTGGCCTATATATTCCTTTATGCTTTCTCCCACCAACCCAGATACATTTCCTGTGCTCTTGTCCATTCTTAGTGGGCTGCTGTCGTCATGATGCCCTGAGCTGTCATTTTGTGGCTGTATGGCTGGCTGCACATCTAGCTGCTGAGGAGGAACCACTACACTCAGCGACTCTAGCCTGGGCTCCAGCAGAGGAACCACTATCTGGTCCAGGGGAGGTACTAATGGTACTGGTTCCACAGAGTGCAAAGGTACTGGACTAGCCACCCTGGGAGGTAACTCCATCAGTGGCTGCACTTTAGGTGGGCTGTGTAGCCTCCCAGCCTGCTGTTTTCCTCTGCCCCCTTTCTCCATCCCTGCTTTCTGCTTCTCCCCAGAATGCCCTGGTCCTTCCCCTTCCACCATCTGCCACACCCTGTTAGCTTTGATCTGAATATGCCAGATGTTAACTGGAGTGCAGTTGCAGCAGCCACTTCTAAGAGTGGGGTTATTCTAGATGCCCTACAGGGGGCATGCCTTAGACAACTAGTATTGGAACCCACTCAAGAGGGAGCAGTCTTAGACCTGCTCCTCTCAAATGGAGATGGAGAGAGGATCACAGATGTAGAAGTGGGTAGCCATCTGGGAACTAGCGCCCATCAAACAGTATGGTTCACAATAAACACAGCAATAGAGTCAAGCCATACAAAGGCAAAAGTACTGGACTTCAGGAGGGTTGACTTTGCCAAAATGGGTGAGTGCCTAAGGAATGCACTAGCAAATGGGCAGGAAGGAGGGGTAGAAGAACAATGGGGAATAATAAAAACTGATATCACAGAGGTAACAAGCCTTTGTGTGAAGAAAATAAAACAAAACGATGTAAGAAACCACTGTGGTTCTCAAAGGAGGTGGCAGTGAAGGTTCAAGAGAAAAAGAAAGCATTCAGAAAGTACAAGGAATCACAGAAATAGCAGGACAGAGAATTGTATCAGTTAAAGCAAAAGGAAGCTGGGAAGGCAGTCAGAACAACAAAGGCCTGAACTGAGGAAAAGATAGCCAACTCAGTTAAGAAGGGGGATAAAACCTTTTTTAGGTACATCACGGAGCGAAGGAAGACTAAGGGAGGGATAGTGAGGCTTAATAAAGGGAAGGGGGTGGGCAGATGGTGACTGTGAAAAGGTAGAGATACTAAACAAATTTTTTGCTCGGTATATACAAATGAAGAGGAAGAGGTACCTAAAACAAACAATAGAAACACTCTGGATACAGAAGTTGATACCAGCCCATTTACAGAAGAAAGGGTTCTGAAAGAACTCTTAAAATTGAAGGTGGACAAAGCAATGGGGCCTGATGGGATTCATCCCAGAATTCTAAAAGAACTAAGGGTAGAACTAGTGACACCACTGACTACCATCTTTAACAAATCACGGGAGGATGGGGTGGTACCTGAGGACTGGAGGAGGGCAGATGTGATTCCCCTTCACAAAAGTGGGAGCAGGGCAGAAGCAGAAAACTACAGACCTGTTAGTTTAACCTCAGTGATAGGGAAACTGATGGAAGCACTTCTGAAGGAAAAAATTGTCGAGTACCTAGAGGCCAGAGGAGCAC
The DNA here is from genome assembly GCA_016271365.2 of Neoceratodus forsteri. Classification (NCBI taxonomy): domain Eukaryota; kingdom Metazoa; phylum Chordata; order Ceratodontiformes; family Ceratodontidae; genus Neoceratodus; species Neoceratodus forsteri. The sequence goes on from CM057458.1 coordinate 538,098,929, forward strand.
AGGACCCAAGGCAGCATGGATTCACAGTGGGAAGGTCATGCCAGATAAATCTAATAGATCTCTTTGACCGGGTGACCAAAGTAGTAGATCAGGGAGGGGCTGTGGACATGGCCTACCTAGACTTTAGCAAGGCATTTGACTCAGTCCCACACAAAAGATTAATATACAAGTTAGCCAGCCTGGGAGTGGGTCCCAAGATGATAGCCTGGGTAAAGAATTGACTGGAGAATAGGACACAGAGGGTAATAGTAAATGGAATCCACTCTGAAAAAAGGGGGGTTATTAGTGGGGTGCCGCAGGGTTCAGTATTAGAACCGGTCCTCTTCAATGTCTTTGTAAGTGACATTGCAGAGGGACTGGAAGGAAAAGTATGTCTCTTTGCAGATGACACAAAGATCTGCAACAGAGTTGATGCACAAGGTGGGGTGAAAAGGATGAGAAGGGACTTGGCAAGGGTAGAGAAATAGTCAAATGTATGGCAGCTTAAATTAAATGCTAAGACGTGCAAGGTAATGCACCTGGGAAACAAAAACCAAGGGGAAGAGTACACAATGGGGGGTGAGATACTAACAACAAAAATGGAAAGGGACATGGGGGTAGTCATATCAGATTACTTAAAGGTGGGCAAGCAATGTGAGAGGGCAGTAAGGAGGGCTGGGGGGATACTGGGATGCATAGGGAGAGGCATCACCAGTAGAAAACAGGAAGTTGTTATTCCTCTGTAGAGACAGCTAGTGAGACCCCATCTGGAGTACTGTGTGCAGTTCTGGAGACCCAGTCTCAGCAAGGACATAGACAAGATGGAAGTTGTCCAGAGGAGGGCAACTAAAATGGTGTTGGGTCTGCACTGGAAAATATATGAAGAGAGACTAAAGGAGTTTAATATGTATAGCCTCGAGGAAAGGAGGGAGAGGGGGACATGATAGAAACTTTCAAGTACCTCAAGGGAATCAACAAAGTCCAAGAGGGTAGCATCTTTAAAAAAAAGAGGTGTACAAGAACAAGGGGGCACAATTTGAAGATAGAGGGGGGAGGCAGCTCAGAGGTAATGTAAGGAAGTATTTTTTCACAGAGAGGGTTGTGGATGCATGGAACAGCCTTCCAGAGGAGGTTGTGGAGTCAAAAACAGTGGTTGAATTCAAGCATGCATGGGACAGCCATAAGGCAATTCTAGGTGTGGGGTAGAAAGAAGTAGGCTGCTGGTTAACGAGGATCTGCAGCTTATTCATTAGGTAGGGAAATGGTCAGACTGGGTGGGCCAAGCGGTCCTTATCTGCCATCAAATTCTATGTTTCTGTGTTTCTATGTTTATCAGCCAGCTCTACAATAGCCTTGTATGCATCCTCTTTGGAAGGTCTGCTCTTCTTTGGCGCCATGTCTCCTGTTTCTTAAGATATCTGAAATGACAACTGAAAAAATTATTTTATTAATCCCTTATTACTCGTCCATACATATGGTTAAGCTAACTTGCCTTCATTTTTTTTGTGTCCCTCACCATCTGAAAGTGGCACCATCTGAAAGTGGCCTCTTTTTCCCTCTCCTACCTATCCCCTCCTTATTCTTTTCCCCTCTTTTTAATTTTTACCTTTAACCCCTCCATTGAGTCCACCTGGCCCCTTGCTTAAAACAAATAAAACATTTTTTTTTCTTTTTGAGCCTCATGACCCTCCTTCGCTGCCTTCCAGGCTTATCTCTCTTGTGCCCCTACTTGTCCTGGGTTGCTATGTTCCTGCAGCTATCCCTCCTCACTCTGTGCCTTCCACTTCCTTTTTACCCTCTTCCCATAACTTGCCTTTGCTCCCTGCACATCCCTTTTGTTTGTTCCTGCCTTTTGTTGCCCAAAAACTCATGGTGTGTGACGTCACACCACATGACCTGGCCCTTCTTACCAGGCCCTTGGCTTGTTGCTCGTGGTGCCCACCTGCTCTCTCCTTCCCACCCAGCAGGGTAGAGGCTTTATTTCCATTCCCACTGGGCTGCTCCATTCTCGCTGGGCTGCTGAAACCATTTTAAGCTGGGAATGAAAGAAACACTACTTGCATTAAAAACACCCTTTTTCCATCCTCCAAGGCAATCTTACCCTGCCTCAGTTAAAAATGCTCTTTTAAACTTTCAGGCTGCTTGCTTCTTGCTTCCCACCCCCCGGCATGTGGCGTCACACCATGTGGCCCCTCATCGCCCCCTTGATAGGCCTGTCCCATGGGCCTCTCCTTGCCCTACTAGCTTTCCATTTGATCAAGCTTGGAAAAATGTTGAACAAAAACCATTCGAAATTCAATCACTCTGATGCGCTAGGCCCCTTAACATTTTTGCCTGCCCCAAAGCGTATAGACCCCATTGCAGGCCACATAGGCCCAAGTCCATGTCACCATAAAAGTGACAAGACTGCTGCTTTCCCAAATCACCTCCTTGGTGGGGCAATGCTAGGACCCCCCCCCCAGAAAATGGGGGAAGTTGTACTCTTCACTTGGAAATGTGAGGATGTAACCAAGGCCTGGGAGGGGGGAGAGAGGTGGAGGAGGTTTTCCCTTTTTTCAAACTTGCAGTAAAGTGAGCATGTGGCCTAACTCTGACTGCCTCCCTTTACCTGCCCCTTTTAAGCGATGCTCCTCCAACTAACATGAATCTTAAAGGAGCATTCCCCCCCCCCAGGCTTGGCCATTGCTGCACCAGCAAGTGTGTGGCAACCCTCCGTCTGCCTTAGGCACTTGCACCTTGAGAAGAAGTGCACCAAATACCTTGAATAAAGAGTGAGTGATGCTTCGCATGGCCCCACCACCCCAAGGGCTCCTATTCATGTGAACCACAATGCAACGCAGCTGAGAAGGACAAACAATGATTTTTAGGCCAGAGCCTATCAACCCAGTAGAGTTTCCCGATTTGTTCCACACCTATTAAAACAACGTCCCCTCAAACAACCATGTTAAAAAAAGCCACTGCAGGCTGAGACAAAACCGCTGGCTAAACACTCTGTGTTTTAAATAAAATTATTTCCTTGTTTTGCTTGGATGACCTGTTTCTGGGCCCAAAATGCCTTATAACAAAGCAATTTTTAGACTTCATCACCTCGTGACTTTAAAAATTGTGTGTACCAAACACAGCAACGCTTCTCATTGTGTTCCACCACTATCATCAAATAATTCAACAAGCAATATAGAAACCATTATTACCCATTAAGCTTCCCAAACAAAACACACTCACAATGGGGTTTCTCCCTTTTTTGGGGGGGATGCCCCCACGGTTTAAATGCTCTGTATTTTAGCAAAAACTTTAGGCATCATCTAAGGGTTCTTCCTGCAATTGTTCCCAACAAGTCATCCTTATCCAAATTTTTTTTTAATTGCTGTAAAACCACTTTTTTTTATCATTCTTGCTTACCTGCTGTCTGTTTAGAGCACAAACCTCCACATTATGCCAATCTGATGTGCTGTAGTTTCTTGCAAATCAAAACTTCAACAAAAAGTGACTGAACCACTCCTATGCTGTCCATTATATACCTCCCTTAGTCCCTCCCCTTAATTTTCTTGCCTATTGTTCTGTTTGTCTACCCTTCCCCTTCCTTCCCCTTCCCCTTCTGAGCACCCATCTCCACCTTGAGGGAGAGTGCACCTGGACAACTTGGTCTACCCCTTAAAGGGCAAACTCCATTAGTGCCGACTTTTGCAATGCTTTCTAGTCAGCTGAAAATGCACATCTAAATTTCTCCTTTTAAAAGTGAATCATCACCATTTATCTTTACTCTTTAAAAGAAAATATCAAAATGATTTACAGAATGTCTTGAAGTTATTTTAGCAATCTTGTGCTTAATGGGGGCATTTATTGGGGGCTAGCAGATCATAGATATAGTGTAGTAATACATTTTGTAAGACCATTATATGAAACAATGTCTACAAAATGAAAATGAATTGTGATAAACTTAAATTACTATAAGTGTATGTCCTTTAAATGTAACAAGTAAACTATGAAGATTAACTACAAATCATCTTTTTTATACGGTGTCTACAACTGCATTTTTGAGCAATTCATCAACCAGCTCCAATAATTCTTCAGGTATGAACAGAATAGGAAAAATATTTTATATTTCTGCATTATTGTTAAGTAAGCAATAAGACGCAAGGTGGTGTGCACTCACAGTTCTAGCACACAGCCAGAGGTGTAGTTATTCAAGAGGCCACCAGTAGAGTATCTTTTTGCACTTGGCCATTCACCAGAAGTGTCTAATCCACACTCCCAGAGTTTCTTTTTGTACTTATAAAGTGGGGATCTGCATTTTATATATAAACACATTTATATGTGTTGGTTTAAATACTGAAATAAGTAACTACTGTATGCATTTTGATCCAAAAAATGTCCTCTGCCTGTCTGAGAATGATGTCATCTTTTTTTCTAGTTGTCCTACTGTGGCCACCATACAGTACCTGTAGTTTTTAAATAGCACTGAACTGGTTGTCATGCCCTCCCCATAGTTTGGAGTGCCTCATACCCACACATAATCCATACTGGTTTTTTTTAAATTAGATCACCTGCCTTCCTCTTGTTTTTGTTTAAATTGATAGAATTTTTTTTTTTGTTAACTGATGAGTGCATGAGTCAGCAAGTTTGCTGAGATCATTGGGTGCAATGTACTCAAGCCATGCACAGCTGATGCCTTTATTTATTACTATGTTTTAAACTGACTTTTTCTTTTCAATATTTGGTGAAAACTATGTAACTCTATGTGTTTGTGGAGCTAGTGGTTGCTAGTGCAGACTACAGTACATACAGGGTAAAAGTATCAGCTACTGCTGACAACTCAACAACATTTGATTTTGTATGCAGCCAGTGTGAACTTCCTGATTTAAGTTAAAGTGCAATTGTTGAAGGAGCATAAAATACCTAGTTTGTTTGCAGTTCAAAATATTTTAAAAGATTTTATATCTGGCTGGGCCCCTCTGCTTGTCTGCAAACTAATCAATCAGATGGAGTTTGGATGGCATGTGTAGAACTACGGGTTGCAGTGACTTGATAGAGTGAGAGAGTCAGTAGTAGGAGCTATCGAGTGAGTGATGGGGCTGCAGCGAGAGGACAGAACTGGAAACATAATTACCTTATATAAGAAAATGGGCTAAAGTCATTGAAACAGTTCAGACAGAGGAGTTCTCCTTATTTTACTAAGACGAGATCAAGCACATGGAGAAGGCTGGATGTGTAATGTGGAGCATTCATTGTTTGAGGACTGCTGATGGCTCATGTTAAAAGGAAGTGAGCAATGGAGGGTGTGAGCTGTGGGACAGTGAAGATGAGTGAATGGGCAGCTGGAGGAAAGGTACAAAAGGGTGTCCAGAGATTTATAAAAATTTCTTGGGTGACACAGATTTGTGCAGTATGTCTCCTCTTTACTTGGCAAGCTTCATTCAAGACAATAAAGTGGGTGGCAGCTTGTAAAATACTCTCTTACTATGTGGGAAAAACAAATGTCGGCTAAAAAAATGTTAAAAATTCTATTGGCACAAATACTTGGTCTGTCATGCATCCTGAATGAAAGCTCTTGTGTTTAGCCATGCATTAGACACTTCTAGTACAAGGCTAATAACCAGTCAAGATGCAGGAATTTCTTTTCCCATCTTATAATGTTCATTATAGTGCTTCTGCAGTTTTGTATAATCAATAGAGTTTTGTTTTATAGGTGGAGTTATAGATAACCTTAGACATGAACATCCATGTATTGATGTTGAATACTTTGCATTTGCCTCTGTAAAAGCCAAATCAATCATATTTATAATTTGCTAATAATGCTGGGCATAAACTGTAAATTATAAATTCATTAAGATTTTATGACATTTCCCAAATTCTCCGAATTTAAATTAAATGCCACATTTCTCAAAATCTGAATCTTCCACATTTGATTGCTGAATTTTTGTCCCATTATTTGAAATTTTCTAGCTCAATTGTACAATAATACCGATGAACTGTAGAAAAAGATGCATCTTTGAAATTCTATTTCTCAGTTTAACACAGTAATCCACAACACAGGCAATCATTCCACAGTTCACTTGATCAGCTCCGCAGAATTTCTTTCTGCTGTTTAATACATCAGTCTGCAAATCGTACATTCATTGCGCCATTCAAAATTGGAGTTTTGTGAAATGCATTTTATGGTAATTCCATTGGTGGAATTTTATTTTTACACTGCACCATTTGATCATCAACATAACACTTGATACATTCTATAGTATTCTGACAATTGTGCACTCACATTCCATCCCCATGAATGCACAACCTAACAGATGTAGTCACAAGTTTTTTCAGTTCTTGAAAACAAGGAACAAATTTACATAAAGAAGAAAATTACCTAATTGACACTTCCAACAACTTGAATTATTTTTATACACATACTCTAACCTGAAAACTGTTGCAGAGAAGTAGCAGTTTCATATCTTAATATAACCTGTAATAGTCATGAGGTGCAGGATACGAAAAGGATGTATGATGTGTATATTCTGTTTTCAGAGACTTTCACACCCATTCTTAGCTTTTTCCTTCATGGCTACAGTCACACCTAAGCTACAACTCTTGTATCTCTGTCCACTTAGCTCACATGGATGGTATATCACATGTTTTCATTTTTTTAAAAGTGGTATTTTACTATTTTTATGGTTATTAAAATGACCTATAGAAATTATTTGAAGAACATCCTCAATTTAGTTTAGTAATTTTGTATTTGTTGTGGACATTCATTGAGGTCTAGGGGATTAGAAACATAGTTCATTAATATCTTTTAAAACATGATTATTAGAAACAAAGTCTAAAAATGAAACTGAGGTGTGGTAAACTTTAATATAATGCTGTAAATGTATATGCTTTAACTATATCAAGTAACATTTAAAAAGTTGAATACAATGCAACTTTTTTTTATTTAGTGGTCACACCCACTTCTTTGAACAGTTCAACAGCCAGTTTCAATCCTTCTTCAGGTATGAACAGGACAGGAAATTTTTGCATGTTTCTGCATTAGTCTTTGAATACATGTGAGGGTCTTTGCAGTTTTGCATAAACTATACAGTGTTATTTCATAGGTGGAGGTATATTTATTTAATATATGGATTTTAAATTTAATGTGCTCAAGAAGCATACAAATAAATGTTGATAATACATCAAAGCTTCTGTGGTAATAGTACTGTCAATCATTTTTAATAGTATCATTTCAAGGTGATAATACTATCGTTGCACTGCTGAATGATAGTATTATCACAACCAGCAAACAACACCAGTGCCCACAAAGATGCTTTCTTCCTCCTCCCCCCATGTCATCCTAAGAGTGCCCCCGATTGGCCACTTTTCCTGTGTGGGTGGGCAGAACATTTCAAAAAAAATAGCGGCTCGCTTTCTCACTTAGCAAGACCGTGCTGCCTGCTGTTAACATTTCTTTCTTTTTCTCCCATTCTCTGAAACAAAAGAAACAGGGTTGCAGCCTGAAAAAGGTAGGACTACCTACCACTTGTTGTTATAGAGCAAGTCCAGGAGTGGAGGCAGGCGGGATACAGTGCAACAGGCTGGAGTGAGAGTAGCAGCAGCGACAACACAACAGTCAGCCCAGACACAGTGTCCATCACTGAAACAGCTGACTGCCACTCACAAAAAAAGATATTTCAAATCTATATACAGTATTAAAAAAATAACAAATAGGTGCCGGTGCATTACCGGCGAGTGCTACCATCTCGAGGTTCTGGACATGGGAACCTCTTGAGCTTCACTCTCAAGGATCCTACATGTCCAGAACCTCTCGATGCTATTACTCACTGGTAATGCATCGGCACCTACTCATTATTTTATTTATATAAATTTAGACAGATGTATGCATGTTTTGAAGTTTTTTACAATGCGCTGATTTTTACAAGAGTCAAAAAATCAGGTGACATGCAGGGTTAAGGCACTGCACACTTTACTACCTGCCACACCAGTGACATGTGTTCAAGGACGAGCATGGGGTGAAGCGGGTCAGTGTGGTGGGGCATAATCAAGTATCCCAGGGACAGCTCTCTTCTCTTGGCGGAGGTGTCCAAGCCATCTCAACCCATAACTGCCAGGGGGAGGAGGTATGCTAGCCAGCTCTGCCATAGAAGACAAATACCTTTGTAAAAAAAAATACAAGTTGAGTAATCAATTTGCTCATAGTCCACAGAGAAACTGCAAATTCTGCATTTATGGAAATGTTGTAAATTTCAGAGAAGTTCATGGAAAACACTGACTTTGAAGACTGTCATGAAACCCAAATCCTCTAAAAGTGTCTGGCACATTTTTATCATATTCTGCTAAATTTTCAGGCTTAGTTGCAGAATAATATACATGAACTGTGGAATGATAGTTCTGCAGAATTTAATTCTGCAGTTTAATACATCAATCTACAATATATGCAACTATTCTGTAGTTCAGTAATCAGCTCTATCGAATTCCATTCTACAGTTTAATACTTTAATCTGCTTTTCCTACATTCATTCTGTCCTCCAAAGATATTTGCAAAAGTTGCTGAAGTGCATTCTGAAAATCTGGGAAAGTGAAATTCTGAATTTCACTGTAATTCCTCTTGCAGCATTTTAGTTTGCAGAAGACATTTTGCTCATGAATTAAACACTTGAGACAGTCTGTAGTATTTTTACTTTTGACAATAACCACTCAGTAATATTTCAAATTCATGAATGTACAGATAGAGTCAAATGTTTGTTGTATATTTGCATACAAGCAATACACTTACATAAAGAACAAAATTACATCACAAACACTAGCAACTACTTTAATCTTTATCAAGCTTGTATTCTAAGGTAAAAACTGTAACAGACAGGTATTTTTTCAGGTTCATAGCTGCAAGCCCACCTTAGTGCCGACTTTTGCAATGCTTTCTAATCAGCTCAAAATGTGCATCTAAATTTCTCCTTTTAAAAGTAAATCATCACCATTTATCTTTGCTCTTTAAAAAGCACGTATCAAAATGATTTACAGAATGTCTTGGAAGTTATTTTAGCAATCTTGTGCTTAATAGGGGCATTTGTTGGGGACTATCAGATCATAGATATACTCTAGTACTGTATTTTGTAAGACCATTACATGAATCAATGTCTACAAAATGAAAATGAATTGTGATAAACTTTATAAATTACTATAAATCAATCTCATTTAAACATAACAAGTAAACTATGAAGATTTACATATTCAAACTGCATTCCTACCTATACTGGACTACGCTGACTTCCTTTACAGTCATTGCCCATCAAAGATGCTAAGCAAACTGGACACCCTTTACCACTGGGCTTTAAGATTTATCCTAAATCTACCCTGTGGTACACATCACTGTCATCTATACAAGGTTTCGGGATGGACCTCACTCTCAACTAGGAGAAAAAGGAATGTTCTCCTCTGGGTTTTTTTAGAGCATTATTTGAAAACCTCCCTGCATACATCTCAAACCTCTTCAAACAAGCTAAAGGTTCCTATGGCCTGAGATGCTTATCCATAGTCTGGGTAACTCCCAACCACCTACCCAGGCTCCCTTTGGTGGCTAATCATTCTCGCCCTCCCAACCTGGCTTATCCTACTCATACCCTGTTCTCTGAAGGTCCCCTCCCCATCCCCACATACCCATAGGAAACCTACACATCATCATTCCCTGGCCAGAGCGGTGGTCCTCCTTCTACTCTTAACAGGCAATATACATCCTAACCCAGGCCCCACCCAGACCAGCCCACCAGGTGGATCCCCCAGTCTGAGCATTGCCTCCATGAATATATGCAGCATATTGAAAAAATATAATGCCCTCCAATGCAGGGTCATGCTGCGCAAACCAGATGTCATTGCACTGGTGGAAATCTGGCTATCAAAGTCCACCCCTGACTCCTTTGTCTCCCTCCCTGGCTACACCCTATACCAGGAGAATCGTGTAGGCAAACATGGGGGTGGCTGTGCAATCTATACCAGGGATACTCTCACTGGTCAAGCACTCCCTGCTCTGGCTCTTGAAAGTGGGGCACAGGCCCTTACCCTTAAACTTGCTCCAGACCCCTCCAGGGGGCCCCCTTTATCTCACCACTGCCTACATTCCCCCAAAGAACCAAAACCCGGCACTATTATCCTTAACTGATCATCTTGTCACCCTTCATCACAAGACTGAAGAAGTCCTTGTGGGGGACCTTAATGTGAACTGGTTCAGTGCCACCTCCTCCACCACTCAGGATTCCTTCACGGCCATTCATCTGACACAACTCATTTCCCAACCCACAAGAGTAAACTCTAAGAGAGGTACCAGCACCCTCCTAGATGTTATCATCACCAACCGCCCCCCAAAAATCCTGGACATCCAAGTCCTCCCTGACACACTCAGTGACCATTCCCCTATCCTATTCTGCTGGGTGACCTCCTTGCCCTGACTCACAGCCCAGCCCACACTCTGCTGGTGTCTCAGACCAGGTGGGATGAAAAACCTCAAGCAATTTCTTGCCCAGATAAACTGGTCCCCCATTCATTATGCTCCTGACATAGATACTGCCCTTGCCTTCTTTTCCCAAACCTTTAACAAAGCCTGCAATCTCTTCGCACCCTTCACAGTTGCCTGAACCAAAAAACGTAATGTGCCCTGGATTACTCCTGCCCTATTACAATTGCTCAGGCTTAGGAATAACCTCTGGCACCTTGCCACAGAAACAGGCCAGATGGCTGACAGACAGGCCTACACTGCTGCATGGAATAAGTGCATTTGGGCCATCCGAAAAGCCAAGGTCGACCACTACCAGGCCACTCTCACCTCCTCCTGGGGGTGTGCCCGAACTTTCTGGGATAATGTCAAACAATTAAATGGGAGCACACGCTCCTCTCCCACATCCCAGATCACCATTGATGGCACAACCGTTACAGACCCAGCAAACATTGCAAACTACCTTAACACATCCTTTACGGACCTTAGCTCTGTCCTTTCCAGTAATTTCTTTAACCCACCACCATCCCTACCTGCCCCAGTCCTGCAACACCCTAGCTTCTACCTACATAGGGTAACTGCCCAGGAAGCCAGACCCACCTGGTTAGAGCATTAAAAAGTAATAGTCCTGGCGACGACTCTGTGGAACCCAGCATCCTCCATCTGTTACTGGATCAGGTCCTTGCCCCACTCACCAGCCTTCTCAACAAATCCCTCTGCCTGGGGCAATTCTCAACTGCATGGAAAACCACCATTGTTACCCCCATTCACAAAGGTGATGACAGGTCCTCTGCCGGTAACTACTGTCCCATCTCCATACTCCCACCCCTCTCCAAAGCCCTAGAAAAGCTGGTTGCCATGTAAATCACTGAATACCTGCCAAACACAACATACTCTGCCCTGAACAGTATGGTTTCCATGCAGGACACAGTACCGACACTGCACTAGTTGAATTTTCAACTTTTCTGCACTCCTCACTGGACTCTGGCTCCTTGGCCAGGGCAGTGTTCATCGACCTCTCAAAGACATTCAACACTGTCTCCCATCCCCTCCTGCTGGATGCCCTCTGCCACACTGGCTTCTCTACTGGGCCTCTCACCTGCTGCACCAGCTACCTATCTGCCCGCTTCCAATGTGTCAGAATTAATGGGACACTTTCCAAAACATGTCCCATCCACTCAGGGGTTCCTCAGTGCTCCATCCTGGGACCCCTACACTTCTCACGCTACCTTAACACCTGCCCAGTGCACGCACTGGAAAAATTCTGCTGTATGCAGATGACGCAGTTATCTTTGCCACCGATCGTAACCTTATCTCCTTCCAGGACTCCCTACAACTATCCTATAATGATGCCGAAACCTGGTTTAAAGAGCACAGACTGGTCATTAATCTCAAAAAAACAAAAACAATGCTCTTTGCCCACCCCAAAACAAAGCCAGCAACTTCCCACTCCTTATCCTCCCCTGCTCCAAACAATCACTAGAGCAAGTCCACTCCTACAAGTACCTTGGGGTCTCCTTTGACTCAGCCCTCACCTACCACACTCACATTGATGTACTTGCTTCAGTCACTAATGTGCGCCTAGGTATCTTATACCGCTATAAAAACTGTCTCCCCCCGATGCCCTCTGTCTAGCAGTTACATCCTCTATATTATCCCTTGTTGACTATGGCCTACCAGTATATGGTGCTACTGACATGACCGCCCTCAATAAAATTCACCTCATGCTAAATAAAGCATGCAGGCTAATCACTGGGGCCCCCAGGCTCACCCATTTGTGCCAGCTCTATGACAAGGAAATACTGCTGAATCTTAATGAACGTCTTCAATACCAAACCTGCCTAATAACAAAAAAAAACTCTTCTTGGGCTATCCCCATCCAGGTTGACAGCCTCCCTCCACCCAGCCCAACCCTTGGTCTGTACGTGGACCTCCTGCATGGCCACTTTTCTGGTCCCAAGATCTAGGACCTCCCATGGACAGAGGTCCTTCTGCTATAGAGCTCCATCCTGGTATAACTCACTCCCTGCCCCCATCTTGGATGCCCCCATGATTTCCAAATTCAAAACTGCACTTCGAAGCCAACTATTTAATACATGTAGCTGCACCTGTCTATAATTGAGGCATAGCTCTCATTGTCCTGACAATGCCAGCTGGGCGGCATCCACACCACACTTCTTTTAATCCTCCCCATTTGCTGACTGAACTGCTTTTCTTCTGCTGCTTGCTCTTACCATCGTGCAAAATTGTGCCATTGTAACCAAACTGGCTTATCTGTTTAACTGTTGTAATCACATGTGCTTGCTAACTAAGTAACCCATATGCTGTAACCAAAAGTCTGTTATGTATTTGTCCTCAATGTGATGAGGTACCTTTGGAAATGAGCCTCTGGCTTAAAGGTTGTAAACTGATGTAGAAATAAATAAATAAATAAATAAATATAACTGTTCCAGATGCCTATGACCCCTAAGCCCCGGGTGCCACTTTCAAATCCTACACCTAAGTATCTCATCCACCCCGCATTCCTAACAACAGAACCCTAGGACCTACAAGCCTTGTTCCCTTAATCCAAGATGGCCCTGCCTATTCTCTACCTATTCTGGCCTCCCCCTTGGCTACCTATTATTTCACCCACATTTCTACCCTATTCCTTAATACAGTGGAACCCACTTAAGTGCACACCCTCGGGATATTGATTTTTTGTGCACCTAAGTGGGCTGTGCATTTAACCGAGCAATAGCATTTCAGACTTTGGTGGCTTTTAAAAGGGCTTTATTTAATACGGGTGATGCATACAATGCATATACCATAGTGTTAATGCTCACTGACAACATCACTCCTTAACACTGACAAACAACAGTAAATGTAAACAAAAATACTTTCTTAATTTAGTCCATTACAGCATAGTACTGTATTTAGTAAGTTTGACTTAACACTGTGGCTTTGAAAAACATAACCTTACAGTTCGGCTTACTTGCCTTACTCGTCAAATGCCAGAAGCAATTTAAAAAAAATCACAACCTTACAGTACAGCTTACTTGGCTTACTCATTAAACACCAGAAGAAATATTATCACTTAAGATCCCATTGTGTGAAGAGGTTCGTCTATGGCTGTGTATTCCATAAAACCCATTGCAGTCATAATGGCAGGTAAAACATGAATCAGTGGCATGTCTCTGGTGTCCACTTCTGGGTTTCTGGTACCCTCAGATGGACTCAGTGAAGTCAGACCCGCCTAGCAATAGCAGCCCAGTCCAACATTTGAATAGTATCAAGTATTGTTAACTTTTTTGCCATTTCATCAATGGTTTTTAATTAAGTTAGCTTATCGATTAAAATGTTTCTATATGTTTTACAGAAATGTGCATTTACAAGTGGGATGGACTTAAAATCAATAGGGATTATGTAAAAAAAACTGTGCACTTAACCGAAATGTGCACTTATACAGTGTGCACTTAACAGGTTAATTTAACATTGCAAAGACAGGGAAAAAATTGAGATATTGAAAAAGCGTGCATTTAACCGGGATGTACACTTATTCGATGTGCACTAAAGTGGGCTGCACTGTACCTCCTTATTTTTTATCATTTAGGTATGAGCTCTCACTTAACGGAGACTATATGGGATTGTTGTCTCTTCTCATTCCAGTAAAGCTTATCATTATGTTCCTTTGCATGTTAATTATGTTGACCGGTATATATAGGCCCATATAGGCACCTTCACAATTTTATTTAATGTTATTTTGCACCACTGTCCACCATAATTATAATTTTAAGAAGTGTACTGTATTGTATTAATGTCCAGGGCAACCTTGAAAATTAGCTTGCTCAATGTTGTTTATGCCCGGTTACATAAGGTGATTGATGGATTGATTGATTGATTTACTACAAAGCATAATTTTTATACGTTGTCTACAACTACATTTCTGAGCAATTCATCAACCAGCTCCAATGTTTCTTCAGGTATGAACATAATAGGAAAAATATTTTATGTTTCTGCATTATTGTTAAGTAAGCAATAAGACACAAGTGGCTGTGCATTTGACAGTTCTAGCACACAGTCAGAGGTGTAGTTAGGCATGAAGCCACAGGTAGAGTGTCTTCTGCACTTGGCCATGCACCAGAAGTGTCTAATCCACACTCCCAGAGTTTCTTATTGCACTTATAAAATGGGGATCTGCATTTGATATATAAACAAATTTATATATGTTGTTTTAAATACAAAAACAAGTAACTACTGTACTCATTTTGACCCCAAAATTCATCCTCTGTCTGTTTGAGAATGATGTCCTCTTTTTCCTTTTTCCTCTACTGTGGCTACCATACCTGTAGTTTTTTAATAGCACCAAACTGGTTGTCATGCCTGCCCCCATAGTTTGGAGTACCTCATTCCCACACATAAATCCATCCTGTTTTTTTTTATTAGATCACCTGCTTTCCTCTTGTTTTTGTTTAAATTGATATAATTATTTTCATTAAATGATGAGTGCATGAGTCAGCAAGTGTACTGAGATCATTTGGTACAATGTACTCAAGTCATGTACAGCTGATGCCTTTATTATTTAGTTATTGTTATGTTCTAAACTAACTTTCTTTTTTAAATATTTAGTGAACAACTACGTAACTCGAAGTGTTACTGGAGTGAGTGGTTGCTAGTGCAGACCACAGTGCATACTGTGTAAAAGAAACAGCAACTTCTGACAGGTTCGCATTTGATTTTGTATGCAGCAAGTGGGAACTTCCTGATTGAAGTTAGAGTGCAATTGTTGAAGGAGCATAGAATACCCAGTTTGTTTACAGTTCAAAATATTTTATATCTGTCTGGGTTCTTCTGCTTGTCTTCAAACTAATCAATCAGATAGAGTTCGGATGGCATATGAGAACTACGAGTTGCAGTAGCTTGATAGAGTGAGGGAGTCAGTAGTAGCAGTTAGTGAGTGAGTGATGGGGCTGCAGCAAGAGGACAGAAATGGAAACACAGTTACCTTAAATAAGAAAATGGGCTAAAGTCATTGAAACAGTTCAGATAGAGGAGTTCTGCTTATTTTACTGAGACCAGACCGAGCACATGGAAAAGGCTGGATGTGTAATGTGCAGCAATCATACTTTGAGGACTGCTGGTGACTCACGTTAAAAGGAAGTGAGCAATGGAGGGTGTGAGCAGTGGGACAGAATTAATGGGCAGCTGGAGTAAAGGTACAAAAGGGTGTCATGAGATGTAAAAAAAAATTGTCAGGTGACAAAGATTTGTGCTGTATCTCTCCTCATTACTTCGGAACCTCCATTCAAGGCAGCAAAGTCGGTGGCAGCTTGTACAGTACTGTCTTGCTAAGTGGGAAAGAGAAATGTCAACTAAAAAATGCACAAAATTCTGTTTGCACATATATTAGGTCTGTCATGCTTCCTGGATGAAAGTTCATGGTTTTAGCCATTCATTAGGCATGACTAATACAAGGCGAATAACTAATCAGAATGCAGGATTTTCTTTTCCCATTTTATAAGGTTCATTATAGGGCTTCTGCAGTTTTCTATAATCAATATAGTTTTATTTGATAGGTGTAGTTATAAATAACCTTAGACTTGAACATCCATGTATTGATGTTGAGTACGATGTGTTTGCCTCAGTAAAAGCCAAATAAATCATATTTAAAATTTGCTCACAATGTTAGGTATTAACAGTGAATTCTAAATTCATTAAAATGTTATGACATTTCCCAAATTTCTCAAATTTAAATGAAATGCGAAATTTCACAAAATCTGAATCTTTAAAATGTGATTGCTAAATTTTTGTCCCATTATTTGAAATTTTCTAGTTGAATTGTGCAATAATGCAGATGTACTGTACAAACAAATGCATCTTTAGAGGTCAGTTTCACAGTTTAACACAGTAATCCACAATGCATGCAGTCATTTCATAATTCACTTGATCAGTTCTGCAGAATTTCTTTTTTCTGTTTAATACATTAATCTGCAAATCATACATTCATTATGCCTTTCTCAATTGGAATTTTGTGAACTGCGTATTGTGGTAATTCCATTGGTGGAATTTTATTTTCATACACCTCCATTAGATCATCAACATAACACTTCATATATTCTATAGTATTTTGACAATTGTGCACCCACATCCCATTCCCATGAATGTACAGCCTAATAAATGCAGTCACCTGTTTTTTTCTGATCTTGCACACAAAGAACAAATTAACATTAAGAAGAAAATTACCTGATTGATCCTTTTCTTGCATGTTCTCTAACCTAAAAACTATAGCAGATAAGTAGCAGTTTTAAATCTTAATATAACCTGTTATAGTCACGAGGTGCAGGATACAAAAAGGATGTATGATGCATATATTCTGTTTTCAGAGATTTTCACACCCATTCTTAGCTTTTATTTCATGGCTACAATTACACTTAAGCTCCAACTCTTGCATCTCTGTCCACTTAGCTCACATGTAGAGTACATCATATGCTTTCATTTATTTAAGTGACATTTTCCTATTTATCTTTAGGTTTATTAAAATGTCCTATCAAAATTATTTGAAGAACTCACTGCATTTATTTTAGTAATTTTGTATTTATTGTGAACGTTCATTGGGCTCTAGGGGATTACAGACATACTGCATTAATATATTTTATAACATGGATGGTTATAAGAAACAAAGTCTAAAAATGAAACTGAAGTGTGGTAAACTTTAATATATTGCTGTAAATGGATATGCTTTAAATCTATCAAATAATATTTTAAAGGTTTATTACAATGCAACTTTTTTTTTTATTTAGTGGACATAACCACTTCTTCCAACAGTTCAACAACAATTTACAATCCTTCTACAGGTATGAACAGGATAAGAAACTTTTTTTATGTTTCTGCATCAGTCTTTGAGTACATTTTAGGGCATTTGCAGTTTTGCATAAATTATACAGTGTCATTTCATCAGTGGAGTTATATTTATATATAAATTAAGACAGATATATGCATGTTTTAATGTTTTGTACTATGAACTTGTCTTTACAAGAGTCAAAAAATCATGTGGTATGCAGGCTTGAGGCACTGCACACTTTTCTTCCTGCCACACCAGTGACCTGTGTTGAAGAAGAAGCATGAGGTGAAGAGGATCAGCGGGGTGGGGCATGATCAAGTATCCCAGTGACAGATCTCCTCTCTTGGGGGAGGTGGCAGGATATCTCAACCCATAACTGGCACAGGGAGGAGGCCTGAAGCCCAGCTCTACCAAGAAAGACAAATACTTTTGTGAAAATAAATCAGTTAAATATTGATTAATCAATTTGCTCATAGTTTACAGAGAAATGGCAAATTCTGCATTTATGAAACGTTTATAAATTTCAGAGAAGTTCACGGAAAACACTGACTTTGAAGAAACCCAAATCCTCTGAATGTGTCTGGCACATTTTTACCCTATTCTGCTAAATTCTCAGGCTTAGTTGTAGAATAATATACATGAACTGTGGAATGATAGTTCTGCAGAATTTAATTCTGCAGTTTAATACATCAGTCTACAATATATGCAATTATTCTGTAGTTCAGTAATCAGCTCTATCGAATTCCATTCTACAGTTTAATACTTTAATCTGTATTTCATACATTTGTTCTATCATCCCAAGATATTGTCCCAGATTCCCCCCCTTTTCCCTAGCTAAAGACAGAGACCATTGTTTGTTGTTGTGCTCAGATTGGCAATTAATTTATTTATATTCATAATTCCATATTCCATTTCCATTTCTTTATTATCATTTTCCAAAATTTCTTTTATTTCCATCCATATATCAATCTCTAATTATCCTTCCCCCAGGTGAAAACCTGGGTGCCTTCTTCTTCTCCTTTTCCATTAGGTAATGGTGAAAACCGAGACCGCTTTCTCCTTCATCTTCTTCCTCTTCTTGTGTTATTCCTTTTTTGTTCCCCTCCTCCTCCCCCCTTCCCCCCCTTTTTCTCCTGCCATCTACCTTTGGCAGTCTATAACCATATTTATCACATGCCATCCACCTTTGGCAGTCCAAACTGTCTGACCAGACACGTCTGTCATCCATCCTGACAGACCCACCATACAGTCCCATCTTGACTGTCTTCCCCTCTTGCTCTGCCTAGTAGGGTGGGTGGGAGGAATCAAAACTCCAGCAAAAAGGTGGCTGAGGCCCCATGTGCAATCTCTTATGTACCTCCCTTCACCCTTCCCCTTCCTGCTACCTGCCCATTGTTCTAGCCCTTAGCTCCTCCCCTTCCTTCCTCCCTCCTCTTCTGAGCACAACCATTCTATGCAGGAGGGAAGGGGTTCACCAGGACAATCTGGTCTGCCACTTAAAGGGCAAACTCCATCGTCCCGGATTCCCCCCTTTTCCATCACAAAAGACAGAGACCATTGTTTGTTGTACTCGGATTTGGCAATTTATTTATTTATTTTCATAATTCCATATTCCATTTCCATTTCTTTATTATCATTTTCCAAAATTTATTTTATTTCCATCCACATATCAATCTCTGATTATCCTTTCCCCAGGTGAAAACCTGGGTGCCTTCTTCTTCCTCTTCTTGTGTTATTCCTTTTTTGTTCCCCCCTCCCCTCCTCCCCCCATTTTTCCCCACTACCCAGTCTCCAGCTTGCGTTGGATGGCTGGTTTCCCTCATACTTAGGGTACCAATTTCCCTTACCTCAGGGAATATCCTTTTTATTCCTTCTCACTTTCCTCCCTTTTTTTTTATATTCCATTTTTTGCATGTTTTCTCCATGCTTCTATGAAGCCCATTGTTTCTGTATTAAACATATCTATGGCTAGGTCTGACAGGTACACACCATCTGCCCTGTAGAAGTCTTCTACCCATTCTTCTACCCCTCTCAGTACCACCTGTCCTCCCATCTGCCTTACCTATGTCCCAACTCTCCTATTCATTTTCCTCCTAGCCCTCTCTACCACTCTGTGGCTGTGCTCCTGCCTCCACATCCTCTGTGGTATCATGTCCAACTAGACGATGCACACCCATGACCACCACTGTTGTATTGCCCCTAAATCCCTTTTTATTTGTAAGTATGTGTCTACCCAAGGTCTTCCTGCCAGGTCATTGCCCCCTAGATGTATAATAATGAGGTCTGGACTGGGTTGCCGTCCCTTGAGTTCTTTTAAGGTTGGAAGCAACTGTGCCCATCTGATCCCCTGTATGCTCTGCCAGACCACCCTACACTGTCTTGCATCCTGGTACAGCTGTCTTCCCCCAGCCTTCTTCTCTGCTCTTTTCCCAGCCCAATAAATATAGGAATGGCCACAGATCCAAACTTCCGTGCTCCTCCCTCTACCTATGGGGTTCAAGCAAAATTCATTATTTTACACATGCTCATAGTGTCACACCCATATTTTCCCCCCTCATTATTCCCTTTTTTTTTGTCTTGCCACCTTCCCCCAGTACTGCAGCTCCACCACCCAGGAGCACCCCTCCAAACAAAACATTCTCTTTCCTTTTTTTTTTACTTCAATGCTCAAATGTATCTCTTATAACTGGCCAATCACCAGCATCCCTTTTCCAATATCCCATTCACCATCTCCCCCGCTGCTGCCCACTGTGAGGCAGCCCCAATCCGCAAAGAATGGGATGAGTAATTTGCTGGGTCTTCCCCCATGAATTGCATGCCCTTTTTGAGTAATGCTGTGACGTGGTAGCCAGTGACCCTTTTTCCATCACCATGTACAAATAATTTCCCCGTCCTGTTCCCATGCCCTGCAGCAAAAGCCCACAGAGCCTGTACTGGGCATATTACACCCTCTGCTTGCCCTTTCAGCATCACTATGCAACCATGCCCCTTCTGATCCATTTTTGACCTCCTTATCTTGATCCGTATCTCTGTTACCCCCAGTTTACATCCTCCCATTCTAACCCCCCTTCTTTGTCTTCTCTCCCATGGCCTACCACCTCGCTTACTCTCATAGCCTCTGCGAACATTACCATGTGAATTGTGTGAAACAGTTGGGCCTCGGCCTTTGATCTGCATATTGCCAGAAGCACGTTCTGCAGCCTTATTAGCCACTGCTCCCCTATCAGCCTTCTATTATCTGCTAGCCCTTGTTTCAACCTGTTCCATCCTTGCATCATTCTTCTGATGAGTAATGATTTTGTCAGGTCCTTCCACCCCTTTAAACTGCAGATAACACTAATCCCTGCCAAATAGACTCCCATAGTGGTGTGGGCTGTGCCTTTTTTCTACTGTTCCACGGTGAACATGCCCAACTGCTCCTCTGTGAGTAGCCTTCTTATCTCCATCTGGTGCTCTGCCCTGAATGTTTGAAAAACTCGCCAGGCCCCATCGTAGGCCCTCAGAGTCCGGGGAGCCCATGAGTTGTGAAACAGCAATTCTGCTCCTTCTTGCCAACGTCCCAGATGTTCGTTGGTATGGGTGTTTTTATTTCTTCCACTGTCGGTGCCAACCTCCGAAAACAGTCCAGCTGCAGATGGGAAAGGCTGTCAGCCAGGGTATTGTGTACCCCTTCTATGTGTTGTGCTCTAAAAGACATGTTCAGCTGCAATGCCCTTAAAACTAGCAGTCTTAATACCTGCATGACTGTGCCTGACCCTGCTCCCCTGTTGTTCAGCACATCCACCACTGCTCTATTATCGAATCAAAATGTCACTTTCTGATCCCGTAATTCCTTCTCCCAGACCAAGGTACATGCCCATATGGGCATGCTGTCTAGTAATGTTATATCTTTTACTTTACCCTCCTTCACCCAACTGGTAGGCCAGGGTTATGCGAACCATCTACCCCTCAGGTACCCCCCATGCCTAGCCCCCCAGCAGCATCTGTGTAGAGGTCTAGGTCCATGTTGTATAGCCACTCCTCTTGCCAGAAAGAGCACCCATTGTGCTTCCTGAGGAATTCTTCCCAGATTTTAAAATCTTCCCTGACACCTCGTGTCAAATCTACCCAGTGATGTGGTCTGGTGACCCCTGCTGTAGCCTTAGCTAACCTCTTTGTGAATACCCTTCCTGGTCTGATGGCCCTGCATACGAAGTTCAGGTGCCCCAGTACCTGCTGCACCAACTTTAGTTGTACCCATCTTCTGCTGTATGTACCTGGATTAGTTCTTTCAGCTTCTTTACTTTTTTGTCCAGTGGTCTGAATACTTCACTTGCATTTATCTCAATCCCCAGAAATTCCATAACCCTGCTGGGCCCCTCTGTTTTTTCTGGTGCCAATGGGACCCTCAGCTCCCGGTACAATTCCCAAAACTTATCCAGCATCCTCTGTGTCTCCCTTTTGCCCTTCCCAATGAAAAGAAAGTCATCCAGGTAATGGATGACTGTCCTATAACCCATTTTTTCTTGGAATATCCACTGCAAACATGTGCTGAAAGCTTCAAATGTAGCACATCATGTGGAACACCCCATTGGCATTGCTTTGTTGAAATAATACTGTCCCCCACTTTTAAAACCTAACAGATCCCAGTCCTCCTTCCTGACTGGAAGCAGTCTGAAAGTGGACTCAATGTCTGTTTTTGCCATCCATGTGTCTTCTGTGGCCCAGATTATCTGGACTGTGTCCTCTAGTGTCTCATATGTCATAGAAACATAGAATTTGACAGCAGATAAGGACCGCTTGGCCCACCCAGTCTGCCCATTTCCCTACCTGATGGATAAGTTGCAGATCCTAGTTAACCAGCAGCCTACTTCTTCCTACCCCCACCCCCTAGAATTGCCTTATGACTGTCCCATGTATGCTTGAATTTCACCACTGTTTTTGACTCCACAACCTCCTCTGGAAGGCCATTCCATACATCCACAACCCTCTCTGTGAAAAAATACTTCCTTAAATTACCTCTGAGCCGCCCCCTTCTATCTTCAAATTGTGCCCCTTGTTCTTGCACACCTCTTTTTTTGAAAGATGCTACCCTCTTGGACTTTGTTGATTCCCTTGAGGTACTTGAAAGTTTCTATCATGTCCCCCTCTCCCTCCTTTCCTCGAGGCTATACATATTAAGCTCCTTAAGTCTCTCTTCATATGTCTTCTGGTGCAGACCCTGCACCATTTTAGTTGCCTTCCTCTGGACAGCTTCCATCCTGTCT
Source organism: Neoceratodus forsteri (assembly GCA_016271365.2). Classification (NCBI taxonomy): domain Eukaryota; kingdom Metazoa; phylum Chordata; order Ceratodontiformes; family Ceratodontidae; genus Neoceratodus; species Neoceratodus forsteri. The sequence continues at coordinate 538,121,436 of CM057458.1, forward strand.
TATGTCTTTGCGGAGATTGGGTCTCCAAAACTGCCGCAGTACTCAAGGCGTGGTCTCACCAGCTGGCTGTACAGAGGATAATAACGTCTTGTTTTCTACTGGTGATGCCTCTCCTATACATCCCAGTATTCCCCCAGCCCTCCTTGCTGCCCTCTCACATTGCTTACCCACCTTTAGGTCATCTGATATGTCTACCCCCAGGTCCCTTTCCATTTTTGTTGTTGTTAGTATCTCACCCCCCATTGTGTACTCTTCCCCTGGGTTTTTGTTTCCCAGGTGCATTACCTTGCACTTCTTAGCATTGAATCTAAGCTGCCATACATTTGCATTGAATCTAAGCTGCCATACATTTGCATTGAATCTAAGCTGCCATACATTTGCATTGAATCTAAGCTGCCATACATTTGTCACCTTACTATGTTCCTCACTGATGAAGTCATTCACTGACTCCCCTTCCAGATAGCACAGGTGGTGGATCACCATGTATTCCCCTTCTTGTTTCTTGAGTACCAAACCCAATGGCGATATCCACATGTTTGGCAATGGGGGTGTTAAATGGGCCCTCTACCTTACCTGCTGCCTTTTCTTTCTCAGTCTTCTGCCTTAGCATTTTCTCTTTTCCTTTTACTGATCCCAGATTGCTCGCCTCCCTCGCTTGCCTGGGTCCCCTACACTGCAATGAAAACCCTGTGTTAAAACCACTTAAAATCATATCCTGCATGCTTGTGTCTGGATATCTGTCCAGGCAAACAATCCATGCCTCCAAATTGATGGGGGTTCTGGACATCCCAAAATGTTCCCTGTTGTGCCCCCTGCCCCTCCTCCCTGACCCCTCCCTCTCTTTTTGTCTGACCTTCCTTCCCTCAGTGGTTCTGATGCCCTCTATTCCCGTTCCCCCTACCCCTCCCTCCCTTGTTCCATGTTTGCCCCTTAAACCCCTGGCTATCTCAAAAAAATTGCTGGCCTGATCCTTGACCCCCATGCCCTTGTGCTCCCTGGGTCCATGTTGTTCTGCATTTGCTTGCTGGGTGCCCTCCTCTGCATTTTGAACAGGCATGCTGAAAATGACATTGAGACCATGAGCAGAAAGCCCTGTTATAAGCCTAGCAGCATCTCTAGGGTGTAAACACCTTTTGGCCCCACTCACCTTCGGGTGTGGACTGATCTGTTATGTAATCTGTCCACAAATCTATCTGCTTGGTGTCCCATCTTACATCTCCAAATGTTGCCATTCTCTGCCAAAAACAGTCATTGTAGTATAATCACCCTACCCTGCCCTTTCCTTTTGCTCCCCATATTCTCAATGAATAGGTAATGAGCGGGATGCCTAGCTCCGGACTTTTTTCCAGAATGATGGCTGAAAAAGTGGCAAAACCTAGGAACCACCCATCCTAAGTCTTCCCTTTCGTGAACTTGTCGTCCTCTTTTTTCCCTAAAAGCACTATGGCTGCTGCCATCTCACTCTTACCTCTGCCTTCAGTTTCCTCGTATTGGGTTGCTGCCTCCCGGCTCACCAAAGTGAATATATCCACATGTTCCCCTTTCCATATTTTCTCCTTTGTGGCCAGTGGCACATGCTCACCTGTTCTCATCCCAGGCGCACCTATCTGTCTTGTACCTTTCCCTTCTCTTTTCACTCCCTTTTCATTATTTTCAGGCACCTCTTTCTCTGTCCTAATCTCTGCCAGAGCCGATTCCATCTGCCCCAGCCCTCCTGTCCCCAGTGCCACTAAAATTTGCCCTATATATTCTTTTATACTGTCACCCACTGTGCTGGATGTGTTACCTGTAACCTTGTCTGGGCCGAGCTGCCTGGAGTCCAGCAAAGTTCCCCTTGCTTCTCCCTGTGGTTGAGGTGGAGGGTGAGCTACTGGGGTCTGCGGAGGGAACATCCCATTCTGGGCATCGTGTCTGGTTTCCGCTGGGGAGATCCGCCCTTGATCTGGGGTGGGTACTGGCATCACCAGGTCTACCAGCCGCAGGGGTACTGGATCAACCACCCTGGCAGGCCCTGCTATCACCAGTGTTACCCTAGCAGGACTACATAGCCCTTCGGCTGGTCGTTTCCCCCTGCCACCTTTTTCCAGACCAGCTTTTCTCTTCTCCCAGGGTCTCCCTGGTTCCTCCACCTCCACCAGTTCCCACATTCTGTTTGCTTTTTCTGCCAATTCAATTATAGCCTTGTAAGCATCTTCCTTTGATGGCCTGCTCTTCTTAGGTGCCATGTCTGTCTTATCTTTGCTCTGTGAAGACAACTACAGGAAAAGAAAAACAGGGTTGTTCGTATATCTGTACATCCTTGTACACCTTCCTCCTGTCCTTCGCACCATCTGCCACCTTACCATAGACCAGGCCACCCATGAAGGCCCCCATCCTGCTTGACAGATCGCTGGGTCCCTTAGCTGTTTTCAGCTGTGCCCTACCGAGCCGCATTGTGAATGACCCGGCACCCCCCTGTCTCCCACTCAAGTGCCTCCCTTATTTGTAATTGGGACTTAAGCCTATAACAGCATCCTGCCATCCCTCAGCCAGGCTGCACTGTGCTGTCCCCACAGGAGCTCCGTCCCTCTAACTGCTGCCATTTTTCAGCCTCCCCACCTGCCTGGGCTGACCAAGGCACCCACCATCAGCATCCCTAAAATAGGAAGTGGACACATCGCATGGTCCTATAATTTTGGCCCCTGCCCTCCTATTCCTACCTGTGCCAGCTTCTTTATCCTTGTGGTACCCAAAATGAGGGGAAAAAACCCAACCGTATGTAGACCCCAACAAGTGAGGGCACCGCTTTCAATGCAACCCCCTCCTCACGTGGGACGTCACCCGTGAGGTCTCGGGTCGTGATCCCCCTCATTCTGCCCTTTGGCTCTCCCAGACCCTTTATTTCTCCCCCCCCCAGCATGCCTCCCCAAAAGGGGAGGGACCTCCGGACCCATGGGAATCGCCCTATCACATGGGCACACTTCTGTCCCAAACCCCCCAGCAGTGTGTGACGTCACACCGCATGATCCCCTATCTACTTATTCTCCCTTGTTCCAGGGCCTCTTCCCCTGGCCTGCTCTCCTTATTTTGCCCTGAGAATGTCTCACCCCGCCCCAGTAGCCACCAAAAGAAAACCCGCGAGTGTTCTTTTCTGCAGCCCCAGCTGGCATGTGCCTCGAGCCACGTGGTACGTGTGTTGAGGCCTCTTTCAGGCCAAACTTCCATCCTGGGCAACCAAGTAGCCAAATGGGTCCTCTTCAAAGATCTCTCCCTGACAAGCCACCACCAGTGCACAAGAGCAAGGCCCTAGGATGCTCACCACGCGGTTCCAAGATCGTGCTCACCCTGCCCAGTATCATAGTATCTTACAGGCCTCATAATCCTAAATGTCTAGCCAAACAACCTCCCCATGCCACCTTAAACTGAGAAAAACCATGGCAAGAGCCTGTCCAGCAACACCCCCAGTGGCATGTGACGCACGCCATGCTGCCCATAGGCTCAGGGCCTCTTCTAGGCCTCCCGTTCCTCCTCAGGCCCAGAAAGGCCACCACACAGCTACCAGAGCTCCAGAAAGGACAACAAGGGTGTTTCTACAACCCTTCGCATGGCATGTGATGCCCTCCATGCCAACCATAACCACAGGGCCTTTTCTAGGCCTCCTTTTCCTGCATCAGGCCTAGCCAGGCCATCAAAAACAGTTACCAGGGCTCCAGAAGTACAAAAGGGGTTTTTACAGGCCACTGCATGGCGTGTGATGTCACGCCACGTGGTCTCAACTTGCACTCGCTCCCCCCATCTCAACGGCCTCTTCTGGGCCCACTACTCATACCATGCAGCCACACAAAGGGATAACTTGCCACCAAATGCACACCCATGGACCTGCTTTGTTACCACCTCCCCAGAAAAGGCATGTGGCGTCATGCCCCGTGCTTCCTGCTCATGCACCCTGCTCAGGGCCTTTTTCAGGTCTACAAATTCAGCATCACAATAATCAAAGAAAATAAATCTTTACAAAAGGACCCCCATGAGGGGTGTACATCACCCCACGTGGTCCTGGGTTGCTTTCTTATCCACATTCTGAACACTCAGGATCCCCCACATTTCTCAGTTGTACACTGTAACATGTATTCTTAATACTGTATATATTCTTCCTCTCTTTCTCTCTTTCTCTTTTTTTTTTAATTCACATATCTTCCTGCAATATCAGTTGTTTGTTTTCTTACCTCTCTCTCCTGGTGAACAAACCTTAAAGAATTAGTCAATCCAACGTGCTGCAGTTGATGTAGATCAAAACTCCACCAAAAAGTGGCAGTGGCCCCCTTGTACTGTCTCTTATGTACCTCCCTTCACCCCCCTTCCTGCTACCTGCCCATTATTCTAGCCCTTAGCCCCTCCCCTTCCTTTCCCTTCCCCTTCTGATCACAACCATTCTATGCAGGATAGAAGGGGTGCACCAGAACAACCTGGTCTGCCCCCTAAAGGGTAAACTCCATTAGCAAAAGTTGCTGAAGTGCATTCTGAAAATCTGGGAAAGTGAAATTCCAAATTTCACTGTAATTTTAGTTTGCACAAGACATTTTGCTCATGAATTAAACACTTCAGACAGTCTCTAGTATTCTAACTTTTGACAATAATCAGTAATATTTCAAAGTCACGAATGTACAAATAGAGTCAAATGTTTGTTGTATATTTGCATACAAGCAACAAACTTACATAAAGAACATAATTACATCACAAACACTAGCAACTACTTTAATCTTAATCAAGCATGCATTCTAAGGTAAAAAATGTAGCAGACAGGTTTTCTTTCAGGTTCGTAGCTGCAAGCACACCTTAGTGCTGACTTTTGCAATGCTTTCTAGTCAGCTGAAAATGTACATCTAAATTTCTCCTTTTAAAAGTGAATCACCTTTTATCTTTGCACTTTAAATAACACATATCAAAATGATTCACAGAATGTCTTGAAGTTATTTTAGCAATCTTGTGCTTAATGGGGGCATTTATTGGGGGCTAGCAGATCATAGATATACTCTAGTAATGTATCTTGTAAGATCATTACATGAAACAATGTCTACATAATGAAAATGAATAGTGATAAACTTAATAAATTACTATAAATGTATGTCCTTTAAATGTAACAAGTAAACTATGATGATTTACATCTTCAAACTACATTCCTACCTATACTGGACTACACTGACTTCCTTTACAGTCATTGCCTATCAACAATGCTAAACAAACTAGACACCCTTTACCACTGGGCTTTAAGATTCATCCTAAATCTACCCAATGGTACACATCACTGTCGTCTATACCAGGTTTTGGGATGGACCTAACTCTCAACTAGGAGAAAAAATAATGCTCTCCTCTGCTTTTTTTATAGCATTATTTGATAACCTCCCTGCATACATCTCAAGCCTCTTCAAATGAGCTAAAGGTTCCTATGGCCTGAGACGCTTCTCCATATTCTGCTTCCAGATTCCTAGAGTGAAAACTACCCTTGACTCAGCAGCAATCAACTTCTCACTTTCATTACTTTGGAACATTCTGCAAGACTCAATAAAATTATCCTCACTTCCAAGCATTTTCACATTCAAAGCTCTATTAACGGATTATCTGAAGGAATCATGCAACTGTTTCTCATCCACCCCACATTCCAAACAACAGAAACCTTGGACCTACAAGCCTAGTTCCCTTAATCCGAGATGGCCCGGCCTATTCTCTACCTTTTACCTATTCTGGCCTCCCTCAGGCTGCCTACTCTTTCACCTCAGTTTCTACCCTATTCCTTAATAACTCCTTATTTTTTATCATTTAGGTATAAGCTCTTACTTAGCGGAGACTATATGGGATTGTTGTCTCTTCTCATTCTAGTAAAGCTTATCATTATGTACCTTTGCATGTTAATTATGTTGACCGGTATATATAGGCCCATATAGGCACCTTCACAATGTTTTTCTTTTTTTTTTGCACTGCTGTCCACCATAATTGTAATCTTATGAAGTGTAATGTATTGAATTAATGTCCAGGACAACCTTGAAAATTAGCTTGCTCAAGGGTATTTATGCCTGGTTAAATAAAGTGATTAATTGATTTACTACAAAACATTTTTTTTATACAGTGTCTGCAACTGCATTTCTGAGCAATTTATCAGCCAGCTCCAATATTTCTTCAGGTATGAACAGAATAGGAAAAATATTTTATATTTCTGCATTATTGTTCAGTAAGCAATAAGACACAAGTGGCTGTGCATTTGACAGTTCTAGCACACAGCCAGAGGTGTAGTTAGGCATGAGGCCACAGGTAGAGTATCTTCTGCACTTGGCCATTCATCAGAAGTGTCTAATCCACACTCCCAGAGTTTCTTATTGCATTTATAAAATAGAGATCTGCATTTGATATATAAAAACATTTATATATGTTGGTTTAAATATTAAAACAAGTAACTACGGTACTGATTTTGACCCAAAAATCATCCTCTGTCTGATTGAGAATGATGTCATCTTTTTTCATTTTCCTCTACTGTGGCCACTGTACCTTTAGTTTTTTAATAGCACCAAACTGGTTGTTATGCTTGCCCCCATAGTGTGGAGTACCTCATTCCCACACATAACTCCATCCTGTTTTTTTAGTTAGATCACCTGCTTTCCTCTTGTTTTTGTTTAAATTGATATAATTACTTTCATTCAGTGATGAGTGCATGAGTCAGTAAATGTGCTGAGATCATTGGGTACAATGTACTCAAGCCATGCACAGCTGATTCCTTTATTATTATTTATTGTTATGTTCTAATCTACCTTTTTCTTTTAAATATTTAGTGTACAACTATGTAATTCTAACTGTTAGTGGAGTGAGTGGTTGCTAGTGCAGACCACAGTGCATACTGGGTAAAAGTACCGGCAACTTCTGACAGGTTTACAACATTTGATATTGTATGCAGCCAGTGGGAACTTTCTGATTGAAGTTAGAGTGCAATTGTTGAAGGAGCGAAGAGAAGACCCATTTTGTTTACAGTTCAAAATATTTTAAAAAATTTTATATCTGGCTGGGCCCTTCTGCTTGTCTGCAAACTAGTCAATCAGATAGAGTTCGGATGGCATGTGAGAACTACGAGTTGCAGTGGCTTGATAGAGTGAGGGAGTCAGTAGTAGCAGTTAGCGAGTGAGTGATGGGGCTGCAGCAAGAGGACAGAAATGGAAACACAGTTACTTTAAATAAGAAAATGGGCTAAAGTCATTGAAACAGTTCAGATAGAGGAGTTCTGCTTATTTTACTGAGACCAGAATGAGCACATATAAAAGGCTGGATGTGTAATGTGGAGCATTCATTGTTTGAGAACTGCTGGTGACTCACGTTAAAGGAAGTGAGCAAAGGAGGGTGTGAGCAGTGGGACAGTGAGGAGGAATTAATAGGCAGCTGGAGTAAATGTACAAAAGGGTGTCATGAGATGTAAAAAAATTGTCAGGTCACACAGATTTGTGCAGTATCTCTCCTCATTACTTCGGAACCTCCATTCAAGACAGTAAAGTGGTTGGCAGCTTGTAAAGTACTCTCTTGTTAAGTGGGAAAGAGAAATGTCAGCTAAAAAATGCACAAAATTCTGTTTGCACAAATATTAGGTCTGTCATGCACCCTGGATGAAAGTTCATGGTTTTAGCCATTCATTAGGCATGACTAATACACAGCTAATAACCAATCAGAATGCAGGATTTTCTTTTTCCATTTTGTAAAGTTCATTAGACGGCTTCTGTAGTTTTCTATAACCAATATAGTTTTATTTGATAGGTGGAGTTATAGTTAACCTTAGACTTGAACTTTCATATATTGATGTTGAGTACTATGTGTTTGCCTCAGTAAATGCCAAATAAATCATATTCAAAATGTGCTCACAATGCTAGGCATTAACAGTGAATTCTAAATTCATTAAAATGTTATGACATTTCCTAAATTTCTCAAATTTATATGAAATGTGAAATTTCACAAAATCTGAATATTTAAAATGTGATTGCTAAATTTTTGTCCCATTGATTGAAATTTTCTAGTTGAATTGTCCAATAATACAGCTGAACTGTACAAACAAATGCATCTTTGGAGGTCTATTTCACAGTTTAACACAGTGATCCACAACACATGCAGTCATTCCATAATTCACTTGATCAGTTCTGCAGAATTTCTTTCTTCTGTTTAATACAAAAATCTGCAAATCATACATTCATTATGCCTTTCTAAATAGGAATTTTGTGAACTGCGTATTGCAGTAATTCCATTGGTGGAATTTTATTTTCATACACCTCCATTTGATCATCAATATAACACTTGATATATTCTATAGTATTTTGACAATTTCGCACTCACTTCCCATTCCCATGAATGTACAGCTGAACAAATGCAGTCACCTGTTTTTTCTGATCTTGCACACAAGGAACAAATTAACATAAAGAAGAAAATTACCTGATTGGCACTACCAACTAATTCAATCCTTTTCTTGCACAAACTCTAACCTAAAAAACTGTAGCAGATAAGCAGCAGTTTTAAATCTTAATATAACCTGTTATAGTCATGAGGTGCAGGATACAAAAACGATGTATGATGCATATATTCTGTTTTCAGAGATTTTCACACTAATTCTTAGCTTTTGCTTCATGGCTGCAATTACATTTAAGCTCCAACTCTTGCATCTCTGTCCACTTAGCTCACATGTAGAGTACATCATATGTTTTAATTTTTTTAAGTGACATTTACATATTTATATTTAGGTTTATTAAAATGTCCTATCAAAATTATTTGAAGAACTCATTGCATTTATTTTAGTAATTTTGTATTTATTGTGAACGTTCATTGGGCTCTAGGGGATTACAGACATACTGTACTAATATATTTTATAACATGGATGGTTATAAGAAACAAAGTCTAAAAATGAAACTGAATTGTGGTAAACTTTAATATATTGCTGTAAATGCATATGCTGTAAATCTATGAAATAACATTTGAAAGGCTTATTACAATGCAAACTCTTTTTTTTTAGTGGACATAACCACTTCTTCAAACAGTTCAACAACCATTTACAATCCTTCTACAGGTATGAACAGGATAAGAAACTTTTTTTATGTTTCTGCATCAGTCTTTGAGTACATTTGATGGCATTTGCAGTTTTGAATAAATTATATAGTGTCATTTCATCGGTGGAGTTATATTTATATATAAATTAAGACAGATATATGCATGTTTTAATGTTTTCTCCAATGAACTTGTCTTTACAACAGTCAAAAAATCAGGTGGCATGCAGGCTTGAGAAACTGCACACTTTTCTTCCTGCCACACCAGTGACCTGTGTTGAAGAACAAGCATGGGGTGAAGAGGATCAGTGGGGTGGGGCATGATCAAGTATCCCAGTGACAGATCTCCTCTCTTGGGGGAAGTGGCAAGCCATCTCAACCCATAACTGGCACAGTGAGGAGGCCTGCTGCCCAGCTCTGCCAAGAAAGACAAATACCTTTGTGAAAATAAATCAGTTAAATATTGATTAATCAATTTGCTCATAGTTTACAGAGAAACTTCAAATTCTGCATTTATGGAAAGTTTTTACATTTCAGAGAAGTTCATGGAAAACAATGACTTGGAAGACTTTGATGAAACCCAAATTCTCTGAATGTGTCTGGCACATTTTAACCCTATTCTGCTAAATTCTCAGTCTTAGTTGCAGAATAATATACATGAACTATAGAATGATAGTTCTGCAGAATTAAATTCTGCAGTTTAATACATCAATCTACAATATATGCAAGTATTCTGTAATTCATGAATCAGCTCTATTGAATTTCATTCTACAGTTTAATACTTTAATCTGCATTTCATACATTCATTCTGTCATCCAAAGATATTTACAAAAGTTGCTGACGTACATTCTGAAAATCTGGGAAAGTGAAATTCCAAATTTCACTGTAATTCCTCTTGCAGAATTTTAGTTTGCACAAGACGTTTTGCTCATGAGTTAAACACTTGAGACAGTCTCTAGTATTTTAACTTTTGACAATAACCACTCAGTAATATTTCAAAGTCACGAATGTACAGATAGAGTCAAATGTTTGTTGTATATTTGCATACAAGCAACAAACTTACGTAAAGAACAAAAAGAAATCACAAACACTAGCAACTACTTTAATCTTTTTCAAGCATGTATTCTAAGATAAAAACTGTAGAAGACAGGTTTTCTTTCAGGTTCATAGCTGCAAGTGCACCTTAGTGCTGACTTTTGCAATGCTTTCTATTCAGCTGAAATAGTACATCTAAATTTCTCCTTTTAAAAGTGAATCATCACCATTTATCTTTGCTCCTTAAATAACACATATCAAAATGATTTACAGAATGTCTTGAAGTTAGTTTAGCAATCTCGTGCTTAATGTTGGCATTTATTGGGGGTGAGCAGATCATAGATATACTCTAGTAATGTATTTTGTAAGATCATTACATGAAACAATTTCTACAAAATGAAAATGAATTGTGATAAACTTAATAAATTACTATAAATGTATGTCCTTTAAATGTAACAAGTAAACTATGAAGATTTACATCTTCAAACTACATTCCTACCTATACTGGACTACACTGACTTCCTTTACAGTCATTGCCCATCAACGATGCTAAACAGACTAGACACCTTTACCACTGGGCTTTAAGATTTATCCTAAATCTACCCCGTGGTACTCATCACTGTCATCTATACCAGGTTTTCGGATGGACCTCACTCTCAACTAGGAGAAAAAGAAATGCTCTCTTCTGGTTTTTTACAGCATTATTTGATAACCTCCCTGCATACATCTCAAACCTCTGCAAATGAGATAAATGCTCCTATGGCCTGAGATGCTTCTCCATATTGTGCTTCCAGATTCCAAGAGTGAAAACTACCCTTGGCTTGGCAGCAATCAACTTCTCACTTCCATCACTTTGTAACACTATGCAAGACTCAATAAAATTATCCTCACTTCCAAGCATTTTCACATTCAAAGCTCTAGTAACGGATTATCTGAAGGAATCATGCAACAGTTTCACATGCCTATGACCCCTAAGCCCCGGGTGCCACTCTCAAATCCTAAGCCTAAGTATCTCATCCACCCCACATTCCTAACAACAGAAACCTAGGACCTACAAGTCAAGTTCCCTTAATCCGAGATTGCCGTGCCTATTCTCTACCTTTTACCTATTCTGGCCTCCCTCAGGCTGCCTACTCTTTCACCCCAATTTCTACCCTATTCCTTAATAACTCCTTATTTTTTATCATTTAGGCATGAGCTCTTACTTAGCGGAGACTATATGGGATATTGTCTCTTTTCATTCCAGTAAAGCTTATCATTATGTACCTCTGCATGTTAATTATTCTGACCGGTATATATAGGCCCATATAGGCACCTTCACTATTGTTTTTTTTTTTGCACTGCTGTCCTCCATAATTGTAATCTTATGAAGTGTAATGTATTGAATTAATGTCCAGGACAACCTTGAAAATTAGCTAGCTCAGTGGTGTTTATGCCTGGTTAAATAAAGTGATTGATTGATTTACTACAAAACTTCTTTTTTATACAGTGTCTGCAACTGCATTTCTGAGCAATTTATCAGCCAGCTCCAATATTTCTTCAGGTATGAACAGAATAGGAAAAATATTTTATATTTCTGCATTATTGTTCAGTAAGCAATAAGACACAAGTGGCTGTGCATTTGACAGTTCTAGCACACAGCCAGAGGTTTAGTTAGGCATGAGGCCACTGGTAGAGTATCTTCTGTGCTTGGCCATTCACCAGAAGTGTCTAATCCACACTCCCAGAGTTTCTTATTGCATTTATTAAATGGAGATCTGCATTTGACATATAAAAACATTTATATATGTGGGTTTAAATATTAAAACAAGTAACTACTGTACTGATTTTGACCCAAAAATCATCCTCTGTCTGATTGAGAATGATGTCATCTTTTTTTCATTTTCCTCTACTGTGGCCACCATACCTTGAGTTTTTTAATAGCACCAAACTGGTTGTTATGCTTGCCCCCATAGTTTGGAGTACCTCATTCCCACACATAATTCCATCCTGTTTTTTTAGTTAGATCACCTGCTTTCCTCTTGTTTTTATTTAAATTGATATAATTACTTTCATTCAGTGATGAGTGCATGAGTCAGTAAGTGTGCTGAGATCATTGGGTACAATGTTCTCAAGCCATGCACAGCTGATTCCTTTATTATTTAATTATTGTTATGTTCTAATCTATCTTTTCCTTTTAAATATTTAGTGAACAACTATGTAACTCTAAATGTTAGTGGAGTGAGTGGTTGCTAGAGCAGACCACAGTGCATACTGGGTAAAAAGTACCAGCAACTTCTGATAGGTTCACAACATTTGATATTGTATGCAGCCAGTGGGAACTTCCTGATTGAAGTTATAGTGCAATTGTTGAAGGAGTGAAGAAGACCCATTTTGTTTACAGTTCAAAATATTTTAAAAGATTTTATATCTTGCTGGGCCCTTCTGCTTGTCTGCAAACTAGTCAATCAGATAGAGTTCAGATGGCATGTGAGAACTACGAGTTGCAGTGGCTTGATAGAGTGAGGAAGTCAGTAGTAGCAGTTAGCGACTGAGTGACGGGGCTGCAGCAAGAGGACAGAAATGGAAACACAGTTACCTTAAATAAGAAAATGGGCTAAAGTCATTGAAACAGTTCAGATAGAGGAGTTCTGCTTATTTTACTGAGACCAGAATGAGCACATGGAAAAGGCTGGATGTGTAATGTGGAGATTTCATTGTTTGAGGACTGCTGGTGACTCACGTTAAAAGGAAGTGAGCAATGGAGGGTGTGAGCAGTGGGACACTGAGGAGGAATTAATGGGCAGCTGGAGTAAAGGTACAAAAGGGTGTCATGAGATGTAAAAAAATTGTCAGGTCACACAGATTTGTGCAGTATCTCTCCTTATTACTTTGGAACCTCCATTCAAGGCAGTAAAGAGGGTGGCAGCTTGAAAAGTACTCTCTTGTTAAGTGGGAAAGAGAAATGTCAGCTAAAAAATGCACAAAATTCTGTTTGCACAAATATTAGGTCTGTCATGCACCCTGGAGGAAAGTTCATGGTTTTAGCCATTCATTAGGCATGACTAATACACGGCTAATAACCAATCAGAATGCAGGATTTTCTTTTTCCATTTTATAAAGTTCATTATAGGGCTTCTGTAGTTTTCTATAACCAATATAGTTTTATTTGATAGGTGGAGTTATAGATAACCTTAGACTTGAACATTCATGTATTGATATTGAGTACTATGCGTTTGCCTCAGTAAAAGCCAAATAAATCATATTCAAAATGTGCTCACAATGCTAGGCATTAACATTGAATTCTAAATTCATTAAAATGTTATGACATTTCCTAAATTTCTCAAATTTAAATGAAATGCGAAATTTCACAAAATCTCAATATTTAAAATGTGATTGCTAAATTTTTGTCCCATTATTTGAAATTTTCTAGTTCAATTGTGCAATAATACAGATGAACTGTACAAACAAATGCATCTTTGGAGGTCTATTTCACAGTTTAACACAGTGATCCTCAACGCATGCAGTCATTCCATAATTCACTTGATCAGTTCTGCAGAATTTCTTTCTTCTCTTTAATACAATAATCTGCAAATCATACATTCATTATGCCTTTCTAAATTGGAATTTTGTGAACTGCATATTGCGTTAATTCCATTGGTGGAATTTTATTTTCATACACCTCCATTTGATCATCAATATAACACTTGATATATTCTATAGTATTTTGACATTTGCACACTCACATCCCATTCCCATGAATGTACAGCCGAACAAATGCAGTCCCCTGTTTTTTCTGATCTTGCACACAAGGAACAAATTAACATAAAGAAGAAAATTACCTGATTGGCACTACCAACTATTTTAATCCTTTTCTTGCACATACACTAACCTAAAAAACAGTGGCAGATAAGTAGCAGTTTTAAATCTTAATATAACCTGTTATAGTCATGAGGTGCAGGATACAAAAAGGATGTATGATGCATATATTCTGTTTTCAGAGATTTTCACACCCATTCTTAGCTTTTGCTTCATGGCTGCAATTACACTTAAGCTCCAACGCTTGCATCTCTGTCCACTTAGCTCACATGTAGAGTACATCATATGTTTTCATTTTTTAAGTGACATTTTCCTATTTATATTTAGGTTTATTTAAATGTCCTATCAAAATTATTTGAAGAACTCATTGCATTTATTTTAATAATTTTGTGTTTATTGTGAACGTTCATTGGGCTATAGGGGATTACAGACATACTGCATTAATATATTTTATAACATGGATGGTTATAAGAAACAAAGTCTAAAAATGAAACTGAATTGTGGTAAACTTTAATATATTGCTGTACATGCATATGCTGTAAATCTATCAAATAACATTTGAAAGGCTTATGACAATGTAACCTCTTTTTTTTAGTGGACATAACCACTTCTTCAAACAGTTCAACAACCATTTACAATCCTTCTACAGGTATGAACAGGATAAGAAACTTTTTTTATGTTTCTGCATCAGTCTTTGAGTACATTTTAGGGCATTTGCAGTTTTTAACAAATTATATAGTGTCATTTCATCGGTGGAGTTATGTTTATATATAAACTAAGACAGATATATGCATGTTTTAATGTTTTTTCCTATGAACTTGTCTTTACAAGAGTCAAAAAATTATGTGGCATGCAGGCTTGAGGCACTGCACACTTTTCTCACTACCACGTCAGTGACCTGTGTTGAAGAACGAGCATGGGGTGAAGAGGATCAGTGGGGTGGGGCATGATCAAGTATCCCAGTGACAGATCTCCTCTCTTGGGGGAAGTGGCAAGCCATCTCAACCCATAACTGCCTCAGTGAGAAGGCCTGCTGCCCAGCTCTGCCAAGAAAGACAAATACCTTTGTGAAAATAAATCAATTAAATATTGATTAATCAATTTGCTCATAGTTTTCAGAGAAACTTCAAATTCTGCATTTATGGAATGTTTATAAATTTCAGAGAAGTTCATGGAAAACAATGACTTGGAAGACTTTGATGAAACTTAAATCCTCTGAATGTGTCTGGCACATTTTTACCCTATTCTGCTAAATTCTCAGGCTTAGTTGCAGAATAATATACATGAACTGTGTAATGATAGTTCTGCAGAATTAAATTCTGCAGTTTAATACATCAGTCAACAATATATGCAATTTTTCTGTAATTCAGTAATCAGCTCTATAGAATTTCATTCTACAGTTTAATACTTTAATCTGCATTTCATACATTCATTCTGTCATCCAAAGATATTTACAAAAGTTGCTGACGTACATTCTGAAAATCTGGGAAAGTGAAATTCCAAATTTCACTGTAATTCCTCTTGCAGAATTTTAGTTTGCACAAGACGTTTTGCTCATGAGTTAAACACTTGAGACAGTCTCTAGTATTTTAACTTTTGACAATAACCACTCAGTAATATTTCAAAGTCACGAATGTACAGATAGAGTCAAATGTTTGTTGCATATTTGCATACAAGCAACAAACTTATGTAAAGAACAAAATGACATCACAAACACTAGCAACTCCTTTAATCTTTTTCAAGCATGTATTCTAAGGTAAAAACTGTAGAAGACAGGTTTTCTTTCAGGTTCGTAGCTGCAAGTGCACCTTAGTGCTGACTTTTGCAATGCTTTCTAGTCAGCTGAAATAGTACATCTAAATTTTTCCTTTTAAAAGTGAATCATCACCATTTATCTTTGCTATTTAAATAACACATATCAAAATGATTTACAGAATGTCTTGAAGTTAGTTTAGCAATCTCGTGCTTAATGTTGGCATTTATTGGGGGCTAGCAGATCATAGATATACTCTAGTAATGTATTATGTAAGATCATTACATTAAACAATTTCTACAAACTGAAAATGGATTGTGATAAACTTAATAAATTACTATAAATGTATGTCCTTTAAATGTAAAAAGTAAACTATGAAGATTTACATCTTCAAACTACATTCCAACCTATACTGGACTACACTGACTTCCTTTACAGTCATTGCCCATCAACGATGCTAAACAAACTAGACACCTTTACCACTCGGCTTTAAGATTTATCCTAAATCTACCCTGTGGTACTCATCACTATCATACACTTGAGACAGTCTCTAGTATTTTAATTTTGACAATAACCACTCAGTAATATTTCAAAGTCACGAATGTACAGATTGAGTCAAATGTTTGTTGTATATTTGCATACAAGCAACAAACTTAGGTAAAGAAAAAAATGTCATCACAAACACTAGCAACTACTTTAATCTTTTTCAAGCATGTATTGTAAGGTAAAAACTGTAGAAGACAGGTTTTCTTTCAGGTTCGTAGCTGCAAGTGCACCTTAGTGCTGACTTTTGCAATGCTTTCTTGTCAGCTGAAATAATACATCTAAATTTCTCCTTTTAAAAGTGAATCATCACCATTTATCTTTGCTCCATAATTAACACATATCAAAATGATTTACAGAATTTCTTGAAGTTATTTTAGCAATCTCCTGCTTAATGTTGGCATTTATTGTGTGCTAGCAGAGCATAGATATACTCTAGTAATGTATTTTGTAAGATCATTACTTGAAACAATTTCTACAAAATGAAAATGAATTGTGATAAACTTAATAAATTACTATAAATGTATGTCCTTTAAATGTAACAAGTAAACTATGAAGATTTACATCTTCAAACTACATTCCTACCTATACTGGACTACACTGACTTCCTTTACAGTCATTGCCCATCAACGATGCTAAACAAACTAGGTACCTTTACCACTGGGCTTTAAGATTTATCCTAAATCTACCCCGTGGTACTCATCACTGTCATCTATACCAGGCTTTGGGATGGACCTCACTCTCAACTAGGAAAAAAAGAAATGCTCTCTTCTGGTTATTTACAGCATTATTTGATAACCTCCCTGCATACATCTCAAACCTCTGCAAATGAGCTAAATGCTCCTATAGCCTGAGATGCTTCTCCATATTCTGCTTCCAGATTCTGAGAGTGAAAACTACCCTTGGCTCGGCAGCAATCAACTTCTCACTTCCATCACTTTGGAACACTATGCAAGACTCAATAACATTATCCTCACTTCCAAGCATTTTCACATTCAAAGCTCTATTGACGGATTATCTGAAGGAATCATGCAACTGTTTCACATGCCTATGACCCCTAAGCCCTGGGTGCCACTCTCAAATCCTAAGCCTAAGTATCTAATCAACCCCACATTCCTAACAACAGAAACCTAGGACCTACAAGCCTAGTTTCCTTAATCCGAGTTTGCCCTGCTTATTCTCTACCTTTTACCTATTCTGGCCTCCCTCAGGCTGCCTACTCTTTCACCCCAATTTCTACCCTATTCCTTCATAACTCCTTATTTTTTATCATTTAGGAATCAGCTTTTACTTTGTGGAACATATGGGATATTGTCTTTCTCATTCAGTAAAGCTTATCATTATGTACCTTTGCATATTAATTATGTTGACCCGGTATATATAGGCCCATATAAGCACCTTCACAATTGTTTTTTTTTACTGCTGTCCACCATAATTGTAATCTTATGAAGTGTAATGTATTGAATTAATGTCAGGACAATCTTGAAAATTAAGCTTGCTCAAAGGTGTTTATGCCTGGTTAAATAAAGTGATTGATTGATTTACTACAAAACTTCTTTTTATACAGTGTCTGCAACTGCATTTCGAGCAATTTATCAGCCAGCTCAATATTTCTTCAGGTATGAACAGAATAGGAAAAATATTTTATATTTCTGCATTATTGTTCAGTAAGCAATACGACACAAGTGGCTGTGCATTTGACAGTTCAACACACAGCCAGAGAGGTTTAGTTAGGCATGAGGCCACTGGTAGAGTATCTTCTGCACTGGCCATGCACCAAATGTCTAATCCACACTCCCAAATTTCGTATTGCATTTATTAATGTGAAATCTGCATTTGACATATAAAACATTTATATATGTTGGTTTAAATATTAAAACGAGTAACTACTGTACTGATTTTGACCCAAAAATCATCCTCTGTCTGATTGAGAATGATGTCATCTTTTTCATTTCTTCTACTGTGCCCACCATCCTTCTAGTTTTTAATAACACCAAACTGGTTTGTTATGCTTCTTATAGTTTGGAGTACCTCATTCCACACATAAATCCATCCTGATTTTTAGTTAGATCACCTGCTTTCCTCTTGTTTTGTTTAAATTGATATAATTACTTACATTCAGTGATGAGTGCATGAGTCGAGTAAGTGTGCTGAGATCATTGAGTTCAATGTTCTCAAGCCATACACACTACATTCCTTTATTATTTAATTATTATTATGTTCTAATCTATCTTTTCTTTTAAATATTTAGTGAACAACTATGTAACTCTAAGTGTTAGTGGAGTGAGTGGTTGCTAGTGCAGACCACAGTGCATACTGGGTAAAAGTAGCAGCAACTTCTGACAGGTTCACAACATTTGATATTGTATGCAGCCAGTGGGAACTTCCTGATTGAAGTTATAGTGCAATTGTTGAAGGAGCGAAGAAGACCCATTTTGTTTACAGTTCAAAAAATATTTTAAAAGATTTTATATCTGGCTGGGCCCTTCTGCTTGTCTGCAAACTAGTCAATCAGATAGAGTTCGGATGGCATGTGAGAACTACGAGTTGCAGTGGCTTGATAGAGTGAGGGAGTCAGTAGTAGCAGTTAGCGGTGAGTGAGGGCTGCAGCAAGAGGACAGAAATGGAAACACAGTTGCTTAAAATAAGAAAATGGGCTAAAGTCATTGAAACAGTTCAGATAGAGGTTTCTGCTTATTTTACTGAGACCAGAATGAGCACATATAAAGGCTGGATGTGTAATGTGGAGCATTCATTGTTTGAGAACTGCTGGTGACTCACGTTTAAAGAAGTGAGCAATGGAGGTGTCAGCAGTGGGACACTGAGGAGGAATTAATGGGCAGCTGGATAAGGTACAAAAGGTGTCATGAGATGTAAAAATTGTCAGGTCACACAGATTTCTGCAGTATCTCTCATTACTTCAGAACCTCCATTCAAGGCAGTAAAGTGAGTGGCAGCTTAAAGTACTCTCTTGTTAAGTGGAAGAGAAATGTCAGCTAAAAAATGCACAAAATTCTGTTTGCACAAATATTAGGTCTGTCATGCACCCTGGATGAGAGTTCATGGTTTTAGCCATTCATTAGGCATGACTAATACGACTAATAACCAATCAGAATGCAGGATTTTCTTTTCCATTTGCAAAGTTCATTATTGAGCTTCTGTAGTTTTCTGTAACCAATATAGTTTTTATTGATAAGTGGAGTTATAGATAACCTTAGACTTGAACATTCATGTATTGATGTTGAGTACTATGTGTTTGCCTCAGTAAAAGCCAAATAAATCATATTCAAAATGTGCTCACAATGCTAGGCATTAACAGTGAATTCTAAATTCATTAAAATGTTATGACATTTCTAAATTTCTCAAATTTAAATGAAATCTTCAAAATTTCACAAAATCTGAATATTTAAAATGCGATTGCTAAATTTTGTCCCATTATTTGACATTTTCTAGTTCAATTATGAATAATACAGCTGAACTGTACAAACAAATGCATCTTTGGAGGTCTATTTCACAGTTTAACACAGTGATCCGACACATGCAGTCATTCCATAATTCACTTGATCAGTTCTGCAGAATTTTCTTTCTTCTGTTTAATACAATAATCTGCAAATCATACCATTCATTATGCCTTTCTAAATTGAATTTTGTGAACTGCGTATTGTGGTAATTCCATTGGTGGAATTTTATTTTCATACCCTCCATTTGATCATCAATATAACACTTGATATATTCTATAGTATTTTGACAATTACTCACATCCCATTCCATGAATGTACCAGCCCGAACTAATGCAGTCCCCTATTTTTTCTGATCTTGCACACAAGGAACAAATTAACATAAAGAAGAAAATTACCTGATTGGCACTGCCAACTATTTTAATCCTTTTCTTGCACATACTCTAACCTAAAAAACTGAAGCAGATAAGTAGCAGTTTTAAATCTTAATATAACCTGTTATAGTCATGAGGTGCAGGATACAAAAAGGATGTATGATGCATATATTCTGTTTTCAGAGATTTTCACACCCATTCTTAACTTTTGCTTCATGGTTGCAATTACACTTAAGCTCCAACTCTTGGATCTCTGTCCACTTAGCTCATATAAGTACATCATGTTTTCATTTTTTAAGTGACATTTCCTATTTATATTTAGGTTTATTAAAATGTCAATCAAAAGTGTTGAAGAACTCATTGCATTTATTTTAGTTATTTTTTTATTGTTATTAACGTTCATTGGGCTCTAAGCGTTACAGACATACTGCATTAATATATTTTTATAACATGGATGGTTATAAGAAACAAAGTCTAAAAATGAAACAGAAGTGTAGTAAACTTTAATATATTGCTGTAACATGCATATGCTGATAAATCTATCAAATAACATTTGAAAGGCTTATTACAATGCAACCACTTTTTTTAGTGGACATAACCACTACTTCAAAACAGTTCAACAACCATTTACAATCCTTCTACAGAGTATGAACAGGATAAAACTTTTTTTATGTTTCTACCATCAGTCTTTGAGTACATTTTAGGGCATTTGCAGTTTTGAATAGAATTATGTAGTGTCATTTCATCAGTGGAGTTATATTTATATATAGATTAAGACAGATATAGCATGTTTTAATGTTTTTCAATGAACATGTCTTTACAAGAGTCAAAAAAAAATCATGTGGCACGCGGCATGCAGGCACTGCACACTTTCTTCCTGCCACCCAGTGACCTGTGTTGAAGAATGAGCATGGGGTGAAAGAGGATCAGTGGGGTGGGGCATGATCAAATATCAGTGACAGATCTCCACTCTTGGAAGTGGCAAGCCATCTCAACCCATAACTGCCTCAGTGAGTAGGCCTGCTCCAGCTCTCGCCAAAGAAAGACAAATACCTTACTGAAAATAAATCAGTCAAATATTGATTAATCAATTTGCTCATTGTTTACAGAGAAACTTCAAATTCTGCATTTATGGAAAGTTTATAAATTTCAGAAGTTCATGGAAAAACAATGACTTGGAAGAACTTGATGAAACCCAAATCACTCTGAAATGTCTGGCACATTTTACCCTATTCTAAGCTAAATTCTCATGCTTAGTTGTGAGAATAATATACATGAACTATAGAATGATAGTTCTGCAGAATTAAATTCTGCAGTTTAATACATCAATATACAATATATGCAAGTATTCTGTAATTCAGTAATCAGCTCTATTGAATTTCATTCTACAGTTTAATACTTTAATCTGCATTTCCTACATTCATTCTGTCATCCAAAGATATTTACAAAAGTTGCTGATGTACATTCTGAAAATCTGGGAAAGTGAAATTCCAAATTTCACTGTAATTCCTCTTGCAGAATTTTAGTTGCACAAGACGTTTTACTCAGGGTTAAACACTTGAGACAGTCTCAATATTTAACTTTTGACAATAACCCTACAGTGTCTTCAAACTCACGAATGAACAGATAGAGTGAAATGTTTGTTGTATATTGCATACAAGCAACAAAATAGCGTAAAGAACAAATGACATCACAAACACTAACAACTCCTTTAATCTTTTTCAAGCATGTATTCTATGGTAAAAACTGTTGAAGACAGGTTTTCTTTCAGGTTCATAAGCTGCAAGTGCACCTTAGTGCTGACTTTTGCAATGCTTTCTAAGTCAGCTGAATAGTACATCTAAATTTCTCCTTTTAAAGTGAATCTCACCATTTATCTTTACTCTTTAAATGACACATATCAAAATAATTTACAAAATGTCTTGAAGATTCTTTAGCAATCTCCTGCTTAATGTTGGCACTTTTGGAGGCTATCAGATCATAGATATACTCTAGCAATGTATTTTGTAAAGATCATTACATGAAACAATTTCTAAAATGAAAGTAATTGAAATAAACGAATAAATCTATAAATGTATGTCCTTTAAATGTAACAAGTAAACTGTGATTTACATCTTCAAACTACATTCCTACCTATACTGGACTACACTGACTTCCTTTACAGTCATTGCCCATCAACGTTGCTAAACAAATAGGTACCTTTACACTGGGCTTTAGATTTATCCTAAATCTACCCGGTAGTACTCATCACTGTCATCTATGCCAGGCTTTGGGATGGACCTCCATCTCAACTAGGAAAAAAGAAATGCTCTCTTCTGGTTAGTTACAGCATTGTTGATAACCTCCATGCATACATCAAACCTCTGCAAATGAGCTAAATACTCCTATAGCCTGAGATGCTTCTCCATATTCTGCTTCCAGATTCTGAGAGAAAAACACCCTTGGCTCGGCAGCAATCAACTTCTCACTTCCATCACTTTGGAACTATGCAAGACTCAATAACATTATCCTCACTTCCAAGCATTTTCACAATCAAAGCTCTATTGACGGATTATCTGAAGAATCATGCAACTGTTTAACATGCCTATGACCCCTAAGCCCTGGGTGCCACTCCTCAAATCCTAAGCCTAAGTATCTAATCACCCACATTCTAACAACAGAAACCTAGGACCTACAAGCCCTGGTTTCCTTAATCCGAGATTGCCTGACTTATTCTCTACCTTTCACCTATTCTGGCCTCCCTCAAGGCCCTACTCTTTCACCCAATTTCTACCTATTCCTTCATAACTCCTTATTTTTTTTTATCATGTAGGAATCAGCTTTTTGTGCGGAGACTATATAGGATATTGTCTCTTCTCATTCAGTAAAAGCTTATCATTATGTACCTTCATGAATAATTATGTTGACGGTATATAAGGCCCATATAACACCTTCACAATTGTTTTTTTTTTTGCTACTGTCCACCATAATTGTAATCTTATGAAGTGTATTGTATTGAAATGTCCAGGACAATCTTGAAAATTAGCTTGCTCAAAGGTGTTTATGCCTGGTTAAATAGAAGTGATTGATTGATTTACTACAAAACTTCTTTTTTATACAGTGTCTGCAACTGCATTTCGAGCAATTTATCAGCCAGCTCAATATTTCTTCAGGTATGAACAGAATAGGAAAAATATTTTATATTTCTGCATTATTGTTCAGTAAGCAACATGACACAAGTGGCTGTGCATTTGACAGTTCTTGCACACAGCCAGAGGTTTAGAAAGAGCATGAGGCCACTGGTAGAGTAGCTCTACTGCACTTGACAATACCAGAAGTGTCTAATCCACACTCCCAGAGTTTCGTGAATGCATTTATTAAACCGAAATCTGCATTGACATATAAAAACATTTATATATGTTGGTTTAAATATAAAACCAGTAACTACTGTACTGTTTTTGACAAAAAAATCATCCTCTGTCTGATTGAGAATGATGTCATCTTTTTCATTTTCTTCTACAGTGGCCACCATACCTTTAGTTTTAATAACACCAAACTGGTTGTTATGCTTGCCACTAGTTTGGGTACCTCATTCCCCACATAAATCCATCCTGATTTTTGGATTAGATCACCTGCTTTCCTCTTGTTTTGTTTAAATTGATATAATTACTTGCATTCAGTGATGAGGTGCATGAGTCAATAAGTAAGTGCTGAGATCATTGGGTTCAATGTTCAAACCATGCACAACTGATTCCTTTAATTATTTAATTATTGTTATGTTCTAATCTATCTTTCTTTTAAATATTTGGTGAACAACTTGTAACTCTAAGTGTTAGTGGAGTGAGTGGTTGCTAGTAGACACAGTGCATACTGGGTAAAAGTAGCAGCAACTTTGACAGGTTCTAACATTTGATATTGTATGCAGCCAGTGGGAACTTCTGATTGAAGTTATAGTGCAATTGTTGAAGCGAAGAAGACCCATTTTGTTTGACAGTTCAAAAATATTTTAAAAGATTTTATATCTAGCTGGGCCCTTCTGCTTGTCTGCAAACTAGTCAATCAGATAAGTTCGGATGGCATGTGAGAACCTACGAGTTGCAGTGGCTTGATAGAGTGAGGTCAGTAGTAGCAGTTAGCGGAGTGAGTGATGGGGCTGCAGCAGAGAGGACGAAATGGAAACACCAGTTACTTTAAATAAGAAAATGGGCTAAAGTCGGTGAAACAGTTCAGATAGAGGAGTTCTGCTTATTTTACTGAGACCAGAATGAGCACATAAAAGCTGGATGTGTAATGGAGCATTCATTGTTTGAGAACTGCTGGTGACTCACGTTTAAAGGAAGTGAGCAATGGAGGGTGTCAACAGTGGGACACTGAGGAGAATTAATGGGCAGCTGGAGTAAAGAACAAAAAGGGTGTCATGAGATGTAAAAAAAATTGTCAGGTCCTGAGTTTCTGAAGTATCTCCTCATTACTTAAGAACCTCCATTCAAGGCAGTAAAGTGAGTGGCAGCTTGTGAAAGTACTCTCTTGTTAAGTGGGAAAAAATGTCAGCTAAAATGCAAAAATTCTGTTTGCACAAATATTAGGTCATGTCATACACCTGGATGAAAGTTCATGGTTTTAGCCATTCATTAGGCATGACTAATACCGACTAATAACCAATCAGAATGCAAGTTTTCTTTTCCATTTGCAAAGTTCATTATTAGGCTACCGTAGTTTTCTGTAACCAATATAGTTTTATTGATAGGTGGAGTTATAGATAACCTTGAGCTTGAACATTCATGTATTGATGTTGGTACTATGTGTTTGCCCTCGGTAAAAGCTCCAAATAAATCATATTCAGAAATATTGCTCACAATGCTAGGCATTAACAGTGAATTCTAATTCATTAAAATGTGACATTTCTAATTTCTCAAATGTAAATGAAATGCGAGAATTTCACAAAATCGAATATTTAAATGCGATTGCTAAATTTTTGTCCCATTATTTGACATTTCTAGTTCAATTGTGCAATAATACAGATGAACTGTACAAACAAATGCATCCTGGAGGTCAGTTCACCAAGTTTAACACAGTGATCACAACGTGCAGTCATTCCATAATTCACTTGATCAGTTCTGCAAATTTCTTTCTTCTGTTTAATACAATAATCTGCAAATCTACATTCATTATGCCTTTCTAAATTGGAATTTTTGTGAACTGCGTAATACGGTAATAATTCCATTGGTGGAATTTATTTTCACCACCCTCCATTTGATCATCAATATAACACTTCATATATTCTATAGTATTTTGACAATTAGCACTCACATCCCATTCCATGAATGTACAGCCGAACTAATGCAGTCCCTATTTTTCTGATCTTGCACTAAGAACAAATTAACATAAAGAAATTACCTGATTGGCACTGCCAACTATTTTAATCCTTTTCTTGCATATACTCTAACCAAAAACTGAAGCAGATAAGTAGCAGTTTTAAATCTTAATATAACCTGTTATAGTCATGAGTTGCAGGATACAAGGATGTATGATGCATATATTCTGTTTTCAAGATTTCACACCCATTCTTAACTTTTGCTTCATAGTTTGCAATTACATAGCTCCAACTCTTGGATCTCTGTCACTTAGCTCACATGTAGAGTACATCATATGTTTTCATTTTTAAGTGACATTTTCCTATTTATATTTAGGTTTATTAAAATGTCCAATCAAAATTATTTGAAGAACTCATTGCATTATTTTAGTTATTTTTGTTATTATTAAATTCATTTGGGCTCTGGCGATTACAGACATACTGCATTAATATATTTTATAACATGGATGGTTATAAAACAAAGTCTAAAATGAAACAAGTGGTAAACTTTAATATATTGCTGTAAATGCATATATATAAATCTATCAAATAACATTTGAAAAGCTTGTTACAATGCAACACTTTTTTTTAGTGGACATAACCACTACTTCAAACATTCAACAACCATTTACAATCCTTCTACAGGTATGAACAGGATAAAACTTTTTATGTTACTGCATCAGTCTTTGAGAGAACATTTTAGGGCATTTGCAGTTTTGAATAGATGATGTAGTGTCATTTCATCAGTGGAGTGTATTTATATATAAATTAAGACAGATATATGCATGTTTTAATATTTTGTACAATGAACATGTCTTTACAAGAGTCAAAAATCATGTGGCACGCAGGCTTGAGGCACTACACACTTTTCTTCCTGCCAGTGACCTGTGTTGAAGAATGAGCATGGGGTGAAGAGGATCAGTGGGGTGGGGCATGATCAAATATCCAGTGACAGATCTCCACTCTTGGGGGAAGTGGCAAAACCATCTCAGCCATAACTGCCTCAGTGAGTAGGCCTGCTGCCAGCTCTGCCAGAAAGACCAAATACAACTGTGAAAATAAATCAGTTAAATATTGATTAATCAATTTGCTCATTGTTTACAGAGAAACTTCAAATTCTGCATTTATGGAAGGTTATAAATTTCAGAAGTTATGCAGAAACAATGACTTGGAAGAACTTTGATGAGGCAAATCCTCTGAATGTGTCTGGCACATTTCCCTATTCATAAATTCTCATGCTTGGTTGTGAGAATAATATACATGAACTATAGAATGATAGGTTCTGCAGAATTAAATTCTGCGATTCCAATACATCAATATACAATATATGCAATGTTCATAATTCAGTAATCAGCTCTATTGAATTTCATTCTACAGTTTAATACTTTAATCTGCATTCCTACATTCATTCTGTCGTCAAAGATATTTACAAAAGTTGCTGATGTACATTCTGAAAATCTGGAAAAGTGAAATTCCAAATTTCACTGTAATTCCTCTTCCAGAAATTTTAGTTTGCACAAGGCGTTTTGCTCATGAGTTAAACACTTGAGACAGTCTCTAGTATTTAACTTTTGACAATAACCACTCGGTAATATTTCAAACTCACGAATAATACAGATAGAGTGAAATGTTTGTTGCATATTTGCATACAAGCAACAAATGGTAAGAACAAATGACATCACAAACACTAGCAACTCCTTTAATAATCTTTTTCAAGCATGTATTCTATGGTAAAAACTGGCAGACAGGTTTTCAGTTCATAACTGCAAGTGCACCTTAGTGCTGACTTTTACCAATGCTTTCTAGTCAGCTGAAATAGTACATCTAAATTTCTCCTTTTAAAGTGAATCATCACCATTATCTTTGCTCTTTAAATGACACATATCAAAATAATTTACAAAATATCTGCGAAGTTAATTTTAGCAATCTCCTGCTTAATGTTGGCACTTTTGGGGGCTAGCAGATCATAGATATACTCTAGTAATGTATTTTGTAAGATCATTACATGAAACAATTTCTACAAAATGAAAATAGATGTGATAAACTTAATAAATACTATAAATGTACGTCCTTTAAATGTAACAAGTAAACTGTGAATTTACATCTTCAAACTACATTCCTACTATACTGGACTACACGACTTCCTTTACAATCATTGCCCATCAACGATGCTAAACAAACTAGATACCTTTACCACTGGGCTTTAAATTTATCCTAAATCTACCCGTAGTACTCATCACTATCATCTATACCAGGCTTTGGGATGGACCTCACTCTCAACTAGGAAAAAATGCTCTCTTCTGGTTTATACAACATTATTTGATAACCTCCTGCATACATCTCAAACCTCTGCAAATGAGCTAAATGCTCCTATAGCCTGAGATGCTTCTCCATATTCTGCTTCCAGATTCTGAGGTGAAACTACCCTTGGCTCGGCAGCGATCAAGCACCACTTCCATCACTTTGGAACACTATGCAAGACTCAATAACATTATCCTCACTTCCAAGCATTTTCACATAAAAAGCTCTATTGACGGATTATCTGAAGGAATCATGCAACTGTTTAACATGCCTATAACCCTAAGCCCTGGGTGCCACTCTCAAATCTAGCCTAAGTATCTAATCCACCCACATTCCTAACAACAGAAACCTAGGACCTACAAAAGCCTAATTTCCTTAATCGGTGCCCTACTTATTCTCTACACACTATTCTGGCCTCCCTCAGGCTGCCTCACTTTCCACCCAATTTCTACACTATTCCTTCATGACTTTTTATCATTTGGGAATCAGCTTTTACTTTGTGAGACTATATGGGATATTGTCTCTTCTCATTCAGTAAAGCTTATCATTATGTACCTTTGCATATTAGATATGTTGACAGTATATAGTATATAAGCACCTTCACAATTGTTTTTTTTTTTTGCACCTGTCCACCATAATTGTAATCTTATGAAGTGTAATGTATTGAATGTCAGGACAATCTTGAAAATTAAGCTTGCTCAAAGGTGTTTATGCCTAGTTAAATAAAGTGATTGATTGATTTACTACAAAACTTCTTTTTATCAGTGTCTGCAACTGCATTTCCGAGCAATTTATCAGCCAGCTTAATATTTCTTCAGGTATGAACAGAATAGGAAAATATTTTATATTTCTGCATTATTGTTCAGTAAGCATAAGACACAAGTGGCTGTGCATTTGACAGTTCTAGCACACAACCAGAGGTTTAGTTAGCATGAGGCCACTGGTAGAGTATCTTCTGCAATTGGCCATACACCAAGTGTCTAATACACACTCCCAGGTTTAGTGTGCATTTATTAAATGGAAATCTGCATTGACATATAAAAACATTTATATATGTTGGTTTAAATATTAAAACCAGTAACTACTGTACTGATTTTGACAAAATCATCCTCTGTCTGATTAGAAATGATGTCATCTTTTTCATTTTCTTCTACTGTGGCCACCATCACTTTAGTTTTAATAACACCAAACTGGTTGTTATGCTTACCCCATAGTTTGAGTACCTCATTCCCACATAAATCCATCCTGATTTTTAGTTCAAATCACCTGCTTTCCTCTTGTTTTGTTTAAATTGATATAATTACACATTCAGTGATGATGCATGAGTCAGTAAGTGTGCTGAGATAATGGGTTCAATGTTCTAAGCCATGCACAACTGATTCTTTATTATTTAGTATTGTTATGTTCTAATATCTTTTTCTTTTAAATATTTAGTGAACAACTATGTAACTCTAAGTGTTAGTGGGTGAGTGGTTGCTGAGTGCAGACCACAGTGCATACTGAGTAAAGTAGCAGCAACTTCTGACGGAGTTACAACATTTGATATTATTATGCAACCAGTGGGAACTTCCTGATTGATGATAGTGCAATTGTTGAAGGAGCGAAAGACCCATTTTGTTTACAGTTCAAAATATTTAAAGATTTTATATCTGACTGGGCCCTTCTGCGTCTGCAAACTAGTCAATCAGATAGAGTTCGGATGGCATGTAAGAACTACAGTTGCAGTGGCTTGATAAGTGAGAGTCAGTAGTAGCAGTTAGCGGTAGTGATGGGGCTGCAGCAAGAGGACAGAAATGAAAACAGTTACTTTAAATAAGAAAATGGGCTAAAGTCATTGAAACAGTTCAGATAGAGAGTTCTGCTTATTTTACTGAGACAAAATGAGCACATATAAAAGGCTGGATGTGTAATGTGGAGCATTCATTGTTTGAGAACTGCTGGTGACTCACGTTGATAAAGTGAGCAATGGAGGATGTGCAGCAGGGGACACTGAGGAGGAATTAATGGGCAGCTGGGTAAAGGTACAAAGGGTGTCATGAGATGTAAAAATTGTCAGGTCACACACATTTCTGCAGTATCTCCCTCATTACTCAGAACCTCCATCAAAGGCAGTAAAGTGGTGACAGCTTTAGAATCTCTTGTTAGTGGGAAAGAAATGTCAACCAAAATGCACAAATTCTGTTGCACAAATATTAGGTCTGTCACACTGGATGAAAGTTCATAGTTTAGCCATTCGTAGGCATGACTAATACGACAACAACCAATCAGAATGCAGGATTTCTTTTCCATTTGCAAAGTTCATTATTGAGCTTCTGTATTTCTGTACCAATATAGTTTGTTGATAGGTAGTTATAGATAACCTTAGACTTGAACATTCATGTATTGATGTTGAGTACTATGTTTGCCTCAGTAAAAACAAATAAATCATATTCAAAATGTGCTCAATGCTAAACATTAACAGTGAATTCATTCATTAAAATGTTAAGACATTTCCATTTCTCAAATTTAAATAAACGAAATTTCACAAAATCGGAATATTTAAAAATGTTTTAAATTTTGTCCCAATATTTGAAATTTTCAGTTCACTGTGCAATAATAAGATGAACTGTACAAATAAATGATTTGAGTCTATTCACAGTTTAACAGTGATCCTAAAATGCAGTCTTACCAATTCATGATCAGTTCTGCAATTTCCTCTTCTATTTATCAATAATCTGCAAATCATACATTCATTATGCCTTTCTAAATTGAATTTTCATGAACTGATGATGGGTAATTCATTGCTGGAACTTATTTTCATACCTCATTTGATCATCAATATAACATGATATATTCTATAGTAAATGCTCTCTTGTTATTTACAACATTATTTGATAACCTCCTGCATACATCTCAAACCTCTGCAAATGAGCTAAATGCTCCTATAGCCTGAGATGCTTCTCCATATTCTGCTTCCAGATTCTGAGAGTGAAACTACCCTTGGCTCGGCAGCTATCAACTTCTCACTTCCATCACTTTGAACACTATGCAAGACTCAATAACATTATCCCTACTTCCAAGCATTTTCACAATCAAAGCTCTGTCTGACGGATTATCTGAATGAATCATGCAACTGTTTAACATGCCTATGACCCCTAAGCCCTGGGTGCCACTCTCAAATCCTAAGCCTAAGTATCTAATCCACCCTACATCTTCTAACAACAGAAACCTAGGACCTTCATGCTTTCTAGTTTCTTAATCCGAGATTGCCCTGCTTATTTTCTACCTTTTACCTATTCTGGCCTCCCTCAGGCTGCCTATACTCTTTCATCCCAATTTCTACCCTATTCCTTCATAACTCCTTATTTTTATCATTTAGAATCATTTTACTTTGTGGAGATTATATGGATATTGTCTCTTCTCATTCAGTAAAGTTTATCATTATGTACCTTTGCATGTTAATTATGTCTGACGGTATATAGGCCCTTCATACACCTTCACAATTGTTTTTTTTTTTTTTTTGCACTGCTGTCCACCATAATTGTAATCTTATGAAGTGTAATGTATTGAATTAATGTCCAGGACAATCTTGAAATTAGCTTGCTCAAAGGTGTTTATGCCTGGTTAAATAAAGTGATTGATTGATTTACTACAAAACTTTTTTTATACAGTGTCTGCAACTGCATTTCGAGCAATTTATCAGCCAGCTCCAATATTTCTTCAGTATGAACAGAATAGGAAAGATATTTTATATTTCTGCATTATTGTTCAGTGTTAAGACACAAGTGGCTGTGCATTTGACAGTTCTAGCACAGCCAGAGGTTTAGTTAGGCAGATGAGGCCACGGTAGAGTATCTTCTGCACTCTAAGCTATGCACCAGAAGTGTCTAATCCACACTCCCAGAGTTTCGGATTGCACATTTATTAAATGGAAATCTGCATTTGACATATAAAACATTTATATGTTGGTTTAATATTAAAACGAGTAACTACTGTACTGATTTGACCCAAAAATCATCCTCTGTCTGATTGAGAATGATGTCATCTTTTTTTCATTTTCTTTACTGTGGCCACCATTCCTTTAGTTTTTAATAACACCAAACTGGTTTGTTTTTATGCTTTCGCCCTGGTAGTTTGAGTACCTCATTCCACACATAAATCCATCCTGATTTTTAGTTAGATCACCTGCTTTCTTGTTTTTTTGTTTAAATTGATATAATTACTTATTCTAGTGATGATGCATGATTTGTAAGTGTGCTGAGATCATTGTCTAATGTTCTGCCATGCACAGCTGATTCCTTTATTATTTAATTATTGTTATGTTCTAATCTATCTTTCTTTTTAAATATTTAGTGAACAACTGTGTAACTCTATGTTAGTGGAGTGAGTGGTTGCTAGTGCAGACTACAGTGCATACTTGGTAAAGTAGTAGCAACTTCTGACAGGTTCACAACATTTGATATTGTATGCAGCCAGTGGGAACTTCCTGATTGAAGTTATAGTGCAATTGTTGGATTGAGCGAAGAAGACCCATTTTGTTTACAGTTCAAAAATATTTAATAGATTTTATGTCTGGTTGGGCCTTCTGCTTGTCTGCAAACTAGTCAATCAGATAGAGTTCGGATGGCATGTGAGAACTACGAGTTGCAGTGGCTTGATAGAGTGAGGTAGTAGTAGTGTTGAAGTAGTGAGTGATGGGGCTGCAGCAAGAGGACGAAATGGAAACACAGTTACTTTAAATAAGAAAATGGGCTAAAGTCATTGAAACAGTTCAGATGAGGGAGTTCTGCTTGTTTTACTGAGACCAGAATGAGCACATATAAAATGCGCTGGATGTGTAATGTGGAGCATTCATTGTTTGAGAACTGGTGACTCACGCTTAAAGGAAGTGAGCAATGGAGGGTGTCAGCAGTGGGACACTGAGGAGGAATTAATGGGCAGCTTGATAAAGGTACAAAAGGGTGTCGTGAGATGTAAAAATTGTCAGGTCACAGATTTCTGCAGTATCCTCCTCATTACTTCAGAACCTCCATTCAAGGCAGTAAAGTGAGTAGCTTGTAAAGTACTCTTTGTTAAGTGGGAAGAGATGTCATGCTAAAAATGCACAAAATTCTGTTTGCACAAATATTAGGTTGTCATGCACCCTGGATGAAGTTCATGCTGTTTAGCCATTCATTAGGCATGACTAATACACGATGTCATAACCAATCAGAATGCAGGATTTTCTTTTCCATTTTGCAAAGTTCATTGTTGGGCTTCTGTAGTTTTCTGTAACCAATATAGTTTTATTTGATAGGTGAGTTATAGATAACCTTAGACTTGAACATTCATGTATTGATGTTGAGTACCATGCGTTTAGTTTCAGTAAAAGCCAAATAAATCATATTCTAAATGTGTCACAATGCTAGGCATTAACAGTGAATTCTAAATTCATTAAAACTTAAGACATTTCTAAATTCTCAAATTTAAATGAATGCAATTTCACAAAATCTGAATATTTAAAATGCGATTGCTAATTTTTGTCCCATTATTTGCATTTTTAGTTCAATTGTGCAATAATACAGATGAACTGTAACAAACAAATGCATCTTTGAGGTCTATTTCACAGTTAACACAGTGATCCACAACGCATGCAGTCATTCCATAATTCACTTGATCAGTTCTGGAGAATTTCTTCTTCTGTTTAATACAATAATCTGTAAATCATACATTCATTATGCCTTTCTAAATTGAATTTTTTAATAACATGATTCGGTAATTCCATTGTGAATTTTTATTTTCATACCCCTCCATTTGATCATCAATATAACACTTGATATATTCTATAGTATTTTTGACAGTGCTGACCACATCCCATTCCCATGAATGTACAAATGAACTAATGCAGTCCCTTTTTTTTCTGATCTTGTACACAAGGAACAAATTAACATAAAGAAGAATTACCTGATTGGCATCTGCTAACTATTTTAATTCTTTTCTTACATACTTAACCTAAAAAGCTTGAAGCAGATAAGTAGCAGTTTTAAATCTTAATATAACCTCGTTATAGTCATGAGGTGCAGGATACAAAAGGATGTATGATGCATATATTCTGTTTTCATATATTTTCACTCCATTCTTAACTTTTGCTTCATTGTTGCAATTACACTTAAGCTCCAACCTGGATCTCTGTCCATTAGCCACATGTAGAGTCACATCATATGTTTTCATTTTTTAAGTGACATTTTCCTATTTATATTTAGGTTTATTAAATGTCCAATCAAAATTATTTGAAGAACTCTATTGCATTTATTTTAGTTATTTTTATTATTTTTTACGCTCATTGGCTCTAGGTTTATTACAGACATACTGCATTAATATATTTTATAACATGGATGGTTATAAGAAACAAAGTCTAAAATGAAACAGAAGTGTGGTAAACTTTAATATATTGCTGTAAATGCATATGTTGTAAATCTATCAAATAACATTTGAAAGGCTTATTATAATGCAATCACTTTTTTTTTAGTGGACATAACCACTACTTCAAACAGTTCTAACAACCATTTACAATCCTTTCTACAGGTATGAACAGATAAGAAACTTTTTTATGTTTCTGCATCAGTTTTGAGTACATTTTTGGCATTTGCAGTTTTGAATGAATTATGTAGTGTCATTTCATCAGTGGAGTTATATTTATATATAAATTAAGACAGATATATATGCATGTTTAATGTTTTTTTCCAATGAACATGTGTCTTCAAGAGTCAAAAATCATGTGGCACGCAGGTTTGAGGCACTGCACACATTTCTTCCTGCTACCCAGTGACCTGTGTTGAAGAATGAGTATGGGAGTGAAGAGGATCAGTGGGGTGGGGCATGATCAAATATCCCAGTGACAGATCTCCACTCTTGGGGAAGTGCATTTATCTCAACCCATAACTGCCTTCAGTGAGTAGGCCTGCTGCCCAGCTCTGCCAAGAAAGACAAATACCTTTGTGAAAATAAATCAGTCAAATATTGATTAATCAATTTGCTCATTGTTTACAGAGAAACTTCAAATTCTGCATTTATGGAAAGTTTATAAATTTCAGAGAAGTTCATGGAAAACAATGACTTGGAAGACTTTGATGAAACCCAAATCCTCTGAATGTGTCTGGCACATTTTTACCCTATTCTGCTAAATTCTCATGCTTAGTTGTAGAATAATATACATGAACTATAGAATGATAGTTCTGGCAGAATTAAATTCTGCAGTTTAATACATCAATATACAATATAGCAGTATTCTGTAATTCAGTAATCAGCTCTATTGAATTTCATTCTACGAGTTTAATACTTTTAATCTGCATTTCCTACATTCATTCTGTCATCCAAAGATATTTACAAAAGTTGTTGATGTACATTTCAGGGATCTGGGAAAGTGAAATTCCAAATTTCACTGTAATTCCTCTTGCAGAATTTTAGTTTGCATAAGACGTTTTGCTCATGAGTTAAACACTTGAGACAGTCTCTTGTATTTTAACTTTGACAATAACCACTGGGTAATATTTCAAACTCACGAATGAACAGATAGAGTGAAATGTTTGTTGTATATTTGCATACAAGCAACAAAAGTAACATGAAAGAACAAAATGACATCACAAACACTCAGCAACTCCTTTAATCTTTTTCAGCATGTATTCTATGGTAAAAACTGTAGAAGACAGGTTTCTTTTCAGGTTCATAGCTGCAAGTGCAATTCTAGTGCTGACTTTTTGCAATGCTTTCTAGTCAGCTGAATTAGTACATCTAAATTCTCTTTTTAAAAGTGAATCAATCACCATTTATCTTTGCTTTTTAAATGATATATATCAAAATAATTTACAAAATGTCTTGAAGTTATTTTAGCAATCTCCTGCTTAATGTTGGCACTTTTTGGGGCTATAGATCATAGATATACTCTAGTAATGTATTTTGCAAGATCATTACATGAAACAATTTCTACAAAATGAAATGAATTGTGATAAACTTAATAAATTACTATAACAATATGTCCTTTAAATGTAACGAGTAAACTGTGAAGATTTACATCTTCAAACTACATTCTCTTACCTATACTGGACTACACTGACTTCCTTTATAGTCATTCCCATCAACGATGTTTAACAAACTAGGTAATTTTATCACTGGGCTTTAAGATTTATCCTAATCTACCTCGTGGTACTCATCACTGTCATTCATACCAGGCTTTGGGATGGACCTCACTCTCAACTAGGAAAAAAAGAAATGCTCTCTTCTGGTTATTTACAGCATTATTTGATAACCTCCCTGCATACATCTCAAACCTCTGCAAATGAGCTAAATGCTCCTATAGCCTGAGATGCTTCTCCATATTCTGCTTCCAGATTCTGAGAGGGAAAACTACCCTTGGCTCGGCAGCAATCAACTTCCCACTTCCATCACTTTGGAACACTTATGCAAGACTCAATAACATTATCCCTACTTCCAAGCATTTTCACATTCTAAGCTCTATTTGACGGATTATCTGAAGGAATCATGCAACTGTTTCACATGCTCATGACCCCTAAGCCCTGGGTGCCACTCTCAAATCCTAAGCCTAAGTATCTCATCCACTTCCACATTCTTAATAACAGAAACCTAGGACCTACAGCTTTGTCTCCTTTAATCCGAGATTGCCCTGTTTATTCTCTCACCTTTACTCTATTCTGGCCTCCCTCAGGCTGCCTACACTTTCACCCCAATTTCTACCCTATTCCTTCATAACTCCTTATTTTTATCATTTAGAATCAGCTTTTACTTTGAGGAGACTATAGGGATATTGTCTTCTCATTCCAGTAAAGCTTATCATTTTATGTACCTTTGCATGTTAATTATGTTGACCGTATATATAGGCCCATATAAGCACCTTCACAATTGTTTTTTTTTTTTGCACTGCTGTCCACCTATAATTGTAATCTTATGAATGTAGTGTATATGAATTAATGTCCAGGACAATCTTGAAAATTAGCTTGCTCAAAGGTGTTTATGCCTGGTTAAATAAAGTGATTGATTGATTTACTACAAACTTCTTTTTATACAGTGTCTGCAACTGCATTTCCGACAATTTATCAGCCAGCTCCAATATTTCTTCAGGTATGAACTAGAATAGGAAAAATATTTTATATTTCTGCATTATTGTTCAGTAAGCAATAAGACACAAGTGGCTGTGTGCATTTGACAGTTCTAGCACACAGCCAGAGGTTTAGTTAGGCTGAGGCCACTGGTAGAGTATCTTCTGCACTTGCACATGCACCAGAAGTGTCTAATCCACACCCCAGAGTTTCGTATTGTATTTATTAAATGGAAATTCGCATTTGACATATAAAATATTTATATATGTTGGTTTAAATATTAAAACGAGTAACTACTGTACTGATTTTGACCCAAAAATCATCCTCTGTCTGATTGAGAATGATGTCATCTTTTTTCATTTTCTTCTACTGTGGCCACCATCCCTTTAGTTTTTTAATAACACCAAACTGGTTGTTATGCTTGCCCCCATAGTTTGGAGTACCTCATTCCCACACATAAATCCATCCTGATTTTTTAGTTAGATCACCTGCTTTCCTCTTGTTTTTGTTTAAATTGATATAATTACTTACATTCAGTGATGAGTGCATGAGTCAGTAAGTGTGCTGAGATCATTGGGTTCAATGTTCTCAAGCCATGCACAGCTGATTCCTTTATTATTTAATTATTGTTATGTTCTAATCTATCTTTTTCTTTTAAATATTTAGTGAACAACTATGTAACTCTAAGTTTTAGTGGAGTGAGTGGTTGCTAGTGCAGACCACAGTGCATATTGGTAAAGTAGCAACTTCTGACAGGTTCACAACATTTGATATTGTGATGTAGCTAGTGGGAACTTCCTGATTGAAGTTATAGTGCAATTGTTGAAGGAGCGAAGAAGACCCATTTTGTTTACAGTTCAAAAATATTTTAAAAGATTTATATCTGGATTGGGTCCTTCTGCTTTGTCTCCAAACTAGTCAATCAGATAGAGTTCGGATGGCATGTGAGAACTCAGTGAGTTGCAGTGGCTCGATGAGAGTGAGGGAGTCAGTAGTAGCAGTTAGCAAGGGAGTGATGGGGCTGCAGGAGGAGGACAGAAATGGAAACACAGTTACTTTAAATAAGAAAATGGGCTAAAGTCATTGAAACAGTTCAGATAGAGGAGAGTTCTGCTTATTTTACTGAGACCAGAATGAGCACATAAATAGGCTGGATGTGTAATGTGAGCATTCATTGTTTGAGAACTGTGTGTGACTCACGTTAAAAGGAAGTGAGCAATGGAGGATGTGGAGCAGTGGGACAGTGAGGAGGAATTAATGGCAGGTGGAGAAGGTACAAAAGGGGTGTCATGAGATGTAAAAAATTGTCATGTCACTCAGATTTGTGCAGTGTCTCTCCTCATTACTTCGGAACCTCCATTCAAGGCAGTAAAGTGGGTGGCAGCTTGTAAAGTACTCTCTTGTTAAGTGGGAAGGAGAAATGTCAGCTAAAAAATGCACAAAATTCTGTTTGCACAAATATTAGGTCTGTCATACCCTGGATGAAAGTTCATGGTTTAGCTAGTCATTAGGCATGACTAATACACGGCTAATAACCAATCAGAATACAGAATTTTTTTTCCATTTTGTGATTCATTATAGGCTTCTGTAGTTTTCTATAACCAATATAGTTTTATTTGATAGTTGGAATGTTATAGATAAAATTAGACTTGAACATTCATGTATTGATGTTGAGTACTATGTGTTTGCCTCCAAAGCCAAATAAATCATATTCAAATTTGCTCACAATGCTAGGCATTAACAGTGAATTCTAAATTATTAAAATGTTAATGACATTTCTAAATTTCTCAAATTTAAATGAAATGCTAAATTTCACAAATCTGAATATTTAAAATATGATTTCTAAATTCTTGTCCCATTATTTGAAATTTTCTAGTTCAATTAGTATAATACAGATGAACTGTACTAAACAAATGCATCTTTGGAGGTCTATTTCACAGTTTAACACAGTGATCCACAGCGCATGCAGTCATTCCATAATTCACTTGATCAGTTCTGCAGAATTTCTTTCTTCTGTTTAATACAATAATCTGCAAATCATACATTCATTATGCCTTTCTAAACTGGAATTTTGTGAATCATGACATGTGTGAATTCCTATTGCTGAATTTTATTTTCATACTCTCCATTTGATCATCAATATAACACTGATATATTCTATAGTAGTTTGACAATTGGAACTCACATCCCATTCCATGAATGTACAGCCTAACAAATGCAGTCCCTTGTTTTTCTGATCTTGTTCACAAGGAACAAATTAACATAAAGAAGAAAATTACCTGATTGACACTACCAACTATTTTAATCCTTTCTTGCACATACTTTAACCTAAAAACTGTAGTAGCCAAGTAGCAGTTTTAAATCTTAATATAACCTGTTATAGTCATGAGGTGCAGGATACAAAAAGGATGTATGATGCATATATTCTGTTTTCAGAGATTTTCACACCCATTCTCAGCTTTTGCTTCATGGCTGCTATTACACTTAAGCTCCAACTCTTGCATCTCTGTCCACTTAGCTCACATGTAGAGTACATCATATGTTTTCATTTTTTTAAGTGACATTTTCCTATTTATATTTAGGTTTATTAAAATGTCCTATCAAAATTATTTGAAGAACTCATTACATTTATTTTAGTAATTTTTTTATTTATTGTGAACATTCATTTGACTCTAGGGGATTACAGACATATGCATTAATATATTTTATAACATGGATGGTTATAAACACAAAGTCTAAAATGAAACAGAAGTGTGGTAAAATTTAATATATTGATGTAAATGCAATGTTGTAAATCTATCAAATAACATTTGAAAGGCTTATTACAATGCAACCTCTTTTTTAGTGGACATAACCACTTTCAAACAGTTCAACAACCATTTACAATCCTTCTACAGGTATGAACAGGATAGAAACTTTTATGTGTTTCTGCATCAGTCTTTTGTACATTTTAGGGCATTTGCAGTTTTGAATGAATTATATAGTGTCATTTCATCAGTGGAGTTATATTTATATATAAATTAAGACAGATATATGCA
Organism: Neoceratodus forsteri; assembly: GCA_016271365.2. Taxonomy (NCBI): domain Eukaryota; kingdom Metazoa; phylum Chordata; order Ceratodontiformes; family Ceratodontidae; genus Neoceratodus; species Neoceratodus forsteri. The sequence continues at coordinate 538,161,174 of CM057458.1, forward strand.
TGTTTTAATGTTTTTCAATGAACTTGTCTTACAAGAGTCAAAAAATCATGTGGCATGCAGGCTTGAGGCACTGCACATCTTCTTCCTGCCACCCAGTGACCTTATTTGAAGAACGAGCATGGGGTGAAGAGGATCAGTGGGTGGGGCATGATCAAATATCCCAGTGACAGATCTCACTCTTGGGAAGTGGCAAGCCATCTCAACCCATAACTTTGCCTCAGTGAGAGGCTGCTGCCCAGCTCTGCCAGAAAGACAAATACCTTTGTGAAAATAAATCAGTTAAATATCGATTAATCAATTTGCTCATTGTTTACAGAGAAACTTCAAATTCTGCATTTATGGAAAGTTTATAAATTTCAGAGAAGTTCATGGAAAACAATGACTTGGAAGACTTGATGAAACCTAAATCCTCCTGAATGTGTTCTGGCACATTTTATACCCTATTCTGCTAAATTCTCAGGCTTAGTTGTAGAATAATATACATGAACTATAGAATGATAGTTCTGCAGAATTAAATTCAGCAGTTTAATACATCAATATACAATATATGCAAGTATTCTGTAATTCAGTAATCAGCTCTATTGAATTTCATTCTACAGTTTAATACTTTAATCTGCATTTCCTACATTCATTCTGTCATCCAAAGATATTTACAAAAGTTGCTGACGTACATTCTGAAAATCTGGGAAAGTGAAATTCCAAATTTCACTGTAATTCCTCTTGCAGAATTTTAGTTTGCACAAGACGTTTTGCTCATGAGTTAAACACTTGAGACAGTCTCTAGTATTTTAACTTTTGACAATAACCACTCGGTAATATTTCAAACTCACGAATGAACAGATAGAGTGAAATGTTTGTTGTATATTTGCATACAAGCAACAAAGTAACGTAAAGAACAAAATGACATCACAAACACTAGCAACTCCTTTAATCTTTTTCAAGCATGTATTCTATGGTAAAAACTGTAGAAGACAGGTTTTCTTTCAGGTTCATAGCTGCAAGTGCAACTTAGTGCTGACTTTTGCAATGCTTTCTAGTCAGCTGAAATAGTACATCTAAATTTCTCCTTTTAAAAGTGAATCATCACCATTTATCTTTGCTCTTTAAATGACACATATCAAAATAATTTACAAAATGTCTTGAAGTTATTTTAGCAATCTCCTGCTTAATGTTGGCACTTTTTGGGGGCTAGCAGATCATAGATATACTCTAGTAATGTATTTTGTAAGATCATTACATGAAACAATTTCTACAAAATGAAAATGAATTGTAATAAACTTAATAAATTACTATAAATGTATGTCCTTTAAATGTAACAAGTAAACTATGAAGATTTACATCTTCAAACTACATTCCTACCTATACTGGACTACACTGACTTCCTTTACAGTCATTGCCCATCAACGATGCTAAACAAACTAGGTACCTTTACCACTGGGCTTTAAGATTTATCCTAAATCTACCCTGTGGTACTCATCACTGTCATCTATACCAGGCTTTGGGATGGACCTCACTCTCAACTAGGAAAAAGAAATGCTCTTCTGTTATTTACAGCATTATTTGATAACCTCCTGCATACATCTCAAACCCTCTGCAAATGAGCTAAATGTTCTATGGCCTGAGATGCTTCTCCATATTCTGCTTCAGATTCTGAGAGTGAAACTACCCTTGGCTACGGCAGCAATCAACTTCTCACTTCCATCACTTTGGAACACTCACGCAGACTCCAATAACATTATCCTCACTTCCAAGCATTTTCTGCTATCAAAGCTCTATTGACGGATTATCTGAAGGAATCATGCAACTGTTTAACATGCCTATGACCCCTAAGCCCTGGGTGCCACTCTCAAATCCTAAGCCTAAGTATCTCATCCACCCCACATTCCTAACAACAGAAACCTAGGACCTACAAGCCTAGTTTCCTTAATCCGAGATTGCCCTGCTTATTCTCTACCTTTTACCTATTCTGGCCTCCCTCAGGCTGCCTACACTTTCACCCCAATTTCTACCCTATTCCTTCATAACTCCTTATTTTTTATCATTTAGGAATCAGCTTTTACTTTGTGGAGACTATATGATATTGTCTCTTCTCATTCCAGTAAAGCTTATCATTAGTGTGCCTTTGCATGTTAATTATATTTGACGCGTATATATAGGCCCATATAAGCACCTTCACAATTGTTTTTTTTTTTTTTTTTTGCACTGCTGTCCACCATAATTGTAATCCTATGAAGTGTAATGTATTGAATTAATGTCCAGGACAATCTTGAAAATTAGCTTGCTCAATGGTGTTTATGCCTGGTTAAATAAAGTGATTGATTGATTTACTACAAACTTTTTTTTATACAGTGTCTGCAACTGCATTTCCGAGCAATTTATCAGCCAGCTCCAATATTTCTTCAGGTATGAACAGAATAGGAAAATATTTTATATTTCTGCATTATTGTTCAGTAAGCAATAAGACACAAGTGGCTGTGCATTTGACAGTTCTACACACAGCCAGAGGTTTAGTTAGGCATGAGGCCACTGGTGATATCTTCTGCACTTGGCCATGCACAGAAGTGTCTAATCCACACTCCCAGAGTTTCGTATTGCATTTATTAAATGGAATTGCATTTGACATATAAAAACATTTATATATGTTGGTTTAAATATTAAAACAAGTAACTACTGTACTGATTTTGACCCAAAAATCATCCTCTGTCTGATTGAGAATGGTGTCATCTTTTTTCATTTTCATCTACTGTGGCCACCATCCCTTTAGTTTTTTAATAGCACCAAACTGGTTGTTATGCTTGCCCCCATAGTTTGGAGTACCTCATTCCCACACATAAATCCATCCTGATTTTTTAGTTAGATCACCTGCTTTCCTCTTGTTTTTGTTTAAATTGATATAATTACTTACATTCAGTGATGAGTGCATGAGTCAGTAAGTGTGCTGAGATCATTGGGTTCAATGTTCTCAAGCCATGCACAGCTGATTCCTTTATTATTTAATTATTGTTATGTTCTAATCTATCTTTTTCTTTTAAATATTTAGTGAACAACTATGTAACTCTAAGTTTTAGTGGAGTGAGTGGTTGCTAGTGCAGACCACAGTGCATACTGGTAAAAGTAGCAACTTCTGACAGGTTCACAACATTTGATATTGTATGCAGCTAGTGGGAACTTCCTGATTGAAGTTATAGTGCAATTGTTGAAGGAGAAGAAGACCCATTTGTTTACAGTTCAAAAATATTTTAAAAGATTTTATATCTGTTCTGGGCCTTTCTGCTTGTCTGCAAACTAGTCAATCAGATAGAGTTCGGATGGCATGTGAGAACTACGAGTTGCAGTGGCTCGATGAAGTGAGGGAGTCAGTAGTAGCAGTTAGCAGTGAGTGATGGGGCTGTAGCAAGAGGACAGAAATGGAAACACAGTTACTTAAATATGAAAATGGGCTAAAGTCATTGAAACAGTTCAGATAGAGGAGTTCTGCTTATTTTACTGAGACCAGAATGAGCACATATAAAGGCTGGATGTGTAATGTGGAGCATTCATTGTTTGAGAACTGCCAGACTCACGTTTAAAGGAAGTGAGCAATGGAGGGTGTGCAGTAGGACACTGAGGAGGAATTAATGGGCAACTGGAGGAAGTGCAAAAGGGTGTCATGAGATGCAAAAATTGTCAGGTAACACAGATTTGTGCAGTATCTCCTCATTACTTCAGAACCTCCATTCAAGGCAGTAAAGTGGGTGGCAGCTTGTAAGTACTCTCTTGTTAAGTGGGAAGAGAAATGTCAGCTAAAAATGCACAAAATTCTGTTTCCACAAATATTAGGTCTGTCATGCACTCTGGATGAAAGTTCATGGTTTTAGCCATTCATTAGGCATGACTAATACGACTAAAACCAATCAGAATGCAGGATTTTCTTTTCCATTTTGCAAAGTTCATTATAGGGCTTCTGTAGTTTTCTGTAACCAATATAGTTTTATTTGATAGGTGGAGTTATAGATAACCTTAGGACTTGAACATTCATGTATTGATGTTGAGTACTATGTGTTTGCCTCGTAAAAGCCAAATAAATCATATTCAAAATGTGCTCACAATGCTAGGCATTAACAGTGAATTCTAAATTCATTAAAATGTTATGACATTTCCTAAATTTCTCAAATTTAAATGAAATGCGAAATTTCACAAAATCTGAATATTTAAAATGTGATTGCTAAATTTTTGTTCCATTATTTGACATTTTCTAGTTCAATTGTGCAATAATACAGATGAACTGTACAAACAAATGCATCTTTGGAGGTCTATTTCACAGTTTAACACAGTGATCCACAACGATGCAGTCATTCCATAATTCACTTGATCAGTTCTGGAATTTCTTTCTTCTGTTTAATACAATAATCTGCAAATCATACATTCATTATGCCTTTCTAAACTGGAATTTTGTGAACATGGAGTATGTCGTAATTCCATTGTTGAATTTTATTTTCATACCCCTCCATTTGATCATCAATATAACACTTGATATATTCTATAGTAGTTTGACAATTGCGAACTCACATCCCATTCCCATGAATGTACAGCCGAACAAATGCAGTCCCCTGTTTTTTCTGATCTTGCACACAAGGAACAAATTAACATAAAGAAGAAATTACCTGATTGGCACTACTCAACTATTTTAATCCTTTTCTTTGCACATACCTAACCTAAAAACTGTAGCAGACAAGTAGCAGTTTTAAATCTTAATATAACCTGTTATAGTCATGAGGTGCAGGATACAAAAGGATGTATGATGCATATATTCTGTTTTCAGAGATTTTCACACCCATTCTCAGCTTTTGCTTCATGGCGTGCTATTACACTTAAGCTCCAACTCTTGCATCTCTGTCCACTTAGCTCATGTAGAGTACATCATATGTTTTCATTTTTAAGTGACATTTTCCTATTTATATTTAGGTTTATTAAAATGTCCTATCAAAATTATTTTGAAGAACTCATTACATTTATTTTAGTAATTTTTTATTTATTGTGAACATTCATTGGGCTCTAGGGGATTACAGACATATTGCATTAATATATTTTATAACATGGATGGTTATAAGAAACAAAGTCTAAAAATGAAACAGAAGTGTGGTAAACTTTAATATATTGATGTAAATGCATGTGCAGTAAATCTATCAAATAACATTTGAAAGGCTTATTACAATGCAACCTCTTTTTTTTTAGTGGACATAACCACTTCTTCAAACAGTTCAACAACCATTTACAATCCTTCTACAGGTATGAACAGGATAAGAAACTTTTTTTATGTTTCTGCATCAGTCTTTGTGTACATTTTAGGGCATTTGCAGTTTTGAATGAATTATATAGTGTCATTTCATCAGTGGAGTTATATTTATATAAATTCAGACAGATATATGCATGTTTAATGTTTTTCCAATGAACTTGTCTTTACAAGAGTCAAAAATCATGTGGCATGCAGGCTGAGGCACTGCACACTTTTTCTTCCTGCCACCAGTGACCTGTGTTGAAGAACTGAGCATGGGGTGAAGAGGATCAGTGGGTGGGGCATGATCAAATATCCCAGTGACAGATCTCCACTCTTGGGGAAGTGGCAACATCTCAACCCATAACTGCCTCCAGTGAGGAGGCCTGCTGCCCAGCTCTGCCAAGAAAGACAAATACCTTTGTGAAAATAAATCAGTTAAATATCGATTAATCAATTTGCTCATTGTTTACAGAGAAACTTCTAAATTCGCATTTATGGAAAGTTTATAAATTTCAGAGAAGTTCATGGAAAACAATGACTTGGAAGACTTTGATGAAACCCAAATCCTCTGAATGTGTCTGGCACATTTTTACCCTATTCTGCTAAATTCTCAGGCTTAGTTGTAGAATAATATACATGAACTATAGAATGATAGTTCTGCAGAATTAAATTCAGCAGTTTAATACATCAATATACAATATATGCAAGTATTCTGTAATTCAGTAATCAGCTCTATTGAATTTCATTCTACAGTTTAATACTTTAATCTGCATTTCCTACATTCATTCTGTCATCCAAAGATATTTACAAAAGTTGCTGACGTACATTCTGAAAATCTGGGAAAGTGAAATTCCAAATTTCACTGTAATTCCCTCTTACAGAATTTTAGTTTGCACAAGACGTTTTGCTCATGAGTTAAACACTTGAGACAGTCTCTAGTATTTTAACTTTTGACAATAACCACTCGGTAATATTTCAAACTCACGAATGAACAGATAGAGTGAAATGTTTGTTGTATATTTGCATACAAGCAACAAAGTAACGTAAAGAACAAAATGACATCACAAACACTAGCAACTCCTTTAATCTTTTTCAAGCATGTATTCTATGGTAAAAACTGTAGAAGACAGGTTTTCTTTCAGGTTCATAGCTGCAAGTGCACCTTAGTGCTGACTTTTGCAATGCTTTCTAGTCAGCTGAAATAGTACATCTAAATTTCTCCTTTTAAAAGTGAATCATCACCATTTATCTTTGCTCTTTAAATGACACATATCAAAATAATTTACAAAATGTCTTGAAGTTATTTTAGCAATCTCCTGCTTAATGTTGGCACTTTTTGGGGGCTAGCAGATCATAGATATACTCTAGTAATGTATTTTGTAAGATCATTACATGAAACAATTTCTACAAAATGAAAATGAATTGTAATAAACTTAATTAAATTACTATGAAATGTATGTCCTTTAAATGTAATATAAACTATGAAGATTTACATCTTCAAACTACATTCCTACCTATACTGGACTACACTGACTTCCTTTATGTCACTTGCCTATCAACGATGCTAAACAAACTAGGGTACTTTACCACTGGGCTTTAAGATTTATCCTAATTACACCGTGGTACTCATCACTGTCATCTATACCAGGCTTTGGGATGGACCTCATCTCAACTAGGAAAAAAAGAAATGCTCTCTTCTGGTTATTTACAGCATTATTTGATAACCTCCCTGCATACATCTCAAACCTCTGCAAATGAGCTAAATGCTCCTATGGCCTGAGATGCTTCTCCATATTCTGCTTCCAGATTCTGAGAGTGAAAACTACCCTTGGCTCGGCAGCAATCAACTTCTCACTTCCATCACTTTGGAACACTACGCAAGACTCAATAACATTATCCTCACTTCCAAGCATTTTCACATTCAAAGCTCTATTGATGGGATTATCTGAAGGAATCATGCAACTGTTTCACATGCCTATGACCCCTAAGCCCTGGGTGCCACTCTCAAATCCTAAGCCTAAGTATCTCATCCACCCCACATTCCTAACAACAGAAACCTAGGACCTACAAGCCTAGTTCCCTAATCCGAGATTGCCCTGCTTATTCTCTACCTTTTACCTATTCTGGCCTCCCTCAGGCTGCCTACTCTTTCACCCCAATTTCTACCCTATTCCTTCATAGCTCCTTATTTTTTATCATTTAGGAATCAGCTTTTACTTTGTGGAGACTATATGGGATATTGTCTCTTCTCATTCCAGTAAAGCTTATCATTATGTACCTTTGCATGTTAATTATGTTGACCGGTATATATAGGCCCATATAAGCACCTTCACAATTGTTTTTTTTTTTTTGCACTGCTGTCCACCATAATTGTAATCCTATGAAGTGTAATGTATTGAATTAATGTCCAGGACAATCTTGAAAATTAGCTTGCTCAATGGTGTGTTTATGCCTGGTTAAATAAAGTGATTGATTGATTTACTACAAACTTCTTTTTATACAGTGTCTGCAACTGCATTTCAGCAATTTATCAGCCAGCTCAATATTTCTTCAGGTATGAACAGAATAGGAAAATATTTTATATTTCTGCATTATTGTTCAGTAAGCAATAAGACACAAGTGGCTGTGCATTTGACAGTTCTAGCATACAGTCAGAGGTTTAGTTAGGCATGAGGCCACTGGTAGAGTACTTCTGCACTTGGCCATGCACCAGAAGTGTCTAATCCACACTCCAGAGTTTCATTGCATTTATTAAATGGAATTGCATTTGACATATAAAAACATTTATATATGTTGGTTTAAATATTAAACAAGTAACTATCACTGATTTTGACCCAAAATCATCCTCTGTCTGATTGAGAATGGTGTCATCTTTTCATTTTCATCTACTGTGGCCACCATCCCTTTAGTTTTAATAGCACCAAACTGGTTGTTATGTTTGCCCCCCATAGTTTGGGTACCTCATTCCCACACATAAATCCATCCTGATTTTTTAGTTAGATCACCTGCTTTCCTCTTGTTTTTGTTTAAATTGATATAATTACTTACATTCAGTGATGAGTGCATGAGTCAGTAAGTGTGCTGAGATCATTGGGTTCAATGTTCTCAAGCCATGCACAGCTGATTCCTTTATTATTTAATTATTGTTATGTTCTAATCTATCTTTTTCTTTTAAATATTTAGTGAACAACTATGTAACTCTAAGTTTTAGTGGAGTGAGTGGTTGCTAGTGCAGACCACAGTGCATACTGGGTAAAAGTAGCAGCAACTTCTGACAGGTTCACAACATTTGATATTGTATGCAGCCAGTGGGAACTTCCTGATTGAAGTTATAGTGCAATTGTTGAAGGAGCGAAGAAGACCCATTTTGTTTACAGTTCAAAAAATATTTTAAAAGATTTTATATCTGTCTGGGCCCTTCTGCTTGTCTGCAAACTAGTCAATCAGATAGAGTTCGGATGGCATGTGAGAACTACGAGTTGCAGTGGCTCGATAGAGTGAGGGAGTCAGTAGTAGCAGTTAGCGAGTGAGTGATGGGGCTGTAGCAAGAGGACAGAAATGGAAACACAGTTACTTTAAATAAGAAAATGGGCTAAAGTCATTGAAACAGTTCAGATAGAGGAGTTCTGCTTATTTTACTGAGACCAGAATGAGCACATATAAAAGGCTGGATGTGTAATGTGGAGCATTCATTGTTTGAGAACTGCTGGTGACTCACGTTTAAAGGAAGTGAGCAATGGAGGGTGTCAGCAGTGGGACACTGAGGAGGAATTAATGGGCAGCTGGAGTAAAGGTACAAAAGGGTGTCATGAGATGTAAAAAAATTGTCAGGTAACACAGATTTGTGCAGTATCTCTCCTCATTACTTCAGAACCTCCATTCAAGGCAGTAAAGTGGGTGGCAGCTTGTAAAGTACTCTCTTGTTAAGTGGGAAAGAGAAATGTCAGCTAAAAAATGCACAAAATTCTGTTTCCACAAATATTAGGTCTGTCATGCACTCTGGATGAAAGTTCATGGTTTTAGCCATTCATTAGGCATGACTAATACACGGCTAATAACCAATCAGAATGCAGGATTTTCTTTTTCCATTTTGCAAAGTTCATTATAGGGCTTCTGTAGTTTCTGTAACCAATATAGTTTTATTTGATAGGTGGAGTTATAGATAACCTTAGACTTGAACATTCATGTATTGATGTTGAGTACTATGTGTTTGCCTCAGTAAAGCCAAATAAATCATATTCAAAATGTGCTCACAATGCTAGGTATTAACAGTGAATTCTAAATTCATTAAATGTTATGACATTTCTAAATTTCTCAAATTTAAATGAAATGCGAAATTTCACAAAATCTGAATATTTAAAATGTGATTGCTAAATTTTTGTTCCATTATTTGACATTTTCTAGTTCAATTGTGCAATAATACAGATGAACTGTACAAACAAATGCATCTTTGGAGGTCTATTTCACAGTTTAACACAGTGATCCACAACGCATGCAGTCATTCCATAATTCACTTGATCAGTTCTGCAGAATTTCTTTCTTCTGTTTAATACAATAATCTGCAAATCATACATTCATTATGCCTTTCTAAACTGAATTTTTGTGAATCTTGATTATGCGGTAATTCCATTGCTTGAATTTTATTTTCATACCCTCCATTTGATCATCAATATAACACTTGATATATTCTATAGTAGTTTGACAATTGCTAACTCACATCCCATTCCCATGAATGTACAGCCGAACAAATGCAGTCCCCTGTTTTTTCTGATCTTGCACACAAGGAACAAATTAACATAAAGAAGAAAATTACCTGATTGGCACTACCAACTATTTTAATCCTTTTCTTGCACATACTCTAACCTAAAAAACTGTAGCAGACAAGTAGCAGTTTTAAATCTTAATATAACCTGTTATAGTCATGAGGTGCAGGATACAAAAAGGATGTATGATGCATATATTCTGTTTTCAGAGATTTTCACACCCATTCTCAGCTTTTGCTTCATGGCTGCTATTACACTTAAGCTCCAACTCTTGCATCTCTGTCCACTTAGCTCACATGTAGAGTACATCATATGTTTTCATTTTTTTAAGTGACATTTTCCTATTTATATTTAGGTTTATTAAAATGTCCTATCAAAATTATTTGAAGAACTCATTACATTTATTTTAGTAATTTTTTTATTTATTGTGAACATTCATTGGGCTCTAGGGGATTACAGACATACTGCATTAATATATTTTATAACATGGATGGTTATAAGAAACAAAGTCTAAAAATGAAACAGAAGTGTGGTAAACTTTAATATATTGATGTAAATGCATGTGCAGTAAATCTATCAAATAACATTTGAAAGGCTTATTACAATGCAACCACTTTTTTTTTAGTGGACATAACCACTTCTTCAAACAGTTCAACAACCATTTACAATCCTTCTACAGGTATGAACAGGATAAGAAACTTTTTTTATGTTTCTGCATCAGTCTTTGTGTACATTTTAGGGCATTTGCAGTTTTGAATGAATTATATAGTGTCATTTCATCAGTGGAGTTATATTTATATATAAATTAAGACAGATATATGCATGTTTTAATGTTTTTTCCAATGAACTTGTCTTTACAAGAGTCAAAAAATCATGTGGCATGCAGGCTTGAGGCACTGCACACTTTTCTTCCTGCCACCCAGTGACCTGTGTTGAAGAACGAGCATGGGGTGAAGAGGATCAGTGGGGTGGGGCATGATCAAATATCCCAGTGACAGATCTCCACTCTTGGGGGAAGTGGCAAGCCATCTCAACCCATAACTGCCTCAGTGAGGAGGCCTGCTGCCCAGCTCTGCCAAGAAAGACAAATACCTTTGTGAAAATAAATCAGTTAAATATCGATTAATCAATTTGCTCATTGTTTACAGAGAAACTAAAATTCTGCATTTATGGAAAGTTTATAAATTTCAGAGAAGTTCATGGAAAACAATGACTTGGAAGACTTTGATGAAACCCAAATCCTCTGAATGTGTCTGGCACATTTTTACCCTATTCTGCTAAATTCTCAGGCTTAGTTGTAGAATAATATACATGAACTATAGAATGATAGTTCTGCAGAATTAAATTCTGCAGTTTAATACATCAATATACAATATATGCAAGTATTCTGTAATTCAGCAATCAGCTCTATTGAATTTCATTCTACAGTTTAATACTTTAATCTGCATTTCCTACATTCATTCTGTCATCCAAAGATATTTACAAAAGTTGCTGACGTACATTCTGAAAATCTGGAAAGTGAAATTCCAAATTTCACTGTAATTCCTCTTGCAGAATTTTAGTTTGCACAAGACGTTTTGCTCATGAGTTAAACACTTGAGACAGTCTCTAGTATTTTAACTTTTGACAATAACCACTCGTTAATATTTCAAAGTCACGAATGAACAGATAGAGTGAAATGTTTGTTGTATATTTGCATACAAGCAACAAAGTAACGTAAAGAACAAAATGACATCACAAACACTAGCAACTCCTTTAATCTTTTTCAAGCATGTATTCTATGGTAAAAACTGTAGAAGACAGGTTTTCTTTCAGGTTCATAGCTGCAAGTGCACCTTAGTGCTGACTTTTGCAATGCTTTCTAGTCAGCTGAAATAGTACATCTAAATTTCTCCTTTTAAAAGTGAATCATCACCATTTATCTTTGCTCTTTAAATGACACATATCAAAATAATTTACAAATGTCTTTAGTTATTTTTAGCAATCTCTCCGTTTAATGTTGGCACTTTTTGGGGCTAGCAGATCATAGATATACTCTAGTAATGTATTTTGTAAGATCATTACATGAAACAATTTCTACAAAATGAAAATGAATTGTAATAAACTTAATAAATTACTATAAATGTATGTCCTTTAAATGTAACAAGTAAACTATGAAGATTTACATCTTCAAACTACATTCCTACCTATACTGGACTACACTGACTTCCTTTACAGTCATTGCCCATCAACGATGCTAAACAAACTAGTTCCTTTACCACTGGGCTTTAAGATTTATCCTAAATCTACCCTGTGGTACTCATCACTGTCATCTCATACCAGGCTTTGGGATGGACCTCACTCAACTAGGAAAAAGAAATGCTCTTCTGGTTATTTTACAGCATTATTTGATAACCTGCCTACACATCTCAAACCTCTGCAAATGAGCTAAATGCCCTATGGCCTGAGATGCTTCTCCATATTCTGCTTCCAGATTCTGAGAGTGAAAACTACCCTTGGCTCGGCAGCAATCAACTTCTCACTTCCATCACTTTGGAACACTATGCAAGACTCAATAACATTATCCTCACTTCCAAGCATTTTCACATTCAAAGCTCTATTGACGGATTATCTGAAGGAATCATGCAACTGTTTCACATGCCTATGACCCCTAAGCCCTGGGTGCCACTCTCAAATCCTAAGCCTAAGTATCTCATCCACCCCACATTCCTAACAACAGAAACCTAGGACCTACAAGCCTAGTTCCCTTAATCCGAGATTGCCCTGCTTATTCTCTACCTTTTACCTATTCTGGCCTCCCTCAGGCTGCCTACTCTTTCACCCCAATTTCTACCCTATTCCTTCATAACTCCTTATTTTTTATCATTTAGGAATCAGCTTTTACTTTGTGGAGACTATATGGGATATTGTCTCTTCTCATTCCAGTAAAGCTTATCATTATGTACCTTTGCATGTTAATTATGTTGACCGGTATATATAGGCCCATATAAGCACCTTCACAATTGTTTTTTTTTTTTTGCACTGCTGTCCACCATAATTGTAATCTTATGAAGTGTAATGTATTGAATTAATGTCCAGGACAATCTTGAAAATTAGCTTGCTCAATGGTGTTTATGCCTGGTTAAATAAAGTGATTGATTGATTTACTACAAAACTTCTTTTTTATACAGTGTCTGCAACTGCATTTCCGAGCAATTTATCAGCCAGCTCCAATATTTCTTCAGGTATGAACAGAATAGGAAAAATATTTTATATTTCTGCATTATTGTTCAGTAAGCAATAAGACACAAGTGGCTGTGCATTTGACAGTTCTAGCACACAGCCAGAGGTTTAGTTAGGCATGAGGCCACTGGTAGAGTATCTTCTGCACTTGGCCATGCACCAGAAGTGTCTAATCCACACTCCCAGAGTTTCGTATTGCATTTATTAAATGGAAATCTGCATTTGACATATAAAAACATTTATATATGTTGGTTTAAATATTAAAACAAGTAACTACTGTACTGATTTTGACCCAAAAATCATCCTCTGTCTGATTGAGAATGGTGTCATCTTTTTTCATTTTCTTCTACTGTGGCCACCATCCCATTAGTTTTTTAATAGCACCAAACTGGTTGTTATGCTTGCCCCCATAGTTTGGAGTTCCTCATTCCCACACATAAATCCATCCTGATTTTTTAGTTAGATCACCTGCTTTCCTCTTGTTTTTGTTTAAATTGATATAATTACTTGCATTCAGTGATGAGTGCATGAGTCAGTAAGTGTGCTGAGATCATTGGGTTCAATGTTCTCAAGCCATGCACAGCTGATTCCTTTATTATTTAATTATTGTTATGTTCTAATCTATCTTTTTCTTTTAAATATTTAGTGAACAACTATGTAACTCTAAGTTTTAATGGAGTGAGTGGTTGCTAGTGCAGAGCATCAGTGCATACTGGGTAAAAGTAGCAGCAACTTTGACAGGTTCACAACATTTGATATTGTATGCAGCCAGTGGAACTTCCTGATTGAAGTTATAGTGCAATTGTTGAAGGAGCAAGAAGACCCATTTTGTTTACAGTTCAAAAATATTTTAAAGATTTTATATATGGTTGGGCCTTCTGCTTGTCTGCAAACCAGTCAATCAGATAGAGTTCGGATGGCATGTGAGAACTACGAGTTGCAGTGGCTTGATAGAGTGAGGGAGTCAGTAGTACAGTTAGAAGTGAGTGATGGGGCTGCAGCAAGAGGACAGAAATGGAAACACAGTTACTTTAAATAAGAAAATGGGCTAAAGTCATTGAAACAGTTCAGATAGAGGAGTTCTGCTTATTTTACTGAGACCAGAATGAGCACATATAAAAGGCTGGATGTGTAATGTGGAGCATTCATTGTTTGAGAACTGCTGGTGACTCACGTTTAAAGGAAGTGAGCAATGGAGGGTGTCAGCAGTGGGACACTGAGGAGGAATTAATGGGCAGCTGGAGTAAAGGTACAAAAGGGTGTCATGAGATGTAAAAAAATTGTCAGGTCACACAGATTTCTGCAGTATCTCTCCTCATTACTTCAGAACCTCCATTCAAGGCAGTAAAGTGGGTGGCAGCTTGTAAAGTACTCTCTTGTTAAGTGGGAAAGAGAAATATCAGCTAAAAAATGCACAAAATTCTGTTTGCACAAATATTAGGTCTGTCATGCACCCTGGATGAAAGTTCATGGTTTTAGCCATTCATTAGGCATGACTAATACACGGCTAATAACCAATCAGAATGCAGGATTTTCTTTTTCCATTTTGCAAAGTTCATTATAGGGCTTCTGTAGTTTTCTGTAACCAATATAGTTTTATTTGATATGTGGAGTTATAGATAACCTTAGACTTGAACATTCATGTATTGATGTTGAGTACTATGTGTTTGCCTCAGTAAAAAGCCAAATAAATCATATTCAAAATGTGCTCACAATGCTAGGCATTAACAGTGAATTCTAAATTCATTAAAATGTTATGACATTTCCTAAATTTCTCAAATTTAAATGAAATGCGAAATTTCACAAAATCTGAATATTTAAAATGAGATTGCTAAATTTTTGTTCCATTATTTGACATTTTCTAGTTCAATTGTGCAATAATACAGATAAACTGTACAAACAAATGCATCTTTGGAGGTCTATTTCACAGTTTAACACAGTAATCCACAACGCATGCAGTCATTCCATAATTCACTTGATCAGTTCTGCAGAATTTCTTTCTTCTGTTTAATACAATAATCTGCAAATCATACATTCATTATGCCTTTCTAAATTGGAGAATTTTTGTGAACTGCGTATTGCGGTAATTCCATTGGTGGAATTTTATTTTCATACACCTCCATTTGATCATCAATATAACACTTGATAAATTCTATAGTATTTTTACAATTGCGCACTCACATCCCATTCCCATGAATGTACAGCCGAACTAATGCAGTCCCCTATTTTTTCTGATCTTGCACACAAGGAACAAATTAACATAAAGAAGAAAATTACCTGATTGGCACTACCAACTATTTTAATCCTTTTCTTGCACATACTCTAACCTAAAAAACTGTAGCAGATAAGTAGCAGTTTTAAATCTTAATATAACCTGTTATAGTCATGAGGTGCAGGATACAAAAAGGATGTATGATGCATATATTCTGTTTTCAGAGATTTTCACACCCATTCTTAACTTTTGCTTCATGGTTGCAATTACACTTAAGCTCCAACTCTTGGATCTCTGTCCACTTAGCTCACATGTAGAGTACTTCATATGTTTTCATTTTTTTAAGTGACATTTTCCTATTTATATTTAGGTTTATTAAAATGTCCAATCAAAATTATTTGAAGAACTCATTGCATTTATTTTAGTTATTTTTTATTTATTGTTAATGTTCATTGGGCTCTAGGCGATTACAGACATACTGCATTAATATATTTTATAACATGGATGGTTATAAGAAACAAAGTCTAAAAATGAAACAGAAGTGTGGTAAACTTTAATATATTGCTGTAAATGCATATGCTGTAAATCTATCAAATAACATTTGAAAGGCTTATTACAATGCAACCACTTTTTTTTTAGTGGACATAACCACTATTTCAAACAGTTCAACAACCATTTACAATCCTTCTACAGGTATGAACAGGATAAGAAACTTTTTTATGTTTCTGCATCAGTCTTTGTGTACATTTTAGGGCATTTCCAGTTTTGAATGAATTATATAGTGTCATTTCATCAGTGGAGTTATATTTATATATGAATTAAGACAGATATATGCATGTTTTAATGTTTTTTCCAATGAACTTGTCTTTACAAGAGTCAAAAAATCATGTGGCATGCAGGCTTGAGGCACAGCACACTTTTCTTCCTGCCACCCAGTGACCTGTGTTGAAGAACGAGCATGGGGTGAAGAGGATCAGTGGGGTGGGGCATGATCAAATATCCCAGTGACAGATCTCCACTCTTGGGGGAAGTGGCAAGCCATCTCAACCCATAACTGCCTCAGTGAGGAGGCCTGCTGCCCAGCTCTGCCAAGAAAGACAAATACCTTTGTGAAAATAAATCAGTTAAATATTGATTAATCAATTTGCTCATTGTTTACAGAGAAACTTCAAATTCTGCATTTATGGAAAGTTTATAAATTTCAGAGAAGTTCATGGAAAACAATGGCTTGGAAGACTTTGATGAAACCCAAATCCTCTGAATGTGTCTGGCACATTTTTATCCTATTCTGCTAAATTCTCAGGCTTAGTTGCAGAATAATATACATGAACTGTAGAATGATAGTTCTGCAGAATTAAATTCTGCAGTTTAATACATCAATCTACAATATATGCAAGTATTCTGTAATTCATTAATCAGCTCTATTGAATTTCATTCTACAGTTTAATACTTTAATCTGCATTTCCTACATTCATTCTGTCATCCAAAGATATTTACAAAAGTTGCTGACGTTCATTCTGAAAATCTGGGAAAGTGAAATTCCAAATTTCACTATAATTCCTCTTGCAGAATTTTAATTTGCAGAAGCCGTTTTGCTCATGAGTTAAACACTTGAGATAGTCTCTAGTATTTTAACTTTTGACAATAACCACTCAGTAATATTTCAATGTCATGAATGTACAGATAGAGTCAAATGTTTGTTGTATATTTGCATACAAGCAACAAACTAACATAAAGAACAAAATGACATCACAAACACTAGCAACTCCTTTAATCTTTTTCAAGCATGTATTCTAAGGTAAAAACTGTAGAAGACAGGTTTTCTTTCAGGATCGTAGCTGCAAGTGCACCTTAGTGCTGACTTTTGCAATGCTTTCTAGTCAGCTGAAATAGTACATCTAAATTTCTCCTTTTAAAAGTGAATCATCACCATTTATCTTTGCTCTTTAAATAACACATATCAAAATGATTTACAAAATGTCTTGAAGTTATTTTAGCAAACTCGTGCTTAATGTTGGCATTTATTGGGGGCTAGCAGATCATAGATATACTCTAGTAATGTATTTTGTAAGATCATTACAAGAAACAATTTCTACAAAATGAAAATGAATTGTGATAAACTTTATAAATTACTATTAATGTATGTCCTTTAAATGTAACAAGTAAACTATGAAGATTTACATCTTCAAACTACATTCCTACTTATACTGGACTACACTGACTTCCTTTACAGTCATTGCCCATCAACGATGCTGAACAAACTGGACACCTTTACCACTGGGCTTTAAGATTGATCCTAAATCTACCCCGTGATACTCATCACTGTCATCTATACCAGGTTTTGGGATGGACCTCACTCTCAACTAGGAGAAAAAGAAATGCTCTCTTCTGGTTTTTTACAGCATTATTTGATAACCTCCCTGCATACATTACAAACCTCTACAAATGAGCAAAATGCTCCTATGGCCTGAGACGCTTCTCCGTATTCTGCTTCCAGATAATGAGAGTGAAAACTACCCTTGGCTCGGCAGCAATCACCTTCTCACTTCCATCACTTTGGAACACTATGCAAGACTTTATAAAATTATCCTCACTTCCAAGCATTTTCACATTCAAAGCTCTAGTAATGGATTATCTGAAGGAATCATGCAACTGTTTCACATGCCTATGACCCCTAAGTCCCGGGTGCCACTCTCAAATCCTAAGCCTAAGTATCTCATCCACCCCACATTCCTAACAACAGAAACCTAGGACCTACAAGCCTAGTTCCCTTAATCTGAGATTACCCTCCTTATTCTTTACCTTTTACCAATTCTGGCCTCCATCAGGCTGCCTACTCTTTCACCCCAATTTCTACCCTATTCCTTAATACCGCCTTATTTCTTATCATTTAGGAATGAGCTCTTACTTAGCGGAGACTATATGGGATTTTGTCTCTCCTCATTCCAGTAAAGCTTATCATTATGTACCTTTGCATGTTAACTATGTTGACCGGTATATATAGGCCCATATAGGCACCTTCACAATTTTTTTTTAATTTTTGCACTACTGTCCACCATAATTGTAGTCTTATGAAGTGTAATGTTTTGAATTAATGTCCAGGACAACCTTGAAAAATAGCTTGCTCAATGGTGTTTATGCCTGGTTAAATAAAGTGATTGACTGATTTACTACAAAACATCTTTTTTATACAGTGTCTGCAACTGCATTTCTGAGCAATTTATCAGCCAGCTCCAATATTTCTTCAGGTATGAACAGAATAGGAAAAATATTTTATATTTCTGCATTATTGTTCAGTAAGCAATAAGACACAAGTGGCTGTGCATTTGACAGTTCTAGCATGCAGCCAGAGGTGTAGTTAGGCATGAGGCCACTGGTAGACTATCTTCTGCACTTGGCCATTCACCAGAAGTGTCTAATCCACACTCCAAGAGTTTCTTATTGCATTTAAAAAATGGAGATCTGCATTTGACATATAAAAACACTTATGTATGTTGGTTTAAATATTAAAACAAGTAACTACTGTACTGATTTTGACCCAAAAATCATCCTCTGTCTGATTGAGAATGATGTCATCTTTTTTCATTTTCCTCTACTGCGGCCACCATACCTTTAGTTTTTTAATAGCACCATACTGGTTGTTATGCTTTTCCCCATAGTTTGGAGTTCCTCATTCCCAGACATAAATCCATCCTGTTTTTTTTAGTTAGATCACCTGCTTTCCTCTTGTTTTTGTTTAAATTGATATAATTTCTTTCATTCAGTGATGAGTGCATGAGTCAGTAATTGTGCTGAGATCATTGGGTACAATGTTCTCAAGCCATGCACAGCTGATTCCTTTATTATTTAATTATAGTTATGTTCTAATCTATCTTTTTCTTTAAGTATTTGGTGAACAACTATGTAACTCTAAGTGTTAGTGGAGTGAGTGGTTGCTAGTGCAGACCACAGTGCATACTGGGTTAAAGTACCAGCAACTTCTGACAGGTTCACAACATTTGATATTGTATGCAGCCAGTGGGAACTTCCTGATTGAAGTTAGAGTGCAATTGTTGAAGGAGCGAAGAAGACCCATTTTGTTAACAGTTCAAAATATTTTAAAAGATTTTATATCTGGCTGGGCCCTTCTGCTTGTCTGCAGACTAGTCAATCAGATAGAGGTCGGATGGCATGTGAGAACTACAAGTTGCAGTGGCTTGATAGAGTGAGGGAGTCAGTAGTAGCAGTTAGCGAGTGAGTGATGGGGCTGCAGCAAGAGGACATAAATGGAAACACAGTTACCTTAAATAATAAAATGGTCTAAAGTCATTGAAACAGTTCAGATAGAGGAGTTCTGCTTATTTTACTGAGCCCAGAACGAGCACATGGAAAAGGCTGGATGTGAAATCTGGAGCATTCATTGTTTGAGAACTGCTGGTGACTCACATTAAAAGGAAGTGAGCAGCTGGCCCGGTGGTGCTGAGGGTTGAGGCGCTAGACGCCACACCTCGCGCTACGCCAGCGACCTGGGTTCGGGAATGGACTCGGGTTGCCGGGGTCGGCAGGGGGAAGGAGGATCGAGCGTCCCAATGGATGCTCTCCTCCCTCAGGGGTGGGAGCCATGACCGCATCACGCGATCTGCGTCACTCTCGCGGCCGGTGGAAGCACCGACCAAGAGGAGGACGGAGGCGGCTCCGCTCGTCGGAGCCGGGGAGGGGAGACGTCAGCTAAGCATGAAGGATGAGCGTGCGTCAGCACACCGCCTTCGGGATGTATGTCCTAGCGTGGGTCGTCTCAGAGGGATGGGGGAAACTAGGGGAAGAAAAACGAGAAAATCCCTCCCAGTAGCACTAGATGATAGCCTCTTGGTACCATCCCAGGACCACCGGAAAAGAGGGACAGACCCCAAATGTGCAGGAGGGGATGGAGGCACTCTAGGGGCAGATCCCACCGGAGGTGGAAATGGGGGGAAGTTGAGGGGAAGGAAGGAGTGGGCTCCTGGAGTAGAAGGGGGTATAAAGATAAAGTATGAAAAAAAAAAAAGGAAGTGAGCAATGGAGGATGTGAGCAGTGGGACAGTGAGGAGGAATTAATGGGCAGCTGGAGTAAAGGTACAAAAGGGTGTCATGAGATGTAAAAAAATTGTCAGGTCACACAGATTTGTGCAGTATCTCTCCTCATTACTTCGGAACCTCCATTCAAGGCAGTAAAGTGGGTGGCAGCTTCTAAAGTACTCTCTTGTTAAGTGGGAAAGAGAAATGTCAGCTAAAAAATGCACAAAATTCTGTTTGCACAAATATTAGGTCTGTCATGCACCCTGGATGAAAGTTCATGGTTTTAGCCATTCATTAGGCGTGACTAATACACGGCTAATAACCAATCAGAATACAGAATTTTCTTTTTCCATTTTGTAAAGTTCATTATAGGGCTTCTGTAGTTTTCTATAATCAATATAGTTTTATTTGATAGTTGGAGTTATAGATAAAATTAGACTTGAACATTCATGTATTGATGTTGAGTACTATGTGTTTGCCTCAGTAAAAGCCAAATAAATCATATTCAAAATGTGCTCACAATGCTAGGCATTAACAGTGAATTCTAAATTCATTAAAATGTTATGACATTTCCTAAATTTCTCAAATTTAAATGAAATGCGAAATTTCACAAAATCTGAATATTTAAAATGCGATTGCTAAACTTTTGTTCCATTATTTGACATTTTCTAGTTCAATTGTGCAATAATACAGATGAACTGTACAAACGAATGCATCTTTGGAGGTCTATTTCACAGTTTAACACAGTGATCCACAACGCATGCAGTCATTCCATAATTCACTTGATCAGTTCTGCAGAATTTCTTTCTTCAGTTTAATACAATAATCTGCAAATCATACATTCATTATGCCTTTCTAAATTGGAATTTTTTGTGAACTGCGTATTGCGGTAATTCCATTGGTGGAATTTTATTTTCATACCCCTCCATTTGATCATCAATATAACACTTGATATATTCTATAGTATTTTGACAATTGCGCACTCACATCCCATTCCCATGAATGTACAGCCGAACTAATGCAGTCCCCTATTTTTTCTGATCTTGCACACAAGGAACAAATTAACATAAAGAAGAAAATTACCTGATTGGCACTGCCAACTATTTTAATCCTTTTCTTGCACATACTCTAACCTAAAAAACTGTAGAAGATAAGTAGCAGTTTTAAATCTTAATATAACCTGTTATACTCATGAGGTGCAGGATACAAAAAGGATGTATGATGCATATATTCTGTTTTCAGAGATTTTCACACCCATTCTTAGCTTTTGCTTCATGGTTGCAATTACACTTAAGCTCCAACTCTTGGATCTCTGTCCACTTAGCTCACATGTAGAGTACATCATATGTTTTCATTTTTTTAAGTGACATTTTCCTATTTATATTTAGGTTTATTAAAATGTCCAATCAAAATTATTTGAAGAACTCATTGCATTTATTTTAGTTATTTTTTTATTTATTGTTAACGTTCATTGGGCTCTAGGCGATTACAGACATACGGCATTAATATATTTTATAACATGGATGGTTATAAGAAACAAAGTCTAAAAATGAAACAGAAGTGTGGTAAACTTTAATATATTGCTGTAAATGCATATGCTGTAAATCTATCAAATAACATTTGAAAGGCTTATTACAATGCAACCACTTTTTTTTTAGTGGACATAACCACTACTTCAAACAGTTCAACAACCATTTACAATCCTTCTACAGGTATGAACAGGATAAGAAACTTTTTTTTATGTTTCTGCATCAGTCTTTGAGTACATTTTAGGGCATTTGCAGTTTTGAATGAATTATGTAGTGTCATTTCATCAGTGGAGTTATATTTATATATAAATTAAGAGAGATATATGCATGTTTTAATGTTTTTTCCAATGAACTTGTCTTTACAAGAGTCAAAAAATCACGTGGCATGCAGGCCCGAGGCACTGCACATTTTTCTTCCTGCCACACCAGTGACCTGTGTTGAAGAACGAGCATGGGGTGAAGAGGATCAGTGGGGTGGGGCATGACCAAGTATCCCAGTGACAGATCTCCTCTCTTGGGGGAAGTGGCAAGCCATCTCAACCCATAACTGCCACAGTGAGGAGGCCTGCTGCCCAGCACTGCCAAGAAAGACAAATACCTTTGTGAAAATAAATCAGTTACATATTGATTAATCAATTTGCTCATAGTTTACAGAGAAACTTCAAATTCTGCATTTATGGAAAGTTTATAAATTTCAGAAAAGTTCATGGAAAACAATGACTAGGAAGACTTTATTGAAACCCAAATCCTCTGTATGTGTCTGGCACATTTTTACCCTATTCTGCAAAATTCTCAGGCTTAGTTGCAGAAAAATATACATGAACTGTGGAATGATAGATCTGCAGAATTAAATTCTGCAGTTTAATACATCAAACTACAATATATGCAACTATTCTGTAATTCAGTAATCAGCTCTATTGAATTTCATTCTACAGTTTAATACTTTAATCTGCATTTCATACATTCATTCTGTCATCCAAAGATATTTACAAAAGTTGCTGAAGTACATTCTGAAAATCTGGGAAAGTGAAATTCCAAATTTCACTGTAATTCCTCTTGCAGAATTTTAGTTTGCACAAGACGTTTTGCTCATTAGTTAAACACTTGAGACAGTCTCTAGTATTTTAACTTTTGACAATAACCACTCAGTAATATTTCAAAGTCACGAATGTACAGATAGAGTCAAATGTTTGTTGTATATTTGCATACAAGCAAAAAACTTACGTAAAGAACAAAATGACGTCACAAACACGAGCAACTACTTTAATCTTTATCAAGCATGTATTCTAAGGTAAAAACTGTAGAAGACAGGTTTTCTTTCAGATTCGTAGCTGCAAGTGCACCTTAGTGCTGACTTTTTCAATGTTTTCTAGTCAGCTGAAATAGTACATCTTAATTTCTCCTTTTAAAAGTGAATCATCACCATTTATCTTTGCTCTTTAAATAACACATATCAAAATGATTTACAGAATGTCTTGAAGTTATTTTAGCAATCTTGTGCTTTACGTTGGCATTTATTAGGGGCTAGCAGATCATAGATATCCTCTAGTAATGTATTTTGTAAGATCATTACATGAAACAATTTCTACAAAATGAAAATGAATTGTGATAAACTTAATAAATTACTATAAATGTATGTCCTTTAAATGTAACAAGTAAACTATGAAGATTTACATCTTCAAACTACATTCCTACCTATACTGGACTACACTGACTTCCTTTACAGTCATTGCCCATCAACGATGCTAAACAAACTAGACACCTTTACCACTGGGCTTTAAGATTTATCCTAAATCTACCCCGTGATACTCATCACAGTCATCTATACCAGGTTTTGGGATGGACCTCACTCTCAACTAGGAGAAAAAGAAATGCTCTCTTCTGGTTTTTTACAGCATTATTTGATAACCTCCCTGCATACGTCACAAACCTCTGCAAATGAGCTAAATGCTCCTATGGTCTGAGATGCTTCTCCATATTCTGCTTCCTGATTCTGAGAGTGAAAACTACCCTTGGCTCGGCAGCAATCAACTTCTCACTTCCATCACTTTGGAACACTATGCAAGACTCAATAAAATTATCCTCATTTCCAAGCATTTTCACATTCAAAGCTCTAGTAACGGATTATCTGAAGGAATCATGCAACTGTTTCACATGCCTATGACCCCTAAGCCCCGAGTGCCACTCTCAAATCCTAAGCCTAAGTATCTCATCCACCCCACATTCCTAACAACAGAAACCTAGGACCTACAAGCCTAGTTCCCTTAATCCGAGATTGTCCTCCTTATTCTCTACCTTTTACCTATTCTGGCCTCCCTCAGACTGCCTACTCTTTCACCCCAATTTCTACCCTATTCCTTAATAACACCTTATTTTTTATCATTTAGGTATGAGCTTTTACTTAGCGGAGACTATATGAGATATTGTCTCTTCTCATTCCAGTAAAGCTTATCATTATGTACCTTTGCATGTTAATTATGTTGACCGGTATATATAGGCCCATATAGGCACCTTCACAATTGTTTTTTTTTTTGCACTGCTGTCCACCATAATTGTAATCTTATGAAGTGTAATATATTGAATTAATGTCCAGGACTACCTTGAAAATTAGCTTGCTCAATGGTGTTTATGCCTGGTTAAATAAAGTTATTGATTGATTTACTACAAAACATCTTTTTTATACAGTGTCTGCAACTGCATTTCCGAGCAATTTATCAGCCAGCTCCAATATTTCTTCAGGTATGAACAGAATAGGAAAAATATTTTATATTTCTGCATTATTGTTCAGTAAGCAATAAGACACAAGTGGCTGTGCATTTGACAGTTATAGCACACAGCCAGAGGTTTAGTTAGGCATGAGGCCACTGGTAGAGTTTCTTCTGCACTTGGCCATTCACCAGAAGTGTCTAATCCACACTCCCAGAGTTTCTTATTGCATTTAAAAAATGGAGATCTGCATTTGACATATAAAAACATTTATATATGTTGGTTTAAATATTAAAACAGGTAACTACTGTACTGATTTTGACCCAAAAATCATCCTCTGTCTGATTGATAATGATGTCATCTTTTTTCATTTTCCTCTACTGTGGCCACCATACCTTTAGTTTTTTAAAAGCACCAAACTGGCTGTTATGCTTGCACCCATAGTTTGGAGTACCTCATTCCCACACATAAATCCATCCTGTTTTTTTAGTTAGATCACCTGCTTTCCTCTTGTTTTTGTTTAAATTGATATAATTACTTTCATTCAGTAATGAGTGCATGAGTCAGTAAGTGTGCTGAGTTCATTGGGTACAATCTTCTCAAGCCACGCACAGCTGATTCCTTTATTATTTAATTATTGTTAAGTTCTAATCTATCCTTTTCTTTTAAGTATTTAGTGAACAACTATGTAACTCTAAGAGTTAGTGGAGTGAGTGGTTGCTAGTGCAGACCACAGTGCATACTGGCTAAAAGTACCAGCAACTTCTGACAGGTTCACATTTGATATTGTATGCAGCCAGTGGGAACTTCCTGATTGAAGTTAGAGTGCAATTGTTGAAGAAGCGAAGAAGACCCATTTTGTTTACAGTTCAAAATATTTTAAAAGATTTTATATCTGGCTGGGCCCTACTGCTTGCCTGCAAACTAGTCAATCAGATAGAGTTCGGATGGCATGTGAGAACTACGAGTTGCAGTGGCTTGATAGAGAGAGGGAGTCAGTAGTAGCAGTTAGCGAGTGAGTGATGGGGCTGCAGCAAGAGGACAGAAATGGAAACACAGTTACCTTAAATAAGAAAATGGGCTAAAATAATTGAAACAGTTCAGATAGAAGAGTTCTGCTTATTTTACTGAGACCAGAACGAGCACATGGAAAAGGCTGGATGTGTAATGTGGAGCATTCATTGTTTGAGAACTGCTGGTGACTCACGTTAAAAGGAAGTGAGCAATGGAGGATGTGAGCAGTGGGACAGTGAGGAGGAATTAATGGGCAGCTGGAGTAAAGGTACAAGAGGGTGTCATGAGATGTAAAAAAATTGTCATGTCACTCAGATTTGTGCAGTATCTCTCCTCATTACTTCGGAACCTCCATTCAAGGCAGTAAAGTGGGTGGCAGCTTCTAAAGTACTCTCTTGTTAAGTGGGAAAGAGAAATGTCAGCTAAAAAATGCACAAAATTCTGTTTGCACAAATATTAGGTCTGTCATGCACCCTGGATGAAAGTTCATGGTTTTAGCCATTCATTAGGCATGACTAATACACGGCTAATAACCAATCAGAATACAGAATTTTCTTTTTCCATTTTGTAAAGTTCATTATAGGGCCTCTGTAGTTTTCTATAACCAATATAGTTTTATTTGATAGTTGGAGTTATAGATAAAATTAGACTTGAACATTCATGTATTGATGTTGAGTACTACGTGTTTGCCTCAGTAAAAGCCAAATAAATCATATTCAAAATGTGCTCACAATGCTAGGCATTAACAGTGAATTCTAAATTCATTAAAATGTTATGACATTTCCTAAATTTCTAAAATTTAAATGAAAAGCGAAATTTCACAAAATCTGAATATTTAAAATATGATTGCTAAATTTTTGTCCCATTATTTGACATTTTCTAGTTCAATTGTGCAATAATACAGATGAACTGTATAAACAAATGCATCTTTGGAGGTCTATTTCACAGTTTAACACAGTGATCCACAACGCATGCAGTCATTCCATAATTCACTTGATCAGTTCTGCAGAATTTCTTTCTTCTGTTTAATACAATAATCTGCAAATCATACATTCATTATGCCTTCCTAAATAGGAATTTTGTTAACTGCATATTGTGGTAATTCCATTGGTGGAATTTTATTTTCATACCCCTCCATTTGATCATCAATATAACACTTGATATATTCTATAGTATTTTGACAATTGCGCACTCATATCCCATTCCCATGAATGTACAGCCGAACAAATGCAGTCCCCTGTTTTTTCTGATCTTGCACACAAGGAACAAATTAACATAAAGAAGAAAATTACCTGATTGGCACTACCAACTATTTTAATCCTTTTCTTGCACATACTCTAACCTGAAAAACTGTAGCAGATAAGTAGCAGTTTTAAATCTTTATATAACCTGTTATAGTCATGAGTTGCAGGATACAAAAAGGATGTATGATGCACATATTCTGTTTTCAGAGATTTTCACACCCATTCTTAGCTTTTGCTTCATGGCTGCAATTACACTTAAGCTCCAGCTCTGCATCTCTGTCCACTTAGCTCACATGTAGAATTCATCATATGTTTTCATTTTTTTAAGTGAGATTTTCCTGTTTATATTTAGATTTATTAAAATATCCTATCAAAATTATTTGAAGAACTCATTGCATTTATTTTAGTAATTTTGTATTTATTGAGAACGTTCATTGGGCTCTAGGGGATTATTGACATACTGCATTAATATATTTTATAATCTGGATGGTTAAAAGAAACAAATTCTAAAAATGAAACTGAAGTGTGGTAAACCTTTATATATTGCTGTAAATGCATATGCTGTAAATCTGTCAAATAACATTTGAAAGGCATATTACAATGCATCCACTTTTTTTTAGTGGACATAACCACTTCTTCAAACAGTTCAACAACCATTTACAATCCTTCTACAGGTATGAACAGGATAAGAAACTGTTTTTATGTTTCTACATCAGTCTTTGAGTACATTTTAGGGCATTTGCAGTTTTGAATATATTATATAGAGTCATTTCATCAGTGGAGTTATATTTTTGTATAAATTAAGACAGATATATGCATGTTTTAATGTTTTTTTTAAATGAACTTGTCTTTACAAGAGTCAAAAAATCACGTGGCATGCAGGCCCGAGGCACTGCACATTTTTCTTCCTGCCACACCAGTGACCTGTGTTGAAGAACGAGTATGGGGTGAAGAGGATCAGTGGGGTGGGGCATGACCAAGTATCCCAGTGACAGATCTCCTCTCTTGGGGGAAGTGGCAAGCCATCTCAACCCATAACTGCCACAGTGAGGAGGCCTGCTGCCCAGCACTGCCAAGAAAGACAAATACCTTTGTGAAAATAAATCAGTTACATATTGATTAATCAATTTGCTCATAGTTTACAGAGAAACTTCAAATTCTGCATTTATGGAAAGTTTATAAATTTCAGAAAAGTTCATGGAAAACAATGACTAGGAAGACTTTATTGAAACCCAAATCCTCTGTATGTGTCTGGCACATTTTTACCCTATTCTGCAAAATTCTCAGGCTTAGTTGCAGAAAAATATACATGAACTGTGGAATGATAGATCTGCAGAATTAAATTCTGCAGTTTAATACATCAAACTACAATATATGCAACTATTCTGTAATTCAGTAATCAGCTCTATTGAATTTCATTCTACAGTTTAATACTTTAATCTGCATTTCATACATTCATTCTGTCATCCAAAGATATTTACAAAAGTTGCTGAAGTACATTCTGAAAATCTGGGAAAGTGAAATTCCAAATTTCACTGTAATTCCTCTTGCAGAATTTTAGTTTGCACAAGACGTTTTGCTCATTAGTTAAACACTTGAGACAGTCTCTAGTATTTTAACTTTTGACAATAACCACTCAGTAATATTTCAAAGTCACGAATGTACAGATAGAGTCAAATGTTTGTTGTATATTTGCATACAAGCAAAAAACTTACGTAAAGAACAAAATGACGTCACAAACACGAGCAACTACTTTAATCTTTATCAAGCATGTATTCTAAGGTAAAAACTGTAGAAGACAGGTTTCTTTCAGATTCAGAGCTGCAAGTGCACCTTAGTGCTGACTTTTTCAATGTTTTCTAGTCAGCTGAAATAGTACATCTTAATTTCTCCTTTTAAAAGTGAATCATCACCATTTATCTTTGCTCTTTAAATAACACATATCAAAATGATTTACAGAATGTCTTGAAGTTATTTTAGCAATCTTGTGCTTTACGTTGGCATTTATTAGGGGCTAGCAGATCATAGATATACTCTAGTAATGTATTTTGTAAGATCATTACATGAAACAATTTCTACAAAATGAAAATGAATTGTGATAAACTTAATAAATTACTATAAATGTATGTCCTTTAAATGTAACAAGTAAACTATGAAGATTTACATCTTCAAACTACATTCCTACCTATACTGGACTACACTGACTTCCTTTACAGTCATTGCCCATCAATGATGCTAAACAAACTAGACACCTTTACCACTGGGCTTTAAGATTAATCCTAAATCTACCCCCGTGGTACTCATCACTGTCATCTATACCAGGTTTTGGGATGGACCTCACTCTCAACTAGGAGAAAAAGAAATGCTCTCTTCTGGTTTTTTACAGCTTTATTTGATAACCTCCCCTGCATACATCTCAAACCTCTTCAAATGAGCTAAAGGTTCCTATGGCCTGAGACACTTCTCCATATTCTGCTTCCAGATTCCGAGAGTGAAAGCTACCCTTGGCTCAGCAGCAATCAACTTCTCACTTCCGTCACTTTGGAACACTATCCAAGACTCAATAAAATTATCCTCACTTCCAAGCATTTTCACATTCAAAGCTCTATTAATGGATTATCTGAAGGAATCATGCAACTGTTTCAGATGCCTATGACCCCTAAGCCCCGAGTGCCACTCTCAAATCCTATGCCTAAGTATCTCATCCACCCCACATTCCTAACAACAGAAACCTAGGACCTACAAGCCTAGTTCCCTAAATCAGAGATGGCCCTGCCTATTCTCTACCTTTTGCCTATTCTGACCTCCCTCTTGGCTGCCTACTCTTTCACCCCAATTTCTACCCTATTCCTTAATACAGTGGAGCCTGCTTAAGTGCACACCCTCGGGATATTGATTTTTTGTGCACTTAAGTGGGCTGTGCATTTAACCGAGAAATAGCATTTCAGACTTTGGTGGCTTTTAAAATGCTTTATTTAATACGGGCACCGCATACAATGCATATACCGTAGTGTTAATGCTCACTGACAACATCACTCCTTAACACTGACAAGCAATAGTAAATGTAAACAAAAAAAAACAAAAAGACTTTCTTAATTTAGCCCATTACATCATAGTACTGTATTTAGTAAGTTTGACTTAGCACCGTGGCTTTGAAAAATGTAACCTTACAGTTCGGCTTACTTGCCTTACTCATCAAAAGCCAGAAGCAATTTAAAAAAATTCATAACCCTACAGTATGGCTAACTTGGCTTACTCATAAAACACCAAAAGAAATATTATCACTTAAGATCCCATTGTGTGAAGAGATTCGTCTATGGCTGTGTATTCCATAAAATCCACTGCAGTCATACTGGCAGGTAAAACATGAATCGGCGGCATGTTTCTGGTGTCTGTTTCTGGGTTCCTGGTTCCCTCAGATGGACTCGGTGAAGTCACCCCCGCCTAGCAATAGCAGCCCAGTCCAGCATTTGAATAGTATCAAGTATTGTTAATTTTGTTGCCACTTCGTCAATTGTTTTTAATTAAGGTGGCTTTTTGATTAAAATGTTTCTATATGTTTTACAGAAATGTGCATTTACAAGTGGGATAGACTTAAAATCAATGGGGATTATGGAAAAAAACTGTGCACTTAACTGAAATGTGCACTTATACAGTGTCCACTTAACAGGTTAATTTAAAATTGCAAAGATAGGGAAAAAATCAGGATATTGAAAAAGCGTGCATTTAACCAAGATGTGCACTTATCCAATGTGCACTAAAGTGGGCTGCACTGTACCTCCTTATTTTTATCATTTAGGTATGAGCTCTTACTTAGTGGAGACTATATGAGATTGTTTTCTTTTCTCATTCCAGTAAAGCTTATCATTATGTACCTTTGCATGTCAATTATGTTGACCGGTATGTATAGGCCCATATTGACCGGCACCTTCACAATGTTTTTTTTTTTTTTTGCACCACTGTCCACCGTAATTGTAATCTTATGAAGTGTACTGTATTGTATTAATGTCCAGGACAACCTTGAAAATTAGCTTGCTCAATGGTGTTTATGCCTGGTTAAATAAAGTGATTGATTGATTGATTTACTACAAAACATCTTTTTTATACAGTGTCTGCAACTACATTTCTGAGCAATTCATCAACCAGCTCCAATATTTCTTCAGGTATGAACAGAATAGGAAAAATATTTTATATTTCTGCATTATTGTTCAGTAAGCAATAAGACACAAGTGGCTGTGCATTTGACAGTTCTAGCACACACTCAGAGGTGTAGTTAGGCATGAGGCCACAGGTAGAGTATCTTCTGCACTTGGCCATGCACCAGAAGTGTCTAATCCATGCTCCCAGAGTTTCTTATTGCACTTATGAAATGAGGATCTGCATTTGATATATGAACAAATTTATATGTGTTGATTTAAATACTAAAACAAGTAACTACTGTACTCATTTTGACCCAAAAATTCATCCTCTGTCTGTTCGAGAATGATGTCTTCTTTTTTCCTTTTTCTCTACTGTGGCCACCATACCTGTAGTTTTTTAATAGCACCAAACTGGTTGCCATGCCTGCCCCCATAGTTTGGAGTACCTCATTCCCACACATAAATCCATCCTGTTTTTTTTTAATTAGATCACCTGCTTTCCTCTTGTTTTTGTTTAAATTGATATAACTATTTTCATTAACTGATGAGTGCATGAGTCAGCAAGTGTGCTGAGGTCATTGGGTACAATGTTCTCAACCCATGCACAGCTGATTCCTTTATTATTTAATTATTGTTATGTTCTAAACTAATTTTTTCTTTTAAATATTTAGTGAACAACTATGTACCTCTAAGTGTTAGTGGAGCAAGTGGTTGCTAGAGCAGACCACAGTACATACTGGGTAAAAGTACCAGCAACTTCTGACAGGTTCACAACATTTGATTTTGTATGCAGCCAGTGGAAACTTCCTAGCGTAGAATACCCAGTTTGTCTACAGTTCAAAATATTTTAAAAGATTTATCTCACTGGGCCCTTCTGCTTATCTGCAAACTAGTCAATCAGATATAGTTTGGATGGCATGTGAGAACTACGAGTTGCAGTGGCTTGTTAGAGTGAGGGGAGTCAGTAGTAGCAGTTAGTGAGTGAGTGATGGGGCTGCAGCAAGAGGGCAGAAATGGAAACACAATTGCCTTAAATAAGAAAATGGGCTAAAGTCATTGAAACAGTTCAGATAGAGGAGTTCTGTCTGCTTATTTTACTGAGACCAGAACGAGCACATGGAATAGGCTGGATGTGTAATGTGGAGCATTCATTGTTTGAGGACTGCTCGTGACTCACGTTAAAAGAAAGTGAGCAATGGAGGGTGTGAGCAGTGGGACAGTGAGGATGAATTAATGGGCAGCTGGAGGAAAGGTACAAAAGGGTGTCATGAGATGTAAAAAAAATTGTCAGGTGACACAGATTTGTGCAGTATCTCTCCTCATTACTTCGGAACCTCCATTCAAGTCAACAAAGTGGGTGGCAGCTTGTAAAGTACTCTTGTGCTAAGTGGGAAAGAGAAATGTCAGCTAAAAAATGCAAAAAATTCTGTTTGCACAAATATTAGGTCTGTCATGCACCCTGGATGAAAGTTCATGGTTTTAGCCATTCATTAGACACGACTAATACACGGCTAATAACCAATCAGAATGCAGGATTTTCTTTTCCCATTTTATAAGGTTCATTATAGGGCTTCTGCAGTTTTCTATAATCAATATAGTTTTATTTGATAGATGGAGTTATAGATAACCTTAGACTTGAACGTCCATGTATTGATGTTGAGTACTATGTGTTTGCATCTGTGAAAGCCAAATAAATCATATTTAAAATTTGTTCATAATGCTGGGCATCAACAGTGAATTCTAAATTCATTAAAATGTTATGACATTTCCCAAATTTCTCAAATTTAAATGAAATGCAAAATTACACAAAATCTGAATCTTTAAAATGTGATTGCTAAATTTTTGTCCCATTATTTGAAATTTTCTAGCTCAATTGTGCTATAATACAGATGAACTGTAGAAAAATGCATCTTTGGAATTCTTTTTGAAAATTTAACACAGTATTCCACAACACATGCAGTCATTCCACAGTTCACTTGATCAGCTCTACCAAATTTCTTTCTTCTGTTTAATACATTATTCTGCAAATCATACATTCATTATGCTTTCTAAACTGGTATTTTGTGAAAAGCATCTTGCAGAAGTTCCATTGGTGGAATTTTATTTTCACACAGCACCATTTGATCATCAACAAAACACTTGATATATTCTATAGTATTTTGATATTTGAGCACTCACATTCCATCCCCATGAATGTACAGTCAAACAATCCAGTCATGTTTTCTCTGTTCTTGCATACAAGGAACAAATTTACATAAAGAAGAAGTTACCTGAGTGGCACTACCAACTACTTTAATCATTTTCATGCATTTCCTCTAATCTAAAAACTGTTGCAGATAAATGGCAGTTTTAAATCTTAATATCACATGTTAAAGTCATTAGAAGCAGGATACAAAAAGGATGTATGACGTGCGTATTCTGTTTTCAGAGACTTTCACAACCATTGTTAGCTTTTTGCTTCATGGCTGCAATCACACCTAAGCTCCAACTCTTGCATCTCTCTCCACTTAGCTGACATGTACAGTACATCACATTTTTTTTATTTCTTTAAAGTGTAATTTTACTATTTATCTTTATGTTTATTAAAATGACCTATCAAAATTATTTGAAGAACTTTCTAAATGTATTTTATGAAGTTTGTATTTATTGTGGCCATGCATTGGGGTCTATTGGATTACAGACATATTTCATTAATATATTTTATAACATGGTTATAAGAAACAAACTCCAAATATGAAACTGAAGTGTGGTAAACTTTAAAATATTGCTGTGACTGATTACACTTTAAATGTATCAAGTAACATTGCAAAGGTGTATTGCAATGCAACTTTTTTTATTTAGTGAACACAACCACATCTTCAAACAGTTCAACAACCATTTACAGTCCTTCTTCAGGTATAAACAGGATAGAAAAGTATTGCTTGTTTCTGCAAATGTACCAGGAACTTCTGACAGCTTCACAACATTTGATTTTGTTTGCAGTCAGTGTGAACTACCTAATTTAAGTTTGAGCGCAGTCATTGAAGAAGCGTAGAATACCCAGTATGTTTGCAATTCAAAATATTTTAAAACACTTTATGTCTGGCTTGGCTCTTCTGCTTGTCTGCAAATAAGTCAGTCAGAGGCAGTTTTGATGGCATGTGAGAAACACTAGTTGCAGTGGCTTGACACAGTGATAGAGTCAGTAGTAGGATGCACTGAGTGAGTGATGGGGCAGCAGCAAGAGGAAAGAAATAGAACACAATTACTTTAAATAAGAAAATGGGCTAACGTCACTAAAACAGTATAGTTAGAGGAGTTTTACTTGTTTTTACTGTGACCAGACTGAGCACATGGAGAAGGCCATATGTGTAATGTGAAGCGTTCATTGCTTGGGTACCGCTGGTGGCTCACATTAAAAGGAAGTGAGCAATGGTGTGTGTGAGTGGTGGGTCTGTGAGGATGAGTGAATGGGCAGCTGCAGGAGAGTTACAAAAGAGTGTCCAGAGATTAAAAAAAATATTGGGTGACACCGATTTGTGCAGTATGTCTTGTCATTACTAAGGCAAGCTTCGTTCAAGGGAACAAAGTGGGCGGCAGCTTGTAAAAGTACTCTCTGCTAAGCGGGAAAGACAAACATTGGCTAAAAAATGCTCAAAATTCTATTTGCATAAAAATTTGGTCTGTCATGCATCTTGGGTGAAAGCACTTGTTTTTAGCCATGCATTAGACACTTCTAATGCATGGCTAACAACCAATTAGGATGCAGGATTTTCTCTTTCCATTGTATAATTTTCTTTGTAGGGCTTCTGCAGTTTTGTATTAACAAAATAGTTTTATTTGATAGCTGGAGTCATAGATAGCTTTAGACATGTACATCCATGTATTGATGTTAAATACTATGTATATACTTCTGTAAAAGCTAAATATATCGGGCTGGATATTCAAACTGCGCTATTCTGTGGCGCAAGCCCTTGCGCTGCACAAAATAGTTGTGCTGGGGTGTGGCCGGGGTGATATTCAATGGAGTTGCGCTATTGAGCAACTCCTTTGAATATCACCCCCCGGCCACAGCCACTGTGCATGGCGCAGTGGAACTTGCGCCACCACAAGTGGTCAGAGTAGAGCATTCAAGATGCGGTGGTGTAAGTACCATTGCGCCATGTGCAAATTTCCAATATTCAAAAGGTGACATGCAAATGGGGCCATAATTCATGCAAGGTGCAGGGGCCATTTGCATCTATTTATGGCCCCATTTGCATGCAATTAGCATGCAGGTGCACCGATCCCCGAGGACTTGCACCTAGCGCCCAGCCAGGCAGCAGCCATCGGGGACCGATGCCCCCTGCAGCCCAATAGTGGGCATAAGTTAAAAAATCCTCCCACCCCATCCCCGGTGGTCCAGTGGACCATGAAGCCTGATCGGGGGCAGAATCCCCCCCAAGAACATATCCCTGGTGGTCCAGTGGACCTCGAAGCCCGATCGTGGTCAGATAAGAGTTCAAACCCCCAAAGACCACCTACCCTGGTGATCTAGTGGCCCCCACCCACCCACCACAGAGCCCCACCACCCGCCTCTCCCCATCAGCGGCAGGTGGCAGCATCCCACCCGCTGCCGCCCCACCAGAGCAAGAGCCAGGGCATGCAGCCCATACCATACAAGGCAGTCCAGATATGTGGTGGGGCTCCGCGATGCCGCTATTGGGCCAGGCGGGGAGGAGTTACTATATGCCCACGATTGGGCTGCAGGGGCACAGGGTCACAGTTGAGGCCACCACAGGTGGCAGCTGCTGTGTTGCACCCTGCAATGCAGCAGCTCACCTGTGGCCCTCGACTTACTCCTCTTTTTGCTTTTCTCAAAGTTGTGGAGGCGCAGGTTGGGGTTGAGTCGACAACTCTGCACAGCCCACTGAATATTGGCTGGCAGTTTATGCATGGTTCCTCCCCCTCTGGTTCAGCATGCCTTCATTAGCATTGCACTGTTGCTGAGCTTGACTTGGGGGCGCAACTGCCTCCTGCTGAATATGGCAGAATGGCACAATTTTGGACTTGCACAGGCGCAACCCTATTGTGCATGGTGCAACCCTTTTGAATATCCAGCCCATCATATTTAAAATGTGCTCATAACGCTGTGCATAAACTGTAAATTCTATATTCATGAAACATTTGTGAAATTTCCCAAGTTTCACAAATGTATATGAAAAGCCAAATTTGACAAAATCTGAGTTTTCCAAATGTGATTGGAAAATTTTTGTCTCATTCTTTGAAATAGTCTATCTGAATTGTGGAATAATACAGATGGACTGGAGAATAACACATCTGTGGAATTCCATGCCACAGTTTAACACAGTAGTCCACAACACATGCAGTCATTCCATAGTTCACTTGATTAGCTCTGCAGCATTTCTGTCTGCTCTTTAATACATTAATCTTCAATTCATACATTCATTATGCCATTCTAAATTGGAATTTTATGAAATTGCTAAAGTGTATTCCAAAATTTTGCTGAAGCAAGATTATTTTTTTTGCGGTAATTCCATCAGTGGAATTTTCTTTTCAAACGGCACCATTTGCTCAACATAACATTTGATATGCTCTATAGCATTTTAACAACTGAGTACAGTCACTCATTCACATTCTATCCCCATGAATGTATAGTTTTACAAATGCAGTCAAATGTCTGCTCTGCTCTTGCACACAAGCAACAAAATTTACATAAAGAAAATTACATCATTAACACTACCAACTACTTTAATCCTTTACAAGCATATACTCTAACCTGACAACTGTTGCAGATAACTAGCAGTTTTAAAACTTTATGTAACCTGCTGAAGTTGTGAAGTGTGGGACAAAAAAGGATGGATGATGAGTGTTTATTATGTTTTCAGAGACTTTCACACACATTCTTAACTTTTCGGTTCAAGGCTTCAATAACACCTTCAATTCTATGCTTGCAGCTCTGTGTTCCTAATTACATGCATATTTCAGGTTTTCTTTTTTAAAAAGTGAAATTTCACTATTTATCATTATGTTTATTAAAAGGACATATCAAACTGATTTAAAGAACTTCCTATATTTATTTTATCATTTTTTTTTTGTTTATTGTGTACATTCATTGGAGGTCTAGGGGATTATAGACATACTGTAGTAATACAGTGAAGCCCACCAGGATCAAGTACAGCACTGCAGAATTCTGCACTAAAGTTACTGCAGTAAACAGTGTGATTTTATTGAGAGTTAATCCCTTATGCCATGCAGTAAACATGTGACACTGAACTTCATCATGGTGGGATTCACTGTATACTTTGTGATATGATAATATGAAACAAAGTCTACAAAATGAAACTGAGGCATGGAAAACTTTATTATATTGCTGTACATGCACATGCTTTAAATGTAACAAGTAACTCTTTCAGGGTTTATTACAAAGCAATTTATTTTTATTCAGTGGCCACAATTGCTTTTTTGAACAGTTCAACAAACATTTACAGTACGTCTTCAGGTATGAACAGCATAGGAAAATGTTTTATGTTTCTGCATTAGTCTTTATGTACATTTTATGGCTTTTGCAATTTTGCATAAACTATATGGTGTCATTCGATAGAAGGCATTACAGTTATACATACATTTAGACATATAAATGCAAGTTTTGATCTTTAGTGCTATGCACTTGCCTCAACAAGAGTCAGACTATCATTTGGCATGGATGGCTGAGGCATTGCACACCTTACTTCTTGCCACACCAGTGACTTATTTTCAAGAATGAACATGGGGTGCTGTGTTTCAGTGGGATGAGGAGGATCAAACATCCCAGGAACAACTCTTCTGTCTTTGGGAGGGTGGCCAAACCATCTCAATGCATCATTGCCACTGGGTGGAGGCCCTGTGGTACTGCAGGTACAGACAACTCAAAGGAAGGGGGCTGCAGTGATGCTGGAAGAGTAAGTCTCCATACACTGTACTGGTACTGCACCATGGAAGAGGGATGCAAAAAGTTAAAAATCAGGGAGTTTGGACTTCAAGAAACCCTGCCCATGTCATTGTGGTCGGCCCTGACCTCTGGTTCTGGAGCCAATCTGGATATGTCTTCCAGGGAGAGAATGATCCACTGGGGAAGGAATCGAAATAGGAACAAGATTCTAGACAAGGAGAGAGGTTGGGGACTGTGCTGACAGTTATCCAGGTCTGCCAGGAAGGACAAACACCTTTGTGAAAAAAAAATAATATTTATGTATTTCTTGACCAATTTGCTCATAGTTCACAGTGGAAATTGCTAATTATGTATTTATGGAAATTTTGTAAATTTCACAGAATTTCTCCTAAAATTCTGACTTTTATGAAACCTAAATCCTCTGACTGTGTCTGGAAAGGTTTCATCCCAGTCTACAAAACTTTCAGGCTCACTTGTGGAATAATGTGCATGAACTGTGGAATGGTTGTTCTGAGGAATTCAGTCCTGCAGATTAATTCATCAATCTGCAATATGTACAATCATTATATAGTTCAGTGATCAGTTCTGTGGAATCTAATTCTGTAACTTATTGCATTAATTAACAATTCATACATTCATTCTACCATTCAAAGTTGGAATTTCATGAAAGTTGCCAATGTGCATTTCTATTTTTTGTTCAGTGAAATTCTGACTTTCACGGAAATTCCATAAATGGAGTTTTATTTTCTTACAGCAATATTTAATCATCAATTCAACACTTGATACACTCTATAACATTTTAACTGTTTGGCATACTCACTTATATCCCATCCACATGAATGTATAACCTACTAATGCAGTCAAATTATTGCTATATTTTCACATAGAAACAACAAATTTACATGAAGAATAACTCATCCTTATCAATGCTAGCAACCACTTTAATTCTAAAATGCACATACTCTAAGCTGAAAACTGTTACAAATAGGTAGCAGTTTTCAATCTTGATATAGACTATTACAATCATGAGGTGCAGAATACATAAAGGATATATGATACACATATGTGGTTTCCAGAGACTTTCACAAACACATTCTTATCTTACTGGTTCTTGGATGCAAGCAAAGTTTAGCCCCTACTCTTGCAACACTGTCCAGTCAGCTCAAATGTGCACATGAATAGTTCTGTTTTTTTTTAAGTGAAATATAACAATCTATCTTTACTTTTATGAAGAGGACATAACACAATTATTGAAAGAACTTCCTGAATTTACTTGAACAATTTTGTGTTTTTTCTGTGGGCATTCATGGAGGGCAAGGGAATTATAGACATGGAGGCAGTATAGTGCAGTGGTTTAAGGCTCTGAGCTGCAAATCTGGAGGACTGGGTTTGAATCCTATAGCCCCCACTTGCAAACTGTGTAATCCTGAGCAAGTCACTTAACTTTCCTGTGCTCCCAAGTTGCACCTGTAAACAAGCTTTCAGCTTACATAGAACATACTGTAGAAACATAGACTTTGATGGCAGATAAGGACCACTTGGCCCACCCAGTCTGCCCATTTCCCTACCTACTGGATAAGCTACAGATTTTAGTTAACTAACAGCCTACTTCCTGCAACCCCCCACTATAATTGCCTTATGTATGTCCCATGCATGTTTGAACTCCCCCACTGTTTTAGACCCAACAACCTCCCCAGGAAGGCGTTTCCATGTATGCACCACTCTCTCTCTCTGTGAAAAAAAATTTCCTCACATTACCCCTGAGCTGTCCCCCCTCTATCTTTAAATTGTGCCCCCTTGTTCTTACACATCTCTTTTTCTGAAAGATGCTACCTTCCTGGGCTTTGTTGATTCCCTTCAGGTACTTGAAAGTTTCTATCATGTCCCCCTGTCCCTCCTTTCATCAAGGGTATACATATTAAGCTCTCTCAGTCTCTCTTCATATGGTTTCTACTGCAGAACCTGCACCATTTTAGTTGCCTTCCTCTGGACTGCTTCCATCCTGTCTATGTCCTTGCATAGATGAGGTCTCCAAAACTGCACACAGTACTCCAGGTGGGGTCTCACCAACTCTCTGTATAGAGGGATAAGCACTTCCCTTTTTCTACTCATGATGCCCCTTCCTATGCATCCCAGTATCCCCCTGGCTCTCCTTACTGACTTTTCACATTGCTTACCCACCTTTAGATCATCTGATATGACTACCCCCAAGTCCCTTTCCATTATTGTTGTTGTTAGTACCTCCCCTGCTATTATGTACTCTTCTCCTGGGTTTTTGTTTCCCAGGTGCATTACTTTGCACTTCTTTGCATTGAATCAAAGTTGCCATTTGTCTGACCATTCCTCCAACCTTGCCAAGTACCTTCTCATCTTTTCTACCCCCTCTTGTGTATCAACTCTGTTACAGATCCT
The DNA here is from genome assembly GCA_016271365.2 of Neoceratodus forsteri. Taxonomy (NCBI): domain Eukaryota; kingdom Metazoa; phylum Chordata; order Ceratodontiformes; family Ceratodontidae; genus Neoceratodus; species Neoceratodus forsteri. The sequence continues at coordinate 538,201,616 of CM057458.1, forward strand.
TGTGCCATCTGCAAAGAGGCATACCTTTCCCTCTAGACCCTCTGCAATGTCACCTATAAGCTTAGTGTGTCTCACCTGGTTAAACAACTGGGGAAAAAAAGACATACTATAGTAAAATATTTTGTAAAATTGTCATGTGAACCAAAGTCTATAACATTAATTTGAATTGTGTTACACTATAATACTGTAAATACAAATGCTTTAAATATAACAAGACTGAGTTGGCAGGAGCACTGGGAACCTTCACACACACCCAGGGGCAGTGAAAGGATCTCAGATCTAGAAGTGGGTTGCCATCTGGGAACAAGTGACCATCAAACAGTGTGGGGCACATTAAACTCAGCTACAGAGTCAAGCCATACAAAAGTGAGGGTACTGGACTTCAGGAGGGCTGACTTTGGCACTATGGGAGAATGCCTCAGAAAAGCACTAGCAAACAGGCAAGAAGGAGGGGTGGAGCAACAACGAGGAATCATCAAAACTGTCATCACAGAGGCAACAAGCCTTTGTGTGAAGCAAATAAACAAATCAAAATGAAAGAAAAAGCCACTATGGTTCTCAAAAGAGGTGGCTGGGAAAGTCAGATAGAAAAAGATAGCATTCAGGAAGTATAAGGAAACACAGAAGGAGCAGGGCAGAAAGCTGTACCAGTTAAGGCAGAAGGAACCAGGGAGGGAAGTCAGAATAGCAAAAGCCCAAACTGAGGAAAAGATAGCCAACTCGGTTAAGAAGGGGGAAAAAACATTTTATAGGTACATCAGAGAGCGTAGAAAGACAAAGGGAGGGATAGTGAGGCTGAATAGAATGAATGGAGGGTGGGCAGAGGGGGACAGTGAAAAAGCAGGGATACTGAATGAATATTTCTGCTCAGTATTCACAAAAGAGGAGGGGGAAGTGCCTAATCCAATTACCAGAAGCACTCTTGATAGGGGGTTGATCCCAGTCCTTTCACAGAAGAAAGGGTTCTGCAAGAACTCCTAAAACTGAAGGTGGACAAAGCAATGGGGCCTGATGGAATTCACCCAGAATTCTAAAAAGAATTAAGGAGGGAACTAGAGAAACCACTGACTACTCTTTTTAATAAATAATGGGAGGATGGTGTGGTACCCGAGGACTGGAGGAAGGCAGATGTGATTCCCCTTCACAAAACTGGGACCAAGACAGAGGCAGGAAACTACAGACTTGTCAGTTTGACCTCTGTGGTAGGGAAAGTGATGGAGTCACTTCTGAAGGAAAGAATTGTTGAGTACCTTGAGGCCAGTGGGGCACAGGACCCAAGGCAGCATGGGTTCACAGCGGGAAGGTCATGTCAGACGAATCTAATAGATTTCTTTGACTGGGTGACCAAAGTAGTAGACCAGGGAGGGGCTGTGGACATGGCCTACCTAGACTTTAGCAAGGAATTTGACACAGTCCCACACAAAAGATTAATAGTCAAATTAACCAGCCTGGGAGTGGGTCCCAGGGTGGTAGCCTGGGTAAAACATTGGCTGGACAACAGGACACAGAAGGTAATTGTAAATGGAGTCCACTCTGAAGAAAGAGGGGTTACTAGTGGGGTACTGCAGGGTTCAGTACTGGGTCCAGTCCTTTTTAATGTCTTTATAAGTGACATTGCAGAGGGACTGGAAGGAAAAGTATGCCTCTTTGCAGATGACACAAAGATCTGCAACAGGGTTGATACACAAGGAGGCATGGAAAGGATGAGAAGGGACTTGGCAAGGTTGGAGGAATGGTCAGAAGTATGGCAGCAAGGATTCAATGCAAAATAATGCACCTGGGAAACAAGAACCCAGCAGAAGATTGCACAATGGGGTGGGTAGTAACAACAACAAAAAAGGAAAGGGAACTGGGGGTAATCATATCAGATGACCTTAAGGTTAGCTAACAATGTGAGAGGGTAGTAGGGAGGGCTGGGGGTATACTGGGATGAATAGGGAGAGGCATCACCAGCAGAAAACAGGAAGTTGTTATCCCTCTGTACAGACAGTTGGTGAGACCCCATCTGGAGTACTGCATCCAGTTCTGGAGACCCCATCTCCGCAAGGACATAGACAGGATAGAGGCAGTCCAGAGGAGGGCAACTAAAATGGTGCAAGGTCTTCAAGAGAAGCCATATGAGGAGAGACTAAAGGAGCTTAATATGTGTACCCTTGAGGAAAGAAGGGAGAGGGGGGACATGCTAGAAACTTTTAAGTACCTCACTGGAATCAACAAAGTCCAAGAGAGTAGCATCTTTCAGAAAAAGAGACGTGCAAGAACAAGGGGACACAATTTAAAGATAGAGGGGGGCAGTTTCAGGGCAATGTGAGGAAGTATTTTTTCACAGAGAGGGTAGTGGATGCATGGAACAGCCTTTCTGAGGAGGTTGTAGGGTCTAAAACTGTGGGAGAATTCAAGAATGCATGGGACAGACATAAGGCAATTCTTGTTGGGGGTAGGAAGAAATAGGCTGTTGGTTAACTAGGATCTGCGGCCTATCCTGTAGGTAGGGAAATGGGCAGACTAGGTGGGCCAAGCGGTCCTTCTCTGCTGTCAAAGTCTATGTTTCTATGTTTCACAATGGCTGCTTGGGCAGAGGGTAGGATGGACTATGGTGGGCTCAGGAAGATTCAGGGAGGGTGGTCAGAGGCACATCACCCATCCACTCCAGCTTAAGAACTCCTATGATGTTCTGGAGGAGCAGAAAAGTCCCACAATGGTATCCAAGGTTGTGATCAGGGAGAAAGTGAGGGTCCTTCAAGATGGAGACCAAGTGGTATGAAGAAAAGGACCCCAAAGGAAGAAGAAGTTACTCCTACTGGGGGACTTAGTTGTCCATGGGATGGTTCTGGCCACAGACAGAAGAAAGGGGAGGAAAGGGAGTTAAAGTGCCTGCTGGGAGTACCATTCAGTGGGAGGGAAGCAGATCCTGAGGATTGCTAATGTGGTGGCAAGGAGAGGGGGGCTGGAGATCATTGTCCACCTGGGAATGAATGACCTATCCAAGGACAGGGCAAGCATGAACTAGGTGCAGGGGGACTTCAGAGAGTTGGGAGTGTGCCAGGAGAAGGTAGCAAGCACTGTGACTTTTTAGGAGGTGCTACCGGTGCACAGAATGGGGGAGGATGGGAATCTCCATTTCAGCAGCTTCAACAAGTGGTTAAAGGGCTGATGCAGTGAGAAGGGGTATGGCTTCATTTAGGACTGGGGACCCACCTGAAACAATGCAGCCCTGTTCAAGGGGCATGGACTGCATCCTTCCAAGAGGAGGGTGGCAGTCCTCAGTAAATGGTTTAAAAGCTTCCTTAATGAGCATTTAAACTAGCTGGGGGTCAATAGGAGCAGAGAGACTCAAACAGCCCACACAGATTAGAGTACCAGATGTGAAGAACATGAATGTAGATTGCAGGCATGGACACATCTGTACCAGGCGTAAAGAGAAAGGCAGGATGAGGAAGACAACATACAAAGGAAAACTGTGTTGCGGAAAGAAGCAGGAGGGCAAAGACAGGATTAGATGGAGGACAGGCAGCAAAATGTGGAAGGCTATGATTACAAATGCCCACAGCCTGGGAAATAAAATCTCAGACCTTGAGGTCTTAGTAGTAGTGGTAGATCTGGGCATGGGGCAATAACAGAGACCTGGTACACCATAAATCATGGCTAGAATGCCAATATTCCAGGTTATTCTGTATTCAGGAGAGATAGGAGGATAAAAAAGGGGGGGAGGAGTGGCCCTGTATGTAAGAGAAGGTATAAAAACAATGGAGGTGCAGGGTAGACAGGGGGAGGCCAACGCATTGTGAGTCACCCTCAAGCCAGGCAATGGCACAGCAATCTGCACAGGGGTGATCTGAAAATCACTAGTGCAGGGGAAGAGATGGATAGGGGTCTAGGGAATCAAATTCACAAGATGGCAGTTATAGTTGAGATATTACTGCTGGGGATCTCAATATCCTAGACATGGATTAGACCATCCCATCAGCTACTTCAACAAAGAGCCTTAACATCCTGCATTCCTGACAGAGGGCATGCCTCAGACAGCTACTGCTTGATCCCACCAGAGACAGGGTGATTCTGGACCTAGTACTGACAAATGGGGACAGAATCACAGACATCCAGGTGGAAGATAAACTGGGATCCATTGGCCACCACATAGTGTGGTTTAGCTTGGGGACAGAAACACAGCCCAATCACACTTAGGCAAAAGTATTAGATTTTAGGAGGGTTGATTTTGTAATGGGGGTGTATCAAAGAGGTCCTAGTGAGGAGGGAGATAAGAGGGGGAGTTGAGGAGCATTGGGAACACCTGCTGGGAGCCATAGAGCAGGTGACAAACCTATAAGTCAGGATGGTAAACAAAGACAAAAGAAGGAGGAAACCATTATAGTTATTGAGAGAGGTGGCAGACAAAGTAAGGGCCAAAAGGGCAGGTTTCAGGAAATGTAACGAGACTCAAAGGGAGAAAGACAGAGAAGTGTACCTAAAGAATCTAATGGAAGTGAAGATGGCTGTAAGGAGCGCAAAGGTGCAAACTAAGGAAGATTAGTGTAGACAGTGAAGAAAGGGGACAATACATTCTATAGGTACATCAGCAAAATAAGGAAAGCTGGGGGGATTGTAAGGCTTAGAGGGGATACAGGGGAGTATAAAGAGGGACACCTGAAGAAGGTGGAACTACTGAACAAACACTTCTGTTCAATATTCAGATGGAGTGTAAGGGTCAGGGACCACAGTTGGGTAATGGACACAAGGGCTGGGGAGAGGTAAACACAAGCCCATTCGCAGTGGAGAGAGTCCTGGAGGAGCTCACAAAACTGAAGGTGGACAAAGCAATAGGGCCAGCTGGCATACACCCAAGGATATTAAGAGAGCTGTGAACAGTGCTAGCAGCACCACTGGCAGCCATGTTCACCAAGTCACTCAACATAGGAGTTGTTCCATAAAAAGGGCACATATAGTCCCTCTACACAAAAGTGGTAGTAGGAAGAGGGAGATGACCAGTGGGGTACCTCAGAGATCAGTTCTTGGGTCAGTTCTGTTTAATGTGTTCATTTGAGACATTGCAGAAGGGCAGGAGGGAAAGATCTGCCTATTTGCAGATGACACCAAGATCTGCAACAGTGTGGATACTCCAGACAGGGTGGAGAAAATGAGGGGCCTGGGGAAGCTTGAAAAATGGTCTGAGGTGTGGCAACTGAGGTTCAATTCAAAGAAGTGCAAAATAGTTCACCTGGTAAGAGGGAACCCTGGGGAGAGCTACAGGATGGGGGGAGTTGCTGACAATCACCAAGGAAGAAAGGGACCTGGAGTTATCATTTCAGATGACCTAAAGGTGTCTAAGCAGAGTGCAAAGGTGACAGGGAGGCAAGTGGCATGCTGGGGTGCTTAGGCAGAGTATCACTAGCAGAAGGTGGGAGGTAGTGATGTCATTCTATAAAACACTAGTGAGTCCTCACCTAAAGTACTGTATGCAGTTCTGGAAGCCACACCTTTATAAAGACATTGACAGGATGGAGGCGATCCAAAGAAGGGTGAGTAAAATGGTACAAGGCTTGCACCAGAAAATATATGAGGAGAGATTAAGGGACCTCAATATGTACTCACTGAAGGATGGAAGGGATCAGGGGACATGACAAAAACATTCAAGTACCTGAAGGACATAAATAAGGTGGAGGGGGAGGCATCTTCCAGTACAGGAGGAGTACAAGAATGAGATCACATGGTATGAAATTGGAAGGTGGCAGGTAAAAGGAAATGTGAGGAAGTTTTTCTTCATGGAGAGGGTGGTGGATGCAAGCAATAGGCTGCCACAGGGGGTGGTGGGAGTAAGCACAATGGAGGGATTGAAACCTGCCTGGGACAGGTATAAAGGAATCTTAAGGGTGGGAAGGAGTGGTGAAAAGCTGTGGAGCAGGGAGGATCAGAGACCACAAACAAAAGTAGGGCTCATGGACAGACTGGATGGGCCTACTGGTCCTCATCTGCCAATGATTTCTATGCTTCTATGCTAAGTAACATTTTAAAGATTTACTATAAACCAACTTTGTTCTTTTTTTCAGTGTCCTCAACCACTTCTTTGAACTATTCAACAACTATTAATGATACTTCTTCAGGTATGACCAGAATAAGAACATTATGTTTGCACATTAGTGTTAATGTTTGCTGTAGGGCTTCTATAGTTTTACATAAACTACATAGTATCATTTGATAGCTGGAGTTATATTAAGGAGCATTGTGATGGGCAGTCATAAGATAGCAGATACATCAGTACAAGTGGCAAGTGAGCTTTGGAGTTATTATGGGTGGCTCCACAAAGCAGAGCCATGAGTGATTAAACCCCGAGCTCACTTGCCACAAGTGTTGATATATTCACTATTGTATGACTGCCCACCACATTTCCATTTTATACAATGGGGTTGATCCCTTGGCATGTCTGTTGTGAGGATATATTTGTTGTGGTTTGGTTATGTAACTGTTCCACATGCTGTTCATGTTTCTTTGGGTGCTGTTCTGCTGTTGTTAGGAATGGATGGGCTGAGGGGGACTTAAATTACTTCATTCACATATCCGGGACTGTCTGGTACAGTATGCCCTGCAAGCCCATTGGTTCACACTGTGGACCAATGGGCTTACAGCCCGTACTGTAACTGTCATTCGGCGGGTGGCCGGGTGGTATGCGGGTGGGTTGCAGTCACCCACTGATGACAGGGGGGATTGGGGTGGGCAAGGGGTGCTGTGTGGCTGGGAGTGGTGGGAGTGCCACTGGATCACCAGGGAATCATGATATGGTGCTGTACCGCAATCATGGCAACAGGCAGGTGGGGATCACTAGACTACCAGGGACTTACAAAACTGCATAATCCTGCAATCGGGGACATGGGAGGGAAGGGGACCACTAGACTACCAGGGACTGACTAACAGTTTAGTCATCAGGGACTCAGGGAATCGGGAGGAGGGGGGCACTAGACTACCAGGGCTATCGTTAGTACCTTATACCACACAATCGCAGCTACGGGGTGGAGGATGCCCTGGATCCCCACAGCACATGTCATGCTGTGCTGGGCACCAGGCACAAGTTGCCAGCCTACCCTGTGCAAGGCATGCAAATGGGGCCATAATGACATGCAAATTTCCCCATTTGCACCTTGCATATTTAATTACCTCATTTGCATGCCCCCTGCTGAATATCGTGGGTGATGCACCTAGCACATCTGCACTTGCGCTGGTGTATCCCTGTGCTCTCTGTCTATGGCTTGTGCAGATGCAATGCCACTGCTCCAGCCGCAGTATGTGCACCAACCTTGCCATATTCAACAGTGCTGCGCCATGGCGCATCACCGTTCAATATTGCCTGGTCCTGGCCCCGACGCATCCCAGTTGCACTCTACCCAGGCTTGCGCCCCTGCCAGGCACAGTCTGAATATCTGGGCCAATGTTTATAGTGATGACATTTCTGTTGTTGTAATGTGTTCTTTTCTCAATGAAAATCATTAACTGCAAAGAGTCTCCCAATTTTTTTTGACTACATATACATGTGTTTTGACCTTTTGGGTATCCCTATATGGCTATTGTGCTAATCAGCTTTGCAGCCAGCAGTGCAGAGTGGTGAATGCCCATACTTGTTTAAATACCAGATTTAAGTCTCTCAAAAATTTTCTTTGTCTACACTCTGTCTCTCTAGTTGTTATTTGCCATGTCCCAGCAGTGCAAAGTACATCTCCATACCTGTTTAAATGCCAGATTGTAGTCCCCACATTCTTCTGACTACTGATGAAATGTATTTAGTTATTTATTTATTTTGCCTTGTTGGGCATCTATATACAGTATCATTTCAGTTTCATTTTGTCAATGAACTTACTTAAATGTCATGACAAAAATAAAATTGAACAAACATAGTACATTACAATCATAAATACAGTTCTAAATTAAATAGCTATGATTTTAAAACACAGTCTTCATTTCTTCCACATGGCTTTGAAAACAAACTAATTTATATGCAACTTCGGGATTTTATTTTTTATTTCAGACGTATGCTGTTAATTTTTGTCTTGCCTCTCTGGTACACATGAGAAAATCTGACAAGTCAAGCATTATCCATTGATTCAGAACTGGAAATACAAACAATTTACAGAATAATGACAATCATTCATTTGTTCTGTACTGCAATAAGACAAAGATTCAACCTCCTTCTCTTTGTCAAATGTATATAAAACTCCAGTGTTTTTTTATTTAAAAGGCTAATAATTTGTGTCTTTTCTTTCTTTCTTTTACTTATGAGAAAATCTGGCATGTGAAGCATTGTCTCTTGATTCAGGACTGGACATATAAACAATGTATTATACAGATCATACCTTTGTCCTATACTGTAATAACATAAATGTTCATACTCCTTTTTGTCAAAACTGGCTCTGAGCATGTTACCTGTAAAAAAGCTCAAAATGATAGCCTCAATAATCTTCTTTTTTTCTGATGATAATGGCAATGTTAAATAACTTTCCATGTCAAAATTCCCTTTAAATATATTGTAACATCTTATTATCTTTTACATACCGAAATAGGCTCTTTCATATTGAATTTACTGATACTGGTAAAAATTATTTGATTAAGTTTGAGTAGAACTCATAACAGGAGTTAAGTGCTGGGAAAATACAGTAAATAGACCATTTTCAAACTATTCAAGTTTTTAATTAGCTTGGTTATCCATGGTGATGGAAATTTCTGAATATAAAAAGAGTTATTTTATTTCAGACGGTCATGCAGATAGAGACTTAATGCATTGGACTCATTTGTTCAGCCAATATTTCTAAGTTTTATAATTAATAAAGGTTCTAAGCTTAAACTCCCCTAATTCTATCATTCTCATAGAGTTAGAAGCTGATTTTGGCATTGAACATATGTATATAGGCTGCCATTAAAATGGTTTCAATTTGGACAATATTTGTCATACTCAAAGTTCATATCCATAAAGTCAAAATTATTTTATTTAGCACTGATGATCTGTAGTGCTCCTTTAATACAAGAACTGCTATACAAGTGACTAAATATGTTAATACCACAGATACTCTAATTTTTGTTTGTAAAGATAGCTGAATTTTCCATTTTTAATTATTAGAAAATCTAATGCCAGAATTATCATAATGTGAGAAATCTGTAATTGTGCATGATTTAAATATAATTTATGCATAAATGTCTGAAATCCCACTATCATAATTTTAGATTTCTCTGTGCATTTAAAGAGTTTTAATAGATCACAGAGTTCTTCAAAATGGGATGATCTTCCTGGACATAAAGGACAGGATTCACAAAGCTTGTGAATATCCTGCAGCTGCGGGTAAACCGCTGCGAAAGTGGGTTGCGACTTGCGGAGCCGCAGGTTACCCGTAGCTGCGGGTATTCACAAAGCTGGAGTCGGATTATGACCGGTTCCAGAGGTTATGACCACTTGTGGGTGGTGTCATCAGGGAGATGACTGCAGCTGCGGGAATGTGCTATGGCTGGTGGAAGCAGCTGTAACACCCTCCGCAACTGCTGCGGCTGTGAATTGCAACCACCGCAGCTGCGGGTGATTACAGTCTGCAACAGCAGTTGCAGAGTTGAACTTATGATTTGGCAGCTTTGTGAATCCTGCCCAAAGTCTCCACCACTCATTCACACTAGTGGAAACTACCCTGGAGGTACTAGGACCCTGCAGAAACCAAAACTCTTCAAGAGGGCCAGTGCTGAGATAGGACCATGCATACGCAGCACCGTGAGGCTGGCTCACGCTGTATAGGCTATCTCAGTGTTGCCCCTCCAACCACCTCAGTTCTCTTTTCCCCACTGTCAAGTGCGCTTCAGTGACTACATCACTCACCCACCAGAAGTCAAGTCTTCACATCTATATTGCAGCAGCTTCAGTCATTCAGTATTTGGTTTTATTAGTTCTTTTGTTATTTTTTTTTTAAAGTTTCTTTTTATTTTAATTTTTTTGTCTGAAGGAATGAAGAAAAGAAAGACTACTTCAGCCAGCCATTGACAGAGTCGATCATGAACGGAGCCGGTGACAGTAGGAAGACTTAGCTCTAAAGCTGTTTTAGTAGCAGGGCTAGGTCCAGTCCTGTACCCTCCTGAGATAGGTATTTGGCAATGGGCAGTCCAGTGCTCAGGGGGAAGGGCAGTCCTCCCAAAAGCACAAAAAGAAGCAGGCCCATTCCCGATTGAGGTCAGGGACTCAGCACCACTTGCCTCAAGCTCTTCCTCATCCCAAAAGTTGTATTGCTCAAGGTTGCCCTCTGGTATATCTACACAGAGATCATTAGTAGTGGGGTACAGGAGGTTGACCCAAGCTCCATTGGAGTCAACTGTGGCCTCAGTTCCCAGTGGCCATGGTCCTCAGCTCTGGAGTCCCTAGCCACCCCCGGTGGGGTCATCTGGTGAACAGTTTCATCATTTGGGCCACTCTTATGAAGCACTTAGTCCTGCAATTGTCCCAACTACCCTAACCTGTGGACCTGACCCCAGGGCCTTCAGATCTAGGGGACATGGATCAGCAGGCAGAGCTAATACCACTGGTCCAACCCTCTTTTGGGACTCTTTCACAAATGATGTGGGACAGACTGGTGTTCATTTCTTCCATGGCTAAGTCCATAGACAGGAAGTATGCTCCCCCTGAGGACAGACCAATCCTTGCCTCTCAAGCCTTTGAAGTTGCCTGAGTGGTTCTGGCAGAAAATGACAAATTCATGCTTCCTCAGGAATCCACGGCTAAACCCAGTGAATAAAGAATCCTATAAAATAGACACTCTGTGGAAATGAGTATTTACTGCAGCTACTCTAGGTATGTGTATTGCTAGTTACTGGGATATATGAATATACCCGCTGGCATTCACTCAGAGAAACAGTTGAAGCTCTTCCAGAGTACTATGTTAACTTGCAGCTTCTTCAAACCATCACTAGGAGCATTGAGCCCAACAATCAGCAACTTAACACTGCTACAAACACCTTTGACACTGCCTCTCAGGCAGCAGCAGCTGAGATCTGCATCCAGCATCACTCATGGCTAAGGACTTTAGGCTTCACTAATGATGCTTAGCAGAGAGTCATGAATTTTCTCTTTGATGGAGTTTATCTGTTTGGCCCACATGTAGAGCAAGCACTGGAGGCCATTCAGAAAACCAGAACTGCCATTAAGATGGATAGACTGGCTTCTGCTGCCCCTCAGCAGGGCAGAAACCATCATCAGTTTCATAACCGACAGCCCTTTCATGCTAAAGACCAATGGGCTTTTAACAAGAACTAAACTCCTCAGCCACAAAAGAAAATGCAGCAGAAGGACCAAGCCCCAAAAGTGTCAAGTGCCACCCTCTGAAGACCCAGCACATGTCTCATCTCAACTGCCAAGGGGGACTTCTCTTCAGTGGTAGGGGGGCATCTCATTCAGTTTTACAACCAGTGGAAGTCCGTCACAATGAGCAAATGGGTCCTCAAGATAATTTGACAGGGATACTCTAAATTTCTGGAGATCCCTCTGGATTGGCCATCCAAATGACAGCCCAAGCTGTCTACCACTCAGTTTGACTTCCTTGCTTCCGAGATTCAGGGCCTTCTGAACAACAGGGCATAAGAAGTGGTTCCGCAAGCAGAACAAGAAACAGGTTTCTACTCCCATTACTTCCTAGTTCCAAAGAAAACAAGTGGTATGTGCCCTATTATTGACCTAATGAAGTTAGGCCTTAAACAAATTCCTGTTCAAGGAGAAATTCAAGATATCACTAGGAACGCTCCTACCTCTGATTTATCAAAGCAATTGGCTGGCATCTCTGGACATGCATGACACCTACGAACATGTTCCAATGCACCCAGGCCACCACAAGTACCTATGCTTTGTGGATCTGGATCAGCACTACCAATTCAGAATCCTGCCCATTGGGCTCTCTTCAGCACCATGAGTCTTTACAAAGTGATTTACAGTATTTGTGGTGCAACTCAGAAAACTTGGAATTCAAGTGTTCCCTTACCAGGATGATTGGCTCCTAATGAGCTCCTTCAGACAAGGGACACAGGAAACAGTTTCCATGGCTTTCAAGTTCCTCACATACATGGGAGTTCTCCTGAAGCTGGAAAAATCGCAGTTTTAACCTTCCTAACAACTTTTCTTCATAGGAACTCTCCTGGATGATGGCTCACTTCATCAAGGAGAACAACTCAATTCAGGCTCTCTCGATGCAACAGATTCTGGGTCTCATGGCATCATCTGTGTTCAGGGTGCCCCTGATCCACTTGCAGATGGGAACCACAAAATGTATGCTCAGCACTCAATGGTCTCCAACAACGCATGTGCAATGCTTCCACATCAAGGTGATGCAACCTCTAGTGAGGTCACTCACCTGGTGGACTCAGGAGGACAACCTTTTCCAAGGTTTTCCCTTTGCCCCACTGGAGACACAGATCACCATCACCACATATGCATCTCTGACCGGTTGGGCAGCTCACTGTCAGGATCTCCACATCCAGAGCTTGTGGAGTCAGGACAAGTCCCAGCTTCACATAAATGTCCTGGAGATGAGAGCTGTCCTGTATGCTGTCCGAGCCCTGAAGGATGTCCCCTGTCACAAAGTAATTCTCCTTTGGATGCACAATAAGGCGATGATGTACTACATCAACAAACAAGGTGAAGCACACTCTTAACCTCTGTGCAGAGAAGCCATGAGAGTGTGGGAATGGTGTCTCAAGCATGAAGACCTGATCCAGATGGTCTATCTGCCAGAAATCCAGAATGATCTGGTGGATTGCCTAAGCAGAACAGAGGCGGATGCACACAAATGGTCTCTCTACTGAATCATCATGCTATCGCTATTCAAAGAGTGGGGCATTCCAGACCTGGACTTGTTTGTGTTCCCATTCAACACAAAACTGCCTCTATTCTGCTCCAGAAATACAAAACTTGGTGCTTTTTCTCAAGATGCATTCAGACTGTGGTGGACAAGATGATTCAGTATGCATTTCCTCCTCTTCCTTTCATTCAGAGGGTACTGCTCAAGTTAGAGGCACCGGGGGAAGCATGATTCCCATCGCCCCATGCTGGCCTTGTCAGATATGGTTTCTATTAATCAACAGATTATCGGAGGTTCCACCTAGACAACTTCCACTTCAGACAGACCTCCTGACACAGGGTCCAGTGGTCCTTCCCAACCTGTGGTCCCTTCATCTCCATGCCTGGCTCCAGAGGAGATAGAAGTGAGTAGATTCAACATCTCTCAAAGAATCTCAGACATCCTCCTAGCAGCTTGCAAGCCATCCACTAGGAAGGCTTACATGGCAAAGTGGAAATGATTTTCTATTTCGTGTGCAAAGTCCACCCAGGGTCCCTTTGCTTGCTTATCAAACAACGTGTTAGAGTACCTTCTAGATCTGTAGAATGCAGGATTGCAGTACTCGATGGTAAAGGTACACCTTTGCACAATTTCACCCTACCATGAGCCTATCTACAATATGTCAGGAGCTCAGTTCCTTGCTTAAGACATTCTTTAAAGGTATCCTAAAACTAGACCACCAGTCAGGAGTCTGGTAGCTGCATGGGATATCAATCTTGTGCAAGACATCACCAGTTCACCTTTTGAGCCTCTAGCAACCTGCAACTTGATGTTTCTGACCTGGAAGGTGGCCTTCTTGTGGCCATTACCTCTGCTCGCAGGGTGTCTGAAATACATGTCCTGGTCACAGATCCTCCATAAGCAGTATTTCACAAGGACAAAGTAGTTCTCAGAACCTACACTAAATTCCTTTCCCAAAGTAGTTTCAGAATTCCACCTGAACCAACCCTTGGTCCTTCCAACCTACTTTGCTAATTTTCAGAAATAATAATAATAATTAAATTTTACTTCTAAAGTGCCTTTCAAATTTTTAAGGCACTGTACAAAACGAGTAATACAGATCAAACATTATAATTCAATATAAAACACAGATAAAACTACAATCTCATGAGCTTGAACACAGTCAATACTCTAAGAAGGCAATTTGATAAAAGTGAGTTTTTAAACCACTCTTAAATTCCTCCACAGAGGTGCACTGCCGTAACCGATGGGGTACAGAATTCCAAAGAGTGGGAGCAGCATAAGAAAAGGCTGTACAACCAGATGAATTTAGACTCACTCTTGGAATCTCTAGCAACCCCTCTTTGGCTGAGCGGAGAGATCGGCCATGGCAGTAAAGAGCCAGAAGATCTTTCAGATAGGCTGGACCCTGATCATGTAGGGTTTTGAAAGTCAATAAACAGACTTTAAAGGTGATCCGCCACCAAACAGAAATCCAGTGCAGTTTGCGCAGCACCCACAGCACCCGGGTAATGTGAAAAGACCTGCTTGTCCCAGTCAAAATCCGGGCTGCCACCTTCTGTGCTAGCTGAAGGTGGCGGATTTCAACCCCAGAAAACCCAAAATACAGGGAGTTGCAGTAGTCCAAACGTGAGGACACAAAGGCGTGGACCAGCGTTGGTAACGTGTCAGACGGAACAAGGTGCTTCACTCTAGCGATATTCCTAAGATGGTAAATGGAAGTCTTGATGACTGATGACACCTGTGACTGTAGTGTCAGCCTGTCATTCAAGATTACCCCCTAGGTTACGCACCCGTTCGGAGGTCGGAAGTGACACACCCCCAAGAAAAATTTCTGAGGGTGCACCAACAGGTGGCCCCTCTATCCGACAGCCCGGATCTACTACCAAAACCTCTGTCTTTTCTGAGTTCAACTTCAGCCAACTAGAATCCATCCAATCCTGGATTTCTTTCAGACAGTTGTTAAACACCAAGAGAGCTCCATCCTGGTCAGGTGTGAAAGACAGGTATAGCTGGGTATCATCTGCATAGCAGTGAAACCTCAGCTGATACCATCTTATATTGTCTCCAAGGGGCAGCATATACACTGCGAATAACATGGGAGATAGCACAGAACCCTGAGGCACCCCACACAACAAAGGAGTTGGGCCAGAGGAAAAAAGCCCCAGCACAACTCTTTGTGATCTCCCAGTGAGGAATGAGGTGAACCATCAGAGGACGATTCCCGATATTCCACAAATCTGCCTCCGGTGTGCTAACAACACCATGTGATCCACGGTGTCAAAGGCTGACGAGAGCTCAAGAAGAACTAGAATAGAACGTCTCTTCTGGTCTCTCACCCTCAGGAGATCATTAAGCACCCGAACCAGTGCAGTCTCGGTGCTATGTCTTTTTACAAAAACAGGATTGGAAGGGTTCATAGATGTCTTGGATGGTTAAATGGTTCTCCAATTGGACCACCACTACCTTCTCAATCACCTTCCTAATAAAGGGTAGGTTTGAGATGGGTCTGTAGTATGTGAAACAGTCTGGGTCCAAGGTAGCTTTCTTCAAGAGAGATGTCACCACTGCCTCTTTTAAGGAGCTAGGAAACTCACCCGATTCCAGGGAACATCAGACTATTTGCACAAGGATTGGACCGATGATGTCACAACAACCCAATATTAGGGAAATCGGTCCAGGATCCAAACTACAGCTCATAGGGTGTACACCATCGATAATCCTCATGACATCCACGAAATCAGGTCTGCTGAAGGAACACCAAGAAAACTGAGGTACTGTGAACTCACGTTGTTGAACAGCATCCCCCTTAGAAGCCGCTGGACGCAGATCCGCCCTGATGTCGGCCACCTTATTAACAAAGAAATGAGAGAGCTCCTCACACTCTAATTGTGAAAAAGCATTCCGAACTTGTAGACAAGCTGGGCTGCACAGCCTGTCTACAGTTCGAAAAAGCTGAGCTGGTTGATTCCTGGCAGCTGCAATCTCCCTGGACAGGAATTCTGCCTTCTTATGGGAGATTTCAGATTGATAGACAGAATAATGGTCCATCAATCTAAGGTAGTTGGCATCAAGGGCAGATCTGCACCAGCAGCGTTCTAATCTTCGCCCCTGTCTCCACATATCCCTCAATGTCCCATCAAACCAGGGTGCCTTGGGACGAAGGGAAAGGGGGAGTACACGAACAGGAGCAATAGTATCCAGAGCCAATGCAACAGCCCTGTTATAGGCAGTCACCAAGGTCTCTGGACTACTGCTCGCCAACACGGGGGACGAGAGGTCAAGGACTGCCCCAAGGCCCTGGGGAGTAATATCCCATAAAGGGCGGTATCTTGCCATCTCCACAAGGGTAGACCTTCTCAGGGGGGTACTAAAATTGAACCTCACGGTGTAGTGGTCTGACCAAATGACTGGTTCCACCCCCAAATCAGAAGTATCAATCCCTAGGAGAAAGACTAAGTCCAAGGAGTGTCCAGATTTGTGGCTTGCGGTGGAAACCACCTGTGTAAAGCCCAAAGAAATCATTAATTGGAAAGAAGGAAAGAAAGAAGGGGAGCGTATGCTACATTCTCTGGATGTAAAAATGGTTTTATGAATCTACGTCAACAGAACGAAAGAGATTCACAAATCCAAGGAATCCTTTGTCTCATTTAGCATGGCCTGGATGGGGCAGTGTGTTGCCATTGGATGCAATTTGGCATTGCTGGTAGTGTATCTCTGCCATTGCTATTCAATGGCGCAGGTCAAGCTGGAAGGCAGGGTGTACACCCACTCAACCAGAGTGGTCATGGCATCTCAGGCAGAGATTCAAAACATGACCATTGCAGACATCTGCAGCCCTGCCACTTGGAGCTCTGTGCACATTTTTAAGCACTACACACACTGGATGTCCATGCTAGACAGTATCCTTCCTTTGGCTGGACAATCTTTAATGGACTTCAGTCCTGAGTGAGCTCCTTTCTCCTGCCACCCTTCATGGGGGATTATTTTAGCTCAGTACTCTCCTACTGGTGTGATTGAGAGGCGGAGACTTTATGTCCAGGAAGATATGACAATTATGTACCTACTGTAATTCTTGATCTTCTTGGACAAAGTCTCCACCACTCATTCACATGCCCACCCACCATGCCCAAGCTCACTCATCCTGTGTTTGGTCTTCACTCCCTCATTGTCTGAGTTTTAAAGACACTGTTGGGCTGAGCCTTCTTATATGGGTCATACAGATTATTTTATATCCAGACAGTGGATATGTGGGAGAGGTTGAGAAAAGTGATGGCAGAGTGGAGATAGACTGCAGCCTGATCAGAAACCATGATGTCCCTAGCCTTAGTGTCAAGCAGGAGCCTGGTGATCATCCTTCAGCAAAAAGGATCAAAGTGAACCCCTCTGGGAGTACAGTAGTTAACCATGATCAGACCAATCACGCTCACAGCACCCTCTGTCATGCATCTTACAAGACAGTATGACTCTCTCTTGCAGTACATAGCAAATCAGCCTTCGGGCAAAACTAAATAAACAAATAAATAAATAAATAAACAATAAAAGTAAACCTGCCACTGTTACTTCTGAAAATGGTTACAGTAAAAGGTTGTACTTTATTATAAATGAACATAATTTGCACAGTTGGTAATTAATCTTAAACCCTTCTGAAACTGCAACAAAATTCAACAGAAATCTCCATTGTTTATCTGTTTAAAAACAAATATATCCAGACAGTTCTTTAATGCACATTGGTTACTGAGATAGAAAGTCAATCAGTGAAGGACTAAGTCTGTGTTCTGTATTTATAGTTTGCTCAGATCATTTACCAGTTTAGAAAATAAGGGAGTCAAGCATAACATATATTTATAATTTGCTTGTTCTGATTTGGTCACTTTTATAAAATAAATGTTTACATTATTCTACATAACTTAGAGAATGGCTCAGGGCAGTCGGTAGCCATTCTTTCCTCTCCAGCAGAAGCTGTGGTTGGTGCAATAAAAATATTTTTTTATTATTTAAAAAAAAAGATGATTTTCATAAGTTCATCAGAGGACTTTCATTCTAACATACAGTAGGGTTCAGTTGCAAGTATTAACTAAAGTGTTGAATGACCAACTTGTGGAGTGCTGTACAATATCTTTTGTCCCCAGAGTCCCAGAAATAATGACACGGAACAAGTTGTGTGTGGTTGCTCAGTTTGGCAATTAATTTACTGAATATGTTCAATATATCATTGTTTACAATACATAGTACATTTCCGTTCTTTTCAGTTTCACAATCTCTTCCCTTAGTATTTATGTACATTATCTATAGACACATTATTTTTCAATTCATCACTTCTACTTGTATTTTACTAATTGCTTCTTTTTCTTCTGCCTCCCAGATATGTATCATGGGGGCGGCGTCTTCCTCTTTTGTTGGAAAAGGGGCACGTACACAACATCCCCTGCTTCTTGCTTATCAGTCCTGTGTCACCTTTTTAGTGTTTTCCTTTTTTATCCCCTTCCCCTTATTTTCTGTCCTCCCCCCCCCTTTTTCACTGGTGTCCACCTATGGCAGTCCACTCCTATGTGCCACTGTGCTCCACCTACCACAGTGGCACACTGTGCTCCACCTGCCACAGTGTCCTCTGACTTCCTTATCTCCAGGTGGGTGGGTCGGAAAATCTCATGGAGCAAAAAATATGAGCTCCCAGGGCTGTGCAGTCCCTTATGACTACACAGTTAGCCCTGCCCCTAAGGTCACCCGGCCATTCCCGGGCAGCCACCTCACTGTTCACTCACCGCCTCTTTACCCACCCCTTCCATGACCTTGTCAGGCCCCTCCCATTCTGTGACCTCATGTCCTGATCACTAGTTCCTCCTCCTTTTTCACCCCTGCCCCGCCTCCTCGCTTTCCCATACCCCTGCCCCTTTAATTTGGCAACCATCTTTGTCCCCAGAGCCCTGCAAATAATGACACAGACAAGTTGTGTGTGGTTGCTCAGTTTGGCAATTAATTTACTGAATATGTTCAATATATCATTGTTTACAATACATAGTACATTTCCATCAACTTTTCAGTTTTGCAATCTCTTCCTTTAGTATTTATGTACATTATCTACAAACACATTCTTTTTCAATTCATCAATTCTACTTGTATTTTATTAATTTCTTCTTTTTCTTCTGCCCCCAGATGTGCATCTTGGGGGGTCTCCTCTTCCTGTTTTGTTGAAAAGGGGTACGAGCATACACACTGTACCCCTGCTTCTTGCTTATCAGTCCTGTGTCACCTTTTTAGTGTTTTCCTTTTTTATCCCCCCTTGTTTCCTGTCCTCCCCCCCCTTTTTCCCATTAGTCCACATCTAGGTTGCGATGGACGGTGGACTTCCCCTCCCCCTCTGCCCCATCTTCTTTTTTTTTTTTATATCTGTCACATCCATGCTTCAATGGCATCAGCGATTTCAGAATTAAACAGGGCCAGGCCTAGGCCAAATAAGTGTATCCCATCTTCCCGGTAGTATTTATCTACCCATTCAAGTATCCCACGGTGTATGACCAACCCTCCTACTGTATATACTCGAACAACCTGCCCACCCAAGCATTCATGCACTTTCTGGTCCCATCCATCCCTTTGTGGCTATCTGCCTGTTGCCACACCCTTTGGAGTGTGATGTCAGACCATACCAGAGTCACCTCCTGCCACCACTCCTTTATCTTTTGCAGGTCCTGTTTTATTTGATAAGATATGTCCAGCCAGGGCCTCATCCCCAGGTCGTTTCCACCTAAATGTATCACAATCAGGTATGGCCATCTGTGGTCCTTCCTGATCTCCCTCAATTTTGGCAGCAGCTGGACCCTCTTCATTCCCCATAGGCCTCTCCACAGCAATCGGATAGTATTGCTATTCAGGTACAGCTGCTTTACCACTTGTCTCCTGGTTGCCCATTTCTCCACCCAGTGTATAAAGGAATACCTGTAAATCCATGCCTTGAGCTTCCTCCTCATCCCTGCATAACCACAAGCATAATGTTTTAATATTTCATACTCTTTCCCATCTCCCTTCCCCCATTGTTTACCCCTCTTCCCCCTTCTTTTTGAACCTGCTGTAGAGAAAAGAGAGAGACATTGTTATTATGTGATTTTCCGGATGTATTTTTTATAAATATCAGAAGCCCATCTGCCCCTCTGCTTAATCTCACTCGGCCTGTTGCCTTGTGCCACCATAACTGAGGCTGCGCCGATCCTGAATGAGTGGGAGGACCATACCTCCTCCGGTTCCCACAAAAATGTTAGGTCCTTGTGCAGTACAGCCATCGCCTGGTACCCAGGCACTGGCCTGCCATCCCCATGTACAATTATTAATGGACTCCCCCCTCTTGGACGGTCTGCCGCATACACGTACAGTGCCCCCACTGGGCAGATGGCTGTGGCTGGGTGTTTTCTTAATCACACCCTGTTGCCCTGCCCATGCTGATCTGTCTTAGGTCTCTTTAGTAGTACCGCTGTCGCATCCCCGGCCCATTCTATGTCTTGCCAGTGTAGGCCCCCACCGGCCATCTTGTTTCTGTGGTCTACCATTTCACTAAGCCTACATGTCCGGCCATACAATGTGGCGTACAGGGCCCTGAATAGCACAGCTTCCCTATTTCAGCTGCAGACTTGTTGTAATGCCCCCATCAGCTTTGCCACCAGCCCCTCCAATATCGGCTTCCTATTGTCTTTCCTCTTATCCGCTCCCTGTAACCAACCCTGCATCATTCTATAGACTAGGTTGCATTTTGTAGGGTCCTCCTACCTTTTCAATGTGCACACCTGCCCTATTGCCTCCAGGTGAACCCCCATGGTCACCTGTGCCATGTTCTGGTTCCATCCTGCCACCATGAATCTGGCCACCTGTTCCCTTGTAACTGTCCCACTTACCTGGCCACCGTACTGCTCCCAAAATTTTTGAAATGCCCTCCAAGAGGCTTCATATGCTCTAAGGGTCCTAGGGTCCCAGGAGTTGTGGAACAATAATTTGCCTCCCCCAATCCAGTCATCCATACGTACACCGGGATGGTGGTCTGCAGGCCTCTGCTCTGGGTGCGACGGTCCTAAACTTGTCCATTTGCAATTGGGAGAGGCAGTCAGCTATCACATTGTCTACACCATCCATATGCCTGGCCATAAACAACATGTTCAATGTCAGGTCTAGCTATACCAGCCACCTCAACACCCTCATGACCCTGTCTGACTTTGTCCCCTTCTTGTTCAGGACATCTACCTCTGCCCTGTTATCACTCCAAAATGTGACCTGCCTATTCTTGAGTTCCTTGCCCCAGGTTATCATTGCCAACCCATATGGGGAAAATTTCCAAAAAGGTGATATCTCTCATCACCCCTGCCTGTACCGATTCCTTGGGCCATGGTTCAGCAAACCATCTTCCCCTGAAATAACCTCCCATGCCGATCCCACCTGCAGCATCCGTGTAAAGCTGCAGGTCAGTGTTAAACAGCCACTCCTCCTGCCAGAAGGTCTGCCCATTGTACATCACTAGGAACTGTTCCCATACCCCCAAATCCTCACTTGTCCCCTTATTGATGTTTACCCAATGGTGTGTCTGTGTTGCCCCCTGAGTTGCTCATGCTAAATGCTGTGTGAACGTGCAATCTGGGGCTATGGCCCTACAAGTAAAATTCAAATGCCCCAGGAGCTGCTGTGCTTGCTGCAGCTGAACTCTCTGTCAACACCTGACCTTCCCCAGTAGCTCCTGTAATTTCTTGACCTTCTTGCCTGGTAATCTGAACACTTCCTTGACCGTGTTCCGCTCGAGCCCTAAGAATTCTGTTGTCTTGCTAGGCCCTTCTGTCTTATCCTCCGCTAATGGTACTCCCAGTTCTCGGTATAACCCCTTGAAATCCTTTAGCATTCTTTCCATTTCCCCATGCCCTTCCCCAATGAACAGGAAGTCATCGAGGTAGTGCACTACCATCTGATGTCTGTACGTTTTTTGGAAAACCCACTACAGCCAGGTACTGAACATCTCAAATGTAGCACATGCTATGGAGCACCCCATGGGCATGGCTATATCAAAATAATACATGCCCCCCACTTGAAATCCCAACAGATCCCACTCCGCCAGCCTGACTGGGGTTAATTGGAATGCTGCCTCTATGTCTGTCTTGGCTAACCAGGTGCTCTGCTTAGACCTGATTAGCCGCACTGCCTCCTCCAGAGTGGCGTATGTGACCTTGCTATCTTCCTCACCTATATAATCATTAACTGAATTCCCGTCAGGGTATGATAGGTGATGTCGGTACTCCGATGACTGCTTCTTTGGTACAAAACCCAGGGGGGAACCACAAATTGGGCAGTGGGGAGAGGGTGAATGGTCCTTCTACCCTCCCCACTACCACCTCTTTCTGAATTTTTTATGCTAGCATTGCTTCCTTCCCCTGTGTGGACTTAAGGTTCTTTGCCCTCGTCCCTTTCCTGAGACCCCTAAACTGTAGACTGAAACCCATCCGAAAACCTGCTCTTAACTTCTGCAGCCTCCTGGTCTGGGTACTCACCCAACCTCCCTTCCAAGGCCTCCACCCTGATGGGTGTGCGGGCCAGCTGGAAGCCGCTGCATGTTGGCCCTTCAGTTGTCTTGGTGCCGATTTTTGTAGGTGTGCCTTCTCCCTACCGTTCCTCTCCCCCGATTTTTTCTCCCCCAGGGCTGCCCCTAACATTCCTTTGATTGGTCTGAAAGGGCTGCTGGTATGAATAGTCCTGACTGCCATATCCTTTTTCCAAGCTGTATCTACATTTTGATGCTGGGTGGTGCCCCCCCCCCCCACACTTGGAACATACGTGTCGGAATCTACAGTTAGGCCAGGAACAGAATGCCCTGTTGTATCCCCAACAAGCCTTCAGTATCGCCCCCCTTTTATCCCCTTCGGCCTCCCTTTCTGTTGGCCCCGTGTAAATCTCCAGCCACAGATCTATTTGCCTGGCATCCCACTTCACATCCCCAATGTGTGCCATCCTTTTCCTTAACTTCTCTTCATATTTTAACCAACTATGGCCCTCTTTCTTATACACATTCTTTATAATAAGCAAGTAGGCTAAGAGAGAGGTAGCCAGTTCTGGTTGCTTTTCAATGACAATTGCCATGAAATAGGTGAAACCTGTGGACGAATTGTCCCGGGTTTTACCTTTCCATGGCTTGTCCTCCTTCCCCTTTCCTAACAGAACTACTGCTGCTGCCATGTCCGTCCTCTCAAAACTGTCCTTCTCTTCATATTTATCCATGTTGTCAACTTTCACCAAGGCAAAAATTTCTATGTATTCTCCTTTCCATATCTTTTCTCTCATGGCTGTAGGCACATGGTCTCTCAGCTGAACCCCGGGTGCCCCAATCTCCCTTCCCATTATAAGGCCCCCTGCTGCCTCTCTGCTTCCCCTCGGCCCCATTCCCTTGATCTCTCCCAATGCCTTCTCCAATTGCCCGAGGCCATTATCACCCATGGCTTTCAACATCTGCTCAACATATTCCTTCACACTGCTCTCCAGTGTCACCACTTGATTACTTGGTGTGGTCAGCTATGGGGTGCTGGGTCCTGGCTGGGAAACTCCTGCTGGGCTGGGTGCGGGCATCGGGACTGGCGGCAGCAGTACTGGCTCTGGTAAAGAGAACAGAACCACAAGCATAGGAAGCTCCAGCACCAGCACTGGTGCAGGCTTTGGGGCTAGCGTAGGCTCTGGTATAGGGTTACTGAGGGGAGGGGGTAGAGGACCCACTGGCATTGGCCTGTGAACCACCGTCCTGGGCTCTGGTTTGCCTGGTGTTTTTGGCACCCTCTTGCTCCTCTCATTCCCCTTCACCTGCTTCCCCTTCCGCTTTATGTCTTTGTTCCCTCCAGGTAGCTTCACAAGCTCCAACAACCAGTTCACCTTATTCACCAGGTCCATTACCGCCTAGTAGCATTCCTCTTTGCTTGGCTTTGACTTCCTTGGGGCCATCCTTCTGGTCCAAGGTATCTATTGGAAAGTCACAAACACATCAGTATCTCTCCACATGGCATTCTTCTGTCCTCTTTCTCCTGCATAGTTGCCCCCCCCCCCTTTTTTTTGAGGCCTAGTGCTTGTTCCTCAGGCAGTGCACTTATCTATTTGGCACCCTGCTGCCCTCGCCCCCCCATTCCCCCATCTTAGCTTGAGAATTAACTCAAAACATGCTGCTCTTCTGTTGAAATCTTTGCGAGCATGCACTGTAGCCAACCAGAAAGAGGCTGGGGCTATCCCCGCTATCCTCTCGGTCATTGCAGCTGCACTTCCCCCATACTGCATATTAAGCCATTATATCTATCTATATATAAATATATATATATATATATATATATATAAAATTATATCTCCCCACAAGATTACATCTAATTGTCTTCCTGTGGCTCGCCAACTCGAGCTGCTATAAGGTAAATAAACCCCCGCCCTGCTTCTCCCTCCATGTAAAGTCATCCCTTTGCTTTTTACCGAAATTGTTCCCAGCCATGCTTTCCCCTTGATATACATCTTGCTTTTCCTTTTAAATTGTTTTAGCCTTGCTTAATCCCCTTCCCCGCTAGGACAAACAACTCCTGGGTCCTCGACCATGTGGCAATGACGTCAGATGCCATCACCACATGGTGCACCCACCAGGGCTCCATACACCTTTAAACTGTCCAAAAATTTGAGGCATGTTGCTTTTAATGCTGTGGCATGCCCTGCTAGTCTAACCAGTCCCATGGTAGCAGTATAGCCATCCTATCAGCCCATGTCCTTGTGGCGATGACGTCAGATGCCATGCCACGCAGTGTGCACCAGGCCTCACTCTATCCTTTCAATAGTTAAACATTATACAAACTAACATACTAACTGCCAGCAGATTAGGCCATACAGTCTATCAAGTCTGCTTGAAACCTCAGATCCCTAGCTGGGGACCGGGGTCTCCCCCACCCCTTGTGTTCCAGAACGCCTATTGTCCCTCCCCGTACCCCTAGGCCAGGCCTTCCCTTGAAACTTCCCCTTTCTGTATCTGTCCCATCCTTTCTTAAAACCTTCTACAGTGGAAGCCTGAAGCAACTCTCCAGGCAGCGCATTCCAGGGTTCCACCACCCCCTCTGTGAAGAACCTTCTCTTCTTTCCCCCCTCATCCTTCCACCTTCCAACTTCAGATCATATCCTCTGGTGATATCTCCCTCCTTCAGTCTAAACATCCCCTCCGTATTAACCCTGTTTATTCCCTTGAGGTACTTGAAGACCTCGATCATGTCCCCCCATCTCACCTCTCCTGCAGTGAAAATAAGTCAAGCTCCTTCAGTCTACCCTCATATGTCAGATACCCTAGTCCTCATATCATCTTGGTAGTCCTCCTCTGGACCCTCTCCAGGAGCTGTATGTCCCTCTTTAGATGCAGCCTCCAGTACTGCACACAGTACTCCAGGTGCAGTCGAACCAGCCCATTATACAGCAGTAGGATCAGTTCCCTGCTCCTCGAGGTGATGCCCCTTGTGATGCATCCCAACATTTTGTTTGCTTTGGCAGCCGCTCTCCTGCACTGCGCTGAGTTATTCATACTAGCATCCACCATGACCCCTAGGTCTCTTTCCCCCATAGAGGCCTCCAGTGTCCCCAGGGTATACACATGATTGGGGTTTCCCCACCCTAGGTGCAATACCTTGCATTTGGAGGAATTGAAATTTAATCTCCAGGTGTGAGCCCACCTGACCAGGGTCTCTATATCCCCCTGCAGGGTCAACCTCCCCTCTTGCCCCTCAACTACTGCTCCCATCTTAGAGTGGTCAGCGAAGAGACTCATTTCACTCCCTATTTCTTCCCTGATGTCCGATGTGTAAACATTAAACAGGATCGGACCCAGGACCGAACCCTGTGGTACCCCGCTACTGACTCCTCTAGGGCTCGAGAGCTCCCCGCCAACCACAACTCTCTGAGTGTGACCAGTTAGCCAGTTTCATATCCATTTTACCATCGATGGACCCACCCCCAGCCCCGCCAGTTTCCCCACCAGGCCATAGTGGGGGACCGAGTCAAACGCCTTGCTGAAGTCTAAAAATAGTACATCCACCGGTCTTCCCCTGTCCAGTTCAGATGTTACCTATTCATAGAACTCCACAAGGTTAGTTTGACATGATCTGACAGGCACAAAACCGTGTTGCCTGCTATCCCTCCCTCCCTCCTTCTCCAGGAACACTCACAATCTTTCCTTCAGTATACTCTCCATTAATTTCCCCACCACCAATGTCAGACTGATGGGTCTGTAGATTCCTGGCACTTCCCTGGACCCCCCTTTATGGATAGGCACCACATGCACCTCTAGCCAATCCCTGGGTACCTTCCCTGTCTCGAGCGATTCGTTGAAGAGCTCAGCCAGGGGTGCAGCCAGAACGTCCACCAGTTCCCATAGCACTCACGGGTGTATGCCATCTGGCCCAGGAGATTTATCTTTCTTTAGGTCTTTTAGGGCTTTCCACACCCTTTCAGTGGAGATAGCATCATCTGTCCCCCTCTCCTTAGTGACCTGTTTAACTGTATCTGGATGTGACCCCTCAGGGTTACCTCCCCCTCCCTCCTGCTCCCTATTTGTTTTCCCCACTGTCCCCCTCTCTACCCCTACCATCCCCTCTGTGTCTTGCTTTTTTGGTATCCCCTCCCCCTTGCAAGTGAACACGGAGGTGAAGTACTCACTGAATACCTCTGCCTGGTCCCTCACCTCTTTCACCCACCCTCCTTCTGCTCTCAACCTACCAAGCTGGACTTTGGTTTTCCCTTGCTCCCCTATGTACCTAAAGAACCCCTTTTCCCCTCCCCATATCCCATGTGCCAATCACTGTTCTTTACTGGACTTAGCCCCCCTCACCATCTGAGTGACTTTTCTAGAGGAAAGATGGTAAGCTTCCTTTTCCCTTTCCCCTCTTGTTGCTTTGTATTTTTTGTAAGCAGCCTTCTTCTCCCTGACCGCTAGCTGAACCTCCCTAGACCACCAGCTTGGTTTATGTGTCCGAGCTCCCTTACGCTTGACCTTAGCACTACTCCTGACTGCCTCATGAAGTCCTCATTTAATGACCTCCCATCTCTCTTCTACATCTGTCCTTGTTATAACCCCCTTCAAGTGTTCCTTGAGAATGGTTCTTATGACTATAAAATCTGCCCCCCTGAAGTCCACTATCAGTGTCCTGGAGTTCTCCCACCCTCCCATACAACAAAAACCATGATTATGGTTTTTATCACGTACGCCACTCTGGAGGAGGCAGTGCAGCTAATCAGGTCTAAGCAGAGCACCTGGTTAGCCAAGACAGACAAGACAGACATAGAGGCAGCATTCCGATTTAATCCCTGTCAGGCTGGCGGATTGGGATCTGTTGGGATTTCAAGTGGGGGGCATGTTAATTTGAAACCAGACAGTGCTGTGGTCACTCCCAGCCAGGGGTTCCTCAACACCCAGGTCCCTTACCAGGTCCCCATCCACCAGAACCACATTCAGGATATCCCCCTCCACCACAGGCAGTGTTAGAAACAGCAGCCTCTGCTCCCTGGCCGCCTTCAAGGACATGGTTTCCCAATTTGCACCTGGCATATTAAGGTCCCCCATCAACACCACTCTCTCCCCTTTTGGTCCACACTGGACTAGGATGTTGTCCAGCAAGTCTTCCTCCAGTGCATCCCCCAACCCAGGGGGCCTATATACTACTCCTTTCTTGACCTTACCTCCTATAGGGGTTTGTAAGGTGATCCATAAGGCCTCCACAGTTTCCCTGGCCTCCTCTACCCTATCAATTTCTAAGCCATCTCTTATGTACAAAGCCACTCCTCCCCCTCTGCCCCCCTTTCTATCCTTCCTAAGCAAAGTGTACCCCCCCATCTTCAGGTCCCAATCATGGTTTTTGTTGGCCCACGTTTCTGTGACTGCCGCAACCTCCACCCCCTCCCCGAACAGCATGGTCTGGAACTCTGGTATCTTGTTTCCCAAGCTCCTGGCATTACTAACACTACCCCCACCCGTTGTCCTAATCCTTTTGCGAACCCTCCTGGGTCCCATATGCTTCCATCCTCCCCTGACTCATCCCCTCCCTCTGATACCCCTCCCTCCCTCCTCCTTAATACTAATTCCCTCATCTTGGGAGGGATACTGGCCCGCCCCTCCCATGTCCCCCGCTCACAAGTTTAAACCCCACTTTTTTTCAATATAGTCCTCCATCCACTGTTTTAGGACTTTCTTCCCTAATGAGGTAAGATGGAGTCTATCCTTGCATACAGTCCCTTATCCTCCCAAACTGCCTCCCAGTTCCCTAGCACCCCTGTCCCACTTTCTGCTCCCCACTTGCTGAGCCAGTCATTTACCTCAATGATCTTCATTTTGTTTTCCACTGAGGCCCTTGGTACCAGCAATATTTCTGAAAAGGAAATATTACATCCATTGTCCCAACAGTCTCTGGCAAGTTCTCGGAATCTTGCTTGGATTTCCAAGGTGCTATTTCCCTTCAAATCATTTGTCCCCAAGTGCACCAGGAAATCTGGTTTCCCTCCACTATCCCTAACCAGTTCATACACCATGAACTTTACCCTGTGTGCTGTAAGACCAGAGATACTCACTACCTTAACCTGTCCATCCCTCCCAGTGAATACCCCAATCATGGAGTCTCCCAGAATTAATACTTTAACATCCCCTTCATCCTTAGGGTTATCTCTTTTTTGTGCTCTCACCCCCCTCCGCTTTTATCCATAAACTCATTTCCATGGGAGTCATCCTGCCCTCTCAAGTGTCACCCCCTTGTCACCTTCCCCTTCTTGCCTCCTTGTCATGCCCACTTACCTCAGACACCCTCCCCGGTCTGGGTGTCTCATTTAACCCCCTCTTGCCCGAGTCATCTATCCTGGCCTGATCATTTCCCTTCTTCTACACCATCATTCCCTTCAGATATTAAGCCACCTCCAGTGGTCTCCTGTGGTCCCTTCTTCTACACCATCATTCCTCCTCTTGATATTAACCCCACCTCCAGTGGTTCCCTGTGTGTCCCTGCTACCTAGGGCCCCATCCTTGGTCGGGACCTTTCTCCTGGCAGGGACCCCCTCATTTTCCTCCTCATCTTTCATTTTCTTTCCCTTCCCTTCCTGTCAGGGGGCACCCTCCTTTCCTCCTTAACTTCCAGCTTCTCCCTCCTCAAGCTCTCCTCCCCCCGCCTGCTATAAGTTGCTTTTCCCCCATCTGCTTAACGTTTATGTTTCCTCTTCTCCCTCTGGTGCTGTTTCTATCCTTTCCATTTCTTGCCTGCGATGCTCTCTGGGAGCCCATCTCTCTCTCCCCCTGGTCTCTGTATCAGTTCCTTCAATTTCTCCAACCTCTTCCTCCCCTTCTAGGTTGCTTAGCAGCTTGAATTTATTATAACACTCTATGCCAGCCTCCATCAAAAGCCCTAAGGTTCCACTGAATGCCAATCTAGGCTGCCCCTCATCCTCCCTCCTAATCCTGTCCTCCTTTGGAGCACCCTTCTCTCTGTCTGTTCTTCTGGGCATCTTAACATCGGCCCTTACTGATGCTACTCCCCCCCCGCTCTCTTATTTTTTGGTACATTTACCCCAAATGTTCTCCCCAAGGCGTCAACACCCCTACTTGCAGGCCTTCTTTCCCTAATTCCCCCTTCCTACTTGCTGAAAAGTAGCTTCCTGTATTTTCTGGGCTATGCCTCCGCCTCTCATCTACCCCACCCATCTGTCATGCATAACCCCACCCCTGATGCCTAGACGCACTCTCCAACTCCCCCAGCTTATTTCTTAGCCATTATGCTTCACTCCTGACCTGGGTTAGCTGCCTGCAGAGTGGACGTCCTCCCTCTCTCCAGGCCCAGTTTAGAATTATAGCCAACCCACATCCTGTACAACCTACAACCCTTCCAAAAATGCCTCCCCACTCTTTAGCCAAGTTCAACTGGCGCTCCCCCTTGATTTTTTCTCCCACAACCTGTTTCAGCCCACAAATCAGCTCATCAGGCTGCTCCCGGTCCTCTGACTCACGGAACATTTTTATGCTGCCACTGTGCACTCCCTCAGATGTGAGGGAAGAGGTGATCTCCCAACCCCATCGCAGCTCCGTTCCACAAGTGCAATTATTCTGCAACAACTATGCTGCCAGCACTCTTATCACTAGCCTATCTGTGTTTTTAAAATATGCAGATATACTATAAAACACTGAACAAGCATGTTTATATGAACCCTACAGGGCTCAGACTAGCACCCGTGTTGCTTTGATGGTGGAACTGTGTCTCTAACTGCTGAGCCATGAGAGCAGTGCAAAATTCACTCTCATCCCTTCATGCCCCAGACCCTGGACCTGTCCTACCTCATGGTGTCACCGCCTGGCCTTACAACCTCTCTTCCATCCCTCTCTGTCGCACCCAGATAAATAGCCTCTCTTCCCCAATCTGCAGACGCTAAACCCCAGTAATTGTGTACTACCCGTAGTGCCGCTCACGCCCCTGTAGCGGGCTTTTCTTTGGAGTCATGCTATCCTTTTGTCCATGTCTCCCTGCTTTGTCCTGTGACCCCCTATTCAGCCAGCCATTCACCATGCGGCCACCCCAATCTGCAGACGCATAACACTACCCCACCACCAAGGCTGCTCCTGCTGGATCTTAATCAGCCCCATTTGACCAACCAGGCATTAATACCTCCCAACTTTCTGCCAATCGACAAAACCAATTAAAACCTCCAGACATCCAGTCCCAATCTGGGGCCTCAACACAACAAGCAGTTTCTCCTCCCAGTACTCCACAGGGCCATTCAAATCACCTCAAAACCTCCTAAATTCACTCACTGATCCTCGGGCTCTCCAGTTCCTCGCTATCTCTGTCCATATCAAATGCTTGAGAAAAAAATGCTTCCTTACCTGCTTGCCGTGGCTTTGCGAATTATTCACTTGCACCAGCAGTCCAAGAGTATTCCACTGTACTGCCCCAGCCGAAATAAAATTATTCTACCACTGCGCTTGTCTACTTATTCTAGTTTATACATTATTATAAGATTTTTTTTTAAACTCAGAATAGTATCACTAAAAATGCCCACTGGCTCAAAATCAAATTACCAAACTGATGTGCATCCAGAGCAAAATCACATGGAGGAAAAAATTCCTTATGACTACACCGTTAGCCCTGTCCCTTAGCTCACCCTGGCCATTCCCAGGCATCCACCTCACTATTCCCTCACCACCCCTTTGCCCACCCCTTCCATGACCTCATCAGGCCCCTGCCTGACTGTGACCTCATGTACTTATCACTAATCCCTCCCCCTTTTTCTCCCCTTCCCCACCTCCTGGCTTTCCCACACCCACTTGCCTTGGGACAGTGGTGTTTGCCCCTTTAATTGGGAAACCCTCTTTTAAACAGTCAAAGTGTATATGAGGTATTCAGTACTGAAGGTTTAAATCCACACTGATGTTTTTGACTCCAAAATTAAAAGAAACTTAACAATGAAAGTAAAAGCAGACTGGAGGCTTAGAAAATCACTTACCTACTAAAACATATACAGCTATCACAGACACTATAAAAAACTGTCTAACACATCTGACAAATGTAATGTGGCTTCAGTAATCAGTTATTCAGTCCATTGACTTGGTGCTACTTAAAGGCTCTCGAGAACCTTAACACACTGTACTGTTATATATGATGAGAGATCAGTATGCTGAGTTCCAAGTTTAAAACATGGGTGACATCACGCAGCATCATGTAACTTTTTATATGGAATGGATTTGCCCTGGATGGTTGCAGGAGATAACATATCTCAAGATAAATATTGTTTCAAGTTATGGTTCATTACTTTATAAGTAAACTCATGTCTGCAGAACAGAAATTGTGTGTGTGTGTGTGTGTGTGTGTGTGTTTAGTATGGGCTGACTCAAAATACGGGACTGTTATATAATGCCCCCAGGATGCACAGTTATACTTGCTTAAAAGTTTTTATTTAAGAACAAAAACACTTGTACAGAGTTCTTATCCAAACCAGATGTATTTTTGCACAGGAGTTGCTGTTTAAAGTACTGTTACATCAATATTTAGACAAAGGATGATGCAAATAAATATAAATAATCAATTAAATTATTGTACTGGAACAGTAAACTTGCAGACAAGTATATCATTGCACATTGTCGCTACAAAACATTTTTCCTCATGTGCAATACATAAGGAAGTGGATAGGTCAGAATAAAAACCAAGTACATAGAACATCTCTTGCAATAGTGCTTTTATATATAATATTAACAATTAACAATAATGTACATCGGACTGCTATAGTGCCCCCAAGATGCGCAGCTACACTTGCTTTAAAGTTGTTTTTATTTAAGAACAAAATCACTTGCACATAAGGAAGTGGACAGGTCAGAATAAAAACCAAGTACATAGAACATTTATTGCAATGGTGCTTTTATACATAATATTAAGAAATAATAAGGTACATTGGGCTGCTATAATGCCCCCATGCCCACATGACAGGTGGCTACACTTGCTTAAAAGTTGTTTTTATTAAAGAACAAAATCACTTGTACAGTACATCAGACTGCTATAATGCCCCCATGCCCCGTGACATGCAACTACTCTTACTTTAAAGTTGTTTTTATTTAAGAACAAAATCACTTACACACAGATCTTTCCCAAACTAGATGCATTTTTACACAGAAGTTACTCTTTAAAGTGCTGTTGCATAAATACAGTATTTATGCAAAGGATGATGCAAATAAATATAAATAATCAATTAAATTTATGTACTGGAACAATAAACTCACAGACAGTTATATCATTGCACATTGTCACTACAGTATATTTTGCCTCAAGAGCAATACATAAGGAAGTGGACAGGTCAGAACAAGAACTCAAGTACATAGAACATTTCTTGCTATATAATATTAACAATTAACAATAATGTACATCGGACTGCTATAATGCCCCCAGGATGCGCGGCTACACTTGCTTTAAAGTTGTTTTTATTTAAGAAAAAAATCACTTACACACAGATCTTTCCCAAACTAGATGTATTTTTACACAGGAGTTACTCTTTAAAGTGCTGTTGTATCAGTAGTTTACAAAGAATGCTAAAGAAGACAAATAAATATTTACAAAATAGTAATATTAAACACACGCTGAAAACAGAAAATACAGTTAAAAATTGACATTTCGACAATAGGGCTTCTTCAGGAAGTATCTAAGAAAGAAAAAAATCTAAGTTAGCATAGAGGGGAGGTAGAATAATGAATACATATGTGGGGAAAGCAAAATGGGAGGCTCTGGGAGAAGAAGTGGTAAATGACAAGATAAAGAGAGAATCTGGAAAACAAAAAGGTGATGATGGGAGTGACAAGGCATAATACCAGTGAAAGAGCTAGAGAAATCCCCAGGTGTGGACTCATTAGCAGGGCCTAGTAAGAAGGGTGAAAGGTGACAAATGTGGAGGAAGGAGACAAGAGATGGAGACATCTGGTGAAAATGAAAATAGATGTGCACAGATACAAACAGACTTTATGGAAAACAAGGGGGATGGCTGAAAGATGTTAGTAGAGAATAAGTCTATCATTTAAACCAAAGGGCTGTTGGGAGCCAAGGTGGATGATCAGCTTGGTTTCCATGTTTCTTCTTTGGTCAGAATCCCAGAAGCCCTGCTGAAGGACAAAAGCAGAAAGATCATTGACACTGTGGTCCCTTGAGATAAAGTGGGATACAATTGGTTTATCAGTGTCTCCAGTCCTGACTGCCCTGTAATGTTCCCTGAAATGGTCAGCAAAGCATATACCAGTCTCTCCAATATAAATAGTTGCACACTTCCTGCAAAGAATACAATATACCACATTAGTGGAGGTGCATAAGAACTCCTTGGTGATGTGAAAAACACCCGTGGGACACTGAATAAATATTTAGTTTGGGCAACTGTACCTTGAGTCCTCTCCCCCCTCTCCCAATAAAGACAACCAAACAAGGAAGCTGTCCTGATCTGAAGATGCAGATACATAATTGCTTACTCATAGTAGGGAAGGCAGATAAAATAAGACACTACAATGAAATGTGTTCAAGTGAAAACTTGTGCAAATAAAACTGTAAAATAAGAACTCTTCATCTAAACAAACACATCCCAGCAGCCAGCATTGCAAGTTATTGAGGTAAAAATATTGTTTTTTTTTTTTTAATGCCTTGATAAGTGCCTATTGTTTGGTGGTGGCATCTTCATTCTTCATAAGACTTTGGCAAGAAACAGATGAAGTAAAGGAACTCTCTAGGCTCTATATGAAATTTTAAATTGTGTTCTGTGTGGTGCAAAAACAGTTTTTTTTAAAAAACTATGGTACAGCGAACCTCTGGGGAGAGGTGGTAGTTGCAAGCCATAGCTTAGCAACCAGAGCCTGCTGAATTAAAGGATACAAAGGGGCTGAGACCAGGAATTGGAGGTACTCGGACTGTATTTTCAAAATCTACAGCAGCAGGGGCTATAAAATACAGCAGTAAGACAAATTTTAAACTGTCATCCACTGCATGAGGTGGCAGTGTTGTGCATTTCAAAACTTTGTCTGTAGCTTTACGAGCAGGGCTGACATGAAGAAACTGGAAGTTAGGTAACATCCTTCCAGTCTACATACCCTCTTAAGAAAGCCCCCAAGTGAGCAGAGCATTAGATGGAGCAAAGGAACGCTCTGGACTCTATAGTATTGTTTTCTAAATCTTTATTGAGTTTTATCAAGTAAAAACATATATCCATTCAATCACTCCCAGGGACAACCCCAGGCCCACAACCCCAAACTGGCAGTGGTAACTATACACATTCTTGTAACTATGTACATACACAGCTGCCATGAAAGTTTCAACACCATAATCTATTTGGCTATAGCCAATTTCCTACTAGGGGGAGCTTTTAGGCCATGAAATCCAGGTCAAGTAAGAAGAAAGCCAAAATCATAAGACAACTATCCCCCAGAGAAAGCTTATTATAATATCTATTTGGCTCTCAGTCATATTAAATATATGTCCTCAGCTGTGTCCCAAGGAAAGAGAAAGAATCCCCCCACCTCCATAGTTTGGCAGATCTCTAACCTCTTATAGGACGATCATTATACGGGCTATCTAGGGCATGAAAAACACATCACACTCAAAAGGAAACAAAAAAAAAAATTTCTCTACAGATATAACCAAGTCTCTTTAGTTCATTCTCTAACCGAGCATGTTAAACTAGTCACAATCAGATGGACAGATCTGCACCTGGGCATTCTTGAGCTGTGTTGAGTACACTACTTCCAAGGTCATCCGCCTTTTGTCATATACTTCTTTTCTATTATCCATTAACATTTGCCTTTTAAGTCTATCTTAAGTCTGCATCAAATCTCTCACCCACTGATCATAGGTATATATAAGGTCACTTTTCCAATGCCTTAAAACAAAAGCTTTAACAAGGGCAGACATCAAAGCTATATGATATTTAGCTGAAGCCCTAGAAACCAAGATCATATCTCCCAAAACACAGATTGCTGGTAGAATGTGTTCTGAATAGTCTAATAAAGGATCCATGTTCTGTTTGATATGAACCCATAGTGGAACAATCCCACATCACATGTAAGAAGTCTCTTGGTTTCGTGCCACATCTAAAGCACAGGTCTGTATGTCTGAGTTGCCTAGCACATAGTTTGGCAGGAGTGTAGTAAATATTACAGAAAATAAAAAATTGCATAATCTTGTATTTGGGTATAGGTAGGAATTTACCATTCTTCCATATCTCCTTCCACTCAGGCCTCGGGGGCTATGCTTTTCTCCCAGTATGGAATCTGTGGAGAGGAACCCAAACTCACATAATCAAGCAACACCCTATAAACTTTTGACAGAGGGTTTTGGGAATAATTAATCTCTCTTAGCTTGTCCCATGTGAATGGATTTTGCCAGGAATCTCCATTATCTCTCAGTACCTGTTGCAATAGCTTGATAATCTGTATCTTTTTAAAAAACTCAAATCCCTACACTGAGATGGGAGGACCACTTTATCACCCGTTATAAAATCTACCAGATTTAGGCCAAATAAGTATGGAGCCCATTGTTTGTTGATAATTTGTCCCCCAAGATGAATATTAGGGTTTCCCAGTATAGCCTGGTCCTGAGCTCTCATTTGGTCTCTTCTCTGATTGGGGGTTAGAAGATTCCACCATGTGGATAATGTTTTATAAATTAGAGTTTGCGTTCCCCTATTTGGTAATCCTTCTGGGTTGGAGAAAAGTAATGCTGCTGGGGAGAGATTCAAATCATCAAGAATTTGTCTCTCAATATATGGCCAAGTTGGTATATATATCCTTCTCCCTCCACTTTCCTGTACCACCGTCCCATTATACCTAATTGCCCTGCCACATAATATAAGTGAAGGTCTGGAAGCTTAAGATCCCCCTTATAGTGGGGAAGGCATAAAATATTGTGTCTTCTCCTAGGTGTTTATCATTCCAAAGGAATGCAGAGATTAACTTCTGGATATTAATAAACCTCAGTTTTGGGATATTATAGGGTAGCAAATGAATTGGGTATAATAATCTGGGCAAAATGTTCATTTTGATCAGTCCCAATCTGGCAATGAAGTTCAGGGAGAGTTTATTCCATCTAAGAATATCAATTTTAATTAATGACAACAGGTTGTCTATATTTGCTTCCACCCCATCCTCCAAATTAGCCACAATCCAGATGCCCAAGTATTTAATCTTAGTTGGGGCCCAATTGATTTGCAGTGGTTCAAAGTCAGCTCTGTATGTGTAAGGGGTAAGAGGGAGAACCTGCGTTTTGCTCACATTTAGTTTATAATTGGAAACCTTAGAAAATTGCTTAATTACTTCAAGGACCTTTTTAAAACTCTCTGCTGGTTCCTGTAAGTGTAATAGTATGTCATCCGCAAAAACAGAGAATTTAAGCTCCCTCGACCTAACATCAATCCCCTGTATCACAGGATCCATGTGGATCGCTCTTAATAAAGGTTCCAAATAAATGCTAAACAAAATTGGTGATGGGGCAACCCTGTCTGGTCCCATTGATCAATTGGAATGCTTTTGGCAAATAACCATTACACAGAACCTTGGCGGTAGGGGCAGCATAGAGATT
Organism: Neoceratodus forsteri; assembly: GCA_016271365.2. Lineage (NCBI taxonomy): Eukaryota > Metazoa > Chordata > Ceratodontiformes > Ceratodontidae > Neoceratodus > Neoceratodus forsteri. The sequence goes on from CM057458.1 coordinate 538,238,487, forward strand.
TTTAAGACCTCTGAGACGACCATCCGGGAAGCCCATCCTCTCCACAGTGGCGAATAGGAAAGAGTGGGAGACCCTGTCAAAGGCCTTCTCAGCGTCGAGTGAAATCAACGCCATGGGTAGTGTAGAGTAGGAGGTGCTTCCGAGTATATGTTAAAGCTTCCTAAGTGTGTCTGCCCAGCATAAACCCCACCTGCTCCTGACTAATTAGTAAAGGAGCAACTTTCAGGATTCTATTAGCCAGGATCCTTGTCAGCAATTTAATATCCTGGTTTATCAAAGCTATGGATCTATAATTACCCGGCAGATCCTTTGGTTTACCTGGCTTTGGGATAAGCGTAATATAGGCCTGATACAAGGTGGGGTAGGGAACCCCTTCTTGCATAATGCTGGAGAACAAGTCTTTCAACAGAGGCAGTATAGTTAATAGATGGACTTTATAACATTTAGCCAAGAGACTGTTCAGCCCCAGTGCTTTACCACTCGGCAATGAGTTCACTGCTTCTACTATTTCTAACTCCTGTATTGGAGCTGCCAGTGATTGAGCTTGTGCCTGATCTATTTTAGGCAATGGCACTCCATCCAGAAACTCCTTTATTTCTTTGTCATTACTGACAACACCCCCTTGATAAATCCCAGCGTAATAATCCGTGAAAGCATTAGCCATTCCCTGGGGCTCTATTATGGTGGCCCCTTCAAAGTTTATTGAAGTAACAATACGCTCTGCCTCCCATTCCTTGATTCTTTTTGCAAGAAGGTGGCCGGGCACATCCCCCTGCATTAAGTATTTAGCTTGAAGTCTTTCAAGCCAACGGTCTATCTTACCATACAGAATGCCTCGCATTTCCTCCCTCAACTCCTTAAGCTCATTGTCTAAGTCAATTGAGGATCCCTCTAAAGGGACCAATGAGTTTATGGCCCCCATTAAAAACTTTTCCCGTGCCTTTCTCATATTGTTTCATCTGGCTGTGTATTTCTGGGCTATTCCAATGTATAATACTTTACAGGTAGGCCAAGCTAGTCTCTTATCTTATAGTGTTGGTAATTGGGTCTGGATAATTTCTACCAGGGCTTCCTCTAATTTGGACACTATGTTATGATCCAATAGAACTGATTCATCCAATCTCCATCTATATGGTTTCAGTGGGATGGCATCATTTTCCCATTCCAGCTGAACAGAGGAGTGGTCAGACAGTATTCTGCAATGGGTAGTTAGCTCCCTAACTCCTCTAAGTGCTGCCCCATTAACCAAAAAAAAAGTCAATTCGAGAGTGGGATTTATGTGCCCCAGAGTAAAAGGTCATGTTTTTGTCCCCTTTATTATAGATCTGATATGGGTCAACTATCGCTGTAACCTCTAAGAGTCTTGTCATAGCTACCTGGGCCGGGGATGGTGGTCTATTAGATGAGGGTTTCATATCCTCTCTATTGTTCAAGCATAGATTCCAGTCTATGATATGTGGGTGGGGAGGGTAGCTATATCTGCCTCCAATGAAGTGAAAAAATCAGGCCTAGGTGATATAGGGCCATTCACCGAGGCAATCAAAAGTGCATTGCCCAATATAGTACCTGAAACATAAATCCTTCTACCATCATCTCTTGCTTTAATTTGTGAGATTACAAATATACAGGCTTTCTTCACCAAAATCGCCACACCCCCAGATGCTTTTGCTTTACCCTCCCCAATTACTTGGCCCACCCACATTTTCTTCAAAAGACCTAGCTCCTCTTTCAGTAGGTGAGTTTCCTGCAGTGCAACTATTTGAGCCCCCAGCTGGTTAATATGTCTTAATATCTCCAGTCTTTTTTTCCTCCCCTGAGGCCTTTAACATTCCAAGACATCATTTTAACAGTTGCCATTATGAGTATCCATACCCCTGCAATTCATCCTCATAAGATCTGCCCTCAATCTTATAAACATAGTGGATTCTCTCTCTTCCCCTTCTCCCCATCCCCCTCCCCCCCACCGTAACCCCAATCCTCAGATCGCCCTCCTGCAACAAAATGATACAAAGATGAGCTATCCCCTGGGTGGCCACAGACCATCCGAATTCCACTGAAAACTCATAATGCCCCACCAATGTTCTTACCTCCCAAACTAACCTCCTTAGGTTACCATAAACCTGTCTACTCTGTTGCAAGCCACCAGTGACCCTCCACTCCCAAAAGGTATCTAGCTTTAGTTATTCGGTGAGCCCCTTATTTCACAGAAACACTTCCTTTATTTCAGTGCTTCTGCACCTCCCATGATAGGTTAGCCTACCCTATCAATTGCCATAACCTCCCTTCCTTACCTCCACGAGTCCGTCTCCTGGACTGTAGGGGGAAGAAGAAATGGACAAACAGAACTGATTCCACCACCTTCCCTCCCAATAATATGATCCCTATGATCCCCATCATCATCCCACTAAAACTGGCGCATGCCAGTCTCATCTAGTCCCTTCTATATGGTGAGGGCCCTCTAAGTGGGTAGGGGTGGGTGATCTCAAATTGTCCACTATACCTACTAGTCTTCCCTCTCTGTCTCTCTCCCACTATAACAACTGACAAGGCAGGGAGGGCTTTATCAACCCCCAACCTTTCATTCAAGGGCCTGAGGGACAGCCAATCCCCTCACCCCCTCGCCAAGGATCCCAACCTTTTGCCTCCCAACCTTTCAGAGGAGGGTGAGGCCATATACCCCCCCCCGCATGAAATTTAGTCCCCTCTGTGGGAGGAGAAATGAAACAAGGAAGGGAGAATCCCATCCAGGCCCTGGTGTTCGCCTTTCAGGGCCTGGTAAGTATTTCAAATCCCCCCCCATCAAGAGGGGCAGGCCTCTCCCACTAGAATAATATCCCCCACCAGAAGTCACCCATGGGTCACCCTTATTCCTTTTTCCCGAAGCCCAGAACTAAAGCTCATAGTAAAAAAAAATATCCTGGTATGTCTTCTATTTCTGCGGGATCATGCATTTGAATTCAGAATCTCGACCATCAATTTTAAGTTCTGGCTGATACCTCATTTCACCCCAGATGGCCTAAAAAAAAAAAAGGAAGGGAAAGCACTCCATGTTAAAAATGTCCTGACCCTATTAAGTCTTCTCTGTATTTCTAGAGCTTCAGTCACCAAATCAATCCAGGAATCGAGCCCTGTAAACCTTTGGCCATAAATAAGCCTGCAAGGTTTTAAACTAAATTGTCCCTTCAAAGTTGATTATGATGTTCTTGCAAAAAAGTGCCACTCTAAAAGGTTACTAGATAGTCAGTATAGTAAAATTAAACAGCTCAGCTCTCCAAATCTTGAGGCTTGAAATAAATCAAGGGATATTCAGACCCATCGGGTACTCATAAGTCCTGTGCTTTAATCCTATCACTCGATCATCCCCTCTTGTATCTGACTGAGGCCTCCTCTCACAGCCTGCAGTCAGGTAGCAGGCCTAAACAAAGCCGGGAGCTCCACCTGCAGGCCCTCTGCTGCATCCCTCACAGTCAAATACCTCTTGTCTCCTGACTGTAGCTTCACTACCAATGTTACTGGATGCTGGATTCTGAATTTCACCCCCGCAAGGTAAAGCTGCTTCTTAATATCGGAGTACTCCTTCTGTTTTTCCCCAATCGAGGGTGTTAGGTCCTGGAATAGCCAAATGGTTGACCCGTTCCACTGTAGATTTTTAACTGCTCTGGCTTTGTGGAGAACATGGGCCTTAATTTATAGTTCAAGAAACGCATAATGAGGACTTGGGGTCGAGCTCCTGGTGGGGGGATCTCTCTCAAAGAACGGTGTGCCCTCTCAATGTTGTAGGAGTCCCCAAAAGGTGTTGGGCCCAACAATTTCATTAGAAGATCCTGTATGAAGGTTATACAATCTGATCCTTCTGCTTGCTCAGGGAGAAAAGCTATAATCAAATTATTTCTCCGGCTACGAGACTCCAGGTCCTCGATTCGATCTTCCAACCTCCTAACTTGCTTTTTCAGGGCTACCAGTTCTTGGTCTGTTGCCGTTGTTTTCATAGAAACATAGAAACATAGACTTTGACGGCAGATAAGGACTGCTAGGCCCATCTAGTCTGCCCATTTCCCTACCTACAGGATAGGTCGCAGATCCTAGTTAACCAACAGCCTATTTCTTCCTACCCCCCACAAGAATTGCCTTATGTCTGTCCCATGCATTCTTGAATTCCCCCACAGTTTTAGACCCCACAACTTCCTCAGGAAGGCTGTTCCACGCATCCACTACCCTCTCTGTGAAATAATACTTCCTCACATTGCCCTGAACCCCCTCCTTCTATCTTTAAATTGTGTCCCTTGTTCTTGCAAGTCTCTTCTTCTGAAAGATGCTACTCTCTTGGACTTTGTTGATTCCCTTGAGGTACTTGAAAGTTTCTATCATGTCCCCCTCTCCCTTCTTTCCTCAAGGGTATACATATTAAGCTCCTTTAGTCTCTCCTCATCGGCTTCTCTTGCAGACCCTGCACCATTTAGTTGCCCTCCTCTGGACTGCCTCTATCCTGTCTATGTCCTTGCGGAGATGGGGTCTCAGAACTGGACACAGTATTCCAGATGGGGTCTCACCAACTGTCTGTACAGAGGGATAACAACTTCCTGTTTTCTGATGATGATGCCTTTCCCTATACATCCCAGTATACCCCCGGCCCTCCCTACTGCCTTCTCACATTGCTTGCTAACCTTAAGGTCATCTATGATTACCCCCAGGTCCCTTTCCTTTTTTGTTGTTGTTACTACCTCCCCCCCATGATGTATTCTTCCCCTGGGTTCTTGTTTCCCAGGTGCATTATTTGCACTTTTGCATTGAATCCTAGCTGCCATACTCTCGACTTCCTCCAACCTTGCCATGTCCTTTTCATCCTTTCCATGCCTCCTTGTGTATCAACCCTGTTGCAGATCTTTGTGTCATCTGCAAAAAGGCATACTTTTCCTTCCAGTCCCTCTGCAATGTCACTGATGAAGACATTAAAAAGGACTGGACCCAATACTGAACCCTGTGGTACCCCTCTAGTAACCGCCCTTTCTTCAGAGTGGACTCCATTTACAATTACCTTCTGTGTCCTGTTGTCCAGCCAATGTTTTACCCAGGCTACCACCCTGGGACCCACTCCCAGGCTGGTTAATTTGACTATTAATCTTTTGTGTGGGACTGTGTCAAATGTCTTGCTAAAGTCTAGGTAGGCCATGTCCACAGCCCCTCCCTGGTCTACTACTTTGGTCACCCAGTCAAAGAAATCTATTAGATTCGTCTGACATGACCTTCCGCTGTGAACCCATGCTGCCTTGGGTCCTGTGCTCCACTGACCTCTAGGTACTTAACTATTCTTTCCTTCAGAAGTGACTCCATCACTTTCCCTACCACAGAGGTCAGACTGACAGGTCTGTAGTTTCCTGCCTCTGTCTTGGTCCCACTTTTGTGAAGGGGAATCACATCCGCCTTCTTCCAGTCCTCAGGTTTCACACTATCCTCCCATGACTTATTAAAAAGAGTAGCCAGTAGTTTCACTAGTTCCTCCCTTAATTCTTTTAGAATTCTGGGGTGAATTCCATCAGGACCCATTGCTTTGTCCACCTTCAGTTTTAGGAGTTCTTGCAGAACCCTTTCTTCTGTGAAAGGACTGGGATCGACCCCCCTATCAAGGGTGCTTCTGTTAATTGGATTAGGCACTTCCCCCTCCTCTTTTGTGAATACTGAGCAGAAATATTCGTTCAGTATTCCTGCTTTTTCACTGTCCCCCTCTGCCCACCCACCGTTCATTCTATTCAGCCTCACTATCCCTCCCTTTGTCTTTCTACGCTCGCTGATGTACCTATAAAAGGTTTTATCCCCCTTCTTAACTGAGTTGACTATCTTTTCCTCAGTTTGGGCCTTTGCTATTCTGACTTCCCTACCTGCTTCTTTCTGACTTAACTGGTACAGCTCTTTGTCCTGCTCCTTCTGTGTTTCCTTATACTTCCGGAATGCTATCTTTTTCTTCCTGACTTTCACAGCCACCTCTTTTGAGAACCATAGTGGCTTTTTCTTTCATTTTGATTTATTTGCTTCACACACAGGCTTGTTGCCTCTGTGATGGCAGTTTTGATAATTCCCCATTGTTGCTCCACACCTCCTTCTAGCCTGTTTGCTAGTGCTTTTCTGAGGCACTCTCCCATCTTGCCAAAGTCAGCCATCCCAAAGTTCAGTACCCTCACTTTTGTATGGCTTGACTCTGTAGCAGAGTTTAACGTGAACCACACTGTTTGATGGTCACTTGTCCCCAGATGGCAACCCACTTCTAGATGTGAGATCCTCTCACTGCCCCCGTTTGACAGTACGAGGTCTAAGAATTGCTCCCTCACGAGTGGGCTCCGAAACTGGCTGTCTAATGCCTGCCACCTGTAGGGCATCAAGAATGGCCCTGCTCTTGGATGTGGCTGCAGCAAATGTGCTCCAGTTAACATCTGGCATATTCAGGTCTCCCATCAACAGTATCTCCCCTTTCTCTGCCATTCTAAGAATGCCTTCTATCATATCCTTGTCCATTCCTTCCCCCTGACATGGGGGTCTGTATACAACCCCTGTGCGGATTGTGGTGCCCTTTCCAGTCTCCAAGGTGACCCACAGTGACTCCTCTCCTCCCTGTTTACTCTTTTGTTCAGTTGCTTTTATCCCTTCCTTTACATAGAGAGCTACTCCTCCCCCTCTTCTCCCCTGCCTGTCTCTCCTGTAGGTTATGTACCCTGGTATGTTAACATCCCAGTCATGGTTCTCTGTGTACCATGTTTCTGTGACTGCTCACGATATCCAGGCATCCCTCTTCCATTAAGGCCACCAGCTCAGGAGCTTGTTGCCCAGACTACGGCATTGGTACTCATTACCCTCCATTTCCTGATGGCCTTACCCTTTTGCCCCATCCCTGTCCTTCTTGCCTTTGTCACTTTCTCCATTTACCCTTGCCCTTCTCCTATCAACACCTCTATGTTGGTGTTTGCCGCACTTACTACTGTGATTGTTTGGGAGGCTAGATTTTCCTGCTCCTTTCCAGTGCCTCCCTTGGCTGGTTTAAAAGCTTGCCAATGAAGCATTTAAACCTATCACCCAGGATCCTGGTTCCCCTCCCGGACAGATGCAGCCCATCATGCCAGTATAGGCTTGCATCGGTCCAGGTGGACCCCCAGTCCCCAATGAAGCCAAATCCCTGAGCTCCACACCAGTTTTTCAACCATTGATTGAATCCCATAGTACGGAACACCCTAGCCTCTCCTATGCCATAGATGGGTAACATCTCTGAGAAAGTTACCGTGCGTGCTACTTGACTAAGGCCCCTCCCCAATTCCACAAACTCTTCCTGCACTTCTCTAATCCCTTTCTTAGCAAGGTCATTTGTCCCTAGGTGGACAATGACATCCAGCTCCCTCCCCTGTGCAGCTGCTCCAGCAATCCTGAGGATTCGCTCCCTGTCCCTCCAAGCCATGGTGCCAGGCAGGCACCTTACCTCCCTCTCCCCTTCCTTTCCCAGTTCTACCTTCCTAACAATGGAGTCCCCCACCAGGAGTTGTTTTCTTCCCCTGCAGGGTCCCCTGCCACCCTCCTGTGGTTCTCTTTTGTGGAGTTTCCCAGCATCCTCCTTGGTCTCCACTGTGGGTGCCTCCATAGAGGAACCACACTTTGCCAGAATGGCATAGGAATTGTGGAGAGGTACAACTGGAGGGATGCACCTCTGTTCCACCACCCTCACCCTCCCTGAGCCCACTGTGGTCCAAACACTCCTCTTTCTTGGCAACCTCTGAGGCAACAGCAGTGGCACTGGTGGTCCCTGGATGGAAGAGGCGGTCCCACAAATCCTGTCCAACTCAGCCTGGAGATGAGCAACCTCCTCCCTCAGCCCAGAGAGGTGCTTGCAGATGGGACAACACCGCATCCTCCAGAACATCTCCCGGAAGACTGCTGCTCCACAGCCACTGCACTGCACCACTCCAATCATGTCTTATTTCTGGCCCCTTAACTGTTTGCAATCCTTACTCTTTCCTCTGTTTTTTTTTCTCTCTCTCCTTACTTTCTGCCTGTGTGCCCTTTAAGCTCCTGATTGTCCTGTTCTGAGACAAGAATATCCTATATTTCTCAGTAGACCACTTACTTGTTCAGAGACAGACCTCCAGCAGCTTCCATTCTTGGGAGGTGACCCTGGCTTCTACATCCCCCATCCTTTGTACCAAAGCATTCAGAGCAGGTTTAATGGTAGAAAAATCAGCCACTAGTCCCTGGAGTAGGTGCTTTATTTCCGAAATGTCTTCAGGAAAAGCTGGACCTCCTCATTCTGCATTCAGTTGGCCCTCCTGGTCTTCTGGCACTGGAGAGGGAGGTTTCAGGTACTTCACCACCGGAGTTCACGCATCCAGAGGCTCAGGGCTTCCACACTCCATCTCGGCCATACCGCGTGGCCCCTTCAGTCTTTTTGCAGTAAAATTATCCTGCCTTAGTCTTACTATGCCTCTTTAGTGTACTAGTCACTCTTTTAAAACCTGTAATTGTGTGGTCTAAAGTAGATTTATTGTTTGCTGAATTCAGCAAGGCCTAGGAGCAGCACTCAGGATGTCTTCTCCCCACTAGCTCATCACGTGATCCAAAAAAAATTTTTTTAAAACCTACAGTAGAGTGGACCTCTGGGGAGAGGTGGTAGTTGCAAGCTGTAGCTTAGCACCCGGAGCCTGCTGAATTCTGGGATACAAGGGGGATGAGACCAGGATCTGGAGGTACTCGGACTGTGTTTTCAAAATCTACAGCAGTAGAGGCTGTGAAATACAGCAGTAAGACTAATTTTAAACTGTTATCCACTGCATGAGGTGGCGGTGTTCTGCATTTCAAAACTTTATCTGTAGCTTTATGAGCAGGGCTGACACAAAGAGACTGAAAGTGAGGTAACATTCTTCTGGTCTACATACCCTCTTAAAAAAGCCCCCGAGCAAGCAGGGCATCACGCAGGCTCATGTGTGGAGACGCGCACAGAGACAGGTGCATCTGCACATGTCTGCCATGTGTGCCGGGGAAGCCAGGAAACCAGGCCGGGATATAAACATATGTTAACACTCAATGGCAGATGTTCCATTAGGTTGTGTGAGTATTTACACAAAGCTGTACCTGTGTTGGTTAAGGTTCTGAGGATGGTTCTAGAGGAGAGAGTGTGGGGTGAGATTCTAGAAAGATAACTTAAATTTCAAGTAAACAATGGCTTAATCAAAAGGAAAAGCAAAAAAAGTACAAAAGCAGTGTATAAATTGTAATATGTACACTGAGGGGATGAAATGTAAGGACTTTTGTTGTGATAAATGTACTATGACTGAAACACTAAAGGAGGAAATTAGCCAGCTGCACAAAAGACTAAGGGTGGGATATTTAAAGCACTTGCGCATGGTGCAACTGAGGTGCGCCAGCGCAAGTGCAGAAATGTACCTAGGAGCAATATTCAGCAGGAGCCAGTTGCACAGTGCACTGTGGCACATCCATCGGTCATATATGCCTGCTCCTGGTGGGGTGGGTGTGTGCATGGCCGCCACTGATGTTGCTGTGGTGCAGGCGGGGCACTATGCCATGTGACTGCCAGGTTGCAGTCAGATGGCCACTGTGCAGCATGGACCACCGCTGACCACTGCTGTGGTGTGCCACCTTGCCAGCAGGCACTGGCCCACAACCCTGTGGGTGGCCTGTTTGGGCCCTCCAGGGGGGTGTGTTCTCCCTGCTTGGTCGGCACTCTGGGTGGGCCATGTTCCTTGGGATGTTGCACTGATCACCTGTTCTGTCCCTTGTCCTAGGTGTCTGTAGAGGGTCTCAGCTGCCACTCTACTGCAGGCTCCTTCGGCAAATTATTCTGGTGACCTTGATGACCATGGAATCCATCTTCCAGGTCTAGAGGCCAGTTCTGGCACTCCAGAGGCAACTGTGTCAGCTGGGAGTGGCTGGGCGTGGGCGTCCCTGGCCCTATTCCTTGTTCCCCTGTTTCCACCACCATACCTCATCCTCCAGTCCCCCATCCCATTGTACAGTCCCTGTTTCCTGTCCCCTTTCCCTCGCTCTTCTACCCTTTCACACACCCTTGTTACTGTACATTGTTTTATTCATATTACAAGTCTATTTTACCTTACCTGCCTGTGTCTGTGTCTGCTTTGCAGCTGGCGTGAGGAGCCATGCTACAGTGGCGTGGTGTGTGTCTTTGTGATGTGCATGTGTCAGTGTGTGGGTCATGCATTGTGGTGTACTATCCCCTGGTTGGTGGCTGTGCCTTGGGGTGGTCTTGGGGTCGCTGTCCGGATTGTGCGGCATGTGTATCCTTGACTGCATGGTCCTAGGTGTGGCTTGCTGGGGTCTGGGTGGGTGGGAGCACGGCATGTGGGGGGGACTCTTCTGTTGGCCCTCTGTTGGGTATTGGTGCCACGTGTTGCCTGCTTTGTGCCATGGGTGTGTTCCAGGATGGGGGTGTTTGGGTGCCTGTGTGTGCCCTGCTGGTGGTGGCCACCTGTGGCCTGCCACTGTGCATCCCTGGCATTGTCCCCAGGTGTCATCCTGTACCGTGGCCCAGGCCTTTCCACAGCTACTGTGCTCCCACCATTGCCTGGGGCTTGTCTTTGTGCACCATGGCACATGTTCAGTTGCGCCCTGGCGCATCTCTGGTTGCGCTATGGGGCTAGTCTGGTTGTGCTGCTACACATGTCTGGTTGTGCCATGGCGCATCCATGCGATATTCAGCTGTGTTGCGCTGGCTTATTTTTCCATGCTCACTCTTTGAATATCACACTTATTGTGCCATGGCGCATTGGGGTTGCGCTGTGCTGGACTTGCGACAGTCTTTGGTGCATTTCTGAATATCTCGCCCTTGAAGTCCATAAAGAGATAGATGAAATAGAAAGCTTTCTGGACACAATGGTAGAAAATATTACCATGCAAGAAACTAAAAATGAAATAAGTACACCAAGAAATCTGAGACAGGATCCCAAATCCCTAGTAACTGATGGTGATTTAAAAGATTGGGAATTGGTCAAAAAGGGACATAAAGAAACAATTAAAATAGGTCACAAACCCTTGCAGGAATCACTAAGGACACAAAATAAATGTGATATGCTTATAAAAGACAAGCTTGATGATGAAACTGAAACTGAAACTGAAGATAACCACAGGGGGTACTAGCAAATGAATTACAAAACAGACTGAACGTAACCCCCCTAATACAGAAGGAGCTAGAAAGTGCATCATTAAATCAGGAATTTGAGCACACTGAGTCTGATGGTCAACAGATAAAAGATATCAATCATGACTTAAGAAGTAATCAACAGTGTATTGATCAACCGAATAAAGACATTCTTAATATAGGGGACTCCATCACTGGGGGAACAGATACTATAGTATGCAATGGTAAAAAAAAAAAAACACAGTGGCTAGCACACTCCCTGGAGTCAGGCTGTCTGACTTAGATAGACTGTTGGATGGTTTAATGGAAGGGACCGAAAACCCAGTGCTTGTCCTGCATGTAGGAACAAACGACATAGGGAAAAGCAATATGGCAACAATTCAAAACAACTACAAACATTTAGCTGATAGGATAATCAACAAAGGAGGTGAACTAATCATATCAGGCATTCTACCAACACACGGAGCAAACAAATATAAGAATGAGCATATATGTAAAATTAATACCCAGCTATGACATTTTTTGTAAACTGAAGAAGATTGGTTACATGGATAACTCCACAACATTCCAGAACAGGGCGGTCTATAATCGGGATGGGTTGCATGTAAATAAAATTGGAACAAGAATACTAGGTAAGAAAATAAAGGAAGTCATTAAACTGCATTTAAACTGGATGGGGGAGAGGTTCCCCATGACATACTAACATACTAAAAGCCAGCAAAATAGGCCTAACGGTCTTTCGTGTCTGCCAGTAACCAACCCCTATTGGGCACTAGCTCCTCCACCCCTCCTATCCCCGAGAGGGTCAACTTTGTCTTCAGTATACCCATGCACCTGTCCCACCCCCTCTTAAAGCCTTCCACTGTGCCCTTCTCCACTAGACTCCCAGGTAGTGCATTCCATGGCCCCACCACCCTCTCAGTGAAGTAATGCCTTCTATGTTCTCCCCTGTAGTTTCCTCCCTCCAACTTCCACTCATGCCCCCTGGTTGTCTCCCCCTTCTTTAGCCTGAACACTTCATTGGCTCTGCCCTTGTTAATCCCTTTCACATATTTGAAGACCTCAATCATGTCCCCCCGTCTCTCCTCTCTTCCAGTGAGTACAGCTCAAGGACTTCCACCCTTTCCTCATAGGTCCTTTCACTCATTCCCCAGATCATCCTGGTTGCCCTTCTCTGAACCCTCTCCAGCAATTCTATGTCCTTCCTAAGGTGAGGTCTCCAGAACTGCACGCAGTACTTAAGATGCAGCCTGAGCAAGGAATTATACAGAGGGAGGATCACCTCCCTTCTCCTGGACATAATTCCCCTGGGCTTTGCAGCCCAGAATCTTGTTTGCCTTTGTCACAGATCTTCTTCAGTTTTCAGTGTTATTCATTTTGGTGTCTACCACCACCCCCAGGTCCCTTTCACTAGTTGTGGCTTGCAATGAGACCCCTCCCAGGGTGTATACATGACCTGGGATTCTGACCCCCATATGCAGCACCCTACACTTCCCTGGATTAAACCTCAGTCCCCATCTTCTTGACCAACCCTCCAGGGTATCCAGATCCCTCTGGACTGTCTCTCTCACTTCCTCCCCATCTGCCAATGCTCCCATGATCAACAAAGTTCATGTGGTAACAAAATCTGATAACAGGACACAATGGAATGGATGCCAGGAGTCTGGTAAACAAGCTAGACAATTTTAAAAACCTCCTAGACCAAAGGAATATACAAATAGCTGTAGTTACTGAAACCTGGTGGGAGGACAAAGACATACATGGGAAAAATATTATAGGATACAATCTATATTCCAAATCTAGACCATATAAGGGGGGGGTATAGCTATCTATATAAAGGATACAATTAAAAGTAAGAAATGATGTTAGAACAAAACAATGCATGGGTGCTATGGGTTAAACTGTTGCCACCTAAATCTGCTAAAATAAATGTAGGAATTATTTACAGACCTCCCTCAAATGCATTAGATGCTGATAATATAATACTCAAACATATATCCAACTTAGATTCTGCAGAAAATAACATCCTTATGGGGGATTTCAACTTACATGGGATAAACTTGTGATTGTGTACTGCTCTTGCCATCCTCCGTTTTACTGCTTAAAGCTTGCAATTGTTTAATCTGCCTGTGCCTCATTCTATTTACCTGCTTTGCTCATCGCCACGCCTTCCCTCCCAGTCCTTATTTAACCTGAGTTCTCTTCCTTTGTCCACAGCTGGTAGCGCGAGGGCCACAGTCGCCTGCCCTCCCAGCAAGAGAAGCCTGTTCGCGGGTCGCTGGACTGCACACACGGCGACCCCCCCCAGAAACCGCAACTCAGGCAGCAAGGTGTGCGGGATCACTGAGCAAGGATTGCTGAGCCCGCTGAGCTCAGTCGGCGTGAGGGTCTTGGCCCCGCTGGGCGCTCGCGCCAGCTCTCCCACCCCACCACCACCCTTGCTCGACTGCTACTTTTATAGTCCTAATCACGTGATAGGGACTAAAAACAATCAGCTCACTTTCCCACTAGCAGGTATTATCTCTCTCTCGCCATTAGTACGCTATAAACAGCTTGTCTATTTACACTGCAAACACAGGTACACTTAACCTGAGCATCTACATACACTGTATATACTGCTATATACAAACTGAAGTAAAATGATGCTCCTCACTCTCACTCTCTGCCTGTTACTTTCCACTAGCCTCCCTCCCCTGCCTCTCGCCCGCTCAGGCAACCACTGCCCTGCATCACTACATGGTCGCAAATGCTGAACTAACTCGCTCTTCCACTCTCCCTATGTTACCCATTTCCAGCCCCTCAACTGGGCTATCGGGCGACCATTCTTCCCCCTTCTCACACCCTGGTCTATCTGCTCTGAGCAGCCCCAAGGCTGGCGTCCTCAGTACAACCCCTAGCTATCACAACTCCAACGTGAGCCTGGGCTACCCGCCACATGCTTGTCCATCTCTTTACTCTCCTACTACTTCTAGCCGGGGACGTTGAATCCAACCCCAGTCCGGCCCCTCCCTTGACCCCAGCACCCCTGGCCCTTCCAAAGGGACTGAAAATCCTTCACCAAAACATTTGCAGCATACTTAACAAAACCCATACGCTCCATTTCTCACTCCAAACACTCTGCCCAGATATCCTGATACTCTCGGAAACCTGGCTCAAACCCCACCATCCTGACTCCTCTGTTGCTATCCCCGGGTACTCCCTAACTCGGCAGGACCGCATGGGAAAAAAAAAAAAGGGGTGGAGGCATAGCCATGTTCATTTCCTCCAAACACCGATTCACCCCTGTTCACCTCCCCCCACCCTCCACATTAATTGAGTCCCTCACTGTTAAACTCTCACTGCCTTACACCACCCCAATCTTCATAGCGGTATCTAGTGCCCTAATACCCCTGCACCTAGTATTTTAGACCATCTGGCCAAATTAAAATCCACCGCCGCTACAGGGGAGCTATATGTCCTAGGTGACTTCAATCACAACTGGCTTGCTACAGCTTGCGCCAAGCTACGCACCAATGTTAATGCCCTGAACTTCACACAACAAATTTCCCAACCCACCAGAATGAACCTAAAAACCCTCAACCACTCCCTCCTGGACTGGGCCCTGACCACTCACCCCCATAGAGCGATAGGAGCAGGACTTCTCCCTGACTCCCTAAGTGATCACCACATGGTCTATGTGGTCCGGAAAGTGCACAAGCCCCCAAACCTCCCTCACGGACCCTGCTAGCCAGATCCTTCAAGTCACTAGCACTCACACCACTCCTGCTGGATCTGTCTATGGCTGATTGGTCCCTCATCCCTCAGGCTCCCTCAATCGATGCTGCACTAGAAAGCTTCACAAACATGTTCCTGAGGGTCTGGGATTGACATGCGCCACTAATAAAAACCAGAGTCAGGGGTTCCCACCTACCCTGGATATCCTCCGAAATCATATGTCAAAGCCGCTCCAGGGACTTGGCCTGGAAAAAACACAAAATTACCAGCACCCTCCAAGACCTACAAACTTACAGGTACCCTCACTAACTCCTGTACCAAGGCAATTCATTAGCCAAACAGAATTACTTTGCATCGCCCTATGTGCAAATCAGAACCACCCCCTTCTGGAAAACCATAAAATCTCTTCTAACCCCGCCAACCCAACCACCTGCCCCTGTCCTGACAATCAGCGGCCGGGCCATCACTGACCACTTGATGTAGCCACAGCCTTCAACATTCACTTTACCAATAGTGCAGCTTCCCTGGTAAATAGTCTCCCTCCTCCACCCCGGAGAATTCCCCTCAGCCCACAGCCTCCTCCTCCACCTCTTTCTCCTTCCGACCTGTCACTCCGGCTGAAGTCTACCAAGCTCTGTACAACCTTAACCCAAAGAAGGGCTCTTGCTCCAATGGCTTGAACTCCAGACTACTCCGGCTATCAGCGCCTGCAATAGACGTTCCTCTAGCCGACTTGTTCAACCTCTCCTTCTCGACCTCCACAATTCCCTCCGCCTGGAAAATGGCTACTATCATCCCTCTGCCGAAGGGGGGTGACCCCGCACTGCCTGGGAATTACCGCCCCATCTCCCTCCTCCCAACTCTGGCTAAGATACATGAACAACTTGCCCTGGCCCAATTCTACCAGTACCTAGCTGATACTGCTTTCTTCACCCCTTACCAATCTGGATTCCGTAAATCTCATTCCACCACTACCTCCCTACTAAGAGTAACAAACGACATCCTCTCAGGTATGGATAAAGGGCATATCACGACGGCTATATTTATTGATCTGGCCAAAGCCTTTGATACCGTCTCACACTCTCTCCTTATAGACAAGCTAATGGCCTCCGGCCTCTCCACCCATGCCACAAACTGGTTTCGAGCTTACTTGAGCGACAGCCATCAAGCAGTGGAAATTGGCTCCCATCTATCAGCCCCTCTCCCCATCACCACAGGTGTCCCTCAAGGGTCAGTCCTGGGCCCAATCCTATTCTCGGTTTTCCTTAACGAACTCCCACTAGCCTGCTCCCACTCATCTATCCAAATGTACGCAGACGATACAATAATATACAACACTGGCCCTCCATAGCAACAGTACATGGCCACCTTCAACATGACTTCAATGCTGTACAACTCCTGTCTCTACAAACCAGCTGTTCCTAAATGCAAAAAGACTGTCTAGCTAACTTTCGGCTCAAGCCTCACCTCTCCAGCTCGCTGAGCACCCCCTTCGTAACCTTGGACCACTCTCCCTTAGAATCCTGTACCTCCTTCCATTATCTAGGAGTTTGGCTCAACCAAAACCTAGATTTCTCTACCCACGTGGAATCCTTGCACAAAAAACTTAATCCCAAACTGGGGGCCCTCTCCATACAAAAGGCTGCCTGTCCACCACGGTCAGGCGGGAACTCACACAAAAAATGATTCTGCGATCTTTGACTACGGGATGTGATCTATGGCACCGCCGCACCATCCACTCTGTCCAGCCTGGACACCCTTTTCCACTCCTTCTGCCGGTTCATACTGGACTGTCCAAAACTAACACACCACTGCGACCTTTATAGTGCCCTGTCCCTCCCCTCACTTGCTGACTGCCGGCTAATCCACGGCTCCAAAATTGCCGCTAAATTCTGGTCCCACACTCTCCCCCCATACCTGGCTGCATCCTTAACTTCTCAGCTCCCCCCAGCGTACTCGCTTCGGCACTCAGATGCTAGACTATTCCACATCCCTCTTATGCGCACCTCCATGGGCCAAGCAGCACTAAGCTACCGTATACCAAAACTCTGGAATGACTTACCAGCTAATATCCGCCATTACTACAATCTCAAACACCTCAATACTCACCTCTCAGAGCACTTCCACTCGGTCTGCTCTTGCTCTCACCCTGCCCCCTAAGAGGCTTCAACTGCCTACCTTAACTTCCTGATGGCCTACCAACCAGCCTAAAATTACACCTTAAATCTAACCGGCTAGTTAGCTACACTTCCACCAGGGCTCCCTCCCTCTCTTCCAATCCTTCCTCCTAATCCAGTTCAATAAGCTATTGATGGCACTCTGCTCCCTTACACCAAAGCTCTATCTTCCTGTTGCGTTTATCTGGATATAAGAACAAGCCTACCTTAGCTACCTACTGTATAGGCCCACAACACTGCCTCCTCATTTGTAATTGAATGTCTGCATAATTACTGCTCCTTCCCTCATGTACCCCACCCTGTTTCCCCCAGGTCGCATCTGGAAATGAGTGGTCTTCCGCTCAGTATGCCTGCCTGGTTAAACTCTTGAATAAATAAATAAATAAACTGGGTGGACCTGGAAGGAAGTTCCAGAAAAGGAAAAAACTACTTAGAGGCTATGGACCATGTTGGACTAGCGCAAAAAGTGCTCCTAGGGACCAGAGGACCCAATATCCCTGATCTCATTCTGACGAATATGGGTAATAGGGTGGGAAATATTGAAGTAAATAGCCATTTGGGAGCTAGTAACCACTGTTCAGTGTTCTTTCAAATTAAGGAAGTCTCAAACATCAGCACTGGTATGGGATCCAGAAAAATGTTAAACTTTAGAAAGGCAGATTTTACATCCCTGAAGGCAAGCATGGAAAATTGGGACTGGGAGACTGAATTAAGGAACAAGACGGTGGATGAAACTTGGGGGACACTATTACATGAAATATTGGCTGATGTGGGCACACATATACCTAGTAGGATGAAATATGATAATAAAAAGGCAGTGCCAGGGTGGTTCAATGCGAAAATAAAGAAAATGATAAATAAGAAAAACAAGCTGTTCAAACTAGTCTGCAAATCTAATGAACTCCAGGGCATGCTGGTATATAGGGAGATGGCAAGAACTGTGAAGAAAACCATTAAAAAAGCCAAAGCTGAGTATGAATTAACACTCGTAAATAAAGTTAAAGCTGTTCTGTGCACACATTAAAAAGAACAAGTAAGGTCAAAAAGGCATCGGACCATACATACGGTAAACTACCAAGGGCAATGCTACAAACAATAAGGAAACAGCAGATATCCAGAATGATTACTTTTGCTCGATATTTAATTCCACCAGTTTGGGTAAATCAAAACTTACAGCCGATAATGTTAAATCAGTACCTGGGAAAATAAAAATTTAATTAAAGGATGTTAGGGAGAGACTTCAGAAAATCAACATCAATAAGTCTCCAGGACCAGATAATATGCACCCCAGAGTCTTGAGAGAGCTATCTGAACAACTAGCACCACCACTGGCTTACATTTTCCAGTTATCCCTGGAGAGGGGGAAGTGGTACAGGACTGGAGGGAGGCAATGGGGGTACCTATATTAAAGAAGGGACCCAGGTCCAAACCAGAGAATTTCAGACCAGTGAGTCTTATTTCTATGATGGGAAAGATTCTTGAGGGTATACTTAAAGATCTTATCATAGCACACTTAGAGGTGGAAAAACTACAAGATCCATCACAGCATGGGCTCACCAAATCGAAATCATGTCAGACTAATATGTTAGTCTTTTATGAAAAAACAAGTATGGCTCTAGACCAGGGGGATGCAGTGGATGTGGCTTATTTGGACGTTTCGAAAGCCTTTGACAAACTACCTCATGAGGAGTTGATAGGGGTTCTGGAGAAATGTAGTTTGGACTTGAACATTATAAATTGGGTGAATGCATGACTGACAAACAGAAGGCAATGAGTAACTGTTAGTGGGGTCCTCTCGGAGTGGGCAAAGGTGACAAGCAGGGTGCCCCAGGGTTCCATTCTGGGTCCATACCTTTTTAATATCTATGTGTCTTCATTAAACTACTTTCACCCTAACATCTGGATCACAAAGTTTGATGACTATTATAGAATTGGGGCAATTATAAACACAATTGAGGATGGTGATTCCCTGCAAACTGCTCTAACTGAAATCTATTTATAGACAGTTAAATATAAATTGGAGTTAAGTGTGGATAAATTTTCCATCATGCACTTGGGCTGGCATAGTTTAAACACAGCATACATTATGGGTAATAAGTATTTTCCTGTTACTGTTGAAGAAAGAGACCTAGGGATAACAGTAACATCTAATCTCCAATTTAGTGCACATTGCAACAAGGTAGCAAGGAAGGCAAATCAAAATCTTAACTACATTCTGCGTCACATCAGCAGTAGGGACAAGGAGGTGATGCTCCCTCTATACTGATCACTGATTAGGCACCATTTGGAATACGGTGCCCAGGTGTGGTCACCCTATAAAAAGGGAGACATCATTAAATTAGAAAAGATCCAGATAAGGGCCACAAAACCAATCACAGGCTGCAGAGCACTTTCATATACTGAAAGAATGGAAAAACTAGATTTATTTACCCTCCAAAACAGAAGAACAAGGGGGGACATGTGCATGGTCTATAGAGCACTACAAGATGAGGCCACAGCAAATAGTTATGGGCTGACACTAAGGAAGGGAATATATCAATCTAGAGGACAGCCACTGCAACTAACACTAGGGAAGTGGAGTTTACTTAAAAGAAGATTCTGGTTTAGCCAAAGGGTGGTCCCCTTCTGGAACAGCCTACCAACAGAAGTGGTTACTAGCAATACAATCGAGGTGTTGAAGCGAAACCATATACTGTACAGCATGAAATTTGAGGATTGCATTGCAGTGTACACTACCTCAGTGAAGGCTTAGACTGTTAGCTGAACTTTCATGATAAAAACACAAAGTATGGCCTTCTTGTATTGCTCCTGGTTGACTATTTTGTATTTGCTTACCCCCCCCCAGCTTTCTCAATTGTGTGTGTGCATATATATATATATATATATATATATATAGTGGACTCATTTAGTCATTGTCTCCTTTTCTGCCCCTTTAGCTTTCCTTTACACAGGGATGCTCCAGGTTCCTTCTTTGTTAAATGATCCACCCTTCAGTTTTCCTGCAATTGTGTTTTTCTTTAAAAACACTTTCATCTGTGTACCATGCCTTTCTCTCTTGATTCAATTACGTAATGTACTGTATCCGTAAAATAAAAGTCCAGTTCACCAAAAATGTAAAGTTAAAGGTCGCAGCTGAACAATATACTGTATCTTGCAGTAGTGGCCCTAGGCCTGGTCCAGACAAGGTGCATACCTTGCATTCCAAGAAGATCAGAAAGGCTTGGCTTCTGGTCCCTCACCAGGAACTTGGGCTATAACCTGGTACTGACACTGTAGTGCAGTACTTGGGGCTGCACTCTTGATGTACCATCCTTCCGATGAAACAATAAACCGAATATCTGGTTCTGCCCATCTCTGGTGTTTTTTTATTTCTTGTTCCAGGTGGAAGTTAAAGCTCTATTCAAGCACAAACAGGTTTGCACACTGAGTGTGCAAAAAATCTAAATGACCACAGGATGTATACTTAAAAATATATTTTTAATGCTCACCAGTAAAGCCAAATATACAAAACAGTAACTCCCTGACTAAAAGACCCAAGCTAAAGATCCCCTAGGACTTAAAGTCATAAGAATAGGGACAACCCCCCCCCCCAACACACACACACCCACACACACACACACACATACATATCTGTCCTATCTGTCTCTCCTTCTCCATCTATCTAGTTTTTTTCTCATTTTAAATTCTCAATCTTGGTAGTCTCTCAATATTTTCAGCTTCATTTCTTGGTATTCATGTTAAATCTCAGTGTTACATTTTTAAATCAGAGAACATGTTGGACATAAAGCTTGTAGGGTATACAGTATGTGCATTCTTTCAGTCTGAGTACATTTGTATTTACTCATTTTGGGGAAAATTGTGGAAGAGCTCTTCATCTTAAAAACTACAGTGTTCTTCCTTTGAAGCCCCCCCTTCCCACTGCACTATTTTCTTTCTGCCAACTTGAGGGCCACCCTTCTTAATTAAACTTAATTGCTTTTATGTTTAAAAATTGGGTGATCACTGGGATCTGAAATAGAATCCATCCCAATGTCTAGCTGTTATCAGGTGTTGAACTGATATTCAAGCTGGCTACTTTGAAGGAAAAATCATCACCTGACTCAGGCACAATTTGACACAGTTTGAATGTATCAGGTATTGTGATTCTGTGCTGGCCTGTTGGCACAGTGGCAGGGTGTCCACTTTCTGTGTCGACATCCCATGTTTGGTGATAGACTCAGGAGTCAGAGGGATGGCCAGGGGAAAGAGTACTGAGCATCCTGGAGACTGTTCTCCTTCTCCAGGGGGAAGGGTCAGAGTGTCCAGCACATTACAGACCCCTGGCAGAGACTAGGGGTACCATCACGGCTGGTGCCATCATTGAGGGGGGCAGGTGGATGCTGGCCATCATTGCACATTATACCCTTGTAGGGAGCAAGCAGCATCAAAACAAATGGCTGGATCCACCATGATGCCTGCCCCAGTCTGTTCTCCTGCACCATGCCTCCCAGCCCAGCCAAGAAGTGTGTTCCACCAGTCAGCTCACCCCTGTGGCCCCACTGGGGGGTTAGCCTATGGAGCCCTGCTGGCATCGATGATTCTGCTGGTAATCTGGATGAGTGTCCACAGGGGCTGGCCATCTTGGCAGCCATGCCTTGTGAGGGCAAGCCAGAATGGTTGTTGGCTGGGAGGTCGTGGTGGTGGAGAGTGTGACTAGGTAGGTACTGGACAGAGGTTCTCGGGAACACAGCCACAAAAAAAAGGTATTGTGATTCTATGGACTTGAGAGTGCATTCCTGACATTCAGAGGTGTTTCAGTGGAAATAGCCACAAATCCTGATTTATTAAGCTGTTGAAATTTTTGCTTCCCTCTTGTTCTCCTTAGCTGGCTGACTGTAGCTGTCATTATATGAACAGGTATCCTGTGATGTGGGCGCTCTGCAAGTGGGCACCTACCAAAATGGTGACCCACTTGCAGCACAGGAATGACAGGGCAGGGTGTCAGGAAGGCGACCGGATGTGGAGGTTTACTCATATAGCGACAGGATGTCATTATATGTATACGCACATGGGGGGGCATGATGGAAGGGAGTGAGGGTTGGTCTGGCATGGTTGACGTGGGGCTGTCAAGCTGGCCCTGTAGAATGGTGGATGGGTGGCAGCCTAAGCTGCGAGGGCTCCGGGTTTGAGTCCAGGTCCGGGGGGGGGCAGCCCCTGCATTTACATTGAAAATCTAAGTCCCCAATGCTGTTTTCCTGTGTGTCAGGGATGTACATCACCAAAATTATTTTTCATGGCGTATTCACGCTTGATTATGACTTATCGCCGCATCGCCATTATGATGTAGAACCATGTGAACATACAACTCGGCTGACAGAAACAGACCTTACGGTCTATCAGGTTAGTCTGATATAATGCACAGTTAGCACCCCTTTATTGCAGCTGCCCCACCCTCCTCTCCCCCCTCACAATTACCCTCCTTGCACCCTGTCCAATGCCCTTTAAAAACTACCCTCTGTGCTACAGGATGTCACTTTCTCAGGTAGAGTGTTCCATTTCTTCACCATCCTGTCCGTGAAAAAATGCCTCCTCATCTCTCTCCAGTATCTTCCACTCTCCAACCTTAGATCATGCCCTTTGGTGTCCCTTCTTCTCCTCAGCTTAAATATCCATTCTGTGCCCATTTTGTTAATCCCCTTCAAATATTTGAAGGTCTGAATCATATCCCAAATCCTTCCTCCAGGTTGTACGTATTCAACTCAGTCAGCCTGTCCTCATAGGTTTTGCCCTCCAGCCCCTGGACCATCTTAGTTGCCCTATACTGCATCCCTTCCAGCAACCTGATATCTTTCTTCAGAAAGAGATGCCAGAACTGCATGCAATACTTCAAATGTGGCCTGACTAGTGACCTGTACAATGACAGGATGACATCCCTATTTCTGGATGAGATTTCTCTCACAGTACACCCCAGCATCTTGTTGGCCTTAGCTGCCACCTTCCTGCACTGAGCTGAGGTGTTCATCTTACCCAGTATAATCACCCCTAGGTCCTTCTCCTCCTCCTCTGTGACATCTATCTGAACCTTTCCCAACTGGTAGCTCCTCCTTGGGTTCCTTGCTCCAAAGTGCATAACCTTGCAATTCCTCACATTGAAGCCCAATATCCACTTTTCTGACCATTCTTCCAATTTGATCAGCTTTTCCTGTAGCCCCTGCCACCCCTCTATGTCATCTACCACTGCCCCAGTCTTGGTATAATCTGTGAACAGACAGATCTTGTTCCTAATGCTATGTGAGATCCATGATATGAATAACCCAAACAACACCAGACCCAGAACTGAGCCCAGGGCACTCCACTTGTCACCGCCCTTGGGGAAGAGAGTGTCCCACCACCACCTGTTGCTGCCTCCCTTTCAGCCAGTTCACAATCCAATTTACCATCTTTGTCCCTACCTCCACATATTGCAATTTACCCGCCGCCTCCCATGAGGCACCGAATCAAAGGTCTTGCTGAAGTCTAAATACAGCATATCCACTGCATGGCCTTTGTCCAGTTACATTGTTCATCAGTGCAGTTCTTTGTGCAATCTTATTTAATGCATCTACTGTCATCTCTGCTGGTGCACTTTGTAGAGGAAAACAAAAGTGTATATTGCTTTAATTTTTAAACAAAAAGAGTAGTGTAGTGGTTTGCAAATATAATTATTTCATTTTTTGTCCACATGGATTTTGGGACTCACATGGTGCAAAAATGAATTTTGAGGGAATTTTTGCTGTTTTTTTTTTTTTCTTTTTTTGAGGAGACATAGCTCCCAGACATTTTGGAATATTGTTCTGACATTTTCAGGCCCACAGATGTGCCTTTTGCTAGTTTGGTGAAAAAATATTACTCTTTTCCAACATTATTACATTTAAAAATGTTGGTTCTGAGCATGCTCAGTAAATGCTTCAAAATAACTGCATAAAATGAAAAAAAGACGCCTTTTTATATGTTTCTATATACAAGTTCTGTGAATGTGTGTTTATGTACAAAGGTGTATCATTAAATCATGGCATCCTCAGTTCATATAACCTCTCTCTCTCGGTCTGTGGCACTCTCTTTCACTCTGTTTCTGTATCTCTCTCTGCATCTCTGCATCACTCTCTCTCTCTTTCTCTCTCTCTCTCTCTCTCTCTCTCACTATTTAATTTATATGGGATAAAAAAATGCCTTCTATCTTGGACCATTTTAAATGAACTATGAGCAAATAAAAGTTAAATACATTCTAACATAAAAACAATAATTGGAGACTGCATATGAGACTTTTAGTACTGTATCTGCAAAAGTCAATGTTCACACCTGTCCACTCATGTTGCATAAATGTAACTGGTGTGTAGTAAGAAAAAAAAAGCTGTTCTTTCAAAATGCAATCACAAGTCTAATGTCTGGAGCGTTATTCCAAGACCTCAGTACCTGGATGATGAACCCCAGCTTACAATACATCAGACATGGTCTTGTACGCCACACAGCTTCAACCTGTTTAAATTTGAACTTAAAACTCAGATTCTGCAGTAAGGAGTGAATTCTAATATATTGCCTTTCATGGACTGTGGACTGTAGCATTCAATAAATATAGTAAAAGCTTAGTATGTTTATCGTGATAATCAAATGGGAGTTAATGCATTTGATTTAAAAATAAATGTAGTTCTAAAATAGCCAGCTCTAAAAACTACAGTGCTTTTAACCCTGAGTGCAACAGTCCACAATGACATTCAAATAAATTGAAAAGTGACAGTTTTCCAACAGTGGTTGGGCTTCTGGTTTGTCTTTAGATTACTGCGAGGGTGTATGTGGGGGAGGGGAGACAGACTAAACTAGTGCTCACACAAGAACAAAGACGACATATCGACAAGCACTACAGTGTTGAACCACTACGAACATACAAAATTTGCCAGCAGATAAAGGCCTAGAAGTCTATCAAGTCTGCTTGAATGTGCAGCTAGCAGCCCTTATTCTGCAGCTGCCCCTCCCTTCCACCCTTCCCCTACATTGACCCTCCCCCTTGTCCTGTCCCATCCCCTTTTGAAGCAGTCCACTGCTCTACTGGATACCACTTCTGCAGGTAATGCATTCCACCCAGCTACCACCCTCTCTGTAAAAAAGTGTCTCCTCATCTCCCTCTTGAACCTTCCTCCCTCCAGTCTCATAACATGGCCCCTGGTGTCCCTCCCCTTCCTCACTGTGAACAGCCCCTCTGTACCTGTCTTGTTTACTCCTTTCATGTACTTAAAGGTTTCAATCATGTCCCCCCGTCCCTCCTGTCCTCCAGCGAATACTTGTTCAACTCCCTTAGCCTCCTCTCGTATGATGAGTCCCCCAGCCCCTTGATCATCTTTGTCACCCTGTGCTGTACCCCTCCAGTAACTTAATGTCCCTCCTCAGATATGGGTGCCAGTACTGCGTGCAGTACTCCAGGTGCGGTCTAACTAATGACCTATACAGTGGCAGAATCACCTCCTCCCTCCTCGAGGATATACCCCTTGCAATGCAACCCAGCATTTTGTTGGCCTTTGCAGCTGCCTTCCTACATTGTGCCGAGTTGTTCATTGACCCTGTAATAAGCACCCCCAGATCCTTCTCCTCCTCTGACCGGGCTAGCTGCACTCCCCCAGCTGGTAACTCCTCCTTGGGTTCTTCACCCCAAAATGTATCATCTTGCACTTTTTGGCATTAAACCCCAGTTGCCAGGTGTCTGACCAGGTTTCAAGCTTTGCCAGATCATCCTGCAACCCCTGCCATCCTCCTAGGTTGTCCACCACCACTCCCATCTTAGTATCATCAGCAAACAGATTGATCTTGCTCTTGATGTCCAATGATATGTCTGCAATGAATATCCCAAACAACACTGGTCAAAACACTGAGCCCTGTGGGACACCGCTTGTCACTACCCTTGGGTGTGAGAGCTCCCCACCCACCACCACCCTCTGTTGCCTTCCCTAAAGCCAGTTTCCTACCCATCTCATCAGCTTTGTACTCGCCCCTGTGCCTTCTAACTTACTTCCCAGCCTCCCATGCAGCACTGAGGCGAATGCCTTACTGAAGTCCAGATACAGGACATCCACTGCATGGCTCCTGTCCAGTTGCCGAGTTACCCAGTCATAGAACTCCACCAGGTTGGTTTGGCAGGATCTGCCACATATGAAGCCATGCTGTCTGCTGTCCTGTAGTCCTTTGGCCTCTAGGAGGGCCACCAGCCTCTCCTTCAGGATAGTCTCCATGAGATTACCCACAATGGATGTGAGGCTCACCGGTTTGTAGTTCCCCAGTTCATCCTTGGGGCCACTCTTGTGGAGGGGCACCACATGAGCCATCTTCCAATCCTGAGGTACACACCCTGAGTGTAGTGAGGCATTAAATAGGTCTGCCAAAGGTCCCGCAAGGACATCTGCCAGCTCCTTCAGTACCCTGAGGTGGATGCCATCTGGGCCTGGAGCCTTGTCCACCCTCAGTGCCTTCAAACCCTCCCAAACTCTACCTCCATGATTCCCCATCTGTCACCCCCTCCCTGCTGTTTCTGCTGTTCCTCCCCCTTGGGTATCACCCCCCCCTCTCCTTAGTAAATACAGAGCAGAAGTAATCATTTAGGGCTTCTGCCTTATCGCACCCTGCTTCCACCCAACCCCCTCCTTCCTAATACTTACTATGTGGTCCTTACAGCTCCTTTTCTCCCTGATGTACCTGAAGAAGTCTTTCTCCCCCTTCTTAAAGCCTTGTGCCAGCCTGAGCTCCGTAGATGCCTTGGCTCCCCTTACTGCCCATGTCACCTCCTTTGATTCTGTCCGGTACTCCTCCCTGTCCTCTCCCATCCCTGTTTTCTTGTACCTCTTAAAGGCAACTCTTTTCCTCCTTACCTTTTTCATGACCTCCTTGCTCAACCAGCTCAGTTTCTTAGCCCTAGCCTTCTTGCTCTGGGCCTTGCAGCAGGTTTTGATTGCCTCCACTATCCCCAGCTTTATGAGCTCCCACCTCTGGTTAGTACCCATACTAGGTTGAATTCTGGCTAGGTACCCTTTTACCACTTCCCCCCATCCTCCCAAAGTCAGCCCTCCTGAAGTTCAGCACTCTTGTGCCAGATTCTACTCCTTCCTTGCCCATATCTAATGCGAGCCATACTGAGTGGTGGTCACTCCCTGACAGAGGTTCTTCCACCGTAAGTTCTCTCACAAACTCCCCATTTGCCAGCACAAGGTCAAGGGTATTCCCTAACCTGGTTGATTCACTGACCATTTGCTACAGGAAGCTGTCCTGGAAGGCATCCAGCAGTACCTGCTCCCTTCTGTTCCTGGTTGTTGGGGTACTCCAGTCCACTCCAAGCATGTTGAAGTCCCCCACAATCATCACACTACCCTTCTCAAAGGTTCTCCTGATCTGTCCTGCTAGTTCCCTGATGTGTATTGTGTGTTGGGCTCCTGGTTTTTCCATAGATTAGGAGAGTATGTGGGGGAGGGAGACAGATAAACTGATGATCACACAGGAGAAACAATGAAAACAAATCGACAAGCAAAAGTGAAGGTTTAGAGACCGGATGTAGGGTAGGGGTTAAGGAACTGTTGATTTACAGATTAGTCCAAAAGAAAAAAAAAACTCAAATGCTATAGAGTGCTGCCTGTGCCCCTTCATCAAATCCAGCAGGGATGAACTATACTTATTCATTGGAAACATAGAACATCAAAATTGTCAGCAGATAAGGACCACTAGGCCTATCCAGTGGGCTGAAAGTCCTATACTTGTTTATGGCCTCTGACCCTCCTTCTGCCCCACCTGTAATCCCCAATGCCCGTCCCAGGCATGTTTAAATCCTACCATAGTGCTCACTCCCATCGTCTCCTGAGGCAAACTATTTCAAGTGTCCACCACCCTCTCTGTGAAGAAAAGCTTTCTCATTTTCCCTGTTAACCTGCCACCCTCCAACTTCTTATCATGCCCCCTCATTCTTGTACTCCTCCTGTATTGGAAGATATCTCCCCCCTGCACCTTGTTAATGCCCTTGAGGTATTTGAATGTTTCTATCATGTCCCCCTCTCTCTCGTATCTTCCAAGGAGTTCCTTCAGTCTCTCCTCATAAGTTTTGTGGTGCAAGCCCTGCTACCATCTTAGCTGCCCTTGTCTGGACTGCATCCACCCTGTCAATGTCCTTATGAAGGTGTGGCCTCCAGAACTACACACAGTACTCCAGGTGAGATCTCATTAGTGTTTTATACAAAGGCTTCATTACCTCCCAACTTCTGCTGGTAATACCTCTGCCTATGCACCCCAGCATGCCGCTGGCCCTCTCTGCAGCCATGGTACTCTGCTTTGTCATTTTCAGGTCATCTGAAATAATAATCCCTAGGCCTCTTTCTTCCTTGGAGATTGTCAGCAACTCTCCTCCCCATCTTGTAGCTCTCCCAATGGGGTTCCTTTTTTAAAGGTGCATACTTTTGCAGTCCTTTGAATTAAACCTCAATTGCCACACCTCAGATCATTTATTTATTTATTTAAAAGTTTCACCAGGAAGGCATACTGAGCAGATAACTGCTCATTTCCAGATGTGTGCGGGGGGGGGGTAGGAGGGGATGGTACATATTCATGCAATACTTGTACAGTATCAGAGACATAACAGCAAATTTAGTACACACAACATTAGAGTATTTACAGCAAACTTTTGACAAAACAAGGATACACTACAGGTTGCTACAGAGGAGACAACATGGCTGGACATGCTGCCTAACAGATAAGTGCTAGAACATATCCTGGTGAACTGACAAAATTATTAAAACAGGGTTCCTTTGTACCACACAGTTGGTTGGTGGGTCAAGAAGAGAAGAAGCGGGTCTGCAGAAGGGAGGGTAATGAAGGGGAGTATGATGGGATAACAGGAGGGGGAAGGATGATGGAATAACAGGAGGATAGAAGCAGGAGCAGGTGTTGTGGAAGTGGGCTTTCAGTAGGGAGCTGAAATGGCGTTGGGAGGAGGCTTGTCAAATGGCAAAGGGAAGGGAATTCCACAGTTTAAGCAAATGATAAGAAAAGGCTGCCTGGCCTACAGAGGTGGTCTTGTGAGGGATAGACAATGTACGGGAGTCATAGTGTATGAGGGAGTGTGACGGAGGTGGAAGGGGAGAGAGAGAAAGAAGAGGAGAGGTACAAGGGCAGGGACTGAGACCAGAATTTAGCCACGATACTAGCGCAGTATGCCTGCCTCCTGTCTTCCAGGGAGGGGAGAGACAGGGTTTGGTAGAGGACACAGTGGTGGGCGCTAGGTAGACTGTCAAGGGAGAACCAACAGAAGGAAGGGAAGAGGGTGTCCAGTCTGGTAAGGGAAATTTTGGGAGCAGCACTGTAGACTACATCACCATAGTTGAAAATAGGGTGTATCAATCAATCAATGGATCAAAATCTTTATTTTACCAGGTGAACATCATTGAGCAACACTCATTTTCAAGATGGACCTGGGCAGAACATATAGTCATAAATTACATTGGACAAAAGGCAAGGGGTAAAATAGCACAGAATTACAGAGACTAAGTGATACAATCAGCAGGACTAGACAAGATATTTACAGTGTATAAACATTTCATTGGTCAATGTCAGACTAAATGGTGCAATCAGCAGGACTAGACATAATATTTACAGTGTATAGACATTTCAGAGGCCAATGTGCTGGTTGAGATAACTGTACTCAAGTATATATATACAAGCCTAAAACTATCAGAGATGGGAGGAGGGAAGCTAGCACAACACCAGATGTTAGGATGGTGACCGGTGGAGGAAAATAGGGCAGAAAAAAGGTATGGAGAAGAAGTGCCAGTAAGTGAGGAGGTATAGAAGCCTAGAAAGTGCTGGGGCACTAGAGCAGTTTTTTTAGAGCATGAACTAGGAAAGGGTAACCGAGGGGAGAGGAAGTTGAGAAGCCTAAGGTGCTGGTTCAGAAGAGTAGATTTTCAGAGCAAATACCTGATAGGTAACGGGGGTGAGGGGCCAGGTAGTACTATGATCTTGGTAAAAGATTTGGTGCTAAACACATAAGCCGAGTTTGGAAGGAGATCAACCACTGAGCGGATAGAGAATACTGGTAAGTGCTAGACATGTAGGAGGGGAAGATAGAAAGGCATATAATCAACATTTTGATGCCAGTTCTCCATAGCGGGAACAGGACAGGTTCAATGATAACAATTACAGGAATCATTGAAGAAGAAAGCATAGCTTGTTTTGATAGCAGCCACTGACAAAGGGTGGACCAGGATTTTTGTATCATATTCCATAGTAGGGGGGAGCATATAACTTATTGGAGCCCTCCCAAAGCGAGATCTCACCTTGGGTACAAATAGCGAAATATAGGAGGTGCTTTTTAAAAGAGTGCTTGCCTACTGTACATAATGGCAAGCAATCTGATATATATTGAGGCAGCCCACTGGAAATGGCTCTGAACATCCAAATGGCTGCATTTCTCTGCCATCTGTACATAAGAGATGACCATCCCACCGCTTTATATAAAGAACAATGATGGGTCGAGTAAGGGAGACCAGTGATAAATCTTAGAGCACTGTGGTAAAGGGTATCTAGCTTTGAGAGTGCAGCAGTTGGTCCCTGATAGTACAAGAAGTTAAGGTAGTCGAGAAGGGAAAGAAATGCGGACTGAACCAGACTCATCTTGGCCTCTTGTGTCAGGAACTGATTAATCCTGTAAAAAAGACATAGTCTCTGCCTGAACTTTTTTAGCAGCTCTTCTATGTGGTCATTAAAGGACAGCCTTTGATCAATCCAGACACCCAGGTATTTGAACTTAGACACGTATTCCAAGGGTTCTCCCAGACGTGTGGTGATCTGAGGGGATGTTATAGACATGGCATCATATGCACAAGGTTAGAATAGCATTGCTTTGGTCTTTTTTGCATTTAGTACTAGTTTGTGGTTTAATAGTTGTAATTGACGCAGGTTAAAATCAAGCTGCAGATCATTGCATACGGCAGTAGGAGAGGGTCCCTCGGAGTAGAGCACTGTGTTGTCAACGAAGAGGTGAATGTTGGCTGCTTTGATGTTGTCATTAATTCTATTAATGTAAATTGTGAATAGTGGAGGACCCAATATGGAGCCCTGGGGAACTCCTCTCAATAGAGGTTTTAAGGGAGAAAATTCCCCTTCTGACTTGACCTGCTGGTACCGGCCTGTTAGGTAATTAGAGAACCACTTTTGGGAGACATGGTCCAGGCCAATGTTCCTGAGTGATGTAAGAAGCAGATTGTGGTCTAAAGTATCAAAGGCCTTGATTAGGTCCAAAAATACTGTGTATAAGAAGTTTTTAGCATCCAGTCCATGTAGCCAGTCATTGGTCACGTTAGCAAGAGCAGTGACAGTGCTATGTCGTGCTCTAAAACCAAATTGCAAGGGGTTAAATAGATTTTCAGATCCTAGGTATGTTTTCAGCTGATTACTCACAATCTTTTCCAGGAGTTTGGATAAGATCTGCACAATTGCACAGCGAGACGGCAGCAGGATGCACTCATGGTTACGATACAGGGTGCCCAGTTTGGGGTGGAGTTTCTT
The DNA here is from genome assembly GCA_016271365.2 of Neoceratodus forsteri. NCBI lineage: Eukaryota > Metazoa > Chordata > Ceratodontiformes > Ceratodontidae > Neoceratodus > Neoceratodus forsteri. Next base: position 538,270,065 of record CM057458.1, read on the forward strand.
GTGAATGGCCTCAATATGTACAGAAAAGTTGAGATGCTGACCAAACCAGACCCCGAGGTATTGAAATGAGGGGCAGTCCTTCTCTAGCATTGTCCCATCCAGGGTGTGGAAAGTGGGAAGGAAGGGGAGCCGAGAGAGTCTCTGCCTTGTGCCAAAGATCATGGAGACCATTTTCTTTGTGTTTAGGAAAAGCTGATTTCAGCAAAACCAGAGCTGAACTTCCTCAAAGTCACACTGTAGTCTGGACGCTACATCAGAGGAAGAAGGGCCAGATGTATACAGGATGGTGTCATCTGCATACATATGGATGGAGGTGTGTGGGCAGTCACAGGGTAGGTCATTGAGGAAGATGGAGAACAGCAGAGGGCCAAGGATAGGGTCTTGATGAACCACCAGTGATGATGAGAAGGGAGGAAGATAGGAATTTTTCAGAGCCTGATGGATTGAGACCTACCCACAAGGTAGGCATGGAACCAGCTGGTAGCCTTGTTAGACAGCCCTGCTAATACTAGCTTGGAGAGGAGGAGAGGGTGTGAAACCATGTCAAAAGCCTTTGTGAGGTCGACAAAAATAGAAGAGGTGATGAGGCCCTGGTCCATGCCAGTATAGATGGAATCAGTGAGTCTCAGCAGGGAGGTGGTGGTTGAGTGGGACTTCCTAAAGCAGGCTGGTAAAGTGTGAAGAAGGAGGTGGAGTCAAGGAAGAAGAAGAGCTGGAAGAGTACCAGCTGTTCTTGTAGTTTTTCCAGAATGGGGAGGAGAGGTAGAGCAATAGTTTCCAGTGGAGGAGGGGTCTTCGCCTTTTGGGTGGGGGACGACAGTGACAAGTTTCCATTGTGATGGAATAAAAGCAAGAGAGAAAGAAAGGTTGAAGAGAGAGGCATGGGGGAAGGCAATGGCTGGGGCTTCCAGGAAAAGCATTTTGGAGCCCAGCCTGGATGGGCATTTGCCCTTGGAGAGGTTTAGTTCAAGAAGGGCATTGTATACTTCTGCTGTGATAACGTGGTGGAAGGAGAAGGGAGGATGGAGGGTTTGGCCAGATTGGGGTGTGTTTGAGGGGGGGTTGTCCATGGAGGGCTGGGGGAAGAGAGGACAGGAGTCCGGAAGTACAAGAAGTAAAGAGAGAGTTAAACTCAGCTTCTACTCTGAGTGGGTCAGTTAAGGTGTTGTTTCCAGCTTTAATAACAGGGGTGGGAGGCTGTGATTGGGGGAGGAAGAGGGATTGTACCACCTTCCAGAATTTGGAAGGGTGATTAATGTTAGTGAGGAAGGTGAATTTAAAATAATCAACCTTAGCCAGATGGATTGCTCTGGTACAGGCATTCTGAAGAGAGCTGTAGTTTTGGTAATCAGTAGTGGAGCCAGAGGTTTTGTGGGTCTTCCATGCTTGGTCCCTGGCCTGAAGGCAGGCCAAGAGATCTGCGGTGATCTAGGGCAGATGAGAGCCCCCACACCCAAATCAATCTGAGAGGTGCATAAGTATCCCAGACTGAGAAGAACTTGGACTTGAAGTAGTTTAATGTAGAGTCAATAGAGGAGGTTTGAGGGATGAATGACCAGTCTTGGTCTGACAAGTCGTGTAGGAGGGGGGCGAGGTTCAGCAATTTTTAGAATCTACCCAGCAGGGTTTTGGGGGGAAGGGCTTTCGGCAGATGAATTTTCCAGACTGCATATATTAGATGATGGTCACTTAAGGAGTCTGGCTGCAGACCTGCAGCAACTATCCGGGTGTGAGGTGAGAACCCAATATAATAGAGAGTGTTTGTGACATTTGGTGTTTAGACAGGAGGGTTAATTTATCAGCTGGGACATATTGAGTGCAACTATGTCGTTCTGAATTTTAGAATGAGAGGCGGAGACCTACTCCACATTGAAGTTGCTAAGGACATGGAGTTCACCACCAGATGCATGTAATTGCAGGGTGGATAGGAGGTCTGTGATAGAAGCCATAGTGGAGCTGAGGCAACATCATGAGCCAGCTATAAAAATGGGAATGGAGTGGGGGAAGGAGATTTTCACCATCAAGGATTCAATAGACTGCGGGAGTCATAAAGCTGGCATAGTGCAGAATTAGAGGGAGGAGGAAATGTACATGGCAATATCTCTGCCTCTTTTATTGCCGTGATGGTCTTGGCGGATGACTGAGTAGCCTGGTATGGAGATACAGGCATCTTGGATGTGCAGCTTTAGTCATGTCTCTGTTATGATCAGGACATCAAGGTTGAGGGATAAGGCAATTGGCTGAAGCAATGAAATTTTGGGGAGCAGGCTCCTGATGTTTAGGTAAGCTAACTTTAAGCCCCATGGGAGTTCAGAAGGAGGGGGAGGAGCAGGACCAGGGTTGGGCTCAATGTCCCTGGCCATCAGTAGCAGGAGCATTAACAAGGGCCAGGATAGAGCTACCCTTAGTTTACAGTGGGAGGGAGGAGAGGGATGGTGAAAAGCAGGAGGTGCCCCAGAGGAGAATTTTAGGATGATCAGGCCAGCATGGAAACTGGGAGGAAGAATGGAAGGACCAGTTAGTCAGGTGTTGTGGAGCCAAACAGCAGTCTGTGAGAGGGAAGATGTAGCGGAAGACAGGATGGTGGTGGATAGAGAAGGGTGGTGGGACTGACTGGCCAGATTCTCAGGGTAGGAAGAGGCAGGAAGGATGCCAAGGGTACAAGAAGGGTTAAGAGGGCGATGGCGATGAGGAACATGATGGAGTGGATGGAGGTAAGAGGTTGGGGTCATATGTAGACAAATGGGAATAGCAGCTGTATTAGAGGTGAGCACAGCTGAAGTGAAACAGCCTAGGGATGTGCTGTTATAAAGTGGGATAGATTGGCGATGACAGGAGGGCTGTTTGGTAGCCAAAGCAGGGGCAAGAGTGGGTGAGACAGAGTGGTCGAATTAAGAACAGCCTCCACTAAGAGGGAACCACAGCTGGGATTAATGAGTGTGGGGAAGAGCAGTATCTAGTGGTAAGCAGCAATAAGCTGCAGAGCATTTCTCAAGCTTCCCCAGGTCCCTCCTCATTGTCTCTACCCCATCTGGAGTATCCACCCTGTTACAGATCTTGGTGTCATCTGCAAACAGGCAGACCTTTCCATCCAGCCCCTCTGTAATGTCACTGATGAAGACATTGAACAGGACTGGCCCAAGGACTGATCCCAGACATACCCCACTGATCACCCCCTCTCCGAGATTGTATCTGATTTGCCACCACCCTCTGCCTCCTGTCGATTAGCCAGTTCTTAACCCAGTTTACCACCTTGTGCCCCATGCCCAAACTACCCATCTTGTTATCCAGCTTCTTATGTGCAACTGTGTCAAAGGCCTTGCTGAAATCGAGGTAGGTGACATCAACACCCCTCCCCCCCGATTAACTTCCATCATCACCTAGTCAAAGAAAGCTATTAGATACGTCTGACATGGCCTACCCACTGTGAATCCATGTTGTCTTGAGTCCTGGGCTCCATTGACTTCCAGATGTCCCACTGTTCTTTGTTTCAGCAGTGCCTCCATGATCTTCCCCACTACTGAGGTGAGGTTGACCAGCCTATAGTTCCCCATCTCATCCCTACTGCCAGATTTGTGTAGAGGGACCACATGTGGCTTCTTTCAATCCTCTGGAACCACTCCTGTGTTGAGAGACTTGGTGAACATGGCTTCCAGAGGATATCCTGTGAGGTGGGCTTTTCGCAAGTGGGTGCCTACCAAAACGGCGACCCATTTGCAGCATAGGAAAGGTAGGTCGAGGGTGTGAGGAAGGCGACAGGATGGGGAGGCTTGCGCATACAGTGACAGGCATCGAGGTTTGCTACTTCCACTGTGGCTCATTTTAGGTGCCCCCACTGATCTTCCACCCCCCCCACCTCCCTCTTCTCCAAGGTTACTCTCATACATTTCCCCATTTCCACAAAATCTGCCTTCTTGAAATCCAAAATGTTTGCCCTTGTGTGACTTGACTGAGTCCCTGTTTCCATACTAAACCGCACAATGTGGTGGCTGCTGGATCCTAGTTGTCCTTCTACCTGGACATCTGTGATTCTGCCCCTGTTGGTCATCACTAGGTCAAGAATCACCCTGTTTGCAGTGGGATCAAGCACAAGCTGACTGAGATCTGCCCACTGTAGGGAATCCAGGATGTCTCTGCTTCTGGCTGAAGCAGCTACCTGGATAATCCAGTCCACGTCTGACATGTTGCAATCCTCCAGCAGCAAAAATTCACCCATCATTGCCATCTAATGTATTTCATCCACTAGCTCCCTGTCCACTTCCTCTCCCTGTGCCACAGGCCTGTAGATCACTCCTGTGTGTATCACCACGCCATTGCCAGGTTCAAGGGTGACCCACAGTGCCTCAGCCTCGCCCTGCTTACCCTGAACCTCTGTTGCCTGTATACCCTCTCTGATGTACAAGGTGACCCCTCCCCCCTTTTTACCCCATCCCTCCTGAACAGAGTATAACCCAGTACATTTATAGCCCACCCATGGTTTGCTGTGTACCATGTCTCACTTATTGCTACTATGTCCTGGTCTGCCTTCACTAGCAAGGCTTCCAGGTCTGGGATTTTGTTTCCCAGACTGTGGGCATTAGTTACCATAGCCTTCCACATTTTGCATCCCATCCGCTCTCTGACCCTGTTTCTGCTTACCTGCTTCTTCCCCCTCACTAGTTATCTTTCTGTGTGGCCCACCTCCGCTGCTTCATTCACTCTGCCTGTTTCAGTTGTCCCTGCTGTCAATTTATTTTCCTGCATGTGCCCATGGTGGGGGTTGATACTAAGCCTCCTGACTCTCCTGGCTCCCTCCCTCCTTGGCCAGTTTAAATGCTTGCTGCTGAAGCATTCATACTTCTCAGTCAGTACCATGGTGTCCTTCCTGGATGGATGCAGGCTGTCATCCTTATACAGGCTCGCATCCAACCAGGTGGAGTCCCAGTCCCCCATGAAGCCAAATCCCTCACTTTCACACCATTCCTTCAGCCAAGAGTTGAATTTCTACGAAGTGTTCTAGCTTTCCCCTTGCCATGGACAGGTAGTACCTCCATGAAGGAGCTAGAGCATGCAACCTGCTTCAGGCTCCCTTCCCCCACCTTCCTAAAATCCTCCTGGATTATGACTATTTCCACCTTGTCTCCCACCAGTTCACTTGTCTCCAGGAGGATGATGACATCCAACTCCTCCCTTCTTGCCACTGCCCATTTGATCCTATAGATCCACCTCTCATCCCTCCATGCAGTGCTTCCTGGGAGGCACTTGACCTCCGTATCCTTCCTGCTAGGTTCACCTAACTTTACTCCTTGCATGATTGAGTCCCCCACCAAGAGAAGCTTCCTCTTCTTCTGGGGTTCTTTTCCAACCTTCCCTGGGGCTCCATTATGGAGGACCCTCTCATCCTCCCTGGTCTCAGCTGTGGGTGCCCTTGTGGGGGTTATCTCACTCCTCCAAAACAGTGTAGGAGTTGCTTAACTGGACCCATTGAGGGAAGTGCTTCAGATCCACCTCTTTCATTCTCCCTGAGCCCACCGTGGTCCAACCGTTCCTCCACGGCATCCTTTGAGGTTCAGGTTGTGGACCCAGTGGCCTCTGGGTGAGGGTGAATGTCCCCTGCAACCTGGCCAACTTGGCACAGAGATAGGTGACCTCCCTCAACCCAGAGAGGTGTCTGCAGATCGGGCAGCATCACAGCCTCCAGAACATCTCTCTGAAGACTGCAGCACCACAGCAACTGCACCACTCCCATCATGTTTGTTGTGACCTTCTTAATAGTCTTCAGGTATTTTGTCTAGATTTTTTCTATCTTCCCCCACCCCTCCCCTTCCTAGGGTGGGTACTTACTGTTTGATGGTAGGAAGGTGTATTAGACTATGTGCCCACCCCCTATAAAAGGAGTGTTAGCCCTGGGGTGGGCTGGTTGAGGGGCAGGTGGGTGGCAGTACCCCTGGCTGCATCCAGAAACAATCAGCCTCAGTCCCCTCCACCTCTGGTGCCTTTCACCTTTCTCAGCACTAGATGGCTACATTGGTTGCAGAAAAACAATCAGCTATAGAAGCTGTCAAAACAAAATCAATTTACACAGGCAGCTGCTGCCTGTGCAGTAATGTCTTCCCAATGAGCTGTGTAAAAAGAAAGCAATCAGCTACTGCTGTATTTCAACCCGATGGGGCAAGTAGCTGCGTGCATCTCCTGAAAGCAAAAGTTAACTGCCCACATGTGTCCCTGCAGTTAAAATAAAAAAACAGTGAACAGTATCCTTGCAGTTCTAATAAACCAACAATTAGCTTTCTGCATCCCTGCTCTGAGTAGCCCCAGAAAGAAACAAAAAGCAAATTAGTTTTCTGTGTCCCCACTCCGAGTAGTCACGAAATTAATAAAGCCCTGTGAGACAAAGATGTAGCGAGTGTTCCTGTCAGCATTGTCTGCTCCTCCACTGCTTTTAGGTCCTACAAGCTGCAGAAAATAAAGTTGGTGTCCTCTGCACCACTGTCCCTCTCCTGCAGCCAGCATAAGGACAAAGGAACACAATGCAGTCTGTGCTATTTAAGCTGCTTTGTCTTTTTTTTGTGTTCAGCACCCATTTTCTTGCACTTACTGATTGAGTATCTGCTGCCCTGCTGTGCTGCTGTGCGGTAATGTCCTCACAATGAGCTATGTAAAAAAGAAAGCAGCTACTGCTCTGTTTCAACCCGTTGGAGTATGTAGCTGCATGTGTCTCCCCTAAAGGCAAAAGTTAGCTGCCCAAGTGTATCCCTGCAGTTAAAATAAATAAACTGTTAACAGTATCCTGGCAGTTCAAATAAATTAACAATTTGCTTTCTGTGTCCCCATTCCGAGTAGCCCCTGAAAGAAGCAAACAGCAAATGAAATTTCTGTGTCCGGCTCCGAGTAGCTCCTGATATTAATAAAGCCCTGTGAGACAAAGATGTAGTGTGAGTGTTCTCATTGGCATTCTCTGCTCCTCCACTGCTACCAGGTCCTATAAGCTGCAGAGAATAAAGTTGGTGTCCTCTGCACTGCTACCTCTTGCCTGTGGCCAATGTAAGGACAGAGAAGCACACTGCGTTCTGTGCTATTTAACCTCCTTTGTTGTTTCTGCATTTGGCACCCTTTTTTGTGTGTTTACTGATTGGCTATCCACCGTCCCTCCTGTCCTTTTGTGTGGTAATGTCCTCCCGATGAACTGTGTAAAAAGAAAGCAATCAGTTTCTGTTGTATTTTAGTCTGCTGGGGTAAGTAGCTGCATGTGTCTCCTCAAAGCAAAAGTTAGCTGCCCAAATGTGTCCCTGCTGTTAAAATAAAGAGCAGTATCCTCGCAGTTCTAATAAACCAACAATTAGCTTTCTGTATCCACACTCTGAGTAGCCCCTGAAAGAAACAAACAGCAAATTAGCTTTCTGTGTCCTCATTCCGAGTAGCCCCTGAAATTAATAAAGCCCTGTAAGACAAAGATGTAATGTGTGTGTTACACTCTACAACCCTTGAAAGGCAAGACATTATCTGAGACTGCTATAAGTGTGACAGCCCATACTGACCTTCAAATAAGTATCAGTTTTCCAAGTGCAGTTGGCTCCTGGTCTATCTTTAGATTAGATGGAAAGTGTATGTGGGGGAGGGTAGAAAGACTAAACTACAACTACAGACTGGCGACTCTCATTTCAATCATGGGGAAACTCATGGAGTCAATCCTAAAAGAGAGGCAGGTAACCTTTCTAGAATGGGCTCCAAGACAGCCATCAGCATGGTTATGTATTGGCAGATCCTGCCAGATGAACCTAGTTGAGTACTACGATTTGGTTACCAGGGAACTGGACAGGGGCCATGCAGTGGACATCCTGTATTTGGGCTTCAGCAAGGCCTTTGACTCTGTGCCACATGGGAGGCTGGGGGGAAACTGAAATACTCTTAGGGTAGTAGTAGTAGTGAATCTTTTTTATTCATCAGAATGAGGGAAAAAACATTCAATTGAAAATAGCTAATTTTCAATGAAGTCCCAAAGTATTAGAGCAACAGGCATCAATTACAGTATAAAAATACAAATATCAAAAACACTATAAATAGGACAGTAATGGTGGGGACAAAAATGGTCCACTGGATCACCAACTGGCTGAGGGTAGGCAGCAACACGTGGTGGTGGGGGAACTCTCATCACCAAGGGATGTTATGAGTGGCATGCCCTAGGGTTCAGTAATGGGACCGGTGCTGTTCAGGATATTCAGAGCCAATATCTCAAATGGGATTTGAAGTAGGATCAGGCTGTTCACAGATGGTACTAAAATTGGTGCAGCAGTAGATGACATAGAGGTGTGGAGGGGGCTGCAGGAAGGAGTGACCAAACTACAGGAATGGTTGGAGACATGGCAGTTGGGGTTCAACACCAAGAAGTGCAAGACACTGCACTTCAGAGCAAGGAACCAGTGGAGGAAGTATCACTTGAGAGGGGTAAAGTTGGAAAGCACAGTGGGGGAAAAGGATCTAGGGTACTATTAGTGGGGAGTATGAACCACTCAGCTCAGTGCACAAAAGCAGCTGCAAAGGCAAACAAGATGCTGGGGTGCATAGCGAGGGGAATCTCCTCCAGGCACAGAGAAGTGATCCTACGCCTGTACAGGACACTGGTCAGGCTGCACCTGGAATACTACATGCAGTTCTGGCGGCCATTCCAGAAGAGGGACATCAGATTGCTGGAGGGAATGCAATGTAGGGCAATGAAGATGATACAAGGACTTGAAGGGAAATCCTATGAGGAGAGGCTGGGAGAGCTGCAAATATATTCCCTGGAAGAGAGGAGGAATGAGGGGATATGATCAAAACCTTTAAGTACCTAAAGGGTATTAACAGGATTACTACAGAAGGGATTCTTCAGATCAGAAGGGGAGGACATGATATGGTAACAGCTGAGAATGGAGGGGGGATTCAGGAGGGAAGTCAAGAGACTCTTTTTCACAGAAAGGGTGGTAGATAAGTGGAACACTCTGCCTGAGGAAGTGGTATCGTGTAGAATAGTGGGAGGATTTAAGAGAGGGTGGGACAGAGTGAGGAGGGGTGACTATGAGGCAGAGAGGGGAGGGTGGGGCAGCTGCAAGTTGAGGGGCTAGCTGCACAGTTGAGCAGACTCGATTGACCATGAGGCCTGTGTCTGCTGGCATTTTGTATGGTTGTATGTATGTAGACTGGCAATCACACAGGATGAACAAAGAAAACAAAGTAACAAGCAAAGGTCTTTGACAGGCAGCTCTGCAAATGGACAAACTCTTTCAGGTTAATGCTCCTGATCCCACTTGAGGATTAGAGACTGAGTGTGGGAGTGGGGGCTAAGGAGCTGCTGGTTTGCAGATTTGTCCAAAAGAAAAAAAAATAACTCAACTGCGTTAGAGTCTGTCACAGAGTGTGATATAAAGTCAATGATGTAATTCAGAAACTGCCTAATTTGCTAATACTTTGGTGAATGAAATGTACCCCCATGCTGTATCTTCAGCGAAGAAATATGTTATCAAAGTAATTTTTTTCTTCATTTTATTTTTTGTTTTGTTTTTAATTTCATAAAATCAATGTGCTACTAATTAGAACACCAAACAACTTTTCTCAGTGCAGTCAAGCCACTGCGAGGCAATTTTAAATCAAGGAAGAAATGTGAAAGAAAAAGAGTGACTCCCACTGGGACTTGAACACACACCCCTGGCGTACCATGCCAGTGCTCTAACCCCTAAGCTAAGGGAGGCTTAGTGATTAGCAGGCTGCTTCTGGGCTTTCCTTGAGGCACACATATTCCTTTCTAAGTGTTGCTTAACCAGTAATTTGAGCATATGTCAGAAACATCAAACAACTTTACTCAGTGCAGTTAAGTCACTGTGAAGCAATTTTAAATAAAGGAGGAAATGTAAAAGGCTTAGGGGTTAGAACACTAGCATGGTATACCAGGGGCATGGGTTCAAGTCACAGTGGGAGACACACTTTTTGTTTCACTTTTTGTGGTTAGAGCCATTATAACTAATCAGAGGGCAAGACTGTCATCCAAAAATGTAGACAGCATCACATTTATTAAAGGGACAGTAAACATTGCAGGGATTGCTCAAACTGTGTAAGCCCATGGAAAGTTATTTGAACAGTATACCGTTGCCGCATCAACTCCCCGATGGCGAAGACCATCACAGCGACAGTATTTGGACAAAATCCGCATGTCTCTGTGATGGTTTCTGCATGGCCTGGGGATTGCCTCGCAGGGTGTTTCTCCCCCCCCCCCGTCCAACTTGGAATCCTAGAGGCCGGGGGTTCAGGGGGTGTAGCCCCCAATGGAAACACCTGGCATGCCAGACACTGCATTGCCGACACTCAGCAATGTGGCTGTCACTGTCGGGGATGTCTCCATGTCCACTGTTGCTGTGGCATGGCAAAACCATTTTGAACAAGGTATTTGTCTTCTTTCTAGGTGTCGAAAGTCCAGTGATATGCATATTTAAATCATCTGTAAATCAAAACAAAGCATCAGCCATTTCACACAATTTTAAAACAGAAAATGATGTCACTGAGGGGCAAACTGTAATTAACATACAGCTTGCCCCTCAGTGACATCACTTCTTGTTTTTAAGACTACGTGAAATACATGTTGCTATGATTTGATTTACATATTACTTAGCTATTCATATCTCAAAACTCCTGTCCCCTACAGTTAAACCCAATGTCTCATTTGAAAGATCTTTTCATGGGCTTTCACAAATTAAGTGACCCCTGTAAATTTTACTGTCTCTTTAAGATGAATGAGACTATGCTGCCATAGTACTTTATATATTTATTTTATTTTTATTATTCATTACGCTTTTTTACGCTACCCGTCGCCATTACCTTAGCCTGGGTCACGATCCCCTCCACTCCCACTCCCACATTAGCAGCAACTCCCTGATACCCCCTGGCTTACCTCCCAGGGTGGGGTTGTGGCATGGGCTCCAAGTGCCGCAAGCTACGGGATAGGTCAGGGAGCCAGCCTGGGAGCTCTTCAGAGTGGAGGGGCAGACTTTGTCCAGGCAGCAGGCAGCAGTATTTTTTTCCTCTGTTTTCCTGGAGGTGGAGACATGCAATGATGTCCAGCGTCCGCCCCGCCTCCCTGAACATTCTGGTGCCAGTTGCTGTGGTATCCCTGGCCTACGCCAAGGGTCCATCAAGAGTCGGTCACACTCCCCTCCCTCCCCCCAGAGAAGGAGAGCAGTCCTTAGGAAGCTCCATCCTTCTCCTCCCAGCTGGCCCTTTGACAACCTGGTTCCATTCCCGAACCCGGGTCGCCGGCACCGCAAGCAGAAATCCAATTGCTGCACCAATGGGCTGGCTGCCATAGTACTTTATATGTCAGGAAATAAATGTGGATGAGGCGCTGCCAAATTGTGCTGCTGCTGATGCCATTAATAGTGATAAGGATGATATAGATTGATGGTTTCTCAACTAGATTTTTTTTTTAATTCTGCAAATAGCGTAATTTTGCATTGAGCCAAGAATCAGGACAACCTATCTCACAACAGCAACTAAAAATACTAACGCCTATTGCTTTGTCCTCTCTTCATCAGCACTGTTATTCTGAACTGTCCCTGTTGTCTCCTTAAGTTGTCCTGTAAAGTGCTATCCAGGTGTGATTTCTTCTCCCATCACCTGTTGCTGCCAGATTGACAAAACAACTTTCAGCATTCTCGGTCTCCGACGGTTACCCTCCAAAGCACCATCCTGCTTTGCCTCTCACCATCACCTTTATAAACAAGTCATGAGATCTTTTTTAGCCATAACTCAAGCCCATTAGTCAGTCCATCAATTCTGAAGCCTCATTGTTCACCCTGCGCTGAAACATACTAAGGAGAATTATTTTGAAAATTCTCCCAGCACTGCTCTGCTTGCTTACTTATTAACCGTAGTCTCCTCTATCCTCCATGCTTGACATCTGTAACTTAACTAAGCCCTTTGTGTGAACAGTAACTTATTATAACTCTCCCAGTTGTCCCTCCAATGTCATGCTGACAAGAAGCTGTGATGAATGTCCAATACCCTAGTGTTTTTTTTTTGCTTGTTTACTTTCTCTTTATACTCCTCCAGGCCATTGGCACTCCTCTCTTCGGGAGTCGCTTATGCCTTGTACGTCCCCGCTCTCCTACCTGACCATTCTGAGTGGTCTCATCCCCTATGGATCTTTGGTTTATCCCCCAGGTGGGATTGATGTGGGGCCCTTACGCCATCTTTTCTTGTCTCGTCGGGATGCCGGTTCAGTGGCAGGTAGGAGGCATTGGGGATCAGGGCTAGCGCTCCATCTACAAAAGATGCCGCGGCCATTTTCCCTGTTTTCTGTGGACATTGCATGATCCCCTGACGTCAAGGCGTATAGCGCCGCTGCCCATGACATCCTCCCCTTGCTGCATCTTGGTGCATGCTGTGCTCCAGACCTCTGTCTGGGGCCAGTTTTGCAACGGGATGTCGACCCCCTCCTTCCTCCCTGGAGAAGACAAGCTGTCCTTTAAGGACACTCAAGTCTTCTCCCCATGCTGGCCCTCCAGCTTCCCAGGCTCATTCCTGAACCTGGGTCGCTGGTGTCACAAGCAGAACCAATACCCTAGTGTTTTAACTAGTGTTTGACTTTCCCTCCTTCCTGATATCTCTCTGCCCTATGTCACTTAAGTACGGAATTTTGAATTAGTTTTCCTGCCTGAAGACAATTGCATTACTCTGTCACTGATGCTATAACTTCATAGTCCTGTTGATAAAAACACAGGCATGAGTCCAAGCTGGTAGAATGCTAGGCTTGACTAATAATCCCTCAGACACTTTCCCTTCTTCTGGGATGTTGAGCACAAGGATCTTGCTTGGCACAACTGTCTTGAGGTGCACTTCACCACGGATGGTGCACTGAGCATTGGGGGGTAGCACAAGTGAGTCAGAGCCTTTTTTCATACCACCCCCATGGGTTCATCTTTCTCCATCTTCTGGTTTTACATTTTTAGGCCATAGGCTTGCTTCACTAAAGCAGGGATATGTAGGGCCCATCTGGTTCGCCTGGCTTACTTCTCTTGACAAAGTTGAGCTAACCGACGAACATATGGGCATTTGTACCAATTAATAGAGGGACGGCATCGTACAATCTTGTGGGTACATAGATACATAGATACATAGACAGTGTCGGCAGATAAGGGCCTATGGCCCACCTAGTCTGCCCATTTGAGCTTGTAAGTTCAGTTTGTTTTCCTAGAAGTCTATTTCCCCTTACCTCTGACCTCTAGAATTCCTTTATGTCTATCCCATGCATTCTTAAATCCCGTGATTGTTTCAGCCCCCCGCCACTTCCTCTGGCAGGGTGTTCCACTTGTCCACCACCTGTTCTGTGAAGAAATTCTTCATGTTCTCTGAATCGTCCTCCTCCAACTTCATCCCATGCCCTCTAGTCCTGAAACATCTTTTTCGCTTAAAAATAGTGTTTTCCTGCACCCTGTTCCTCCTGTAAGATACTTGTATGTCTCTATCATATCCCTCTCTCCCTCCTCTCCTCCAGGGAGTACATGTTCAGTTCCTTCAACCTGTCTTCATAGGATTTGTGATGCAACCCATGCACCATCTTTGTTGCCTCCTCTGAACCTTCTCTACCCTGTCTATGTCCTTACGTAGGTATGGTCTCCAGAACTGTACACTGTACTCCAGGTGGGGCCTCACTAGTGTCTTGTATAGCGGAATTATGACCTCCTTTTCCTGCTGGTGATGCCCCTGCCTATACATCCCAGCATCCTATTTGCTTTACCTGATGCCTTGTCACACTGTTTCCTACCTTTGAGGTCATCAGAGATGACAACCCCAAGATCCTTTCCTGCTTGGTGCATGCTATATCCTCACCCCCAACTGATATATTGTGCCAGGGTTTTGTGCCCCATATGCATTATCTTGCACTTCTTTGCATTGAATTTCAACTGCCAAACCCTTGACCATTCTTCAAGTTTCTGCAGGTCCCTTCTCATTCTGTCTACACCCCTGTGGTGTGTCAACTCTGTTACAGAGCTTTGTGTCATCAGCGAACAGTGAAATTCTGCCTTCTATATCCTGTGCAATGTCACTGATAAAGATGTTGAATAGGACCGTCCCAGCACTGATCCCTGTGGTACCCCACTGGTCACTCTTCCCTCTGTGGAGTGACAGCCATTTACCACCACCCTCTGTGTCCTGCCACCCAGCCAGTTACCTACCCACCACACTCTGTCCTGCCCACACCCATATTCCCCAGTTTGTGTAATAGTCTTCTATGTGGCACAGTGTCAAAGGCCTTGCTGAGTCCAGATAGGCCATGTCCACTGCCCTCCCCTGATCCACCTCCCAGTCACCCAGTCAAAAATTCAATGAGGTTGGTCTGATATGACCTCCCCTGGTGAAACCATGCTGCCTTGGGTCCTGTAGTCCATTGACAACCAGATGTTCCACCAATCTCTCCTTCAGTAGTGCTTCCATGATCTTTCCCACTACCGAGGTGAGGCTGACTGGTCTGTAGTTCCCTGCTCCTCTTTGTTCCCACTTTTGATAAGGGACTACATCTGCTGTCCTCCAGTCTTTGGGTACCTCCTGTTTCCAGTGATTGGCTGAACAGGATAGCCAGAGGTTCAGCCACCACCTCTTAGTTCTTTAAGGACCCTGGGTGCACCCATCTGGCCCCATTGCTTGTCAACTCTTATTGCTTAAGTTCCTTCAGGACCCTTTCTCGTGTAAAGGGACTTGTGTCCATTTCTGCACCATTCTCACCCCTTGTACTCCCTTCAGACCCATTACCCCTCTTCCTTAGTAAAGACTGAGCAGAAATACCTGTTCAATATGTCAGCTTTACTGTTGTCATCCTCCACGCTGCTCCCATCCTCCCCTTCAGTCTAACTATCCCTCCCTTTGACCTTCTTTTTCACTTATGTACCTGTAAAGGTTTTGTCCCTTTAACCACTGATTTTGCAATGTGTTCTTCTGTCTGAGCTTTGGATTCCTTACTGACTTCCCTGCCTCCCTTTGTTTCTCCTGGTACTTCTCCCTATCCCTTCTGCCTGTGTCTTTTGTATTGCCTGAATGCAGTCTTTTGGCTTTCACTTTCTTTTGTTACCTCTTTGGAAAACCATAATGGTCTCTCTTTCTTTTCCTCTTGCTAACCTGCTTAATGCATAATTCTGTTGTTCTTATAATCCCATTTTAAATACTGCCCACTGTTCCTCAATCCCTGATTCCTGTCCCATTCCCTTAATGCCTCTTTCAAGCATCTCCCATTTTCCCAAAGTCTGCCCCTAAAATCCAGGATCGTGTTTGTGTGGTTTGGTTCTGCTCTTTCTGTGATTTTAAACCACAATGACTGGTGGTCACTGTTACCCAGGTGCTCCCCCACTGTTACCCCCATCACACTGTCCCTGTTTGTGAGCACAAGGTCCAGTATTGCCTTCTGCCGAGTTGGTTCCATGACCAGTTGCTTGAGGAAGGCACTTGAAGGAGTCCAGGATAAATCTGCTCCTAGTTGATGCTGCTGCTGGGATGCTCCAGTCCACATCTGGTATATTGAAGTCTCCAACCAGTACTACCTCACCCTTGTCAGCCATCCTTTGGATGGCTAGCATCAGCTCCCTATCTGTTTCTTCCTCCTGGGCTGGTGGTCTATAGACCACACCTGTGCAGATGGCTGGCCCCATTTTCCTTTCCAGCTTAACCCACAGTATCTCTCCCCCATTTTGTTCCTCCTGGATCTGTGTGGCCCTTATGTCATTTTTCACCAAGGCCAGGGTCTCCACTTGCTCATCCACACCTCCTACAGCCACAGGGAAAGACGACCAGAACTGAACATATCTTAGATAGGGATAGGATTTTTCACTTAATCCCCACACATGTAGTCCTTCGAAGGGTTGAAGTAAGATGTCAGATAAATGCTGGTCATATCAATCTTAGAATACAATAGTCATTTGCAAACCACTGTCCAACACAGCAGGAGTGGAAATGTCATTTTCAGTCACGGTAGTCCCCATGTAGGGCCCCACCACTTCAGACCAGTCTGTAGCGGTTGGTATGGCAGTCTGTCCTACAGCAGTTTTTTAAGAATAGTACTTTTTTGGTGGGTCTGGCTGGGGCTTTATTTTGCTCTAATGAACCAAGTTTAGCAGTCTGGCAGAAACCCTTCGCAAGTTCTCTGGGAAGGTGCAGCCTCACTGGGTGTGTCCATCTTCTCCACATCAGTAGCAAAACACCTGTTCCTTGGGGTCATGGGAGTGGAGCAGTTCGCCCTGAACTTTGGACTGATTGGGAAAAGTCCTAGGGCCCTCCTTTGACTTGGATTCAGTCTCTCTATCTTCACTGCTTCCCCATTGGCCAGAGGCATGAGTAGCATGAATGAGGTCTCCCACCAGAGCTCTGAATTCCCTCATTTCTTCCATCAGCTGAGCCTCAACCCAGGGTTCAGGGGTGACAGCATGGACCCCCACGCCCACGGGAGAAACCTCACTTCTGGTTTCAGTTGGTGACAGACAGGGGTGGGAGCTTCTAGCCACTTCAGCTGCAGCTTTTTGGCTGGCTCGCAGCTCCTTTACCTCTTTAAGCATTTCTCTTACT
Source organism: Neoceratodus forsteri (assembly GCA_016271365.2). NCBI lineage: Eukaryota > Metazoa > Chordata > Ceratodontiformes > Ceratodontidae > Neoceratodus > Neoceratodus forsteri. The sequence continues at coordinate 538,286,619 of CM057458.1, forward strand.
TGCTGAATTTCTGTAGTTTTGCTTCACTCTTCAGGCTGGTTTGCAACTTAGCTGGTGTTGGCAACCCTGGATTAGGGCTCCCATTCCTCCTCATCGTTCTCGGCCTCTCAAATTTCTTTCATGAGCCAGCAATACTTGGGAGAGTTAGCTTTACAATACTGACATTTCAATTTCAGCATGCACACACTGGAGTATCAGGCAGATTTGAGGATGTGCTCCAGCCTGAATTGGTTCAGTTCGGTAGCAGGTCATCACCCCTTTTCTATAGGCCCTCTGCAAGGCCCACTCAATTCAGCTGACAAAAGCAGACAGTTTCTCATTTTTCCATTGCTTAGTGGACTTGAATTTCTACATTAAGTCCTCCCCAGATTCCGTGCTGCCAAACACCCCCTCCAAAGCAGAGAGGTACTTAGCCACAGTGGCTTCTGGGTTAGTGGATTGAAGAAATTGGATGGCTTCAGTGCAGGGCCTCTTAAGCTTTCCATAAGCCTCTTTCTCTTTTCTCCTTCTGAACATTGCCACCCTTGGACTAATGAAGTAGCATAGTTCATCCAGGTTTCCAAATCGCCCTCCCCCACTGTCACGGGCACTGTGCCACAGAACAGTCTGAGCCTGCGATAGGAGTCCAGGGGTACAGACAGTATCACTATGGGGCAGGTTGCAACAGGGGATGCTCTAGGAGTAGACAGAGAAGCCAGAGGCGAATGGGGGTGTGGTCTTCTCTGAAATTTCAACAGTTCCTTGGCTGTTCAGACTTCAGTAGCTAATAACCTTAAGTGTTTGTCCTTAAACCCTTCCACTTTTGGGGACCCCCAGGGGAAGACGGGTTACTACACAAATGGATAACCCTCCACTCCTTCAGGGACCCTTCAGGCATGATAACAGGGGGTATCTTTTCAGGGTCCATGGGGAGGCTGCATGAAGGGAGGACCACCAGGGTTTGATCAAACAGATCCAGGTTCCTCCCCCGGACATCAACCTTCCCCAAATATTTGACTTTCCCCACAGTTTCCACAATTGTATCATTAGTAGTCCCTAGTGGAATATCAAGTAGCAATATGGAATGTCATGGATCTACCCCTTCGGCCTCACTCCACCCCATCATGCTATGCATGACCAGCATGTAGGGGGCAATTTTAAAATTGAGCATGGTAAGCACCTCCATTTTAGCATTTGTTGTAATTTTTCTCTGGATTTTAGTTCCCACTCTGACCACTAGAAGGTGCAAATCCCAGTGGTGCCTCCAAGATGTAACCCCTAGGTGGCGCTATCCTATGGGCTACTACCCCTGCTAGGCACAGGTTGAGTGGCCTGAGCTCAGTGAATCGGTGCCTCCACCTGGAGGAATAGTTTTGATGTATTGTAACTGCTGTTGGTATAGCCCTCCGGGATGCTACAATGACCCACCAACCCTTGTAGAGGCTTACACAGATCAACAGAATAACATCCACATATACCATATGACATTAATACTGAGCCCACACTCTTTGCACTTACCACCAGGGTTGGATCAGCTGCATATGCCCTGGAGACTCCCTGTAAAACAAGACTAATAAGTAACAATTCAAAAGGAGTACAGTATCCCCACCAAAAATGTGCACACTAGCCAGGTCAAGCATAGAAAACTACAATCTGATTTATTCAGAGGGATGTGAACAATGGTGAAGTGTGAATCTAGCAGATGATTAGCAGATCTGATTAATCTCAGGCTGAACAAGCATGCACAATGAGTCCCTTTGACACAGTCACACAATCCTGGGTACCCAGTTGTTAAACAGGCTAGCCTGAAACGTTGCCCAGGGTAGGCCAGCATTGCAGCTATCACTGGGGCCCTTAGGAGAGAAAACAGTTAGCATGCACATCAACCCAGAATTTGTAATTCAGAGCTGGATGATGTAATTCATTGTAATAAACCTAAATAAGCAAATCAGATGACACACAATGATTGTAGCTTTGTTGCAGGGAGCTACCTTGTTTTGTATTCATGCTACCCAGACCAGGAGGCACGACTGATGAGATGAAGACCTCTGGATGTTGTACTGGATTGCCAGGGGAAGCAGCGCCTGCATGACTTACCATGGTGGTCACTACCTGTTCTATGGTGTTGAGCAGGTGGCTGAATCCCCAAGTGGATCATTTATCGGAAATCCCTTTGTGATGGGAGTGGCAGTCTAGGCCGAGACGGTAGGGCCCAGTCAGAGCGAACAGTTCAGATACAGTCCATAGCAAGTGCTGGAGCTGCTTCCAGCTAGCATAACATAAATGATGTTGGGGAACCAAATCATGACCCACACTACACATTCAGCACATTTATAAGCAGTAAGACAATTTGCCACAGTTTGGATAAAGCCCGTTTGCAATACAGAGTTTCTGCACAAACCTTTTGATCTGAGGCTCACTTCGGTACCTGACAGGCCAATCGCTTTTGGAGCAAGTCTTTGGTCCACTTGCAGACAAAGAACACATACCTTTCTCTTCAGTTTTCAGGTCTCAACAAAGATTATCGGAATTAAGTCTGATTTCTACTCTCACAGGATTCTTCTCACTGGAAGATGGCGACAGGCAGGCCAAATGCAGTATTCCCAACAATTCCCCAGCACTACTACACAGGAGCAGCAACTCGAATTGCTCGAACTGTTCACTCTCCAAACTTCAACTCTCGATTGACTCTGTTCTGCAGGCAGCTCTGGGCTTTCCCAGTGACCCAAAAGGTTCAGACTGAGGGAACTGTCTGTCACAGAAAGGGCTCCCCCTCCAGGTCCATTTAGTCACCAAACCTTAAAAACTACAATTCCTACAGAAATTCAATCCCACAAGACCTCTGGGGACAGTCTCCATTTTAGGTCCCCTGAGGTTCGATTGGTCCAATTCTGGCAGTCCAGAACCAAAATGGTGGCTCTTATGCAAACGTTTAAGCTGCAATGGAAGGCAGGTTAGACAAACTCTTATATTATTATTATTATTATTATTATTATTGTTACTAAGGCAGATAAACAGTAAATAATTACCGTTCCTAACAGAGGTCCCACTGCACTAATAGCAACTGCAGAATGGAGCAGAAATACAACTTGCCTGGCTTGTCCCGAGCCTTAAACCACTCAGACCCAGCCCAGACTAATTTCTATCACAGCATGTTTAGTTAACTCTAAGCTGACAACTTTGCTTTTGTTATTTGGCTCTGAAAAAGGCCTAGATTCATCATCCAGGGGAAACTTTATTGCATTTAGATCTTACAATACTTGACTAATACTTTCAACATCATTTATCTCACCATTGCCATTTGTCATAGCAGTGTTTGGATAATTTCTTTCACATAGTTTGGTAGTTTCTGGTATGTCGCCAAGAATGCAGTCTGTTGCAGTCTCTGTCTCTCTCTGGTAATTCAAACAGTTCGACCAGACACAGAGTCAGCTACTTCAGAAGTCACACTTTGCACCTCTCTTTCAGGGGGCACAAGGTTTTAAGGAGAAGGCTGGGGGAGTAGGTAGTCCTGAAGGCCCAGCTTCTTCTCCACAACTGTACATGGGATTTCCTTGGAATAACTGACTTAGTTCATCAGATGGGTAATATGAAGCTTCACACTCACTGTCATCAGAATCAGATTTGCAGTCAACGTCATTTTGGGCCTGCCTGGAGGAAGGCCTTGAATCCTTGACAGCTGGAGGGTAAATTTGTTTCTTTTTGGCTGCAACTGTAGTTACTGGCTCAGGAGGGGCAGTGCCTGGAGGTACAGAGTTGATGATCACTTGATCAATAGGCAACAAATGATTCCAATGTATTGTCTTAGTGGCTCGAGGATCATTCTCAGGACACACTTTATAAAAGGGTAGGTCATCCAGAATGCTGACAACAATATAAGAAAGATGGTGCCACCTCTCAGCAATTTTATGCTTTCCATGTAGTCCCAAGTTTTGCAACAGCACACAGTCTCCAGGTAACAGTTCCTGAGCTTTGACACGCTTGTCATGCCTTTCTTTATTTGCCAGATTTCTTTGGCTGCCATGGTTTGCACCAGTTGGTAGGCATGATTTAGCTGGTTCTTTAACTTTTGAACATACTGTAAATAGTTCTCGGCTTTGACTCCATCCAGAGACACCCCAAAGCAAATGTCCACAGGCAACTGGGCTTCCCGTCCAAACATCAGGCAGTAGGGGGAAAACCCAGTGACATTACTCTTGGTGCAATTATAGGGATGTACTAAAGTGCTGATCTGTTGGCTCCACCTGGACTTGTCTTTAGGGTGAAGTGTGCCCAGCATGTCAAGCAGCGTTCTGTTAAACCATTCAGGCTGTGGATCCCCCTTGGGGTGATACAGAATAGTTCTGGATTTTCTCCCCCCCCCCCGCCAGAGTGAGAGCATTTCTTTTATCAGACAGCTTTCAAAGTCTCTCCCTTGATCAGAATTAATTCTCTGAGGAGTGCCATAATGGACAAAGGACTTTTCCACAAGGACCTTGGCCACTGTAGATGCTTTCTGATCCTTAGTGAGATAAGCTTGGGCATACCTTGTGAAATGATCAGTTACAGCAAGCACATTCCCAGCGTTCTTCTGGTCAGGTTGAAGACACAAGAAATTGATATACTCCAGCTCCATGGGCACGCTGGTAGAGATATTGACCAAGGGTGCAGCCCTTATGGGTGGAGCTTTTCTCTGAAGACATCTGCTACACAACTGGATATGGGCCTCACTATCAGCTCCCAATTTTGGCCAGTAGAATTGGGTACAGGCTGAGTCTGTGGTTATGTCACAACCTAAATGCCCTATCTGATTATGGAGGCCTGTAGAACTAATTGTTTGAAGGCTGTTGGCAATACCAGTTGATGTTTATCTGGTTGACCTTGTTGATTTACAGTTTCTTGACAAAAGAGCTGATAATGCAACTTGATTCTGGGACCCTCTTTAAACAGCAGAGCAGTCCATGGGTCTGAAGAATGGAGTTTAGACACATGCTTACCAGCATGCAAAGCATCAAGCACAGGTTTAATCATGGGGTCTTGGGTCTGTGCCCACTGTATGTTCTCAGGGTTTAGCTGAGGCAAAGTGCTAAGGTATAAGACTGCAAGGTGGCAGTAGACCATGAGAACATAGGTGTCAGGAGGAACTAAACAGTCTACTAAGCAGTCAACTGTTTCAGAAGAGGGATCTTCATCTTTATAGAATTTCTGTCAGAGGGCTTTGACAGACTGCTCAGACATTTTTACCCAATTCACATTAGAGTTTGGGCTACTGAAAAGGGCATCCGCATCAATGTGGTTCAGGCCTAGTCGATACTCCACTGCATAGTCATAAGTAGAAAGGGCACACAACCAGTGATGCCCTGTCACGTCCAGCTTAGCTGAGGTCTGGACATAGGTAAGGGGGTTGTTGTCAGTCTTGACCAGGTTCTTGGCAGCATGGAGACACTTGTGAAATTGGTCCACCATGGCCCAATTGAGTGGAAGAAATTCAAGCTTGTATACTGGGTAATTTCTTTCAGAGTGTGTTAAGCTCCAACTGGCAAACACCACTGGGCATAGACCTTCTTCATACTCTCGAGACAGGACGGCCCTAAGTCCTTTCAAGCTAGCATCAGTGTGCAGCACATAGGGTCTTGTAGGGTCAGCATAGGCAAGCACAGGGGCATGGGTGAGCTGGTGAATGATTTCACAGAAAGCAGCTTCACACTCAGAAGTCCACCTGGCTCTAAAGGGTTCATGTGTTCAGAAGTAAACCTTGTCTTCCTTCTTAATGGCACTTTTCTTATACTTTTTATTGGTAGGGGGATAGCCTTGTGTTAAATTGAACAAAGGGCAAATAACTTTGGAATAGTCTTTTATGAACTGGCGATAATAACCACAGAACCCCAAGAACCTTTGCAACTCTTTTTGGTTATTAGGCTGAGGCCAGGTGGTCAAGGACTCCACTTTGCTTGGGTCTGTCTGAATCCCATCAACTGATACTATGTGCCCAACATATTTCACAGATGTTTGAAAAAACTGACACTTGTCTATGGATAGCTTTAGTCTGAAATCCTCTAATCAATCAAGGACCTTGAACAAGCGAGCTTCATGTTCTTCTAAAGTCCACCTGAACACAATGATGTCATCAAGATACACAAGGCACTCTTAAAAGTTCATGTCTGCCATGGCTTATTCCATCAGCTGCTGGAAGGTGGCAGATGCACCCGAAATACCTTGAGGCATACATAGGAACTCATAGAAGCCCAGGAGGCAGATGAAAGCTGTTTTCTCATGGTCCTCCTGGGCCATCGGAATTTGATAGTACCCACTCCAGAGATCAGGTACTGAGAACCACTTGTTTCTGTTGAGGCAGTCCAGGGCATCCTGTACTGGTCCGGGACAGTTTTTCAATTCAAGGTCTAGTAGTCCACACACATCTTCACCAATCTATTTTTCATTTGAGCTACCACAACTGGGAAAGTGTAAAGGCTTTGAGATTCTTGAATGATTCTTGCAGCCAGCATATCTTAAAGGTGCCTCTGTACGTCACCTATGTCAACTGGCAGAAGGCCATGGGATCTTTCTCTGAATGGCCTCTCATCATGGAGTTGGATGTGATGCTCAGCCCTGGTAATACAACCCACGTCCCATTTCTTCAAAGAAAATACTTAGCTCCTCTGGGACAACTTCTGACTAATCTTGGTTTTCCATGCAGCAGGGAGGGGTGACTTCCCAAATTCGAACAGGTCAGGAGTCACCTCATCCCTCTCAGTGGGGCACTTTTTGCTGGGCAGTACAGCAATATCCACATAATACACAGTGGCTAGGGTGTACCCTCAATTAACTCTGACTTCCCAATCTGATGTGTTCTGGACCTGCACTACTACACACCAGGCATAGACATAAACCCAGGCTAGGCTTAACTAAAAATCCCTCAGGCAGTTTCCCCTCTTCTAGAGTGTTGAGTATAAGGATCTTATTTTTCACATTTATCTTGAGGTGCACTTCAGTGATCAAGGTATTTTTTTCCATACCACCCCCATGGGTTCATCTTTCTCCATCTCCTGGTTTTGCATTTTTAGGTCATAGGCTCACTTCACTAAAGTCAGAATATGTCTGGTTAGCTCAGCTTGTTTTTCTTGACAAAGTTTAGCTAACTGCCTGAACATTTGGGCAATCATACCAATTAGTAGAGGGACACCATCGTACAATGCTGTGGGTGAGCACACCAAGGTCAGGGTCTCTACTTGCTCATCCACACCTGCTACAGCCATAGGGAAAGACAACTAGAGCCGAACATATCCTAGATAGGGATAGGATTTTTCACTTATTCCCCACACATGTAGTCCTTCTAGGGGTTGAAGTGGGATATCAGATAAATGCTGGTCTTACCAATCTTGGAATACAATAGTCACTTGTGAACCACTGTCCAACACAGCAGGAGTGGAAATGCCATTTACAGTCACAGTAGTCTCCATGGAGGGCCCCACCACCTCAGTCCAGTCTGGGAGGTTGGTTTGGCAGTCTGTCCTACAGCAGTTTTTGAGAAACAGGACTTTTTTGGTGGGTCTGACTGGGGCTTTATATTGCTCCGATGAACCAAGTTTAGCAGTCTGGTAGTAACCCTTTGCAAGTTCTCTGGGAAGGTGCAGCCCCAACGGGTGCATCCATCTGCTCCACATCAGCAGCAAAATACCTGTTCCTTGGGGTCATGGGAGTGGTGCGATTCATCCCAAATTTTGGACTAATTGGGAGAAGAAGTCCTAGAGCCCTCCTTTGACTTGGATTCAGTCTCTCTATCTTCATTGTTTCCCCCATTGGCCCGGGGCATGAGTAGCAGGTATGAGGTCTCCCACCAAGGCTCTGAATTTCCTCATTTCTTCCATCAGCTGAGCCACAACCCAGGGTTCAGGGGCATTAGCGTGGACCCCCACACCCATGGGAGAAACTTCACTTCTTGTTTCAATTGGCGACGGACAGGGGTGGGAGCTTCTGGCCACTTCCACTGCAGCTTGTTGGATGGCTCACAGCCCCTTTACCTCTTTAAGCAGTTCTCATACATGCTGAATTTCTGTAGTTTTGTCTCACTCTTCAGGCTGGTCTGTGACTTGGCTGGTGCATGCAGCCGCAGAATAGGGCTCCCATCAATCCCCATCATTCCCAGCCTCTCAAATTTCCTTCAGGAGCTGGTAATATTTGGGAGGGCTGGCTTTACAATCTTGAATTTTCAATTTCAGCATGAGCACACTGGAGTATCGGGCAGATCTGAGGATATGCACCAGTGTGACTTAGTTCAATTAGCTAACAGGCACCTGTGACAGGGTAGACCAGAACCCTGTCCCATTTGTTGGAGAAATTGTGTAAATGCAAGGATCTATATTCTTTCCCTTTCTCTCTCTTCTGTCTGGTTACACAACCAAATTTTCCTTTGAGACTTTGGACTTGATCAACCCGAACAGTCTCACAATCCTTTGCCTCTCACTGTCTCTTTGTTTTCTCTTGCTGTCTGTTTTTCCTCCCTTGCATGTTTATATCTGCTAATGTAAAATATATGCAAATCAATTTATGGAAATGAAACTGATAATGGGACCACTTTTCTTTAGAAAATATGGTGTTACTGTTGAAATGTATATATATTTATAATTTGAGATAACTGTAAAAAGCTAGCGGTTACTTGGGTGCAAATGCCTGAGCCTTTTGCAAAGGCTGGAGGGACCTCAGGAAGCTCTCAATGTTCTAGCAGCTTCTGAAATTTACAAAGAACAGGATGCTTGCAAAGGATGGGGGTCGGAAAAGACTTATAAAAACAGCTAAGCTGAACTGCAAGGGAGATTGTTTTTTACAAGAGATTTTATTTTGCTACTGTGCATAGTTATTCTGAACAGGTTTATTTTATTTTATGATCCTGTAACAACAAATAAACAGTTTTGTGGAATTTTACACCTGCTCCTGGGTTTTCTCTATGCTTGCTGACCTGTGCCTCGATGACAGTACTCCGCCTTCTATAGGGCCTCTGCAAGGCCCGCTCAATTCAAGTGACAAAAGCAAACAGTTTCATATTTTTCCAATGCTTAGCAGACTTGAATTTCTACATTAAGTCCTCTCCCGATTCTGTGCTGCCAAACACCTCCTCCAGAGCAGAGAAGTACTCAGTTATAGTGGCTTCTGGGTTAGTGGATTGAAGAAATTGGATGACTTCCAGTGCAGGGCACCTTAAGATTTCCAAAAATCTCTTTCTCTTTTCTCCTTTTGAACATTGCCACTCTTGGACTAGTGAAGTAGCATACCCCATCCAGGTTTCCAAATCATCCTCCCCCACTGGCATGGGCACTGCAAAAGAGAACAGTCTGAGCCTGTGATAGGAGTCTAGGTGTACAGACAGTGTCACTATGGGGGAGGTGACAACAGGGGATGCGCTAAGAGTAGATAGAGAAGCTGAGGGAGACTGTGGGAGAGCTGTCTCCTCTGAAATGTTCAACATTTTCAACAATTCCTTGGCTGTTCAGGCTTCAGTAGCTAATAACCTTAACAGTTTGTCCTTAAACCCTTCTACTTTCAGGGAACTCCCAGGGGAAAACTGGTCACTATGCAAATGGATAACCCTCCACCCCTTCTCGGACCTTTCAGGCATGATAACAGGGGGTACCTTTTCAGGGTCTATGGGGAGGCAACATGAACCAAGGTTTGATCAATCAGATCTGAGTCCATCCCCCACACTTCAGCTATCCCCAAACATTTAACTTTCCCCCCTGTTTCCACAATTGTATCATTAGTAGTCCCTAGTAGAATATCAAGTAGCAATATGGCATGTCATGGAACTACCCTCTCAAACTCACTCCACCCCATCATGCGATGTATGACCAGCATGTGGGGGGCAATTTTAAACTTGAGCATGGTAAGCGCCTCCATTTTAGCATTTGTCATAATTTTTCTGTGGGTCGTAGTTCCCACCTCTGACCACTAGAAGATGCAAATCCCAGTGGTGCCTCCAAGATATAACCCCTAGGTGGCACTATCCTATAGGCTACTACCCCTGTCTGCGTGTCTAGGCACAGGTTGAGGAGCCTGAGCTCGGTGAACGCGTGCCTCCACCTGGAGGAAAGGTTTTGGGGTAGTGTAACTGCTGTTGGTATAGCCCACCCACCATAACCACCCAGCAACCCTTCTAGTGGCCTACACAGATCAACAGAATAATATCCACATATACCATAAGACGTTAATATTGATCCCACACTCTTTGCACTTGACACCAGGGCTGGATCAGCTGCACGTGTCCTGGAGACCCCCCTGTAAAACAAGACCACTGATGTAACAATTCAAAGGCGGTACAATAGCCCCACCAAGAAGGTACACACTAGCCAGGTCTAGCAAAGAAAACTACAATCTGATTTATTTAGAGGGATGTGAACAAGGGTAGGGTGTGAATCTAGCAGATGATTAGCAGATCTGATTAATCTCAGACTGAACAAGCATGCAGAGTGAGTCCCTTTGACACAGTCACACAACCCTTGGTACCCAGTTGTTAATAAGGCTAGCCTGAACCATGCCTGTGGTAGGCCAATGTTGCAGCTGTTGTTGGGGCCTTTAGGAAAGAAAACAATTAGCATGCACATCAACCCAGAATTTGTGATCCAGAGTCGGATGGCTCAGTTCATTGTAATAAACCCAAACAAGCAAATTGGATAGCACACTATGATTGTAGCTTTGTTGAAGGGAGCTACCCTGTTTTGTACTCACGCTACCCAGACTAGGAGGCAGGACCGATGAGATGAAGATCTATTATTATTACTAAGGCAGATAAATGGTAAATACTCACAGTTCCTAACAGAGCTCCCTCGGCTCTAATAGTGACTGCAGAATGGAGCAGAAATATAACTTCCCATGCTGGTCATGAGCCTTAAACCACTCAGGCCCAGCCCAGACTCATTTCTAACACACCATAATGAATCTCCTAAAGAGACAGGCATGAAGCCTTAATAGAGCACTCTCATGCAGACAATCAAAAGTACTGCAGACACAGAACATCATCCTGACAGTGATCATGAGGCAAGCCCAGGAAGACATTATAGGAACCCCTATTTGTAGGAGCAGTTACAGTAACATCGCATGACATCATAATTACGTCACATTAACTAGGTAACTCATTGTTGGCTATTTCAAAGTGTGAAGTAAACCATTCAAAGGTGTAGAGTGCCAATATATACAAACACATTCAATGTACAACTTTTTGGAATTTAAACAAAAGTTAAAACCCTTTCTTTGCATACAAAATGTCTTACCCAATTCCGTTAAATATATTTTCATAAATACAGTACACATAAACACAATTGCTTGAAGAGCAGCTACTAAACCTTAAGTGTGGCTACCAGAAGATCACAAACATAGAAACATAGAAGTTGACGGCAGATAAGGGCCGCAAGGCCCATCCAGTCTGCCCATTTATTTTTCTACCTTATAAATGTGCCATTGGCCTTTGCTCTGTCAATGACCTATCTATTCATACTCATCTGTATTGCTCCCTTATGTCTATCCCATGCCTGTCTGAAGCCCTGCATTGTATTCATGTCCACCACTTCCTGAGGAAGGCCATTCCATGCATCCATCACCCTTTCTGTGAAAAAGAACTTCCTCACATTACCCCTTAATTGGCCTCCCTCTAATCTCATGCTGTGTCCTCTTGTCCTGCTATTTTTCTCATATTAAAACATGAAACATTGAAACCCTTTCACCTTGTTAATGCCCTTAATGTGTTTGAATGTTTTGATCATATCACCTCTATCTCTCCTTTGCTCTAGTGTATACATATTGAGCTCCATTAATCTGTCCTCAAATGTTTTCTGGTGAGTCCCTGTATCATTTTGGTTGCCCTTCTCTGGACTGCCTCAATTTGGTTCATGTCGTTGTGAAGGTGTGGCCTCCAGTACTGTATGCAGTACTCCAGATGGGGCCTAACCAGTGTCTTTTAAAGAGGGATTATTACCTCCCTCATACGACTTGTGATATCCCTACTAATACACCCCAACATCCCCCTAGCCTTACCTACTGCTTTAGTGGTCTGCTTGGATGATTTCAGGTCATCGGTGATGATGATGCCCAAGTCTCTTTCTTCCTTTGTGACAGCCAGCAACTCCCCTCCCAGCCTATAGGTGGCTTCAGGGTTTCTCTTCCCTCCATGCATGATCTCACACTTCTTTGCATTAAACCCCAGTTGCCACTCTTCCAACCATTTTGCTAGTTTGATCTCTTCTCATTCTGCCCACCCCATCTGGATAATCTACTCTGATGCAGATCTTGGTGTCAACTGCAAACAGACAAACCTTACACTCTAGTCCATCTGTAATGTCTCTGATGAAGATATTGAAGAGGTCTGGCCCCAGAACTGATCCCTGAGGTACCCCACTTGTGACTTGCATCTCTTCTGACTGTATACCATTTACCACCACTCTCTCTTTTCTGTCCATCAACCGGTTTGCCACCCAGTTGACCAACTTTTGACCCACCCCGAGTGAGTGAGCATTACTCACACCGCTGTGGGGATCACTTGAGCCCAGGGAGGAGATATACTTTTCAGTTAGTTTCTACATGCATTTTTTTAACTTAGCCATCTATTTACTCTCCTCTCAGTCATCAACATTTGTGACTTAAGAGAAGCTGTTGGAGTGAACAACAACTCACCTAGTTGCCACTCCAAAGCCACTCTGGCAGGGACACTAGTATTTGGGCTAGTGTGTGACTCTACTGCTACCCAAAATCCCTTTTCTGCCTCTCCTCTTCCCACTTCAAAGCCTGGTATATATGTTTTTTTCTGAATGGCCCACACGGTTTTCATCTGCTGCTACTGTGTGATGCTGCTGGTGGCACTGGCATCAGCCGATGGTTGTACTGCCTTCCAATCAATGGTTTGAGTCTGATCGTATGGCTTGTCTCCCTCATGCTTTGTATCATGTTGCTGTTCTGTACCTGATTGCATTGGGTGCTTGTGGACTATACTAGACAAAGTGATTTGGGGACAGAAGTCCATATGTGACCAAAACAACACTGCCTACACTCTTCATGACCTCCTCCAACAACACCTTCTTCTACTGCTACATCCATCTACCTGACCCAAGTCACTTACCACAGTGGCATAATTCTTTAAAAAAAAAGTTACACTCACATACCACTTGCTCAGAAGCCCAACTAAAGTGCCACAGTACCTTTCCGTGACCTTTTCAAATTACATTTTCCTAATGTAACTTTGCTGGCTACAGTCCCTTAGTGGTTCAAGAAAATATGTTGATCCAGTCATATTACGCTCTTTTTAACTAGCGCTATTGGCATGGTGACCGATGTGAGTTCTGTTTCACTGTCATATGAATAACAGTGATTTTCTTAATAATGTGTTCTGTGCTGATCCGAGATACCATGTTAATTTATGGGATGTCTGGGGGAAAATTGCAGCTCAGAACAGAGACATTCTGAAAGTAGAATTGTCATGCCAAGAACCAACAACCCTTCACCACCCAAATAAAATGTACAAATTAGGCTTTTCAACCTAAATTAAATATTATTTGTACTGTATGCTACCAGCAGCAAGTAATGGAGTTGTCTGAAACACATCCAGAAAGCTAAAATTCTGTCTTCCAAGCGAATGCTTGAATACAGTAAAGGCGCATCTGATGGATCAGTCCTAAAACAATAACAACAAAAAAATGTTCTGTAATTAAAACAAAAGGGTTGGTAGGGATAATCACCCCCTCCCCCCTTTTATGTTTGGTCTTGACATGCCTTATATATAGAGATCATGACTATTTATTTATTTGTTTGTTTGTTTGTTTATTTATGTCTTTGACAACAAGGTGGGCGCCCTGATTGATCCAAAAGACCATTTCAGGCACAACCCGAGTCATAGCAAGGCACATTAAGCAATACAGGTGTGGAGAACAACGATAAACACAGGCCTCAACATAAGGTGCAGGAAATTACAGAACAAAGGGTCATTACATTAAATGAAATTACACAAGAATACAAGATGTCAAAGAAGTCCAGCATACAGGTCAAAAATATATAGTCGTAGGCCAGGCAACAGGCTCAAATATAAGTCACAAAACACAGAGACCAAACATACAGTAAGTCTCAGATATGATACATAAAGTGCAAAATGCATTCAAGCACAGTAACAGTGCACAGGTCAACAAACAGATGGGAACTCTTAAATCAAGTACAACACTTCCTCTTAGAAAATGGTGATGACAATGATTATGAAATATTCATTTGTTCTCTTTATGAATGTTGTATATGATTGTCATCCTGTATATGTAAACTAAACATTAATAATAATAAGATAAAAAAAAAGGGTTGGTGGGTACCACCCACAGTAGCTCTTCCAGGTGTGGAACAATTGCATACTACACATCAGTTAGCCCCTCACAGACAACATTTGATTCTTCTGAGGCTGAGCCCATGATGGTAAAGACAAAGATGATGAAAACAGTGATCGGGCACATGGTTTACTAGAGGAGATGGAAACTGCAAATCAGGAAGAAATAGAAGCAAATGTTTCTAACTATGTGGTTGAGTGAGATGGTATTCGGTTAGAGGAAGGAAATAAAGCACAAAAGTAACAGGTCCAAGAAAAATCCAGAAAAAAATTAAAAGACCTGAGAGGGTGACTGAGCTGCAGTGTCTACCCCCTGGCAAAAAACCTAAAATGATATCTTCTTTTGCTTGGTCATAATTCTCTGTTAGTGCATCTTATGAGTTGGTGGCAACATGCGCTGTTTCTAAATGGGCAATCAGCAGGGGTAAAATGAAAGGACCGTTGGGAACTTCAGCACTGAAAAGGCACCTAGACAGATGTCATAACAGTAATGAAAAATTCATTTTTGTGAGTAGAACAGAAAGTGACAGTGATGATACTAGCTCACTACACTCATTGATAATGGGAGGGCTTTAAGTCCAAGGTTCAATGAGTGGAGCAACAACATCACTCCCCCATTGGCTTAAAGGTCACACATCCTGGACCTCACCAGGATTCGTTTTTTCATTGAGTTGCAGCCAGAGGTGCTGCTCTCCTCCTTTATATCTTGCTTCCCATGTCCTTTGCTCTAAGCCTTGCTCTGGTGGCTGCAGGTTCATTTCTGTCCCCCCCTTTACTTATTTCACTATCCACCCCTCCCTGTGCTTGACGCACCTCCGGCCACCAAATCGCTCCATCTCTCGCTCTACTTGGCGCTCATCTTATCCTTTCACTTTGCCTACTTGGCTCTACCAGAGCTCTGTATACTGTCTGTTCTTTTCACCCATTCCCTGCCCCCGCTGTTTGCATCGCCATTGCCACTCGGCTTGCTTGCCTGCTTTTTGCTCCATGCCTTCTCCCCTCCTCTTCAGAGCACTGCCCGACCTTTCTCGTTTGCTCCCCATCAGTTCTCTTTTGTTCAGCCCCTTGCCCCTTACCTCCCTGCATATGGTGTCTACCGCTGCTGGCATTGCAGGCAGCTTGCTTGCTCTCCTCATCTGTTGCTTGCTCTTTCCTCTCTGTCTCCAGTTGTGCCTCCTGGAATTTGTCTCCTCATCCTGCCTCTACCTCATTCCTGGATTTCGCTTGACCACCCCTCCCTCCCTCCTGCTGGTGTTTCTGAGCTCCTCCTGCTGGCACTTCAGGTATCATCCCCGCTGCTTGTCACGCTGAGAATTACCTGCACAACATGTACTGCATCTCTGCTGCTTTCTTCTGCATCTTTCTGTGTGGATTGCTGTGTGGGGCTGCTGTGCTCTGGAGGTAGACATATTCAGCTTCTTATGGGGAGTATTCCAAATCTGTCAGCTTCGGTACTTGCAGCTCCAGATGGTGCCAGGTCAGTTGTCAACTTGGGGCTCGATCAGTTGTTGTTCATTTGTCATACTCATTCAACGCCAAGTGCTCCTGTTGTCATGATTTATGCTTCCCTTCCAGTTTTCAGTTGTAGTTTGTGACGTCTCTTCATTGGAAGCCAATCTAGTGTCTGCCCTGTTTTATATCTTTGAAGCCTGTATTATCTCTTTGAAACTGAGGTCTTACAAAAAAAAAAATTGCTCCTCCTCGACCCTCTTCCATCTTCCTTCCTGGACCCAGCTTTGTGCATTCCGGGATCCTTCCTTACCTTGGAGCTGTCTCTTGCCACTTGGTCTTAGTCCCGCGGTCTGCTTCTGGCCTCAGGGGGACTCGTACTGGCTGCTTTTTCTGCAGCATGTCATTTTGTCCCTTGTCCATCTCCCATGCTGCATTGCTGGGCTCCTTCTCTGTATTCAGCTATATGTGTCTCAGACATGTATGCCCTGTTATTCTGCAGTTCATGCTGCATCTCGCACCCTAGCCCTTCATCTCAGCAGCATCGATGTGTGGCTGACTGCTGCTTCCCCTGCACTTTACCCCACATTTATTGTCCTGTCCACTCTGCTTCACTCCAGTTGCTGGCTGTTTCCCTCTCCTCACCTCGGAGCCCTACCATCCTTCATCCTTTCATACTTCACTTTCCTGTACCAGCCTCCACGGCTTCCATACATCCATCTTGACTGCATTCGCTATTTCTTTTGAGCATATCTATCATGACTCATGTGCCACCTCATCGATCTGTGGTACTTCTGCCGCATGTATAGGTTTCTGACTCCGGTCTGCTTTAACCTTTTCTTATCTCATTGACCCTCCACTCATGGCTTCAAATCATCATCGGCCATCATGGATTCACTCCAATCATGGCTCCATCTCTCCTCATGCCTTTTCTCGTACCAGCCATCATGGATTCACTCCAATCATGGCTCCATCTCTCCTCATGCCTTTTCTCGCATACCAGCCATCATGGATTCACTCCACTGATGGCTTCATTCCTCATCATCCATCATCCAGTTTTGCTTTTCCTCATCATACATTGTCCACTTTGCTCCTCAATAGCTCAACCTGAGTGGCTCCTCTGATGCTCCTCCTGAGCGTACTCTCTGGTTTGCATACCCTCTGGTTCCGGACATGCCTTCTTGACCTCGAGGTCTACCTCCTTTCGAGGAGTCTACTTATTCTTCCTACCTTTGTCTAAGTTCATTTTCAAGTTTATTCCTGTCTCCTCCTCTTCACGTTACGTACTGGCCATCAAGGATTCACTCCAGTCGAGGCCTGCAATCAATGTTTCTGTTTGGGCATACTTATCATGGCTTCTATGCCACCTCATTGACCCACGGCCATCCTGCTGCATGTATCAGGTTCATAACTCCAGTCATCATTCACTCATTTATTTCAGGTGAAGCTACCTCTGGCTGCAAGCTGCAACACTGGACTTAAGATTTGCAAGAAAGCGAGTAGTGCTCACAACAGAGGGAGGTGAACCTTACAATTTACAATTGTCTTTGGTTTGAAGCAGATTCCTTAGGAAAGTTAATATTCTTCAGGTGGAGGATACTTCTAACTGAAGGGTGAAATAAGGAACTTAGAATTATCAGAAAAGGCAGTCTTTCAATCAACAGAAGGAGGTGGAGTTTGCTTTACTTTTGTTACAAGTGTTAAGGTTTTTAGTGCAGGAAGAGTTTAAACCTACATAGGCTGAATACTGTTTTCAATGTCTGCCCTTCTGCACAGCTGACGTGTTGTGGGGCTGACTGTTTTCAGAGCACAAGTCACCAGGCTGGGGAGGTTTACCTGTGTCTGACTTGGATGTTTGGATTTTCCTCAGTTTGATTGGCAGGGTATTTTCTCTGTCAAATTGGTTTGAAGCAGTATTACAAATTGTCGTGTATGGCATCTTGCTGACAGGAAGGCACTCATTGCATTGGTAGGTCAGAGCGTTTAGCTGATTGTTCGTGAGGGCACAGTTTAGGCCCAACCCCTTCCCACCCCTCACCCCACCCACCCCTGGAAATAGTTCATTTATACCTGGGGTTCTGACATCATTTCTCAAGAGGGCAAGGTACATATCACTGTCATATCCTGTCTAGCACACTGCACTGACAATATAAGCATACACATTATATAAATACATATATTTCTATATAACGCACCAATCACACACACACACAAAAAACTAAACAAGGTAGACAGTTATGTGGGGAGTAGTACAATGTAATGGCTGTGGGGCAGCAGTCTTCTGGGAGTCTTTCTGGAGGCTGAGATGCTGCCCTGTTTGCAGACAACTATCTGCCCTGAGGGAGGAAGTTGCCCATCTTCAGGCCACACTGGACAGTGGCAAGGGAACCTCCCCCATCCAGGGAGCACCAGAGCCACCACCACTACCTCAGAGGTTGCGAAGAAAGCACAGCAGTTGGACCACAGTGGGCTCAGGGAGGGTAAGGGTGGTGGAACAGAGGCACAACCAGTCAGTTGTTCCACTCCACAATCCATACTCCATTCTGGGGGAGCATAGTTCCCCTATGGATGCACCCACAGAGGAGACTAAGGAGGGTGCAGACAACTGTCACAGGGGAGGCCCTCAGGAAGGAGGCAGAGGGCACCACAGGGAAAGAAAGCAGCTCCTGGTGGGGGACTCAATTATTAGGGGGATAGAACTGGGGGTAGCAGGGAAAACTGAAGTAAGGTGCCTGCCTGGTGCCATGGCTTGGAGGACAGGAAGGCGATCCTTAGGATCACGAGAACAGTTGCACGTGAGTCTGAGCTGGACGTCATTGTCCACCTAGGGACAAATGACTTAGCTCATTATGAGATTAGAACAGCGCAGAAGGACTTTGTAGAGTTGGGGAAGGGCTTAAGACAAGTAGCACACACAGTATCCTTCTCAGAGGTACTGCCTGTCAGTGGCATGGGTGAGGCGAGGGTACTTTGCACCATGCAGTTTAACAAATAATTGAAACAATGGTGTGGAGCACAGGGGTTTGGCTTCATTGGGGACTGGGGCTCCACCTGGAGGGACACCAGCCTATACTGGCAAGATGGTCTGCATCTGTCCAGGAAGGGAACAAGTCTTTTGGGCAATCGGTTTAAATGCTTCATTGGCAAGCCTTTAAACTAGTCAAGGGGGGAGGCACTGATACAGCAGGAAAATCCCAGCCTCCCCTAAAAACAGGGTACTAAATGAGAAAAGACCAAGGTAGAAAGGTCAGTGGGGATGCCGCTACAGAAGGTAAAGCCATCAAAAATGGAGAGCAATAAGTACCAATGCCCGTAGTCTGGGTAACAAGCTTCCTGAATTAGTGGCCTTGATGGAGGAGGAAGATCTGGATATCGTGGCAGTCACAGAAACATGGTACACACAGAACTATGACTGGGACATAAACATACCAGGATACACTATCTACAGGAGGGACAGGGAGGGCAAAAGGGGAGGAGGAGTAGCTCTC
The DNA here is from genome assembly GCA_016271365.2 of Neoceratodus forsteri. Taxonomy (NCBI): domain Eukaryota; kingdom Metazoa; phylum Chordata; order Ceratodontiformes; family Ceratodontidae; genus Neoceratodus; species Neoceratodus forsteri. The sequence continues at coordinate 538,305,855 of CM057458.1, forward strand.
TACATAACAGAAGAAATCAAAGCAACAGAACAAAAGGTTAAACAGGAAGGAGAAGAAGCACTGTGGGTCAATTTGGAGACAAGCAATTGCACCACAATCCGCACAGGGGTTGTATACAGATCCCCCTCTCAGGTGGAGGAAATGGACAAGGAAATGATAGCAAGTATACTTAGAATGGCAGATAAAGGGGAGATATTGCTGATGGGTGATCTGAATATGCCAGATGTTAACTGGAGTGCAGTTGCAGCAGCCACTTCTAAGAGTGGGGTTATTCTAGATGCCCTACAGGGGCATGCCTTGACAACTAGTATTGGAGTCCACTCAAGAGGAGCAATCTTAGATCTGGTTCTCTCAAATGGAGATGAAGAGAGGATCAAAGATGTGAGAAGTGGGTAGCCATCTGAGGAACTAGCGACCATCGAACAGTATGGTTCACAAAAACACAGCAATAGAGTCAAGCCGTACAAAGACAAAGGTACTGGATTTTAGGAGGGCTGACTTGCCAAAATGGGTGAGTGCCTAAGGAATGCACTAGCAAATGGGCAGGAAGGAGGGTGGAAGAACAATGGGAATAATAAAACTGCGTCACAGAGGTAACAAGCCTTTGTGTAAAGCAAATAAACAAAATGAAACGAGGTAAGAAACCACTATGGTTCTCAAAGGAAGTGGCAGTGAAGGTTCAAGAAAAAAGAAAGCATTCAGGAAGTACAAGGAATCACAGAAGGAACAGGACAGAGAACTGTATCAGCTAAAGCAAAAGGAAGCTGGAAAGGCAGTCAGAATAGCAAAGGCCCAAACCGAGGAAAAGATAGCCAACTCAGTTAAGAAGGGGATAAAACATTTTATAGGTACATCAGGGAGCAAGGAAGACCAAGGGAGGGATAGGAGGCTTAATAAAGGGAGGGAGGGAGGGTGGCAGAGGGTGACTGTGAAAAGGCATATATATTAAACAAATATTTTTGCTCAGTATTTACAAAGGAAGAGGGGGAGGTACCTAAAACAAACAGTAGAAACACTCTGGATACAGAAGTTGATACCGGCCCATTTACAGAAGAAAGGGTTCTGAAAGAGCTCTTAAAACTGAAGGTGAACAAAGCAATGGTGCCTGATGGGATTCATCCCAGAATTCTAAAAGAACTAAGGGTAGAACTAGTGACACTACTGACTACTCTCTTTAACAAATCATGGGAGGATGGGGTGGTACCTGAGGACTGGAGGAGGGCAGATGTGATTCCCCTTCACAAAAGTGGGAGCAAGGCAGAAGCAGGAAACTACAGACCTGTTAGTTTAACCTCAGCAGTAGGGAAAATGATGGAATCACTTCTGAAGGAAAGAATTGTTGAGTATCTAGAGGCCAGAGGGGCACAGGACCCAAGGCAGCATGGATTCACAGCGGAAGGTCATGCCAGACAAATCTGATAGATTTCTTTGACTGGGTGACCAAAGTAGTTGATCGGGAGGCTGTGACATGGCCTACCTAGACTTTAGCAAGGCATTTGACACAGTCCCACACAAAAGATTAATATACAAGTTAGCCAGCCTGGGAGTGGGTCCCAAGATGACAGCCTGGGTAAAGAATTGGCTGGAGAATAGGACACAGAAAGTAATAGTAAATGGAGTCCACTCTGAAAAAAAGGAGGTTAGTAGTGGAAACTAGGGTTCAGTATTAGACTGGTCCTTCAATGTCTTTATAAATGACATTGCAGAGGGACTGAAGGAAAAGTATGTCTCTTTGCAGATGACACAAGATCTGCAACAGAGTTGATGCACAATGGGGTGGAAAGGATGAGAAGGGACTTGGCAAGGTTAGAGGAATGGTCAAATGTATGGCAGCTTAGATTCAATGCTAAGAAGTGCAAGGTAATGCACCTGGGAAACAAAACCCAGGGGAAGAGTACACAATGGGGGTGAGATACTAACAACAACAAAATGGAAAGGGACCTGGGGTAGTCATATCCGATGACCTAAAGGTGGGCAAGCAATGTGAGAGGGCAGCAAGGAGGGTTGGGGAATACTGGGATGCATAGGAGAGGCATCACCAGTAGAAAACAAGAAGTTATTATCCCTCTGTACAGACAGCTGGTGAGACCACATCTGAGTACTGTGTGCAGTTCTGGAGACCCAATCTCTGCAAAGACATAGACAGGATGGAAGCTGTCCAGAGGAGGGAATAAAATGGTGCAGGGTCTGCACTGGAAGACATATGAAGAGAGACTTAAGGAGCTTAGTATGTATAGCCTCGAGGAAAGGAGGGAGAGGGGGGACATGATAGAAACTTTCAAGTACCTCAAGGGAATCCACAAAGTCCAAGAGGGTAGCATCTTTCAAAAAAAGAGGTGTGCAAGAACAAGAGGGCACAATTTGAAGATAGAAGAGGGCGGCTCAGAGGTAATTTAAGGAAGTATTTTTTCACAGAGAGGGTTGTGGATGTATGGAACAGCCATCCAGAGGAGGTTGTGGAGTCAAAAACAGTGGTGGAATTCAAGCATGCATGGAATAGTCATAAGGCAATTCTAGGGGGTTGGGGTAGGAAGAAGTAGGCTGCTGGTTAACTAGGATCTGCAGCTTATCCATCAGGTAGGGAAATGGGCAGACTGGGTGGGCCAAGCGGTCCTTATCTGCCGTCAAATTCTATGTTTCTTATTTATTTATTGAAAATGTTTCACCAGGAAAGGCATACTGAGTAAAAGGATGCTCGTCTCATGGTGCAGCCTGGGGGGAGGGGTTACAGAGGAGGCAGGTGTACCTACAAAGGTTGAGTTTAGCAGTAGAGCAATACAGACAATGTACACAGTTGGGTGGGATTACATTTGAACTTGTTACATAAGGAGAACAGTACAGAACATGATCTTCAAGGACAGGGTATACATATCATGGGTGCACAACAAGGCAATACATGAATTACATAAGTGCCAGTAACAGAACTTGAGTGCCAGTAACAGAACTAAAGTGCTAGTAACAGAACTTGAGCTGAAGCGAGATGTACCATGTTGACAGTAGGAGTTGGAGAGCGAAGATAGGGGGTAGAGGAGGAGTGGACTAGTAAACATTAGGTGTGTAGGGGTGTGGTTTAGGTGCAGTGGGAGGGAAGGAGAGGGGAGTTAGTAGCTGTGAGTAAGGCTGAAGAGTGTAGGTTATTAGGAAGGATGGAGGGAAGGGAGATATTAGGAGTGAAAAGAGGGAGTAAGAGTGAGAGTGTAAGTGCTTGGGGCAGTGTATAAACCAGAAAAACAGGCGAAGGCCGAGCCGCTGGTCAGGTGCTAAGGGGGGACGGGGGAAGAGAAGCTATCAGCGGGGGGAGGTCAGGGGCAGTTGCAGTTTGGTGCAAGGAAGTTAGTGAGGGTAGAGGATAGGGAGTGTTTGGATGAAGAATGGCGGATCTGGGCCGGCAGGCCGTTCCAGAGTTTAGGGAAGAGGTAAGAGAAGGCTGATTGGCCGCGGTGGTCCTTCAGTGGGGGATGACTAATAGCCTAGAGTCAGTGAACCTGAGGGCATGGGTGGGGATAGGTGGGGAAGATAGGGAGGATATGAGGTAGGGTGGGAGGGAGCTGAGCCAGAAGTTAGAAGCAAATTTAACACTATGAATTAGGCGCCCAGTGAATGGTAGAGCTCGCAGTGCTGTGAGTGGGGGAGGGCATCGAGGGCAAAGCAGCAGAAAGCATTAAAGAGGGGGTCAAGTCTGGCTAGGGTGGTCTTAGAGGCAGAGCTGTACACAACATCACAGTAGTCGAAGGAGGGTAGAATCATTTTCTGGACTATTCACGTCTGACAGGTAGTGGGAGACTAGAGCGGTTTCTGTAGAGGGCGCCAAGTTTTGGGTGCAGTTTTGAAATGATGGCATCCACATGTGTGGAAAAGGAGAGGTGGCGATCAAGCCAAACCCCTAGGTACCTGAAGGAAGGCACTTCATCAAGGATGGTGTTGTTTAGGGTATGGAAGATCAGAGGGTGGGTGAGTTTGGACAGACGCTGTCTAGTGCCGAAAGACATAGAGGCAGTTTTCTTGGCATTTAGGGAGAGTCAGTTGGTTTTGAACCATTGTTGGATTTTATTGAAATCGGTTTGAAGTTTAGAGGTGAGTTCTTCGTGGGTCTGTCCGGAGGTAAAGAGGACCGTGTCGTCTGCATACATGTGGATTGCGTTAGACGAGCAAGAATTAGGCTGATCATTTAGAAGGATGGAGAAGAAGATGGGGCCGAAAACTGAGCCTTGGGGAATGCTGGTGGTGATAGGGAGAGGGGGGGGGTGTGGTCAGCTATTTTAGTGGATTGGGTTCTATTTAGTAGGTAGGCACTGAACCAGTTTGTGGTGGACGCTGCTAACCCTGCCCCTGATAGGCAGGATAGTAGGAGAGAATGGGGTACCATGTCGAAGGCTTTAGCTAGGTCAATGAGATAGTGGCAGTGATTAGCCCTTTATCCATCCCAGAGAGGATGGAGTCCATGAGTCTTAGTAGGGAGGAAGTGGTAGAGTGGTGTTTTCTGAAACCGGACTGAAATGGGATGAAGAAGTTAGTTTCTGAGAAAAAGTCGGAGAGCTGGGATAGCACTAGGTGTTCCTGGAGTTTGGGGAGGATGGGGAGGAGGGAGATGGGACGGTAGTTAGTAGTGGAGGTAGGATCACCACCTTTTAGAAGGGGTAGGACAGTAGCATGCTTCCATTCAGAGAGGAGTGACTCTGTGGTGAAAGAAAGATTTAGTAGGGCAACAAGGAGAGTAGCAATGGCAGGGGCAGATAGGAAGAGGGGTTTGCTATTGAGACCATCAGGGGATTTGCCTTTGGAGAGGTTCGGGGAGTGAAGGGCAACCTCAAGGTTTATCTATTTACATCGCTCACTCAACCATTCCTATCATTGAATCCTATGCTACTTCATCGACTACAGCCTCAGGGTCTAATCGTTCAAGGTCTCATCGTTAACATTGCACAGTCAAGCATGTCTCATTAGCCTCAGTGTCTGCTCATTCAGATCATTCCATCAGGCCAGTCTGCATTATCCTAGGTCTCCTCGTTAACACATCTGGAGTCTCCTCATGAGCACTTATGGATACCTCTTGCTCCTCTGACTTCTACATGGATCTACTCCCTCCCATCGACTACTCAAGCATACCCTTCTGAGGTCCCTGTTGACTCATGTTCCTTCTTTAATCTGTGTTTCTTTGGAGTTTTTTCCCTATCCTGTCATCATTCTCCCTACTCATATCCCTCGTTAATGAACCATTCTCTTTACTGACATACATCCTCAAATCAAATGTCATCAACCTGGAGGGAAGGTGACCAAGGCCTTGAATCACCGGAGGTTTCTTCCTCAAAGGGCGTTTTTCCTCTCCTCCACACCAATGGTCATAATATTAGAGTTAGTGCTTTCTTAGGTTAGTTAGTTAGGTTCTGCTGTTAGATGGAGATGGATGGTGGCCCCAGCTTTCCTCTCTCTCCGTCAGTCCTTATCATCTTCTCAGAATGTATTCCTCATCCTTGCCTCTTCAAAGCGCGATATCTTTGGGTATTCTTTTTGGGCTTCTTCTTCACCTACCTTTAGCTAACGCATTCATTCCAGTGGCACCTGTAAGGGGGGTGGGAACTCTCCTCTAGGGTTCCTCGTGTCGTACCCCTACAGGGTGGTATATCCCACAGATAGAGAAGGCGGAAAGCCACAAAGCAAATCAAGTTACAGAAGCATCATCTCATCTCATCTCATCCAGTTGCATAAGCACATTGAATAGAAGGGCTTTAAGCCCGAGGTTCAGTGAGTAGAGCAACAACATCACTCCCCCATCGGGCTTAAAGGTCACACATCCTGGACTTCGCCATTATTCGTTTTTTTGTTGCCCACCATCCACCACTCCTCCTCTAGCAGTTCATCTCTCTCTCCTACCCATGAGCTTCTTCCTAACCTACCTTTAGCTGACTTATTCATTCCCATGGCACCTGTAAGGGGGGGAACCCTCCTCTAGGGTTCCTTACGCCATACCCCTACAGGGTGGTATACCCCATGGATGTAGAGGTGGAAAGCCACAAAGCAAATCAAGTTCCACAAGCATCATCTTATCTCATCTCATCTCATCCAGTTGCATAACCACTTTGAAATGATAGATGAAAGCAGTGGCAGCCCCTGCAGCAATACAGTAACACTTCCAGCACTTCTTTCCAGTCAGAAGACTCCAACTCCTACTTTTACTGGCAGTGGCCATGTGTTCAAAAGCCTCCTCACCCCCTTCAAAGAAACAGCTTACAATCTCAGAAAATATGTAACCCCCTGTTACCCAAGGTTACTAGATTTCCAGTAAGACCTAGTGATTAGGCAGAGAAGGCAGCTTGTGAAACTCCAGTTAAATGGATTTCATACCATCTCACTCTGTTCTCAGTCTCAGCTGAGACTGAGGGATGACATCACTATAGAACTCTCACAGCTGCATGAGCCACACTGGAATGCTGCAGTTGGAAGTTAGGATAGAATGTTGGGGATTTTTGAACAAAGTCAGTGTGCAATCTTGGAGAGAGGAGCAACACAGCAGTATGTGTGCAGACTCTCAGAGCCTTAAGCTCTGTTTTAGAGCTACTGTATGGGAGGTGTGTGTTTCCACTGAAAGAGGAACACAGTAAGTTGATTGTTGAAGTGGTGGAGACCGCTGTTTCTGGTCCATGTGCCCCATCCCTGAGGAGATGGGCGTGGAAAGGTTTGCCTTCTTCCAGGGGCAACCCTCCTGGTTCTGGCTAAGGAAGAAGCTGCCTTATTTCAAGGTGTGCTGTGGCACCAGAAGCTGTGGGAGAGAAATTCCTGTGAGGAATCACCTGTGGGGCACCTGCAACCAAAGGGTGAGTTCGCTCTGACATAGGGCCTATGTTTTCACCTGAACTGTTGGAACGTGGGGATTGGACTACTTAATTTTTAGGAAGTCTAGTGTAATAGACGTTGCTGGTTAATTCAAGTAGGTTCAAGTCCAGCACAAAGAGTAAAGTAAAGTGGGGATTAGACTGCTTAATCAGTGGGAGGCCTAGAGCAATGGGCTAAGCCAAGTAAAAGTATGTTCACGTCCAGCACAATGGGAAAGCAAGACAAGTAGAGGAAATGTGACATACATTTAGCCTTAATCTACATTGCCAAGCTTTACAGAATGTGATGTTTAATGTCCATAGAAATGGCTGGGTATGAATTGTGGAAGCGAGAGGTGGGAGACCCCCATCAGTAGTAACCAAATTCACCTCTACGGATTTGCTCTGTGGCACCTTTACTTTCTCTCAGGTACTTGGCCAGTGCCTGAGGAAAGTACCCAGACATGGAATTAAAAGGAGAACCCCTGATAGAGCTGAGGTGCTCTTAGGTGGTTTAGGGGAGCCACCAGCAAATGTTTTCATGACATATGGAAGGTGTCCGAGTGGCCGGCAAGAGAGCCGAGCCTGGGAATCCCAGATAGCGTGCAAGTTCGGGCTGTGTACCCAAAGCAGCGTGCAAGTCCTGGCTGTGTGCCCGGTGAGTTCAGAGCCTGAGGGCTGAAGTGTTGAAGAAGTGTTCTTAAATCTTTTAATCTGCATTACCAGAAGTGTAGCCCCCATGGGGGTCCATCTATGCTTTGTTGTTCTGTTTGTATGTGAATAAAGCCACACTTTAGAATCCTATTCCTGGTATTGGACATTACAGTTATTGCTTCCTGTGTTCGGAATTACTCGGGTGCCCCTGTGCAGAGTAGCCAAACTTAGCCCTTGTGCCGAGTAACCTATTCCTCCCCGAACCCAATCCCCACCTGGTACTACTGTCAGATTCAAACAGCATACCACCTGTCATTTGCAAAAAGGCAGGGGGGTGGGGGTTACACATACAAATGTAAAGCCAAATTTCCCTTGACCCACCCTGCTGCTGTTACAATAACGAAGAAAAATTCATAGAAGCATAAAATTGGAATTGAGTTTGTTGGCATTAGCCTTTGGTAACTTGCCATATATCAGTAGTGGAAATTAAATTTGGACTCTCCCATATGTTCCTCTAGTGGTCTCTTGAACTGGTCAGTATTATTACTGTGAACTATGCTTTCTGGTAGAGAGTTCCATTGTGACACCACCCTTTGTGTAAACCATCTACCACTCTTAGTTGTTTTAAAGTTTTAACCTTTTAGTTGTAGGTCATGAGATCTGTTTTTCCTCTCTGTATTCCTTACACACCATCCTATTGATTCCTATAACTCCTTGTTCTTTATGACTTTGTATACTTAACACAGGTCCCTCCTTAAAGAGCTACTGACACCATCTGGCCAAAAGTGCTACACTGCAGAAGTAGAATAAGCATATCCCTAGTAAATCTCATGCCAAAAAGTAGGTTTCTAAGTCGCTTCATTTTAAAGTTATTAGCCATTTTGTAACCCTGATTTCACTACCTGTTCAAAAAAAGCCTGTTTCAGTAAAGAGCTGCTGCTGATGTCATCTAGGAACCTCAAAGACTATTATTCCCTGCCAGCAAGCTTATAGGACCTGTGTCTGTAAAGTTGTAAAGATCATGTACAATGGTTTTTGTAAGTAAAACAGGCAGCACGAGTCAGTAAACATTGCTTTAAAAACTTTGTGTTTTAGGTTTTGTAACAAAACTGATTATATTTTGTCTGGGTGCCTTTCTGTTGTGGACCTTTTTGCCTGGGTTGCTGGATGCTGGGTCATAGCACACAGCTGAGAGATTTGCAGACTAAATAAGTGTCTGACATGGTGAAAGGCTGAGATCATTCACATATATCAGTCAATTGAAGTGATTTCTAAGAATGACAGTTTAAAAGAATTATCCCATCTCCTGGTCAATGGGAGTGTGGCAGACTCATCTATGTTCTACTCTAAACTATAATGATCATTTTACCAGACTTAACACTTCCACTCATAGTAGGAATTAACACGTATAAGGCCCCTATTAAAACATATTGTAAAGCAGACAATGACAAACAGCAGTGAAGTTGCTGTATCAACTTTACAATACTAGCAGCAAATACAACTTCCTAACAGGCACATAACAGTAGCATTCCAAATGGCTTCAGCAGCCTGGAGGCATGCTGACTTAGCATCCAGCAACCCTGGAGAAATGGACCACACTAAAACAGCATTTGCCATTAAATAATGCGATTTTATCAACTTTGTTACAAAACCTGAAACATATATCATTTTTTTAGCAATGTTTACTGACTGGTGCTGCGTTTTACTTGTGAAAACCATTGCACATGATCTTTACAACTTTGGAGAAACAGGTCCTATAAGCTTGCTGACATGGATTACTAGACTGTAAAGTCCCTAGATGACATCATCAGCAGCAGCTCTTCACTAGCACCTGCTTTTATTGTACAGGTAGTGCAATCAAGGTTACAAAATGGATAAAAAAAATTTTTTAAAATGAAGTAACGTAAAAATTTAGTTTTTGGTGTGAGATTTACTGGGAGTACAGTATGCTTATTCGGATTCTGCACTGTAGCACGTTTGGCATTAGTGGCTCTTTAATCTTCTATATTGTAAGGAGTATAGACCCAGATTCTTCCTTCTTTCTTTGTATGTGAAATTTGTGAAGTTATTTATTCTTTTTGTCATGGTCCTTTGTACTCTCTCTGCCATTTTAATACTGTTAATATTTTGTGGTGAACATATAGGTGCACAATATTCAAGATGTGGTCTCACCAGAGATGATAACTGTTGACTTGCTACCATATAATGTGGTTGAACATGTAGGACTGATTCAGCTGCTATAGTACTTGAATGTAAATATAATATACCACAGAGAAAGAACTTCTCAACGGGGATTCCAGATCTCTATGACATTGAATGTGAACAATTCAGACAAGTTTTGGTCACTGCTATTGGGAGGGTAGTGCTTCTCACAACAGATATCTAGACAAGCTGACAACCTAAACCCTTCATCTCTATCACTGAACATTGGACATGTTTTCATAATTCTTATGGGACAGTGAATCCCAGTTTGCTGTTCTAAGCATGTTTTATTTTCCATCTGAAGATAACTCATACAATATCATTGAGGAGCTCAAACAACTCATATATCAATGGCTCTTGTCACAGGGACTGTCAGTTGACTTTATAGTTGCAGATAATAGGTCTGATTCTCAAAACTTGGCACATGCTGCACCAAAGGTGTCTTGCACTGCTTGTCAGTGCACCACAGACCCTGCACATGATTCTCTATTGGGTAGAGTCCTGACAGCAATGTCCCATGGCTTGCAGCAACTGTAGCAATGTGCCAAACAGAGAGTGCACCTAGATAAGTTGCTGCAAGCTGTGAGCAGCCATGCAGCAATGACCCCCAAGCACATCCTGGTGGTCTAGCAGATCACCCCCCCCAAGCCATTACCTACCCTTTTTAATAATAAAAATATCCCTGGTAGTCTAGCAGCTCCTGCAAACCCCAATCTCCCATCATAATTATAACAATATCCCAGATGGTCTAGTGGACCATCCCAGCATGATCCCTGTTAATATCATTTTTAATATCCCTGGTGGTCTACTGGACCGCTACTATTTTTTTTATTTTATTTTTATTTTAGTCTTTTTGTAACTGGGTTAGGCCCATTAGGCACAAGTGCCTGTTTTCAGGGGTGACCTGGGAGCATTGGGTGGTTAAGTGACTTGCTCAGAGTCACGCAGTATGCAGGTGGAGGTTATGAGAATCAAAGTCAGGTCTGGGCTACTGGATGTACCAAGCTCGTTCATACCTCATTCCTCTAACCTCTAGGCTATACTGCCAGCCCAATCTCCCATTAATACAAATCCCAATATTCCTGGTGGTCTAGTGGACCTTCACCCTGCAGTGCTGTACCACTCCACTCCCTCATCCTGTAACCCAACTGATGACTGGCACAGCCCACCACTCACCACCACTGCCAGCCACCAATTGAGCTCTAAATGAGCAATACTATATGTAGTATGTGCTCAGTGATTGACAGCAGCTGTCTATCACTGAGCATGTACTGTATACAGTGTACACTCATTCACTGTTCAGTCGGTGGCTGACCATGGTGGTGAGTGGTCAGCTGTGCCAGTCATCAGCTGGGTTACAGGATGGGGGGTGCAGGGTGGTAGGGCACTGCAGGATGGGGGATTGGGTCCACTAGATCATCAGGAGTATTGGGATTTGCATTAACATAGAATCTGGGCTGAGGCAGTCCACTAGACCACCAGGGATATTTCAAATCATGTTAATGGGTGATTGGGCTTGGGTGATCCACTAGACTACCAGGGATATTAAAAATTATATTAACGGGGGATCAGGCTGGGGTGGTCCACTAGGCCACCAGGGATATTTTTATAATTTTAATGGGAGATTGGGGTTTGTGGGGGGTGCTAGACAACCAGGAATATTATTAGGTACATACAGAAAGGGTTCAGAGCTAAGGGGGCAGCACATTGGCACACCCTCCCATAGGATTTCTAAGTACCATTAAACCATAGATCTTTGTCCTCTAGGAGGATTTTGAGAATAGCAATTTAAGGGCTATGGCAGCCTGCATCTGCTGCAAGCCCCCTAGCACCATGTTGCAGCACATTTTGTGGTGCACAGCTGGTGCAAGAAGTCTGTGTTTGATGCAGGCCACTTTTGAGAATAGCTCAGGGTGCATTTTGTGATGCAGGGTGCCTCTTGCATCATGTATGTTTGATGCAGGCACCTGGTATCAGTCCTAAGGGCTTTGAGAATCATCGGTGCAATGGATCCAATACAATAAAGGTCTTGGAGGAGAGGGGTTTTGTTCACTCCTACTGCTTTGTGCACTGCTTGAATTTAATAGTCCACAGTTTTTTTGATGAGGGCAGAGACATTAAGGCTCTTTTTAGTACTGCTAAAAGAATCTGCACTCATTTCTATTGCTCAAGCAAAGCCTGTCACTTGCTTGAAAAAATACTGGAGGACCATAATTTACCATTGCACAGATTGATCCAATACATCAGTCAGTGGAATTCAACCTGTCTTATGTTCCAAAGGCTGGTGGAATAAAAGAAAATTGTCAAACAGTACACTCGGAAATATAATTGGTGACAGATATCTATATTACTGCACCACTGTGGGCCATACTGGAGTTTGTAATTTTACTCATCCAGCCATTTAAGGAAATCTCCAGAGAGGTGCATGCAAACATAGCAGTTCTGAGCCCTTACTAAGAATTTTAAATTCAGATTGAATCTGAAATAGGGGAAAATTTAGAAAACACAGGCAATTTCATCGCACATGCTACCAGTGGTGCTGACAGGTTGCCAACCAAAATACAAAAAGGTATCACAAGGCAAGTGATCAAAAGGTTGATGAAGATGAAAAGCTACATAAAATGCTTCAGTCAGAGCACTGCATTAAAGCACAACTCCTGGACCCTTGATACAAATCAAAGCATCTATTGAATGATGATGATACTTATTTTGAGGTAAAAAAGAAATAATTTATGATGAGTCTCGCTGTCATGGAACTATAGCATCACATTTACTGTCTTAGTTACAACACAGCACAGAATCAGACGTCCTCTCCCTCTAGTATTCCACTTTCAGGTCTCTTCAGTCAGTTACAAGATGTATTTGTGACATCTTCATCCATTTCTTCTAATACAGCCTCAGCACACACCGTTGTTGAGATGTACCTGGTACAGCCCAATATTAACTGGAATGCTGATCCTTTGAAATACTGGAAATCAAAGCAAAATATGCAGTCTGCTTTAGTACAAATTGCAGTGAAGTACATGAATTGCCCTCTGATTAGCATTTGTTCAGAACAATTGTTTCGTTCAGCTGGTAATATTATTACTGACACAAAATATTGTTTCACGACAGAAAACACAGAGCATTTGACAGTCTTGAAAGTCAGAATTCCTCACTTTAATTTCAAATATGATACCGAATGAAGTGTTTACAAACAGATTCTCAGCAGGCCCTATCCACAAATCAATTTCTCCTATTGTGCCAGTGGTAAAATATCTTTTGTGAATAAGGTCTACTTACTACTAATTATATATACTGTATACATGAGGCACACATGAGATAAGCAATGTCAGGACAAGCCAGAGTAGATCAGGCTTACCTGAATAAACACAATGAACACAGACACATAAATTCAATGTGCTTACACAGCTTGGTGTGGTGTGGTGTTGTGCTTATGCAACTTGCTAAATAAACTTTATTGTGGCCATTCACTTCTCTGTGCCTCAGGAATGCCACCTTGTAGGGATGTTGATGGCAGGTACCCTGGAGGAGGGTTCCACCCCTAGAGGTGCCACGGGAAGGATTCCCTTAGACTAAAGGTAGCTTAGGAAAAGCTCCAGAGGAGACAGGCTAGCTGCTAGAGGAGGAGGGGAGCATGGTGGGGCAAAGAAAAAAGCTTCTGAATGAAGCAGGAAGGAAGAGATTAAATAGATCAGGTGGGGTGTGGCTATTGCTTTAGCCATTGAACTACAGGCTAAAGCTTTTCAATTCAGTGTGCTTACAGAACTTGGTGTGGTGTGGTGTTGTGCTTATGCAATTTGCTAAATAAACTTTATTATACGATGGCAAAGAAAAATCCTGGGCTCCCATTGGTCACTCTGGGACTGGACTCATGATTTTATCCCAACACACAGATCGCCACATGAACCTATTTTAAATCACTACACACTACCCACAATGAGTGATCCCTCTTTCTGTAGGCAGCCCGCTTCCCCTGCTCGCAACCCACCTTCCTTACTCCCAGCTCCTTCATTATAAAACTAAAAATCTCCAAAACAAAAAAAGATTTCCAATCCCGAAATGTAGCATTTTATATTGGTACAGCTGTTTCCCGAGTGGCTTTAAGTGCCATTCAAATTCCGCCTTCACATCAGCGCTCTCCCGCTCACAGCGCACACAGCCTCGTGCAGTAACTGCGAGACCTGAGCTTCACAGTAAACATTTTTTCCCCCAGAAACTCTGGCTCCTGTATACAAATTAAAACATTCACAGAAGCCCTCAGTTCAATTTGCTACCTCCCCAGTCTAACTGCACTGCTCACAGCATTCTTCGCTGACAACCCTACACACACACACACACACACACACACACACTCACGAATGGCAAATGTGAGAGCATGCCTCAGTGTGTCTTACCTGATCGTTGCTACTCACTGTTTTTAACACCGCAGGCCCAACAGATGGGAAAAGACTTAGACAGAAAATAAAAAAATTAAAGCTAAAAAAAAAAAAAAAAACACTGGGCTTAGCAGTACACCTGACCAAAGCAATGACACAAAAGAAACAAACAACACATAAAGATTGATGTGCAGACTCAGGACTGCAGAGCCACAGATAAACAGGGCAGCTCCACCTACTGGCAAGAAATCAGCACAATTTTTTTTAAACAGTACACCTCCTCATTAAAAAAAAAACAGCAAACAAGCTAGTTTTAAACATATTTCTTCATCTTTGTTTTTCTTTTTTTGACTCATGAACCATTGTATAATAGCAATAATGCACTCCAGGGTGTGTGTTGTGCTGGGATAACATCACTTCTGGGGTGATTAGTCACACACGGCCTGCGGCCTCGTGCCTAATCACCCTAGGCGTGACGTTATCCCAGCACAACACACACCCTGTCATGCATTATTGCTTAATTGTGGCAATCCACCTCTCTGAGCCTCAGCAATACCACCCTGTAGGGATGCTGAAGGTAGGAACCTGGAGGAGGGTTCCACCCCTAGAGGTGCTGTGGGAATGAATCACTTAGGCTAAAGGTAGCTTAGAAAAAGCCCAAAATGAGAGTAGATCAGAAAGCATTGTGGAGGTAATGAGATAGTATCGAGATCTGAGCATACACATTGGTCATCAGAGATAAGGGCAGTAGTCAGAAATAGCCAAAATAAGTTAATGATTTTAACATAGGTCAAATGAACTATAACAAGAGGGCATAACTTCCCAAGGAGAGAGAGAATGGCAAAGGAGGGACACCATCCATCTCCATCCAACAGCGGAAACCTACCTAAATAACTGCAGAAAACTACCCAAGTAACTTAGGAAATGTACAACTAAAGTAACTAAAAATTATGACCTTTGGTGCTGAGGAAAAGAAAAAAACCCTTTGAGGAGGAAATCTCTGTGACTTCAAGGCCTAGATCGCCTTCCCTCCAGGCTAGGGATGTTTGATTTAGTGACGGCTCTACTGCTACAATTTAGAAACCCAATCCAAGGGGAGGAAATATTCCAGTTTGGTGGAAAGCTCTCACGATCCCGCTAACAAAAACATGAAGGGTTGAAAGAGTCCTCTGCAATTATGATACTCTGAAACTAGAGCAGGACCCCCCAAGGAGGAGAAGAGCAATGACCACTGAGGCATGCAGCCAGCCTAATGACTAAAAAACAGACTAAGTGAACCAGAGGCAGTCATGGGCAGGGACCCTGGTTTTCCATTTTTACCGGTAACACCGGTAACAATCACGGAATCCTGCTTGGTTTGCGGATTTTGAATTCTTGTACCGGTGTCTCACGGAAATCGCATGTCACTGCACAGAATCTCTAAGATTCCAGTATCTTTTTAATTTTTTTTTTTATTTTCTCTTTCTTTGTCCCCTTCTCACAGCATCGGTATCCTCTAGCTTCACCCCCAGCTAATGCTCAGGAGCTCCTGTGGGCCTGCCCCTATCCTGCCTGGGTTGTACCCCCCGGGTGGGAAGGGAGGGGACCCTAGGTCACCCCTCCACACTCCCTTAGTGTGTGTCGGGAAGCCCAGTGGGTCCTTCATGGAGCCTGGTTATGAAGTCTGGGGTACCTGGGTCCCTTCTGCCAGTGGCCGATGTGGGGTGATTGTTCCTGGTTTTCTGGTCTCTGTCCCTGAGGGCACCGGCACTAGAGATCCAAGGAGGTAGGTCACATAGAGACATGCCACTCTTCCAGATCCTGGCTAGCATCCTCCCTTCCTGATCACTCTGCAGCACCATTGCACCACCACCCGTGGTCACACCGGTCGTGGTAAAGAAGCAGGACCTGCAGCCCACCCTCCCTGGAGGAGGAGAGCAGCCCCCCAGGTGCTCAATCCTACTCCCCTGGCCAGACCTCCAGCAACCCGAGTTTGCTTCTGACCCTGGGTCACTGGCATTGCAAGCAATAGTGCTACTGCAGCGCCAGCAGGCTGATCCAGATTTCAGCATCTTAAAATGAATGCTGCTGTACTTTGCATTCTTTCTGCTTTGCTGCGTATAGAAACAGTAAGGAAATCACCCACACTGCTTTGTTGTAATCAGCCATTCAGTTTAACCACCCATGCCTAGTGGTTAGAGTAACAAACCGATGATTGAACTGGGTACATCCAGCAGACTTGGGTTTGAGTCCCACAACCTTCACTTGCATCCAAGCAAGTCACTTAACCTCCCAAGTGCTTCTAGGTCACTCCTTAAAACAGACAGTTCTGCCTAGTGGGCCTTACCTGCTTTACAAAGAATATAAAAATAAATACCAATACATACAAAATCACACATGCCCACAAAATGCAAAGCATCATGGGCTGCATAAGCAAATCACCACAGAATGTTATGCTGGTCCAACTTTAAGCAGAATTCCATGGTGCCGAAAGGCCTCTCACACAGTTTGCAAAGGGTGCTAACAGAAGACATAGACACGTGTTTCGTCCTCACCAGGACTCATCAGTATGCCTCGTCTGTTTGACACCCCAGTGGAATGGACCAGCTACCCTAAGACAGTGTGTCTTGGATATGTTGTGGTGAACCCATTAAAATAAAAAACATTTAAAAGACAAAGAACCTCTGTGCACAAACACTGAGGCAAGGGTTACCCCAAAGGGCATTTGGCTGGGAAGCCAAGTTTCAAGAAAATACAAAATCACACATGCCCACACAATGCTTACTACATCATTGAATAGTAGTCAGGGTACCATGTAATTTACTTGAGTTTTACTTGGGCTGCAATGATTTTGTATAGTAAAGATAAATATTCAGAAACATTTTATAAGCTTGTTTTTAGATTTTAGTCAGGTATTCTTTGCATATAAGCATCTAGGTTGTAGATTGCTAAATGCAGGACCACTGTTACCAACTAACTTATTCAAGTTTATAATCAGCAGGACCATCCAAGATCCTCAGTTGTTTGAATGAAAACTAGTCTGAATGAAAGTATGTTCACAAAGTAGAAACTGCCTTACTACTTATGAAAAGACTTCACAGTTAGCACCCCATTAAAGTAAATTGGATCATTTGCACCTTTTCTCCCACCTGCTGGTTCTGTCTCTGTGACAACAAAATGTTTTCCGACAGATTACTTCAACAACAAGCAAATGTTAAGTATGTAAGAGTACTTAACAATGTAAAACCCCAGGGGCTGTATGATGCTGGTGGGCAGAGTGGTGCTCAATTCACATCTGAACAAAGACATGAAAACTGGGAGACACCCTTTTCATGGACACCAAGTAGAAAAAAAAGCATTCACATGTTTGAGAGATGCATGAATCCATTTTAAGGTCCTCTACTAATCACTTGTGGATTTTTTAGGTGAAAACACTTTGTTCAAAGAAGCAACTTCAAGCAGTTTTTTTTTTGCTCTTCCTACCCCCTGGCCATCCACTCCTTCAGGCCTGTCAAGGCCCCCTACCACCGCTGCTGAGTCCTGACCACCATCCACTGCCCCTTACTGCTTTGCTACCAGGTAACCCAAAGCAACCCTTCATTGAGTGGGCCCCTACCCCTATGGGAGGGTATCAGGGGAGGAGAATTGCCTCAAAGAGCTTCCTGTGTATCCTGGGCATGTCGGGGGTCAGAACGGACACATGTCTGGGACTTCTGGTGTATGGCAGGACCAGCAGCCATCCTTCGATTGGCCAGCGGGTATTTTCCCATTTTCTTGGGAGCGTGACAGGCTACATGATATCAAGGCACAAGCCAACATCCGCCACCTCCTCACAGTGAGGACTGACATGCTGTCGTGCCTCTGGCCTCCACCATGGGCCAGCAAATGCTGAGCCGTGAACCCACCTTCCCTCTCAGGAGAAGGGAGTGATCATTGACACTCAAGCCTTCACCCACTAGCTGGCCCTCCAACAGCCAAGTCTGTTCCCTAACCCTGGTCAGTGGTGTTACAGGCAGATATCCAATTCAGGCAGTTAAATTATAGATACGAAAAAACAAAGGTAGTCCAGCTTAGCGGTGATGTTTCAGATTAATTCACATCTGAGTTCTAACAAGCAAGGAGACAAAGTCATTTGTAACTTGTGCATGTGGGGGGTGAGTTTTGAAAGGGGATCATAGTGCTGTCACTACTGCCATCACCCCAGAGGGATGTGTACTGCATTGTTGCTACTGCCATCACACGAAGGGGTAGGTGCTGTAAAGCTTCTGCCATCACCACTGGTGGATGGGGAATGTAGGCCTGCTGACATCCCACCTGAGGGATGGGGCTCATATTGCTGATACTGCCATCACACATGAGGAATGATGACCATAGCACTGCTGCCATCACACCTTAGGGATGGGGCGTGAGTGCTGCTTCCATCACACCTTAGGGATGGGGGCTGTAGTGCTGCAGCTGTCATCACATCTTGTACCTAAAATAACTTTAAATTGGTACAAGGATGGAAGGATGTGCAATAGTGAAGGTCAAAATTGCTAAAATGCATGTTAGCAGAGTTAAAAATTGTTAAATAAAGTACATAGAACCAAACACCGGTAAAACCGGATTTTGGCTTAGCAGACACCGGTGACAATACCATTTTTTACAATGTGCAAAATAGAATATGCCCTTTCTCAAGCCCGGTAAACCAGTGTCCCTGGTCATGGGGAAAATGGCATAGAGGGTGCCGCCAAACCCAATTCGGCTAGCTAAAGGAGCACTCTTGAGCAATGGAGATCCCATCCCTTATAGCTGAAGTCTTAACTTTTACATTGAGAGGTGCCATTGATCAGCTGCATGGCTAAAGCTCTGCCCAGAGCACAGACATTCCCACTGTGGGA
This sequence comes from Neoceratodus forsteri, assembly GCA_016271365.2. Taxonomy (NCBI): domain Eukaryota; kingdom Metazoa; phylum Chordata; order Ceratodontiformes; family Ceratodontidae; genus Neoceratodus; species Neoceratodus forsteri. The sequence continues at coordinate 538,324,758 of CM057458.1, forward strand.
CAGATGAGAAAGACTCTGCTCCAAGTTTCACATGTTCAAGATGCGAACTTCGGTGTAGAACGAGACATTCGACTGCAGAGCCAGTCCTCAGCCATAGAAAGTAATGGTCATGGTTAGCATGCTTGTGATTTATGAAGGGGCGCATACAGTCAAATATGAAGAGTTGAATAAAAGGAAGCTAGGGAAAGCCAGCTGCTGTCAGTTAGGTATTGGTAAATTGGGCAATATGATTGACTGAGATGATTGACTGATACAATGGACTGATACGATTGGCTAATGAGATTGACTGATAAGAATACTTAATATGATTGACCGGTATGAGCAAAGCCAGTGAAAGCAAGCCAACCAATTCCATTACGGAAGCTGAATTAATAGTGTCATCAAATTAATCAATCAATAAGTACTGTATTTGTATACTGCAAATTTCCAAGAATCAAAGCGCTTTACATACTGTCAGAAACTTTCTCATGTAAAATCATCCATAATATTATATAAAATCATCATTGCTTAAAATCCTAAATTTTACACTTTCTATAAGGGATAGCCTGGCTAAAGAAAAATATCTTCAACTGAACCTTAAAATTGTCGATCATCTGGCATGCTCTAACCTGATGAGGTAGAGAATTCCACAGGGTTGAGGCCACAAAAGCAACTGTATGGACCCCAGATAACTCAATTTAACCCTGGGAATCTCTAGTAATCCTCATCACTGGAGTGAGATCCACCACTTTACCAGCAGCCAGTGCAGATAGTGGAGCACAGGTGTGATATGGCGAGACCTAGGTAGGCCAGTCAATAACCTGGCCTCCACATTCTGCACTGGTTGCAATTGGTGAAGATCTGCCTCCGATAGCCCTAGGTATAGGGCATTGCAGTAATCTAGGCAAGAGGTCACAAAGGCATGAACCAAAGTTGGTAAGTCACCAGGGGAGATCAGGTGTTTAATCCAGGCAATGTTTTTATGATGGTAAAATGAGGCTTTGACCACAGCCAACACCTGTTACTTCAATGTCGAACTGCAGTCAAGCATAACACCCAGATGTTTCACCTGATCTGAGGTAAGCAGCTGGGAGTCTCTGAGCCAAAGGTCTCACCAGCTTGCACCCTCCCACCATGGTGACCAGGTTCTAACACCAATATTTCGGTCTTGTCTGGATTTAACTTCAGCTAGTTAATCTTCATCCAGTCTTGAATCTAAGTGAGGCAGTTATTAAAAACAGAGACCATCTCTTTCTGCCCCAGTGCAAAGGACATATAGAGCTGAGTGTCCCTTGCATAACAATGGAAATTTAGCCCATACCACCTAATGATGTCCCCCAAAGCAGCACGTACACTGTGAATAACATTGAGGATAAGACAGTGCCCTACAGGATCTCAAAGACAGGGCAGGGAAGAAGAGGAAAACATTTCTGATACTACTCTCTGCATTCTGCCCATCAGGAAAGATTTAAACCAGCTATGAACTGTGCCATCCAGCCCACAGCATACCCGCAGGTGCTCCTACAATACCCCATGGTCCACAATATTGAATGCCACTGAAAGATTGAGGTGCACTAAGATGGACCAGCTCACTCAATCCCTCATCATCAGAAGATCATTCAGCACCCGGAAAAGGACAGTCTCTGTGCTATGCCTCACCCTGAAATCGGATTGGAGAGAGTCATAGATGTTATGCATTGTTAAATGATCATCTAGTCCTGCAGCCACCATTTGTCAATAACCTTGCCCAAAAAGGGCAGGTTAGAGACCACTCTGTAATTTTCTAGGATGTCCGGATCCAGCGAAGATTTCTTCAGGAGTGTTTTCACAACTGCTTCCTTCAGGGGTTCCAGAAAAACACCTGTTGCTAAAGAACAATGGACTATCCTAGCTAAGTCCAGGCCAATGACTTCCATGCACCCCACCAGGAGACACATTGGCCCTGGATCTAAACCACAGTAGATCAACTGCAAATCCTGGACAATCTGCATAACATCTTCCATATCGAATTGATCAACGTCAGAGCAGACAGACTGAGTACTAGTGATCTCAAACCCGTCACCGCAAGGCCTGTTTGAGTGCGCTGACTGGATCTCCAATTTGATAATGGCAATCTCATCAGCAAAGAACTGAGCAAACTCATCACATCTAGATTGTGAACATGCTCCCCGTAACTGAAGACATGTTGGATTGCACAGCCTATCAATAGTACAGAGGAGCTGAGCTGGTCTGTTTGCCACAGCAAGTCTCTTTGGACAGGAACTCTACCTTCTTACAGGAGATTGCCGATTGATAGTCTTTATAATGGACTAGCAATCTAAGCTTGTCCTCTGTGAGACCAGTTTCCTCCAGTGCCACTCCAACCTTCAACCCCTCCAACTCATCCTCATCTCCTTCAGAGTCCCATCAAATCACAGAAATGTCTGGCAGGATATGAGGGGGCAAACACATATAGGCGCTATAGAGTCAAGGGCACTGGTGAAGGTAGGTGATTAAGGCTGTGATGCCAGAAACTGAATCAATGAGATTTAGCATAATTGAATAAATGAGGTTACACAGTAATTGCTATGGTTGCAGCATAAACAGAGAATTTATATGATTAGCATGAATGCCTTAAATGCCATTAAGGCAGCGTTAGGTTATTCGAGGATGTGGCCTACCTAGATTTCAGTAAGACCTTTGACACCAACCCACATAGGAGGTTAATAAATAAGTTGGGCAGCCTGGGAGTGGGTCCCAAGGTGGTAAACTGAGTCAGAAACTGGTTGAGTGACAGTACACAGAGGATGGTGGTAAATGGCATTCAATCCAGGGGAGAGGTGACCAGCAGGTTGCCCCCAGGATCTGTGCTGGGACCAGTCCTCTTTAATGTCTTCATAAGTGACATTGCAGAGGGGCTGGAGGGGAAGGTATGCCTCTTTGCAGATGACACTAAGTTCTACAACAATGTCAATACTCCGGGGTGTGTGTGGAAAAAATTAGAAAGGAGTTAAACATGCTTGAGGAGTGGTCAAGAGTGTGGCAGCTAACATTTAATGCAAAGAAATGCAAAATCATGCACTTGGGGCACAGAAATCCAAGGGAGGAGTATAAGATGGGGGAGGTACTGATGGCCACCAGTCAAGAAAAAGGCCTGGGGGTATTCATATCTGATAACTGAAAGGTAACCAAACAATGTGAGAAGACCATGGAGAGAGCCAGTGGAATGCTAGGGTACGTAGGGAGAGGCATCACCAGCAGAAAAAACAAGGTGATTATGCCACTGTGCAGATCACTAGTAATACCTCATCTGGAGTACTGTGTCCAGTTCTGGAGGCCACATCTCTGGAAGGACATGGACAAAATAGAGGCAGTTCAGAGAAGGGCAACAAAAATGGTGCAAGGACTGCACTAAAAGTCATATGCGGAAAGACTACAGGACTTCAATATGTAATTCCCTGGAGATGGGGGGTATGATAGACACATTCAAGTACATCAGGGGTGTAAATAAGGTACAGAAGGGTAGCATCTTTCAGAAAAGAAGGAGTACAAGAACAAGGGGGGAATGATATGAGGCTAGAGGGGGGCAGGCTCAGGGGCAACATGAGGAAGTACTTTTTCACAGAAAGAATAATGGATGCTTGAAATCTGCGGAGGTGGTGGGGGCAAAAACAGTAAGGGAATTCAAGAATGCATAGGATAGACATAAAAGGACTCTAGCAATAGGCAAGAGAGGATAAGCCGTAGATCAGCTAGGGTCTGCAGTAATGCATTAGGTAGGGAAAAGGGGCAGACTAGGCGGGCCACACAGTCCTTATCTACCATCACTTTCTGTGTATCTGTGTGTTTGTAGCACATTCAGTAATGAGTTAGCTAGTCACTGCATTTAAATTTAATTCTGGTGGTACTATATCTGTCTTGGAATAAGAGATGCTCAGACATTTTCATTGCAGTGAACAATTTAAAAAGCCAGTACCACTAAAAATGTAATTGCCACATCTCCCAGCTTAATACTGCATATATATGGTGGGTATCCTTGAGCCAGATAAGATCACAGAATAAAATCAAATTACTGTCCTGCACTGGTGAATCAAAGCACAAAATCCTGAAAAAAACATCTGAATGCTAATGTCTCTTGGGGCAAAAAATGACATGCTGCACACTGGGACAGAAGTAAAACAGATTATTCAAAAAACTGAAATGTACTGTAGCTATTATGTATTTTAAACACTCCATCATGATTACCTAAGCTGGCTGAGAAATCACAGGTCAGCACTGAAGCATTGTGCAGTAGGGCTGTGAAAATACCTTTTTTAGAATATTCGGCTGAATATTCGGTTCCAAAATATTTGGTATTCGGTTTTCATATTCAGGTGGCTGGAATGGGGGTATTTCAAAATAAAAGAGCAACCCACTCCTGGCCAGCATTAAATAAATGTTTTTAGGCCTGGTGTCTAGTGATCCCAACCCACCCCCCTGACCGATCGCCAGTCTAAAATAAAGAATCCCCCCGCCAGACTCTCAGCAATATCCCCAGTCCCAAATCCACAAATGCATAAAAATAAAATAATTCCCTAATTTCCCTAGTGTCTACTAGACCCCCCACACTGTCGGGTAGTGCCCCCCACCCATGACCCCAAGTGGGCCACCAGCACTGCCCTCCACTCACCTCCACAGCTGACAGCCTGACTGAGTTTTCAGTGAATGAGCGCGTGCTTGTACAAGCATGTGCTCATTCATTGGCACTCAGATTCAGCCACCAACAGCAAGTAGGACTACCAGGGGCTGGAGGGGAGGGGGGAGCTGCTCTGGTTGCTGGTGGGGAGCGGGATGAGGGAAAGTCCACAATGCCATTTCCCCCATCCCACCACCCCGCGGTGACCAGAGCAGCTCCCCCTCCCCTCCAGCCCCTGGTAGCACTAGTTCCTAATTTGCTGGTGGCTGAATCTGTCAATGAATGAGTGAGTGTGTGCTTGTACAAGCACGCACTCATTCACTGAAAACTTAGTTGGGCTGCCGGCCATGGAAGTGGGTGGAGGGTTGTGCTGGTGGCCTGCTTGGGGTCATGGGTGGGGGGAGAGGGGGGAGGGGCACTACCTGATAGGGTGGGGGGATGGGGATCCACTAGACAGCAGGGAAATTAGGGAATTATTTTTATTTTTATATATTTGGGGACTGGGGAAATTCTTGAGAGACTGGGCTGGGAGGGATTCTTAATTTTGGACCAGCGAGTGGCTGGGGGTGGGACCACTATACAGCAGGGCAAAAATATTTATTTATTCCTGGACAGGAGGGTGGGAAAGACTTTTTTGTCCTTGTGCATGGCCAAATACCGAATACCAGCCGAATAGTGGACTATTCGGTATTCGGTTCCGAATATTCGAATAGTCCATTATTCATGGTATTCAGAAATTAATATTCGGTATTCACACAGCCCTACTGTGCAGTACTCAAAGTAGTAGAAACAAGCATGCAATAGAAAGTACTAGCGCCTGCACAAAACAACAAGCAAAAGCAAAACGTTACTTTTCTGACGAGGCCTGGCAGTGCCCAGGTGAAACGCTGGACTAGCCCACATGGCATTATCGATCATTGCCATCATGGTTATTCCACTCTAACTCTAGCCTGGTCCAGTTTGTATTAGAGATGCAGCAAATTTAAATTTCACTGGCGAAGTGGACAGCTTTGTCGCATGGAGTAATCTGTGAAATTTCCTACATTTGACTGAATCTCAACAAGGTGAAATTTCACCCACGGAAAAGTGAAATTTCACCTTGGAAGGTGAAATTTCATCTTTACGCAGGCAAAATTTCACCTTCCTATTTGGTTTTCCATGGAGCCCGACTTACTTTAGTACTATGTTGTGTTTTTATGTAGAAGCTCTGGCATAGTATCAGAAGCCACCTTTCTTGCACTTTACACACATATCCCCATACATCCCTATGGTGGATGTCAGCTATGGGTTCCATACGGGAGGCATCAACTGTTCTTAGGAGTACTGCAGCACTGAGCACTGCTGACAGTGCTGGTACCATTCTATACTCCTCAAGGAGAGGAGAATGTCATGAGCACTATTAGCAGCACCAAGGGTTGCTTTAGCTTGCCTGCCAGATAGCATAGAGGTTAGAGTAATGAGCTGAGAATGTGCTTGATACATCTAGCAGACCTGGGTTTGTTTCCTGCAACCTCTACTTCCATACTGTATAATAATAATTTTATATAAATATAATTTTATTTTAATAAATTGTATGACTCTATGCAAGTCACATAACTTACCTATTCTCCCAGATTGCCCAGTAAATGGGCCTTGTGACCCAGTGGGTCCTATCTGGTTTCAAAAGATTTTAAAAAAGCCCCGTTCCTGGTACACACTCCTAAGAAAAGCTCATGCCCCACTGTGTTGAGATACTAACTGATACCTGCTGTGTGGGTGTCTGGGACTATTCATTCAGTGAAATTATGGGTGGTACATCATAGAATAAACAAATACAGTATAATGTTAAAATGTGGCAATTGTATGCATTAAAAAAACTTAAATTACAGAACTTTTTGCTAGTCAAGACCTATTGCAGCATCTCACTGTGTGCAGCAAGGGCAAGCTTTCTTTTTTTATATATATCTATCTATCTATCTATCTATCTATATATATATATATATATATATATATATATATATTTTAGCCCACTGCCAGCCAGGACTCAGTGGCGGCATACCGCCAATCTGTGGTGCCCATCCCCCTTGCAGGGATCATGCTGCCAGCAGTGGAGTTGAGATTTTGCTTGTTACATATGTAACTATGTAATCCCCTAAGCCCACCCCCAGAGAATGCCGGTGTGAAGGACAAAAGTCCTGAGAGGGAGTCATGCTGAGGCATAACTTCTACCAAGTGCCTAACAGTGTTCTCTCCTTCTCAACACCATCAGCTAGTAAGAACAATACCTAACCTTCCCAAGGAGAGGACAGCTACCAAGCTACAGCTCAATCCTGCTCCACCCCCCCCCCAGCCGACACGTGATGACCTGGGCTCATTCCTGAACCCGGAACACCAGTGTAGCATGAGGTGTGGCATCCAGCACCTCAACCTTCAGTACCCTCAAGGCCAGTAGCAGGGGCAAGGTTCCCTTCTCCTTTAACACAGCCACATGAGGCTGCTGGTGCAGCAGTAGTGTTACAACTTGTGATGCCAATGACCTGGATTCAGGATGAGCCTCGGTTGTCAGATGGGTGGTGGGGAGAGTGGCTGAGCATCCGTGGTGCGCTCACCACCTCCAGGTATAGGAGGGTATTGGATTCTGCTGCACCATCACCATCTGGCAATACAGCTAGGAGCCAGAGCTTCAGGAAGCGGGATATCAGCAGCATGGTACATGGCATCGGCCTGATCTCCCTGACATCTGTGTGCAGGGACAGTAACAGGAGGAAAAACATCCCTTGTGCAGGATTCTATCCTCTGCCCACCGCACGCCCCACACTGCCAACTGCATACTCCAATCTGAAGACCAGGCTTCATCTCTGTGCAGGATTTAAAGGCCCAGCTCTCTGGCAGCCCTTCCGATGGTGGGGGAATGATGAGTGGATGTAGACCCCAGAGAAGGTGGGTAATGGGGCTGGGCAGGCAGTACAGACTGATGGGAGCCAGTCAGGAATGGAGGAGAATAAAGTGCAATAAATTCAAAAAGAAAAAAAAAGACAGCCCATGATATACATTTCTTTCAACATATAGAAAAGTGAAACAGTAGACTGTCTACTGGCACCATGCATTTCTGCCTAAAGTTGAACCAGCATAACATTTTGTGGTGATTTGCATATACAGCCCATGATGCTTTGCATTATGGGTGTGTGTGTGTGTGTGTGTGTGTGTGATTTTGTATTTCTTTAAAACTTGGGTTCTTGGCCAATGGCCTTTGGGGTAACCCTTGCCTCAGTGCTCACGTACTAAGATTCTTTGTCTTTTAACTTGTTGTTTTGATTTTATTGGCCTCAGCACAACCCAAACCCGATAGACCAATTTAGGGTAGCTGTTCATTCCACTGGGGTGTCATACAGATGAGGCACACTGATGAGCCCTGGTAGGATGAAACATGTGCCTGTGTCGTCTATTGGCACCCTTTGCAGACTGTGTGAGAGGCCTTTTGGCGCCATGCATTTCTGCTTAAAGTTGGACTAGCATAACATTTTGTGGTGATTTGCATATACAGGCCATGCTGCTTTGCCTTATGGGGGTATGTGTGATTTTGTATGTCTCTTAAACTTGGCTTCCCAGCCAGTGCCCTTTGGGGTAACCCTTGCCTCAGTGCTTATGTACTAAGGTTCTTTGTCAACTACCTACTGTATTTCAGGCAGAGACCAATGTCTCTACATTTGAATAATATTGCTTTTGTATGAGACCTTTCATTCATGAAGTACCTCAAAGTAATTTAGATACTAATATAATTTTAGTAATATAAGTTAGTATTGAAGACAGCTGAAACTATAGCGACAACTGGCCCATATGATACTAATTAAGCAGCCAAGGTGGATATATACTGTAATGCTGCAGCTGTAGAGCTGTATATGGAGTAGTATGGGAGCTTGTATAGTCTTCTGCATACAGAGCTACAGGACAGTAAATGAGAAAGATACAGTCATAGATTATCAAATAAGCCTATACAGTGTGTATGAAGTTTTGCTAAAGAAACTGCATGTTTACTTTTCATCAAAATCTGTCATTATTATCAATGCAGTCATGCAAAAAGAAAACAGTTCAAAATAAAATGGCCATGTATATGGGCAGATGAACATTCTTTGCTCATTTCTGGCAATAAATATTAGGGATAGACACCGTATCCAAGGGAAAAGTGTCACAAGTCATGATAGATGTTTTGATTATTGCTTTCCCCTCACTCAGCCCCTTTGTATTTTTCATTAGATCTTGCCAGTTTAATTCTTGCTACTAACAGTGAGAACGCCTGCATTTAATGTTGTATATAACTTCTGTATGCTTCATGGATTTGATCTCTAAAGCATAGCATTTCTGGGAATCTAGTACAAGATCCCCACACCCAAAATCCTGAGGCTTGAAATCCCGACAGCAAAATCCCAATAGCCAAAATCCTGATGGCACGAAAATGGCAATAGTACAATTCCTAATACTGTTCCATGGGGGGGGGAGGCCACACACCCCCACCCCCGTAAAAGATATATAAGTAGCTCAGGCTAGAAAGGTAGGCATTGACAGCAGATAAGGACCACAAGGCCCATCCAGTCTGCCTTATGAATGTGCCATCGTCCTGCACTCTGTCAGTGGCCCATCTACTCATACTCATCTGTAAGGCTCCCCCTATGCCTATCCCATGCCTGTTTGAAGCCCTGCACTGTATTCATATCCACCACTTCCTGAGGTAGGCTATTCCATGCATCCACCACCCTTTCTGTGAAAAAGAACTTCCTCACATTACCCCTTAATCAGCCTTCCTCTAATCTCATGCTGTGACCTCTTGTCCTGCTATTTTTCTTATATTGAAACATGTTAGACTCTTTCACCTTGTTAATGCCCTTAAGATGTTTGAATGTTTTGATCATATCACCTCTCTCCCTCCTTTGGCTCTAGGGTATACATATTGTGCTCCATTAATATGTCCTCATATGTTTTCTGATGCAGTCCCTGCACCATTTTGGTTGCCTTTCTCTGGACTACCTCCATTTTGTTAATGTCCTTCTGCAGGTGCGGCCTCCAGTACTGCACGCAATACTCCAGATGGGGTCTAACCTGTGTCTTGTAAAGAGGGATTATCACCTCCCTCTTATGACTTGCAATACCCCTACTAATACATCCCAACATCCCTCTAGCCTTACCTACTGCTTTAGTGGTCTGCTTCGATGATTTCAGGTCATCTGTGATGACAATGCTCAAGTCTCTTTCTTTCCTTGTGATTCGCTGTTAAAAATATGGAAGCTTATTGATGTATCTAACAATTCGTTTTGCAGTTCACCAAACCCTGTTTTTAAACATCTCCATTTCCACATTATTTTCAATGTTTATACTTGGGCATATAGCCTTAATAATTCTTCAATGGATTTCGGGTTGAAATCAACCCAAGATGCCAAGTTGCTACCAGAAATCCATTGAAGGATTATTAAGGCTATATGCCCAAGTATAAACATTGAAAATAACGTGGAAATGAAGATGTTTAAAAACAGGGTTTGACGAACTGCAAAAAGAATCACTGAACACATCAATAAGCTTTCATATTTTGAGCAGTGAAAGGCATCTCCTGAAGAAGCCTACACATGTTGGTGAAACATAGAGATTGTTTGTCATGAAAATTGAATAAATTATTGAAAACAGTTTTCTACATCCAAGCTGTCTGTTGTATATTCATTTGTGCTCCCTACACATTTCCGTTAATGGAAAACTTTACTGTTTTGGCATTCACAACAGGGTGGCAGCACTTAGAGACTATGAGAGGCTCATTTCCCGTGGGACATTCTGAGGTTTCTCAGAGACTGGAACTTCCCTTGCGATTGGCAGCAAATCCCCTCCCAACCTATAGATGGCTTCAGGGTTTCTCTTTCCTGTGTGCATGAGCTTGCACTTCTTTGCGTTAAACCCCATTTGCTACTCTTCTGACCATTTTGCCAGTTTATCCAGATCTCTTCTCATTCTGCCCACCCCATCTGGATCATCTACTCTATTGTAGATCTTGGTGTCATCTGCAAACAGACAAACCTTACCCTCTAGTCCATCTGCAATGTCACTGATGAAGATATTGAAGAGGACTGGCCCCAGGACTGATCCTTGAGGTACCCCACTTGTGACTTGCATCTCTTCTGACTGTATACTGTTTAGCACCACTCTCTGTTTTCTGCCTGCCAACCAGTTTGCCACCCAGTTGACCAGCTTCTGACCCACCCTGAGCCTATCCAGCTTATTAATCAATCTTCTATATGGAACAGTACTGAAAGCTTTGCTGAAGTCAAGGTAGGCGACATCAGCTGCTCCCCCTTGGTCCACCACTCTGGTTACCCATTCAAAGAACTCTGTGAGATTAGTTTGACAGGATCTTCCTGTTGTAAACCCATGCTGTCTTGGATTCTGTGCTCCTATGGATTCCAGGTGTTGCACTATCTTTCCTTAAGGAGTACCTCCATAATCTTGCCTACTGCTGAGGTAAGCCTGACTGGTCTGTAGTTCCCTGCCTCCTCCCTGCTACCACTCTTGTGGAGCGGGATCACATGAGCCCTTCTCCAGTCTTCTGGGACCTCTCCTGTGTTGAGAGACTCACTAAGCAGTTCCGATAATGGCTCTGCTAATTCCACCCTTAGCTCCTTTAGTACCCTGGAATGTATGCCATCAGGTCCCATTGCCTTGTCCTCCCTGATCTTAGCGAGCTCTTGTAGGACCCTTTCTTTTGTGAAGGGACTAGTGCACACCTCCCTCTCCATGTGTCCATGGCTCTGAGCTGTGGGCCCTGCCCTACCTTCTCTTCAGTAAATACTGAGCAGTAGTATCTATTTAGGATAGATGCTTTTCCTTGGTCCTCCTCCAGACACTCCCTCTTATCCTCTCTGATCTTAGCAATACCCCCTCTGGACTTTCTCCTTTCACTAATGTATCTATAGAAAGTCTTGTCCCCTTCTTTTACTGTTCATGCTAGTGTTTTCTCAGTTTGTGCCTTTGTCTGCCTTACTGCCTTCTCTGCTTCCCTTAGGGAAGTTTGGTATGCCTCCCTATTTTCGTCCCGCTGCGTTCCTGTATATTTCCTGAAGGTCAGCCTTTTGGCTCTGACTTTTTCTGCTACTGTTTTTGAGAACCGGAGTAGTTTCCTCCTTCTTTTGCTCTTGCTTTTCTCTCTAACACAATGGGATGTTGCTTCAAGTATTGCATCCTTAATGCTTGCCCACTTTGCTGTACCCTCTCACCTGTATTTCATCTTGCCAGGGCTAGCTTAACTCTGTTGGCCATCTTATCAAAGTCAGTTCCTCTGAAGTCTCATATTTTTGCCTTGGAATGGGATGATTTAGTTCTGGTGGCCAAATTGAACCATACTATGTGATGGTCACTGGCCCCCAGATGACCTTCTATCTGGAGATCTGTGATCCTCTCCCTGTTGATCAGTACTAGATCTAGGATAACCCTGTCTCTTGTGGGTTGTTCTACCATTTGTTTGAGGCCGTCCCCCTGCAGGGAATCCATTAAGTGTCTAGTTCTGGCGGATGTTCCTGCTGGTATTGGCCAGTCTGTATCTGGCATGTTGAAGTCTCCCATAATCAGAACCTCCCCTTTAACTGTCATGTTTTTTATATCTTCTAACAGTAATGTGTTTCTGTCCTCCTCCTGGTCTGGAGGCCTGTAGACAACCCCAGTTCGTATGGCTGTCCCATTTCCTGTTTCCAGGGTGACTCACAGTTCTTCTGGCTCCATATGTGCATTCTGAATTTCTGTAGCTTTGATATTTTCATATCAAATGGGTTGCCATACTATGGGGAATGTGGCTGTTGGGAGGTCCGCCATATTGTTGGGATTGTGGCCATTGGGATTTGGGGTGTCAGGATTTTGTATGGATACCATTTCTGGAAACTGTAAGTTTTTTATTGCAGTAGAAGCCAGAGATGTGTCTCAGTTGAGCTAGCAATCCCATTATTTACTGTAGTTATGGTATACTGGGAGTTCTCTTTGACCACTGTATGTCATTCAAAAAAGGGGGAAGTGTGATACAATAAATTGGCCTGGTATTAAGCACAAACTTTCATAAAGCAAGGAACTTCTTATCCTGTAACTGCTCACCAGACATGTTGAGCCTGAGTATTAACATGCTATATCGAAATCAGCCAGGGTGAAACACTCCATGAAAAGTATGTCACCCTTTCTTACATGGTAAATTGTGTCAAATGCCATTGGGTCACACAGTGTTCCTGCAGTATTCTGCAGTGTGTCACAGACAGAAACTGTGATGAGAGCATTGCCTCCTGATTTACTCAAATGTACCTACACTATCATTCATGAAACTGTAGATTGGAATGCCACTCCTCAAGGAGAGAGTACACTATCTAGATGCTAGTGTCATCTATAGTTGTATGAGAGTTAGGAATCTGCAATGCTTCCTGGAACAATATGGCACACATATTAATGACAACACAGTTTTAAGTAGCACATCATTTATTCATACAACACTCTTCTCAGATCTGGGGCTAAAGACTTTGATTAGAGTCAAAGAAAAAAAACATTATCAAAGTTGTAAATCACTTTTGAATCACACCACTCAGATTCAGAATCAGATTCAATCTCTTGCAGTTTCCTTAATGTTTTTTGCATTCTAATGGTTTCTTAATATAGGTAATGCATCTGGTCCACAAGCGGAATCTCTGGCATTGCTGACAAAGGCAAATTCACTACAAGGAGAGAATGTCAGTGCATCGGACATGCTTTTACTTGTGTCTCAAATTGTGTCTCAAATTACAAATCTTTCGACACAGGCTAATGTGGACATACAGCTTGCAAGTACACTAGTTAATATCATCAGCCTGCTCCTGGATTTACCAGCTGACACGTTGTCCCAGTCATTAAAAAGGTACAGTACATTGCTTTATCTCTACAATAATATATGTTTATAAAGGTCTACAGATTCCAGTGGTATTTCAGTGTTGGATATTAAATGACAAAGAAGCATGTAAATATTCTTACGTGACCCTCCTGTAGAGGGACCATCATTTTGTTTATAAAGACACATATTTGCAACAGGAAGCCATTTTCTTCTCAGCTAAAGGCTGCTAGAGAAGATCCTACTGGTCTGCATCATGAATAGAATATCTATGCAAGCACAGAATACTATGCTGTGGGCAAATTTGCCTTTAATATATAATCAAACCACTTTCAGAAATTAGAGATGCAGCAAAGTAAAATTTCTCCTGTGAAAGTGAACACGAAGTGGCCACTTTGCATTAGTTTTCTGCTTCACAAAGTGCCCATTTTAAACCCTCACTTTGCCACTTTGCATTGTAATTATGACTTTGCATTATGCACTCTGCCTTATTCCACTTTAAGGCAGAGTGAGAATTCACAAACAGCCCACACACATCACATGGCTTACACAGTGTGGGTCACATGCTTCAGGCTGGCAGGAGATTACGGGCAGTGGTGGAGCCAGATTTGGAAGCATTTGGGAGCTGAGGGGCCATTTAGTCAATTGTGGGCTCCACAATGGGCACTAAACAGTGAATAAAGATTATGGTGTGGCACCACTACTCACACTGGGGCAGTCAGAAGGGGTGACTGCCCCCTCTAGCTCCACCACTGGTTATAGCCGGCAAAGACACTCACCAACGTGGGCTGACTTACATGTTTTGCATGGGGTGTGACAAATGGCTCTGCTCTAGTCTGCGAATGGCTGAGGGTGGGGTGTGGACATGTGATGAAGAGGGGTGCACAGGTGACAAGTCCCCAGATGAAGTTATTTTCCATGTTTTACATACAGGGGTTGATGTACCACTTGCACTAGACACTGCATAGACCACCACCACCACTGCTGCTCTGACCACCACTTGACAAGATTTCTAAATCATAATCCTCCCCCTCATCATGCTTGTAGTAATCCTCTGGTGTTATTTCATTGCTACTGCAGACATTCCTACTTGGTCTTACACTCATGGAAGGGGATAACATGCTCAGTAAGGTTGATGACAAGGGTGAATGCCCCACTATGACATTAGCTGCCATCTGGTGCCAGGTCCACAGTGCCATGTGCCTGATCTTAAGATGTGTATGCTGGCCCCCCATGCCGAGATGACTCCCCTTTTTATCTTGACTCACTCACACATGGCAAAGCTGGCAGATTGCAACTGACTCATCATTTGCATCTTGGACAAACAAAATCCAATGCAAGGGATTGTGATTCCTTACTTTTAACATGTCGCTGATGCTGCTTATTGGACTTCATTTTTTTAACCCCTGAAATGGGGGGTGTACTACGTGATTTTTCAGGCTGGACACACTCGGACTCTAACTGACCACCATGGCTAGCGATGTGGCAAAATAAAATTCTACCCACAAAGTGGGCACTTCGTGTTACTTTCCCGCAATGCAAAGTGACCAATTATTGAGCCCACTTTGCCACTTCACATTGTGGTTATGACTTTGCATTGCTTGCTCCACCTTAATGTGCTTTAAGGCAGAGTGAGAAGTCTATTGGCAACCCTCACACATCATGTACAGGAATGCGAATGCCTATGGCTGTACTTCCCCTGATGACCTGTACCACACAAAACTATCCAATTTGAAAACTCATATAAATGAGTACAATGGTGAAACCATGAGAGCTACTACAAAACAGGCTTCCAAGCAACTAACTAGAAAAAAGTTTTGTTGTGATTCGTGATGTGATCGTGAATCGTGAAGATGAGGAACATGATATTTCTCAGAGTTGGAGTTGTGATGAGTGTCTGGGTGTGAGATAACTAATGACAATTAATTGTATGGGAATGCAAATGCCTACAGCTGTACTTCCCAGATGATCTGTACCATACAAAACTACCCAAAAAACTACACGATTTGAAAACTCATATAAATGAGTATAATGGTGAAGCTACGAGAGATACAACGAAACAGGCTTACATGCAACTAACTATAAAAAAACATGGTTTTATGATTCATGGCATGATATAGTGATGTGAATCGTGAATTGTGGGGGCAGTGTGCTACAGTAACAGTCCACTACCAGTAAAGGTACCATAACAAAGCAATACAAAAAAAATCACACAGGTGCAGTGGATAGCAGGTTCACACTGCTGGGGAACACGACAACTCACTCCCGACAATTCGTCCCCCGACAACACGCTCCTGTCATTTCGCTCTGGCAATGATTAGGTCCTACGACAAATCACCCCATTGACAATTTGCTCCCAGTAAGTAGCATTAAGTAATCTGCTACAAATACTACAAAACAAAACAATAAAGAGATGAACTGATCATCAGGACACTGAAACAAAGGAGCTCAGTCTCCAAGCTGGCACTTACAACCACCCTGCCTAGCTACTGGTGCTGTCCTCTGCTGCTGAGCCCCACCAAACCAGAGCAGCATGCCTCCATTCTTGGCTCAGCTCCTGTCACCAGAACCTCAGCTTGATATACAGGTAACAGTGAACTGAGGATAATTTCTGTTTTGTATTACCACACATCAGAATTTGTAGAACTTATGCAAAGACTTTGGGAACATAGCTTCTTTTTTATTTTAATTTATTATTTTTTTTTAGTCTTTGGTAACCGGGTAAGGCCCACTAGGCTCAAATGCCTGTTTTCAGGGGCAACCTGGGAGCACTGGGCGGTTAAGTGACTTTCTCAGAGTCACACAGTATGCAAGTGGAGGTTGTGAGAATCAAACTCAGGTCTAGCCTGCTGGATGTACCAAGCTCGTTCACACCTTGTTCCTCTAACCTCTAGGCTATACTGCCAGCCCTGCCTGCCAGAATTAAGAAAGTCTAGTAATTAGGCAGTGATCAAATCACATCCATGTTGCTGTTGGGCTTTTAAGTGGCGAGAATTAACGGTAAGCACTGCATTATAGTAAACCTTCCATGTTTGTACTGTGGTCTGGGAGCGAATTGACTTGGGGTGAGTTGATGTGGGGACGAGTAGTCGCCAGAGCGTACTGTCGGGTGAATCATTGCAGAGCAAAATATCGGGAGTGAGTTGACATGTACCCACACTGCTGCATTTACTGTGTGGCACAATAAAATGTGTCTGATTTGATGGCACGTGTCTCACACACACACACACACACACACACACACACACACACATATACACACACTACAAGTAATGTGTAGTAAATTGAAAACTTCAGTACTATAACCAAATCTTTTAAACAAACTGAAATTATGCACTGCTGCACCACAACAATCAGCAAAAAACTTCAAGAATTACTGAAAATATTACTGTGTATATATTAACACAGTTATACAGGAGAAATATAACCAAAATAGAAAGACTGCCTTTTGCTCCCAGTTATTCTACCTACACCACAGATATGCCCCTCCCCCAAAGAACACTTCAAGTGTCTGTCAGTACACAGACTGAATGTTCTAAATTAACATTCAAAATCCACACACAAACAATAAACACTCAATGATATGAGCACAGGAGGGCTTCCTATAATCGATGTGCAAAATTTTGAGCAAAGAAAATGACTCAAAAAAGCTTTTTTAATGGCTTTTAGAGGTTTTGAATTGCAGAGCTCTGAGAGCACACTGTCTCCAGCTACCACTACACACACAGTACCCAGAATGGAGGCTGTGCAGAACAATCTAGAGCCCATGTGACCTGCAATCCCATGAATCACTGCAAAATTCATCTTGGAGCTCAAAAATAAGGTGAAATGATGCAAAGTACATTGATTTCTATGTACCTCACCTTAAAATTGGTGCAGAAGTAGCTGGGGAAGGTGGAGCAATGCAAAGTCATTGTTTTCAATGGACTTCATGTTCCTCATTATGATGCGAAGTACCCTGCTTCGCGTTGGTGATTACTTTGTGGATTCCGCATTGCTCCACGAATCACTTTGCGGAGCAAATTCTGGCCACTTCGGCCACCTCTAGCAGAAATGTGCCCACAAACCCTAAGAATGTACTGTCTGCTTTGACTTCATTTCAGCGGGTGTGGTCTAAACCACTGTATCACAGCAGGGCTAATTTTGCAGTAAAGTCTTCTGCAAGTTGAGTGTGGAAACTATTGCTTAGCTCGTTTGTAAACTTCTTATAGAATTTTTCAGCAGATAAGGGCTGCTTGGCTCACCTAGTCTGCCCATTTTTCCCAGCCTGTAGTATCACTAAAGATCATACTTGTTCTCCAGCCCATTCACCCCCCACCTTCCTTTTCTGTAAGATTCCATTATACCTATCCCATGCATTCTTTAACCCCACAACTGTCCCCTATATAGATCCCTTGTGATGCTTCACATGGAGTACTGCATCCAGTTCTGGAAAACCTCACCTCAGAAAGGACAGGGATAGGTTGAAAACAGTGCAGAGTAACAAAAATGATTCAGAGCCAGCATGGCAGATCCTATGAGGTGCTCCTCAAGGCATTAAATATGTACTCACTGGAAACCAGAAGGGAGAGGGGAGATATGATAGAGACCTGAAAACCAACTCGAGGTCACATGGTCATGAGTGGAAATTAACAAGAGTGAGGTTTATAAGGGATGTGAGGAAGTACTTTTTACGGAACCTTGGAACAGTCAGTCAGCCAAGGTAATGGGTACAAACAGAGTCAGGGGATTCAAAAAGCACAGGATAAAATGAAGGGAATTGTAGCTCCGGGGGTGACAAGACCAGGGTGGAGAATGGGGATAGGACAGGGAAGGTTAGTACCTTGAAGGAACAACAGGTTCCAAGGAAGATTACAGGGATTATACAGAATATGGACAGACTGTATGGTCCTCTGTTTTTTTTTTATGCTGTCATGGTCTATGTTTCTACGTGTGTTGTCAAGACACAGGTCAGGAAGCATAGGAAAAACCAGGAGCAGTTGTAAAATTCGAAAAAAGTGTTTATTAGTAGTAGCAGTAACATAAAAAATGAAATTGTTAATAACTCTTTACAAAAGCAGACTAAACAAAGAAGATCAGTCTGAGTTTTCCTTCAGTCTCTGTGTCTCTTGCAAGAAATTTCAGCTCTGTTTTATAAGTCCTTGCAACCCCCCTTCTCAACAAGCATCCTGTTTTTTTCTGAAATGTTCTTGTAAATATCAGGCAGGTATAGGCAGAACACAATCTCCCAGAACTGAAACCCCTTGCTCACAGCTCTGACAAAGGGTTTAAAAACTGCTCTTAGGTTAACCCCTTGAGTTCCCAATAGATTTATGCAATCATCTCAAACTATAATTATACATTTCAACAGTAACACTATATAATTTATAAACAAAGGGATCCCAATATCAGTTACATTTCTACATAATGATTTGCATATATTTTTATACCTGCCGATATGGAAAGTAGAAAAATACAAACAGCAAAGGAAAACTGAGAGACACTGAGAGGCAAAGAATTGCGAGACTGTCGGGGTAATTAAATCCTAGGTCTCACAAGAAAATTTGGTTGTGCAGCCAGACAGACAAAAGACAGGAAAGAAAAGAACAGAACAGATCCCTGCATTCAAACTCTCCATAACAACTGGAGCAGGGTCCTATTCAACCCTGTCACAATATGTTTTTGTCCCTACCACCTCTGCTGCAAGACTGTTTCAGGAATCCACCTCTCTTTTTGTGAAAAAGCACTTCCTCACATCTCTCCTCACTCTACCCCCCTCCAGTTTCTTATCATGTTCCTTTGTCCCTGAGCACCCTTTTTTCTGAAAAATACTTCCCTCCTGTACCTTGTTTACTCCTGTGAAGTATTTAAAGGTCTCTATCATACTCTCCCCCCCCCCCCACACACACACACACACTTTCAGTTTATACATATTTAGGTCCTTTAATCTCTCCTTGTAGGGCTTCTGATGCAGACCCTGCATAATTTTAGTTGCCTTCCTCTGGACCACTTCCACTGTGTTTATATCCCTTCTGAGTTGTTGTTTCCAGAACTGGACACAGTACTTTAGGTGGGGTCTTATCAGTGATCTATACAGAAGCAACACCACTTCCCTCTTTCTGCTGATGTTGCCCCTTCCTATGCACCCCACCATCCCATTCGCCCTCCCAACTGCCTTTGTCACACTGCCTGGCAACTTTTAGTTCATCCAGTATGATCCCACGCGGGTCTCTTTCCTGTATAATGGTCATTAGTACCACCCCCATTTTGTACTCTGCCCCTTGGTGTCTGTGCTCCTAGTGCATCATTTTGGACTTTTTCACATTGTAACCCAGCTGCCATACCCTTGACCACTCCAATTTTCTCAGGTCACTGCTCATTCTTTCCACTCTCCCCATGGAGTGTCTAGACTATTGCAGAGTTTGGTGTCATCCATAAAGAGGCAGACCTTCCATTCCAGCTCCTCTGCAATGTCACTTATAAAGACATAAAAGAGGACTGGTCCCAGCACCCTACTTGCCATCCTCCCTTCCTCTGCGTGAACCCCATTTACCATCACCCTCTGGTGCCTCTCCCTTGGCAAATTTCTTACCCGTTTTACCATCTTTGAACCCACTGCTAAGTTACCCAATTTGTCCCCAGTGTGGAATGGTGCTGAAATGCCTTACTGAAATTTAGGTAGGCTATGTCCACCACTCCACCCTGATCTAGTCCCTTGGTCACCCAGTCAAAGAATTCTATCAGATTCATTTGACATGACCTTCTCTCCCCCCCCCCACCCTGAATCCATGCTGACCAGGGTCTTGTAACCCACTGGATTCATGATATTCCACAATCCTTTCTTTCAGCAGTGATTCCATTAACTTTTCCACCACTGAAGTCAGGCTGACTGACCTATAATTGTCAGCCTCTTCCCAGCTACTGATTTTGTAATGTGGGATGACATATACCCTCCTCCAGTCCTCTGGGACCACTACTTTTTCCAATGAAACTTTAAACAGGGACATTAGAAGTGTAGCCAGTACCTCTCTGAGCTCCTTTAGTAGCCTTGGGTGGACTCTGTCTGGCCCCATTGCTTTGTCCACTTTCAGATTTGCAAGTCCCTTCAGGACTCTCCTCCAAAAACAGACTAGTGCCCACTTTACTCCCTCCAATGCTCCTGTTACATTTGAGTGGCCCCTTCCCATCTCTTTCTTCTGTGAACACTGAACAAAAGTATTTGTTCAGGATGTCTGCCTTACCTCCCCCCGCACAGTTATAATAAAAATAGATATGTGTGTTTTTTTAAACCCTGGATGTTTGTGTAACCCTTTTTGTTGGAACGTACTTTTTAATGAATGGTTTAAGTTCAGTTCTATTATCTAACTTTCCCGTAAACATTTTCACACAACACATACTGTACATATGTCATCCAAATATGATATATATGTAACCCCCTGTTACTTTACACAGTTAGCCACCTGTGGCAGCCATAACTAGGCACAGACTTCAGAAGCACATTTAGACAAATTGGTATCACCCTTGGCTTTGGGAACAAATACCAGGCTCATTACTCTAGTGATCAAAGGGGTGGAAGTGTACAAAAGCAATACAGCCCATAGGATATTTACAAAACCAGGTCCTGGGGAGAAAACATTTTGCTAGGGCTATGCTCTATCTATACTTCTGGAAGGGTACCCAATAACTCCACACAGGAACATTAACGTAACTGTCCAAACCATAGTTAGGGTTCTAGAGTGTGAATTTTTTCCAAAAGATGTTCTCTAAATCAAGGGTGGACCCCTTCAGGTTTACATATTGTTGCACTAGGAACTTGCAGAACAACAAAGTGACTGTATCTGACTGAAAACTCTTTGTATTCCGTCTCTGTATGACATAGAGCATCTTGCACTTGTATTCGCATATAGCATAGGACATAAAGTAAAACATTTCTTCCAGTGGCACTGGCCACAACTGAAAACACATTTACTGACAGAACACTTGCACCTTGTATTCTCACATGCTGTAGGATATTGAACATTTCTTCCAGTGGCACTGGCCACAACTGAAGACACATTTACTGACAGAATGCTTGCACCTTGTATTCTCACATGCTGTAGGACATTAAACATTTCTTCCAGTGGCACTGGCCACAACTGAACACACATTTTGCTAATAGCTAGCACAAACTACTTCAAGGGTTAAAATCCTCTTCATACATAGGCCCTATGTCTAAAGTTACCAGGTGCCCTACTGAACATGAAGTCCTGAACTGGTTACTCCAGATTGACGTCTGCCCACCCTTTGCTCCCAAATCTATACTCAGCCATTCTTTCAGAGTTACACCCTAAACACTTGAAAACACACTTCAGAAAATGCTTATTGAATGAAACTTTGGCATCAAGCATTTAAATCACTACACTGGTAGTGGAAGAACAATGTGATATAGTCATAGAGCTGGACATCACACAGTTCAGCCAGCTTTAAATGAGAACAGTCTCACACTTCAGAACAGAAAAGTTGTGCACTTCCCCTTTAGCCAGAGAACACAACAGCACAGGTACTTGCTTCCTGCAGCAAAAGTCAGATATTACTCACTGTTAGACATTTCAAGCAGTTTCAAAATATCCTGGATCAAAAAGGGAATTGCCCCTTGGAGCCATCCACAAGCAATCCTTTTCGCACCTCCAGAGATGAAAATCAGGAGATCCTGCTATAGAAACATATAGAAACATAGAATCTGTTAGCAGGTAAGGACCATACAGCTCACCTAGTCTGCCCATTTCCCTACTTGGTTTAGCAATCCCTACTCTTATCTGGACTGCATTATCCCACTCCACTATACAACAGGGTGCCTTTATGTTTATCCCATGCACTTTTGAATCCCTGTACTGTTTTCACTTCCACCACCTCTGCCGGTAGGCTGTTCCACAGATCCACCAACCTCTCTCTCTGAAAAAATACTTCCTAGTATTCCCCCTAGCCTCCCTCCCTCCTCCCTCCCTCCAGCCTCATGTTATGTCCCCTTGTCCTTGTGCACTTTCGTCTCTGAAATATGCTCCCCTCCTGTACCCTGTTTATTCCTCTAAGGTATTTGAAAGTCTCTATCATATACCGCTCTCCCTTCTCTCTTCCAGTGAATAGCGGTTTAGTTCCTTGAGTCTCTCCTCATAAGGTCTGTGGTGCAGTTCATGTATCATTTTTGTTGCTTTTCTCTGGACTGCTTCTATTCTGTCTATGACCTTCCTGAGATGTGGTCTCCAGAACTGGACACAGTATTCCAGATGAGGCCTCACCAGTGATCTATACAATGGCTTCACCACTTTACTCTGGTTATGCCCATTCCTATGCACCCCAGTACTCCGTTTGCCTTCCCCACTGCTTTTTTGCATTGTTTGACTGACTTCAGGAAATTGGATATGATAACCCCCAGTTCTGTCTCTTGACTTGTGGTGGCTAGAACCTACCCCCCCCCCCATCTTGTATTCCTCTCTTGGGTTTCTGTGTCCCAGGTGCATTATCTTGCACTTCCTAATGTTGAAGTCCAACTGCCAAACCCTTGACCATTCCTTAAGTAGTCTTAGGTCATTTCACATTTTATCTAGTCCCTCCTGTGTGTTGCCTCTGTTACAGATCTTGGTGTCATCTGCGAATAAGCATACTTTCCCTTCTAGTCCCTCTGTAATGTCACTTATGAAGGCACTGAATAGAACTGAACCCAGCACTGATCCCTGTGGAACCCCGCTGGTCACCTCCCCCTCTTCTGATTTTATGCCATTTACTACCACCCTGTGGGTCCTGCCTTTTAGTCAGTTACCAACTCATTTTACCATTTTAGAGCCCACACCCAGATTCCCCAGTTTGTTAAGCAACCTTCTATGAGGAACGGTGTTGAAGGTCTTACTGAAATTCAGGTAGACTGCATCCACCGCCCCTCCCTGATCCTCCACCCTGGTCACCCCGTCAAAGAAATCGATAAGATTAGTCTGACAGGACCTACCCACAGTAAATCCATGCTGTCTTGGGACTTTCGCACCGCTTGACTCCAAAAACTTCACTACCCTCTCCTTAAGCAGGGACTCCTTCAGCTTCCCCACCACTGAGGTCAGACTTACAGGTCTGTAATTGCCCATGTCTTCCCTACTTCCAGTCTTGTGCAGGGGGACCACCTCTGCCCTCCTCCAGTCCCTAGGTACCTTCTATGCACAGGTATAGACAACAGTTTCCACCACTTCTCTTGGCAAACTGGAGAATACCAGGACTAGGGGGAGAATGCAGGGCCCTCACTCAGAGCCCTCAGCCGAGCAGTTCTCATGCCAACTTCAAGCTGTTGACTCACACTGACTTTTGTCTCAAGAGTCTAAACTCCCTTCTCACAGCTGGCTAAGGCTTATGCTGCTGTGAGAGTTCTAGATGAGGTCATCACTTCCATCTCAGCTGAAGCCAAGTAAACAAAAGAGTGAGCAGGGGGCTGACCTCTAACAGGTGGTGGGGTCAATGGAGGGGAAGGAGGAAGGGGAGGCATGGTCCATGGGTACAAAGAACAAAATGGCTGGGGAGGGTGATGGAGGACAAGATGAATTGAAGCAAGAATGGTTGAGTACAGCAGAGAACACGGGGAGAGAAACAGCACCAATAGGAAGGAACATTGTGCAGGAGGAAGAAGGAGAGGAGATGGGGAAGCTGGGGAAGGGAAGAAGTGAGGTGTCTTGGTGTTGGGGACTTGATATTAAGAGGGGTCAAGTGAGGCAGCAAAGGAAGAGGCACAGTAGAATATGGGTGGGAGCCATGCAAAGAATGAAGGCGGAAAGGGTGGGGCAATATGGGCTAAGGTATGCAAGCAGGAGAAGGGAAAGGCCTCACCCAATAATACATCTTTGGATGAATTGCCTGGCTGATGGGACAGTAGGGGAGGTAAAGAGGAGGTTTGAGGAACTGGGACCACTATGTGAGGGAGCGGTCAAATCTGTCACCTTCTGGGAGGCACTTCCCATTCCCAGGGCAAGTATGGCAAGAAAAGGGAGAATTCAAGAGTTTACTGAATGGCTGGGGACCTGGTGTCGGGAAAAGGGGTACGAGCTGTTAGGAGGGTGGGGGACCTAGGAGAACAGCAGTCTCTATGCAAAAGATAAACTGCACCTGAATAAGGAGGTAAAAAATGTACTGAAGGCAAGGATAGGGAAGCACATTGAGGAGCATTTAGACTAGGATGGGGGTAACAGAATGGATAGAGGAGTTCAGTGGCATGGTGATGTGAAACCAAATGTGCTTACCCACCGTGACAGCAAGGTAAAGAGGAAGTTAACTACTAAAGGAGTGGACATAAAAGGAGAGATGCAGGGTGGGAAGGTTAGAGGGTGGTAAGACTAAATGCTAGGAGTCTGGGGAATAAAGGGGCATAACTACAGGCTCTCCTGGAGGAAGGAGGAGTGGACTTCGTGGCTATAACCGAGACATGGGCCTCCCAAATCCACAACTGGGACATTATGGTTTCCAGGTACAGATTACACCAGAAGGATAGGGAAAAGGGGAAGGGGGAGGTGGGTGGCACTGTATGTAAATGAGGGATTAAAATGTGTAAGGGAGGAAGAAGATGAGGGAGATATAGAATCACTGTGTGTGCAACTAGAGGATCACCAAAATTTTATTTTTTTTTATTTATTTATTTCATCTAGGATTACAATACCTTTGAGCCGAGGCTCTTTTAAAAAGGTTCCACATCAGCGTGTGCAACAGTCATCATTTTTAGTTACAAACATATAGTCATTGACTTACAGACATGTAATAAACAGTACAAAGACATGAGCTATGAGCAAGAAGAGAGAGGGGGTGGGTGGGGAGTGAGGGTAGGAGATCGAGGGTGGAGGTGCAGGGTTAGGGGAGTGGAGGTGGTTGGGGGCAGGGCAGGAGTGGACATATGGGGGAGGTGGGCGAGGGTGGGAGACAGTGCAGCCAGGGGTCTTGTCTGAGGGAATATGACAGGTAAGTGTGAGTGCAAAGAGACTGATTGTAAGTGCTGGGTGCTGGGGCACGTGCAGCTGGAACAGCTGAAATGTTAAGATGGGCAATCACAGGATACGAGCAGTGAGAGTCGCAGTTTGGACTTGAAAAGGCCAAGTGTTGGAGCGGTTGCTATGTCACTGCCAAGAGAGTTGAACATAGAACATAGTACAAAATAGATCACTAAGACTGGGGGTGGTGCACAGGCCACCCTCTCAGTCTGAAGGGATGGACAGGGTATTAGCAGAACAGATCAGGAGGAACTTGGGGAGCAGGAGGATGGTGAGGAGACTTCAACCTGCCAGGGGTAGAGTGGACACACCTACCACAAAGCATAGAAGGGAGCAGGTAATGTTGGATGCCTTCCAGGAAAGCTTTCTAGTACAGTTGGTCAAGAAACCAGCTAGGGAAAGGAACACCCTTGACCTCATACTTATGAACGAGGGATGTGAAGGAGGAGGAACCACTAGGGGGAGTGAACACCGGACAGTATGGTTCCAGTTACAGATGTCTAAAGAGAAGAGGACATCTGGCATAAGGGTGCTAGATTTTAGGAACACCGACTTTAAGATGATGAGGGAAGTGGTACAGGGGTTCCTGTGCAAAATTCAACAGAGCATGAACACACAACAAAGGTGGGAACTGATAAGACAGAGGACAGTGGAGGCAAGAGAAACTTGCTGTAGGACCCAGACTAAGAAGTTTAGGGAAAAGAAACCCAGCTGGATAAGCAAAGGGGGTGTTAGACAAGGTGAGGAGGAAAAGGGTAGCTAACAGGAGATACAGCAAATCGGGGGATGAGGAGGATAGGGACGAATATCTACAAGAAGCAAAAGAAGTGACATGGGGTGTAAGGGCAACCAAGGCAGCATGAGAACTGAGGCTGTTGCAGGGCATAAATAAAGGGGAAAAATACTTTTTTAGGTACATCAGGGAGCAAAGAATCTGTAAGGACCAGACTGTAAGAATTAAGAAGGAGGGGGGATGGGTGGAAGAGGGGGGTGAAAAGGCAGAAGTGCTAAATGACTACTTCTGTTCAATCTTTACGAAAGAAAGAGAGGGGCACTACCAATAGTAGGGGGGAGGAAAGAAACAGGTGGGGGGAATGTTGGACAGACAAATCACAGTGGGTGCTGGAGGGGTTAAGGGCATTGAGGGTGGACAAGGCACCAGGACCGGATGGAGTACATCCAAGTGTGCTGAAGGAGCTGGTAGAGGTCCTGGCAGGACCCTTGGGCAGAATTATTTAGTTCATCACTAGACACAGAATTCATACCCTGTGACTGGAGACTGGCTTATATGGTTCCCCTCCACAAGAGCGGACACCAAGATGAGAGCGGTGGTGAAAGACCATGTTGGGTGGTGGGAGCTGCAGGAGGATCTGACAAAGCTAGAGGCATGGTCTAGTGGTATGAATAAAGATTACAGAATGTTTAAAATTTAAAGTTAAAAGTAAGAATTTAATATGAAAAATGATTATAAAAATACTTTATAATTATATTCAATATTAGATCCCCACCCTGAAGAAGCCAAATCTGGCAAAACACTGGCGTATGAGGATCTATTCACAATAAAGAGAAAAGAAAAATGAACTTAAGAAATTCTAAACTTTCATGGACTGGCTGGCTTCTTTCTACTTTTTGACTCTGTGACTTCGCCCACCAGCCCCTGAACTTTACAAATTGTTGTATCAAGAGAGGGAACCCACACACTCTGGACTTCTTGCTAGAGGCATGGTCTAACAGATGGCAGCTGGGGTTCAATGAAAAAAAATGCAAGGTACTGCACTTTGGAACAAAAAAATCAGAGAAGAAGCTACCATCTGAGGGGTGTGCAGCGGGAGGTAACAAAAGAGGAGAAGGATCTTGGGGTGCTCATCAAGGGAGCAATGAACAATTCCACGCAATGCAGAAAGGCAGCAGCAATGGGCAACAGAATGCTGGGATGCATTGCAAGGGGCATTACCTCAATAAGAAGGGAGGTTATTCTACCATTATACAGATCTTTGGTTAGACCCCACCTGGAATACTGCGTGCAATACTGGGACCTGTATCTACGAAAGAACATTAGGCTGCTGGAGGGGGCTGCAGCGTAGGGCAGCCAAGATGATTCATGGTCTGGGGGAATTGCCATATGAGGTTAGATTAAGAGAGTTAAGCATGTACACACATGAAGGAGATAATCAAAACAGACACAGAGGGTCTATTTAGAAGGAAGAAGATGGGGAGGGACACTAGGGCCCATGACGTGAGATTGGAAGGGGGGTAGATTTAGGAGAGTGATGAGGAGGCATTTCTTTACGGAGAGGGTGGTGGCAAAGTGGAATTCACTACTAGTTGAGGTGGTAGCATGTAACAGTGGTTTGCTTCAAAAAGGGATTGGACAGAACAAAAGTGATGGTAAAGGGAGGGAAGGGGGTGGGGCAGCTGCTGAATAGGGAGCTAGCTGCAATCTCGAGCAGCCAAATACACCAAGATGGACGTTTGCGCTGGTAACTTTCACATTTTCATATGTGAAAATCCCATTTAACTAGTTAATCGTCAACTGCCTCTCCCTGCCTAGCACTGATACAGAGGGGATTCTAGTAACCTCAGGGAACTGGATGGTTACATGTAAAAGCCAAGAAGTTGAAGTAATTTTAATACATATGCATCCTGAAGGCATCAACCACTGTAATGTTTTGTTTGATTATTGTCTGAAAGCAAAATCTGCAGGACTACTCACACCAGCAACAACTGAAACTACCACTATTTCTGCTAAAAATGGATTGGGTTTCGGGCATTGGGACATTTACTGCACCCACTAATGTTATGTAGAATATGATATACAGAGGAATGTCATGTACTTTACAGTATGTATAAGTATCCTGAGAGTAAATTCCGCAACCTTTGTCTCACAAATCTGTGTGGAAACCTGTAAGACATTAGCATGGAATATAAAAAGGACGTAAGCAGAGCATAACAATTTTCTTCTATTGTATAGGATGATAATACAGACTGTGGATACAATTGGTTTAAGGCTGAACTTTACAACAGAGTTTGCAAACATTACCAGTCCCTCTTTGGCCCTTTCAGTGGTCAAAGTCAATACCAGCTCCTTCAGTGAAACATCCTTTGGCATCAAAAACGCATCAGAACTTCAGGTAACTGCCTATTATTTTCATGAGTTATTTTATTGATGTCTGTTTTTCGGTCACTTACTCTTAAATAGTCCTGTTCCAAAAGAGGCTTGTTGTCATGTTTATGTTTCTACATATCCATCAGGTTGAATGTTGTTTTTTGTTTGTTTTTAAACAAAATTAACATGTAGTTTGTCTACACAACTGGTTTTTGATCCTTGCAATCCAATATCCGTCAAGTGAGTAGCTTTACTACAACAAGTCTTGATGTCATATAATTTACTAATTTACCATACATATTGTAATAACATAAATTGTCCATCAATAAAATGTTAAACTGAAACTAAATATTTTTTTTTTAATTTTTGCTGACCGGATAAGTGCACTAGACAAATTCTGCCTATTTTCAGGCAAGACCCAGGGGGAAGGGGATACAGATGAATGCCAACTGATCTTGTACCAGATTAAGCTGTTGGTGGTATTTTTAGTGAAGGGGGAAGGAATCTGGCCAGTGCATCGTGGAAATTCCCCTACTCTTTTCAAGAAGTGCCATGGGATCTTTAACATCCACCTGAACTACTACCAAAACAGGCAGACGGGACCTCACTTTAACATCTCATCTGAAAGATGGCACCTCAGGAGTGCAGCGCTCCCCACATGCTGCACCGCAGTGTCAGTATTGAGATATTAACCCAAGTATCTAGTGTAGAGCTAGAACCCACAGCCTTCTGATCTCCCAGCCTCAGAGGTGAGTGTGCTACCTGCTGAGCCACTGACACTGACATATACTGTATGGTATATCATATTTGTAATACATAGTTAGGCCTTTTCCCCACATAGAAACTGTAAGCCTATGGCCTGGAACTATATTTACAAGACAATCACATTATAACCTTGTATAGTGACTCATCTAGCACATTATCATTTAAGTATCCCACATTTTCCTAACATTTATTCTATATGCTTAGTGACACAATCAGTAAGGATCTGGCAGTATATATGCTATATCTAGCTTTCAGTAAATCCTTTGTCTCAGTGCCACATAGGAGACTGGTAAAGAAGATGGCTAATATGGGGTGAGGGAAGTGTCTTGTTTCAGTTTTTATTGATCGTATAACCTCACAAAGCAAAGGCCTACTTTCAGGAACAACCTGGGTACAGAAACTATGATATAACATGAAACAGAACACATCAATTACATGTGCAATTTGACATTTCTATCAGACATTTTTTTCCATACATATTTTTGGCTTTTTCTCTGCCTTTTTGTGCTACTCCCGTGCATCCCCAACGTGATGCACTCATGTGGAGACATGTGCACGTGCTTTACGGGACACCCCTCGCCCTACTGGTCGCACCATTGCTGCCTGCCCCTATCACCTGACCTCCATCCGGTAATGACAGGTTTATAGGTGGGTGACCCCCCACACACACCTTCCCGGGAGAGGAGAGGAGAGGAGAGCCTTCGCTTAATCCTCTTTTTCCCCCCATGGCTGCACTCCAGCGACCCAAGGTCATTCCTGAACCTGGGTCACCAGTGCAGCATGAGATAAGACGTCCAGCACCTCAGCCCTCGGTGCCACTGGGCTGAGCTTGTCAGACATATTTTCTAATATTTTTCTAAACAATTATTTTGCATTATAGAACCTAATGTCACCAGGAACACATTTCTAAAAGATAACTACATTATTTCTGAATACAGACTACAGTAATGCACAGTACATATAGAATAATATATGGGTGACCATACAGAATAAGTCTCTGTTTCCATCGAGGAGTTAAGATAGCAGCATATGGACCTTGCAAGCAAAGTTCAAGAGGCCATGTTTTTATCTGAACCCTGAGATGGAAACATAATGCGAGCTGTGTATGGTAGCCAATATTTTTTTTTATAGTATATGGTTGTAAAAAAATTGGCAAGTGTTTCTCATGTAAGCAGCCTGTCTGCCATTTGAGGTGCTCAGTGTGGGGTCTGCCTTGTGACTTCATCACTACCTACTGCACCATCCAGTGCCAGAAAGCACTTTAAAAACAAAAAAAACAGGTGGCCAGTACCTGCCCAGTGGTGCTGCTGTGACTCACAACCTGACAGGGTCATTTCCACCAGCTGTGCGGGAATGGTGTCTCGTTGTATGGTGTGTTGGGCCCAACTGACCAAATGTCATCAGTGGCTCTGCTCCAATTCCCTCTTTTCTAACCGCCATGACCTTGAGGTAAATTAAAGTGACAGGAGCCAGCATGAGTAGGGACACAGGTTCACTTGATGATGAAATGTGCACAACTGTTTAGAATGTGCACAGCAACTTATAACATACACAACATGGGTTTTGAACTGCCGGCTTTCCATACACAATAAGGCTTGACCATATATTATAATAAGTAGGGGTGTGCAGCGGGCTGGGTCAGATATTTGAGTTAGTTGGGTATGGTCTGGCCCATTCTGGCAAATCAGAATAGGGCCACAGCCAGTCTGATCCATTTAAGACCTGCCCACTGCTGTATCTATGGCCGTTATGGCCAGATTACTGAGATGCAGCTATGCAGTGCACACAGGCCCCACAGAATCCTCTCTATTCTGTTTGTCGGCAGAGGAAGAGAGAGGGAGAGAGTAGGAGGGATTGTATCTAAGGGCATATAACTAAATTACTAGATGCAGCATGGCAGGCACTAGGGCCCTTTAGAACCCTCACTCCTCTGTTGTCGGGGGGGAGGAAGAAGAAGAGTGGGGGAGAGGGGGAGAGGGAGGGAGAGAGAGAGATTGAGAGACAGAGTGTGTATTAGGGGGTGTCCACTGATGTGGCCACTTCAGGATGGAGGAAACTGATGTACTCATGAAACATAAGAGCCCACACAAGTCTGTGGCGATCTGGCAAGCTAAAACATTAAAGCAGAAAAACAGGCAGCTCACCACCACATATGTTACTGACTCTACAAACATGTTTAAGAAAACATTTTATTGCACATGTTTGCCTGATGCGTTTCTGGTCCAACCTTTGAGAAAGGGTCCTGCTGACCCAGAAATGCATCAGGCGAGCAAGTATGCTTAATAAAATGTGGGTTTTTTTTACTTATTTGTGGAGTCAGTAACATATGTTATATTGAGTTGCCTGGTTTTTCTATTTTTTTTTTTTTTTTTTAACTTTCTTTTTATCTCGCCTGTCTGCCTTTCTGTCCAATCCTTCGGACGGGTCAACCCCTCAGACCACCGTCACAGAATCTGCCCCTAGAGTGCCAGGCTTCTCCATTGTCCCCTTCCTCAACCCTCATAAGAGAGCCTGCACAGCAGGGTCTGCCCGTGGGTAGGTGACCGGGAGGCATAGATCGGTCGTCATCTAGGACCAATGAGGGTTTATTTCCATTTTTTCTCCCTTTTCTTCCCAATCCTCCTGAGGAAGTCAGCACACAGGATGAATGTCCAGACAGATGGTGTGCTGATGCACACCATTGTCAAGTGCCCATGATGTCCTCCCCACCCCGACTCTGGAAAGTCACCTGTGCCCCAATGCCCATGCTTCCACAGGCATAGGTGTGTCAGGTGCTTGTAAGCACCCCAGGAATCCACCCCAGGAGGAAGAGGAGAGCATCTGTCAGGATGCTCAGTCCTCCTTCCCCCCTCCAACCCTCAGTGACCCGTGTCCATTCCCGAACCCAGGTCGCTGGCATGGCACAAGGTGTGGCGCCAGCGCCTCAACCCTCAGCGACACTGGGCTGGCCCTGGTTTTTCTGTTTCAAAGGAAACTGAAGTATCGATCTGGGCTGGCTGGTTGTTGGCTTCTGGTGGGGTAGTCATGCTAGTGATGGTGGCTGTAAGTAGAGTCAGGAGGAGTGGGTAGTGATAGATGTCAGAGAAGAGTCTGGCACTGATGCTAGTGTGCTGCTAGTGGGCTGAGAAGGTGGAACCAGACTGAAGGAGGTGAAACCTGATAGTGGATATAAAACTGGCATTGGAGAGGGAATGGTAAGCACAAAACAAATCCCTTGATGCCTGTGGAAGATTGGGGGCATGAAACTGGGCTCAGTAGTGCCTGTCAGGGAAGAGAATGGGGAGAATCACTGTGGTTCTGACTAGCTGGTTGACTTCTGAGAGGTGGAGCTAGGGAATGGGGAAGGGGAGTCAAGTCACATGCTGCAGTTTGTATGGGAGAGCAAATGTGTTAGGGCAAAGTAGGCAATAATGACAGCCCCAAGGGAACAGGAAAGTTTGGAAATGTTGACTCTCAGGACATATTACTTGGTGGCACAGACTGTGGGAGTCTATTCCTGGGTCAAATGTAGAATAACCTGAAAGTGGGTTACCATTGAACCGAATGAGGATCTCTCTGTCCCATTATGGGCACTGCCAGCAGAACCATTTAGCCTAGAGTTAAGTTGAATAGTCACCAGTCCCTGGGTAAACCATTACTTATGGGTCATTCTCTATTAATGTTAGGCGATTTGATGTCTAGTTCTCAATTAAGCTACACGCCTACCAATTGCATGTATACTATATATATTCTAGATAATGACATTCATTTCTGGGTGTATACACATTTTGCAGTTTTACAAAACTGGGTTGGACTATTTTACCGATTTTTAACAATAATGGTAAAAATATGATGCTTTTTTGTGTGTTAATTGTGATGCACAGTACTTCGCTGAACACATTTAACACTTAAAGTTTGCTGCTAATCACATATTTTTCTCACAATTTTGAAAAGCACACATATACAGTAAGTGTATGTTGATAGAGTTTAATACCATTAATGTATGATCCTCTTTTGGATTTTTTTAAATGAAGATTAGATTGAAGCTAACCTTGTTTGTCCAGTGTGACTTTCAATAAAAAGATCCAAAGTACCCTTTAAAAATGCAGAGAAATTAGACTGTGCCATTTTTACGGCTGTAATGGGTGTAGCCCTGCAGATGTGTTGCTGTCACAGTACAAAAAGGGAGCTTACCAGATTCTGAACCAACTTGTTAAAATTGGAGGAGAACAGCAAACACTTTGCGTCCACCGCACTACTTTGTCTGCCAGAGGAACACAGCATAGTCTGCTGTGTCCAAGATGGCCACTGCATCCTAGCACACATGTGCGATGACTCACACATGCATGCTGAACTCCAGCGGCACAGTTCTGTATGTCCGAGATGGCCACAGGAGCCCAGTACACATGCACGAGTAATTGCACATGCACACTAGCAGAGTCGCAAGTGCAATTAAGTCCACTGAAAGCACTTTACCCAAGCAATTCCTAATAATATTTCCTGTGGTATACTGGTGGCACATCAATTAAGAGAATCATCTCTAACATTCTTATAAGATAACAATAAGTGTTTTGTTGCAAGGGACGTCCTGCATTAATAATTCACTAACAAACAACCAGTAACAAAGAACTATGTGAAGGTAAATCATCTTGCATTCACACCTGTAATTACTTAAATCCACATAATCCATATTTTGATTTGTTATACAGTCACTTGGTATTCGAAAAATACTTTATCTAAACAGTATGTAAAAATCCCAACTTCTGAAAGAATTAATCAATTTAAGAGTGATTATAAATCTTGAGTAACATTTGAATGCATATTGGTTGTAAATACAATTTGTAACATTTGTAGAGTCTTTTATATTCAAGGTAAAGGAGAGTGGGACCCCACACATAATTCATTTGCTTATCAACCTTGGTCTGACAAGTTTGCTTATAAATTAGCTTACATAAACCAGAATTTGGCTGTGGCAGATATCTTCATTTGACATGTGAAAGCTTACAGATTTTTTTTTTTTAAAGTAAAGACTTACATTTAAAACACATTTGAAGGAAAGAGTGCATGCTTGCTGAACTCCAGTAGCACAGTCTGCCGTGTCCAAGATAGCTGCTGGAACATACAGCGTATGCATGAATTGCCATGCATGCATGACTTGACCATGAGTATGTGCAACAACTCATGCATGTGCGCTGAACTTTGTTGCCCCATCTTGGACACGGCTGACAGTGCCATGTTCCACCATAACCTTGGCTGCAGTCATACCAGTTCTGGCCAGAGTTTAATATATTTAGCTTTAATAATACCAGCATAAATACTGATACAAATATTATGTTTGTTTTAACCTTAGTTTCTGAATTCAATTCCATCTAAAATGTGATTTAGTTTCTACCCAAAATTACTGTTTGTTCAATTTTCTGGTAAAAAAATAAACAAAACAGAATGCCCCAATGCTGCGAAGGTAAAGCAATAGGAGGTTTACAACTTATAGCAGGAAATGGAGTTGAAAGGGTGAGGGCAGCTAATAATGAGGTGTGTCCAACCTTGCTGAGAAAAGTCACGTGCAGTATAAATTTAATATACAACATACCAGTGTGTTTCTCCTTGTCAACTACATTCTGTGAGCTAGATATTCAAAGGGATTGCATCTGGCACAACTCAGTTGCACCAGCGCAACCCAAGAAATGTGACCATGGGCAATATTTAAAAGAGGGAATTGCACAGCCCAATTCCCGATGAACCAGGGTGCAAAGATAATGTATGCAGCACATCTCCAGGAGGCATGCCCATGCAAATGTGGCACATTCCGATATTCAGCCCGGGATGTGAGGCGCATAGGCTAGCACAACCCTGAGATGTGCTGCATACTAGGGCACAAGGTTGAGCCCGAAAAAAAAAGGTTGAGAGAGTGACCACCCACAGGCGAGCTGCCACAATACAAGGCGCATCACAGCAGTCGCCAGCCATGGGAGGCCACCCCCACAGTACACTGTGCACAAGCACCCAAAATGTCCCCGGTGGTCCAGTGGTTCCCCCCTCCTCCCTCCCTGTAAACCTGATCACCAAAATAAAATATTTATATAGCCTGGTAGTCAGTGGTCTCTCCCGACGCTCTGATCCTGAAAATAACATATTTGTAATTCCTGGTAGTCTAGTGGTCCCTCCACCCCTCCTGTAACCCTGATCAGCGATCATAAGTTAAAACACCTCCCTGGTGGTTTGGTAGCACCCTACCCGCATGGGACCTCAGCCACCCTGCACCCCATCCCATTGGCAGGCAGCAGCATGCCACCTGCATACCTCTGTGGCTGCCCACTGAATGACAGCATACAGAATGGGCTGCAATCCCATTGATCCACAGTGTGGACCAATGGGCTTACAGCGTATACTGTAATAGTCATTCACAA
Source organism: Neoceratodus forsteri (assembly GCA_016271365.2). Taxonomy (NCBI): domain Eukaryota; kingdom Metazoa; phylum Chordata; order Ceratodontiformes; family Ceratodontidae; genus Neoceratodus; species Neoceratodus forsteri. The sequence goes on from CM057458.1 coordinate 538,360,462, forward strand.
ATATGTGAATGAATGACTTCATTCACATTATGTTTGAATGACTATTACAGTATGCACTGCAAGCTCATTGGTCCACACTGTGAACCAATGGGATTGTTGCCCATACTGTACACTGTCATTTGGAGGGCTGCTGCGAAGGTATGTGGGTGGGTATGCTGCTTCCCACCAATGATGGTGGGAGGAGTGGGGTGGGCTGGGGTTCCTGTGTGGTTGGGGGGTGAGGGGACCACTTGAACACCAGGGAGCTGACTTTAACTTATGATCGGTAATCAGGGTTACAGGAGGGAAGGAGGGAACCACTAGACTACCAGGGAATTACAAATATGTTATTTTATGGGGGTTGGAGCATTGGGAGGGGTGGGGGGACCACTAGACTACCAGGAAATTACAAATATGTTATTTTATGGGGGTTGGAGCATTGGGAGGGGTTGGGGAACCACTATACTACCAGGAAATTACAAATATGTTATTTTGCAGGGATTGGAGTATCGAGAGGGGTGGGGAGGTACCACTGGACTACCAGGGATATATAATTATTCTATTTTCGGTGATCGGTGCTACTGGGAGGGAGGGGGAGTTCCACTAGATTGCCAGGGCTATATACTGTAAATATTTTATTTTCGATGATTGGGGCTATGGAGAGGGAGGGTGATGCCACGAGACCCCTTCTGGCAGCACCGCATGCTGTGCAGGGTGCCATGCGCATTTCGCTGGCCTGCCCTGCACAACACATGCAAATAGGGCCATAATTATGTGTAAATGGTCCCATTTGCACCTTGCATGTATTATGGCTCCATTTGCATACTGCTGGCTGAATATCAGGAATTTGCGCACAGTGTAATGTAACTCTGTTGCGCTCGCGCAGTTCCCATTCCTGATATTCAGCCCTGTCTGGAGGGATGCACCAGCATGTCATATTTGTGCAGTGCGCATTACCTGACATTTCAGAGGAGATGCACCATGGCTTATCTCTTTTGAATATATCCCTGAGTTGCACCAGAGCAACTCAGTTGTGCTGCACCACCACATGCGCCATTGCCAGGTGCACTTCTGAATATTGGGGCCTATGTGTTTAATGTATTTTCTATAAAACATAACTTAGCACATTACTTGTCTCTATGGCATTTTATACCTACAATTACCAGTTGTTATTTATAGACCTAACATTGTCCACTGTATGAATTCTTATTTTGCTTTTTTATTAACGTAGACTGCTATAAACACCATACAATTCCTAATACACCATATCCTAAAAGAAACCTCAGAAGAAACTTTTTTACACAAAGGATAATCTCCTTATAGAATAATTTACCTAGGGAATAGTGGAAGCTAATACATTTCAATCCTTTAAAAACAAACTTGTCAAGCACCTACTTCTATGACTGGGGATTGGATGACCTGCTAGTGCAGGCGATGAACCATATGGCTCACGCCTCCTGTTCACCTAAACCTTCCAAGTATAGTCCAAGTAAATAAGAGAACTGCAATGCAGTTTTTATGTTAAAGTTATTTGTTAAACTGTAATAGAAATAATGTCATAATTACAACCAATAAAAGTGTAAAAAGATGGGAATGCATGTGACAATCATTAACGCATGTGACATAGACATTGTCCACTGTATGAACTCCTAGTTCACATTTTATTATTAACTTACTTCTAACTGTAATGCAGTTTCTTATGTTAATGATGGGATTATAATGCAGTGTAATTAAACAGTCAGTATTACATATATTAAAAAACTTTAAAATAGGTGAACTATGTGACAGTTTTTAACACTTGTGACATGTTCACAGTATGAACTCCTGTTTTTTTATTAAAGGAAAAATGCAGGACAGGGTGTCTGTCATGCTGGGATAATGCTATGCCTGGGGGTTGGGCATGAAACTGCAGACTGAGTGCACCCAACGTCCCAGGTGTGGCATTATCCCAGCATGACACACACCCTGGAGGGCATTATTCCTATAATACAATGGCTTGTTGTTATATACAGAATAAAAAAAAATATTTTAAAGAATGTTTCTTAGTGTGGAAAAATATTTTGATTTCTTAAGAGAAGATGCAAACAAAGCAAATCCAAATGCAACAAATGAATCAGTCAGGAGGTGCACAGTACTGAGACTAGACCTGTGGTGTTATGCTGGGATAACACCACGGGTCCAGCCTCAGACTGACCAATCACAGTCCAGGATTCTTTATTGCCATTGTATAATTAAGCAATAAGACATGACAGGGTGTGGTATATCATGGGATATCATCACATCTCGGGTGATTGGGCACGAGGCCACAGGCTGAGTGCGTCCAACCATCCAAGAAGTGACGATATCCCATGATATACCACACCCTGGAGTGACTTATTGCTATTATGAACTGGAATAACAGTTTTATCAGTAAAAACAAAATTAAAAAAAAACTTAAATCCATCTGAAAATGCATTCTTTGAGGTGTTGGAGGAATACATTTTAACAAAATAGTTCCTGAAGACCTCTAGACAGCAGGTGGCACTGTTGTAAGTTGAGTTCCTGGAGGAGGTGCACTGTGTGTCTCAGTCAGCACCAGGAATTGAACTGTGCTGTTTTTGCCTTTGACCTTAGTCTGGATGTCTCACTGAAGATGTGTGTGGTTTTGTTTTATTTTTCTGAAAAGTTTATATGTGGCAAGGATGAAGCAGTGATGTGAATGACAAGGGATTTGTTACAGTAAGTTACCCAGAGTGGTTGTTGAAAGGTGAAGCTGCTGTCTTGGTGATACAAGTGTGTGGGGAAAAAAGCAGGCATAGTGTGGTGAGGTTTGGGGTTGTTTCCTTATGTTTGATTTGAGGAGTTGCTAGAGCTGTGAGTAGCGCCATCGTACTCGATATGGTGAGCGGCCGTTGGTAGCTTTTATTTAGTGTGGTGGTGTTGGGCAGTGGTTTGTGAATATCAGGTGACTGTTTTTGTGTATGGTCAGTTGGGGGGCAGTGTCATTTATTTAGTTTGCAGTTCTTGCCGATGATTTGCTGTGTGATTTATTACTTTTAACAGCAGCCGTCTGCAGGACTGATTTGTTCTGGGTGGCGGGACCTGGACAACGTTGCGCTGAAAGGAATTTATTGCTGGTGAGGAGGCTGGTGGCCAGAGGCTTTTTTAAGCCGTGTTGATGTATCTGGATATCATCATGACTTCAAAGAGCTGTCAGCCAATCAGCTTCCTCGATTTTTTTGATCCAGTTCATAATACTGTATATTAACTGAGGTAATTCTTAAATGTAATGTAGTTTATTGTTAATGATGTTATATTTTATTATGCAATATATACCTTTAACATATGCTTATATCAACATAGTGAGATATACAGTAGCAGGGTGGCTATCAGACATTCCCATTTATGACTTTAGCCTCCAGTACAGACCTGACAAGAATAACAACAGTGCAGATTCATTCTTAACTCATTGTCTCCTCAGGAGCTCTCTAAAGTTGCAGCACTTGTGTCCTGTATACTGTCAACAGTGAATCCTGGGGCTTTCTAAGCAAAATCAAGCCATAATCAGCATGTCGCAAACAAATGCTAATAGCTCAAGAACCATGTGTGCTAGGCACAAAGTATGAGTGGCAAACTTGTTCAGCATAAAATTACCTTTCCAGTGATGGTATTCAAGTAATAATACCTAATTAATTTTTTTCTATGCTGGTTGAAACAGCAAAAAAAATCATTTTTACACTAAATATGCACTTTAAGCCTTTTTTTTTGTTGGAAAGTATATGACTTATCAACACCAAATTCAGCATGCAGAAACTAGATATAGTTTTAATAATGTGTTTGTTAAAAAGACAGTTATTTCTATAGTATAAAATATATTTTTCTACCATTTTAGTCAAGGTGCTTTGGCAAGGTTTGAGGCACAAATCTGAACCATACACACCATACAATAAACAAATGAGTATAACTCCTAACGTATACATGATACACACAACATATCAACAGCAAAGTTGTTCGTCACAAAATTTCCTTTCCGGCAGTGCTATGCAATCAATTGTGCTCAATGTGGTTTTTGTTTTATACTGGCTGACATACCTAGAATGTGTGTTTTATTCTACATGCTTAGGTAGTTCTTGATGGACAAAATGTCAACCATAACACACCATGCCATAAACAAATGCAAATAACTCCTGAACTATACATGATACACAAAATGTCAGCACACAATCTGTTCATCACTAAATTACCTTTCCAATGGTGCTATGCAATCAATTGTAATCAATTCGGTTTTTGTTTTATACTAGCTAAGATACCCAGAATTTCTTTTTTATTCATAGTGCTTAGGTGGTTCTTGATGGACAACATGTCAGCCGTACACACCATGCCATAAACAAATGCAAATAAATCCTAAAGTATACATGATACACACAAACTGTCAGCGGACAAGCTGTTCAGTAAATTAAAATTGATTGCATAGCACCGTTAGAAAGGGAATCAAAACTTTTTTTTTATACTTGCTGAAATGGCAAAAACTGCATTTTATTCAAGCTGCTAGGGTGACTCTGGGTTTGTGACAGACAAGTGTCAGCCATACATACCATACCATAAACAAATGCTCATATCTCCTAAAGTGCACAGTGTGAAAACTCCCAATATCACACCGTGATTTCATCACCAAACCAAAAAAATACATAAAACAGTTCTATTGTATAAAAGGACTACGTTATTGACAGGTATGTGATACAGAATAGATCTGAACTTGTGTCAAGAGAGCGCAGGGAACCATTACTCAGTGCAACGTTATGCTCCACCACTCATTATATTCCCCAAGCTCACTTGACACTCATTAAGATATATACATATATACACACACTTTATACATACACATATTGACACACACATGTAAACACACACATATATATATATATATATATGTTTAGTCTTTCTATCATTTTTATCCAACCATACACATACAATGCACCATCAACATATGCAAAGACATTCAACAACACAGCATCACCACACATATCATGAGGTGCATGGCGGCACTATCTCTCACACAACACGCACATGTAATAATGAGCAGTGTTGTGCACTTTGTGGGCATGACATCACAACAGATACAAATATGTGCACGGCGGCACCCATGGTATTCGGCACAGTGGCCACAAGTCGCATCATATAGACTACAGAATGTCAACAACAAAATGATTACAATCACCACAATCACATTTTTCTTACCTTTTCAGATAGCATCCCATGATAATCTGCACTGAAGAGATTGCTACATTCTTACCTGGTGTAGTCCCAACCTTTGTTCTGCTGTCTGTGTCGTCCTTCTGTGTATAAAAGTAGTTCCCTCCGCTCCTCTGTCTGTGTCATTCTTTTATAATAAAAATAGAAAAGGTTCAACTTGTCCCCTGTTGTCTGTGGTTCCTTGTGATTGGAAGGGGAGGAGTATCTGTTGAAACTTTCTTGTCCCATGTCATTCCTCTGCAGTTCCTTCATTGTGCTCCTGTTATACCACCCCCACAAAGTTGTGGGGCCACCACCTCTGTGTGCATCTCATCACTCCATCCACGGCATCCCCTCTAACTGTAGGCAATACATTGCCTCGCATGTCATTGGAACATGGTCTACTTGGTGTCTTCCATTCTTCTTCCGTCCCCCTTCAGGAAACAGTTGACGTCACACACAATTGAATCTCAAAGACACACACTCTGGTCTCTCGAATTTACCCTGACCCACAAGAATCTCCACCAAACAGTCAATGGCATGCACAATGGACAGCACAAAGAACTGTGTGAAACACAGAACAGCTAATGTGGTGGCCAAATGAAAATAAAAAATACTGAGCTAAAATCTCCACTCCACATAAATATACTGAAAGAGGTAATGGAGACTAAAACAGGCACACTGGAATAGTCACTTGCCACTTTTTTATTCCCGAGGCATTTTCCCCCAATTCCTTTTGATCATTGCAGTCCTATACTTTGATATTATTCTATTACAACAGTTCTAAGTCTGCCAGGTGACACTTCTACCTCTGTGCCACTACACCACCATCTCATCGTTGTGATCACTCAGTCAAAACATTGCCCGCGAAGCCACCAAGTGGCTGCTCCACTGTGCTCACAAATGATGTAGTGGGTGGGCAGCAACAGATATGTCCGCTGTCGGGCAGAGATCTAATGGCAGGTGACAGCACTTCCTAGTTGACCAGGGGGGAAAACAAACTACCTCAGATATAAAAGCTATCGGCAGACTCCCAAAGTAATGCGTGGTTCAGCCCTCCATTAGCTCTTTCAGTTGGTCCACTTGGTCTGGTGAGTGAAATAGGGCTGACACCAACTGTACCCTGCTGTGTGAAACCATGCTCGTGATCCTTTCTGAATATAACAGTTCTACCATACCTTTATCTCACTGCCTGAGAACTCCTGAGTAATGTTTCCAACACTTGTTCTCTTACTTTCACTCACCAGACCTCTTTTAGTTCAGTATTTTGAATTTCCATTTGGTGCAGCCCATTCAATGACTGGCATGTTACTGCATTGCCTCCAAAACACCAACGGGCCAAGCAGGCATTTCACCAACAACTCACGACGTACCGATTCATGCCCACGACACTGCATTTTTCACCTTTTCTTTGTCTCGATCCGAAAAGTTTTGATTTCACAAATCAGTAACAATACCTATATTTACAACTTTTAGATAACATATACTGCATTTCCACCACCTGCCATCAAACCATTTCATTTACAGTTTCTTGCTTCTGCCATTGAACCATTCTTCACGCCACCTGCTGCTCTCCTCTGCCATTTCCTCGTCCTGCTCTACGATGCATCTCCTACCACCTCTGCACATCTCATCACTCCAAGTCACACACTCTGGTCTCTCTGGAACCTCTTGAAGTTGCCCCCCTTCAGGAATCTGATTCAACCAAACAGTCGAAGTTACACAAATTGATCTCTCGCGAACTCGCACACTCCGGTCTCCCGCAAACTCACACACTTTGGTCTCTCGCGAAGTTACACTCTCTGGTCTCTCACAAAGTGCCCCCCTCCAGGAATTTGCTTCCACCAAACTGTAAACATCATGCACAATGGACTCTCTAACTTACACACTCTGGTCTCTCAAATTCCCTTCCCCTCCAGGAATTTGCTTCACCGAAACAGTAGACATCACGAACAACGGACTCTCGAACTAGCACACTCTGTTCTCTCAAACTCGCACACTCTTGTCTCTCAAAGTGGCCCCCCCTCCAGGAATGTGCTTCAGCCAAATTGTTGATGTCATGCACAATGGACATCATGAAGGACTGCGTAAAACACCGAACAGGCAATTTTGCGGCCAAATGAAAATAAAAAATACTGAGCTAAAACCTCCACTTCACATAAATTATGCTGAAAGAGGTACTGGAGACAAAAAGCAGGCAGACCAGAATAGTCACATGCCACTTTTTATTTATGAGGTTCCCCCAATTCCTTTTGATCATTCCAGTCCTATTCTTAGATAATATTTTGTTATAACAGTTCTCAATCTGCCAGCTGACACTTCACCATCTGTGCCACTACACCGCCACCACCTTATCATTGTGATCACTCAGTCAAAACATTGTCTGCAGAGCCACCAATTGGCTGCTCTGCTGTGGCAGTGATGTAGTGGTTGGCCATTGACACATATGTACGCTGTCAGGCTGAGATCTGCTATGCTCATCACACATAATGGCAGGTGACAGTACTTCCTAGCTGACCAAGGGGAAACAAACAACCTCAGATATAAAAAGTAACAGCAGACTCCCAAAGTATTGTCTGGTTCTGCCCTCCATTAACTCTTTCAGTTGCCACCCTTGGTCTGGTGAGTGAAAGAAGCCTGACACCAATTGTACCCTGCTGTGTGAAACCACGCCGGTGATCCTTTCTCAATACAACACTTCTACCACACCTTTATCTCACCACCATGCCTTTCTCTCACCACATGGGAACTCCCAAGTAACATTTCCACCACTTGTCCCCTTACTTTCACTCACCAGACCTCTTTTAGCTCAGTATTTTGTATTTTCATTTGGCGCAGCCCATTCAATTACTGGCATGCCTTTGCATTACCTCTGAAACACTAACGGGCCAAGCAGGAGTTCCACCAACGAAAGAAAATCTGATTCATGCCCATGACACTGCGTCTGACCTTTTCTTTGTCTCAATCTGCAAAGTTTTGATTTTACAAATTAGTAACAATACCTATTTTTACAACTTTTAGATAACATATGCTGCATTTCTACCACCTGCCACCAAACCATTTCATCCACAGTTTCTCGCTTCTGCCATTGAACCATTCTTCATGTCAGCTGCTGCTCTCCTCTGCCATTTCCTCATCATGCTCTACGATACATCTCCTACCACCTCTGTGCATCTCATCACTCCTAGTCGCACACTCCGGTCTCTCTAAAATCTGTTGAAGTTGCCCACTCCAGGAATCTGATTCAACCAAACAGTCGAAGTTACACAAATTGGTCTCCCGCGAAGTCGCACACTCTGGTCTCTCGAAGTGGCCCCCCCACAAGGAATTTGCTTCAGCCAAACAGTCAATATCATGCACAATGAAGTCTCTAACTTGCACATTCTGGTCTGTCAAAGTCCCCTCATATCCAGGTATTTCTCTCGCAGTCACAGCACTCTGGTCTCTGTCGCAGTCACATCACTCTGGTCTCTCTCACAGTTGCAGCACTCTGGTCTCTACTAGGGGTAAGTCTTTTGTGTTGCCAGTTTGAGCTTCTATCTGTACTGGTGATACTCAGGAAAACAATCATTGCAGAGGTGTACTTTGCATGTGCTGCTTGTATATGAAGGTTTGGCACGTATTTCCTTCTGCGAACAATGTCTGTACCTTCCCTTCTTCCCTTTCACCGGATAGTGTAGTCCATCAGAAGTCAGATTCTGTGTGATTACTAGATATGAGGTACTGTGTCTTCTATGTGCATATCCTTCCAACAGATTCTCCAAGAGGAGCATGCGGAAATTCAGTTGTCTGTGCTTGGTCACTCGTCCAGTCTTTGATCGCTGAACATGATTCATGCTCTCTCAGAAAAGATTAAATGCATTTGCCAATGCCATGTCCCACAAAACCAGAAGAGGTATATCCACCACTTCTTTGACTTTTTGGCACATGGGTACTGCCCCAATGCTGGTCAGCGATGTCCACACCATTCATGTGTGGGTTATACTGCTGCAGTATGTCCAGACATGAAATCAATACAACAATGCCATCTCTTTGTGTCCTGGGCACTGACATTGCTGATGAGGTAGGGTCATGGTTTGTTGAGAGCAAGAAAATGGGATGGTTGTCTTTCCACGCTGTGGTGACAAGTGAGCCATTCTGTCATTGTTCATAATAACCGCAAGCTTTCTTCTTCATTGATAATTTGTTAAGTTCTGGAGGCCATCCAGTCCTGTTGGTCCGCATTGTTCCAAATGAGTACAAGCCAACATTCAATAGTTCTTGTGCCAGGTGAACTGAAGTAAAGTAATTGTCAAAATATACATGGTGCCTTTTGCCACGAAGATCCTTAGTCAGGTCTTTCACAACCCTCTCTGCAAGGCCCACTTCCACACTGCCAGCAACCCTTCCTGTGTACACTTGGAAGTCAGACACATAACTGTTATGAGGATCTGCAAGGACCCATACTTTTATCCCATAACGTTGCGGCTTGCATCTCATGTATTGCTTGAAGGACAGTTGTCCTCTAAAGCCCACCATTGCCTCATCAACTGACACTTCCCGGTGCAGGTTGTACTCCATCTTGCATGCCTTGATAGCATGGTTGATAATTGGTTGCACGTGATGTAGCTTATCATGCTCTTGCGATCCTCTTGGTGGATTTAGCGTGCTGTCACTGGCATGCAGATACTGCATGATCTTCTCATAATGCTCACGTGTCATTAACTTTGAAATTTGTAAAAATCCATAGAGTTGGTGCTTCCCCCAGTACATGCGGTAGTATGGCACCTTTATAACTCACATGTACAGCCGCATTCCTAGTAAAGCTTTTATGTTGAACGCAGTTACCAGAGTCCATCAGTGGTCAACTTTGTTCGCTTCTGTCTGCTTACAGGCACTGTACCAGTTTGTCTCCTAGGCAATCAGGTCATAGAGAATTGGTGGGAATGTCAGGTTCATAAAATCCATGAGAGTTTTCTCTGCACTCATCAGTGTGGTGAGACCCACAGGCTCCTTGAAATCCTCAACATGGACCTGCTGTCAGTAACTTGTCCATGCATCATTCTGACCCACATCCAGATGTGTCGAAGGTTGCTCAGGTTGTTCTGCATCAGCTTCATGTTGTTTATCATAATCATCAACTTCAGTTTGGGTACTTGCATGCTGCAGTGTAGCCAAAGGAAGATCATCTTCACTGTCCGTGTCCTTCCTCTGCCGACGTAACTTGGCCAGTGGCACATCATCCTCGTCACACTCCGTGGAGTGCCTCTTCCGCTACTGAGTAGCCAGGGGCAGATCATCATCATCACTGAAATCACTGTCACTGTCTGGTGTAATCAACGGCATCATACACACCAAGTCCACCTCGATGTCAGAATCATCAAAACCTTGAAATTCATCCTCCTTGTTGTCACTGGCACTATCAAACAGGTCTAGCAGGTCATTTTTGTAGATGTTTGCCATATTTCCGGTGATGATTTGTGGTGTTGTGGTCTCTCGCAGGACAGCTGTCTCTCTCTTGATCTTGGGGTAGTATCTCAATCTCAGGGTGGTCTCTCAGACTCTGAGCGTTGTCTCAATCTCTGGGCAGTCTCTCGAACTGAAGCGGTCTCTCGATCTGGGGCGGTCTCTCGATCTGGGGCAGTCTCGGTCTCTCGATCATCTGCAATACAAAAATACAACCATATCTTTGCACTGCAGACAGGACTCATCTAGGCCACCACCTTCAAAACCTGAACAAACAGTATAACCTTTATTCACACACATCACCACGACATATGCCTTAGCCTGCCAAAAATCACAAACGTACAGAAATACCCTACACCTTAAAGCTGGCACCATAACAGAAAACTTTTTTTTTATTTACATCTGTAGTCAGTCCCTCCTCCGAAGCCTTAGAGAGTGTGGCCCTTTCGTTTGAGTGCATAGATTGCATCCATAGCTCTAACAGTCTTTCTCTTGGTGTGCTTGGTGTAGATGACGGCGTCCCGGATCACATTTTCCTGAACACTTTGAGAACACTGTGGGTCTCTTCATAGATCAGCCACAAAATGTGCATTGCCTGCTGTCTGGGTGACCCCCCTTCCTCTGAGACCTGACGACAGCACACACAACAATGGTTTCCATGCTGTCAGGGTCCTCCATCCCACCTTCACACATACAACACCATCCCACAAAATGGATTCCCTGTTGACCAGTGTGTTCTCTACGCCCTACAGTATCCACCAACAAACATGATAACATTCTCCACGGTGTTCAGTGGTCCCTCCCCCCAACCCCCAACACCGGCAACAACACAAAATGGCATTCTGTTTATATCACATCACTTTTGTAAACAACCAGCCGCAGGTTCGAGACCACGAGATGCCAGGGACTCCATTTTGTGTAATGGTGCCTGGTGTTTGAAGGTGGGATGGAGGACTCTGACAGCATGGCAACCATTGTGTGTGCTGGTGTCAGGTCTCGGAAGGAGGGGGGGTCACCCAGACAGCAGGTGCTGCTCTTTGTTGGATGGTACCAGGTCTTGTGTTGCCCGCCACCATCCCACAAACAGTATTGCCTGTTGTCTGGGAACCCCCCCTCCCTCTGAGACCTGACGCCAGCACATGCAATGGTTGCCGTGCTGTTAGGGTCCTCCATCCCACCTTCAAACATGCAACTCCAAGCCACAAAATGGATTCCCTGTTGGCCAGTGTTCTCCACTCCCTACGGTATCCACCATTCCCCACATACTGCTCTTTGTTGGATGGTGCCGGGACTTGCATCACCCCGCCACCATCCCACAAACAGCACTGCCTGTTGTCTGTGGGCTCCCCACCACCCTCAGAGACTCTTTGCCATATCAGGACCAGAACAGAAATCTGCATTCAGTGTTCCCCCAGCCCCTTGCACCTACCCTCTCAGCCATTTGCCCCTCCAACCATAGCATCACATTGCCCATAGATACTCACTATTCAGCAACTGAGATAGCTGAATTGGGGCAGAATCAAATGCATCCATTTGCCCCCAACACACACTGTCTGAGACCAACACATCCCCCCCATGTAAGACCTAGGGCCAGAACAGAGACCTGCATTCAGTGTTCCCCAGCCCCTGCACCTACCCTCCCAGCCATTTGCCCCCCCCAACCATAGCATCACATTGCCCACAGATACTCACTAGGCAGCAACTGAGATAGCTGAATTGGGGCAGAACCAAATGCATCCATTTGCCCCCAACACACACACTCTGAGACCAACATACTCCCCCACCCTGAGAGACCTAGGGCCAGAGCAGAGACTTTAATTCAGTGTTCCCCCAGCCCCTTGCACCTACCATGCCAGCCATTTGCCCCCCACAACCATAGCATCACACTGCCTACAGAGACAAACCCATCCCCCCCCAACCCTGAGAGACCTAGGGCCAGAACAGAGACCTGTATTCAGTGATCCCCTAGCCCCTTTCACATACCCTCCCAGCCATTTGTCCCCCCAACCTAGATACTCACTAGGCAGCAACTGGAGACAGAATGGACCATGTGGCATTCCAAAGTGGCATAGGCTATGTAACCGCTACGCAAACCGGTGATGTGGCACAGCACTAGGGAAATGAAGCCTGGCACCAAAACAAAAAACCCACCCACAAAACAGGCACCCCTCAACAAAACAAGACAAAAGACAAGATTGCTCACTCTTGACTTGTTGTGTCTCCACGTTCACAGAGAAGCCCTACTTCCAGATTTGGCAACTTCTCCGTGAGGCAGCTCGCAAACAGGAAAAACACTGTAAACACACAAAAAAAACACATACAAGCAACTAAATTAGAGAAACCCAGTAGGAAGCAGGCAAACCTTACAGAAAGCAGAGCGGGGTCTGTGAAGCGGGCAGCAAACGTGTGTATTCTCAATCGGGCACAGCTCACCTCAGCATGTAAACTGCAAGCAGCTCGAGTGGGACACGCAGGGCTTGAAACGCAATTTAAATTGTTTTTTTCCTATGGGATCCCTACTGTTTCCAACCAATCACAGCAAGCTTACAATCTATAGAAGCCATGGGATCAGTTTAATAAGGATGACACCGACTGGCTGGCAAATAATTTTATGATGATACAGACGCCGACTCCAGACGTGCTGTGGGCAAATGAGGACTGTGCAGCTGCTGACTCAGTTCATTCTCGGACACACAGGATCTGAGTTTGCTGCCACCTACAGATGTTTCTCGGATACAAAGAGTTAATTTATGGTGATCCCAATCCCATACTAAAATAGGAGAGTGCTGGATGCATGTTCCATAGTCAAATGATAAAGCAATTTTGTCAACAAGCTGTGCAAGGGGACAGACCCTCTCCTACTAATCCAGATATCATGATAGACCAATTAGGAGTAGACCTGGATGTCATTCCTGCCATTTGTTCATATTTTGTCAGTCTGGATCTTATGTTACTGCAACAGCTGATCCACTCTGATCTTCTGAAGACACCAAACGTTGATCTCAGCCTGAGAGAAATCATCCCTGTATTAGTGGAAGGGAAGGGAAGAGTAAGACCTATGTTAAGATTGCCAACAGGGATGTATATTTACTGCTACAGTAGTGGAGTAAATTGAAGGATGCACTGTTGCACTGAGCAAAATCAATGGCCCACTCCTGTTCCCAGGAAGCAATTAGTGCTCCTACCAAGTTCAGACAGATTGTCATGTGATTCTTGCATGAGGGCATGAGACTGCTTTAGTACAAGATAACCCTGGACTTGTTCAGATCATGATTCTATTGTTTTCATATGACAGAAGAGCTGGAAAGGAATTGCAAAGGATACAGTATGCCAGATGTATAGAGAGAAAGACATTACCAGACAAAGTCAGCCTTTAGTCAACATTACCAGCCATGTGCTCATAAACTTGATGTGCCCAGACCTTTGACATTGGGCATTCATAGGAAAAGGATTTCCAACATTCTGAAGGTCTCCGATGATTAAACTCACTATGCACGGGTGCATCTCAGCAAGGATTAGAAGGCATATACGGTGGCAAACAGGGCTTCTCAGGGATTGTACCATTTGGATTCCAGCTTGTGGATTAGTCGGAGGACTGGTTGCAGTGAAAAGAGACTTTGAAATTGTGGCTGGTGATTTAGCTGCACTTCAGTGGCCTAATTCAACCCCCCCCCCCCCGATGTGGACCTTGCTTTGTAAGCACTAATCTTCCCTGTGTCAGTCTTCACCATTCATCACTGGTGGGTGATTGGCCAGACACAAGCAACCTGTGGGAGCTTTTCTTTGTAGGAGAGAGGAGCCGGTGCTGGTGACACTGCCCACCAGGCTAACACATTGCATGGCACTTGCAGGTTGGCCCCTCATGGCCATTGGCTCCTCCTCCAACACAGTTCTGCTTCTCCCACCACAGAGACAGTACCTCACCTGCAGCTCACTTTTCCTTCTATGCCATTGTGGCCTAGTTTGTTGCTTCAAGTCTTCGAAGTCCTTGTAGTCACTGCTCCTCAGAGCCATCTTTCTTGATGCTGAACTCCACCAGACACTGCTCAACTCTGCCTCAGTCCTGCCATCCACTCAGTGCCATTTGTCAAATACCGGTAAGATCTTTCCTTTTTATTAAGTGCTGTTGAGTTTTTTTTCTGTGTTTTGAACTTTAGTTACCATCGCATCATGCCTGGTCCTCAGGACAAGAAACATTTGTCAAAAATGTGCTGGCTTCTCATGCATCAGTGTCCCTGCAGCTGGCAAATCTCTGTTACTGACCAGCATGATGTTTGCCTCACCTGCCTTGGACCCCAGCATAACATGGACACCTGTGACACCTGCTTCTCTATGGACCGCCTGCATTCTGGAGCACTGCACATTGAAGGTAAGCAGGGCTCTGCCGACTTTCGGGGGGGGGGGGTCACTCTTGTTGGTCCAAGCATAGGATCCTTATCTTTTCCTCTGGGTCCCTTCACAGGCCTACACAATCCAGTGAGGGGGGCCTCCTCCTCTTCCAGCTTTGCCATGGAGGAGGTCTCTACCGTGGTGCCGGAGGTCCATTCTGGATACACTCGGGGCTGGGCTGGAAGCACTGCCCTGGCAGTCTCACTTCAGAGGTGTAGGATTCCCTCTTGTCAGGGCCCATGGAGGTGGGTCCCTGCACAGAGAAGTCCTCCGTGCTTCCAGTTGGCACCACCTCAGGTCCTGGAGCTGTTCGTGGCTATGGTGATTGGGGCGGAGGCATGAGGGGTGTGGGGCTGGCCCAAGGTGCCACTTGAGGTGCCATCAGTGGGAGAACCCCTCAGGCCACCAGTCCAGAGTTCCTCTGGATCATCCCTTCTTCAGAGCCAGGTGATTCAGAGGCTGATTCAGACTGGTGGCCTGACTCCTTCAAGTTAGAGGGTTGTCCATAGCCTAGCACTCTTGCACCTCCCCAGGTGCTTCTACCTATGGCTCCAGTGACTGTAGCCTACATTGACTCTCGGGTAAATGGTGGCCCAAAGGGGCAGGCGTAGGCTGGTGGTCCCCTGCTACTGGTGCAGTGGTTAAGCTTTGGGAGAGGGGTTGGCTGCCATCCCCAGTGCCATCCTCTCTCTCAAGGCCAAGACTGAATCCCCCTCCTCTACGACTCTCCTTGGGGTGTCTGTGGAGTTGGGGGGTTCTTTGTTACAGGGTATGAGAAAGAAGTATTTCTCTGAGTTGGCAGAGTTGATGGGTCAGGGCAAGGGGCAGCAACACCCTTCTGTGGCCCTCCAGAGCATGGGGAGGAGCCGCAGTGCTGAGCCTGGATTCTCTCCCTCATTTTGAGGGAGTTCTCCTTGGGTGGGGCTGGGGACTGCCCTTCTGGATCCATGCAGACCCGGTCCCCTCATAGGGAAGCTGCCTCTACAGGGCACAGTTCTGGCCATTTTACTTTTCTCAATAGGATGGTGACTTTACAGACCTGCAGATTCCCTGTAATGCCAGGATCACCTGTTGGGTCTTTCAGCTCTGGCAGAAGCATGTCACATACAGTGACAAGTTCTCCCATGCCTTTGCATCCAGCTTCTCCTTTTCCAGGCCATGCTGGTCCTTCAGGGCCTCTGACCTGGGAACAGTTCAGATCCTGGGCTGCGGACTTCCCCCCTTTTGAGTTTTTTGTACGGTCCGTTACGCGGGTTAGCCCGATTACAGCCGCGCGAAGTTAAATTAAGTTTTTTCTGTCCGGTCGTTCGTTTAGCGTCCTCTGAGTGTTTTGAAGTGGCTAAGAGTGGTCTTCACTGTTGGAGCCTTCTTATCTGTGGTATTGCCCTTGGAATCGGAATCCTGCACACGTACCTTGGAGTCTTGCAGCTACTTGAACTATCTCCGTGGCGTCTGCCGTTGTCGGCTTTGGATTTTGTTATTCTCCACTCTTTGCTCTCCCGGCTGTGTTGTGAGAGGTCATGGAGTCAAGGATCACTGGGAAGAGCTTGGAAGCCAGGATTGCAGGAACCTGCCACAGGTTCCTGCCGGTGAGTGAGTGCGTGACTCTGGAGGGCGAGTGGTGCCTGAATTTGCGGAGTAGGAAAATTATGTACTGTGTACTGCGATATTCTGAATGGAGCTCTATTTTGGATGTTGATGCACTGATATGGTGTTGCCCCCAGTGATTCTGTTTATTTGATTCTTTTTGGGAGTCTGGTCGCGGCGTGGCGACAAAGGAGGATCTATAGTTTGCTGCTGAATAAGGTTGTGCAGCTAGAGACTGGACAAGCACTCTGTTTGTTGGCTGTTCCTTGGAAGTGTCGGAGTTGCAGGATTGAAGGACTTAAGGAACTAGCCTGGTTATTCCTAAGGTGGGTGCGGGGTGCTGCTGTTTGTACCTGGGGGGGCTGGGAGCATCTGCCGGAGGGTTGATGTTTCTTGGGGCTCCGGGGGATGCTGGAATAACCTGGCAGAGGCCGGGCTATGTCTGGCATCCCATATAGGGAAGACAGCATTTATCTCCGCACCCTCCTGCGGTCTAACTAGTTTTCACTAGGTGAAGAGTGCTTCCTCCCTGGCAGTTCATGCCAGGCATATGAAGATATTGACTCCGTAACAGTACGAACTTTGTTATATGGGGCTTATGATCAGACTTTATTAAGCTTACGGACTTTTAGGCAGGGTTTAAATTGTGTTTATATGCATATTTTATGTTTATATATAGTGAGAGTGTTAATATTTTTGGGTAGAGGAGTTTTTTATCTCTTTTGTTTTGTTTATTTTATTTTACTTTGTTTATTATTTTATCTTACTTATAAGTATATGATCTTGTATGGGTCTTGATTTGATTATATGATTTTATTTTATTCTATTGTTATTTAAGATAGGTTGTTTTTGCCGTCAATAATGTGTTTGATGGGGCTTAAGACGGTCAGGCGCTATTCTCCCGCTCTGCTCCGGGACCTCCGTCCCTTCTATTGTCCTCGATTACCCGATATTGCCTTTAACAACTGCCGGAGAGCTGGGATATTGAGAAGGCATTTAGGGAATCGATGGACTGGGCAGAGTGGGAGAATGGAGATGGGTTGGCGGATAGGGATAGTTGGGACAAGGAGATGCCCTGGGGCGAAATGGAGTCAGGAGAGGGGTCCTCCTTGCCTGATTCCCATACCCAAGGGCTCCACAGATCGTGGGCAGGTACTGCGATCCTCTCCGAAAACTCATCCAACTCGAACGGTGTTATGTAATGCCAGGTCGATTAGGAACAAGACTGCTATTATTGCAGATCTTGTTGCAACATCTGACCTGGCATGTATTACCGAGACTTGGCTGGATGAAAATGCAGGTCCTATCTTAGACTCTGCTGCTCCAGCTGGGTTCTCGGTACTGCACCGTCCGAGATTGGATCGTAGGGGCGGGGGAGTGGCCATCTTTTTTAGATCAGAGCTGAGTCTTGTGGAGGTGCCAGTGGGTAACATCAGATCCTTTGAGTGTATCCTGGTAGCAGGTGCAGAGCTCAGGATTCTCCTCATTTACTGTCCACCCAGTGATGGTGGTGAATTCCTGAAGGAGTTTGTGGACTTCATCGTTGACATGGCACTGGAGTCGCCTAGATGGTTAATTCTGGGTGACTTCAATGCCTGGGTCGACGATGAACTCTCACACTTTGGAAAGAACTTCCTCCAACTTATGTCTATGTTGGGCCTGCGAGTAGTTACCTCTGCTACCCATATAGGTGGACATTCATTGGACCTGGTGTTCCTACTGGATTTGGATGTCTCACATTTGGAGGTGGAACCAAATGTGGACAGACCATCACACCATAAGATTCAGTTTTGGGGCACCCCTAATAGGCCTATCCCTCGGAGATGGTCCAGTATCGCCCTTTAAGGGAGTAAATCCAGAGGGCCTAATGGCGGTACTGGACCTATCGGGTATTTCGGATAGAGAGCATGGGTCCAGGGACATGGTTATTGCCTATAACAAAGGCGGAGACGGGGCCTGATCGAATTACTCTATTCGTAACCCCACTCATCAGCGCCCAAAGACTCCCTGGTTTGATGAGTCTTTGAAGGAGCTGAGAAGAGTGGGGCGACGGCTAGAGAGAGCATGGCGGAAATCTTGCCTGGATGCCGACAAACTTAGATTGATGGATCATTATGTCATCTATCAATCGGCAATATCCCGTAAGAAGTCAGAATTCCTGTCCAGGGAGATTGCTGCTGCGAGAAACCGACCGGCTCAACTCTTTTGGACTGTTGACAGATTGTGCAATCCACTCTGTCTACAGTCTGGAAGAGATTTTTCACAAATAAAGTGTGATGAGCTTGCTCGATTTTTCGCTGTTAAGATTGCCGGCATTAGGGCGGATCTCAGCTAGGTTCAATCTACAAGGGCTTGCAGTGGTCGACGAGGGGAAGCAAACACCTGTGTCACCTGGTCTGACTTTGGTAGGCCTTAATTCATGGACATTATGAGGATTGTCCAGACTGTACTTCCAACCAGTTGTAGTTTGATCCGACCTCACGCCACTTTTATTAGGTTGGTAGATATTATCTGTCCGATCATTGCTGAAATCGTCTGGAAATCCTTGAAGCAGGGGATCTTTGCTGAACCCCTAAAGGAGGCGGTCGTTCGACCACTCCTAAAAAAACCTTCACTGAATCCGGACTGTTCAGCTAACTACAGACCTATCTCTAACCTCCCCTTCTTGGGTAAGGTTATTGAAAAGGTGGTTGCACTGCAACTGGACGACCATCTTATAAATCATAATGTCTATGATACTCTTCAATCAGGATTTAGGAAAAGACATAGTACTGAGACTGCTCTTGTCCGGGTTCTAAATGATCTCCTGATAGCGAGGGATCAAAAGGCTTGTACTATTCTAGTCCTTCTTGATCTCTCTGCAGCTTTTGACACTGTGGACCATGGTGTGCTTCTGGAACGCCTGCGGTTCCATTGTGGACTGTCTGGTATGGTCCTACAGTGGTTTCACTCTTTTCTCACAGGGCGGAGACATAGGGTTATCACTGGAATTTATTCCTCTGATGCCGTCTCCTTGCCTTGTGGGGTTCCGCAGGGTTCCATTTTGGCACCCATGTTGTTCTCTGTCTACATGCTGCCATTGGGAGACATTATTAGGCAATATGGCTTGGGTTTTCACTGCTATGCAGATGACACCCAGCTATATTTGTCCTTTAGCCCCGGGCAAGAAGATAGTCTCTAAACTTAACAACTGTCTATCCGAGATCAGTGATTGGATGAGTGCCAGCTGGCTGAGGTTAAACCGGATAAGACTGAGGTGTTGGTTGTGGACCCAGGTCGTCGTGAGGGGCGGGTTGTAGGGCTGGTCTTCCTCGGGCATATGGATCGATGGAGCACCAGCTCGACCTCAGACCGGTGTGCGAATCTGGGCATTATTTATTGACGATAGTTTGACGCTGAAATTTCAGGTGTCATCTGCCATCAAATCCTCTTTTTACCATCTGAGGAATATCGCTCGGGTGAAACACCTTGTTCCTCCGCTGACCTCCGATATTAGTCCATGCCTTTGTTACTTCGCCTTGACTACTGCAATGCCCTGTACCTAGGGATGCGGGGTTGATATCCGCCACTTGCAGCTGGTGCAGAACGCTGCAGCCAGGCTTTGTAGCGGGACATCAATGAGGAATCATATTACGCCTGTGCTGTGTGAACTGCACTGGTTGCAGTTCAGTGGCGGATCACCTTTAAGGTCGGTTTACTGACCTATAAAGCCCTACACGAACAGGGACCGCGATATCTGCAAGATCTGCTTGTTCCCTACCGTCCCTTCCGCTCACTCAGATCCACCGGCGAGGGATTGCTAGAGGTTCCCAGGGTTCGTTTAAAAACATCTGGGGCACGAGTGTTTTCTTATGCTGCCCCTACCCTGTGGAATTCTCTACCTCGTCGGATACGAAGCTGCCTGACCGTTGAAAGCTTTAAATCAGAACTGAAAACCTATTTATTTCAAAAGGTTTATGGGGAGTAGTTACTGCACTGAATTGAAATTATATTTTATTGTTGTTTGTTACGTTGTATGTATGTTTTATATGTATTTAATTATTGTACAGCGCTTTGATTTCGAAAAGCGCTTAAAAATAAACTTTTACTTACTTACTTACTTACTAAGTTAGGACCATGGACAAACAGGTCTTTCGATTACTTCCCCCTCCGCAGTCAGAGTCTGACTTTTACAAGTTCCTTGGCCTCCTCTTCTTCTTCCCTTGAGGAAGAGGAGTCTTCCATCCACATATCCTCTGACACTGATTAGGCCCAGTATCATTGCTTCCTAGCAAGGTTGGTCAGGGATTTGCATGTTACCTTTTTTGGCGGTTACAATACCATGCTAACGATGCAAGCCTTCTTGGGAGGGCTTGAGGCATACCATTTGATGGTCCCTTCCTGGCCAGCCCCCTTCCAGGAGGTGTTGTACAGCACCTGGCAGCTTCCATATGCCACAGTTTCAGCCCCCATGGACTACTGGAGGTGGTATTGTGCACCCCAAGGGTCTCCAGGATCTCTGCCTCATCCCACTTTTGGACTTACATGTCTGGACACCCCTACCGGGCATAGATGTCCAGTCCGCAACTGACCCCCGGATCCTGACTCTGTGGAGCGTGATCATCTGGGGTGGAGATTTTTCTCCTCTGCACAGATGGTGCTTTCCATTGTTTCACAGGAGGAGTCAGTGGTAGTTACTGACCAACCCGCAAGCGCTACACAAAGCGTCAGCCTCGTGGGTGGCTCCAATGGTGTCAGCTCCTCCCTCCTACAAAAAAAAAGCTCCTGCAGGGTGCTTGTCTCTGGCCAAACACTTACCAGTGATGATTGGTGAAGATACACAGGAAGATCAAGAATTACAGTCGGTACATAATTTTTATTTTTATTCTTCCAGTGAGTGGTGGTGGTAGCACCACTCATAGGACTTAGCATTACAGACACGTTTTGCCATTACCAACTGCAAAGATAGTGGTAAGAGCACTTTTTTGTCTGCCCTGCATGTTCCTGTGCAGCAGTGGTGAGTGCACTGCTGGGGATCCTGATCTGATGATCCTTTGTGACTTTGGACTAGCTGCTATCTATTGAATTTCAGTAGACTTTGTTGTATGCCCTCTGGACTTAAAAACAACAGGATTCTTCATTTACTATTGTAACCCCTAGGTGGTGCTATCCCAAGGGCTACTACCCCTGCATGGCTAATTGCAGGCAGGTTAAGAGGCCTGGGTACTGAAATGAGTGCCTCCACCCAGAGGACAGGGTTGTTAGTAACAAGGCTAACCTGGGTGCAGCCCTCCAGGACACTGTAACCCCCTTCTTTCCCTTCTAGTGGCCTAGACAATATACAACAAACACTTTTACAGTAGCTATTCAGCATACAATTCCCCACACTGTTTGCACTTACCACCAGGGCTGGTTCCACCAGTTCAACCCTGGAGACCCCCTGTAAAACAAGGTTAGGCACAGTACAGTGCTTTTGGTACAAACTGGAACCACAGTCAGATTAAATTCAAAAAGAGTTAGATCTAATTTATTCAGGGGAATTGAACAAGGGAGGGGCATAATCAGGTTGATTGATTCTAAAACTGATCTTGTCAGGCAATTATGCATGCAGTTTTAGTCCCTGCACAGTCATACGCTCTGGGTACCCAGTTGGAAGTAAGGTGGGCTAGCCTGGAATGCTGCCCAGGGTAGGCCAGCATCGCAGCTGGTTGGGGCCCTGTGATGAAAAGAAAAGGCATGCACAACCACACACAATTTGTAATCCAGAGCCCGAAGGCTCAGTTCATGAAAGGAAAAACAACAATGCAATCAGATGACAACACTTGAGATTTAGCTGTTGTTGCAGGGAGCTACCCTGATTGTTACTCACACTACCTGATATGAGACACAGGCTAAGGAAATAGAGACTGCAGGTTGATGACTGTTTTGCTAGGAGGAGCAGGGCCCACATGAATCACCGAGGTGTCATTCCTGTTCAAGATGGTTGAGCAGGGGGCTGATCCCTGGGTGAGTCTCTCATCAGTGATGGTTGCTGTGCCTGAAGTAGCTGGCTGGGCCAGGTGGCAAGGCACAGGCCAGGTGGAACAGTTCAGATTTTGAGTCTGGTAGTGCTGGATGCAGCTTCCAGCAAGCGTGGTATATTTACACAGTGGAGAACCAAATCGTGACCCACTAACAGCACACAGCACATTTATAGTAAAGCAATCACCATACCACAATGCGGAAGACAGTCCAGCTGCAATATCAGTGTCTCTGAGCAAAACCGGGAATTCTGTGGTAAATGGATGTCCTGACAGGCCGATCGCATACAGCAAATCTTTGGTCTTCTTCAAGTTTGAATCTGGTCACTCTTCAGTGGCTTTGTCACACTCCAGTTCGGATACAGTCCGATTGCTAAGCCTTTCAGAGGATTCCCTCTTGAGATACTGCAGGCAGACAGGCCAGACTCAGCCTTTCCACCAATCTTCCGCGTGAACTACGCAGGGGCTGCTGCTCGTATCACTCAAGCTGTTTACTCTTCAAACACTAACTCCAGATTGACTGACTGCAGGCATCTTGGGAATTTCCCTTCGGTCCAAAAGGTTCTGGTTGGTTGATCCATCAGTCTGTCAAAGCAAGGGCTCCCCCTCCAGGTGCATTTAGGCACCAAAGTCTCAAAACTACAACTTCTACAGAAATTCACTCCCACAAGACCCCTTGGGGCAGAGTCAATTTTAGGGTCCCCAAAGGTACTGATTGGTCCATTCTGGCAGTCCAGGACCAAGATGGTGATGATAGACAGAACTGTCCATGCTGCAAAGAAGGCAGGTTAGACAAACTACAATATCATCACTATGCTGATAGATAATCAGCACATAAGTACAGCTTCTAGCAGAGCTCCCTCTGCGCAAATAGCTATGGCAGAACGGAGCAATTATCTGACAGCCCGGGCGGGACTCAAGCATAAAAACACTCAGCTCCCTCCCAGATTAAATAAGCACCATGTTATAGGCAGCTCTTAAAGAGACAGGGCACAGAGGCATTAAGGCACTCTCATTAACCCTTTTAAAATGCTAAGACCAGGATACCAACCTGGCAGTGAGTATTTAGGCACACCCAAGGAAGACTTTCGGGAACCCCCATTTGTAGGGGAGTTATACCATAGTTTTAAACTGATTGTGGTTTGGGGTGGTGTGGGATTTAGTTAGTGTATGAGTGTTGTATGTATGTGGTTAGGTTGTTCAGGGGCGCCGGTAGAAATTTCTGAGCCTGAGACATACCTTTAGGACTGGGCTCCCTCTCCCTTTCATCCCCTCATAAGACATATAAACCAATAAATGACTACCACCTAACCACCTTTGCAACTTCCCCTGAGCCACCCACTAGTGGCTGAAGAGGCTTCCTACATTATGCATATACTGTAACTTAGAGTCACTCAATAGTTTGATAATTTGGACAGATGAAAGAACTTGTGTGGTACTAGAAGCACAGGTACTGTAACATCTTCGTACAGTGCATATGTGTTAGCCCAATAAATGGTTTCAAACTTTTTAATGACTCTTGTTTCTGCAAGGATTAGCACGGTCAACTTCAGATGCTCTTTCTTTCTTATGAGTACTCGGTGGGCAGGACAGCCATGCTGGCACATTTTATATTTTCATGGATTGCTTAGCCTTTCATCACCAGCTTAGTGTTCAAGATAGGCTAGAAGAATTGAATCAGTATCTTACCCACCAGCATTTTCCCCCTAGGCTAGCCAGACTGAGCCCTGAAGCTGCAGGAATGAGAAGTCATCCAGTGGCCTCCAGAGTCTGGGGATCTGATCTTGTCCTCCTCTCCTCTTCCAGACCAAGCAGTTCAACTTCCAAGTGTGGGTCCCAGTGGTCGGTCGGTCCAATCAATTAGAATAAATTAAGTTCAATCAGCTCTGCAAGTGACTGACTTAAAATTAAAAATGCTGAGCACTGAGCAGCCAAAGCAAGAACTGAAGTCCTGACAACATTGACAAACTGTCTCAGTCTCCTTCAAGAATGATTGAATATGTGCCACACATGAGTACTGAGAACAGAGTGAGCAGTGGTGTGTGTAATCTGCGACTTTATGAAGCATGGTGGTGGATGTGGCCTGACCTGAACTCTGACTCCCTGCGTGACCTCTGGCCGCTGACCTGAACCCTGCCTGCTGGCAAAACTCTCTGTCATGGATTAGGAAGTACTGTAAAGCGGAGGGGAAGCACTGGAAAACTGCTGCTGTCTGCAGCTGGCACACTGTCTGCTGGCACAGTGCCAGGGTTCAGACGCCTCTGGAGAGAAACCGTAGAACAGGGGGTCTGGGGTGGGGGGCCAGACAGAAAGAGTAAGTGATCCGGGGGCTCAGCATCTTCGACATAGCATCTGTGTCAACAGTTCGAGGGGGGGGGCCCTAGCAAGGAAAGCATTTATAATCATGCTAGATTGCTGGATGCTAGAAATAGGCTAAAAGGAAGTGTGGAGCAACAATGGGGAATCATCAAAACTGCCATCACAGAGGCAACAAGCCTTTGTGTGAAGCAAATAAACAAATCAAAATGAAAGAAAAAGCCACTATGGTTCTCAAAAGAGGTGGCTGTGAAAGTTAGGAAGAAAAAGATAGCATCATGGAAGTATAAGGAAACACAGAAGGAGCAGGACAGAGAGCTGTACTAGTTAAGGCAGAAGGAAGCAGGGAGGGAAGTCAAAATAGCAAAGGCCCAAACTGAGGAAAAGATAGCCAACTTGGTTAAGAAGGAGGATAAAACCTTTTATAGGTACATCAGCGAGCGTAGAAAGACAAAGGGAGGGACAGTGAGGCTGAATGGAATGAACTGTGGGTGGGCAGAGGGGGACAGTGAAAAAGCAGGGATACTGAATGGATATTTCTGCTCAGTATTCATAAAAGAGGAGGGAGAAGTGCCTAATCCAATTAACAGAAGCACTCTTGATAGGGGGGTCGATCCCAGTCCTTTCACAGAAGAAAGGGCTCTGCAAGAACTCCTAAAACTGAAGGTGGACAAAGCAATGGGGCCTGATGGAATTCACCCCAGAATTCTAAAAGAATTAAGGAGGGAACTAGTGAAACCACTGGCTACTCTTTTTAATAAATCATGGGAGGATGGTTGGGTACCCGAGGATTGTAGGAAGGCGGATGTCATTCCCCTTCATAAAAGTGGGACCAAGACGGAGGCAGAAAACTACAGACCTGTCAGTTTGACCTCTGTGGTAGGGAAAGTGATGGAGTCACTTCTGAAGGAAAGAATTGTTGAGTACCTAGAGGCCAGTGGGGCACAGGATCCAAGGCAGCATGGGTTCACAGTGGGAAGGTCATGTCAGACGAATCTAATAGATTTCTTTGACTGGGTGACCAAAGTATTAGACCAGGGAGGGGCTGTGGACATGGCCTACCTAGACTTTAGGAAGGCATTTGACACAGTCCCACACAAAAGATTAATAGTCAAATTAACCAGCCTGGGAGTGGGTCCCAGGGTGATATCCTGGGTAAAACATTGGCTGGACAACAGGACACAGAAGGTAATTGTAAATGGAGTCCACTCTGAAGAAAGAGGGGTTACTAGTGGGGTACCGCATGGTTCAGTACTGGGTCCAGTCCTTATTAATGTCTTCATAAGTGACATTGCAGAGGGACTGGAAGGAAAAGTATGCCTCTTTGCAGATGACACAAAGATCTGCAACTGGGTTGATACACAAGGAGGCATGGAAAGGATGAGAAGGGACTTGGCAAGGTTGGAGTAATGGTCAGAAGTATGGCAGCTTGGATTCAATGCAAAGAAGTGCAAAATAATGCACCTGGGAAACAAGAACCCAGGGAAAGAATACACAATGGGGGGGGGGTAATAACAACAACAAAAAAGGAAAGGGACCTGGGGATAATCATATCAGATGACCTTAAGGTTAGCAAGCAATGTGAGAAGTCAGTAGGGAGAGCTGGGGGTGTACTGGGATGCATAGGGGGAGGCATCACCAGCAGTAAACAGGAAGTTGTTATCCCTCTGTACAGACAATTGGTGAGACCCCATCTGGAGTACTGCATCCAGTTCTGGAGACCCCATCTCCGCAAGGACATAGACAGAATAGAGGCAGTCCAGAGGAGAGCAACTAAAATGGTGCAGGGTCTGCAAGAGAAGCCGTACGAGGAGAGACTAAAGGAGCTTAATATGTATACCCTTGAGGAAAGAAGGGAGAGGGGGGACATGATAGAAACTTAAGTACTTCAGTGGAATCAACAAAGTCCAAGAGGGTAGCATCTTTCAGAAAAAGAGACATGCAAGAACAAGGGGACACAATTTAAAGACAGAGGGGGAGAGGGTCAGGGGCAATGTGAGGAAGTATTATTTCACAGAGAGGGTAGTGGATGCATGGAACAGCCTTCCTGAGGAGGTTGTGGGGTCTAAAACTGTGGGTCAATTCAAAAATGCATGGGACAGACATAAGGCAATTCTTGTGGGGGTAGAAAGAAATAGGCTGTTGGTTAACTGGGATCTGCAGCCTAACCTGTAGGTAGGGAAATGGGCAGACTAGATGGGCCAAGCGGTCCTTATCTGCCGTCAAAGTCTATGTTTCTATGTTTCTATCTGGCCAGCCCCTGGCTCCACTGAGCCTCCAGGCCCAGGAGAGTTGTCCTGGCTGTCCACCCCACCAGCAGCACCCCTGAGGTTGTTACTCGTTTATTTATTTGTGTGGATGCTAGTTGCATGGTTAGGTTTTAAACAATGGTTTTAGGAATTGTGTAATTTTTGACTGTGTTGTTATAAGTTAATTTGTCGGAATGTGTTTGAGTTTCAGGCCCCTCCATATAATTTACACAGCAGTCCTGCTGCTTGACCTCCACCACTTTGTCGATCTCCACATCCCTGCCTTAGCTGTAAGATGCTGCAGGGAGGTAGGTATTAGCAGGGGGCTGATGGGATGGTGGCAGGGTGCTGTGTGTGCAGCGAAGGTGAGCAGTATTAGGGTCATTATGAGCAGGAGATGCCCTGGCGTTAAACAGAACCATGAGAGAGGCCCAACGTGTTTGGTGTCCATTCCAAGGGTTCACACTGGACCATGTGGGGAGGCAGCTGGAGGGCCTGCAGTCTCCACCAGTCCCCTTCAGGCTGTGTTGTGCAATGCCAGGTCAGTGAGGAACAAAACCACAATTATGTCAGTCTTGGTTTCCTCTGTCGGTCTGGCTTCCATTACAGATACTTGGTTGAGGTACCACGCTGGCCCAATTTTGGAGGCATTGGTCCCTGCTGGGTACTCGGTGGTGCAGTGCCTGAGGAAAGAACACAGGGGCAGGGATGTAGCCATCTGTTTTGTATCCAGCTTGAACTTCTCCATGCACTGAGTGGGTTCTACCTCATTGTTTGAATGTGTGGTGATGCATGGGGGTCCAGATGCAGGCTGCAGGATTCTCTTTGTCTATCATCCTCCAGGACCAGGGGGAGAATTCCTGCAGGAGGTGATGGAGTTTGTCACCAACAGGGTGTTGGAGTCACCGAGATGGTTGATTCTGTGGGACTTCAATGCTTGCATCAAAGGGGAATCCTCACATCTTGGACATTACTTCCTCCAGTAGATGACATCTCTGGGCCTGGCACAAGCAGTGCTTCTGCAACTCACCATCATGGCCACATTTTGGACTTGGTATTCTCATTGGCCCTTGAGGTCACTGGCCTCAGGATTGATTGGGTCATTTGGTCTGATCATTGTATGGTGGAGTTATCATTTGGGCCCTCCCCATTGAGATGGTCAGCTAATTACCTTTAAGGGGATTGTCCTCAGAGGGACTCTTGGTGGTAACTGATGTTTCTGGTGTGAGTGCTGCATGTGCAATTGGCTCAGGTAAGGCGGTAGTGGCCTATAATGGAGCTGTTTCCAAGGGGCTTGATACCATCACACTGGTCTGTATATGACCCACACCGTCTTGCTTGAGACCCCCACGGTTTGATGGGGTTCTCAAGAAGATGAAGATCAAGGGCGGAAGTTGGAGCGCTGCTGGTGAAGAACACGGTCCATGGAGGATGGACTGGCTTTCAGAAATCATTATAATGATTATCAAAGTGCAATTGACCAGAAAAGGTTCCTGTCCAAGGAGATTGCTGCTGGGAAGAACAGACCAACTCAGTCCTTTTGGACTGTGGACTGATTACTTCATCTAGTCTGCCTACAGCCGAAAAGGTTTTTTTTCAGTCACATTGTGTAAAGAGCTGGCTGTGTTCTTCTCTGACAGGGTATTCTCAATTCAGTCTGGGATCTTGCCTATCTGGCTAGTTCAACCCTTAAGTGGGGGGGCCTGGTTGCGATGGAGGCACTTCTATTGTTGTGGGGGAGTTTCAGCCAGTGGAGGTGGCTAAGGTCGTTGAGGTGATTCTGAAGCTGCCATCCACCTTTTTTGAGCTGGACCCTGGCCTCACTCATCTCCTAGTGGGATGTGCTGAGGCCATTAGTCCAGTGTTCACCAAGATAGTTCAAACTTGAACCCAGGCAGCCCGGAATACTGTTGAGGCACTTATTACTTCTCAGCCTTGTTTGTATGTGTTCCATAAAATATGTATGCCACACTCCTGTGTGATTGTTACACATAAATATTTGTGTTGCCATTGGGTTGTGCATTTGAGAAAGATTAATGTGCCCAGGGACGTCCCAGGTTCCAGTTGTCTCAGTGGCACAGCTGGTTAGTGCAATTGGAATGGTATTTCAGACGGCCTGGGTTCAAGTCCCAGCTGAGGCACTTATTCTTTCTCACCCTTGTTTGTAAGTATTCTCAGATGTTGTCTGTTGTCCAAAGTGGTTTTTACCACTTAAGGAATGTCAGCTGGATTAAACCGTTGATTCCGCCCAAGGATCTGCCCCCCACTGGTGCATGCCTTCATTACAACCAGGCTGGACAACTGTTGTACTCTATATTTTGGGGTCAATGGAGGCAACCTCCACCAGCTGCAGCTGGTGCAGAACACAGCTGCCAGATTGCTGACAGGCCTGTCAAGGTCTAGTCATGTGACTTTAGTCCTGCAGGATCTGTATTGGCTGCCTGTCAGGTGGAGGATCATCTTCAAGGTGGGCTTGCTCACCTATAAGGCCCTATACAGCTTGTACCCTGGCTGTCAGACCTCCTTATATCTGCCATCCACGTATGCTCCCTCTGCTCTTCCACCGAGAGCTTCCTAGCAGTTCTGAGGACCAGGCTGAAAACCTCAGGTGATTGCTCATTTGAGGTGGCTGGCCCAGTCCTCCGGAACTTTCTGCCAAGATCTCTAAGGGAGGCCTCATTGGTGGAGATATTCAAGAGAGGCCTGAAGACTTATCTTTTTAAGAACACTTTCTATGAAAATTAATGCTGATTTTAATGTATGTTTATTATTAATTTATTGTATAATTTATATGTTTGTATACTGTCTATTTAACGCTACTTTTATTACCTATAAGGTGCCCAGGGCCTCCAGGATTGGGTGCTGTATAAATACAACTTAATTACTTACAGCAGCAGAGCGGCATGCTGCCATGCTGATGACCTGGGTTCAGAATTAAACCCTGGAAGTCATGTTCGGAGGCAGGCCATGGCCAAGACAGCTGCCTCTCAGCAGTTCATCTCAGTCAGGGAAAGTTGGCAGTGGGTTCCACCAACACAGTAATCTCTGCAGCTGGGCCATGGAACTTGCTTCTCCCATTGAGGAAGCTGTGACTACCTGAGACCAACAGAGACACTGTCCCCAGCAGGGGAAATGGGAGGGAAAAATGTAGGAGAAAAAAACACTGGCCAACTCAATAATGGCTGGGTTCAGCCTGATCAGGATATATCTCTGAGAAGTGAGCTGCTGGCTGGAAAAAAAAACACTATGGAAAAAAAAGAGACCGTGTGTCAACTCTCTAATAACTTACTCAAAGGATGGCCAAGTTATAAGCAGCCAAAAATTCCAAAATAACATCAACAATTAAAGTTGAATTTCATGAGCCTTTGTGAAATTGTGGAATGCTGTGATTCTTTTGTTGAAACCATGCACATGCATTTTGCCAAGCCACACACTCTATATGTCATTGTAGAGGAAGGTAGCATTCAATAGGAGACTCCATGGTAAAGTATAGTAGTGTCAAGTGTCAGGTCACTATCTTCAGTGACAAACCATGAAGAATAGTCATGGACATCACTGTGCATTAGCCTGAATTTTTGCAATATCTCAGATAACCACTAGAGCTCACTGAATCAATGACTTATGGAAGCACATGCACGTACATCATTGGTTCTGTACAATGCCACCTGCTGACTCTTGAACAACTCTGCAGATAACAATATATATAGTTTTACTATTTGCAAAGCAGTGGCACCAAGTGACTCCAAGTCTCAAGCCTTACAACAGCCGCGACCAAAGGATCATTCTTCCCTTGTACAAATTGCTCGTAAGACCACATCTTGAGTACTGTTCACAGTTTTCATCCCCAGTTAATAAGAAATATATTAACTTATTGGAGAGTCTCCTGAGGAGAGCTACAAGAATGATTAGATCAGTTAATGACCTGGACTATGGGGATAACATTAGGGTTCTTGATCTGTACTTATCTGAGTATAGACAATTGAGGGGGTATATGTGTTTAGTTTTTAGTGCCTTTGCTAAAGATTATCTTTGGGATTGTGCAGGATTAATGCTAAAGATACTGACTACATCACAAGATCTAATGGTTTACAGCTACAGGGGCAAACAAAAGACTAAGACAAGTGCAACATTCTTTAGTCAATGAGTGGTGAGAATGTAGAACAGACTAGCACCTGAGGCTGTGGGGTGGTAACAATATGAGTACCATTAAACATCGCCTAGATAAACATTACTCCTTACATTCTATCCAAAGTTATTCCCTTTGAGTTAAGGGCAGACTGTGTAATGGCTTGTGCCTGACCTGGTTCATAACTTTCTATAGTCATGATGAAGCATGATGCTGGACATCACTGTCACAGGGGTGTTGGAGGGGTATTGCAAGGCCGTGGTGCAAGTGCAGCTAAGGTGATTCAGCAGTGATATGTACTTTGTGAAAATGAAATTCCACAAATCTAATTCTACTGGGATTACCTATCATACATTCATGAAGTTATGAGCAAATGTTGCCAATTAATAATTTCTGAAGCATCCACAAACAATTGTAACCTACAAAATCACATTATCCAGTGTAATTAGATTCCAAGACATATTTATTAGGCATGCATGCCAAGTCTTGAATATATACCAGCACTAGCATATTTGAAGCATTTTCACATAATTCAACAAATAATTAAACTGAAATTTTGAACTCCTGTATCTTACAATTTGCACAACGAAGTACCTCCCTATTTAACAGATTATATGACTCATTTAAGAAAGTATGCATATAAATTTTCAAATATCTAGCTCCAAGGGTGGTAAAGTTGTAAGCATAAAAATATTTTCACAAATTTTGCCAGACTTTGAACCCCTATATTTTCTCTATCCTTCATTTAAATGCCATAAACTTGGTATTCTTGTAGAGCCCTTTCCAAGCAATATGCAGGTCTCTACTGACAAAAGTATGACCAATTGAAGAATTTGGGAAAATTACACAAAATTTAGTGACATAGAAACATAGAAACATAGAAGTTGACGGCAGATAAGGACCGCAAAACCCATCCAGTCTGCCCATTTCTTTTTCTACCTTATAAATGTGCCATTGGCCTTTGCTCTGTCAGTGACCTATCTATTCATAGTCATTTGTATTGCTCCCTTATGCCTATCCCATGCCTGTTTGAAGCCCTGCACTGTATTCATAGCCACCACTTCTTGTGGTAAGCCATTCCATGCATCTACCACCCTTTCTGTGAAAAGAATTTCTCACATTCCCCTTAATCGGCCTCCCTCTAATCTCATGCTGTCTCTTGTCCTGCTATTTTCTTATATTTAAACATGTTAGACTCTTTCACCTTGTTTATGCCCTTAAGGTGTTTGAATGCCTCGATCATATCACCTCTCTCCCTCCTTTGCTCAAGGGTATACATATTGAGCTCCGTTAATCTGTCCTCATATGTCTTCTGATGCAGTCCCTGCACCATTTTGGTTGCCCTTCTCTGGACTGCCTCAAACTGACATTTTTTAGAATTTCACAAAATTTCTGTGAAATCAGAATTTTTTAATTGTGTCCACCCATGGAGGCAAATTGTTTCACAGAACAGTATTTTGTACATTATGGATTGTCTGCTAGGTTACTCACCAACCTGTGAAGAGACCTTGAGAGCTGAGAAGAACTGCCAAACCTATTGTAGTTTACAAACCAAATAACCAAAGTAAAGCTCAGACACTGAGACCCTCAGGCTCTTTGTAACCAACTCTAAATGTTGACCCAGTACCTGCCCCTGCAGTTGTGGAAATGTCAGAGAATGCAAATTACATTTACTATCCTACAAAATTGACCACACATGGTTTTTCCAAAAGTGCAAGAAGTTAAGGTTTGTAATGTTTCAGTTCTTTAGACCTTAGCCTAATGTACATGTATTTTGTGTTAGTTTAGTTTAAGTTTCTAGTTTGAAATTATTAGTGCTGGCACATGTTCAGTAGTGCAAATCTATAAAAACCTGGGATAGTGTCCTGAGAAATAAAGTGCTAGAGATGTTTTCTCACATACTAATACATTTACAGGCTCTGGAGAGATCTGTTAACTAATTTCTTTCAAAGATTTTAACTAGGACTGCTGACAACGTAGCAAAAGTGGCAACACTAAAGGCTGTATTTTCTGTCATTTGAATAATAGTGAAACAGATTTGGAAGCTGGGTCAGAAGTTGGTGGAAGATGTTTTGGCAATATTCAAATGTTACTATTATAGTTATAGAGAAAAAGGCAGAGTATTTTGGCTAAGACAGAAAAGCTCAGGGGAACAGCAGTAATCAATACACGTTCACCTTATTTAATTGAGGTAAAGGGAAATCGTGCACGTAGGGATTCCAGCTGTCTACTGAGTACCAGACATTAACCCACAGAGAAGGGGTGTGTTAGTAACAAAAAAATAATTAAAGAATACCAAACAAAATTGGGTATTCATTATTTGGGGCCAGTTAATAAATCATTTCTAATATCCATGGTAGTTATAAGTGGGAAATTACAAATCAAACACTATTAAAAAAGTGCCCCCCCCCCCAAGGTGGTCAGTGCAAGCTCTTAGCTACCCCATATCCTTAGAAGCTGCTGCAAATCATGGAAACTATCATAAAAAATATTAAGCCTTTAAGCATAAGGCTCCCAAGTTTTTGTGCACTGTTGAGAATGCAGGCAGAACCAAAAATTGACCTATGCATAAAAATCTGCCTAGAACTCATTAACATGGTTAGCCCTCTTAATGCTATCAGAGATTATGAGAACTAGTCGATAGACAGAGGTCACTCTTTCCACTTTTGGGGTATTGGTTTCTGATTTTTTTGCTTGTTTACTGAGTGTGGCATGTACAATAACTGCACTGTTTGCTATATGCACTGATTTGTACTTAAAATACATTTTACTTAAACCCTGTTTGTGTCAGAATGTATTTATGCTTTAACTATGAAAAGCTATAACTGTTTTTGTGGCAGCACTATTACATTTAAAGTAGAACACTCATTCCTCTATTTGTTACATCCTTTCCACCTGCACCCTATCTAAACAAGACACAATTCAAAAATTTTAGCCCACCTCTAAGAGATGGAAATATGTATATGGTTTTATACAATAGGAATGAGCAGATAACCTATTAGATAGAAACAGGTATTCTCACTGCAAAGTGACAACTCCAGTCATCACACTGTGATTACATCATCACAGTATGATAACTCCAGGTTATAACCTTCTGATTACATCATCATAGCATGATAACTCCATCAAACAAACAAAAATAGCACAAAACACAATCCTTTTATATAAAACGGATATGTGCTGGGCAGCTACAGCATGTGATAGCTGAAATATCAGCACTAGTGACAACTGAGCTGAGGGTTAAGTCATTCATGGCTCCGCTACGTGGAGCCACTCATGATAACCCTGAGCTCACTTGCCACTCATGCTGATATTTCAGCTATCACATATCTGCCCATCATATATCCCCTTATTATAAAGCTTGATCTGCATTGCATTAAAGTGTATTCCTGCTTAAAACTTTGTTTAAAAAAAAAATAAAGGTTTCAGCTGATGCCCTGCTTTAAAATTAATTCAATAACAATTGTTTTGTTGACATAATTAATTAGTTCACCACCTATGTTCAAACCATTAATTACAATTAAAATAATAAAGGCCCTAACTAATGCTTTGTAGAATTTTCTGTTTCTAGTGGATGCAATTCTGTAGACTTTTTGAAAGCTCAGACTAATTCAATAGAATTCTAGCAAAAGCAGAATGGCAAATTCCACAGTAGAATACTGTGTATGAAATTTTGTTGTTTTTCCACTGAAGTCTACAATTTTCCATTTTGTTCTGCAGAACACATTTCTTCAACCATTATATGTGACTTCTATTGCAGTGAGGGGCTGAATTTCATCAGAAATGCCCCACTTGCTTCCTGATGGCCCTTAACACACCTGTCTGGTGTTCCATCTGATGTTTTGATGTTTTATTTAGTTAATAATGGAATTGGAATTACAGTCATTTGAGTCATAGATTCCTTTGCAAAGGCTCCACACCAGTATATACAAACAATTATTACAACAAGGTGTTACAGAGGCAATATAATACAAAGTAGTCAACATAATAGACACATAGTTAAACATCTGAGGGTGGTGTAAACTCCGAGTCTGGTAAGCATTCTAAGGGTGGGCAAACCCAGAGTCAAGTAACATACAAGTAACATTCAGTTAAATAACCTTAGGTCTTGGTGTCAATATTACAACCAGGTTCCTAGTTCAGCACACTGAAAGAAGAAAGAAAAAAGGTTAGCAAGGGACAGAGACGGGGACTTGGTCTGGCAGGAGGGATGTAAAGAGGATGTGCAGAGCATGCAGGGGAGTTTAGCTAGATGAAGGGCATCCGGAGATAGGCAGTGTTTAAGCCTATAAAGTAGTCCAATTCTGATGTTCATGGTGGTACTCAAGGTATGAATATGCGGGTGATAGGTGAGGGATGAGTCAAGAGTGATGACTAAATATCTAAAGGCGTTTTCCTGCTCAATCAGGGAGCTTTGATTATTGTAAGTAAAAAGGGTGAGGTTTCTGAGAGGGTTTTGGCAATGAGAAAAAAACATAGATTTTTTTTTATAGTTGAGGACTAGCCTACACTCTGTGAACCAGGTTTTGGCTTATGTGGGTGACTTTTAGAGGTTTTTCTTTTGTAGAATGGAGGGATTAGGGTGGCTTCTGAAGATGATGGTGTCATCAGTGTAGAGAAGTAAATGACTCAAGCAGGCCCTGGGCAAGGAGTTTAAGAAGAGCCTTGAGGGACCCCTGAGTGGACTGGGAGGCAAGTGGAGAAGGTAGAGTTAATTTTGACCTGCTGGGTCCTGTTACTTAGGTAGCTGTCAAACCAGGATGTGGGTTCAGGGACAAGACCCAAGGAGGACAGAGAGATAAGTAGGAGGGCATGGTTGACTGTATCAAACACCTTAGTTAGATCTATGTAGACAGACCCAACTAAGTATTTGCGGTATAGGGCCTTGTGTATGAAGGTTGTGTATTCTAAAAGGGCCATGGTGGTACTGTGGCCCTTGCGGAATCCATGTTGTTCAGGGCACAGGAGCTTATATTTAGATAAGTTGTCTGACAGCTGGTCAAGCCATCACTTTTTCTAGGGCTTTAGAAAGAGGAGGTAAAATGGAAATGGGACGGTAGTTGTTGAGAGATGTACAATCTCTGGTTTGGGGGATGGAGTAATGACTGTCCATTTCCAAGGGGTAGGAAACTGTCCTAGACAGAGGGAGAGGTTAATGATTTAGTTTCAGTTGTCCATTTAGAAACTGTCTCCAAATTCCATAGTTTACTTTGACTCTAATGTAAACTGCAGAAAACTATTTCTCCATTAAAAAATCACACACAGTGAACAAATCTGCAGTTAAAAATAGAGAAGGCAGCAATATACCTTCAAAATTCTGCAGAATATGCAAAAAGTCAAAAAAGCATAATTGTCATTCTTCCAGATTACCTCATTCCACAGATTTGCAATCCGACTGTAACTTAATGTCCAGATGGAAGACATATGTCAGTTGCATGGATTCAGCATATCGTTAGACACCAATTGTCATATAATATGAAGGAATATGCAAAAGATCATTTAAACCAATGATGATGGATGTATTAACACCTGAGGGAACATCTTGCATCAACTATAGCAAACTCCATTAAATATGAATGTACTGGAGGGTTTAAGTTAGATGGGAGTGAAAAGAAGAACAACAAAAAAAAAAAAAGAAAGGAAGGAGACGTTGACAATGGAGACGTAGATTGATAGATGGTAGCAGTCTAAACAACAAAATTACATAATTAGAGGAAATGATTATGAGGAAAAACAGACATTGTAGAATAATAGAGACATAGTAGCTAGGTAGGTAACTGCAGGAAAAGCTACATAGATATAAGCTGTTCAGAAAAGCAGGGAAAGAAAAGAGGTAAGGAATGGTTATTTACAGAAACATAGAAATACAGAAAATGTTGGCAGAGAACAATAATTGGTCCTTTTAGTCTGCCTTCCTTTTAACCTATACTACCCCAAGGTCTGATGTGTAGTCAGGGTCATTGCCCTCATCTCCTTCCAGTGGTATGTCATGTTAATGAGATACTGAAAGCAAGTGAGGACTTGCATATTAAGAGAGTAGAAAGATACACAGAAACTGTATGGTTTAGGACTGTGGAGGAAGTAGTTTTGATTGTGGGGTGTTACAGGCTACCTAGTAACCACATGCACTAATTAAAATCTAAACAGCAACAATAGAGCAAGAAACATTATACCGAATGTAGATTTTAAACGTGGAGCCATAAACTGGCTAACTGGATGAGCTGACAGCAGAGCAAGGAAATTATTTCTAGAAACTGCAAATTATTGCAGCTTTCAGCAATATGTCAACCGGGAAAACAGAGAAGGGGCAAATTTGGACCTAGTTAAGTAACATGGGGAACCACATAACAGGGTGCAAAACAATGGAGCCCATGGGGGGTGAGCATAATATGGTCAGAATTGAAATTATTATAAAACTGATAATTGAAAAGGACACACAACGTAATAAAATTACAAAGCAGGCAGATAAGGAAAATGAGAAGAGATTTGCAATTGATGCACAGACTCGATAGGAAAAATATAAATAAACAATGGTGTTTGCTAAAGGCCAGACTATTAGAACTAAGAGATAAGCACCTAGAATAAAAAAAAATCCAAATATAATCATAGTGAGTGAAACTGGTGTGGCTAACAGGGAAAATACAGTAAGACACAATGTCAAAGAGAGAAGCACGTGAGCAGATTAAAACTAAATGCAGCAGGAAAGTCAAAGGCACTGTAGGCACCAGGAGAAAGTAAAGAAGTGCACAAAAGATAGGAAATGAGACTAGCAATGGGACATAGAGGAAATAACTAACAATACGGTGGGCGACCTTAGAATGGCAAAGAGCATAATTACAAACAGATTGAGGTGAAAGAAATAAGCAAGTATTACTGCTCCGTGCAAGGTACAAATTAATCCGTAGTAGAAGGTGTTATGGTGGCAAAAAGGGAGCATCAAAATGATCAGTATGAAGGGATATTTACTAGAGAAAAGGTGTTGGTGAAATTGAGGAAGGCTAAGGTAGATAAATAAGCAGGGCCCAAAGAGATTTCCCCAGGAGTCCTTATAGAACTAGCATTGGGAATGGCAAAATCTTCTTTAAAGATGAAAGAAGTGCATAGTGACTGGAAAGATGTTACAGTGATACTGTTGTTTAAAAAGGGGACAGAGGAGGACTATCAAATTACACTCTAGTCTGTCTGATCGCTATTCTGAGTAAGATGATGGGCTCCTCCTTAAAGGACAATTTAGAGGAAGAGCTAAAATAATTGTGCTTCACATATCAACCATAGCATGGGTTTGCTATGGGAGATCATGTCTGACCAACAAATTGCATTTTATGAGCCAGTCATTACATGAATAAACAAGGGCATCAATGATGACATTGCAAAATGGATATATAATTGACTAACATACGGGAAGCAAAGGATAAGAAGAAATAGTTTGGTAACAAATGGATTCATAAATTGGTCAATACCAGATCCACTTGTGTTTAATATAAATAGATATAAAGGAGCTAAATGAGAGAACAAAGAACTGAGTTGCTAAGTCTGGAGGTGATACCAGTGGACAGTGAAGAAATCTGTTATAAATAACACCAAAGCTCATGTTCTTCTACCTGCTTTAATTGTGCCCCATTAAGATGATACCCTTTTATTTATCTTTCCTAAATGCAACAGTGAACTTGTCCTCACTGAATTTCATTCCACAATTGTTAGCCCACGTACTAAGGAAGACACACCTGAGGAAGGGGTCTGGTCACCAGTCAGTCTCCCCCAGGGCACTGGCTGAGCACCCCTTCCAGTCTGTCAGCCCTTCAGGGCAGTGGATGCTCCCAATGGTGTAGTCAAAGCTGCATGCTGAGACTACACCAGTGGCCACTTTAGTGTTGCTGCTCAGTGCCACTTCAGCTCCTGGTACAGAGGCCAGTACTGGTGAGTTAGGCAGAGCTGACCACAAAACCAGGCCCCCTTCCAGCACCTTCATGCTGCTGAGACAGGGAAGGCCTCCAGAGTTGGTTCTTCTAGGGCCCTTGAAGTACTCCTCTCCTCTCCTCAGTGGTTGGATGACCTGGAAGAGGGCCTTACTGTTACCTCAGGCCTGTAGAGGAGACTGGTGAACACTGGGGCCTTCCTGGGTCTGGTTCCATGCCCAGCTCAGGACTAGAAGCTTCTGAGGGGCTTGTGTCTGTGGTTGGCACTGGGGTCAGTGCTGGGGCCCCTTCTAGCACCATTTATAGTGCCAGTTTGGTTCCTGATGCCATTCCCGATACTGACCCTGTTTTTGGCACCATCTACAGCACAGGGGATGAAACTGGCACCATTCACAGTGCCAGTTCTGATATTCATTCCCCTGTGGGCTCCAGTCTGCAGCCTGGGTCTGGCCCAAGGGGCAGGGTTAGCACTGGTGAGGGGAGCATCTTGCAGTCTTGGTCTGTGACTCATTCCTTGCCTGGAGTTGGTGGTAGCTCCAGCAGGAGTTGCAGCACTGGTAAAGACCTGACTTGCCCCTAGAACTGACCAGCTGTGTCACTGGTGGGGATCAGGGCTGCCCCATAGGATGTACATGGCTCTGCATTCCCCACCTGGGGGCTTCTCCCATGGGCACCATTTCGACTGGTCCTCTGTTGTTGATTGCTCGCTAATGGATGAGTTTGTCAGGCCCTCTCCCTAGGAGTAGTCCCCTGAGCACTCGAAACCCAAGCAGAAGACCTGGCCTGGTCTCTCATGACACTCCACCCTTTGCCCCACCTCCCCCTCTCCTAGGCATTTTCAGTCCTCTTGGGCCTATGATCTGAGATAAATTCAGGACAGCAGCTGGTCTATTTTCACAATACCACCTCAGAGCTGACAAGGCCATCTTTTGCCTGAAGTCTCTGCACCATTGCTTCCTGAGTCCAGCTCCTCCTTCTTTCCCACTTCCTCCTCTGAGGAAGAGGATACCGCTGTCTACATGTCCTCTAATGCTCATTACACACAGTACCAGCAGTTCCTAGGGAAGTCGATACAGGAACTGAGTCTTTAGCAGTTCTCTGGTCACAATACTGCTACCCTAGTGTTGTCATTCCTTGGGGAACACAGCACAGACACTACTGTCATCCCTCCACAGCCTCAACCTATCACAGAGACATCCAGGAATGTCTGTCTCTGTCCCTCTTCCCCTCTTCCCTTCTCCAGCCCTGAAGGCTATCCAGTGCAGATACTGCTCTCCCTTGGGGTCTCCATAGTCCATGCCTCATGCCTCTTGTGGGATTCTGGTACTGCTTTCCCTCTCTGGGCCTAGGCACCCAGTGTATGACCACCCCCCTGACGCTGACTCTGAGGAGTTTGATATTTGGGGAAGACAGTTTTTTTTGGTGGCATGCTCCATGATGTGCATCTCTGCAGATCAGGCACACCAAGTGGCTTATGGCAAATACTCATAGCATCCCTGCCAGATAATGAGATAGTCACGGAGGCCATTTGCCTTGCCACCCCGGACCTGGAGCTGGCGAGGTACCAAGTGAGGTCATCTTATGATGCCAGCAAGATAGCTTCAGGTAGGAGGGAACCGCAGTCTACAGTAAGAAGATGGCATGGCTTTGCATTTCATTGTTGGCACCCCTGCTCTGGTGTAGAGTGCTCAGCTCATATTACCAAGGGACTCATTTTTTTCTCCTGCAGGGTTAGGTGTGAGTTGTCAGGGCACCCTCTTGCTCCCAGACCACAGGAGCCTACACCTACCTCTAACCAGTCTTGTGTCCTCCAGTGGTTATTCCCCACAGAGGGCTGTGGAAACAATCATTTTACTCAGGGTGAGCCAACTATGAAAGTTACATACTCATTGTAATTCTTAACCTTCCAGAATGCCATCATCATTTATTCACATTCCCACCCACTATTCCACCCTTTGGTTAGGAGTAAGGGCCTCAGGGGAGTTAACCCTGTGTTTTTCGTTCTCTTCATGCTGTACCCTAGTTGGTAACCTGCACTTATTCTACATCTAATCTAGCCCTCCCCCCCCCACCACCACCACCTATTGCCTTCCTACTCCCTACACTTTCTCTCTAGTTTCCTCTTTACCTATTACTGCCTGGCTGCTACTGGTCTCACAGCACTTTATCCCTTGCTGATTGAACATTGCTTAGTCACATTATTTGACCTGAATGTATTGTCATCTGTAAATCTGAAATGCTGCATTTTTCTTACTACCTCAGTCTTAGTCATGTTCTGCTATTAATGCCTCATACATCTACATGTAATTAGGTTGAACGTTGTTTTGTCACTTTATTTGACCTGACTGTAATTGTCACATGTTAAATTATACTGCTGTATTGTTCTTACTAACTTCAGTTTTTGTCATCTTCTGCTGGTAATGCCACAAACATCTATATGTAACCTGTATTTTGTTCCATAATGTTCTCTTGAAGTTTGTCTCTGTACTCTCCCGGGTCATGCCTGAAAATAGTCAATTTTATGTTTGCTTTCACACATGTGCAAGAAACATAGTGCCACCATACAAGTTTTTGTAGGTGTGGCACCTCCTCTTCCAATGCCTTGAGTGTTTTTGCAGGCACGGCCCCACCACACCAATGAATGTCCCAGCTGTCTATGACAGCAGTTCAGATGCAGTGACGTACAGTTGAAAGCAAACAACCGCTACAATCAGCGGTGGTAACGTGTGGGCAATTAGCATACTGCCGTGCCATCAGCAGTATGCAAACTGACCCACACATCACTACTGCTGATTGTATTGGTGGTTGTATGCATGCCCTGCCCCATTTGTTGTGTGCTGAGGAGGTGCCCAGTCCCCCTCGGCTCATGCACACTCCTTCCACCAAGCACACTGTATGTCCGACGGGGGTGCCCAATCCCTGTTGGCTCCAGTACCCCCCCCAAAAAAACACAAACTCCTCTAAGTTTGCACCCCCGCACTCCCTCCCACAGCCGAGGAATCAGCCATGGGTCACGGAGCTCGCCTGGTGCCCCCATGAAAGTGGCAGAATCAGCCATGGGTTACAGAACACTTACGGGGCATGTCAGGCCCCCATAAGCCCCCACAGAACAAAGCTGAGGAATCTGCCTGCCATGCTGAGTTTCATGGCTCTGCTCTTCTGTTCCTCCAGTCCCATCCCGGCTCCTTCCCCTCTCTCTTCTCAAGTAGGTCCTCTGTAGTCTGCCTGATAGGGCACAAAAAAAAATGAAGTGCACCAAAGAAAAGCATCAACAGCATTGTTAGAGACACTCACATGCTTCAGCACAAGCTGTTACAGCCCCAGTGTGGGTCCCAGTTCTGGCACGTCTGCTCCTGATCTGATCAACTTGCCACTATCGCGCTGACTCTCTGCTGCTTACAGCTCTCAGTACGGCCACTCACCACCAACACAACACTGAAGCAGCCAGAGGACATTTTGGGGACACTACCTGCAATATCGATGGAAATCAGGGTTGTGCTGCCTAGCCCACTCGCACAGCATGGACACTGACTTGAGGGACTCCAGACAGCAGCACACTGGAGTGCAGGAGAAGCCGCAACTTAATGACTACCGAATGGAGCTTGCCTTGTCTGTGGTAATGTCCACAGGGCAAGTGGGTGAGACACACATTTCTGGCATGCTTAATGGGCTACTATACAGTGTTTCCACTGTGTTGGCATCACACAGACACACAAAGTGCCAGAGCTCCTTGACACTGCAGTCCCATAACATGAGTCAGAGGTGACTTAATGGTCTCAGGGAGGGGGCACCTCCACCGAAAGGCAGAAACAGACAGCAATGGTGCAGTGTGCACTGTACACAGGTGTGTGAGGATATTTCAGGTCCAGCTCTCCACCACTTCTACCGGGTGTCCCTCCACCAGCACAGCTCCCTCAGGGCAGCTCTTGGGACTCATCATCAGTGCCCCATGGTTGTTCCAGCTCCACTGTCACTGTGACTGAGTGCCTGGCTGCTTGCCCTGGTGCCCTTCTCCAGAGTCCAGCTCAGCTGCTGTGGGGGTGCCCAATCCCCCATTGGCTTCACTGCCCCCCAAAACTTCCAGGTGCCATGCTGGTAGCCCACCCCAGTGTGGCAAAAGTCCCACATTGTCTATGTAAAATTACAAACATCCTGTAAAGAAAACGGTTTCCTCGTTGACTAGCTTGCCCCCAACCACGCACTCTTCTCACGCCTCACCTCCCACACCTGCACCTCTGGCTGTACGATGATCTTCGGTGGACCTGGAACATGTCTGCACTCTTCAAAGCTGACTGCGAACTGAAGAAATGCCGGTAAGCTGTACAATGGCATAAATAGGGTTTTTTCAACTTTGGTGCATATCTTGGTCATTTTTTTGAATTTTTGCACCAAATTTTCAACATAGGTTTCTTGGGACCCCATCTCATGAATTCAGTTACTGTCATTTGGTTATTTGGTCCCGAAAGATGATTTTGCATTCAATGACTGGAATCATCTTTTGGGGCCAATTAATGAAACAACAGTGTCATTGTTCATGAGGTGGGCTCTCAAAAAGTCTATGTTGCAAATTTGGTGAACAAATTCCCAAAAATGACTATGTTACAAGTGTGCATTACACAGTTTCCATGCACACTCGCAAATTCATGAATTTGTAATATTTTTCACTCCAGATTTTCAACATTGGCATTTTTTCACACCTTCTCATGAACAGTACAGCTGTCATTTTTCACATTCAGCCAGAAATGTGTTTCTGCACTTCCAGCGCAGAATAGCACTGTCACTGTGGGAAATCAGTGTTCAAGACAGATTAGGAAAATCACAGTGACACTGTTGATGAGCAGAGGTCTTAAAATGCCCATGTTGAAAATTTGGTCACAAATGTGCATAAAATGACTAGGTTATGAGCATGCATTGCGCAGTTTCTACGCACCCTTGTAACTTCACAGATTTGTAGTATTTTCACTCCAGATTTTCAACACTGGCATTTTTCCACACATCCTTATGAACAGCAGAGCTGTCATTTTTCACATCCTGGCCAAAATGTGTTTTCGCACTTCCAGCGCAGAATCGAGCAGTCACTGTGGGAAATCAGTGTTTGGGACAGATTAAGAAAATCACAGTAACACTGTTTATGATTGGAGGTCCCAAAATGCCTATATTGAAAATCTGGTGCAAAAAATCCTCCAAATAATTGCATTACGGGTGTGCAATGCACAGTTTCTATGCACGCTCGTGACTTCACCAGTTTTTTTATATTTTCGCTCCAGATTTTC
This sequence comes from Neoceratodus forsteri, assembly GCA_016271365.2. Taxonomy (NCBI): domain Eukaryota; kingdom Metazoa; phylum Chordata; order Ceratodontiformes; family Ceratodontidae; genus Neoceratodus; species Neoceratodus forsteri. Next base: position 538,404,952 of record CM057458.1, read on the forward strand.
AACATTACCACTTTTTTACACCTCCTCATGAACAATACAGCTGTCATTTTTCACATTATGTTGGAAATGTGTTTTCGCACCTGTGACGCTAAATGGCACAGTCACTGTGCAAAATCACCTTTCGGCTAACAAACTGATAATGTCACTGTTCATGCGATGGGGTCACAAAAAGCCAATGTTGAAAACTTAGAGAAAAAATACCAAGACACACCCAGAGCCTTAGGGTTTCTGACCATAACGCCCTACCCTGTAGGGTCTGACAGGCATCCATCCTACCCTGTAGGGTCTGACAGGCACCAAGGGTGTGACTTGGGATTGTCGACAGTAATGCTTATGCCATTTCACCCCCACCCCCATCCTGAAGCCAGTGACAGGTATCAAGGTGCACCTTGGATTCTTTGGCCCAAGAGTTCACACCATTCTCCTATACTGCACCCATTTCAGCATATTTCTTTATGGACTGAGGTGAGTGTAAAGCCTGAACACCCCAAAGCACATCTCGACACTTGTCAGTTTCTGCAGGGTAGAGTGAGGTGAAATGTTGTGACCATTATGGGTAATGACCCAAAGGCATACCCCAATGCCTGTCCATCTCTGGTCATGCCCCAATGCCTGTCCATCTCTGCAGGGTGGGGGTGGAGTTGGCATCAGTTCAATACATCACTGCCATTCCTATACTACATCTGTCTAACTCCTGCACTTCCACTGCTAATGCCAGCAAGCAAACATTCAACATTGTCAAATGCTTGTTTGCCTGGTACACCTACCCGGTAAACAAAAAACTAAATAAAAAAAATCCTCTTGCCACTTCCTTAGACTTCTCTTGAGGACACGCCTGCTCTTGGCAGGAACCTACCCCCTACCCCACTCCTCTTCTGCTCCTGTTTTTCAGAAAAAGGGCTAAAGGGAGAAAGACCCAATTTTAGGATTCCTATCCCTCCAAAAAGAAAACTAAAAAAAATGTTTTTCCTTTATCAGGGAATTTTTAGAAACATAGAAATTGACAGCAGATAAGGATCGAAAGGCCCATCCGGTCTGACCATTTCTTTTTCTACCTTATGAATGTGCCATCGGCCTTTGCTATGTCAATCGCCTTTCTATTCATACTCATCTGTATTGCTCCCTTATGCCTATCTCATGCCTGTTTGAAGCCCTGCACTGTATTCATTTTTTATTTATTTATTTATGACTTTGATAACCGGGTAATTGCGCTGATCCCAGGGACCATTTTCAGGCATGACCCGGGCCATGACACATGGTGCAGGATGGCAGAGAATACAAGGTGAGCAACAAAAAATGTATTTGAAGGAGATCAAATTCGGAATACAACAATTGAAGCACAATACATAGGTATGGTACAGGTCCAGTGAGTGACAGCAAAATGCTGTTTACAATATGATGCTAGGTACACAAACAGCAGTTGCAAACATAGGTTGGTACAAAAGTCAGGTGGGAATGATTGTGACATAGTATCCATCATATCCACCACTTCCTGAGGTAGGCCATTCCATGCATCCACCACCTTTTCATTCTCTCCTTTCCTCGTCCCTCTTCCTTCAGCATTTTTGTCTCCAAGGTGGTGTACTTTTTGGAGTTTTGCATGAGTTTAGTCAGCGGCACTCAGCCCCCCAAGTGTACAGGCAGATTAGACCGTCTTGTGTTACATGCTCAACTTCTGCCACCTTCAGTTTCCACCTCCTGTGAGTATCACTGTCCTTATCCTGGGGGGAGGACTTCCCAGTAATTTCCTTTTTTCTTGCCTTCATTTTCTTTCCTTCTCCCTTAGGAAGGAGCAGGAGGATATCAGCATCTCAGTCTATATCCTTTATCACATCTCTTTCTTCTAATATCTTCTGCCCTTGTATATGGGTTTTTTTTCTTTCTTCTCTGTGTCTTTCTCTCTTAAGAAATTCTGTTTGGTCTCTCCATGTAGCCAGAGCTCCATACCAGAGCTGCTGCCCATCACCTTCATGTCCATGTGATTAGTAGGCTCTGGCTCCTCTTACCCGCTATCTCATGCCACTTAGGCCCACACCTTAGTTTTCTCTAAATTGGTAGTTGGGTTTTAGTGCTTTTATGATTTTATATCCTATATCCGTTTTTTCCTATCCCTTTGGTCTAGGACCCTTAGTCCCTTTCTCTGTCTCTCTCTTTTCTTTCCCACTAACTTCCCCCCTGGCAAGAAGAACTGAGAAAGGTAGAGAGCTAGCATCAGTTACTGGCCAGCCCATGAGCACAACATCATCACATCTACCTCACGGCAGTGCTGGCACCAGCATCAGTCCTATAAGCTGTAGACTGCAAAAGACTTCACTCCCACGGGGTCCCACCGTAGGTGTGACTAAAATGTGAAGATATTCTGAAAGATCAAGAATTACGGTGAGTACGTAACTTTCAATTCTGGTCAACATTTCATAGAAAGGACATGTACAAACTGGAACAGATCCAAAGGAAGAGTTACAAAAATGATAATGGACATTATAAATGTGGCACATGAAGACAGACTCATTAGATATGCTCAGTCTAGAATAGCGAAGAATAATGGAAGACTTTATTGCTTTATATGGGTTTCTAAGAGAACTCAAATGGTGTCAGAGGGTGGACATAAATTTGAGGGGAGAAGAAACAGTGACTAGGGATCATAGCAGTAAGCAGTTGCAAGGGAGCAGTTTAAGAGGGATAGGAGGAAATAGTCCTTCTCACAGCAGAAGATGGGGTACATAACTTATTACTAAGTAATGTAGTAAACTCTGACAAAATAGAAAGCCTCATGAAGGGACTAGTTGCATATTTAAAGGAGGCAAATGTGACAAGGTAAATACCACTGAAAAGTAGGCAATAGTCTCACTAGACTGCAAGCCTACTTTGGTTTCTTTTTTCGCATGTTTGTATGGTTGTAAGGTTTTGTGAGTGTCCAAGTTGTAGTTTTAGAATTTCCCTTGGCAAATATACTGTTAAAGGTGAAAGTTATCTTGAATTATTACAAGTGGTAAAAGGGTATGCAATTATATCTCTGTGTTCTAGGTATCACTAGGGGCCGAAGTTTCCCAAAGTAATATTGGAGTTGTCAAACTTCCTTCTTCATTACTTTCTAACTTACCAGCTGAAAACCGGGATCTAGCTTCCAGAATACAGTTCAACTTCTTTAGAAAAACAACAGTATTTCAGGTAAGAAAGCTAGTATTTACACAAATAAGTCTGCTAGAAGATGTGATGAGTGTTACAGATAAAGGGCTCCCAACCAGTCAGAGTACGACTTTCCCTTGTGCTTGAGACACTCTTAAAGACTACCTCCCATGCAAGTGCCCTGGAAAGGGGCATATTCTAGGGAGGATTTGTCATTCATTGCCCTTAATCAGTGACATAGTAAGACGTCCTCATCAACCACTCCTCAGTTCTAAGAGTGGTCTCACATTATTAGAATATCAGAACTGCCCACCTTCAGTTTGAGGTTCTCATGCCCTAAGCATACTTGTGAGATCACTCTACAATGTCCACCATGCTTTAATGTGCACTGGGTATGTGCGAAAGGTCCATAATTAGCACGTGCATCTCCGCATTCATGGAAAGGCACATACCAGCCAGCATTCACTATTGCGGCTGCCTATCTAGCCCCCCAGTGTGCAGCTACACATGGGTGGATTATGGGATACAGGCAGACATTCAGTCGGTTGCCAGCCTGGGTTCTGAAGTGAATCCCCTGCTGCACATGAGCTGGGAATCCTGGGAAGGTGCAGGATTGGGTGTTTTTAAACTACAGGCAAGTGTCTGACTGGCTGCCTCCCATCCCTCCTTATCAGTCCAGTGAACTGGTCCACCAGCTTTGAGGGTGTTCTTGTGCCACAGCTGTCCATTGTAGGGGGGCACGTAGTCTGTATGGCAGGGTCCTTCCTGCTGTATCTGGCATCCCCATGCCCAGCACTCCACACCTCAGTGAGTGTTGCAGAGTGTAGGCACACCCTTGATACTTCCCCAGACTGCCTGTGGCATGTGTCTGTGTGGGTGGCTAGGGGATCAAGTGCGAAAGAAGCTCATGTACCTGTTGTGACTGCCACCAGGGTTGGTAGTCCAACTTAAGCAACCTATGCATCACATATCCGTGGTGCATAGGCTTTATGCATACAGTCCAATAAGACTGGTCTCTGTAGATGTACTGTCCTGCTCTGCATGGAGCATAAGTTGATTTTCTTAAACCTGACTTTCCCACAAATGTTTAAAACAAGTTTTGAAGTACTGAAAATGAATTCTGACTTGGGCTGACCCAGGGGTACAGAAGCAATATTTGTTAATGGACGAACCTTTTTATCATATAGTTTTTTAGTGATTCTGACAAAACCATCAATACATTAATTTTTCTTTTCATTGAAATTTCTTTCCTGAACCACTGTAAGATATGAGGTTTTCAAGTTTTAAAAAGTTCCTGCTCTTTTCCCATGCCAAGTATGAAAACATTAAAGAGCTTGGTATGGTGCTGGTTACTATCAGAAATGTATGTTAGCACCACCATGATACATCCAAAGCATGAATCCTGTATGTTCAGGTAAAAAGTAACCTCAGCAGCAGAGATTTGTAAAAATTAATAGTGGCAGCCATTTTATTTTACTTTTTTTATTCTTTGGTAACTGGGTAAGGACCACTAGGCACAAGTGCCTGTTTTCATGGGTGACCCAGGAGCACTGGGGAGGTTAAATGACTTGCTTACAGTCACACAGTATTCAAGTGGAGGTTGTGGGAGTCAAACCCAAGTCTGCTAGATGTACAGTACCAAGCTCATTTACAGCTCGTTACTCTAACCTTTAAGCTATACTGCTAGCCTTGGTTCCCTAATTAAAATAAACAGCACTAATTTTTTTTTTTTTTATGTTTTCTATTTATTTTTTGCAGTATTGCATTTATAAATAAAAGTTAACACACATCACTGAGAGACTGAGGTAGTACTACATAATTATGGTAGAAGACCAGACAAACAGCTTTTTATTACAGTACCCCCTCACTATAGCGAACCCCACTATAATGAAAACTCGGCTATAACTAACACATTTTATGGCTCCTGACTTGCCACTGACAGTCAGCTGTTTCCATGATGCGTACTATGCATGCTATGTGCATTGTCCAATCTGTACTGCAAGGTAATTAAAAGTGTAATTGGCACTTGAATAGTATAAGAGTGAGTGCCAATGGGCTTACAGCATACAGTCATTTCAACAAAGCTGTTACAACGAAGAGGTATGGTTACTCTGTCCAAACCAAACTGTCCATACTTGACCACCTCAAAGGCGGTGAAAGTCTAACTAAGCTTTCTCTGGAAACGGGCTTCTCTAAATCGACCATATGCACTTGGCAAAAACAAGAACAGTCCCTTCAGGTGAGTACAATGAGAGTGATGGCGCCCCGATGAAAGTGAAATTGACAAGGTGTCCCAGCTTTGGTTTTCACAACAGCGAATAAATGGGGTACCTTTGTCTGGACCGATAGTGCAACAGAAAGCTGAGCAGTTTGCTCAGCAGATTCGTGGTCCCCATTCAACCTTTAAGCCTTCGTCTGGTTGGTTATGGCGTATCCAGCACTGTCATGGCATCAGGCGGGTCTGCATAACAGGGGAACAAAGATCCTGTGGCGATGCAGCTGCTAATGAGTTTCTCCCTAAACTGAAAAATCATGGTGAAAGGCAGCTACCAGCCAGAAATTATTTACAACGCCGATGAAACCGGCTTGTTCTGGTGCTGCTTGTCCGACATGACTCTAGCAGAGTGCAATGAATCCAATGCCAGCAAGGGGTTCAAGGATAGTAAAGGCTGAATAACCTTGCTGTTCTGCTGCAATGCAGCTGGGACCCACAGAATCACTCCCCTTATGATAGGCAAGTTCGCAAAACATAGATGTTTTCATCACACAAACTTGTCATCCCTGCCCGTGACTTATTGAAACAGTAGAAACACATGGATGACATCCGACATCTTTTGAAATAGTTTTTTTTAATGATTTTGTGCCCTCTGTCAGACTGCACCTAAGGCAATGCAAACTGCCATGCACAGTTCTACTCCTTCTCAACCAGTGCCCAGCCCACCCTGATCAAACTGAGCTGCGTTCCAGGGATGGCAGAATTAAAGTCCTGTTCCTACCAAAGAACACAACCTCCAGGATACAGCTGCTCGACGGAGGCATCACTGCCACCTTTAAGAAAAATTACTGAAAGCATCTGCTGTCTGATCTGGTGTCAATGGAGAGAGCACTGGTTCTAAAAAACTGTCATTAAAAGGTGTAGCTTTTCTGTGTGGAGAGCTGTGGGGTAATGTCAGTCTGGCCACCATCTGCCATCGTTGGATCACTACCCTAGGATCCTCTTTTGGTGACCTGCTGCAAGCCAAATGCACTGATGACAACCCTAATGATGCTGATGACACAGCTGAAATTATGCACCTTACTGAATAACTGCAGTTGATCCCATCTGATGATAGCACAGAAGACACTATTGAGGAGTGGCTGTGTTCCAATGATGCTACTGGGACACATGATCACATGATTGTAGACACACCACATCACACATCTCATTTTAATGGATCCTCGTTATGATGAATTTGATGCTACAACGAATGCAACCTGTGGCTCCTGTTGCATTCGTTATAGCGAGGGGTTGCTGTACATTGTTCTGAGGGTATTGCACATGGTGTATTGTCATAACAGTAAAATGCCCAAATTGTCCAAATATGAGTCTCCACAACAGCACACTTGACCTAATAAAGAAGAAAATGTATCCCAAAAAAATATCCCTTTCAATAAATTCTATCCATGAGCTGCTGAAAAGTCACAAATCTTACAGCAATCCATAACCAGGCAGTCTATGACAGCGCACATAAGCACAATCTCGTAACAAAGTCCCAAAAAGGTTAGAAAAAGAATAAGCACATACTAAATATTAACTCCATTAATAAATTCACTGAATGAATAATGACTGTTTAAGTGATAACCTGTCATTCCTCATTCTTTTAAAAAAATTTATGTAAACACTAATGTAATATTGGTAGATAACATACCAACATTCAGAGTTTGCTCGTCTGTCACTGATGGGACTGGAAGAAAATCTGCGCATTGAGGGCTCCTAGATTCCTCAATACTTGAGGTCTTGCTCTGTCCTTATTTCCTTGGAAATGCAAATTAGGCCATGAAGCCACCACCTTTTTAACTTGACAACAAAATAACACTGGAGCCCACAAGCTGTCTTAACAGCAATACATAGTGATAGTCATACAAAAGTAGATCAGTATTGAAGTAATGCTGAGGTATGCTGGGGTACGCTGAGTCAGAATCACATTACAGTCAATACCAGCTGTAATTTGAGTGCCTCAGCATACTGTACCTCAGCGTCATCTCAGTACTGAGTAACGTTTGTATGACCACCACTAATACGTACACCCTTGACCTAGGGCAAGGTTTGGCCACCCCATAGACATCCCAATCATCAGCTGAAAGTTGTTTCAACACTGTACAGAATATCAAAAACATATTGCATCAATGTGTTGAAAGAGCTCCACTTAGACTCCATCTAATGCTCTTCTGCTTTTTCTCAAAGACAAGCTTAAGTTGGGGAAACAGTGGATGACCCCTGAATCCAGAGTCTGAAGTAAGCTGAATATTTTGGCCTTTTGTAGAACTTCATCCCATTCTATTGATGAGGACCCTCAGTAGTCACCAGGAGGGTCTGCAGCATGTTTGTCTAGCCTTTTCTTTTTGAGGCATGATCTGGTAACCTAACACACAGTGACATCCTGCAAGTCCCTAAACTAAGTAGAAAGTAATTGCTGCATAAAAAGAATGGGAACTTGGCCCTCAAGACTCTCTGTGATGCCTAACAGGTATACACTAGCAGCCCTTGCATAATTTTTCAAGTTCTCCAGTGGATGACAGAGCACTGGACTTTCTAATCAGGTCAGTAACTGCTGTTAGTGTCTTACTCAAGGTTTCCATGGCTGATATGGTTTGTGTCAAAACCCGCTCAACATTCGTTTTGGGTACTGTGACTCTAGTATTGAATGAGTTGTCTTGGGCAGAAAGTTCCTTCACCGCCCCTAGAATTGCTTTCCTCATGGCCTTCAGGGTTGGTTCCATCTCGGAAGAAGCATCAGGTTGCTGCTTGCCCTCTGCTGATGGGCAGGGTTTTCAGCAGCTTGGGGGTGGATGCGGGGGATGTATTTTTAAAAACAAACAACTCACATGCATGTAACATACGTGTACTGCAGCTGTTCTCTGAGGGTGAGAGGGACCTTACCATCTAGGCAGAATTATGAGAAAAACATCAAATTGTAAATACAGTAATTGTATTGATATAAGGGGCATTTGGTGTGGCAGTAGGATAACTAATATTTAAAAAAAATGTACATCTTCCTTTCTTTCTTGGGAACCACTTTATAAATGCAGTCACAAACTTCAGGGTGTGATGTCATAAGGAAATGTACGCACATATCCGCTGCACTTTAGATGAAATTGTCAGGGTATCATCAAACTTCAGGAAGCAAACCAATCACTCCGAGTTCAACTCGGGCAAGATGTCATGCAAGCTAGCAAACATTACATCACTCCTGTCACTGTAAAAGTGTACAAAGGATACATTAAAGAGCTAAGTCAGTTTGTTATACAGCAGCACTGCAAAAACAGTTAGAGTACCCCTGAGAGAGGAATGCTGTTATCTTTGCTTCAGTACTGTCAGACTGAGGCAAGGGACTGAGAGGGTGGAGGACAGTAGGGGAAAGACAGAAGTATTAAACAAGTACTTCTACTCAGTATTCACTAAAGAGAAGGATGGACAAATACTATAGGCTACGATATGCCGAGGGAGTGAGGGGCATACAGATGTGTGAGGAGCTGATCATGGCTGGCAGGGCATTCGCGAGATTAATGGCCCTCAAAGCAGCAGTACTGGTTAACAAAAATTTCAATAATTTAGTTGCCAGTTAGGGCAAACAAAAACATCAGTATTATCTGATTCCTGTTTTGCTTTATTTCATTCCCAAAGCATGAGAGTAGATTTTGAGGTTTGTTAAAGTTCTTGCTCCTTTGCCAGCAGGTCTATCATCATGGATGTCAGCAGATCAAGGTGGTGCTGTTCTGTTGGCCAACAGAATAATTTGTTGGCAACACCCTAACATATTTGTATTATGAATACAGTGGGTGCAGTTAAAGTGTGACATGCAGGAAGGAGATTTTTAAAAGATGCTAGGGGCAGTTGTCTTTATTATAAATGCATTCAAATTACAAAATATGTAATTAAACACCGTCTTAAAAATAGCTGAATACATGAAAAAAACCCAGTGAAAAAAACAAGATTAGCATGTATACATTACTGCTGAAAGAGATAGGATGACATTTTGCCAACTAAGCAGTACTGCTTCTTTAAGGTACAGTAAATAAATCCCCCAGGTCAGATGGTGTGCACACCAGGGTACTGAAGAAACTGGCAACAGTACTCGCAGTCCCACTGCCTCTTCAGTAGCTCCCTTGACTTAGGTGTGGTGCCTTGAGAGTGGAGAACTGTGGATTTACAGTAAATTCTCTTGCAGAACAGCATGGTTAGGGATGATCCAAGGAACTACAGACCAATGTGCATGACATTGATCACTGGCAAGCTGATGAAAACCATCCTAAAGAAAAGGTTGTTCAAGTTTCTTGAGGCAAATGGGTTCCATGACAACAGACAGCATGAGCTTAGGACAAGGAGGTCATGTCGTGAGCTTGATAATTTTTTCAACTGGCTCACAAATTGCAATAGGTAAGGATCAGACAGTAGACATACTGTACTTGGATTTCAGGAAGATCTTTCACTCAGTCCAACACAAAAGACTGACCAAGAAGCTGGATAACTTAGGTGTGTGGGACAAAATGTCTAGGTGGGTAAAACACTGGTTAGGAGGGAGAACCCAGTGGGTGGTGCGGGGGGGGGATAACACTCAGAAATGAGGGGCCATTACCATCAGGGTAACACAGGGGTCAGAGATTGGGTTGATACTTTGGCTGGTGCTATTCATCAAATTCATTGATGCATTAATGATGAGGCAACTGCATTAAGGGGATAATGTGTCTTTTTTTACTGGCAACACCAAGTTTTGTGGGAGGGTGGATACAGAGGAAGGGGTCAGAGTAATGATGAAAGTCCTAGATAGGCTGGAGAGGTGGTCCAGAGTCCAGCAAATATGGTTCAATGCCAAAAAGTTCAAGGTGATGCATGGGGGGACAAAGAACCCATGCACAGAACACAAGGGTGTTTGTGTGTGTGTATGTGGGGTGACTGTCATGGTGTCCAAAGAGGAGAAAGACATGGGGATTGCAATTTCTAGCACCCTGAAGCCCTCTGTGCAATACAGAGATGCAGCAGTGAGGGCTAACAGGATGCTGGGTTGCGAAAGTCGACGATTCAGAAGCAGAAGAAAGTAAGTCTTACTACCACTGTGCAGATCCATGGTGTGACTGCACCCGGAATAGTGCATACAGTTCTGAAATCCATACCACAGAAAGAACGCAGAACAGCTGGAGGAGGTGCAAAGAAGAGTCAGGAAAAGGATTTAGAGGTAGCAGGGCTCTCATTGGAACAGAGGCTGGAGAACCTGAATGTGCATTCACTGGAGGAAAGAAAGGAATGAGGGGACATATAAGAGACCTTTAAGTATCTCAAGGCCATCAACAAGGTAGACCACAGTGAAATGCTTAGGACTAGTAAAAACAAAAACATGAGAGGAAACAGCTACTATCTGGCTAGGGGTGGTTTTCTGAAGGAGGCCAGGATGCACTTCTTCATGGAGAGATTGGTGAAGGGGTGGAACAGTCTATCAGAAAAGGTGGTAAACAAGAAACCATGGATGGCTTCAAGAGGGGATGGAATAAAGTGAAGTGGATGGTAAGAGAGATGAGGGGGAGCAGCATGTAACTTAGGATACCTGAGCTCTGCATCTGGCAGACTTGATAGACAAAAAGACCTTCTTCTGCTATCAAACTTCTTATGTTCTTATGCCTAATAATTAATCCTGACGTATGCATTAGGGAGAAGGGAGGAAGCTGTGTCCTGATTCAGACTCCCACCTGAATCTTCAGGAATTTCAGTCAAAGATACTTCAGGCAGGGCTCTCAGTAGTATTTTTTTGTTCAGGAGTCCTGGACTTTCTGGAAGAAATAAAATGGGAGTCCTGAGCTAAAATCTGGGAGTTTCCATGAACTTTTCAGGGAGTCCCCATTTAAATGAATGGAATGAGTCTGGATAAGTTCATTGTCTGCTGTGTCAAAATTTTCCCCATCTTTTTTAAACTGTTCAGGCAATTCCTGAGTCAGGAATGCAGATATGACAATATTTTTTGCTTGGTCATACAGTGTATTTTTCTCAGTGGAGTTGCAAAAAGACATTTACAAGGTGCCGTAAGATGCTTATTGATAAACCAATGGCAATATGATGATAACTACAAAATGCCAAATAGAGTTTTTACAGCTGTACTGAACTGTTGCCGGTTCCCAGTACAATAAACAAATTGTACTTAAGTTTTGCAGTTATTTTCGCCTGTTTTAACATGGAAATTATATCTTGCTGTCCCAGGCCTCAAGCAGATATGCGCCACCCTGGCTACAAAAAAAGTCAAGGCCATTTTAAAGCATTAAATGTTCACTAAAATATTTTTTTCATGAGGCTGCTAAACACACAGTCTATGCTGACAATCACCTTTGTCTCCCAGTCATCTCTCCTGCCCAATACTACACCTCTCTTCTCTCCTGCACATGTTGTGCATAATTGTACTGACTAAAAAAACAGTCCCCCACCACCCACCCACTCTGTCATGGTAAGACAGTGACACAATCTAGATCTCCTGCCAAATACTTCTCCCCTCTTCTCTCCTGCACATGTCTTGCATAAAACAAACAGCCCCCCACCCACTCCCAATCTGTCAGGTTAAGACAGTGGCACACCTACATGGTGGTTGGGTAGTGGACATGCTTTTCTTTGTACTTCTTTTTTCGTGGCATGACATTCTGATCTGGCATAACTTCTCATAATGCCCCTCCTGCCCATGACTTCTTCTGTTACACCCTCCTGCCCATATCTTCTCCTAACACTTTACTGCCCATAACTTCTCTGTTGTGCTCTCCTTCCCATACCTTCTTCTAATGCCTTCCTGCGCAGAACGTCTCCTGACATAGCTCTCCTGCAGATTTCTTGCATTCTATTTGGTTATTGAAGAAGCCACTGTTGACAGACTGTGGAAAGAGCAGAATGGGGTTACTGTACTTGATAGACATATCCCTCCTTCCCACCAAATTAGAAACCCATTGGTGTTGTGAGATATGAGCAGATGGGACTAGTATTACTTATGGCCATCCCCCACACCCTTTATAAATGGGAACAAAATACTTCTCTTCTTCTCTCCTTTGCCCAAGCTGCCATTCTATTTATGGGTCTGTAGTCTGGATCTGAACCTAAAAAACAAAATCACAATTTGAGACAATTTTAAAACATTATTTTCTGTGCAGTCTAATGGCCTTAATTTTTTTAAGTGCTGGTAGAGGGTCATAGACTTCAACTTCAGCTCCTTCTCAGGTTATTCACACGCCATTGTCATATGTCGGAAATGTCAGCTCGTAACATTGTGGTTTAACCACGTAGGTGCTTGTCCGAGATGAAAGCAACATGAAGATGAAGGCAATAATGGTGTGGAGTTAAGAACTTGTTGCTAGCGTCTTTCCTTCGTTCATGTTTAGTGAGCAGCTCAGTCCCAAAATTAAAATGAATTAGGCAATTGAGCCAAGAAGAGATAACCGGTGACCTATGAAGTCTGTCAAGTAAAATAAAAAATTACTCTTTAACTTGTTTTAGCACTTGCTGAACTATTTGAGTTAACACCATTCAAAAGGGCATTGTGAAACTGTGTTAGCACCATATACATGGGCATTGTGACAGTGTGTTTCTATTAACTACAGCGTGTGTGAATTTTTGGCAATAAGTAAAAATCTACTTTTGGTGAAAAAAAGCTGTAGTGCTGGTTTTGAGTGCACTTCAATTGATGTTGAGGCTTTTTGCTATACATGTTTTTTCTAAGATATTTTTTCCTGGAAGGAGCACCAACATATTCAACTCTGTAAAGGCTAATCAAATAACTGATGCCGTTTAGTGATAGATTAGACCCCACAAATAAATCCGTTTTTGAACTTTATTGTCATCTTTTGCCTCAGGACCTGATATTTGCTTCTCACATGCCACTAGAAGAGACAATATTTCTGCTGTTTTCTTACCTGTTTTTACCAGAAAATGTTCTCTGTTTCTTTCATGTCTGTAACAAGCAGACACTTACAGATTGGTTGAGCCAGTTGTGGCAAATGGATTGCCTTTCCCACCTTTTCTACACCAGCTACACTTCCAAACAATGTTTCCCTCTACTTCCTCTTTTACAAGCCATGGAAATATCTTTGTCTAGCTGGCCCTCCCAAACCTTTTCTTGTTGCTTTTGGCTGAACCTGCAGATGCTGTCCCCTCAGACTGCTTATGAGTATCAGTCTCAACATTTACAATTCCTTGAGATATGCTAACTTCACATTCAGAAGATGAAGCTGTTTCTTTGTCCTTTGCTTCTGAACCTCCTCCACCAAAATAATCTTTAAGGTTTCATTATGGCATTTCCATCTGGAGCTGACAATGAGGCAGTCTCAACTTCCTCCCCCACCCCCACCGACTCTCTACAATTTGCACTGACTACAGCTGAGCCCTATAAAAAAATAAAAACAGTAAACTCTAAGCTTACTAAACTGTCGGCCAAAATAGAGGCGCAATGCACTAACTGCCTAAATAGTAGTGAACTTCAAATTACCTGCAATACTGTTGGAGTCTGTTGGTTGCATTTTCAATGCAGCATGGCCATGTTTTGACATTCCAACGCACCACGGGTCCAGCGGATGCAAAAAACTTCTTTTTATTGTAAAATCTGACTTTTCCTTATTGTAAAATCTGATGTTGAGGATTCTGAAAACCTGCTGTCTTCGGCAACTCTAAAATGGCTGCTCTGTCCCAGATACAGTGTCTGCTCGAGACGAAAACCAACCGCTCCTTCTAAGGGACGAAATGTTCCAGTTCCTCTTCTTCTGCTGGTCCATCTTAGTGCTCTGTTCTCCCTCCTGCCCGGTCCACCCTGGTATGAATGGTATGGAAATCACACCAGATAACTAAGATGAGAGGAGAAAAAAAAATGAATCGCGCATTTCATACATGTACAGTAATTCAGCCCCACTGGAATTCCTGGGTCTGCAATGCTGAGCATCTTGGGGACTTCCTTGGGAGAAAACTGCACGTCCAGAAGCACAAAATGTGTGTAAATGACATGGGTACCCGCGTCCATGAGTGCCCTGCTCAGGACCTTGATATGGGAGTCTAGCAGGCTATAAATAGGAGTAATTGACACCCCACCACCTCTCTTCCACTGCAGTCAATTAAAACCTCTTCCACCCTCCCTGGTTCCTTCAGTTAGTTTTTAAACAATAATTTGGTCAGTAGTACCTGGCACAGGCCAGAAGATCGAATTTTTTGTTACAGAAATGTCTGGGGATGGGAGGAGAATGTAGGAAGTGACTTGGGTAAAGAATGGGGTGGTCTTAGTGTAGCCCAGGTGCCATATGCCAGTGGGCTACCTCCCCTTGCCTGCTGTCCCTGGTACAGGTTAAGAGGCCTAGGTCCTGCTATGGTGACAATTGGGGGTTTGTTCCCAAAGATATAGATAATAGAATGGTTCCTCCACCCATAGTGAATTATAAGTGGGCCAGGTATCTGCTTGGTACAGCCCCCTGGGATACTGTACCTCCCCACCTCCCCAACCAACCACTCTGTACACTGTATCCCCAATTATCTTGATCCACCATAAACCATGAATTTCAGCAATAGGAAATGCAATGAACCTCACTAACACAGCAGTTTGAATAAACAACTCACAGCTTTACTTGGGGGTAAGGGCTAAGGAAGGGAAACCAGGACAAAGCATGGCTGTGAAAGGAAGAACGATTAGTGAAATATTTAATAACAATAACCTTTTGGGCCCACAGGCCAAGCCCACCCCACTGGTACCAGTGTTCCCCAAATTGTCTCTAAGGGTACCCACTAGGTGCAGGCCTGGTCAGTGCTATGGGCTGGCCAGCTATTGGAGCCCTGAAATATTTGCAACGGGTTGTGTTTAAGAACAAAAACCAAATTTCCCTTTTCCCTCTCCAGGAACCAGGTCCTGGGTACTCACTGTTTGTTGATCCCAATAACCTGGAATATGGAGCTGCTTGTTCAATGCAACACAGAGAAAAAGAAGGCTGGCCTCGGTTCCTCTGACAGGATGGAACTCACTCAAGGATCTTGCAGCTGGCCACCTTGATTGTAGTTCTGGCCGATTGTCACCTTTAGCTGCTTCTGGCCCATTGCAGAGCTCTGTGGCAGGACAACACCAGCCACAGAAGGCCCAGACCCCGGGAGTGGCTCCACAGCCCAGCTCTCCCAATGGATCCTAGGTGCCCTAGCACCCCAGCAAGCGCCGGTGACCTCCTGATACACTGAGTCCCACTTGGAAGGGGTTAGTAGGTTCACTCCCTGGCTCTGGGTGAGAACTCCCGAATGGTGGGAGTCCTCCTACAGTCTCAGCACTGAGTTCGAAACAAGGAGCATCCACAGCAGTTATTGGAATGAAGTCCAGAGCCAGTTGGAGTGAATGCTTGCTCTAGTTCCAAGAAGCACAGGTGCAATCCAACAGGGGAATACAAGAACAAAACCCTGCACACCAGTCTTCACTTTCCAGTTAAACAATGTCCACAACCTTGTCTTCTGCTTTAGCTAGAACATAGCTTTCAGCCACTTTAACCAGTTCACTCAGGACACGTACAGGAACTGGCTAGCACCCTGATGTCCAGAGATGCTTTGCCTCTTCCAATTTACAATTGCAGTCCCACACAAGCAAACAAACTCTCAGCAGCAACTATAGCAATCAGATAATCTGCACAGTCCTCTCTGCCAATTCAAACTACTAGTGCAGGGTTTCTGCAGCATCTAGTTTCTCCCAGTAATAATAGAGCAATTTCTCAGTACCTGGAGAATCAGGGCACCGTTCAGTCTCTTTCTCTCTTTCCCCTTCTCAATCAAATTCTGCAAACATCAATCTCTAGATAGGTCCTGAGGAAAGCCCCTGAAGTCCAAAGTCCACTCTCACCGGATACTCCTGACTCGTACAGAGCCCGGAAACAGACTGACTCAATCCCAGAAAGTCCACACAGTTTCAGTTGAGAATACAGGGTTCTGATTGGCTGATGAAGCCTATCAATAATCTAGATCCATGGAGATCAATATTTCCTGCTTGTTTATTGGGGCATGATCTAGGCACCAGAATTAGTCCTCTCCTCCCAGGAGTCCCTTTGGTTTAGTTTGGGTGCCTAGATCACTGATTGACTGCTGGAAAATGTCAGAGTGTTATCAAAATGTCAGCCCCCAGTCTGTCCAAGGCAGTGCAATACAGTTCCTCAGGATCCGAGGTCTGGTGCAGCCCAACACAATACCTTATTTGTGTAAACACCCCACCGGATTGTGACCCCAACTGTCCTCTGGCCAACAGTACCACTCGTTAAAGAACAGCCCCTGTCATCCCACTGTCACTGCCACCGCAATTCTGTCCCCCACAGGCAGCAGGCAGCAACCTAATTAATATTCATGAGGGTCATACATATGTATGAATCCTCATCTTAGCCCCGTTACTAAACTTTTAATTTTAGCCTCCATCGCGGCTTCTCTGCCGCATTCTCCAGGCCACGGCCTTCAGTTAGCTAAGGAGTGGTACCGGGACCATTGTTTCCCTCTCCATTTGCCAACAAGATCATGGATCGGCACATTAAAGGCACCAGTTGTGCATGCGCAAGTGCCAGCCTGAAACAAGTATGCCGACAGCTCGCGGACAAGGATTTACACCTGAACCGCGCAAAAACAACATGTGGGGACATCTGAGGAAACTGAGGGGAACCAGGGGCACCAGGAAAATGGAGAAAAGAACAGGGACACCAGTAAACAGACAGAAGAAACAGGGAAATTGTGGGGCATCTCAGGTAAGCCCCCAGAGGAGGGTTACATTAGGTTTAGGCCTGGCCTTCTAGGAAGGGCCAGAGCATTATCCTAGTAATTATGTTTGCCAAAGGTCAGACTGGTCCAAAGTTTCCCAAAAGTTCAGTTGGGTCAAATCAAAGGTAAAAGTGCTAAACTGCGGCACATTCATTGAATAAAAATCCATCATTGACTGATCATTATGCGGTGACAGGGGAGGGATGGGAATCTGAATTCAAATGGTTCAGCCATCCCCACTATGTATATTTCCTTGTGGTGACACACACACCTTCTTGTATGTTACTTTCTACATGATTTTTCATAGGGACAGTATTTTATTTTTGCTGTTTCCTCAAATTCAGGAGCAGTGATCCCTGTTGTTTTCATGCTGTTTTTGTAGGAAGACTCCACAGAAGGAACTCCAACCCTTAACAGTTATGTAATTTCAGCAAGCGTTGCCAATCTCACAATCAACAATCTGACAAATAATATCAGCATCACGCTACTGAATCTACGTCAAAAACAGGTACTTTTTTTTCATCACTTTTGAAATAGAGCTCATTACAATTAGAAGGCTATAGCCTGTGGTTCAAGGGGGAGGTGCAACTGGTCACACACTCACTCCTTTTAGCCTATTTAAGGGCTGCTCTCTTCACTCCACACACAAGCATGTTTTCCTTGCAGCAAGAGGCTCTGTCGGTCCATCTTCTCTTCTGGGGCTTGCCCCCGCCCCCTCGTGCATGCTTGGACTCTGCTTGGTTTGTGCTGGACTTCTGTTTTTCTGTTCTCCTGCTTTTGGTTTATATTAATGTCCTCCAGCTACTCCATGATTGTATGTGTTCTGGTTCTCTTCTTGCTTCTGCCCTTGTGTTTGCCTTGTTTGTTTCTTTTGAGCTTTCTAGTTTTTTAGTGTTCTGTGTGTACACTGCTACTTGTGCTTCAGGTTACACTGTGTTTCCTAGCCTCAAGCTGCCCTGTACCTGTACCCCCAGGCTCCATTTCTCACCTGCTATTGCAGCCCTCTGTTCTCTGCATTGTTCTCTGTGTGTTTTAGCTCAACCTGCTTCTGCCTAACAAGCCTCAGTCCCTGCTATTGTCATTGTCTGTTTCAGCTCACATTGCAGTCTGCTGCCTTGCTCCTCTTAATTGATTACACCTCTTCATGGCTTTGCTGCCTAGCTAACAACTGCTCCCTGTTTTACTGCTTCACAATAATCTAAGCAACCTAGTCCATGGAACTCAGTCCTGTTTCCTGAACTTATATCAAGCAAATAATGCTGCTGTTTTCAGTGCATTGCCTCTCCCTACAGTTCTATATTCATTCAGATTGCGACCCCTACAAGCTATAGTTAATTGCTGCTGGATGCTGATCAATTACTTTTGCATACTGATTTATTATACTCTGGAGGTCAACCCAACTAATGCTGTTGCTGTAAACTAGTTTTAAAATCTGCATGTGGGTCACGGTCCTTTCCCTTTGCTTCCTTGTTTTTCCCACAGCGGGGGGAGGTGGCTTTATTGAAGAGCTGTGGCCCCATGTGGCCTAAATTACCTTATGTTTGGCTACTGCCTCTGCTGCTAAACTCTGAGGCCCAGATATTCAAAAGGGTTGCGCATGGCGCAACAGTGTTGCGCCATGCACAACCCACTGATGCACTCTGGAACGATATTCAAAAGGGAAAAGTGCACCGCACAAATCCCAATACACCGGAACACATCAGTAATGTATGCAGGCACAGGTGGAAGTGCCCATGCCAACCTGCACAGCCCGATATTCAGCCCGGGATGTGCAGAGTCATGCATGCGCAACCCCTACCTGCGCCTGCACAAAGTTAAGCTAAAAAAAAAAAGTAGGATGACACTCACAGGTGAGCTGCCATATTGCAGGGCGCAACACAGCAGCTGCCACCTGTGGGTGGCCACCCATGTTCCTGCCGCACCTGGTGGTGCCCCCTCCCCATGCCCCATCGAGGGCATCCATGTAGCGAAATCCCCCTGTCCAATATCCCTGGTGGTCCAGTGGACCTCTATGTGCCCGATTGTGGGCATTTGTCCTGAAGATTAAGCCCCTGTCCTATATCCCTGGTGGTCCAGTGGACCACACTCAGCCCAATCGCGGGCATCAGTAATAGAACCCCCCCCCCAAGTCCAATATCCCTGGTGGTCCAGTGGACCGATCGCTGCCTGATCGGGGTCATCTGTAACTCAAAAAAATACCCCTACTACCCTAGTGGTCTAGTGTACCCCTCCCCACCTGCCCACTGAGCCCCATCGCTACTCCCCCGTCAGCCGGCGGACGGCAGCACCACCTGCCTGCGCCCGCCGCCCGCCAACTGACGTCGGTAGGACATACACCCATTGGTTCACAGCGTGAACCAATCGGCGTGCAGCCCATACCATACTACTCAGTCCAGATATGTGAATGAATTCCACTCCACACACTGGCATTTTTTCCTTGCCCCTCCATCCACCCCTCCTCCTCCAGCATTACACCTCTCTCTCCCATAGACTTCTTCCTAAGGGACCTTTAGCCAAGGCAATCACTCCCACAGCACCTCAAGGGGTGGAACACTTCCCTAGGGTTCCTTGCCTTTGTACCCCTACAGGGTGGTCTATCCCATGGATAGAGAGGTGAACAACCAAAGTTTATCTATGTTACACAAGCACGAAAACAGTTGAACAGGCACATTGAACACAGATCATGTGCTATGCACTGTTGAAGCAGGAGTGCTTATTTGTTTCTGTTTTTATAGTGATTTATTACTCTGCAAACATCCCCTTAAGTTTGGCCTGACAGTTTGTAATACCTGTTGGTGTATTTTAAATGGAATGGAAAGTACTTTCTCTGCATTTTGGCATATGTGACACAATGTATGAAGAAGAACATAATTAACAACTGCAGATAGATATTCTCTGGTTTTGTAGTCTTTTAGGCTTTTCTCATCAAGCATAAATTCACAGAAAAATAAGCTAACAGTATATGCTCATGAAAAAGTTGTTTTCCCTCTTTTTCTTGCACCACCTTACATTCTCTATCCCAGACCTGCTGTAGTTTGTTCACTATGGCTAGACCTGGCATCACATCTGGAGGGATCATAAACCCTCTGCAACTACTGTTTATAGAAACATAGAATCTGACAGCAGATAAGGACTTCCAGATCCAACCAGTCTGCACATTTTCCCTACCTACAGCAAAAGCCGCTGATCCTACTTCATCCCCAGCTTTACACCCTTCTACTTGTAGCTAGAGTACCCCTGTGCCTATCCCATGTGGTTTTTTTAATTTCACGTGTTTGCCCCCACCACCTTCACAGGGAGGCTATTCCATGCATCTACCACCCTTTATGTGAAAAAATATTTCCTAACATTTTCCCTTAGTCTACCTCCTAATCTCATGTAGTGCCCTGTTGTTCCTGTGCATCTTCTTTTCTGGAAGATGTTACTCCCCTTCACCCTATTTATGCCCTTTATATATTTGTAGGTTTCTATCATATCTCCCCTCTCTCTTCTCTCCTCCAGGGCATACATATTGAGGTCTTCCAGTCTGTCCTTATATGGCTTCTGCTGCAGGCCCTGCACCATCTTTGTCGCCCCTCTCTGAACCACCTCCACCCTGTCTATGTCCTTATGGAGATACAGCCTTCAGAACTGGACACCATACTCCGAGTGAGGTCTTACCAATGTTTTGTATCGTGACATCACCACTTCCTTTCTTCTGCTAGTGATACCCCTCCCTATGCATCCCACTGGCTTTCCCCATAGCCTTAGCACAGTGTTTTGCCACTTTTAGGTCACCCAATATGATTATTCCTAAATCCCTTTCCTGTTTTGTGACTACCAGTGTCTCCCCTCCCATCGTGTAATCCTCCTCTGCATTCCTGTGCCCCAAGTGCTTGATTTTGCACTTCTTTGCATTGAATCTCAGCTGCCATACTCTGGACCACTCCTCCAATTTACTTATGTCTTTCCTCATTTCTCCACTCCTTCTGGCGTGTCTACCCTGTTGCAGATCTTGGTGTCATCTGCAAAGGGGCATACCTTCTCTTCCAGCCCTGCTGCAATATCGCTTGTGAAGACATTGAACAGTACTGGCCCCAGAACGTATCCCTGCAGCACCCCACTGGTCACCTTCATTTCCTTGGATTTAACTCCATTTACCACCACCCTCTATTTTCTTTCCTCTAACCTACTCCTAACCCAGCTTACTACCTTAGGACCCATTCCCAGGCTACTCAAATTGTTAAGAAGCCTCCTACGTGGAACTGTGTCGAATGCCTTGCTGAAGTCCAGGTAGGCCACATCCACCGCACCCCCCCGATCCATCTCCCTGGTCACCCAGTCAAAGAAATCTACCAGATTTGTTTGACAAGACCTTCCCACCATGAACTCATGTTGTCTCTGATCCTGAGCTCTGCTGGACTCAGGATGTTCCACAGTCCTTTCTTTTAACAGTGATTCCATAGTCTTCCCCACTACCAAGGTGAGACTGACTGGTCTATAGTTTTCAACCTCCTCTCTGCTCTCACTTTTGTGAAGGGGGACTACATCTGCTCTCCTCCAGTCCCCAGGGATTACTCCTGTCTAGAGCGATTTGCTGAACAGGGCTGCCAGTGGTGTTGCCAGCATCTCCCATGGTTCCTTTAATATTCTAGGATGTATCCTATCTGATCCCATTTCCTTGTCCACTTTTAGTTTTGTGAGTTCCTTTAGGACTTTCTCTTCTGTAAAGGGACTGGTGTCCACTTCTCTCCCAACTTTGTTCCTGTTGCCTAATTGTGGTCCATCCCCTTCCCCGTCCTCTGTGAATACTGAACAAAAATATATGTGAGCAAACAGATTTTTTGAAATCCATATCCACTGTGTCTGTTATTCAGATATTTAAAGGATACAGACAGCACTTTCTGTAAATGTTGTGGTATAATACCAGGGTCTCTGCAGTTAAGTGGGTGGGTCTCCAGTATTAACTTGCTATAAGATGGTAAATCTGTTCGATAAGAGTAACCAGCAGCAGTAGGTTCTCCATTCATGTGTGTGCTGGCAGCAGAAAGAGCTCACTAGCAGAAACAAAAGCTGCTACTACAATAGACTGGCAACAATACTGTCATTAAAGTGTAAGTTTGAAAAGTATGTGGCTGTAGTCCCAAACAAACACAAGCCGATCGGGCTGCCAAAAGTTTTCAGAAATTGTTTGGAAGTACAGATTACAACTTTGGGGGGGGGGGTGTTAGAAACACAGAAACATAGAATTTGATGACAGATAAGGACCACTTGACCCACCTAGTCTGCCCATTTTCTCTACCTGTTTCATATACCACTAATCCTAAATGATCTATGGCTTACCCTCTCTTTCCTATTGCTAGAGTTCCATTATGTCTGTCCCATGCATTTCTTAATTCCCCTACTGTTTTTGCCCCTACAACCTCCACTGGGAGGCTTTTTCTTTGATCCACCACCTTTTCTGTGAAAAAATACTTCCTCATGTTACCCCAAAGTCTACCCCACTCTATCTTCATAACATGGCCCCTTGTTCTTGAACATCTTTCTTTTTTGAAAGATGCTTCTCTCTTGTACTTTATTTACACCCTTGAGGTATTTGAAAGTCGCTATTATATCCCCTCTCTCTCTCTCTCTCTCCTCTCCTCCATGGAATACATATTGAGATCCTCCAGTCTCCCCTCATATGACTTTTGGTGTAGTCCCTGCATCATTTTTGCCACCCTTCTCTGAACCGCTTCTACTCTGTCTGTGTCATTCCGGAGATGAGGCTTCCAGAACTGGACACATTACTCTAGATGAGGTCTCACCAGTGCTCTATACAGTGGCATCACCTCCTTCCTTCTGCTGGAGATATCTCTCCTTATGCACCCCAGCATTCCACTGGTTCTTCTCACTGCTTTCTCACATTGTTTGGTAACCTTTAGATCATCACAAATGATTACTCCAAGGTTCCTTTCCTGTTTGGTGGTTATCAGTACCTCCTCCCCCCATCATGTACTCCTCCTCAGCGTTTCTGTGCCCCAAGTACATGATCTTGCACTTTTTTGCATTGAATCTTAGCCACCACACCCATGGCCACTCCTCAAGCTTGCTTAGGTCCCTTCTTATTTTCTCTACCCTTCCTAGAGTGTCAATCCTGTTGCAGATCTTCATGTTGTCTTCAAAGAGACACACCTTCCCTTCCAGCCCCTAGGTCTGGTCCAAGCACTGATACCTGCAGGACTCCGCTGGTCACCCCCCCCCCACTCTTTGGATTGAACTCTGTTAACCACCACCCTCTGTATCCTATCATCTAGCCAACTTCTGACCCAGTTTACCATCTGGGACCCACTCCCAGGCTGCCCAGCTTGTTTACTAGCCTCCTGTGTGGGACGGTGTTGAAAGCCTTGCTGAAATACAGGTAGGCCACATCCACCGCCCCTCCCTGATCCACCTCCCTTGTCATCCAGTCAAAGAAATCTAGCAGATTTCTTTGACTGGATCTTCCTGCAGTGAACCCATGCTGCCTCAGATCCTGTGCTCCGTTGGATTCAAGATATATCGCAAACCTTTCTTTTAGTAGTGATTCCATTAGTTTCCCCACCACCAAGGTCAGGCTGACTGGCCTGTAATTGTCTGCCTTCTCCCTGCTCCCACTTTTGTGGAGAAGAACTACATTCACCCTCCTCCAGTCCTTTGGTACCACACCTTTTTCCAGCGACCCACTGAACAGGGCTGTCAGAAGTGCTGCCAGCACCTTCCTGATTTCTCTTAACACTCTGGGATGTATCCCATCCAGCCCTATTGTCTTGCCCACTTTCAGATTAGTGAGTTCCTTTAAGACTCTCTCCTCCTTAAATGGACTGGTGTCCACCTCCCGCCCAGTGGTTTTTCTGTCGCCTAACTTTGGTCCCTCCACTTCCCCTTCTTCTGTGAATACTGAACAAAAATACTTATTCAGGTTTTTTTTTTCTTGGTCCCCCTCTGCACACTTCCCTCCTTCCCTTTTTAATCTCACAATTCCACTCTTAATCTTTTTTCTGTCACTAATGTACATGAAAAAGTTCTTATCCCCATTTGCTATTGCCTGCTGGGCTATTTTAATGGCTGCGTAGGCGGAGCTCCGCAGATGTTATGCCATCACTGTAGGAGAACAGGGGGTCGGCTCCGGAAAGCAACCTTGTGTTCCCCTATGGTGCTTTTGGCAACATCATGACAGTGCTGACTGTAAGCAGCTGTCCTCCATGATGGAGCTCCCCTCTGCAGAATGAGCTTCCCCTCCCCACAGCGCACTACTTCGTAGGCGCACTTCCGCATTCACTGTGCATGTGCGAGTATCAGGCATGTGCAGTGTCGCTGCTGCTGCCATGTTTTGAAGGGTAACCGCTTGCCGCCACTCCGTGACTGGCTCCAATGTTGACGCCGGTGCTCCAGTGCTCGCTGCCAGTGCTCCAGTGCTCTACAGACTGTGCTGTCGCCACTCTCATACCGGGACAGGTAAGAGCTTGGCGCAGCCATATCGGCTCAGACTAGAGTTTGTTTCTTCTGTTTGCACATTTATGCTCCTGACTGCTTTCCCCAACTCCCTCTGTGTTTCCAGATACAGTTCCCTGTCTTCTTCCCTCTGTATTTCCTTGTACCTTCTGAATGCCACCCTTTTCACCCTTACCTTCTCAGCCACTTCCTTTGAGAACCATAGGGTTTTTTCTTTCTCTTTGTTTTTGCTTACTTGCCTAATGCAATGGCTCGTTGCCTCCACTATGGCTCCCTTAAGATTTTCCTATTGTTCCTCCACCCCACCCTTTTCTCCTTCTCTGTCAGTGATTTCCTAAGACATTCCCCCATCTTTACAAAGTCGGTCCGCTTGAAATCCATGACCCTTGCTTTCATGTGATTTGACTCTTCTCTATTCTCAAATTGAACCACACCATGCTGTGATTGCTTGATCCCAGATAGTGCCCCACTTTTACATCTGTAATTCTGTCCCCATTGGTGAGTACCAGGTCCAAAGTCACTCCCGCTTGGGTGGGCTCTGTCACTAGCTGTCTTAGGTATGCCCCCGCAGGGCTTCCAGGATGTCTCTGTTCCTAGCTGAGGCTGCAGCCTGGTTGCTCTAGTCCACATACGGTAGATTGAAGTTTCCCACCAGCAGCACTTCCCCTTTAGCTTTCATTCTGTGGATGGCTACTACAAGTACCCCTGTCCAGCTCTTCCCCTTGTGCGGCAGATCTGTAGATCACACCAGTGTGAATGGCAGTGCCATTCCCCATCTCCAGGGAGATCCACAGTGCCTCCACCTCTCCCTACATTCTCTGTACCTCAGTTGCCTTAATTCCTTCCCTGACATAGATAGAAACATAGAAACATAGAATTTGACTGCAGATAAGGACCGCTTGGCCCACCTAGTCTGCCCATTTTCTTACCTAACAGATAAGCTGCAGATCCTAGTTAACCAACAGCTTACATCCTCTTACCCCCCCACTAGGACTGCCTTATGCCTGTCCCATGCATTCTTGAAGTCCCCACTGTTCTTGACTCCACAACCTCCTCAGGGAGGCTGTTCCATGCATCCACAACCCTCTCAGTGAAAAAATACTTCCTCATATTACCCCTGAGCCGTCCCCCATCTATCTTCAAATTGTGCCCCCTTGTTCTTGCACATCTCTTTTTCTGAAAGATGCTACCCTCTTGGACTTTGTTAATTCCCATTAGGTACTTGAAAGTTTCTATCATGTCCCCTCTCTCCCTTCTTTCCTCAAGAGTATACATATTAAGCTCCTTTAGTCTTTCTTCGTATGTCTTCTGGCGCAGACCCTGCACCATTTTGGTTGCCCTCCTCTGGACAGCCTCCACTCTGTCTATGTCTTTGCGGAGATGGGGTCTCCAGAACTACACACAGTACTCCAGATGGGGTCTCACCAACTGTCTGTACAGAGGGATAACAACTTCCTGTTTTCTACTATTGATGCCTCTTCCTATGCATCCCAGTATTCCTTACTGCCTTCTCACATTGCTTGCCCACCTTTAGGTCATCTGATATAATTACCCCCAGGTCCCTTTCTATTTTTACTGTTGTCAGTATCTCGCCCCCCATTGTGTACGCTTCCCTGGGTTTTGTTTCCATGTGCATTACCTTGCACTTCTTTGCATTGAATCTGAGCTGCCATACATTTGACCATTCCTCCAACCTTGCCAAGTCCTTCTCATCCTTTCCACTCCATCTTATGTATCAACCCTGTTGCAGATCTTTGTGACATCTGCAAAGAGACATACTTTTCCTTCCAGTTCCTCTGCAATGTCACTTACAAAGACATTAAAGGACCGGTCCCAGTACTGAACCTATGGTACCCGCTAGTAACCCTCCTTTCTTCACTGTACTCCATTTACTACTACCCTTTGCATCCTGTTGTCTAGCCAATTTTTTATCCAGGCTACCACCTTGGGACCCACTCCAAGGCTGGCTATCTTGTGTATTAATCTTTTGTGTGGGACTGTATCAAATGCCTTGCTAAAATCTAGGTAGGCCATGTCCACTTCTCCTCCTCCCTTTTTATCCACCCTGTCCCTCCTAAATAGAGTGTAACCTGATATTGTCATATCCCAGTCATGGTTCCCCTTGGATCATGTCTCGGTAACAGCGACAATGTCCAGGGCCTCCTCAGCCATCAGGACCATTAGGTCTGGGATTATGTTTCCCAAACTGCAGGCATTTAAGCACATGGCCTTCCAATTTTTACTGTCTCCTCTTCTAATAACTCTCCTCCTATCCCCATGTCTTTAATCCATACCCCTCTTGTCCTTACTCCCATTCTGCCTTTTCTCTACATTTTTGCCAATTTTGGTTTTAGTTATCTTTGGCGATTTCTCAACCTTAGGGTCCTCTCTGCTGTCTGTATAATTTTGTGGTGGGTGCTGTTTGCTTCACCCAGCTTATTTCTGCCACCCCCTTGGCTAGTTTAAATGCTTGCTGATGAAGTATTTAAACCTCTCACTGAGGATCTTGATATCCCCCCCCCCACCAGATAGATGCAAGCCATCACCCCTGTACAGGCCTGCGTCCCTCCAGGTGGAACCCCAGTCCCCAATGAAGCAAAATCCCTCCGCTCTGCACCAGTCCTTCAGCAATGCATTGAATATCTTGGTGCGGATTGAGGGTATAAATGCCCTAAAATATCATTGACAGATACTGACAAACAGTGACATGATTTTTGTTTTTCTTTACTTTGTGATAAATTACTGCAAGTGTTCAGCAAAGAGTTTGTACCAGCAGATGGAGATTTGGCTGGCTTTGCAGGGTGGCAGATGTGGCACTTTGCATTGAACAGCCATTAATAATATTATAATGATTAGTATTAAGCATTTTAATATCAGACTAGGGCAATGCTTTGGGATTAGAGAATGGGATGGGTTTAAAGAAGTCAGGGGTTCCTTACTAATTTTTTCCTGGTGTTTAGTGGACCCCCCTCCCTATTCATGAGTGCCCTTATAGTAGTAATTTTATCCTGGTGTCTAGCAACCCCCCCATCCCCGAGTGCCCCTATAGTAATTTTTCCCTGGTGTCTAGCGGGGGGGGGGGGGTCTGCTAGACACCAGAGAAAACTTATTATACAGGCGCTCGAGTTTGGCATACATAAATATATCAGCCCCACAATTCTGTGAGCCTGAGAGAGAAAAAATAAGAAATAACAACCACTACTGGTATTTTACCTAGCCCCTCAAGGCATGGGGCATTTTCAAAGCAAGGAGGCTGACTCGACCCAAGCAATTGTGCACCTAACTAAATCCAGCAATCCAAAACTGTCCATGACTCAAACAAAGAGCACACAGAAAATGAAAAGAAATTGGCGTGGAGGTCAAGGGTGGGCAGAGGTCTCAAACCAAATTTCTCTTGGTTTCTGAATTCTGAAGGAAAACATGGTTGAGTACCTAGAGGCCAGCAGGGCACAGGACCCAAGGCAGCTTAGATTCACAGTAGGAAGGTCATGTCAGACAAATCTAATAGATTTCTTTGGCTGGGTGACCAAAGTAGTAGACCAGGGAGGGGCTGTGGACATGGCCTACCTAGACTTTAGCAAGGCATTTGACACAGTCCCACACAGAAGATTTATATACAAGTTAGCTAGCCTTGGAGTGGGTCCCAAGCTGATAGCCTGGGTAAAAAATTGACTGGACAACAGGACGCAGAGGGTAATAGTAAACAGAGTCCAATCTGAAGAAGGGGGTTACTAGCGGGGTATTGCAGGGTTCAGTACTGGGACTGGTCCTCTTTAATGTCTTTATAAGTGACATTGCAGAGGGACTGGAAGGAAAAGTATGTATCTTTGCAGATGACACAACCATCTGCAATAGGGTTGATACACAAGGTGGAGTGAAAAGAATGAGAAGGGACTTGGCAAGGTTGGAGGAATGGTCAAATGTATGGCAGCTTATATTCAATGCAAAGAAGTGCAAAGTAATGCACCTGGGAAACAAAAACCCAAGGGAAGAGTACACAGTGGAAAGTGATATACTAACAACAACAAAAATTGAAAGAGTCCTGGGGTAGTCATATCAGATGCCCTAAAGGTGGGCAAGCAATGTGAGAAGGCAGTACGGAGGGCTGGGGGGGATACTGGGATGCACAGGGAGAGGCATCACCAGTAGAAAACAGGAAGTTGTTATCCCTCTGTACAGACAGTTGGTGAGACCCCATCTGGAGTACTGCATGCAGTTCTGGAGACCCCATTTCTGCAAGGACATAGACAGGACGGAGGCAGTCCAGAGGAGGGCAACTAAAATGGTGCAGGGTCTGCACCAGGAAACATACAAAGAGAGACTTTAAAAGCTTAATATGTATACCCTCGAGGAAAGGAGGGATGGGGGGACATGATAGAAACTTTCAAGTACCTAACTGGAATCAACAAAGTCCAAGAGGATAGCATCTTTCAGAAAAAGAGATGTGCAAGAACAAGGAGGCACAATTTGAAGACATGGGGGAACAGCTCAGAGGTAATGTGAGGAAGTATTTTTTCATGGAGAGGGTTGTGGATACATGGAATGGCCTTCCAGAGGAGGTTGTGGAGTCAAAAACAGTGGTGGAATTCAAGAATGCATGGGACAGACATAAGGCAATTCCAGTGGGGGGTAGGAGGAAGTAGGCTGTTGGTTAACTTGGATCTGCAGCGTATCCATTAGGTAGGGAAATGGGCAGGCTGGGTGGGCCAAGTGGTCCTTATCTGCTATCAAATTCTATGTTTCTATGTAAATTCAGTCTCAGTCATGCAATACAATATTAAAAGGCAATAAAATTCAGTGAATTATGTCCTCCATGTGGTGCACAGCTCTGCGGACATCCAGCATTCTACCAGTACTGAAAGCTTATGCAACATCAGTGACTGAGTCAAGTGACTGTGAGCAGGATTCCAATATTTGTAAGGATAATTCTTGGTATGCAATGAGGCCCATTAATATAGTTGATAAAGGAGAGATACACCCTCAGTTATGGAAAACAGCCCGCATTATTTATCTTTTGGAGGGAATTAGGTGTTCCCTCGAGGCCATTGCACTATGTGCAGCTCCACGTGGGCATACCCCCCAAATGTTTAGGGTGAATATCTCTGTCCCTGACCAGCACCTGCCATCCTACCAAAAGTTTGTGTTCGTGCAGACCTAAGGGCCAGGAACAGGATCAGACTGCACACCTCAGAGAAGCCAAACACCCCCAGTTATGCTAGTTTTTTGGGAACAGTCATCATCCATCCACCCTGTCTTGTTCATCTGACTCAGTCTCCCAAACAATCACACCACCCATCCAAGGTTTAGCAAAACGTTTTGCAAAGAAAGTGACTGTGATAGTCTTATGGGAAAAATCAGCAACATGATATTGTGCATAGCCAGGGTCCACTGCCCCAGTCCCCCCAACCTTAGTGCACCAGGTCCACTGCCCCCAGCCCCCACCTTAGTGCACAAGGCCTACTGCTGAGAGAAAGTAAATCGCTTGACTGCCAATTACCAGCAATATTTCAGGTTGTCTACTACTGTTTGTGGTAAGGAAAAGTCTGGCTGCATAAGGTAGCAATCTAGTCAATTAAATCACATTGTGAAACCAAAAGAGAACACCGTCTGGTATAGTCAGGAGGTAGTTCACATAATCTCCCCAGCTAGGAAATGAAAAGAAAGTAAGTTCAGTACCTCAGAGGTCTGAATTTAAGTGACCCCATCTACTTGGTTAGCTGCATGTTTGCTCTGTGGTTTTATCCTGTATGTCCATTGTCTGCAGTCTTCTGACAATGCCATTGAGATCTGCAGCTAAGTGGTATAGTAGGGTGGCATTTGCAATTGTGGCTAGCAATGCCCTAGGCTATAGACAGCAGTCGTGCCTCAAGCACCTCCATGTGTATATTTGTACATGAGATTTTTCATTTCTTGAGTTGCTGGGAGGCTTCCAGAAGAGAATCACATGTCTTTATTCCAGACTTCAGATAAAGTTTTAATTTAGCTGGGTAGTTAAGCTGAGCCTGGATCCTCACTTTCTCTTTGATTTCCTGTAATAACTGCACAAACAGCTTGGTGCTTCCCTTGAAGTTCAACCAAGAAGTCTTGTTAAAAAAATATTTTATCCTGCTCAAACATGATGTTTTTAGACCACCAAGCTTCTGTAAGTATTGTTCACTTAATTTGGTATTGTACATCTGCACATCCCAAGAGCAGGGGTGGACCACTGGATCTGATGGTCAGTGCCCTAGGGAACTGTGAGCCCACTCAATGTCAAGTTGTAGGCTGGAGGGCAGAGTAAGCACAGTACGAAGGTGGTGCTGGATACAATCTATCTGCATCAGTGACGCCCTCCTCTGCCCTGTCTTTTACACCATGAATTTTAAAATTGTTCAGACGGTACCTGTTTTCTGCATCATCCAGTCAGCTTCATGTGTCCCTCTCTCTTTTCAAAAGGTAAATCAGCTCTTATGGCCATCTATTGCCTGAGCAATTCCCCTCAGTTGTTACTCTGCAGTGGACCCTTTTTTGTCAATGTTCTTAATGTCTAGCCATAAGTCTGCAAAGCAGGATTTGATTTTATTTCACTATCGTTTGTATTGCCAGTTTTTGCACTACAATTCATACATTCATTCTGCACTTCAGTGATTTATTGAGTTGCAGAATGAATGTATGAATTGCCTGCTGTTCAAAGTCAGAATTTCTGCAAAAGTTCCCAAAATTATTTCCAAACTTTTACGGAAGTGAAAGTCTGACTTTCGCACAAATTCTGCCGGCGGAGGAATGTTTTCACACAGCACTACCACCCACCCACTGTGATCCCCAGTTGTGCTGATATCTGTGCTCATCCAGGGTGCATTGTTACAATGGGAAGCAGAACCCTCCCAATCTGGAGAAGGAGAGCATATACCCACAGAAGAGGGTTCACTCAGATGATTGATCTATTTTCTGCTGGTTCAAACTCAGATGCAAACCTAGGTTACCAGAGAAGTAAAAAGCACCTTCTGTGGTCACCATACCACATATGATAGATGACTGAAAGAAGTAATTGCAAAATAGGTTCTGAAATTATGGGTAGTGGCTGTAAGCAGACTGACAGAACACAAAGCAGAAGTAAAATAGCTTTTTTGTTACCTACTTTAATTTGCAAGCAAATCGACCATTCACCATGATGGCATTAAAAATGAACAGGTTTATCATCAGCTATCTCCAAGTGTACCTTTGTGCCCTTGATATCTGTGAAAGTTAGCAGTTCGAATACACAGTTTTTTTTTATTGTGCACAGTCTTTGTCAGTCACCAAAGTGTGCACAAGTTCCGAAAGGGATGGCTTATAAAAACAGACGAGTACTTATGCAGTCTGATACAGTCTAAGTGATCCTTAACAACTACAGGAGGGAGTTTTGTCAAAATTAATGAAATTAAGGAAAATAATTTGAATTTCTACAAGAATTGCTGAGAGATGGATTCCCCAAGTGCTAGTATAAGAATTTCCTGCATTCTATATATAGAATGCAGTGATAAAAGGATCTCTTACTGTACTGTAGATCCATGTCGTATACCCTCAAAATGAACAGTATTACACTTAGATGAGTGATTTGAAATTCAAAGCCATGTCTTTGGGCATGCACACTTGGCCAGAGTTATGGCTTCAGATTTCAAATCACTCATTTGAGCATAATACTGATCATTTTGTGGCTATACTGACGCGGATCTGCTTTATAGTAAGAGCTACTTTTAATACTTGGGAAAAAAAATCTTGGGTATAGAAATGGCAACGCTCATGTGTGTACGGGTATATGGTCAGGACTCAGGTCGGGGACACCATGTTAGTGAGAGTGCATTGTGAACATGCATAATCATGCAGCCGCAGACTGCTCAGGCTGTTTTACAAAAATTTTAAACTACAGTCAGAAATGGGGCAGACTGGGGCTGATTTCTCAGAATAGGTCACAGTTATGGATGCCACAGTATCACACATAACCAAAAACAAGTGAAAATGTGGACTATGTCCCTTTACAGCAAATATTTCTCAAACTGAGGCTACGGGTAAACAAGTGCCTCTAGGTCACATGCAGCAGTTCCTGCAGGTCACATGGAACAGCTGTATGTGCACAGCATCCTTCTGTTTTGTTTTCGCAGACTGTACCAGTGAAAGGGTGCAGATCTGCTGCTTTCTTATATAGAAAACAAACAGCCAGATTAATTTTTTTGCACTCTAATCTAAGAAAACTAAAAAAAATGGCAGGGAGGTGGAGAGTGTGAGGGCTGTGACCAGCTAGTTGCCATCTATAGTAACTGAATGAACATTAATCGAGTGGAAAAATGCACAGAAAGCTAAAATGAAAGGGATCAGTACTTATTGGAGGGCTCAGTTTCCTAAGCACAGCACCCTGATGAGGTGGTCACTTCAGGACCACGAAACATTAATGTTATTTATACCTGTTTGCCTGTAACTGTGTGAATTTTGACAATAACAAAAAATCTGAAAATTACAAGTTTTAAGTTGGTAAATTTCACCACTGTGTTTGTTCAGGTGTGCTTTGAGGTTGTGGAGCAGATCCCATTGGTCAAAACCCTCACCTCTGAAAACACCCCATTGACTACCACCCTCTATATTTTAACCCCTCCCAGCCATCTCTCTACCTGATCCTCCACCTTTTCCTCAACTCCAAGGTTCCTAATTTTTTTGATCAGTCTCTTGTGGGGAACTGAGCTAAAGGCCTTGCTGAAGTCAAGGTAAAGGTATACTATATCAGTTGCCTGCTTTATGTCTACTGATGTGGTAACCAAGTTGAAAAATTCAACTAAATTCCTCTTGCAAGAACTTCCCATCATAAACCTATGCTGTCTGGAGTCTTGCACCCCATTCCCTTCTAAGAAGTCCGCCAGATCCTCCTTCAGTAGAGACTTCATGACCTTCCCCATTATAGTCGTCAAGATGACTGGCCTATAGTTCCCTGGTTCATGCCTCTTCCACTTCTTTCTGCTTTTGTATAGCAAACCACATCCACATTCCTCCAGAGTCTTGGGACCACCACCATGGCTAGCAAGCTATTGAAAATATCTGCTATTGCCTCTGATATAACCCCTGCTACCTCACATAGCATTCTCAAGTGTAAGTCATCAGGTCAGGAAAATGAACTCCAGCACTATTCCCACCAAGGGACAAACACACGCCAAAGCAAAGTAAGTTTAAATGCAATGATTTTTAGTAAAACATTGCAAATACCCTGCCCCATAAGACATTCTCTTGAATAGATTATTTTTTGATAAATCAGGAAAGTCTCCAGGTCTCCTTTTTTACTGTTATTCATCAAACAGTTATTTCCAACCATGCTCCAGTTAGTTTGGGACATACTCTTAGTTGGTCAGGTGATCAGGACACTGTGTGGTGGCTGAATACACAGCTCTTCTGGGACTCCGACTCCCTTTTCTTAATATGACCCTGCATAACTAACTTTTTTCTGCATAATGAAGGCACAGTCAAGGCACTTGACACTCTCTGGGGGGCGGTGAAGTATAATACATGGGCTGAACGCATACGACTGACATCTAAATGTACTAAATTATGGTCCATGACTACTGACCACCTTTTGAGGGATATTAGGCAGTTAGGGAATATTGTAAGGAGCGACATGTCTGATGAGGTTATGGTCCCAATTAAATGCCCTTAGAGCTCAGCATGCTGACATATTAGCGCAAAAAGCTGAATTAGCTATTCAGCGCACAAAGATGTGATATTTAGAGTCAGGGGAGAAGGCCGAGAAGTTATTGGCACTGTGGCTTCTCTAGCTGTAGTCATCTAAACTCATTCCCGGTATTCGGCATAGCCCAGATGCCGCTATTGTAACACACTCCCAGGCAATTGCAGGGAGTTTCCATACTTTCTACTCCTCCTTGTACTTGGAAGGCCCCTCCCCTGATTCTCCCACTGAGGATAACATCTCGTCTTATCTTGACCCTTTCCTCTTCTGACTCTCGCCCGCTCTCGACGTGACCTGCTCAGTTGTCCCATTTCTTTCCATGAGGTTTTGGAGGCCATCAAACAATTACCCCCCCCCAACAAAGCACCAGGGTCGGATGGCTTTACCAGTAACTTTTACTCAGCCTGCTCTGCAGAATTAGTCATTTTCTTGGCTTACTGGAATAATTATTGATGTGTCAATGGATTTTCAAACCCATCCTTTATGAAGGCCTGGATAACTTTGATTGAAAAGCTGGGTAGGGATGACTCACATCCAGGTAATTACAGGCCAATTTTGTTACTCAACTCGGATTTGAAAATTTTGGCCAAGAGTTTGGCTAACAGGTTGGCTGCTGTCTGGTACACCCTTGTCAGCCCAGTGTAAGATGGTTTCATGAAGCAGCGCCTCTATAGTGATCACCTGCCTAAATTGCATCATCTCATTTCTGCATCGAGGGAGGACAAGAGTCCTGAGGCCTTGGTCTCCTTATTTGACCATGTCTCCTGGCCCTACTTTTTCTCTGTTTTGCAAAAATGTAGCCTTCCACTTGAATTTATAAATTGGGTCCAATTGTTACATAGTAACCCCATGGCCCATATTTGGTGTAATGGAATCCTTTTGGACTCTTTTCCACTTTGCCATGGTACTAGGCAAGGCTGCCCCATGTCTCCATTACTTTCAAACGTGTACCTTGAACCCTTGAGTTACAATCTTCAACATAACCGTGAGGTCAAGGGTATCTTAGTTGGGGGGAATAGATACAAACCATCTGTGTACGCAGATGACCTGTTGCTCACATTACTGACCCCTCTACCTCCATTCCAGCAGCCCTGAATGAACTTTCTCGATTTTCATTCATCTCGGCTTATAAATTAAATCTTAATAAAACTATAGATCTTCTACAGAATGGTCTCTTGCAGTAGTCATTACTTCTGGGAGGTTCCAGCAGAGGGTGCTGTCACATGGCAGCTTCTTCCAGCAGTCTTCCAGCAGGGACCGCCCACACATGACATCACCTATCTGTGCCCTATATAAATGTGGGTGGTCCCTGGTATCCTCAGTTCATTTTACCACCATCTTCTGCTTGCACAGCAGCTAGCTTAAACTTCTGTGTAGCAGTCATCGATGAGAAATTGGATAAGACGAATGTCTAAAAAAAACTGCTTCAAACAAAGAAGCCTTATTTCATTCCTGCTCCTGTGGCAGGAAAATTTACTGCTATGACAATCATATGAGTTGTCTTAGGAGTCTGGGACCCACACATGACACCTCTTGTGTTTTTTTGTCAAGAATTTAATTTAGCAACCCGTCAACAACAGTTACTTCAGATTGAGAAATTATTGATGGAGCAATGATTGTCTCTATTGGAGACACAAGTGGCTCATCCCAAGGGCTCCCCCACTTCAGCGTCTTGCTCCCAACAGAAAAGGGAGAAGAAGAAACCCTCCTCAACTCCTTGCCATGTTGCACAACAATGGTGACACTTTCCACACTCACACCGTCGATGGTGCATGCTTTTCCTTCATCCTTGTCGACAGCAGTTTCCTATGCATTGGAAACTATGCAGGCTACTCCTGCTCCATTGACAACACTGTCTTCGTCGACGCTAGCTCATGGAAATACAGCCAAGCAAATGGCTGTCTCATCCACGGACTCCATTTTCCTGTCAACGCCACATGAATGCCATAGTGATATTGCCTCCATGGGCTCCTCCACGACGTCCCATATTCCTTGGGGCAAACCTACCTCATTTGCCTTGCTAAATACCCCTCCTCCTTCACAGGGGAATTCTTATAGGGGCCAAGCTGATACTCAGAGGGACCCAGGTTTATATTACCCAGTGGCTCGGTCCACTACTTCTCAGCTGCCGATCCTGTCCCTCACACCTATAGTATCAAAACATCTGGCCCAGCTTCTTACTTCACCTCCTACTCAGGTGCCAGATATTGAAAAAGTTGTACATCAAGTGTTGCACTCTATGGGGTATGCCCCTCCTTCTGCCCCAGACCAGTCAGGCCAGCTCCCTGGGCGTTCTCCTTCTCCTCCTCCTTAAAGGCTTCATACTGACCATGAGATGATCCCTCCATGGTCGCATTCTCCTCTTCCATTGGAAGCTTACTGGTCAGATGACCCAGACATACTGGGGTATATACCTGAGGATATAGAGGACATAGATTTCCAGGACCTAGAGTTTCCTGACCAGGACTCTCCCTATTCGGTGGTCTCCTACTTTGATGAGGACGTCCCTGCTACCTTGGCCATGTCTCCTCCAGATGACCCATCCTTTATTTATTTATTTATTTATTTATTTAATTCTAGGATTACAAGTACGTTTGAGCCAAGGCTTTTTTTACAAAGGTTCTGTTTAATGAAATGAGGATTCAGATTCAAAAAGTGATGGGGTTCAGCACTACTGAACATGATAAACCACACAAAGATATGGCTGAATATCTGGAATCACCAGAAGAACCAGTCGTGGTGATACCCCCACTCATACTGATCTATCAGAATACAATTTCAGAGGCATGGACCCAACCTTCGGCTATTACTGCTGTTCCCTGAAAAGCTGACTGCCTATATCAGGCCCCAGTAGATTACCCTTCTTAGCCAAGATTCCTGAAGCAGACTCTGTCATCATTATGGCAGCTCATGACAGAACAAAAAAAAAAACGCAACACATGAGCTCTTTGCCACCAGATAAGAAGTCCAGGAGACTTGACTATTTAGGCAAAAAGGCGTTCTTTTCTGGTACAATGAATATCAGAATAATGAATTCAATGGGCCACATGGTGAAATATCAATGGACCCTGGGGACGGCAGACTTAGACATTATAAACAAACTGCCTCCTTCCAATGATAAAGAACAATTAATACAAACCTTGCCAACTATGACATTCATTTTCTGGCACTTTCTCGGATCAGGATATGATGTGGTAGACACCTTGACCCATATATCAGCTATGGGTATTGCTTTACGCCACCATGCATGGCTCCACATATCTGGGTTGGCACCTGACATACAACACAAGGTAGTCAACACCCCATTTAATGGCTACAAACATTTTAGTCCAGGTACACAGACGCTTCTAGATGACCTGCAAGCCTCTGGTCGGACTCTCTGTACCATACAGGGTATATACCATTCTGCCAGGACCCAGTCCTATACATATAATAAAAGAGGTGGAAGGTATAAAAACTACAACAGAGGTGGCTTTCATGGATGTAACCAGCCCGCCCGGGGCAGCTCCACCACCACCTGTCCTTCCCATGCCCATCCCTCAGCCAGGACCGGCCAGTCCAGTTCACGGTGACTCTGCAGGGCTTTCCCCTCGCCTCCTCAATCAGGCCTCGGATGTGGTAGGGGGTCATTTTTCCTTTCATATAGAGGCCTGGAAACAGATTACAACCAACAAATGGGTACTGCAGATAATCCAAGACAGGCACACACTGAAGTTCATTTCCACGCCCCCTAAATTTCCACCTCGAATGATTCAATACCCTCCAGATCATACAGCCATCCTCCAGGAGGAACTGCTTGCCCTGACCACCAAACAGGCAATTACGCCAGTACCCAGATCAGACCAGATAATATGATTTTATTCCCATTTCTTTTTAGTACCCAAACGGACAGGGGACCTCAGACCAGTTTTGGCTCTCAGGAGCCTGAATCAATACATCCAATACAAACATTTCTACATGATCACCTTAACATCAGTCATGCCACTCCTGAAAAAAGGGGATTGGATGTGCTCATCACAAATACTTATGCTTCCATCTATTGAGTCAGAATTACCAATTTTGAGCCCTTCCTTTCAGCCTTTCATCAGCCCCTTGGGTGTTCACCAAATGCTTAGCGGTGGTAGCCTCTGCATTACGGAAGCAGGGTCATTTTTTAGTCCCGTATCTAGACAATTGGTTACTAAATGCAGACTCCAGGACTCATCTGCTGGACTCCCTCTCAGAGACCCTACAGATGTTCAGCGATCTTGGGATAACAGTAAACTCCACGAAGTCCAGCCCACAGCCTACCCAATCACTCCAATATATGGGAGCCATACTGGACTCGACAGTGGCCAAAGCATATTTGCCACTGCCCCATTAAGAGACCCTGATAAGCCTAGCCTTACGGATCCAGTCTCAAAAAATAGTCACTGCCAGACTAATGTTACGCCTCTTAGGGCACATGGCAGCTGCCATACCAACCATGGAATTTGCACAACTAAAGATGCGTCCCATCCAATGGATGCTACAAAATCAATGGTGTCAGAGGATAGGGCAGTTTGAAGACAGAATCAGAGTGACTCTGTCTCTCAAGACTGCCCTGACTTGGTGGACAGTCTCCTCCAACCTCGATTGGGGTTTGCCC
This sequence comes from Neoceratodus forsteri, assembly GCA_016271365.2. Taxonomy (NCBI): domain Eukaryota; kingdom Metazoa; phylum Chordata; order Ceratodontiformes; family Ceratodontidae; genus Neoceratodus; species Neoceratodus forsteri. Next base: position 538,443,808 of record CM057458.1, read on the forward strand.
TTTCACCACCCCCCCTCACCAGACTATAACTACAGATGCTTCCTTGGACAATTGGAGAGCCCACCTGGGTCAGTACATGAAACAGGGCAAGTGGTCATCTCATCCCCAACAACCTCATATCAATCTTCTGGAGATGAGAGCTGTTCTCTTGGCACTTCAGGCCTTCCATCCTTATCAGACACCAGATCCATTGATGATTCAGTCAGACAATATGACTGTAGTATTTTATATTAACAAGCAAGGGAGCACAAGATCACACACCCTCTACATGGAGACAATCAATCTATGGCAAGAAGCAATCAAACAAAACCTAATGCTTACTGCGGTCCATCTACCGGGCCATTACAACCAGTTAGCAGACAAACTGAATTGCCAGTCCTCTTCTCACGAGTGGACCTTGCACACACAAGTCCTTCAAGAGATCTTTTGTCTATGGGGTACTCCACAGATCGATCTGTTTGCCTCCCCAAACAACCACCGCCTCCCTAACTATTGTTCCATTATCCCGAACAAAAGGGGATGCTCTACAGATGCCCTGTCCCTAACTTGGACAGGACGCTTATTATATGCTTTCCCCCTAATCCCTCTTCTGCTTCACACCCTCATGAAACTACAAACCAAGTCAGCCACACTGATTCTGATAGCACCCATGTGGCCTTGACAATCATGGTTCCCACTACTGCAACACTTGTCAGTGACAGACCCTGTTCCGTTGCCACTCAAACCAGATCTCTTGACCCAGTGCCAAGGCTCCCTACTCCATTCCAGTCTGAGGATCTTATGTCTTCATGCTTGGCTCCTGAGGACACATTCATAAGCAGACTACAAGTGTCAACTCAGATGGCTAACATTTTGCTAGCTGCATGAAAACTGGCTACCAGAGAGACCTATAATTGTGAATGGAAATGTTTTTCCATCTGGTCTATGGCTCACGCACTGGACCCGTATTCATGTCCTCTCACAAAAATACTGGACTACTTAGCCTCCTTAACTAAAGCAGGCCTTAGTTATTCTTCTATCAAGGTCCATTTGGCTGCTATTTTGGCTTTCCAAGAACCACACTGGACAGCATTCTCCTACACAAACATCATGTAGCTAAGATGCTTTTGAAAGGTGCACTATATATTAAACCTCCTATTCGCCATCCTACAGCCCCGTGGGACTTGAATTTTATGATTGAAAAATTAACAGTGGAGCCTTTTGAGCCTGCTGCCACTTGTGATATGTGTTTCCTCTCATGGAAAAAGTTATTTTTGGTAACCACCACATCAGCTCGACGTATTTCAGAGCTGCATGCCCATATGTGCAAGGAACCCTATTTTATCGTTCATAGGAACGGGTCATGCTGCACACCAACCCATCCTTTCTTCCCAATGTAGTCTCGGAACAGACTCTTAATCAGTCCTTGGAGTTACTGGTGTACTACCCTGATAACTCCAATCCAGGGGAACACATCCTACATACTTTGGATGTTCACACTAACCAGACTAAGTCCTTTAGGAAAACATCTCAACTCTTCACCACATTTGCACCTGGGCATGAGAGCCTTCCCATTGTGAAGTGCATCCTCTCCTGTTGGTTGGCACATTGCATTACCTTTTGTTACAAAAAATACAATAAGCCCCTGTCAGATCGTGTTCAACCTCACTCCACTAGGGCTATGGCAGCTACTGTGGCTTGCATTAAAGGTGCCTCTATTATGGACATCTGCAATGCAGCTACCTGGTCCACAATCCATACCTTTACAAGGCACTACAACCTTGACATTGCCTCACTGAGCAGGGCTGCCTTTGGTCGTGCTGTCTTCCAAGGCATTCTATCATAACTGTCCTCCCGTATGGACATAACTGCTGGGGAATCTCCCAGAAGTAAAGACCTACTGCAAGAGACCATTTCGTAGAAGATAGTGTGGTTATGTAAGAACTTACCATAACAGTAGATCTTCGAGGAATATCTCTTGCTGTAGGTCCTATTCCACCATCTGTCGCCCTCCTTCTCTAACAGAAACAAACTCAGAATCCATGGACTTAGGGTTGGGACTATTTGGTACCTTGGTTTCCCACGGTCCTCGCCTTTGTGAACTGAATCCAGCGGGGAACTGAGGATACCAGGGACCACCCACATTTATATAGAACACAGAGAGATGATGTAATGTGTGGGCGGTCCCTGATGAAAGACTGCTGGAAGAAGCTGCCATGTGACAGTGCCCTCTACTGGAACCTCCAAGAAGTAATGACCTACTACAAGAGACATTTCTCGAAGATCTACTGTTATGGTAAGTTCTTACGTAACTGCACTTTCTCCCATTGAACAGTTTGGTGAATAAGCAGGATATCCTTAATATGGGCCTGTCCGGGAAGCCCAAATTGATAACTTATTTGGGGGTTCATATATCCTGATCCTCTACTACTCTAGTCAAAGATAATCTCTCCCAGGCCAGCCCGGTGGCACTGAGGGTTAAGGTGCTGGACGCCACACCTCGTGCCATGCCGGCGACCCGGGTTTGGCAATGGACTTGGGCCACTAGGGGTCGGCTAGAGTGGGAGAGGATCCAGTGTCTAGAGGACAGCTCTCCTCTCCTGGGGCGGGAAGTGGGCATTGCAATGCTCATCAGTGACCTCCAGTGGAGATTGGGGGCACTGCATCTACCAATGCCACAAGAAGAGGTGAAGCAGGTGGTGGGCATCAGCATGCTAGGTGTGCAGATGACATTGCACAACCACACTCTGGGGACAAGACAAGAAAAAAGCTCCCGCTTCCTGTATAGGCGACGGCGTCCTCCAGTGCCCCACTGTCTCACACCCAATACCAGGCTCAAACCTCTGGCTCACCTGATCCCTCTATCCTACATTGGTCCCACAATGATCCCGAAGGTTGTCGGATCAGGTAGGAAGGGGGACTGTGTCTCCCTGATTCCCCAGAGGAGACAGCTTCAGGTGAGCAGTTAGAATGGTAGTCATGAGTGAGGGATGCCAGAGAGAGTTATGGGTTAGTGGGTGATAAAAATAGTTGACAAAAAAAGAAAGATTACCTCTCCCTTCTAGTTCAGACCATTAAAATAGACCTGCACAGGTGGTCGGTTTGACCTCATTCTTTATGGGGCCAAGTCAGTGCCATCAAGATGAATGTCCTGCTATCCATCCTAAATATAGATTACAATATATTTACTTCTATTTGGGCCAACAGAATAGAACACCTCCTCCCACATATTATTAATGCAGACCAATCAGGATTTATTAAAGTTCTGACTACGTCGGATAATATCTGTAAAATCCTGATTTTGCAAGAACATAATATCACCAGACGGATCCCTACAGTCTTTATCAGCCTAGACACTGAGAAAGCATTTGACAGGGTGTCCTGGCCCTTCCTTTGGGACACCCTGTGGACCTTTCATTTCCTGGTCTCCTTCATAGCCTGTCTACAAAATTTATACTTCTCCCCCAGAGCCTATTTATGGGTTAGTGGAGGTATTTCTAATCCAATCCGAGTGGGTCGTGGCACAAGACAATGTTGTCCCCTTTCTCCAGCTTTATTTGCCATCTATATGGAACTATTGGCTCAAGCATTGAGAGAGGCTACGGAGATAGAGGGCATACCTATTGCCCAACAAGAATACAAAAGCAGCCTGTTCGCCGACGATGTCTTACTCTCCTTGACTTTACCTGGCACTTTAAACCCTTCAACTTGTAAAATCTTAAAGCAATTTGAAGGACTTACAGGTTTTAAAATAAATTACTCAAAAATGGAAATATTGATATACAATTTTACCCCCTCTAACCTTTTGAAAAAGTTGTACCCATTCAAATGGCTAGCTGCTAAAATAAAATATTGGGTATCAATTTACCCTTAATCCAGAGGCATTTGAGTTAATAAACTATGAACCACTAACACTCAACATTCAATCCGACCTGACCAGATGGGCCCCTTCAATTTTTTCCTTTCACCAAAGAATAACAACAATTAAAATTAATATTTTATTATGCCTTCTGTACCTCATACAGAATTCCCCCAGTTTTCCATCACCATTTTATCTCAAATCTTGGGATAAACAGATTTCCACCTTTATTTGGGGACAGGAATGCCCAAGGATCAAACTTTCTGTTCTAAAACTCTCCTTGGCTCAGGGTAGGGCAGCTCTTCCTGACCTCATTCTCTATGCCAAAGCATCTTTTTTTAAGAATGATACTGATGTGGTTGATGGGAGATTTTCTAACCCCTTGGAAAACTCTTGAATTTCAAATCAACTACCTATTTGACATATCTAAAATACTCTTCTCATCGGAGAGTCGTTCCCTACCTCCCAGAGCATTCACTAAAATAACGGCTCACACATACCAAGTATGGAAAAGACTACAACGAACTGAAACTCTTTGCCCCATATATGAAACCTGCAAATTAATTTCAGAGGACGAGTCATTTCTCCCAAATATTAAGGATCTTTTCTTTAAAAGATGGTGATGGATGGGACTCTCTCATTATTTTCAGTTCTTATCACCCCAGGGTATAAGGCCCTTTGACTCATTAAAAACTCAATTTAATCTACATCAGTCTGACCAATTTAGCTATTTTCAGATCCGTAACCATATTTTAAGAAATCCACATGTTCAACCAATCTTACCGACCCCGATTCCAGGTATGCTGAGATTTTTTGAGAGAGCTATCCATGGACATCTGGATACCCATCTTATTGGGAACCTATATAAGGCCCTGAGGGGGGATCGACTATGAACACTTTGCCAGTTCTAACAGAATGGAACAAAGATCTCGACCTCGAGACAGCCTGGGAGATTTGGTCGGAGGCTACCATACCTGCTGTCAAGATTACTTCCTCGCCTACATGGTGTGAGTTCACCTGGAAATGCAGAATGAGGTTTTTCCACTCCCCAGCGATTCTCAGTAACTATTTGCTGGAGAGGTATGGTTGATGTTGGTGCAATTGTGGCTGTCATCATGCCTCACTGGGCCATATCCTCTGGCAATGCCCATACCTAATGCCTTTTTGGCTGACACTTCAAATAGAAATTTCAAACTGTTTGAATGAAAATGTTGAACTGACTGCCGGGTCAGTCCTACTGTCCATTTACCACGATCACTCTCCACCCTGGCATAAAACACTCCTTCCAGTTTTTTTATTAGCAGCTAAGAAAGCATTAACTAGACACTGAATGACTGATCAGATACATACTGTGGTAGATTGGAGAACTATTATGAAGCAGATTTACTATACTGAAGGCCTCAACTCCAAAATTCAACATAAAGAACCAAATTATATGCGGAGGTGGCAACTATGGTCTATCTACCAAGCTACGGTGGATCCGGACTTTTCTCCTTAACCAGATAGGTGGGCTGGGGGGGAGAACCCAGATCTCAACCTTTATCACTAATAGCCTTGACAACGTTTGCACCATTGTCACTGGTTATTAAGCCTGCCTTTAAAAACAGTGGGTTCAACCAAGTGTCAATCTCCTCCAATACTGATGCCAAAATGTTTTCCTTCAGTGTATGAATCAAACATGCTCTTCATAGCTAGTGTTGCATTCTTGTGAATTCCAGACATCTAGCTTCAATTGCAATTTGATCATTTCCATTTGCTGCCAGCATAATCACTTCTAGCTAATGCGTTGTTACGCAGATAACGAGCTTGCAGCTGTTGGTCCACTGCTCCAAAAGCAGTTGCAAAATCGATGAATGAGCTCACGGAGTGTTGTAGAGCCTATTTAACTTCTTTTTCAACAACATCCCTCAGTTTAGGGATTACTTGCTATGAAACATAGGTTCAAGATGGCACTTTCTATTTGGGGCATGCGTTGGACATAGAGCGAAAGGAAACCAGCATTTTCAATAAATGAAACTGGAAGAAGATCAATGAATCATCAGGGGAGCATTTACATTGCTTTGATAAATGCTTATAATAGTTGGTTGGATCTTTTTTGGGTGTGTGTTTTTAGGGAACGGTTTTGTGCAGACCCACATCACTCAGATGTTACAGACAGAGACAGTGTATAGAAACCTGTGAGATATCTGGAAGGTTTTGTTAGGGTGATGCTGCTGCTCCTACTCGTGCTCATCTGTGGTTTTACACTTTCCGGGGTACTGCTGACCTCCTTCTCAATCGGCTTTTCCTCCACGATATCCTGCATCTCATCTCTGCCTCTGAGTCCCAAACTACCTGAAGCCACTTTTCACTGATGTGCTTACCACTTAGCCACATGTTTCACATTTACATGGGTATGCAGCCCGCCTTTGCCAAGACAAGACCCTTTCTTGCCACAGTTTACTCGGGCCTAACAAGGATGGCATATAACCACAGTGTCATCTGTTGGTTAAGTAATAAAAAAGTCCCCACACAAGGAATTTTGCATGACAAACACATTTATGTGGCGCAACAGTTGTGATTGTACTGTCCACCAGACCAACACTTGTTTCATTTCTGGGATGGGTGTCATCCATCATCTTTTGTGACAGAGGTTGCCTACCTTTCATGTTGAAAAAATTGTGAACTGTGCTATGTCCCTTAGATTTTTTTTTCTTTTCAGGCTTCATTGAAGGACTGATGACAGTGTTGTCCTCACCTTCACCTCCATTTCCTCCACCTTCTTCTTTCCCAGGTCCTCCTCTTCCTCTTTTTCCTGAGATAGCAGTGGCATGCACGCACACACACACACACGTCCACCTCTCAGTCCTCTTCAGAATCTGATCCAGTACCATCAACCTCTGGGGACTCCTTTTCAGATTTTTCATCAATACCGTATTTACTCACTAGTGTTCATGCGGTTGAGAAATTTCAGATAAAAGATCTTGACTCTGGCTGCCTCCCTCTACTAAGAAAGCAGCCAAATCAAGTGCTATAAGCACTGCAGATAAACTTCTACCTGCAGCTATACATACCATGCCCACATCTGCCTCTACTGCTGGTCACCGCTACCTTCCCTGCTTTTCCTTCTGTCTACCATTTCCTTTCCCTCTACCACTCATCCTAATGTGGTAACATGTACTCGTGTAGCAGTACTAGTGGCTTAAACAATAATAAAAGTACTGCAAAATTAGTAAAAATTAATTACTACCAATTTAAATCATATGTGTTAAAGCAGCAATGCAATGAAGGTTGAAATTTGGAGTCACCTGTGATTTTAGTTTAGTGACATGCCGCTTTGGTGTCCATTTTAGGTTACTGTGAGGGTTTCCTTCGGTTCTTTAGTGTTTTTTATTAGTTCAGTAAAAACTGTAACTAATTCGCACAAACTAATGTACCGGCCAAAAGGGTATAAGATTCCAGTGACTTTAAGATGTGCCTTAGACATTCTAGGTCCCTAAATTGGACCAGCCTCCTCATCAGATTCAGATTCAACACCTATCCTCTTTTTATTTTGTGGCTCCCATAGTGGATATCTATCATCATTGCTGGAGTCACATCATCATCCCATTCTACATCTTCACCCTCCACTTCTACATCAGACTGCAGATCTCCCTCCTCCAACTCATACTCCAGCTCCTCACCTTCTATAGGGACACTGATTGGCATCATGTGGCACATGCAAAATAGGGTCAACATCAGTGCCGGCAGCATTTACAGAGACACCCACAACATCCTCCTCCTCAATCACTCCTGATCCTGATATCTTGCCACCTGGTGTACTGCTCCTCTTGGTGCCATCTCCCCCAGCCTCAACCACCATGGATACCACAGATGTAGCAGAAAAAAACTTGGCAACACTAATGTCACCACTGCCAACCACTCCTTTACCACTATTACCTGCCACCACTGATGGTGTTGCTGCAGAAGACACAGTTTTTTTAGCTGCAGCAGGTGTAGCAACACCCTTTCACCTCAAAGAAGTTCCTGCCATTATCTATGCCTGCCTTGCACCTATTCCTTTCCCAGAGCACCTACTGTTTCCATTCATTATTTTTATATATCTAATATTTTTATAATATTTTGCAAAGGATGCCAAAATTAAAGATAGACTGCAATAAGAGCAGTCGACTACAACTTAAGACAACAACTTAAGGGATCTACAAAGCTACTTGAAAGAAAACAAAATGAAAAGGAACTTATTACACTAGTAAAGCAAAAATATATATATTTTACTTTTTATAACACCCCACAGCAGTGTAACTCTAGCTAAAAATTTGCTCCAACAAAAACCACAATTAAAACAAAATAATGTTCAAAAACAGAATGTAAAAACACACACTATGGCCCCTATGCATGACCGTGGCCCAAGTACACGTGATAGGCACATACCCAGCCCATGCATGTCTGCAGCCACAGACAGGCACACAGGGCATGGTCTTCACCAGGATTCCTGTCCATGGCCCCACCCCACTGGTATGTTGGTGAGTGGGGGGGGCAACGGACACACAGGCGTCAAATCAGATACCCATCCTGGTCTGGAAGTGGACCTCCTGCTTTGTACAGAGTAGAGGATTACATGAACATCATCCATCCTGGGAGTGTTAGGAAAAGGGCAATTGCCCCAATGGTTGCCCCCAGCCCTTTCTTCCATACCGGAGGGCTGAGGATGTATGACAGGGGGATTTTGGTCCTGTCACAGCTAATGGATGCTTTTCATGGGGGATGTGCAGCAGCTTTGGCAGAGTCCTTGCCTGCATAGCGTGCAACCCCCTCACCTAGCACTCTGCACCATAGTGAATTGTGTGGATTGTTGGCACGCCCCCTGGCCACTCCCCTGGACTGTCCACACATGTAGCTGCAAGAACAGCCAAGGGATTAGGTGCAGAAGGGGGCACATCGGCACTGATGACATTATCAGGTGGATGGACCTGGGCCATGTTACTGTTGATATATTCATTAATCTAGCAAAGGCCTTTGATACTGTGGCTCACCATACACACCTGGAAGAGCTGAGAACTGCAGGACTGTCCAACCCATGGTGGGTTGTTTCTATTCCTATCTCACTGTTGGATACCAGTTGGCTGATTACAGTGACCAATCAGCTGTTATTACTAGCATGTCATCATCAACATGACAATCAATCCATCTAAAGCAGATTACAAAAGACAAAAAAAAACAGTCTCATTCTCCAGGGTAATGGGAGAAGCAGCCAAGGTAAAAAGGGCTGCAATTAATGGGTTTAAGGGGAATTAATCCAAGGGTAACAGGGTGATATATGTAATGAAACTAAAGGACACTAACAGTTATAAGGACAGAAAAAGCAGAGGTAGAATTAAGGATAGCAGAGGGAGCAGAGGAAAATTAAAAGGTCGTCTTTAAATACATCAGGGTGAAGAGGAAAAGCAAACTGAGGTTGAAATCCAGAAATGATTTGGTAAATACTGATGGAAAGAAGGCTGACATCCTAAGCAAGTACTTTTGCTTAATCTTTACAGTGGAGATAAGGGTTTCACTCCCCTACTGTGGAGTGCAGTCTAAAGGAAGGGCAAAGAGGGAATTGTAATTGGGACCAGTGCTAGTGTTGTGCCCATTTTTGTCCATCTTAACCTCTCCTTCTGTTTTAGTGCAGTGCCTTGTATGTGAGAGAGGCCCAGGTCACCCCCCCCCCATAAAGGTGGCCATTCCTCCATGCTAGGAAACTACCTGCACATCTTCGTTGTTCATCTTCTTGTGAACGTTCAAGAATGCCTAGTCATTGCCCAAATCTTAGCTTTCCTAAAATAGTCTTCTTCCCTAATACCTTCCAGTTTGTTTTCAGAGGGCACCACTGAATGTTATCCTCCATCCTTTGGCTCACTGATGCTATCCTCAAAGGTCTAGATCAAGAGTTACTCTCTTGTTGGATCAGACTCGATAGACCGGGAGGCCTGTTTCTGCTGGCAATTTCTTACAGTATGTTTACCTGTTCATTCAACACAGTAATTCACACTGTCCTCCTGAAAAATTTAGCAGACCCTAGATTCTCAAACCTTGCCATTCAGTGATGCATTTCCTAGATAACTAATATTCCAAGCTGGTCACTAAAGCAATGCCAATTCCTCTCCTGATCTGATCAGGTCTGGTGAGCCTAAGGTTCTGTCATAGACCCTGTTCTGTTTTCCATTTTATTTAATGACATCACCAAAGCCTGGGTCATATAAACATAAATATATGCACATGACATAATGCTCTCTGCTAGCAATCATAATGCATAGAGCTGGTCATAATATGCAGTGAGTGTTAGAAACCTAGAACCATAGACAATGATAGCAGAAAAAGACTAATGGTCCATCCAGTCTGCCAGAGTTCCCTGTCTAAATCTGGGACCTACTCTCTATCCAGGGTCCTAGACCTTCCCCTCCTCAATTCTGTCACTCTGAGTGACCACTATACCTTTCATTGTCCCAGCCATGCTTGAAACCAGCAACTGTATTAGCGCCAACCACCTCAGCTGGTTGACTGTTCCACAGTTCCACTGCCTTTTCTGTAAAATAATACTTCCTCATTTCATTTCATTTTTATTTTATACTAGAACTAGGCATGTGGGCAAATTGCCTGTTTTCACAAGCGTCCAGTTGTAATGTTGAAAACAGAAGCAGATAAATACAGTAAATACAATTATATTCAAAATATACAAAGTTTGACAAATGTATGAAGCAGGAATATCTAGGCACATGCACAGTAATATACAATGAAGTACAATTTCATACATTTGTGAGAAAAGGAAACTCAGCTTATGTACAGCAACCACAATATTAACAGCATGTCTAAACAATATGTACAAATATACATCAATAAAGTCTAGTGGGAAAGGGCAGGAAGAGAATCCTTTGTAAAGCCTTGAAAGGGAGGGAGGCATGGAGACAATTAGGTAGACAGGGATTAGAAAAAAGGAAGTTACAGAGGAATATGAGGGAAAGAAAACAGAAGAAATTGTAGGAGTTATTTGTGCAGGCTGGCTCCATTTAGATATGAACAGGGCAGTAGTAAGGAAACTGTGATATACTACCTAGGGCAGATTCGGGTGGGGGTTGTTGAGAAGGTGCTCCTTCAGTTTTACCTTAAAAATACTGAGGGAAGGGCTACCAACAAGGTTAGGCGGAAGAGAGGTTTTTTTTAAAATAGTATACTTTATTTGATTTTTCAAAATACAGATACTAAACATAAAAGGAAAAGGAAAAACAGAACACAAACAATAACAAATACAAGGTATTTTTCTTTTAAACTTAGATTGTAGGCTTGTAGTGACACTATACTTTCTTTCTGTGTTGTCTTTACTTATAATTGTTTTTGGGCTGTTGAAAATTTAAAAAATAGTGGTGGTGTAATTCTGTGCTGTCTTTAATTGCTGCAAATTTTGCCCCCTCCCACCCCTTCCCCAACTCTTAATTATATGCCCTGATAAATCTGATTGACAGGAGCTAAACACAGGTATAGTAAGAGGTGTGAAGTAGGAGGGGCATAAGGGGGAAGAAGACCACCCTCAGCACGACAAGTGTTTTGACTCATTTATTTATTTATTGGTTTCTTTTTCCTTAAAAAAATATATATCTGAGGATCAGTTACAGGATTTTTAATACTGTAAATAAATAAAAAGAGAACTAAGAGAGCTTCAGTAGCAGATAAGTAGTGGAATTGCAGTATAATGTGGGGAGTGGTGCAATGTAGTGGCTGTGGGGCAGCCATATTCAGGCAGACCTTCTGGACACTGAGGTGCTGCCCTATCTGCATGCATCTCCTGGGACTGAGGGATGAGGTAGCCAGACTCAGAGCGGAAGTAAACTGGGTCAGGTACCATCACCCCTGTCCAGGAACCACCCAGTCCAGTGCAGCTGCCTCAAAGGATGCTGAGAACGAGGAGCACTTGGATGACAGTGGGCTCAGGGAGGGTTAGAGCAGTCAGGCAGAGGCACATCCCAGATCCTATTCCTCTCAAGAACTCATATGCCACACTGGCAAATGAGGACAACAAATAGAGGTACCCAGGGAAGTGGAAGGAAAGGATGTGGAGGTTAGGCAAGGAGGTGACCTCAGTGGGAAAGCAGTGGACCCCAGAGGAGGAGGAAGCGAATCCTGGTGGGGACTCCATCATAAGAGGGATCCAGCTAGGAACACAGGAGGGGAGGACAGGAGGTGAGGTGCCTACCAGGTGCCACGGCATGGAGGGATGGAAGGAAGATACTGGGATCACTGGGAAGGCAAGACAGGAGGTGAGCTGGATGTCATTATCCACCTAGGTACTAATGACTTGGCAAATGGGGAGCCAAAGGAAGTTCAGGAAGAGTTTAGGAAACTGGGGAGAGGTCTCAAGCAAGTAGCTACTTCTGTCACTTTCTCAAGTACTACCTGTGAGAAGCAAGGGAGAGCATAGGAGTGCATGCACCAGGAACTTTAACTCATGGTTGAAGAACTGGTGCTGTGAGGAAGGGTTTGGATTCATTGGTGACTGGGGACCCATCTGGAGGATGGAGGTTTGTTCAAGCCTGACGGCCTGCATCCATCCTGGAGGAATCCAAGCACTCAATGATAAGTTTAAATGCTACATTGACAAGCATTTAAACTAGCAAAGGGGTGGCAGGCCAGCAAGGATGGTACCTACTTGCTCACCCCCACAGCTAGTAATGGAACCAGTGAACCAGAGGAGTGGCTATCTCTGCAAAGCAGTGTGCAAAAGTTGGAGATTAGTGTCCAAAAGGTGGATAAGCAGAAAGGGGCAAAATTCAGCAGAAGGGCAGACAGCAAGGAGAACCAGGGATAAATGACAACCAAGGAAGGGCTGGAGTAGAACAGTGAAGCAGTCTAGGGAGGTCAAATCATGGAGCCATGTGTGCAAATGCCAGGAGCCTTAGCAACAAGATGGAAGATCTGGAGGCTGTCATGGTACAGTCAGACCTGGACATTGTGGCCATCACTGAAACCTGGTGTAATGATAACCATGACTGGGAGATGGCCATACCTGGCTACAACATATTCAGAAGAGACAGAGCAGGCAGGAAGGGAGGAGGTGGCACTGTATGTGAAAAATGACATAAGGGCCACACAGATCCAGGAGGAACAAAATGGGGAGAGATACTGTGGGTTAAGCTGGAAAGGAAAATGGGGCCAGCCATCCGCACAGGTGTGGTCTATAGACCACCAGCCCAGGAGGAAGAAACAGATAGGGAGCTGATGCTAGCCATCCAAAGGATGGCTGACAAGGAGTGAGTAGTACTGGTTGGAGACTTCAATATACCAGATGTGGACTGGAGCATCCCAGCAGCAGCATCAACTAGGAGCAGATTTATCCTGGACTCCTTCAGGGTGCCTTCCTCAAGCAACTGGTCATGGAACCAACTTGCAGAAGGCAATACTGGACCTTGTGCTCACAAACAGGGACAGTGTGATGGGGTAACAGTGGGGAGCACCTGGGTAACAGTGACCACCAGTCATTGTGGTTTGAAATCACAGAAGAGCAGAACCAAACCACACAAAAACAAGTATCCTGGATTTTAGGGGGCAGACTTTGGGAAAATGGGGAGATGCTTGAAAGAGGCATTAAGAGATGGGACAGGAATCAGGGATTGAGGAACAGTGGGCAGTATTTAAAATGGGGATTATAAGAACAACAGAATTATGCATTAAGCAGGTTAGCAAGAGGAAAAGAAAGGAGACCATTATGGTTTTCAAAGAGGTAGCAAAGAAAGTGAAAGCCAAAAGTTGCATTCAGGCAATACAAAAGACACAGGCAGAGGGGATAGGAGAAGTACCAGGAGAAACAAAGGGAGGCAGGGAAGTCAGTAAGGAAGCCAAAGCTCAGACAGAAGAACACATTGCAAAATCAGTGGTTAAAGGGGACAAAACCTTTACAGGTACATAAGTGAAAAAGAAGGACAAAGAGAGGATAGTGAGACTGAAGGGGAGGATGGGAGCAGCGTGGAGGATGACAACAGTAAAGCTGACATATTGAACAGGTATTTCTGCTCAGTCTTTACTAAGGAAGAGGGGTAATGGGTCTGAAGGGAGTACAAGGGTGAGAATGGTGCAGAAATGGACACAAGTCCTTACACGAAAGGGTCCTGAAGGAACTGGAAGTAATAAGAGCTGATAAAGCAATGGGGCCAGATGGGCACCCAGGGTCCTTAAAGAACTAAGAGGTGGTGGCTGAACCTCTGGCTATCCTGTTCAGCCAATCACTGGAAACAGGGAGGTACCCAAAGACTGGAGGACAGCAGATGTAGTCCCCTTATACAAAAGTGGGAACAAAGAGAAGCAGGGAACTACAGACCAGTCAGCCTCACCTCGGTAGTGGGAAAGATCATGGAAGCACTACTGAAGGAGAATTGGTGGAACATCTGGTTGTCAATGGACTACAGGACCCAAGGCAGCATGGTTTCACCAGGGGAGGTCATGTCAGACCAACCTCATCGAATTTTTGACTGGGTGACGAGGGAGGTGGATCAGGGAGGGCAGTGGACATGGCCTATCTGGACTTCAGCAAGGCCTTTGACACTGTGCCACATAGAAGACTATTACACAAACTGGGAATATGGTGTGGGCAGGACAGTAGTGTGGTGGGTAGGTAACTGGCTGGGTGGCAGGACACAGAGGGTGGTGGTAAATGGCTGTCACTCCACAGAGGAAGAGTGACCAGTGGGTACCACAGGGATCAGTGCTGGGACGGTCCTATTCAACATCTTCATCAGTGACATTGCACAGGATATAGAGGCAGAATTTCACTGTTCGCTGATGACACAAAGCTCTGTAACAGAGTAGACACACCAGAGGGTGTAGACAGAATGAGAAGGGACCTGCAGAAACTCAAGAATGGTCAAGGGTTTGGCAGTTGAAATTCAATGCAAAGAAATGCAAGATAATGCATATGGGGCACAAAACCCTGGCACAATATATCAGTTGGGGGTGAGGATATAGCATGCACCAAGCAGGAAAGGGATCTTGGGTTGTCATCTCTGATGACCTCAAGGTGAGAAACAGTGTGACAAGGCATCAGGTAAAGCAAATAGGATGCTGGGATGTATAGGCAGGGGCATCACCAGCAGGAAAAGGAGGTCATAATTCCGCTATACAAGACACTAGTGAGGCCCCACCTGGAGTACAGTGTACAGTTCTGGAGACCATACCTACGTGAAGGTCATAGATAGGTAGAGAAGGTTCAGAGGAGGCAACAAAGATGGTGCATGGGTTGCATCACAAGTCCTATGAAGACAGGTTGAAGGAACTGAACATGTACTCCCTGGAGGAGAGGAGGAGAGGGATATGATAGAGACATACAAGTATCTTACAGGGAGGAACAGGGTGCAGGAAAACACTATTTTAAGCGAAAAGATGTTTCAGGACTAGAGGGCATGGGATGAAGTTGGAGGAGGACGATTCAGAGGAAACATGAGAAAGAATTTCTTCACAGAACGGGTGGTGGACAAGTGGAACACCCTGCCAGAGGAAGTGGTGGGGGCTGAAACAATCACGGGATTTAAGAATGCATGGGATAGACATAAAGGAATTCTAGAGGTCAGGGGTAAGGGGAAATAGACTTCTAGGAAAACAAACTGAACTTACAAGCTCAAATGGGCAGACTAGGTGGGCCATAGGCCCTTATCTGCCGACACTGTCTATGTATCTACGTAAGGTATGCTTGATTACAAGGTTGAAGTAACGAGTGTCAGGATGATATCGGTGACAAAGGATTCAGTAAGGACTGTGTGGTTGAGTTTGCAGTTTACTGGTAGCATAGACAGTCACATGCTGCAGAAGGTTGTCCATGTTGAGTTTAAGTGAGGCCCGGTCCTCCAGTCCTCTGTAGATAGTTTTATGTTCATTTCATCTAATGATGGTTTCACCTAGATAAGGAATAGTGTTTCCACTGCACTCCATCTATGCTTGTATTTGTGTGAGCAGTTTCGGACTGAGCAAACCATCTTTTCTGTTCTTAGGGTTATGAGTAAGGTAGTGTGCCATTCCTTGTAAGAGGGTGTAACATCAACTAACCAGCATTTGAGGATAGTCTGTTTGGCTCTGTCTGCTATGTGGGAGATATAGAACTTCCTATTACCAAAAACCTGGTCCAGGCCATGGCCTAATAGGCAAATCTCCAGTGGAAAGCTGAGTCTAATATCAATAGGGGATCTAGTTTCTGTTTAATGGCTTGCCAGAGCAGGGCTGCTTTGTTGCAGTCTCATAAGATGTGTTTCACATCTCCAATGTCCTGGTTATATCTTGAACATAGGGCTGAGGACAAATGGCCCATCTTGTGTAGTCTTTGTGAGAAGAAGTACATCTTATGTAAGCTCTTCAGTTGTGTTAGTTTAAGGTTGTCAGCCCTAAGGTACATGTGAACTGCTGCTCAGATCTGGGCTCTGTTCTCTGGCAGGTCGAGGTTCTAGAAGATCCTCGCACAGTATGGACAGATGTCTGAGTTGCTCAGGGCTGACAGTTGCACAAGTTTTTTATAGAGTTTATATGTGGAGTGTCATTGGGTTGCTAGGGTGGATAATTCCTCCCAGGTGGACAGGTTGTAAAGACGCCAGGGCCTGGGGGGAGAGCTGCTATGACTACATGGCAGAGTTGAAAGAAGGCGAAAGGGGTTATGTTAGTTCCCAGAAAGAGGGACTTAAAATCTTCATACGTGGTGAAGCAGTCATCTTGGATTAAGTGTCCTAGCCTAATTTGTTGGGCAGTGTTGAGGGGTGTCAAGGAGATGTTCTTTTTTTTGGATTTGGAAGTTAGAGTTCCCGCAAACGGGTTGATTGGGGGCTAGGGTTGGTTGGGTTTTTAAGGTGTTGTGAAGCTGTCAGCTGATTTGGTGGGAGGTGCCCATTGGGCTGGTCTTGAGGGCTGCCTGGATTTTGGAGTGTGGAATGTGGATTAGGGATTCAATGTTGACATGGGTGGAGACACACAGATTTTTCTCTATGTGGTGCCATTGCGGGGTGTAGTCGTTTGTGTTGGGGGTAGGATTAGTAGTGGTCCACCATAAAAATTTCCTGGCCTGGGATGCCAGATAGAGGAGGAGAAAATTTGGGAGTCCGAGACCAATTTCTTGGGGGGTGTCAGTTTTTGGTAGGCTCTGCATGTTTTTTTATTGGCCCTGAGGAAGTTATTGAGGATAGATTCCAGCTTAGTGAACCAGCCCTTCAGGATATAAAGATCTAGCAATTTAAGTGGGTATAAGAGCCATGACAGAACATTCATTTTGATTCATCCCCAAAGGGATAGGGGGAGGGCTGACCACCTTGCCAGATCCCGTTTGATGATTGCTAGGAGGCTGTCTATGTTTTTAGCATATGAGTGTCGCTTGCTGGTGGAGATGTGTATCCCTAGGTATTTAATAGATGTGGGGCACAATCTTGAGCATCGTTCTTTGAAGTTTGGGGGTTTAGGGACATGGTGGATGATTTATCTAAGTTTAGCCTGTAGCCAGGTAAGTTGCTGAAGTCTTTTAGTAGTGATAGTGTGGCCAGGATGGTGGTGGCAAGCTCCTCTGGGTGTAGGAGAATGTCATCAGCATAGCTAGAGAGTTTGTGTGGGGTCCCCCTGTTTGGATTCCTTTTATTCTGTCATTTAGGCAAATTTTTCTGATCAGGGGTTCAAGATACTGGTTAAATAGGTATGGGGAGAGCGGGAAGCCCTATCACGTTCCCCTGTGGAGGTAAAAAGCCCTTGAATTGAGTCTGCTACATCAGATTCTGGTCAAGGGGTGGAAGTATAAGAGCTGGATACTGTTTATGAATTTGTTCATTAGGCTGAAGTGATGGAGGGTGAGGAACAAGAGGTGCCAGGATACCCTGTTGAAGGCTTTTTTGGCATCTAAGGATAGCAGGATTGCTGGGTGCCTGGAGTCCTTGGTCGCCGCCATCAGGTGTGCCAACTTCTGAAGGTGATCTGCAGACATCCTTCCTTACATAAAGCCTACTTGTTCTGTGCCTACGAGAGGGACCCAGACCTTTTCTAGTCTGGACACCAGTATTTTGGCAAGGAGCTTTATGTCCGTGTTGAGGAGCGATATGGGTCTGTAGCTGTCGAGGTGTTCTGGGTCCTTCCTGGGTTTGGGAAGCAGTGTGATCAAGGCTTCTTGTAAACTTGGGTCCAGGTGGTGTGTGTCTGTGGCTGTTTTGAAAAGCGTGGTCAGGGGTGAGGTCAATTGGTCCACAAAGATTTTGTAAAAGTTGTTGGAGAAACCGTCCGGTCCTGGGGCCTTATCCATAGATAGTTCTTTGATGGCCCATTGGACTTCCAGTGTGGAGATTTTGGGGCACAGTTGAGGTAGTTTTTCTGGGGGCAATTGTGGGAGCTGGATAGCATCTAGGAACTTATGTATTAAGTGTTCTGGGGGGACCTAGTCCACTGTATACAGCGCCTGGTAATACCCAGCAAATGCTGTGGTGATGTCTCTGGAGTTGGTGATGAGGGGGCCTAATGGAGTACCCCTTTTATTTGTCTGGATGTTTCCTGTTACTTCAGGCATAAGGCTAATAGTTTCCCTGCTTTTTTTGCCTTGGTCTATGTACTTGGCTTGGGTTTTGAGGATGTTGTGTTCTGCCTATTTCCAATAGGTTTCGCCATATTGAGCCCTAAGAGAGTTGAGGCAGAGCCAGTCCTCATCGGCTGAGGTGTGTGAAAGGGACCTTTCCAGCTTCTGGATATCTGCAAGAAGCTGTTTCATTTCAGCCTCCTGTTTTTTCTTCCTAGTCGCTGTCAGTCTAAGGAGCTCTCCTTGTATTGTGCATTTAAATACACACTATACTGTCTGGAAGTTTTTTCACCGTATGATTGTTCTCTTTGAAAAAGATGTCAATGCAGGAGGCGATCTTCTTTTTGAGATCTGCATGCTGTAGAATATAGTTATTCACTTTCCACAGTCAATCACTCCCCTTAGTTGCTGTTTTTGGGGCTAGGCTAAGGAGCACAGGGTTGTGGTCGGAGACCACCATGGGCAGGATCTCTCAGGTATGTATGTCAGAGAACAGCATCAGGGAGGTAAGGAAGTAATCCAGCCTAGATTGGGTCTTGTGTACTCGGGAGTTGAAGGTGTAGTCCCTTTCCCCTGGGTGCAGAGCCCGCCAGGTCTCTAGAAGGCCTAGGGAGTCCTGTAGTTCCAATCATGCTCTTTGGTTGGCACTTAATCCACCCCGGTAATACCCTAACCTGTCTAATGTTATGTCCTGCACTGTGTTCCCATCTCCCACCAGCACCATAGGGATATGCTTGTAGTCAAGCAGGTCCATTAAGAAGGTAGTGAATAGTTGAGGGTAATCCCGTTGGGGCAGTATATGGATACCAGGACAATGTCCAATCTGTCCAGTGTCCTCTTAAGTATGATGTAGTGTCCCTGTGTGTCTGTTTTTATGTGGTAAAGCTGGAAGGGGGTGTTTCTGTGCACTAGGAGCAGTACCCCCACTCTCTTGTTGTTGTGCCCCGCTGCATGGACCTGCCCGACCCACTCTCTATGCCACAAGTTGGCCTGCAAGGGGAGGGTGTGTGTTTCCTGCAGGAAGGCTGTACTGGTCTTGCGTTTTTTAAGGTGTCTAAGTACTTGGTAGTGTTTTTCCTTTGTCTGTGCCCCTCTAATGTTCCAGATCACCGTGTTATAGGTGTTCTTTGTCATGATAATATGTGAGTGTGTGTGTGTATGCCAGCAGGTGTTAGTCTCTCGGGGCTGTGATTTGGTTTGGTCACTTCGGAACTGACTGTGGAGGTGGAGGTACAGACATAGTGGTAATCTGTTTGACCCGGTCTCTCCCAGGCTCCAGTGGGAGGACCCGTAGACTCGGGTAGATAATTACAAGCATATGATTGTCCTGATATCCTATTCATCCTGGGATTAAACACATAAAAATACACACATATATTATACTGAGCTACTACTACTACTATTGAAGTTATATACAATACATTCATCACAGTGGATGGAGGTTGTGGTGCTTATTTGGGTTGTAGTGGGTGAGGGGTGGCTCCGCTGAAGCTGGCGTCCCTGCTCCCTTCTAAGTGTGAGGATGGCCGACAGAGGCAGTAGCCATGAAACCTTGATCCTCTGTGGGCTCTCATGTGGGAGTTCCTGGTCCGTGAGATTGGTCTGATAGGTAGGATTCGTGGTTGAGGTGGCATTAGTACTGTCCTAGGGCATCAGTCATGTTGAGGCCACTAGGGGGATAGATATCCACACAGGAGATTGGGGATTTGAGGGTTTTGTGGGCCCCTTTAAGGGGTGGGATGGCACATTTGGGTGCAGGGGACCCAGATCACTTGGTAGGAGTGAAAGGGTCATTAAACTCTCCGGTAATATCCACAGGCCCGCGAGGCTGAGCGAAGGGTGGTAGGTTGGACGCCTGCATTTGGCTGTTCTGGATGTACTATGGGTGGAGGGGTATTGTGCCATAGGTTTGACCTGCGGCTTGGATCTGTTGCACGTGTCAACTGCATAAAGAGGGGGGATATATACAGCACCTATAGTACATTCGTTGGCCTCATTGGGGTGACAGGTTCCTGTCCCCCACCATGATAAGTAATAGCAGGCATATGAGGTGGTGGGGGATGTGGGTAGACCTGTATGCGGGGACTTGTTTGTACCTGGTTCGGGGTGTGAGAAAAAAAATACCTGTTTGGTAGCTAGGTAAAAGACTGTTATTTATCTTGCATATATAAGTCCATGGTTGCAGGGAAGAAGAAACAAAACAAAGAAAAAAAAGAGTCTCAGTTCTTGGAGCGAGGTTGGTTGAAGGCAGGCATCCTAGAGTTATTGTTCTCACCAACTCACACTCGAGAGGTTGGGGTGGGCATAGACTTTCCATGTCTTATGTCAGAATCCTTCTCTTGCAGTGGTTGTGCCATTCCTAGTCAGTTGGGAGTTGACCGCATTCACTTGTGTTTGCTTATCTGGACTTTGTGGTCAGGGCGTGGACTGGTCTTGCTGGTGCTGAGGGATGTAGGAGGTAGCCACTGTCATTCACTGCTGTGCTTGTAACTCGCTGGTTTGAGTGCAGACTGGTGGATTTGGGTGGCATGGTGGACCTTCCGAGTAGGCGCTAGTTGTGGTGAATGGTGGCTGGTGGTTGTGAGGGCAGGAGGGGTTCAGTCAGGATGGATCGCTTTGGCGGTGAATGCTCGTAGAGGTGCAAAGTTCGAATGGATTCTTGGTTGCAGATGGGGATCAGGGGGATGGAATCAAAAGTCCTAGACTGGTACATGTGTGCCTCTATGGCTTGTGTCCCATTCATTTGGACCTGACCGCAGACATGACCTATGTGCTGCTATGTACCCTGCTATCTGTTCCATTGTTTAACGGCTGTATCCAGTGTCTTAGAGAGGCAAAGTGTGATTTAGCTGAGGATTTATGTTGGAAGATCATGTCTTGATTCTCCGTGCTATAGGGCGATGGTTGCCCTTTCAGTTTTTGTTCTGTGGCCACATTCAAGTCTGTGGTATGCAGGAGAGTAGGGTGCAGTGCGTGAAAGGTGCATCTTCCCTCTCATTGCAGGCTGTCCCAGGACATCTCTTGATTAATTTATGAGCTCGTGTGGTGGGAGAGACTGTAGAGGGAGGAAGAGGAAGGTCAGATGGACAAAGAGAAAAAGGCCAGTGTTTATTTACCAGCTTTAGTGGCCATTTTGCCCTTCACTCAGCCCATGCAGACTTTGTAAGTTTTGGTTGGCGACTCCCCCACCCATCTGTTCCCCATCCCTGCAAGCAGGTCACAGTGTGCTGTGTCTCTGTGGCTGGCTGGATTAGTAGATCCAGGCATTTTTGGGGAAGAACTGTGCATGATGTGCGCTTTGCAAGTTTGGTTGATGGGGGGGTCACCCGTATAGGGGACCAGCATGCGGTCTATCTGAATGGTTCGTGGTATTAGCAGGATGCGATGAAATGTACTCACCAGCTAATGTTTTTCTGGGCTATGTTTGCTACTAAAGGGCTGGGTTGCTGTGCCTGTCAGTGACTGGAATAGCTTGGGGAAGTGTTTTGGAAGGTCCTTTTTGGCTGTGTCCATGTTGGGAAATTCAAAGTTACCTTTTTCCATTGTGATAATCAGGCAAGCTGGGTGTAGAATTCTAAAAGGTATCTTGGCCTGGTGAAAAGCAGTCTTGATGGGCTGGTATTCCTGTTGCCTGTTCCACACTGCTGGTGTAACGTCATGCAAGATAAAGAACCTCTGGTTATTCCAGAGCGGTGTGCCCTTTCTCCTCACCCGAGACAGGATGAGCACTTTTTCCTGCAGGTTTCGGCAACAGGTAATGATCGCTCTTGGTCATGTGGTGCTGGTTTGGGAGCATTGTGTTCTGGCTGAGCGATGTGCCTATTCCAGCTGAGGGGCAGAGGCACTGGCTGAGGTTCTAATGATTTCCACCAGCAGTTTTTGGACAAATTTGAGAATATTGTTGCCCTCCGCTTGCTGCAGGATGCCGACAAGTACCAGGTTATTTCTCCAGTACCGACTTCCCTGTTCTTCAATCCGGTCTTCAAGTTTATTCAGTTTCTTCTTCACGTTGGCTATTTTGGCTTCATCTCTGGTTTGTCAGTCGTCTGTGGAACTGACTCTAGCCTCCACGTCAGACATACGTGTAGTGAGGGATTCTAGCATGGGTCTCATGGTTTTAATGTCCCTTGATGAGTCTCTGATGGTAATTTTGCCTTTTTTGAAGTCAAGGAAGAAAACTTCTAGCCTGTCTGCCAGAGAGCCACCCTCCTTGGTGAAGACTAGGTCATGTTCATTTGAAGTGTCCTGTTTAAGTCTTTTGGCTGCAAGTAAGTGGGTTGCTTGGGGTGGCAGGTTTGTATCCATTTCTTTCTAGGTTTGCATGAACATACTGCAGTCCCATTTAATTTTTCATTTCCTGGTAGCATTGCCAAATGAAATGTGTTGATTGAGATGGGTTTGGAGTATATTTGGACTGTTTGCCTCGGGTTTATTTTAAGTTACTCATGGAGCTTATGGGGACTCAACCGATCACTCTGAGTTCATCAAGTGACTCCTTAGGTGGAAAAGACTTAAAAACCTTGGGACCTCTGTATGTAGGCGATCTCTGCCCCAAAGAGGAGTTGCAGTAAGGGACCAAAAAAGAGGTGTGGCTGCAGTCCTAGTAAGCTGTGTGGGTCAAGCCTTCTTGAAAAGAGAGGAGACACTGTGAGGTAGATGGTGGTTGAGTATTTTGTAGAGAAATGTGGAAGCTTTCCATGTGAACTTGACCTCAAGGGAGAACCAGTGTACTGTTTTGTAGGTAGCACAGCTGTGGGTATGGTGGGAAAGCCCAGTAACAAATCTGATGATGTTATTGTATGCCATTTTTAGCTTACTGAACGAGACAGAGCTACTTTGAGGGGAGTAGGTGATGGAACTGTAGTCCAGGAGAGGTAGAAGTGTGCTGGAAGCTAGCCTCCTTCTAGATTCGGGGATAAGAAATTGCCTTATCCTGTAGAGGAGCCCAAGTCTCTGGTGGATTTTGTTTATTAACTGTGTTATGTGTTGGCTGAAGGAGAGGTGCTCGTCTAGTGTTAGGCCAAGGTATTTGAATTCGTAAACCCATCTATGGCATGGGTGAGGCTAGGGTGCTTTACACCATGGGATTCAATCAGTGGTTGAAAGACTGGTGCAGAGCTCAGGGATTTGGCTTCACTGGGGACTGGGGGTCCACCTGGAGTGATGCAGGACTATACTGGCATGATGGTCTGCATCTGTCCAAGAGGGGAACCAGGATCCTAGGTGATAGGTTTTAATGCTTCATTGGTAAGCATTTAAACTAGTCAAGGGGGGAAGCACTGGAAAGGAGCAGGGAAATCCTAGCCCCCCCCCAAAAAAAAATCAAGGTATTAAGTGAGGTAAACACCAAGATAGAGATGTTGATAGGGAGAAGGGCTGGGGTAAATGGAGAAAATGACAAAGGCAATAAGGACAGTGATGGGGCAAAAAGCGGTAAGACCATCAAGAAATGGAGGGTAATGAGTACCAGTGCCTGTAGTCTGGGCAACAAGTTCCCTGAATGGGTGACCTTGATGGAAGAAGTATGCCTGGATATCATAGCAGTCACAGAAACATGGTACACAGAGAACCATGACTGGGATGTTAACATACCTGGGTACACAACCTACAGGAGAGACAGGGAGAAGAGAAGAGAAGAGAAGAGAAGAGAAGAGAGAGAAGAGAGAAGAGAAGAGAAGAGAAGAGAAGAGGGGGAGGAGTAGCTCTCTATGTAAGGCAAGGGATAAAAGCAATGGAACAAAAGAGTAAACAGGGAGGAGAGGAGGCACTGTGGGTCATCTTAGAGGCTGGAAATGGCACCACAATCCGCACAGGGGTTGTATACAGATCCCCATGTCGGGGGAAGGAATGGACAAGGATATGATAGAAGGCATCCTTAGGATGGCAGAGAAAGGGGAGATACTGTTGATGGGGGACCTGAATATGCCAGATGTTAACTGCAGAACATTTGCTACAGCCACATCCAAGAGCAGGGCCATTCATGAAGCCCTACAGGTGGCATGCCTCAGACAGCTAGTTTTGGAACCCACTCATGAGGGGGCAATCTTAGACCTTGTAGTCTCAAATGGACAGTGAGAGGATCTCAGATCTAGAAGTGGGTATCCATCTGGGAACTAGTGACCACCAAACAGCATGAGTCACGATAAACTCAGCTACAGAGTCAAGCCATACAAAAGTGAGGGTGCTGGGCTTCAGAAGGGTTGACTTTGGCAAGATGGGAGAGTGCCTTAGAAAAGCACTAGCAAACAGGCTAGGAGGGGTGGAGCAACAATGGGGAAACATCAAAACCACCATCACAGAGGCAACAAGCCTTTGTGTGAAGCACATAAACAAATCAAAATGAAATAAAAAGCCATTATGGTTCCCAAAAGAGGTGGCGGGGAATGTTAGGGAGAAAAAAATAGCATTTAGGAAGTATAAGGAAACATAGAAGGAGCAGGACAGAGAACTGTACCAGTTAAGGCAGAAGGAAGCAGGGAGAGAAGTCAGAATAGCAAAGGCCCAAACTGAGGAAAAGATAGCCAACTCGGTTAAGAAGGGAGATAAAACCTTTTATAGGTACATCAGGGAGCGTAGAAAGACAAAGGGAGAGATAGTGAGGCTGAATAGAATGGACAGTGGGTGGGCGAGAGGACAGTGAAAAGCAGGATACTGAACAAATACTTCGGCTCAGTATTCACAAAAGAGGAGGAGGAGGGGGAGGTGCCTAATCCAATTAAGAGAAGCACTCTGGATAGGGGGGTCGATCCCAGTCCTTTCACAGAAGAAAGGGTTCGGACAAAGCAATGGGGCCTGATGGAATTCACCCCAGAATTCTAAAAGAATTAAGGGGAAAACTAGTTACACCACTGACTACCCTTTTTAACAAATCATGGGAGGATGGTATGGTACCTGAGGACTGGAGGAAGGCGAATGTGATTCACCTTCACAAAAGCGGGAGCAAGACAGGGGCAGAAAACTACATACCTGTCAGTTTGACCTCTGTGGTAGGGAAAGTGATGAAATCATTTCTGAAGGAAAGAATTGTTCAGTACCCAGAGGCCAGTGGGGCACAGAACCCAAGGTAGCATAGGTTCACAGTGGGAAGGTCATGTCAGACGAATCTAATTGATTTCTTTGACTGGGTGACCAAAGTAGTAGAGCAGGGAGGGGCTGTGGACATGGCCTACCTAGACTTTAGCAAGGCATTTGACACAGTCCCACACAAAAGATTAATAATCAGATTAACCAGCCTGGAAGTGAGTCCCAGATTGGTAGCCTGGGTTAAACATTGGCTGGACAACAGGACACAGAAGGCAATTATAAATGGAGTCCATTCTGAACATAGAGGGGTTACTAGTGGGATACCGCAGGGCTCAGTACTGGGTCCAGTAATTTTAATGTCTTTATAAGTGACATTGCAGAGGGACTGGAAGGAAAAGTATGCATCTTTGCAGATGACACAAAGATCTGCAACAGGGTTGATACACAAGGAGGCGTGGAAAGGATGAGAAGGGACTTAGCAAGGTTGGAGGAATGGTCAGAAGTATGGCAGCTTGGATTCAATGCAATGAAGTGCAACATAATGCACCTGGGAAACAAAAACCCAGTGAAAGATTACACAAGGAGGGGGAGGTAGTAACAACAACAACAAAAAGCATTTGTCAATGCCAAATGTTGATTGCATTGGTTTGTTGAGTTCGCTCAGTGGCCCTGTGTCACTCGCTCGTTCTGTTTCTCCCAGTGCTACAGGCTGCACCTTTGTACAGGACTCCTGGCTGCGTTGGCATGTTTTTTCTGCCCACAAAGTAATCTGCAGCTGTCCTGACAGAGCTGTGTTGAGGTGGGTCACTCGTCCTCTCTCAGTCGCTCATTCTGTTTCTGCTGCACTGCAGGCTGCCCTTTTGTACTGAGCTCCCGCCTCTGTTGGCAGCTTTTTCTGCCCACAAAGAAATGTGTAGCAGTCCTGACACAGGCCCATTGAGCTACCTCACTCCACCTCTTCTGCTCATTCCATTTCTGCCGGCATTGCAGGCTGGCCTGTTGTACAGGGCTTCTACCTGCGTTGCCGCCTTTTTCTGCACACAAAGCAATCCGCAGCAGTCACGATAGAGGTCTGTTGAGCTCGCTCACTCCCCCTCTCTGACTTGCTTAATGTGTTTGTCCCGGCACTGCTGGCTGCCCTTTTGTACTGGACTTCTGCCTGCATTGGCACCTTTTTCTGGCCACAAAGAAATCTGCAGCTGTCCTGACACAGCTCTGTTGAGGTCGCTCTCTCCGCCTGTCTCACTCTCTCATTCTGTTTCTCCTGGTGTTGCAGGCTGCTCTTTTGTACTGGGCTTCTGCCTGCATTGGCAGGTTTTGCTGCCCACAAAGAAATCTGCAGCTGTCTGATACAGCTCCGTTGAGGTGGGTCACTCCCTCTCTGTCACTCGCTCATTCTGTTTCTGCTGGTGCTGCAGGCTGCCCTTTTGTACTGGGCTCCTGCCTCTGTTGGCGCCTTTTTCTGCCCTCAAAGAAATCTGCAGCAGTCCTGACACAGGTCCATTGAGGTAGCTCACTCCCCCTCTCTCACTCGCTCGTTCCGATCCTGCCGGCGCTGCAGGCTGGCCTTTTGTACTGGGCTCCTGCCTGCATTACCGCCTTTTTCTGCCCACAAAGAAATCCACAGCAGTCATGATAGAGCTCCCTTGAGTGTGCTCACTGCCCCTCTCTCACTCGCTCATTGTGCTTCTCCTGGCACTGCAGGCTGCCCTTTTGTACTGGGCTTCTGCCTGCATTGGCACCTTTCTCTGCCCACAAAGAAATCCGCAGCTGTCCCGACAGAACACTGTTGAGGTCGCTCACTCTGCCTGTCTCACTCGCTCATTCTGTTTCTCTTGGCACTGCAGGCTGCCATTTTGCAGTGGTCTCCTGCCTCTGTTGGCACCTTTTTCTGCCCACAAACAAATCTTCAGCAGTCCTGAAAGAGCTCCGTTGAGCTCGCTCAGTCCCCCTCTCTCACTCACTCGTGCCATTTCTGTCGGCGCTGCAGGCTGCCCTTTTCTACTGGGCTCCTGCATGCATTGCTGCCTTCTTCTGGGCACAAAGAAATCTACAGCAGTCAAGATAGAGCTCCGTTGAGCTCGCTCACTCACTCCCCCTCTCTCACTTGTTTGTTCTGTTTCTCCCACCGTTGCAGGCTGCCATTTTGTACTGGGCCCCTGCGTGCATTGCTGCCTTTTTCTGCCCACAAAGAAATTCGCAGCAGTCCCAACAGAGCTCCATTGAGCTCACTCACTCCCCCTCTCTCACTTGCTCATTCTGTGTCTCCTGCTGCTGCAGGCTGCCCTTTTGTATTGGGTTCCTGCATGCATTGGTGGCTTTGTCTGCCCACAAAGAGATGTGCAGCAGTCCCAACACACCTCTGTTGAGGTCGCTCACTAGCCCTCTGTCACTCGCTCGTTCCGTTTCTGTGGGGGCTGCAGGCTGGCCTTTTTTACTGGGCTCCTGCCTGCATTGCCAACTTTTCCTGCCCACAAAGAAATCTGCAGCAGTGATGATAGACCTCCGTTGAGCTCGCTCACTCCCCTTCTGTCACTCGCTCATTCTGTTCCTCCCGGTGCTGCAGGATGCCCTTTTGTACTGGCCTCCTGGCTGCATTGGCACCTTTTCCTGCCCACAGAAAAATTCGCAGCTGCCCTGACAGAGCTCCGTTGAGGTCATTCACTCTCCCTATCTCACGTGCTCATTCTGTTTCTCGTGGTGCTGCAGGCTGCCCTTTTCTACTGGGCTTCTGCCTCTGTTGGCATTTTTTTCTGCCCACAAAGAAATCTGCAGCAGTTTCAACAGAGCTCTGTTGGCCTCACTCACTCCCCCATCTCACTTGCTCATTCTGTTTCTTTCACCACTGCAGCTTGCCCTTTTGTACTGGCCTCTGCATGCATTGCTGCCTTTTACTGCCCACAAAGAAATCCACAGCAGTCCCAACAGAGCTCCATTGAGCTCACTCACTCCCCCTTCCTCACTCACTCATTCTGTCTCCCTCTGCTGTAGGCTGCCCTTTTGTACTGGGTTCCTGCCTGCGTTGGAGGCTTTTTCTGCTCACAAACACATCTGCAGCAGTCATGAGAGAGCTCCGTTGAGCTCGCTTACTCCCCCTCTCTCAGTTGCTCGTTCCATTTCTGCCAGCGCTGCAGGCTGGTCTTTTGTACTGGGCTCCTGCCTGCATTACCATCTTTTCCTGGCCACAAAGAAATCCGCATTAGTCACGATACACCTCCATTGAGCTCGCTCACTCCCCCTCTCTCACTTGTTTGTTCTGTTTGTCCCAGCGCTGCAGACTGCTCTTTTGTCCTGGGCCTGCGTTGCCACCTTTTTCCTGCCCACAAAGAAATCCATAGCTGTCGACAGAGCTCCATTGAGTTACTCCTCCTCCCCTGTCTCCTTGCTCATTCTGTTACTCCTGGTGCTGAAGGCTGCCCTTTTGTACTGGGCTCCTGCCTCTGTCTGCATTTTTGTCTGCCCACAAAGAAATCTGCAGCAGTCCTGACAGCTCCGTTGGCCTCACTCCCCCTTTCTCATTTGCTCATTCTGTTTCTGCCAGCGCTGCAGGCTGCCCTTCTGTACTGGGCTCCTGCCAGTGCAGCCACCCTTATCTGCCCACAAAGAAATCCGTAGCAGTGACGGCAGAGCTCTGTTGCGCTTGCTTAGTCCCCCTCTCTCGATTGCTCGTTCTGTTTGTCCCACGCTGCAGGCTGCCCTTTTGTACTCAGGCCCTTCATGCATTGCTGCCTTTTCCTGCCCACAAACAAATCTGCAGCAGTCCCAACAGAGCTCCGTTGAGCTCACTCACTCCCCCTCCCTCACTCACTTGTTCTGTGTCTCCCGGTGCTGCAGGCTGCCCTTTTGTACTGGGCTCCTGCCTGTGCTGTCACCTTTTCCTGCCCACAAAGACATCTGCAGCAGTCCTGACAGAGTTCAGTTGAGCTCTGTCACTCTCCCCCCAGTCGCTCGATCCTAATCTGTTCCAAACACTGATTTCCGACAGCGACTGCGGTATTCTGCACCAGAAGTGCGGAAACACATTTCGGCCAGGATGTGAAAAATGACAGCTGTACTGTTCATAAGGAGGTGTGAACAAATACCAGTGTTGAAAATCTAACATGAAAATATTACTAATTTGCAAACTTACAAGGGTGCGTGGCACCTGCACAACACACACTCGTAACACAGTCATTTTATGGAGTTTCATCACAACATTTTTAACATAGGCATTTTAGGACCTCTGCTCATGAACAGTGTCAGTGTGATTTTCTTAATATGTCCTGAACACCGATTTCCCACAACAACTGCACACTATTGCGCGCCGGAAGAGTGAAAACACATTTCGGCCAGGATGTGGAAAATG
Organism: Neoceratodus forsteri; assembly: GCA_016271365.2. Lineage (NCBI taxonomy): Eukaryota > Metazoa > Chordata > Ceratodontiformes > Ceratodontidae > Neoceratodus > Neoceratodus forsteri. Next base: position 538,473,538 of record CM057458.1, read on the forward strand.
ACATCTGCACTGTTCATAAGGAGGTGTGGCAAAATGGGAATGCTGAAAATCTGGAGTGAAAATATTGCAAAGTTGAGAAGGTACGACCATGCATGGACACTGCGCAATGCACATTCGTAACACACTCATTTTATGGACTTTCATCACCAAATTTTCAACATAGGCATTTTAGGACCTCTGCTAATGAACAGTGTCACTGTCATTTTCATAATGTGTCCCAAACACAGATTTCCCATAGCGACAATGCTATTCTGCATCGGAACTGCGAAAACACATTTTGGCCAGGATGTGAAAAATGACGTCTATACTGTTCAAAAGGAGGTGCAGAAGAATGGCAATGTTGAAAATCTGGAGTGAAAATTTTATAAATTCGTGAATTTACGAGTGTGCATGCAAACTGTGCAATGCACACTGGTAACACAGTCATTTTATGGAGTATCATCACCAGATTTTCAACGTAGGCATTTTAGGACCTCTGCTCATGAACAGTGCCATTGTCAGTTTCTTAATCTGTGCAGAACACTGATTTCCCACACCGACCACACTATTCTGTGCCGGAAGTGCGAAAACACATTTCGGCCAGGGTGTGAAAAATGATAGCTGTACTGTTCTCAAGGAGGTCTGAAAAAATGCCAATGTTGAAAATCCCAGGGTGAAAATATTGCAAATTGGCAAAGTTACAAGTGTGTGTAGCAACTGCGCAATGCACGCTCGTAAAACAGTCATTTTTTGGATTTTTCTCACCAAATTTCCAACATAGGCTTTTTGAGAGCCCACCTCATGAACACTGGTACTGTCGTTTTGTTAATCAGTCCTGAAAGGTGATTCCACGCAGTGACCGCAAAATCACCTTTCCGGGACAATTAACGCCATGATAGTGTTAGAATTCATGAGGAGGGGTCCCAAAAACCCCATGTTGAAAATTTGGTGCCAAAATTCCAAAATATGCCCGGGATGTGCATCAAAGTTGAAAAAAATATATTTATTCCATTATACAGCTTACCGGCATTTCCTCAGTTCGCGGTCGGCTTTGAAGAGTACAGATGTGTTCCCAGTCCACCAAAGATCATCGTGCTGGACTCTGGAGGTAAGTATGAGGTGAGGGGGTGTAGGGAGGCAGGGCTCACAGTGGGTGGGTGCGGGTTGTGGGGTTGGGCAGGGAGACCGCCGAGGGACCTTTTTCCTTTTTACAGGTTACAAAAAAAACCCAAAAAGACATCGCGGGACCATTTTTATTTTGCAGGGGCATGTGGCATGCTGGGGTGGGCTCCCAGCATGCCAAGGGCTCTTCTTTTGGAGGGGGCAGCTGAGCCCGACGAGTTGGACACTCCTGTCAGTACACAACAAAAGGGTGAGTTATTACATTATGCTGAGGGGATTGGGCACCCCCGTCGGCACAGAACAAAAGCGGGGTGGGTACATAATGCCGATGGGGAGTGGGCTTCCCTGTCAGCAACATAAATATTGGGGCACTGCAGCCTCTGAGGATTGGGCCCCCATCGGTAAATAAATACGGTTGGGGGGGCACATTCTGCCTAGGGGGATTGGGCACCCCCTCGGCAGGGGAGGTTAATATTGCTTGTGAACACGGCGGCAAGCTGTCACCATGTTCACAAGCAATATCAGGGTTACAAGATCCCACCCTGCAATGATGGGTCACTCCCTCATTGCAGCGAATGGCTGACACTGCAATGACGGGGCAGCCCCTGATTGCAGCGGCTAATTTTTTACAAGTTGGTGGCACGCTGGCTGAACTAGTGTCAGCAGCAGCATGCCATGGTATTGGGGGAAGCAGACAAGCCTTTACAGGCTGTGGGGGCATTGGCCACAACAGTGCTGCACCTCCACAACCTGCTTGTGGAGAAACCTGTCACAACATGTTTCTTGCGCATGCGTGCAATCAACATAAAAATGGAAAGGGACCTGGGGGTAATCATATCAGATGACCTTAAAGTTAGCAAGCAATGTGAGAAGGCAGTAGCGAGGGCTGGCGGGAGACTGGGATGTATAGGGAGAGTCATCACCAGCAGAAAACAGGAAGTTGTTATCCCACTGTACAGACAGTTGGTGAGACCCCATCCGGAGTACTGTGTCCAGTTCTGGAGACCCCATCTCTGCAAGGACATAGACAGGATTGAGGCAGTCCAGAGGAGGGCAACTAAAATGGTGCGGGGTCTACAAAAGAAACCATATGAGAAAAGACTAAAGGAGCTTAATATGTATACCCTTGAGGAGAGGGGGGACATGATAGAAATTTTAAGTACCTCAGTGGAATCAACAAAGTCCAAGAGGATAGCATCTTTCAGAAAAGGAGATGTGCAAGAACATGGGAACACAATTTGAAGATGGGGGGGATGACTCAGGGGCAATGTGAGGAAGTATTTTTTCACAGAGAGGGTGGAGTACGCATGGAACAGCCTTCCTGAGGAGGTTGTGGGGTCTAAAACTGTGGGAGAATTCAAGAATGCATGGGACAAACATAAGGCAATTCTTGTGGGGGGTAGGAATCAATAGGATGTTGGTTAACTAGGATCTGCAGCTTATTTTGTAGGTAGGGAAATGGGCAGACTAGGTGGGCCAAGCGGTCCTTATCTGCCGTCAAAGTCTATGACTGAGCCTTCTTTGTCTAGGAGGGTGAAATTGGATGGTTTATGAGTGCTGGCAAAACCATACACTTTGTTTTTTGGAGTTCAGGACCATTCTTTGAGTGGTGAACCAGGAGTAGAGGCTGTGGAAATCTGTTTGAAGTTTGGAGAGAAGGGTAGAGGGGTTAACGTCCTTGCAGTATAAGACAGCGGCATCAGCATACAGGATGATGTTGGTAAGTAAACAGATGGAAGGCATGTTGTTAATGAACAGAGAGAAAAAGAGGGTCCCAAGTATTGACCATTGTGGTACTCCATACTTAATAAGGCATTCAGATGAAGGATGTCCCTCAATAACTGTTTTGTGGCACCTCCCATGGAGATAGTTACCAAACCAATTGATTGTGTTTGTAGAGAAATTCAGATGGGTCAGGGTACATTGTAGAAGGTCCTGGTTCACCATGTCAAAAGCCTTGGTAATCCCGGTGGCATAGAGGGTTGAGGTGCTGGTGCCTACCTCGACCCATGCCGGCAACCCGGGTTCGGAAACAGACTCAGGGCACTGGAGGTCGGCAGGAGGTGGAGAGGATTGAGCATCCGGAGGCCTGCTCTCCTCTCCGCGGGTGGGATCCGGGAATGCATCGCTCAGTGGAGACTGGGGGCACTGTCTGAGCATGCACTGACGGGACAAGAAAACCAGGGAAAATGGCACCTAAAGCGAGCGGCTTGATGGCTGTCTGCAGTTTCTTCATGGCACCAGCCTTTATCCATGCTTCATGGGGAGTTACGGGGGGGGGGAAGCCGTAGAGTCTGGGTGTCCATTGCAGAGGTGGGCGGTGGCTGGATATCCCCAAAGGGGGAGCAGCTCAGGTGGCCAAGGAAGGATAAATAACACTAAAAAAAAGCCTTGGTAAAGTCCCCAAAGACTGCTCCCATGTACAGACCTTCATCCATGGCCTTGTAAATGTCCTGTCTGAACCTAACAAATGCATTTTCAGTGTTGTGTTTAGCCCTAAAACCATGTTGAGCCTTGGTCAGGATGTCATACTTGTTTAGGTTCTCAGTGATTTGTGAATGAACTATTTTTTCCATAATTTTGGATGGGGGGGGGAGTAAGATGGGCCTATAGTTGTTAACTTCCAGTTGGAACCAGCTTTATGCAGAGCCCTGATGGAAGCAGTTTTTGAGGCTGCTGGGAGGGTACCAGTACAGAGGGAGAAATTCAGAATATTGGTGAGAGGTGCGGCAATGTCCTTTATCAAGAGTTTAAGTGTGCAAAAATTAAGACCGCCAAGACCAGTGTAGGGTCTAGGGTTGTTTCTCCTTATAAGTCTTAAAGTATCAGTGGGTGAGAGAGCTTTGAAATAGAAAGTGGGGTAGGAAGTTTTTGGGGAAGGGGTGGGTTTAGAAGGCTGCTTTGGGGTGGCTGTGGAGAGGGGGGGGTCTTGTACTTGTCTAGGTCCCCGAAAAAGGAATTAAACAAGTTGGCAACACATGTTGGGTCAGTTGTTAGTTCCTCTTCTGACAGAAGTGAGATCTGCTCACACTTTTGTCTTTACCCAAAAGGGAGTTTAATGCCTCCGGAGTTGTTTGGAATTAGCTCTGTTGCATAGTTGGCTGTTCTTAAGGTGGTTGATTTTTGCAGTACGAACTGTTGACTTGCATCTGTTGCAGAGTGTTTTACACTCCTTGAGGAGACCTTGGGAGGGTGATTTCCTATACCTAGCCCAGGCCTTATCTCTACAACACATATGTTTGAGGAGGTCCGGTGAGATCTACTCACTAGGGTGCCTGCACATCTCTTAATTTATTTTTGGGGATGTGTGAGTCGCTGATGTCGTTGAATGTTTTGGTAAATTCATTTAGGGCAAGGTCTATGTTTTCAATATCAGATGCTAAGGATCAGTCAGCTGATTTAAATGCATGAGAAAGTTCTTCCATGTTTGCTTTTTTTAATTGTCTTGTGAAGATGTAGTTAGGAGCAGATTTGGGGGCTCTGACTGACCAGTGACAGAAAACAGAACAGTGGTCGCTGATGGAGTCAGGAAGAAGACCCAGGTCTGACACTCTGGAGGGATTTGATGCTAAGATCCAGTCAATGGTAGAGCTGTTTCCAGTTTTATAATTTGTTTTGGTGGGGGTGAATATAATTTGGTGCATCCCTGTGCCGGGAAGAAGTTCTTTGGCACAGACCGACTGGCCACTGTTCCAGTTTAGATTAAAATCCCCTAATACGATCCACTCCCTATTACTAGGGAAAGATGCCTTGTTAGAGAGGAGGGATTCAAGCTCAATGAACAGTGTTCTTGCGGGGGTAGGTAGACAGATGTGATAGTTAACATTTTGTTTTTGCCTATGATTAGATTTATGGAGGGGGATTCAAGCATGGAAGTTTCAGATTCCAGATGTAGTTCGGTGTACAAGAGCCTCTCTAATATAAAGAACAGGCATACGTGTCCTTTTATTTTCAGTCTATCTTTTCTAATTAGTGAACAGACTTTGAGCATGATTTGAAGTTAGGAAATTTTAGGGGTTAGCCAGGTCTCAGAGAGGGTGATGATGTCAAAATTATTGTATTCAACCCAGGCTTCAAAGGGAGTTTTTTTTTAGCAAGAAGACTTTGTATACTGAGGTGGGCAAAGATAATAAATTTCTTGTCATGGCCAGTGGGGGGAGTTGGGATGAGATTAGTGCGTGCTAGTCCTGCGTTTTGGTGAATGGAGCCAGAGAGGAGGAAAAGTACAAATATTAAACGAGCTAGCCTTTAGTTTTTGCATAGCCTCTTAAGCTTGTCGGTGTCCGCATGTCTGATGTATTTGGTTGATTGGAGGAGGGGGAGTGAACAGTGACAGGCAACAGTGTTGAGTGCAGAGATCAATAGGAGAGTAAGCAAGGTCCCTGGCTAAGCTATGGGAATTCAGGAGGATGGCAGTCTTGGGGTTCCCAGAGCTGTGAGTTCCTGAGGAAACCGAGCGTTCAGGGTCCAGCCGACATGGGAACTATCGACCTGTGGAGCCCCAACATGAGGTGTCCTTTGAGTCAGGCAGAGATGGAAGAGCTTGGCAAAAAGCTAAAAGGAAGAGTAGGATGAAAGGGAGACGTCACGTGGGCGCAAACAGAGCAGAGGAAAATTGCTTAGTAGGCTAGGGGACAGGAATTTGGGGGTCCTGTTAAAAGACACCAGGTTAGGGGTGTAATTTAAGATTTCATCAGTATGGGGCAATTTTAGTGGGAGATGTCAAAGCTTATAAGTTTCAGCTCAAAATAGTGTAGCCAGGTAAATAAGCAACATCCAGATCTTAGACACAAATAGAGGATTGTGGAGTGGAGATTGCATATTTACAAACTACAGGGCAGGGAGTTTGATCAGGGAGCAGCATGCAGAAATGCAAAGGAGGTGAGAGTGAAAGTTTCTGGAAGTACCCTAGATGGTGTACCTTTATAACTACTAGCTAATGTCAGTTTGGGAATGGCTGGCTGAAGACGGCCCCCTAGTGTCAGGTGAATATAAAAAGACAATTACAAATTGGGGAGACAGGGAAAAAAAAAACACCAACAGCCAATGAGAAGACACTACTGTAGCTATAAAAGTAAGTGTCCAGAGAGGGCGGGCAGGAGGGGGGTGGGAAGGGAGAGGTCACAAAGTGGCGGCGGGGAACTTAGTATGCATTAAGCAGGAATCATAGTGTCTCCTGAAAAAAATGTTAGACCACAAAAAATTGTCTTTTGGAATCTCATGAGAATCTGGCCAGCGGGGCACAGAGCAAACAAAGGAGAAAGAAAAGGTGCCAAATTCAAACAGTAGCCAGGTCAGCATGGATGGGTGTCCTGGCTGCTGAAGGCTGTACCTGAGCTCTGTGGGGATTCCATCAGTAGTGGCCCCTCCTGTCTTGCTTGCGGGAGAGGGAGGTAAGCCACAGGGAAGGAGGAAGGCTATAGGGTGTGGAGAAATAGAGAGGGAGCATATTAAGGAACATAGCAGAAAGAGGGAGGGTTCAGCAAGCTTGGGTTACAGATCGAGCTAAACAGAGCTTAAACAGAACACTGAACTTGCTATCAACTTGCTACCTTAAAACTTCCGATTTCTCACTTAGAGAACAAGTTCAAAACTTATAAAAGTTGCTAACAAGGAATTTCTAATGATCCTCATGTCCATCCCACACCTCCCTCCCATCAGTTTCCATTCCTGGCCCCGTGACCTCAAAATAGCATTCAAGATACAAAGTTCCTCACAGTTCATCATGTTTATTCCTTTTAAGAACTTGCAGGTCTCTATCATATCTCCCCTCTCCATTCTGGTCTCCAGTGACTACATATCTAGTGACTTGAGGCACTCCCAAACCTGCCCTTTTGGTCCTGAATCATTTTTGTCACCCTGCACTGCACTGTCTCCAGCCTGACCCTATCCTTCCTGAGGTGAGGGTTCTAGAACTAGGTGAAGCACTGTAGGTGAGGCCTCACTAAAGATCTACAAAGGGGTAGTAGCACCTCTTTCCTCTTTCTTCCTGCTATCAATACCTCTCCCTATCCACCCTAGTATCCTGCTTGCCTTGTCATAGGCCTTGTTGCACTGGCTCAACTGCTTGAGTGTGTCACTGATAACTCCCAGGTCACATTCCTCAGCCATAGTGTTAAGTTTCACCCCATCCATCCAGTACCCCATCTTGGGGTTCATATTACCTTTGCACTTTTTGACACTGAATATCTACTGCCACCCCTCCAGTTTTTGTAAGTCACTCAGCCTTTCTGTGATTCCCTCATCACTATTCACCCTCTCCCAGAGCTTAGTGTAATTTGTGAAGAGATACATTTCGCCATAGATATCTTCTCCAGTGTTACTATGAACATACTGAAAAGGACCGGGCCCAGGACAGATCCCTGTGGCACCCCACTTGTGACCTCCATATCTTCTGATCTGACCCTGTTGACCACAACCCTCTGCTTCCTCCTCTTTATCCAGCTTCTGTACCTGGATAACATCTTTTTTGAATGCCACTATGATCTTTAGCTCTAAAAACGCCTGACCAAACGTCCCTCCCTGTTATAAAATGGGTAGAGATAGCCTGCATCCTGATTGGCTGAAAGGGTACACAGCCCGTGTGATTACAGAGTTGCAAACCATGAATCTGCACATCTTCCACTAACCAAGACACAGCACAGACACATATCCATGCCTCTTTGAAAACTTTTTATAAAAGAATTCTGGCAGCTATGTACCACCAAAATAGCACCCCTTCCCACTTCCTATCACTTCAAAAGCATAATAAAAACCTACAATTATCAAACTCGCAGCTCCTACTCCTACAGTACCACACTCCCCCTTAATTTTAAAATAATCATTCAAGCCCTTCTTCTTATCTTTTTTTCTTTAGGTTTTGTTTACAGGCCTGTATGCCTCCGTTGCTGAGTTCATCTCCATGGCTGCAGAGTGCCAGCAGCTCCACGGTGGCTGACAGTCCCCCATTCACCCACTCCATCCCTCACTTTATCACTCTTTTACTTGGCCTCTCCATCATCTCCCATCTGGTCTACCTGTAAGTTGCTGTTTCATACTAAGAGGTGCCTGCTCAACATGGCTCTGGGCATGCAGTCTTCACTTACAGGCCCCCCCCCCGTAAAATAACCTCCTACCCTCTTTGTGATCCTCCTGGTCTCAGCAGGCTCTGATGCCTCTGTGCCCTGAGCTGATAAGCTTCCTGCTGCACCTAGAGAAATCCAGACTAAATTATAATTTACCTTCTCATCTCTGACTGATATTAAACTTTGCTGCACGTCAACACCTTTTGACATTTGGCCCTCACCTTTACTTGAGGGGGGGGTGTATACATTATACCTCATGCTTCCCGCTTTAATAACTTTGCTTATTTCATATTGTTCTTTTGCACATGTTTATGGCACCTCCAGGACATTTATATGTTCTATCTTAGGAAGTACTTCTTCATAGAAAGAGTGGCGGATTCATGGCACAGCCTTCCAGTGGAGGTGGGGGGAGTTGGAAACAGTAGTGGAGTTCAAGAATGCATGGGATAAGCACAAGGGAATCATAGTGGAAAGGAAGGCAGGAGAGGGAAGGAGCTGTAGATTGGGTATGGTCTGTGTTAATGCTGCAGGTAGGGAGATATGGGCAAACTGAATGGGCCAAGCAGTCCTCATCTGCCATCAAATTCTATCTTGAGTTTATCAAATAAATTACCTTACTTATCTTACTGTAATTCTTGACTCTTTATATTTTGACTTTGTATATGCTTTATATGCCTCTGCTCTGTTTACTTTGAAATTACTGCACTTTTGTATAGTGGTGCTCATTGAAAAGTTCAGTCATGTCACAGCCTGTCAAGTCAGTAACTCTTTCTCCAGGGAAATTATGGTTAATCCTATTGCCCTGACACCTAGTTAGGAAACAATGATTTTTAGTATCATTACTAGTTACAACTAAGTGCATCAAGCAAATGGAATCAGGATATTTTTAGTTATAGTAGAATCTTTCACCGAACACTTTTATACTGTACCTCTCCCTCTCAGTTACTTTTCACTGCCCATCCCCCACCCCATGACCTAGACTTACAAAAATACTGGAAGTGATAACACGTCATTTCATGCACTTCTCAGGAATTTTATTCACACCTTTGACAAATAAAGACATTTGGATTTTTCTCTTGTCTTCTTAGAATCCAAGGTTGTGCATTCAGTCCCTTTATGTAAAGGATAAATTGATCATCTTTGAAAGAATGTTCTCTCTAGCTGTTCCACGACAACACACCAGGAAATGGCTGAAATTTTAATTCTTGGGGAATGCTGTGGAACTATTGTACTTCAGCTCATGCCAGCTGTTGTTTTTTTTTGCTGGTAGCCAGAGCCACTACATGGTATAAGGTTTTACTGCAAACGTTTCTGTTGATATAAATTTAATGGTGCAAAACATATATCCTTCAAAAAGGTTTATGATTTTAGCATTTATTTGTTTAATGTGGCTTTAGTGTATCATCTTTAATAAATAAGAACCTGCAGTGTCTCATTTGAAAACTACATTTTGGAAATATAGTGTATAGTGTACTGTTTATGTATTTGAAATGTAAGAAGAGTAACTTGACTTTGTTTTCAATTGTAGGATAATGAGACAGTACAATGTGTGTTTTGGGACTGGAACAAAAATGGTATGTATTACAGTTCCCCCTCCCCCAGTTGTTGTACCCCTGTTCCACAATGTTATTCCTTCCTTAAAAATACAAATTAATTTAAATTCTAATTAGTCATTTTTTTTCCTGAACAGGAGGAAATGGTAGCTGGAATGATGAAGGTTGCACTGTTGCAGATCAGCAAGGAAATGTAACTGTTTGTTCATGCAACCATTTAACAAGCTTTGGAGTCTTGCTAGTAAGTTAATTTGGTCAAAGGGGAAATGCAGACACATTTTACAGTGGGGGTGGGATATTCAGAAGGGTTGCACATGGCGCAACACAGTTGCGCCATGCACAACCCACTGATGTGCCCTGGCACGATATTCAAAAGGGGAATGTGTGTGGCACAAATCCCGATGCGCCGGAGCGCATCAGTAATGTATGTGGTGCAAGTGGGGAGGGTGTGCCCATATATACTCTGCACATCCTGATATTCAGCCCAGGATGTGCTGAGCAGATGAAAGTGCATCCCGTACCTGCGCTGCACACAGTTGAGCAAAATAAAAATGGAGCAACAGCTGGCCACCCACAGGTGAGCTGCAATATTGCAGGGTGCAACACGGCAGCTGCCATCTGTGGGTGGCCACCTGAGCTCCGGCGGCACCTTTGTGGTAGCGTCCCCCTCCCTCCCATGCCTGATCATGGGCATATATATTAAAATAAATGGTCCAATATCCCTGGTGGATCCATTCACATTTCTGGACTGTGTGATACGGTACAGGCTGCATGCCCATTGGCCCATGCTGTGGACCAATGGGCATACAGCCTACTGTCATAGTGATCAGTCGATGTGGCGAGGCGGCTTGTGGGGGAGCTGCCTGCCTGACCAGAGGGAGCGGGGTGGTGGGGGTCAGTGGGTGGGTGGGGAGGGGGTACTGCTGGACCACCAGGGATGGATTGGTATGTCATAATCTATAACTTCGCCCGCGATTGGGCTGGGAGTGGTCCACTGGACCACCAGTGTTTTTGGAGAATCATTTAAATACTAAAGCCCGCGATCGGGCTGGGAGTGGTCCACTGGACCACCAGAGATATTGGACAATTCATTTAAATACTAAAGCCCGCGATCAGGCTGGGAGCGGTCCACTAGACCACCAGGGATCGATCAATCAATCAATCAAGTCTTTATTTAACCAGGCGTTCATCGTTGAGCAGAAGCTCACTTGCAAGATGGACCTGGGTGGAGCATGAACAATTGTATATACAGGTCAACACAGGTATTTACAAGGCAATACAGATAATACTCTTTACAGAAAGGAAGAAAAAGAAGTTCATATGTACATAGAATGATACAGATATTGTACAGATTACATGGTATTTACATACATAGAAGTGTCTATAGGAAGATAAAGCAGGTTATCTAAGGTTGCAGGAGGAAGTAACGGAAGAAAAAAAATTAAAATATACACCAGATAGAGGTGAAGGTAGGGGGGAAGGGAGGGAGGTAGGGGGAGAAAGGCTAGGAGGGCACGGTGCACAGAAAGGAGCTGGTAAAATGGGATGTAGAGAAGGTGGATGGAGAAAAGGAGTATGTGTGAGCCCCGGGATTGAATGCTATAAAGTACAGGGCATGGTAGGATGTCACAACCCAGAGTAGTGAGCTCCTATCCAAGGTTGAGAAAGGAAGAATAAGGGGATGGACGGGCCTAGTGTTGATAAAACAGGGGGATAAGAGAGAGAGAGAGAGAACAATTAGGCTGGTGAGGAGCAAGCTGGGGGGTCAGTACTAAAAATTGGGTCTAGGCATGGCTATATACCAGTGCAGACACCGGTACTGGGTCTGAGTGGGTGAAGCAGTTACATACTTCTCTGATTGTATGGAAATAAAGCATCTTGAAGGCATTTATACCAATTAGAGTGCTTAATTTGAGGGTTTTTTGTAGATCGTTCCATAAGGTAGGTAGCACGAAGCTTATGGCTGCCCTGCCGAAGCGGGATTTTGCTTTGGGTACTTTAAGTGTAATAGCTGAGTAACTTCTTAATGCGTATTTCCCAATTATACTCAGGGGAAGACAGCAGGAGATATAGTAAGGCAGCTTATTTGAGATGGCTGTATAGGTCTAGAGAGCGGCATTTCTGTGGCGCCTGAACTTTAGTGATGTCCACCCCACTGCCGCATATAGGGTACAGTGATGCGTGTCGAAGGGGACTCCCGTTATAAACCTCAGTGCTCGATGGTAGAGTGTATCCAGTTTAGCCATGTAAGAGTTGGGGCATTGGCTGTAGAGGAAGTCAGCGTAATCAACCAGTGATAGGAAAATGGATTGGACCAGTTGTTTCTTGGCATCTCTGGTGAGAAATTGGTTGATTCTCAAAAACAATCCAAGCCTTTGCCGAAGTCATTTTAGCAAGTCCTCAATATGTTCAATGAACGAGAGTCTTTGGTCTATCCAAACTCCCAGATACTTGAATTTTGTAACAAATTCTAGTTTTTCACCTAGAACTGTGGTAATTTGGGGAACTGTCCCACTGGACACAGGGTTAGCTGTACGGATAAAAGGGGACAGGACCATCACTTTAGTTTTTTTGGCATTAGGGAGTAGCTTTTTTTGGAGGAGTTGGCTTTGCAAAAGGTTGAATTCTGACTGTAGGTCACTGCAGGCAGCTTCAGGTGTTGGGCAACTCACGTAGAGAACTGTACCATCTGCAAACAGATGGATGCTGGCTTCTTTTATACAGTAGTCGATGTTATCAATGTAGATTGCAAAAGTAAGGGCCCTAATATAGAACCTTGAGGTACCCCTCTTTGCAGAGTTTTAAGGGACAGGCCTCCTTGAGCTTTATCTTGTTGAAGCCTGTAAGATAGTCAGTAAACCAATGCAGAGGAGGGGTCCACACCTATGGTTTGAAGGGAGGAGAGGAGCAGACTATGGTCAACTGTGTCAAAAGCCTTGCTTAGATCAAGGAAAACAGCACAAATAAAGGTTTTGCACTCAAGATTACGCTGCCAGTCATTAGTAACTTTGGCGAGGGCTGAGACAGTGCTATGTTTAGCTCTGAATCCGGACTGCATAGGATTTAGCAGTTCCCTAGACTCAAGGTGAGTCCTCAGCTGTGCATTTACAATTTTCTCTAGAAGCTTGTACAGGACAGGAAGGAGGGAAATTGGTCTGTAGTTATTGAGATCGCCAGGGTCACCTGATTTGAACAGTGGTATGACATGTGCTGTCTTCCATATAGGTGGTAAGGTGCCCTGAGACAGGGATAAGTTAAAAAGGTGGGTGTCGGTATTGCTAGTACGTGGTAGGCAATTTTTAGGAAGTAAGGGTCAAGGGTGTCAGCCCAGCACTTTCTAGTATCCAGCGGCAAGAGGTCCTCTACCTCTTTCAGTGGGGCAGGTTGAGCGAGAAAGGCGGCGAAACTATCGGAGTTTCAGGCAGTTGGTTTGGCAGTCTGAGGAGCAAAGTATGTTTGCAGGAGTTATCAAATGCGCAGCCTGCAGTAACAAAGTGGTTATTGAATCGTCAAATATATCCATCTTTTCGGTTATAGTCAAGTTGCCAGAGGTAATCTTGGTCGGGAGTGAATTTCCTGGGGAGTGGCCTAGCAGATCATTGATTGTGTTCCAGAGCTTGATTGGGCTCTTTGTGGCAGAATCGAGTTCGGATTTGGAGAAGGTGGCCTTCGATTCTCTGATTGTTTTAGTACATAAATTTCATAGTTTCCTGAACTGGTTCCAATCCTCTGCAGTGTTCAGTGTGCGGGCTTTTTTCCAGAGCTTATCTCTTTCTAGAAGCAAGGACTTGATCTGAGGGGTGAACCATTTACAGGTTTTGGTCCTAGTTCAAACTTTAATCAGGGGAGCATACTTATTAAGGGCCCTTGATAGAATGTTGTGGAAGATACTGTAAGCTGACGTAATCGTTTTGGCCAGGTAGAAATCTTGCCACTCAAGGGAGTACTTAAACTCGTTTAGGTAGGCATGTTCATTGAAGTTGCGCCTGGATCTCTTCATAGAGAACTTGCTGATGGGTGCTGGGTTGTTGGTGGATCTTACTCCCGCAATAAAACAATGGTCGCTGGTGTCTGAGAAGAAGACATCAGCGTGGGAGGAGAGATGAGGTTTTCTCACCATTAGCACATCCAAAAGTGTACTTTTACTGGGGTTCTTCATGTTTGGGCATGTTGTTTCAGTAATAAGTTACGTCAGCCCATGTTCATCACAGAAGGATGCTAGGGGAGCAGCTGTGTTAGAGAGCCAGTCAAAGTTGAGGTCTCCTAAAATAATAGTTTCTGGCAGCCCCTGTCCCAACTTGTCACTTAGATATGACACAAGCTGTAGGCCAGCAGACGGTGGTCTGCAGCATCCTATTACGCAGAGTGCAGTAGTCTGTGTAATTTCCACTTTGAGAATTAGGCATTTGAATTCGCTGGCGACAGATGTCGAGGATAAGCAGAAGGCAGAAAATTTGTCTTTAACGTAGATAGCTACCCCTCCTCCTCTAGCATGCCTATCAGCTCTGAACTAGGCATAGTTGGGTATGTTTACTTCTCTATCAATGGTGCTGGGTCTAAGCCAATTTTTGGAAATCACAAGTATGTCAGGACAGGTATGATTTACCCAGGTTTGTATTAGGGTTATCTTTTTAAGGAGGCTACATACGTTAATATGCAAGAAGCTTATTCCTTTTAAATTTGCTAGTTCTGCTGGCAAAGCAATAGCTTCTAGGGGCCAGGGTTGGTTACATTGCCTGAACATAGCAGGAGGATAAGTAGGATTTTTCTAAGAGCACTAATTATAAGCTTGTAATTCCTGCCTTTCTCCCGTCTAGTAGATCTGATGTTTTTAGGGACTGGAAAGTAGCCACCATAGAAGAACTGATCTGTTGTAGCAAGAGCTAGTACCCCTACCATAATAGGCGGGGAGGAGATAGAAGTCTGCGTGGTGGGAGGTGGGCCTTGTGTTGGGGGAGTGTTATAAGTATTACTGGTATGTGTGGTCCAAGAGCAGAGTTCAAGGTACTGGTACTTGGAATCACGGAGGCAATTAAAGGATAAGTTGCCATGTGGTATACAGCACAAGGTGCTATTGTAGACCAAACATGATGGTAGTTCAGGTGTCCAATGCTGGGCAGCTGGTATCAGCAGAAGAAGGAGCAGTATAAGGAGCCATATAGAGCCCGACATGATGGTACCTTAAAAAAGGAGCCACTCAATTAGCCCAGGGGCCAGTGGGGTTGCTGGATTAATGCAGCTTATCAGTAGCTTTCCGATCCAGATTGACCCAAATTTGATAGCATTAAAAATATTTAGTGGTGAAGGCACAACCAAGGAGAGCCTATGCGTTTTAGTAAGGCGAGGCCCTGAGAGTTGGATCCCCTAGGCTGGACAGAGAAGAGGGGGATCACGAGCTAAGTCTCTATTGGTGGGCCACTGCACCAGGGGACATGGACTAATATTTTGGCAGGAGGTACTGTATTTAATAATCAGCGGGGGTGGGGTCGAAAAAGTTGTGGCAGTTGCCGTATCTTGTAGGACCTTGGGTCCATGTCTGCGGTCTCAAGCGTCGGCTAGAGGGGCGCCGACTGCCCGGTAGCTGAGAGTCCCGTGGCTTAGGAGCTGGGAGCCTGGGCGACAGTTCCTCGGCTGAGAGAGACAAGGAGAGTGAGGGTTAATAAAGGGGATTCACATAAAGGGTTAGACAGAACAGCGGGGAGTCCAAAATTTGCAGAACAAAAGGATATTGGACAATTCATTTTAATACTAATGCCCACGATTGGGCAGTGGGGCATTTTGCTGCTTGTGCAGGGGGCATCGTTCCCCAGTGGCTGCAGCCTGGCAGGGCGTCAGGCGCAAGTCACCGGGGATCAGTGCACCTGCATGCAAATGGGGCCATAATGTCATGCAGATGGCCCCAGTTTTGCCTTACATGCATTATAGCCCCATTTGCATGTGCACTTTTGAAAATCACGGTTGATGTGCCTAGCACAATGGCACTTGCGCTAGTGCATCTCCCTGCCCCTCTCTGGCCACTTGTGCTGGTGCAGTATCACTGTGTCATGCACAATGCTGGTGGCCACAGCGTGATATTCAATGGTGCTGAGCCATGGCACAGCACCATTGAATATTACCCTGTCAGTGCCCTTGCACATCCCAGTTGCGCTACGCCCAGGTTTGCACCACAGCCTGGCGCAGTCTGAATATCCCACCCTGGGTGGTCAGTCCACTAAATATGCATGAGTTGACAATCCTCACTAGCCAGTACAAAAAAAACGCATTTATTAATTTGATATTTGTGAATTCTATCTAAATTTAACTTTTATTTTAATGATGCATGTGCTATACAAGCTAACCAAAGAAACATCCAGACACATGATCCAGATATTCAAAACAGTTGCACATTTAATTTAACCTTATAGCTCCTTTAAAAGGGCTGTGCTCTATGATCCCTATCCAGTATAACAATAAATAATATTTGATTACTTGATTAATTAATTCAGTTAATGAAATGTTACAGACAGATGCCCAATACACAGTTGCAGTTAATGGTGGTGCAAGATCAGGAAACAAAAGGAAGGGGAGCTGGGGGTAATCATCAATAATAAATACAGTACCATTAATCCTCAAGCCAGTGAAACAAAGCATGTAGCAAGGCGACCAAAAGGTTGCATAGAGACAGGACTCAGCAGTAAGAGTAAGAAGGAGGAGATGATATTGCCCCTGTACGGGTCCCTCAGGAGCCACCATCTAAAATACTGTGCCCAGTTCTAGAGCATGCAGCTGAGGAAAGACCGGGATAGACTGGGGACAGTGCAGCACAGGGTTACCATGATAGTCCAGGCCAGTAGGGCAGATCTTATGAGGAGTGATTGTCAGACTTAAACATATACATGCCTGGAGGCCAGAAGACACAGACAGGCGATATGATCAAGACTTACAAGTTTCTTAGGTGGCTAAACAGAGTGGTTTAGTGAGGACCTGTACTCCAGGAATGGCAACACAGTGAAGAGGAGGGCACATGTGGTGACTAGTTGGTGGGAGATTTAAGATAATGGAACAAAATGCCCCAAAAAGTGGTGGGCACTAGGTTAATAACTGGATTCAAGATTGGGTGGAACAAGTACAGGAGGTTCATCACACCAAAAGGAGGGGATGGGGGAGGGAGTAAAAACTGGAATGGGATCAGCTGGGGGAAGGGAAGGATAGATCTCAAGGTAAAAATAATTCTCAACAATAGGTCATGGGATAATGGGTAGGAAAACTAAGCAGACTGGATGGACCTTGAATATTTTTCTGACAACATGTTCTGTTTCTATGCTTCTAAAACTTAGTTACCCAGGGGACAGTCACTGTAGTGACTAGGTTGTAATGGAAATGATGGTCAATGTCACCAGATGTTTCTGGTCTGAAGCAGGGTTTCTGACTGCAAACATGAAGATTATGACCCCATGGAAGATTGGGGACTACACAGTGCCAGTTTGATGCTGTGATGCCATGCCTAGAGTTTATGGTATGATGTACTTCTGCCTCAGTTTTCTTCCCCAACCACCTAACCTGTCTTTGGGGCAGGAAACTCATGGGCAAAGAGTTGCCTGTCCAAGAACCTAAGTCAGCCAGAATCTAAATTTGTTAATGATCAGGGATTCCTTAGTTATTTAATTTGCTTCATGCTCTATCTTAATTCTTGAGACAGTCAACCCAGCCAAGCACTCACTGCAGCAAAGTGCACAAAACTCCATTTTGATTTTGCAAAGTAGGGAAGGGAGTGCAGTGCTATAGACAGTCATAAAACACAGTTGGGGATGGCCTTTATATATGATTTATTTGCAGGCAGTTGTACATGTTTAGAAATATATACATGTAATGCTACCCTCCAAGTTGTGCATAAAGTAAGTTAAATAACTAAGAAATCCCTAAAATATATATTCCCTGTGTCCAGTGGAACCCCACTCTCAAGCCTCTTTCCTATTCATGAGTAATTTTTTTAAGTGATCTCTTTTGGATATAAATCTCCTAATGATTCTTCTCTTCCCAGTATATGCCTGTGTCTCCCCTTAGAGTTCTTGCATCCATTCATTATCCTGGGAGGAGCAGTACTGTGCTACTGGGATGTATAGGTGATAGGGTACATCATTGCATAGCATAGCACCATGCATCATTGGCTTACTGACCTACTTTTGTCCATGATCTGGAATCTTGTGGGACATCACCTGAATTTCTAACTGTTGTAAATGTTGATGCTATCCCTAGAGATTCTAAACTATCCAGGTGAACAGGTTCAGTGCATAAAACCAATGCTGAAACAGTGCACCCGATAGTACACAGGTCAAGTAGAAAAACAATCAGACTATAGCAGTGCCAAAAGATTCCATTATTCAGGTAGAACCTGCTCTAGTGTTCTTTTTCTCATGCATACAGCAAGTCATGACACAGTTCTACATGTGTGATACAGATAAAGCACTTTGCTTCAAAGTGCTTTAAATACTCCAAGTGCAAATAACAAGAACAGGTTGCACGTCCTCAGAAATCTATGATATCACAACATTTGAGTGAATCAAGATGTGCGACTTGAAAATGAGTGATTCACTTTGGTCGCTTGCAGGATGAATGACAGTGAGGAGAGCAAGGGGAAGGAATAGTGAGGGAGGAAGGGTAAAACAGCAAGGGGAAAAAAGCGATGGAAGGGGGAGGAAGAATGATGGGCTAAATCAGGACATGGAGCTTGATGCTGGTGACCTACCTGCCTAGCGTAGTGGGTAGGGATGCCATCTGAAGAGCTGGTGGTCCCAGGTTCGGGACTGCAGGCAGGTATTTCTTTTGTGTTTTGCACGTGTTTTACTTTTTGCCATCCACAGTCCCTCTTCTTTCCTCCAGTGTCGCCCACCCTCCCGGAGGTGACTATATTAATATGGGGTGCAGGGGGCATAGCCCCGCTCATTAAACATTATTTTTCATGTGCATCAACCTTGTGTTTGGCTTGCAGTGTACTGTGCCCTAGTGGGGTTCAGTAAGGTTGACTTGCTGTTTTGTGAGTCGCGCAAAATCCTTCTCTCTTGTGACATGGAACCAAAATCTATACGCGAGAGAGTCCCAGTGCTTCAGTTTGACATTCATCAAATTCTAAGAAAGCATTTTTCTGTCTAGATATTTTGTTGAACATATGCAGAAATAACCAAATCACATGGAAATGTTTTGAATATCTATTTTAACAGCCAAGCATAATGACGAAACAGGAGATAGAAAATAAAGTGTACATCCTATTTCACTAGGCAAAAAGCTTTATCTTCAGAAAAAGAAGTAACATTTATTTACTGTAGTCAGTACTAAGATACAGATTTATAAAGTTACCATGCAAATTAGTTTGATGTTTACCTGGTGATTAGGAGAATTAAAGGAGCAGCTTATGTTGTGGCCAAACTTTTGAACATAATGCCTTGTTATTTCTAACTGGTTTGGCCTTTTCTTCTTGTCTTGCAAGATGACATTGTTAGTGGTGGATCTTGGGGTTAGGGTCAGGGGTTAGAACCTACCATTTAATATCAATTTGTGCTAGCTACTGTTAAATTAACTAAATTAAAGGGGGTTTTAAACTTTTCCCAGGGGACTATACTGTAACACCCCCTAAAATGCATAGACCTCCCCCTTGTGAGATTTCTTAATCTGCCCTTGCTTTTTCCTATATTGAATCTGCTTAAAAAATGTAATGTTAAAATAATTAAAGAGCTAGTGTACTACCTGAAAATAATATTAACTTGCAAAAGTATGACATGGAAAGGGCAGCTCAAGAGTCCTGAGGGTGCATCAGTAAGGGATAATCCATGCCAGCTGCTTGAATTCTGTGTACTGCACTGGTAAATAAAGCAAATTCGCTGCATCATCTGGTGTTTTTCTGCTTTCTGGCATGTGAGTGTAAAGTCATTCTGTTCCTGCCTTGCAAAAGTAGTTAACTATTATTTCTCACATCCTAGGAATTTTCTTCTCTTTCCTTTTGCTACTTGTAGAATTTTCTCCCTGACAATACTGAGGTGTGATATTTAGAAAAGTATTATACCTGAAGGGGGCTGACATAGCTAGCTCTATTCCTTCTCCTACGTTAGCAGCTCTATGACTTCACAACTGACCAAGGAAACTCTATCACCAATTGTAAGGTCCATCACTTGAAATGTCACACTATATAAGATCACTATGCTGACGTGGTAGGAAGAGAGAAATAACTAAATATGTCAGTCTCCATGTAATAGAGAGCCTACAATGGATTGTAGCAGGTGGGCCTTTGTCTGTGGCCGGTGACACCCTGACACCTGAGCCGGCAGGTTAGTGAGGTAGTCAGGTGCCCTCCCTATAGGGGAGGAGTCAGGTAAGTAGGTAGGGTCCCCAGGTTTGGAGGATTTATGGCAAGAGGGTAGGAGCAAAGGGGGTATTTAACCAAATATATAGATAAGTTAGCCCTCTTTGTTCCTCCACTGTGGGTAGAGTTCCACCCACCCACCCTCATGAAAGCAGGGTGGGGATAACAGGAAGTAAGGAACACATTGTTCCACTAGGGGAGACCTCCTTAGGGGTCAAGAAAGAATTTTCTGAGTTTTTTCTGAGAGGTTTTCTGGGTTTTTCAACTTCTATGGCTGGAGTTTAAAATTTAGGTTAGAATTCATGGTAAGTTGTCATAGCATGTAAAACATGGTGGCATGGTAGTCTTGCAAAGAGTCTTGCAAGGAGGGTACAAAGGGGCAACAGGTAAGCTTGTGTCTATGCAGATCATTCTCCTTGAGGTTGGCTAGAGTCGCGGCCCCAGATGACCCTGCAGAGGCCAGTTGAGGGAAAGTCTTTCCAGGCATGGCATGCGTGTGAAGTTCCATCTGATGGGGGAAGGGCACACATCGCATGGCCCAGAAGCCAACCCTTATACCTTGGAAGCAGATTCCCCTCCAGAAGATGTGCCCTTTGAGAGTGTGGGGTCCACTCAGAGGGTCCTCTTTGGGGCTGGGGATGGACCATTGTGAAGCACTGACCAACCAAATGCTTGTTAAGATTCCTTTGATGTGCACAGTACACTGCTGATGCAATTTGAGTTAGTTCTTCAATAAACACATAGAACATAGACATATAGACAATGATGGTAGAAAAAGACCAGAGGCCCATCCAGTCTGCCCAAGTTCCCTATAATTCCTGGAACCTACTGTTGATCCAAGGTACTAACCCTCCCCATCATCTCTCTATTCTCCTCCCAAGTCCTGTAGCTTTGGTAAACACTATTCCCTTCATTATGTCCCAGCCCTGCTTGAATCCCCTGACTGTTTTCACACCCACCACCTCAGCCAACAGACTTTTCTAAGGTTCCACCACCCTTTCCATAAAGTAGTAGGCTATGGCCATTTTCTCCAAGGATTTGTGTACATCTCAGTCTGTAGGTGAAAAGAGGAGGGGAATGTGGCCTGCTAAGGCAAAGTACTGCTCAATACATTACACTGAATAATAAACAATACTGTGCAATACTAAATTTACTGATTTGTTTTCCTTTGAAGCCAAACTCCATCCTAAGGAAGAAGTGCAAGACCGAAAGTCTAAGGGACTGGCACCATACCAAAGGCAAACAAACAATGTTGTAGTTCCCAGTGTTGTAGTTCCCAAGTTTTACCCAGCCTTGTCCGTATGAAAAACACTCACAGAAGCATGAAGTGGTGCTTAAATCCTTTAATTTTACGATTCAGTAATCTAAACATAGATACAAAAATGAAACGGACAAAAACGGCAACAGTACAATGTAAAACTTCCATATCCATAAAATGTTTTTAATTCTGTCTTTTTTATTCTGTCTTTTTAAAGTCTTTGCTAATTTCATAATGTTTCTGTGTTATATACAGCACTGTCACTTTAATTGGGCCTATACTTAAACACTTGTTGGTAGTATGCACTCGCACCTTGGAGAAAGCTTGGTGGAGTGAAACATGTCAGGTGACCGACGTGCATTTATATTGAGCGGGTGGAGCTGGAGGTTTTACATTGTACTGTTGCTGATTTTGTCCGTTTTATTTTTGTATCTATGTTTGGATTACTAAATCATAAAAATTAAAGGATTTAAGCACCACTTTGGGCTTCAGTGAGTGTCTTTCCTTTCCATAAGGACAAGGCTGGGTAAAACTTAGGAACTACAACATTGTTTGTTTGCTTTTGGTATGGTGCCGGTCTCTTAGACTTTCATTCTTGTACTTCTTGCTTGAATTAAAGGACTAGGCACGACCATTCCCAGATGCGGTAGTACCACCTTGAACTGAACTCCAATCTAAGGACCCTAATCTTGAACTTCACCTCCTGGGTACTCTCCAGTTCCTATGCCTCACCCTTTAACTTTAAGGAAACCTCACACAGACAGATCCATAAACCTGTCATTGCCCTCCCCAAGTATGGTGGTGCAGGCAGTGATGGACTATACTTAAGATTTCTTAAATTAACTGACAATGTTTATTATGAATCTTCTGTCAGAAACTATAAATCTATCTGTTTCCACTGCATCCTTACCAATAATCTTAAAGAAAGCCAGGGTGACACCAATATTCAAAGCGGGCAACTCCTCTCTACTTGACAATTGTCAGCTGTCTTTATCTTTTCTCCTTCGAGTAAGTTTCTTTAAAAGATAATTTTTCTACAAATTTTTATGTGCCAACTTCTCTCCCTCAACCAACATTGTTTTCAAAAAAGTCACAGTACCTACTCACACTCGCTGCCAGATCATCAAAATTATGGATGAAAGTAAGATGACTGATTGACCATGGCATTTTCATAGCTAAACTGAGGCACATCAGGATCTCTACAGTGGCCTCATCCTGGTTTCATGACTACCTAGGACTAGAACACGAGGGGTCTATACAGGGGGAGGGATACACAAAGCTTTTGGTGTTTCGGAAGTGGTACCAAAAAGTCTTCTCTGTTGCCTCCCCCTGCTACTGCAACAGGCTGCTTATCTCCCATCATGCTCTGCAATCTAATTCCCTATTCAATTCTCACTATAAGGCTGCTCTTTTTGCACATTTAGCATGCAAAAGTGACCCCTTGGCACATTATCTTGTAACAAGGTTATTGGTGCATGTTCATTAATCAACTCTCCCTATTTAATGGTACTTTTTGGATGACTCAGCCAGTAATCTGGTTACCTGATTCCATTATCTGTACTCAACTGATATTGGTGCTCGTCCACTTATTGCAACTATTGAATGTTTTCTGCCTATTGAATACATTTGTCTTAGTAGTTATTGTTTTATTATTCTTTCCTCTTCCACTGTCATCAAATGTTAGACTATGTAACTTGTAACTTGCCACATACTTACTATCCAATTGTTTTCTGTTTTTTCTGCTATTGTTTTGTTGCCATCTTTGCGGCCTAGGCTATGCCTGAATATGGTTCTTGGGGCCAGTACTCCCAACCAGAAAACAAATAAATAAAAATATGATCTGGTAGAAAGCCTTCTAATAAGCAGACAGAAACAGAAATTTACTTAAAAAAATGTAACTGACTATTTGTAAAAATCAGTAACAATTTCTGGTTCTTGTTTTTGGCACCACTACTGTAGCTCTTTATACAAGTATCATTAAATATAGCCATTCCTAGATTCCATTGATATTCTCACCTGTGTTTGAATACCTATTGTTTGATATTACTTTTCTTGTTGCTAAGATTATCTAGAATTCAAAAGAAATTTATTCCAAACTTATAGAACACTAGAGGCATCAGTATGAACTTCAGGACAAAAAACACCAAGATCAAAACATAAACATTGAGAACATAAAACAAAATGTTTGAGAACATAAAATAACATGTGGTACCATTTAAATGGATTTTTTTAACAGAAATAAAAAGCAGGGATTAACATTGCAGGTTAAATGAGTGCATGGCTAAATAATGGATATACACGAACTGCTGTTTTAAAGGAGAACTGCACTGAACCTCAAAGTTGCTTTTCCTGGGCATCCCTGGCCATTCACAGCATTTCCTGTAGTTGCACGTGAGGTACACTTCTTAACATTGCAGTATCTCATGGGCTGATCCACTGTTACAGGCTTCTTGCTGAGCACTCACACCATCAGCATTTATTAAAAAAAAGGAATTTTTTATTAAAAAAAATTAGTGATCTATAATAATTTTATTGGTCCAGTTGGAGGGCCACTTTGTCTGCCCAATAGGCAGGAAAATCACCAGACTAGGTGGGCTGCACGGTCCTTATGTGCCATCAAATTCTATGTTTCTGTTTTTCTAAGAGTGTCACCACAGGCATTCTTTGGACCAAAGGACTGTCAACTGAAGAGTGAAGCTGTTTTTAAAATACTATTTCAAATTCTGTTATTGTTCCATGTACACAGACCTAATAACATTAGCTGATGTTTCTGAGTTACACTCTGGTGTTTAGTACCATTTTAGAACTGTGTGATGTACTGTATGTCCCTCTCAACCACAGCATTCTGTAGCAGAGCATGGATACATTGTGCCAACACAGAAGAGCTGACCAAGGACATACACTACGTCATACAGTTCTAAAATGGTACTTTCTTCCTTGAGTGAAAAACAGAAACACAAACTACTGTAGGAAAACCAAAAAACCTGTACAAATGAAACAGTACTGGAATTGGAATCAGTACTGAAAAATCAAGTTCTACATGGGAAAATGATTGACAGGATGAGCACAGTTCTCTTTTAAGAGAGGAATTGAAACCATCAATAATCTTTGCTTCTATTTTGTTTTCAGGTTTTTTCTCAAGCCCCTATACCTCCCATACACCTACTGATTCTGACGTTCATCACCTACATAGGCTGTGGCATATCTTCAATTTTTCTTGCTATAACTCTAGTGACATACATTGCCTTTGAGTAAGTATTGCCACTTTAATGAAGTAGTATCATGAAATTTTAGTCTGATGGAAACATCTAACATTAATAACTAATGTTGCACTGTGATCTGTATTTCTGTACAGTGAGTACGATAACAATTCAGGTTGTTGTTTGTGGAGACAGGGACTGCTTTCCACATAATCCAAGAAACCTAGTATAAAAATAGAAAACATTTTACTTTCCTTATTTTTCCCATGTACCCTACTTATTCCCCACGTTTTCCTTATTAGCTCCATCACCAGCACCACACCTCAGTGGCAAGGGATGTAGAAAAATGGCCTCCTTCTAAAAGAAACCCCACTCATGAACCATTTGCTAAGTGTGAAATTTAATGATGTATGACAGGACTGCCCCCGCCCCAGGCAGTACATGCTTCACTTCTGCAGTGCAATTACTCTTCACTGGTCTGTATAGTAAGAGACCCACATGTAACCCCCAGGAATCCCTTGAGTTCCTAAAATGTTTTGAGGTTGCCTGCTGATACCTCACGGGTTAAGGTCAGGTTTAGAGTTTCTGCTGCCATGTGCTTTTGTGCGTGTACTGGGAGAGGGACCCAGTGTACTGTGTATCTGCTGCCCACAGGAGCATCAGTGAAGTGTGCAGAGCAAGTTTGGAGGAAAGCCATCTGTGCCAGAGCTGTGAGGGAGATCCCCATATATTGATTCCTCTCATGCTGCCTGTTATTCATCCTGTCCTTTAGTGAAGTGGTAGAGGCTCTTAAATTGTCCAGCAATTGAGCATCTCCCCTGCAGGGCTGAACCACCAGTTACAGCTGCAACCAGCTTGGACTTTTGCCTTTTGGAATCTGTACGATGAACAGCCTATAATATTTATTTATTTGTTTGTTTATTGAAATGTTTTACCAGGAAAGCACACTGAGCAACAGGTTGCTCGTCTCCCAGTGTAACGGGGGTACAATAGGGATGAGACATTTTACATTCAAGTTACAAAGATCAACATAGCATACAATTAATTAAGGCAGTTGTTACAAACAATATTAGACTTATTTGCTCTCTGTATCTGTCATTATCCATCACCAGGTATGTAGAGTAGTGCCTTTACTGATACTAGCATAATGCTAAAAGTCTGCCTAAGTTTGCAGCTTCGAGAACTGGAGAACATTTACTGCTTGAAATGATTCCAAACTGTCTTGTCCTAGAGCTAGAATAAAGTTTGCTTATTGACTTTGCTGTTATGGCAGACTGTCATTGCATTATCCTCATCCAGAACTGTTATTTAAATGTTTTGCTATTTATCTCCAGCCTAAACTATTCTCTGGACAGGTTATTTATTTATTTTGTTTTTGTTGACAGGGTAGATGCAGCAGACAAAAAAATTGTTTATTTTCAGGTATGACCCAGGATAATTACAGACAATAAATAGCAAGTTACAAAGACAATAATAAATTTGAGAAAAATACATAACATCACCATAGTAAAGGCAAATACAGGAACAACAAGGTCAATATATACAGTGTGATAACAGAAGATTTTAAACTCCGGGAATACAAAATTGTGAGGCAATTAATAGATGAAGTGTCAGATTATAGAAGATTGATAAATAAGCTGGGTAGGCTCGGGGTGGGTCAGAAGTTGGTCAACTGGGTGGCAAACTGATTGACGGGCAGAAAACAGAGAGTGGTGGTAAATGGTATACAGTCAGAAGAGATGCAAGTCACAAGTGGGGTACCTCAGGGATCAGTCCTGGGGCTAGTCCTCTTCAACATCTTCATTAGTGACCTTGCAGATGGACTAGAGGGTAAGGCTTGTCTGTTTGCAGATGACACCAAGATCTGCAACAGAGTAGATTATCTAGATGGGGTGGGCAGAATGAGAAGAGATCTGGATAAACTAGCAAAATGGTCAGAAGAGTGGCAACTTGGATTTAATGCAAAGAAGTGCAAAATCATGCACATAGGGAAGAGAAACCCTGAAGCCACCTATAGGCTGGGAGGGGAGTTGCTAGCAGTCACAAAGGAAGAAAGAGACTTGGGCATCATCATCACTGATGACCTGAAATCATCCAAGCAGACCTCTAAAGCAGTAGGTAAGGCTAGGGGGGTGTTAGGGTGTATTAGTAGGGGTATCACAAGTCGTAAGAGGGAGGTAATAATCCCTCTTTACAAGACACTGGTTAGGCCCCATCTGGAGTACTGCGTGCAGTATTGGAGGCCACACCTTCACAAGGACATTAACCAAACTGAGGCAGTCCAGAGAAGGGCAACCAAAATGGTGCAGGGACTACATCAGAAGACATATGAGGACAGATTAACAGAGCTCAATATGTATACCCTTGAGCAAAGGAGGGAGAGAGAGGTGATATGATCGAGGCATTCAAACACCTTAAGGGCATTAACAAGGTGAAAGAGTCTAACATGTTTAAATATAAGAAAAATAGCAGGACAAGAGGACACAGCATGAGATTAGAGGGGGGCCGATTAAGGGGGAATGTGAGGAAATTATTTTTCACAGAAAGGGTGGTGGATGCATGGAATGGCTTACCACAAGAAGTGGTGGCTATGAATACAGTGCAGGGCTTCAAACAGGCATGGGATAGGCATAAGGGAGCAATACAAATGACTATGAATAGATAGGCCACTGACAGAGCAAAGGCCGATGGCACATTTATAAGGTAGAAAAAGAAATGGGCAGACTGGATGGGTCTTGCGGTCCTTATCTGCCGTCAACTTCTATGTTTCTATGAGATAAGTACAATAAAAAAATCATTCAAACAAGCATTTATCATTAAATAGGAGAAACCTGGAAAGTTCACTTTTAAAAGCTAGGTGAGTCTGAGAGCATCTTAAAGATATAGGAAAAGAGTTTCAGAGCTTGGGTGCAAATGCTGAGAAGCCCTGTTCACCCATCTTGGAAGTACATTTTGGGACACCCAGAAGTGGCCTATCCTTAGACCATAAGGGGTAAGCCTGTGTAGCTCTCTTTTGCATGTTGGCTAGGGTAGCCAGGTGTACCTGTTCTGAAATTACTGTTACTTTTCAGAAGCAGTGATTATGAATTTTAATACCTTATATTTATTTTAATGATCTGTATTTTTATTACTTGTGGTGTTTTTATTGTTAGATGCCCAGAGTCTCCGGGAATGGGCACCATAGAAATAAAATTTGCCTTGCCTTGATAATATTATCAATGGTACAACCAGCAGTGAAAAGGTGGTATGATGATGAGGGAGCCAAACCAGACTCGAGTACAGGGCACAGTGATGGGTGAGTGGGCACAGAAATGACAAAGCAACAAGTGTAAAAGCAGGTGTTCCATTTACAGTATTTAGGACCCCTTTGTTTGCCTTCAGGTAGGGTACCAGCCCATGGGAGAGACTAGGTCATACGACACTATGGGCTATGGCCAACTGAGCAGCTGAGGTTAGAGCATGCCTGATTCTATAAGCTAGATCTAGCTTCATATTAACTGTTGCAAATTCATTTTTAAAAGATAGGTTAGTCTGAGAGCAGGTTGTGGTGAGGTGATATGGGTCACTGCTTAAGGGATGACAGCTGGTGCTCTGGATGGTGTTATGCTCACTTTCTGGATGGAGTGCCACCCACAGGTTCTGTTCTCTTGTAGTGGAAATAGGATTTAGGTGTTAAATGTTGGTGCCCATTGGGTCTCAACCATTCCTTCCAATGTCTCTGCGCATGACACAAACAACTCTGTCTACTGATGTTGCTAAATCTCCTAATACTTGCTGTGGCTGAGCTGTGTTTGTTATTTATTGTTAAATGTGTGTTTTTGCTGTATTTGCACTGTATGGTCTACAAATATTACTGTGGAATTGCTATTTTTGTACAGTAGGACCCCACTGAAAGTGAGCTTCGACTGAACTGGGTTATCCCTTTCTGATGTGGCTCAGAATACAATTTTTACTACTACTAATGCTCTATTCCTGATTGCCTTCTATATGTAACTATATCAGTTACTAGCTGTGACTGCCAGAGTCTACATTGTAGCTGTATGGCACCTGAAGACCCGAGATGCACACTGCATCAGGAGAGTCCTATGGACTGTAGATAGAGTTTCAAACTGTGTTTTAAAATGCCTGTCTACCTCCGTGTGTGCTTTTTAGAAACATAGCAATGTTTATAGGCAGAAAAAGACCAAAAGTTTGATTTTCGAATATGTTAGCCTGATGAAAGCCCTTGGGGCGCTGAACACACAGCACATGGGGCTCGCGGCAGTTCATGGCTGGCATTTGCGATTCTTAATCCCCTATGCCACATGCTGGCAGTTAGATCAGCTTTTACTGGTCTAACTTCACAGCCCTTTTTATGGGGTTTGCATCAAATAGTTGGTGCAAGCTGCTGTAAAGAGGGTAAAGAACCGCAAATGCACGTAACCTATGACAATAGGGTATACCATGCACCAGTGTGTTTGGGGCAGCACAGGGTTTGGCACAGTCCCATCCTATACTCAGCCCCAGTATTCCTATGCCCTAGGTGCATGATTTTACACTTTTATGGCATTGAACCCTAAGTGCCATGCTCTTGATGACGCTTCACTTTTCCCAAGATACTAACATACTAAATTGCCAGCAGAATAGGCCTAACGGTCTTTCGTGTCTGCTCATTTGGTCAGCCTCCACCCTGGGAGCTGACCTTGCTGTCCCCCTCACACTCTCTGGCTTCTCCCTTCCCAGTCCCAGATATTCTCGCTGCACTGGATTTTGTTTCCAGAACCCTTCTCCTGTACCTGTCCCACCCCCTCTTGAACCCCTCCACCGTCTCTGCCTTCACTAGCCCCCTTGGCAGCGCATTCCATGGCTCCACCACCCTCTCAGTGAAGTAGCACCTCCTCCTTTCTCCCCTGAATCTTCCCCCTCCAGCTTCCACCCCTGCCCTCTAATTGCCCCCCTCCTTCCTTCAAAGCCCTCTGACTGCTCCTCCCCTATTTACCCCCTTCATGTACCTGAAAACCTCTATCATGTCCCCCCGGTCCCTTCTCTCTCTTTTCCAATGTGTACATATTTAGCTCTTCAAGCTTCTCCCCATAGGTTCTGTCCCCCAAGGCCCAAATAATTTTGGTTGCCCTCCTCTGGACCCTCTCCAGGAGTTCAATGTCCCTCTTTAAGTGTGGCCTCCAAAACTGCATGCAGTACTCGAGATGCGGCCTCACCAAGCAGTTATACAGAGGGATTATCACTTCCCTCCTTCTGGAGGTGATCCCCTTAGCGATGAATCCCACCATCTTGTTGGCCTTGGCCGCTGCCTTCCTACACATCTCTGAGTTATTCATATTGACATCCGCCACCACCCCCAGGTCCCTCTCAGCCATCGAGACTTGTAGCATTCCCCCCCCTCCCGGGTGTGCACTTGGCCCGGGTTTCTGGCTCCCAGGTGCAGTACCTTGCATTTCCCTGCATTGAACCACAGCTTCCACTTTCTAGACCACCTTTCCAGAACCTCCAGGTCCCCCTGTAGGGCCACCCTCCCCTCCCCTCCTCCCCATCTACCACTGCCCCCAGTTTTGAGTCATCCGCAAAGAGACTCATCTCACTTCTGATACCCGTCCTTATGTCAGAAAATGTAGGTGTTGAACAGAAGGGGCCCAAGGACCGATCCCTGCAGGATGCCACTAATGACCCTCCTTGGGGATGAGACTATCCCGCTAACCATGACCTTCTGGGTCGGTCCTGGAGCTAATTATCTATCCATCTCATCATCTGGTTCCTCACCCCCATTTCTCCCAGCTTATCCAACAGGCCCCCGCAAGAAACAGAGTCAAATGCCTTGCTGAAGTCAAGAAAGAGGTTGTCCACCGGTCTACCCAGGTCCAAGGCACTCGTCACCCAGTCATAGAACTCCACAAGGTTTGTCTGACATGATTTCCCTGGGACAAATCCATGCTGTCTATCGTCCAGGCATCCCGACGTTTCCAGGTCTCACCCAGCCTCTCCTTGACAATGCCCTCCATCACCTTGCCCACCACCTATGTCAGACTGACGGGCCTGTAGTTCCCTGCCACCTACCTTGACCCCCCCCTTGTGGAGATAGGCACTATATGCGCCACCTTCCAGTCCTGGGGCACCCACCCTGTCCTCAGAGAGATGCTGAAAAGCTCCACCAGGGGTTTCGCCAGGACATCCGCCAGTTCCTTCAACACTCTGGGATGTAATTTATCCGGCCCCGGTGCTTCCTCCATCTTAAGGGACCTGAGGGCTTCCCTCACTCTTTCTGCCATGATTTCCACCTCCGCTACCTTGTCCCTTGCTTAGCCTTCCCCCCTCCTGCAAGTGATGCCCCCCCTCCCCAGACCCGCCGATCGGTACGGGTCCCCCTCTCCTCAGTTTCACCGTCTCCTCCCATGTATGATGTAGCCCCCCCATTTTCCTTGGTGAAAACTGAGGTGAAGCACTCATTTAGTACCTCAGCCTGCTCCCCCTGGTCTTGTGCCCATCCCTCCCCTGTTTTAATCCTGCTAATCTGCCCCTTCACCCTTCGTTTTTCCCCAATGTATCTAAAGAACCCCTTGTTCCCTCTCCTAATTTCCATGGCCAGGTTCTGCTCCTTCCTTGCCTTAGCCACCCTCACCACCCTAGTGGCCCTTCTGGCCATCAGCTCGTACTCCCCTCAATCCCTTTCACTCCTTGAGCACTTGAATTGCCTATAGGCCGCCTTCTTTCCCCTCACCCCCTCCTGAACCTCCCTGATCCACCAGCAGGGTTTTCAGGCCCTACCTTATTTTTGTCTTACTCTTACACAGGTGCTGGTAGCCTCCTACACCCCTCTCCTGATGATTTCCCATCTACTGTCAGCGTCCATGTCTGGCCCAATCCCATCCAAATGCTCCTTAAGGATCCTTCCCATTTCCTTGAAATCTGCCCCCCTGAAGTTGACTGCCTCCATCTTTGTGCAGCCTTCTACCCCTCCTAGGTCAAGGCAGAACCAGACCGTGGCATGGTCACTCCCTGCCAATGGGTCCCTTACCTCCAGCCCCCAATCTGGTCACTGTCTGCCAGGATCACATCCAGTACCCGCACCTCCCTGGTTGGTTCCCCTACCTGCTGAGTTAGGAACATGTCCTGAAAGACATCCAACAACCTCTGTTCCCTGGCCACCGAGGATGTCATAGTCTCCCAGTCTGTTCCTGGCATGTTTAAGTCCCCCCAACACCACCACTGTTCCCCTGCTCAATCTGCAGTGCCTCCCAACATCAGCCACCAGACTCTCCTCCAGCTCCTCCGCCAGTGCAAGGGGTCTATACACCACTCCTATTTTTACTCTCTTGCCCCCTCCTTGTTATCAAGGTGACCCAAATCACCTCCACAGTTCCCTCCACCTCCTCTACTCCTCCTATGCCAATGCAATTTTTGACTATTATTGCTACCCCTCCTCCCTTTCCCTCCCTCTGTCCTTCCTGAACATAGTGTAACCCTCCAGGTTCAAGTCCCAGTAGTGCCCTGCGGTGGCCCAGGTCTCAGTGACCGCTGCCACATCCACCTCTCCCTCAGTTAGTATCGCCTGGAGCTCAGGCATTTTATTGCCCAAGCTCCTGGCATTTAGCAGGACTACCTTCCACCCCTTCCCTATACTTCCATTTCCCCTGCTCACGTTCCCTTGGGGATTCCGTCTTCCCCTGGTCTGCACCTTACCAATCGGCCTTTTCCCACATTCCTCCAGCTCCCCGGGGGGTGGAGACAGAGTTCCTCCTTTATCAGACCCCCTAAACAGCCTTTTCTCCCATCCCTCCCCCTTCACAAGTTTAAACCCCACCTTTCATCAATGAACCCCTCTATTTTCAACTTAAGGATTTCCCTCCCACCCCAAATTGAGATGGAGCCTATCTCTAGCATACAGCCCCTTATCCTCCCAGGTCTTCCCCCAGTCCCCCATCAACCCATACCCCCAGGCCCCACACCACTCCCTGAGCCACTGGTTTATCTCCCTAATCTTCCTTTTGTGTTCCCCACTAGTCATTGCCACCAGCAGGATTTCTGAGAAGGAAGTTGTGCATCCTGTGTCATGACAGACCCTGGCAAGCTCCCTGAACCTTGCCTGTATCTCTAGCTTGCTATTTCCCTCAATGTCATTGGTACCCCAGCGGACCAGTATGTCCGGGGAGCCTACACAATCTTTTGCCAGCTGATATACCTCATGCTTGGCCCTGTGCACCATTAGTCCAGGGAAGCATTTTGTTCTAACCGTCAGGCTTCCCCCTCCCTATCCCATTTGATACCCCTGATCATGGAATTCCCCAACAGGAGCACTCTGACTGCTCCTTTTCCTCCACTTACCCCCTTCCCTGTCCCTCATCCTTTCTACCAGCCCTCTCCCCAGCCGGCTCCGGTCCTCCCCTATCTGGGTGCCACCTGCCACCCCTCCTTTTACCCTGGCCACCCCTCCCTCCGATCCTATGCCTCTCCTCCTCCTGAGTATCCTCCTCTGTACCCCGCTACCCCCCCCATCACTGCTCACAACTGGTCCTTCTCCCCATCTGCTAAACTAGCCTGGCTCGTCCTTCCTTCCTTCCTGTCACCGTTCAGCTCCTCCTTGCCTGTCATGTTCCCCTGGCCTAAACCCTCAGCTCCCTTTACTGTATCCTCCTTGTACTTCTGGTCCTTCTCCTTGCCCTTTCCTCCCAACTGATCCTTCTCCTTGCACTTTCCTCCCTCTTCCTCCTCCTCCTGCTCTGAACCCCTTCTCCCCCCAATTTCCCACTTTCCAAGTTCCCCCCTGTTCTTCCTGCTATCTGACGCCCTCCTCCTGCCCCCCACTCCCTTTCCATCTCTAACTGCCCCTGTCATGGCTACATCACCCCCTCATCCTCAAGCAGAAGAAGAGAACTGAAGTGGTTACTGAGCTTAAGGTCCGATCCACCTCCCCACCTTACTTCCTTCTGTCCAGCCCCAGCCATTTGCCTGCTTCCCTGAGAATGTCCTCCCTTTGGCCCCCCCCTCTGTGGGGGTCCCCAGATACCTGCCTGCTTCCTTGGTAGTGTCCTCCTTTTGGGCCCCCTCTGTCAGGGTCCCTATGTGACCCCAGAGTACTCTCCTGCACTCCTTTCCCTATGCCCCCAACCCTAGTGCTTGTTGCAACCCCATGGGAGACCCCCTGCCCTATTCCCCAACCATACCTCCCCCCTTCCCCCAGCTGTGTCCTAACCCCTTCAACCTCTTCCCTAAGCTGTGCCAGCTGGTAGCACACTGGGCAAACCACCGAACGTCCAAGGCCAGTCGAGTATCATGGCTGCCCCACACCCTATGCACCCCACCACCCTCCCAAAGATGCCAGCCCTGATGATGTGTGGTCCCATCCCCCTCCAAGTAGGTTTCCTTGGGTGAGCCACCAGGTTCCCCACTAGTCCACGATACACACCTCCCCACTAATTGGGTCACCCACTAATCCTAGATACAGTCCCACAGTAAACGGGTGCATCTGTTACTAGGTGAAGTACTACACAGTAAACTTATAAGGGAAGTATACAACTCTCTAATCTCCTCTCTCCAAGCCTTTAAACCCCACCCTCAGTGGCTAGAACTACATGAGCTGCACCTAAAGCCTTTACCTCCTGTTGCAGGGCAGTTTTTCCCCTATAAATGAGCTGAACTCTGGAGAGGGAGGGGTGGGGGAGAGTGGGATTAGGGCCTACACCCGACTCTCACAAGAGTGTATAAGCACTGGCAACACAATCCCAGCTCTCCTCAGTTTAAACTCAGAAAACAGAATTACCTGAGCAGCAGCTATTATCCCACATAATCTTCTGGTAATGTAGACTGCTTCTCCCCCTCTACAACTGAATCACACTCTCCTAGTTCCCCACAGTTTAAACTCAGAAAACAGAATTACCAGCAGCAGCAGCTATTATCCCACAGAATCTTCTGGTAGTGTAGACTGCTTCTCCCCCTCTACAACTGAATCACACACTCCTAGCGCCCCACAGTTTAAACTCAGAAAATAGAATTACCAGCAGCAGCTATTATCCCACAGAATCTTCTGGTAGTGTAGACTGCTCCTCCCCCTCTGCAACTCATATTTTCTCCACCTGTCCCCTCCTGAGCATCCACCCTATTACAGATTTTGGTGTTGCCTACAAAAAGGCAAAGCTTCCCCTTCAGTTCTACTGTAATATCACTTGTGAAAACATTGGAGTGCACCAGTCCCAGTTCTGAGCCCCACAGAACATACAGGTCATGTTCCCATCATTAGAGTGAGTGCCAATAACTACCACCCTCTGTCTTCTAGCCATTAACCAGTTTCTAACCCAGTTCACCATTTTGGGTCCTGCCCCTAGGCTTTTCAATTTTATTATCAGTCTCCTACATGTATGTGGCACTGGGTCAAAGGCCTTGCTAAAGTCCAGATAAGCCATGCCCACTGCCCTCCTCTGATCTATTTCCCTGGTCACCTAGTCAAAGAAATCCATCAGGTTCATCTGGCATGTCTCCCCTTGTGAATGCATGCTGCCTTTGGTTCTGCAGCCCATTGAATTCAAGATACTCTACCATTCTTTCCAATCAGGCATATAGGACACGGGGATCTGCTAATCCATTACCCCAGAGGCCCCCAGTGGCTCACTGTGGGGGAATGACTGCAGTGGGAGGGAGGGAGGGAGAGGAGGCAGGCTGGTTCAGTCAGGATAATTTTCTAAGGAGTGTACAATCAGAACTGCTTCACTGTTCTGGTGGCGGAAACACAAGATGACAGCCCCCAACTTCACGGTTAAAATTGGTACTCCCAGAGAGGAGTCTCCATCCAGGAAAGATAAGACAGGCAGGACAGCAGAAATCAAGTGCAGGAAGAATGCTAAGAAGCTGGTAGTGACTGGTAACTCTATAGTCAGAGGGACAGGGAAGCTGGTCAGTGATTCATCGATGGGAGAATGCTCTATTATATGCCTGCTAGGGGTGACATCTGTTAAGATAATTGCTAGAGAGTCTGACCAGCTAGGAGGTAATTTGGATATTGTGATTCATCAAGAACCAATAATCTGGCATACTGCAGTGCAGATCAGGTTAAAGACAATTTCAGAGAGCTAGGTAGTAAGCTTGAGATAAACTCCATATACTGCAAGTGCACCACACAAGAAAGAATAGAAATGATGGGCTTCTTTAGTTTGAGGTGTGGTTAATGGGCTCGTCTATACAGGCAGGGTTCAGATTTGTTGGGGACTGGTGAAGTGAGCCAACATTTTGCTTCAGACATAAACCAACCTGGACTCCAACACAAGAGGTGAAGTGAGCTGAAAGTTCTGTCTTGAATGAGATTTGCCAAACTGTCAGGTCTTTGATTAAGGTGTCTGTCTTGGTCAGTTTGCAGGTATTGTGGTTCTTTGACTGTTTAGCTACACAAAGGAAGTGTCACCAAAATGGAGAGGAAGAAAACACAACTCGTGAAAAGGGACCAATTTATTTAACAATTGAACCATAGAAATCTGAACAAGGGAATAGGTGCAAGCAGTAAAATTCACTTTTGAACCACAGTAACTCTATAAATATCACTGTACTCTAAAATCACTCTTTGACTAGTACAGAACTCTAAAATCACTCACTAAATATTACTATACTGAGAGGGCCAGTGGCAATGAGGGGTGAGGCACTTGCACCTTACCTCTTCCAAAATCGGCAACCTGTGTTCAGGAATGAGTATGGGTTGCCGGAGGTTGGCCAGGTTGGGGGCAAGGAGTTGGATTGAGCTGCCACCAGGCAGCTCTTCTCTTCCAGGATGGATGTGGGGTTTCTGTGACTCTTGGCTGATACCATGTAAAGGTTTGGTGGCATCGCCAAGCCTAGGGGGGACCTGGCTTTAGGCCAGATAGGAGGAAAAGGCAATCACCACAGCCTTGGAGTATATACGCGCCTCCATGCACGTGCACATCTGTGTACCTGGGTATTGGGATAAGGGGAGAAAATGGATAATGGAAGCACTAATGCAGGTAGAATGATACCCTGGAGTTAGGGGGCAAAATGAATCCTCTCAAGGAGAGGACCTGAGTGAAATCTGCCCATTGCCCAGAAGGGAGAAAACTCTATATGGAAAAAAAATAAATATTACTATACCCTATAAATGTGCAAATTTAACACTGATACAATGTCACACCAGAGTCTATGTGGATTAGCGGGATGCTGTAGATAATGCCGTTGAGAAGACTGAAGACAGAGGACCCTTGAGCATGTGCTTTCTGTTGGCTGACTTGAAGAACTGATTATTACCAAGAACAAAGGATTTGAATCAGTGGGCACTGAAAAAACCCAGGGATGAGAACCACACAAACTTGCATTCCCCAGGTAGAGCCTCTGGTCCATCATAAAGACTGTGGAAAAAACAGAATTTGTGTAATTCCAAGGAAGTTGGGCAAAATTAAGATTTTCTGGGCCATCACCATGGACCTTGGGAAGAAACCTGAAGAACTGGGTGTTGCAAACTAATGAATCCCTGGGCTGTCACCTGAAGCACTGAAGAGAACCTGTGAGGAATCTCCAAGCAGAGAACATGAGCCCCAAGAAAGAATCAGAAGAAATGGACCTGGATGAAGCAGAAGATTTGGAACATTGTTGGGCTGTCGACCTCAGGAGAATCACACTGAAGAACCTGAAACAAAAACTCCAACCCACTGGGCATCAGATCCCTATCTGTGAATCGGTGCAGTTCCCTGTAATGCCTAGCTCACTGTTAGGAAGGGGTTGGCTTGAAGAATCTGAAGATGCAGGTGACAAGCAGTTCCTTAGCTGACTACACTAATCCTATTCCAGGGTTTTATTTAACTCTAAAAATTGATTAGTGTTCTGCTCATAAAAGTTCCAAAACATTGTGAAAATGCATAGCACTTGCCTCACTGTGTTTAGCAAACATAACACTTCTAGAAAACCTGTATAAATGCTTTCTGTACAGTTAGTATTGTCCCAAGGAAAAAAGTGCTAATCAATTATTTAAAACCCTGCTATTCTGACAAGCAGTCCTAGTTTTCCAGGATGCAGTTGGATACAACTGTCTCGTCTGGACCATGCAGGAAGAATTGTTGACATGCAATTGGATGAAATAAAACTGAGACTCCGAAGCAAACTGTCTCTTTATATGGGATTGCTGGTTTCAACTGTCTCTGAATCATGCAACTGTTAGAAGGCATTTCGAGAAATTGCAAGACAACTAACAATTGTTCTGAAGCAAGTGCAAACAATTTGAAAGGATTCGCAGCATGCAAGAGCAGTTTCTCAGACTTGGAACATGCAGTTACTGTACAGGGATATTGAGGGCAATGTGAATCATCTCAGAACGAAACAGGACAACTTTAGGGCAAGCATGGCAGTCTCACAGTCATGGAGTTTTCATTCACAGTGGGCACTGTCCCTTTAAATGAGTATTCCTGGATTGGAATGATTCTTGCCCTTCAAATCTTTTCAAATGCAGTTCAGCAGTGTCATGTTACACTGACACTTTGCACTTTAAAATGTATGTTCAAGATTTAGCAGTCAGTTGAATAAAAGTTGCACTTTAAAATGTTAATTCTGTAATCAGGGGCACTACATCAGGGCAGACCCAACATATGGGGAAGCCTGTTTAAACTAGCCCTTGGCTTGCACTTGTTGGTGTCACTGGGCTACTAGCCCACTTCATTGCTCTTGCACTACTGGGAATTACTACTTGGGCCTGCCTAGTCCCTTACTCTGCCCTCCAGGAGCTTGGTATATTAAATACCAAAGAATGGGTATGTGTCGCTCTTACTATTGCCTTCCAGGGCGGCCCTTTTTATTTTAATCAGGGCCTGCCTGTCCCCACCATCCCTTCTGGCTGTTCTGTGAGTATCAAGGCCTAACCCCCCCTTGTGGCCTCAGCCACTGCCTGTTTGTGCCATCTGGTGCTCCATTTACTTTTTTTCTAAAAAAAAAAAAATAATAATAACAGGATCTGACAATCAGCACCTGCCCAGTAGTGCTACCACTGTCTCACTGACCCGACCTGGGGTGAAGTGCTGCTGAAGGAGCCTTCTGGCTTGGGAAGATGCTGCAGTACTGAGGAACCTGGAAAGGTGAGGTGGCAAGGGCCCAACTGACCCAGATACACCCACTGATGAGGACTCGACCAACCTCTGACCATCACTCACTCCCATTGCAGCCGCGCTGTGGGTTGCCCACTGACAGAGGGCCTGACTCCACCCAACATGCCCCCTCAGCCTCTTCTCACCACCATGGCCACTCTTGCCACTGATGAGGGACTGAAACTTATTTCATTTTTAAAATAATAAAAAAGGAACCAAACTGAACCCACACCAACTGCCGCTCCTGTCGTGCTCCTGACAGCCGACTCCGGAATCATTGATAAATCAAGGGCGACCCATAAGACTGACTTGAAAAGGAGGAAAAAAACAAAACTGCTAACTAACAGAAGGATGCAAGAAGGACTGGAGGTAAGCCCTTTTTCTTAGCTGAATAACTTGCATCCAATCTCTCCTTGAGGCCTCACACAAGTCAACTGCTTCTTTGGCTCGCCTAAGAGTGATCACTCTACTGCTGCTCAATGGCCACTGAATTAGTCTGGACCTATATGTAGCCTCCCAGTATTTGGAACACTGAGTCCCTGGCAACATGGGGGGCAACCAGCAGGCCAACGCAAACTGGCATAATTTCAAATAAAGGAAGCTGGCACTGGGCTCGTGCCCCTGTGGGGATGAGAAAATTGCAAAGAAGAAAAGTTTAAACTGCAGGCAGTTTTTCTTTCCTTAAGGGGCCCCATACACCAACTCCCACTTCCTGCCACTTTATGCTGTCCTGGACAGGGAGTCTGTGAGGGTCACCTGGCTTAACTAGGGACTGGGGCACTAGATTTCCAGTATTACACAGGGGTTCCTTCTGGAATGATGATAAGTTGTTTGTGAAGGACTGTTTGCAACTCAGAAAAGGGGAAACAGATGCACTGGGGCAGACATTAGCTGTTTTCATTAGAAAAAGTTTAAGCTATGTTAATGAGGAGAGGGCTGCAGTGGGACACAAGGATCAGAACAGGATGATCGTGGGAACCAATCTGACCAATAAACAAGCAGTATTGAAAGGAATGCTTGGGGAATGGAAAAAAGGGAAAGGGAAGGAATAAAAAGGGGCAAAAAAATTTAAATCCTTGCAGGAAGGAAAGAGGTCAAATGGAAGGTGTCATATGCAAATGTCAGAAATCTGGGCAACAAGATGAACGAAGGGCAGGTGGTGATGCTGCAGGGTAAATAGGCAGAGGTGATCATTACCAAAACTTGGGGTAATCGGAACAACTAGTGGAACCGACATGTTTCTGTGTACAAGCTCTTCAGGAACGACAGAGAAAGTAGTAGGAGGGAGGGGTTTCAGCCCACATGAAGCAATATGTGAGGTTGTCAGAAAACACAGAAATCAACGAGGAGGAAGAAGCAGAATTTCTGAATTTCAGAAGGTACAAGGAGACACAGAGGAGGGAGGATAGGGAGATGTATCAAGGGAAACAGAGAGAACCAGATAGAGCAATACGGAGCATGAAGGTGCAAACTGAAGAGAGAATAGCCAAAGCAGTAACAAAAGGGGACAAGACATTTTTTAGGTAGATAAGTGAAAAGAGGCAAACCAAGGGTAGGATTGTCAGGATAAAAAGAGATGGGGAGACAGTACAGAGGGGAAAACAGGAAAAGGCAGAAATAGAAACATAGAAAGATAGACTTTGACAGCAGATAAGGACCGCTTGGCAATATTTATTTATTTTATTTTATTTACTTTTTGTTGACCAGGTAAGTGCACTAGACAAATCCTGCCTATTTTCAGGCACGACCCAGGGGAGGGGGATACAGATGAATGCCAACTGACCTTGAACCAGATTAAGCTGTTGGTGGTATTTTTAGTGAATAAGGGAAATTTGGCCAGGACACCGGGGAAGTTCCCCTACTCTTCAGAGGGGGAACCTCTGTCCAAGATGGCGGATGCACCCTTGCTTGCTGAGGAGGTGGCGATGGAGGTGGGAGACTTGGTCTCAACTCCTGCCTCTGTGTGTGTAGAGACCACGTCTGCAACTAC
This sequence comes from Neoceratodus forsteri, assembly GCA_016271365.2. Lineage (NCBI taxonomy): Eukaryota > Metazoa > Chordata > Ceratodontiformes > Ceratodontidae > Neoceratodus > Neoceratodus forsteri. Next base: position 538,514,091 of record CM057458.1, read on the forward strand.
TAAAGCAAAGCTGGTTTCTGTGTCTACTGCAGAAAATGAATCTGCACTACAGGTTACAACTTTAGAACCTCTGCTGGGTCACCCTGACATGGACTCTCAAACGTCTTTACCCCTTGCCGTCCCAATGAGGGATTTTTCCACTTTTGACTCTGCTACTGTCTGTTTAGCTGAAAAGGAGCTTCAGGACCATCTGGGTGATGCAAAACGTTGATTTGAGATTACAAAGAAGAATTTGAACAGAGAACTGTAGCGGATTCGTGAAGTCAGATTGGCAGGATGTATGTCTCCTGCAGCCCACAACTGTACTTTGCAACAGCCTACACTGCCTTTTCAAGTGGCTGAGGTGCCGCCCTGTGCAGCCCATCCTGGTGAGTTCTCAGCTGGAATACTCCCGCCTGCTTCTCAGCTGCCCCTGCAGACTACAGTGACATCATTGCATACAGTGCCTAGTTTGTCTATTGTGACACACTGTCCCTCTCAATTGCTATCTCTTGATACCAATCCTGCTACAACACCTACCTGGTCTGTAGAAACAGCATTGCAAGGAGTTGGCTGGGTGCAGGAACCTACAGAGGGGAAGTGGGTTTCTAGTCCATCCTCTATTCGGTCCCCCTGTCTCAATGATTTTCCTGAGCTGCAGCGTTCACCAAACAGAAGTCTGCCTATGTCTGACCCCTTGTGTCTCCCCAAGGAATTGGAACTTACCCAGCACCCAGTCTTGGAACCTTTGCAGGGTTCTCTTATTTGTGCTGCTTCTCCCACTACCATTACAGAGAATACAGCTCCTGCAGTAGTGGAGTCCCCCTCAAAGAAAATAGAGCCAAATAGTTCTTTTTCTTCATTGTTTAAATTTCCAATTCTGGCTGCAAAGCGGCATAATGCGGTATCATTGGCTTATATGGGCGGTTTACCTGAGCCACCAGACCGAGTGTATGTAGCTCGGACACTACTCAAGGACTCTCTGAAATTCTTTTCTCACAAAATATATGCACTGATTCATATTTCCGGTGAAACTACGTTTGATGTCAGCTTCCAAACGCCTCGTGGCTTGGAGCGTTTTTGGTCACAATATCATGCCTTAAGAAATACTGTCCTGTGGACCCGTTTAAGGCCATTCCCCTTTCCAAACCAGCCTTTAAGAATATTACCGTCCTGTTTCGGAATGAAGGTGTTGACATCACTGACATTGTCTATTGGCTAAAACAACATTGTACTGTTCAGGGTCAGCCTGAGGCAATATTGGACACGGAGAATATTTGGACTGGAGGCTGGAAGGTTAAGGTTTTGTTACACTCTAATGATTCTGGTCCAGTGCACCTAACTAATTCTTTTTTTATAGGTCGTGATAGGGGGGTTTTGTTCTACCCTGGACAACCGAAAGCTTGTTACCAGTGTGGAGACCCCTCTCACCTTAGTAATGTCTGTGATAAGCTGAAATGTAATACCTGTGGAGACTTGGGTCGTGTGGGGATTCACTGTCTAAATGAGTGTAAATGTAATCTTTGTGATGAGCTGGGTCATACGTTTCAAAATTGTCTGTGGGCTGCTCATAATCAGGCCACACATGATGATGGTGTTGATCAATGTTTTGTAATCACGCAAGCCCAGAAGGCTCGTCTTAGGATCACCTTAGTACAGCCGACTTCAGTAGTCACTCGACCTCTATTGCAGGTCCCTGAGCCTGTTGTAGATCAGGTTGTGGTACCCCCGGTGGCCTCTTGAGTGGCATCACTTACTGAGACGACCCCTTCTACCCCTGACCCTGTCCAATCTGTCCAGCTTGTCCTGGACCCTGTTCCAGGCCCCAGTACTATGCCACCCCCCCCGAGTACCCACTAGTGTTATGCATTGGAGGTCTATGAGAAATTACCCCCAGGCATCACCATCGCCTCCTTTGCTTTTGGAACCCCCTCCTGTGGTTTTGTCTAATGCCTTTGAGCTACTCCAAACTGTTTCTGATGATGCTGGAGGCGAGTCTGACTCTTCCTCTGTTGCATCTTCCCTCCCGGATGGTATTACTGATTCTGAGATTCAACTGGGTACTGGTCTTTCTCAGAAGTGGAAGGCCAGGGTTAAGCTAAAAGGGAAAAAGGTGATAGGGAAAATAAAATTATAAGGTGTCTCTGTTCTCCTTGTGTTATGTCTCACTTTGTTTGTCATACTATTAATGTGAATAGTATTAAGTTTCTGGCAAAAAGAGGATTGATTTTTTCCTGTTTACAGCTTTTACCTATGGGGATCTTTCTGTTGCAGGATACACGACTCCATACCACCCACGAGATTCGACAGGCACAACAGGACTAGCTTCTAGGTCCTTCTTTTTGGTCCATTGGCCTGGATTCCTGTTCCGGACTTGGGATCTTATTCAATATCCCAGATTTTCGTTTGCTAAAATTGATTGATGTAGCCCCTGGCAGAGTGTTAGTCTTAGATTTTTCAATTGGTCCCTGCCCTTGTCAGGTTATTAATATTTATGCTCCCCAAATTAAGTCTGCACGTATAGCTTTATTTTCTTTACTCCACCCTTATTTGCATACCTCCTTTCAGTTGATATTTTCTGATGACTTTAACTGTGGCTTAAGTCTTCTTGACAAAAGCTCTTTTGCTACTACCCAGAAATTGTTTTGTGACTCCCACGAATTAGGGAAGTTGGTTCGTACTGCTCATCTCACGGATGCCTATTACTCTTTTACTAAACAACATACTCCTACATTTCAAAAGGGTAAGCTGGCTACCAGAATTGATTTTGTGTTTTTGTCCCGTACACTCCCAATTACCTCTGCTACTGTACAAGCTGTGGAATTTTCTGATCATAAACTGCTTTCCGTAGGCCTTGGTTCTGATGTTACTGTTCGCAAAGGACCAGGACTCTGGAAATTCAACATATCTCTGTTGCAAATTCCGACTTTCATGCAGTCCCTTTTATCCTTTATTCAGGCCTGGAAATCCGTTTTTATTTGTTACGCAGACCCTATTGCATGGTGGACGGACACTAAACATGATTTGGTGCTCTTTTTGAAAAGATATAGTCGTTAAAAAATGTTGAAGAGAATATTTGGAATATTTACAGAAAAGGGTACATTTTCAGTCCTTGTTGACAATAGCTTATATGACAGGACAAGATCTTTCTCAACAATTGCACTTAATTCAGAATATGTTGAAATTCCAATCTAGACAATCACAGCAACTTTAAGATCAACACAAATTTAATGTGGTAGGCACGAGGGCTGTTGTTTGCCCCTTTGAGCCGAATTCTCAATAAATTACACAAAAGAATATGTTGTGTCTTGCTGATTCTAATGGCACCTTATGTACCTCTCAGTTGGACATCTGTCGGATAGTGACATGTTACACGACTGCCCTCTTTTCTTCCTTTCCAGCTGCAGATGTTGATCCTGCAGTGTTGTATAGGGACTTTGACATCCCTATCCTTTCACAGCCGTATTCTGACTCAGCCTGTATACCTGTTACTGAGTTAGAATTGAAGTCGGTTATTTCTTCCTTACCCTTACGGAGGACTCCTGGTCCAGATGGACTCCCTGCTGCCTTATGTAAGGTACTGGGTGACCACCTGATCCCTGAATTAACTTCAGTATTTACCTCCCTGTTAGCTAGTGAGTTTATCCCTTTAGATTTTACTAAGGGTACTTTGATTTATATCTATAAACAGAAAGGAGATATACATTCTCTGAGAATTGGCGCCTTATGTATGGCTAAACACTGACTTTAAGTTATTAATGAAAATCATTGTACAATGTCTTATGAGGATAGCTGAAGTGGTTTTGCACCCTGCTCAGTCCTGCTCTGTACTGAACAGAAGAATCTCTGACCATTTGATTCTCCCTAGAAATTATTTTCTCATGGCTCACCAGACTCTGTTTCAGGTTTTATTGTATCGGTAGATCAGAAGGCGGCTTTTGATTCAGTTAACCATGATTTTTTATGGAAGGCACTACATTTTATGCATGTGCCTGGTGAAATGATTCGCTGGATTAAGACTTTTTATAGGACTGCCACTGTTGTGCCTGTTGTGAATGGTTGGGTTGGACCTATGATCCCCATAAAAAGGGGGGTTCGCCAAGGGTGTCCTTTGAGCCCTCTGTTATATGTATTTTTTCTAGACGTTTTGCTTCGCCGTCTGAATACTCATCCTCAGATTCATGCCCTTTCTAGTTCTACTTTAATCTCACCGTATACGGCAATTGCATATGCAGACGATGTCTGCATTATTGTGGCTAATGCAGCCTCTGTGGTTACTGCCCTCCAGGAATGTTCTTCCTTTGTGCATTTTTATGGTGCAATTGAAATTTTACCAAAAGTTTTGGTATTCGGTTAGGATCGAAAATAGCCCTTTTTCTATATTAGTCCTTACAACTTGTTGAGGGGCCTCAACGCATTTTGGGAGTTTATTTTGGGACTGTAGATTCTGACCTTTTTAATTGGTCTACTAAATTACAACAAGGCAAACTTAAGGTTGCCTCATGGAATAAAGGGTAGATTGGGAAGAAGAAGCGTGTTTTCCTAATCAAGACTTATTTGATACCGACTTTTCTTTATTTAAGCTATGTATTCCCAATCCCTAAACAATTAGAAACTGCAGTTCTTGGTCTCTTCTTTCAAGCTCTGTGGGGAAGCCGGCTTAATCTGGTAAAACCGAGTGTTACTTACTTACCTATTTCTGAGAGGGGTGTTAACATGATTAATCCTCTGTTATTTTTTTCATGTATTTTTTTGACTGCAAATCTTCAGCCTCTACTGATAAATACTCAGAGAGGGTGGGAACCTTGGTTGTATGATTCTTGCAGGTTATGGTTTCATTTATGGGAATGTGATTCATTAACTGTGATACGACAAACTTTGGGTATACCGGTATATATTAAACACATGTTTTTACATTTGAAACAGTGGAGGATATCTACCCAGATGTTGTTAACGAATTCTCATAAAGTATTATATAATAATCTGCTCCTGACCATTTGTGCAATACAGTTGCCCTTTGAAAAGTGCCCTAGCCAACATCTTCCTTCCCTATTAACATAGAAACATAGAATTTGACGGCAGATAAGGACCGCTTGGCCCACCCAGTCTGCCCATTTCCCTACCTAATGGATAAGCTGCAGATCCTAGTTAACCAGCAGCCTACTTCTTCCTACCCCCAACCCCTAGAATTGCCTTATGACTGTCCCATGCATGCTTGAATTCCACCACTGTTTTTGACTCCACAACCTCCTCCGGAAGGCTGTTCCATGCATCCACAACCTTACCTCTGAGCCGCCCCCCCTCTATCTTCAAATTGTGCCCCCTTGTTCTTGTACACCTCTTTTTTTGAAAGATGCTACCCTCTTGGACTTTGTTGATTACCTTGAGGTACTTGAAAGTTTCTATCCGTCCCCCTCTCCCTCCTTTCCTCGAGGCTATAAATATTAAGCTCCTTAAGTCTCTCTTCATATGTCTTCCGGTGCAGACCCTGCACCATTTTAGTTGCCCTCCTCTGGACAGCTTCCATCCTGTCTATGTCTTTGCGGAGATTGGGTCTCCAGAACTGCACGCAGTACTCCAGATGGGGTCTCACCAGCTGTGTGTACAGAGGGATAATAACTTCCTGTTTTCTACTGGTGATGCCTCTCCCTATGCATCCCAGTATCCCCCCAGCCCTCCTTGCTGCCCTCTCACATTGCTTGCCCACCTTTAGGTCATCTGATATGACTACCCCAGGTCCCTTTCCATTTTGTTGTTGTTAGTATCTCACCCCCATTGTGTACTCTTCCCTGGGTTTTGTTTCCAGGTGCATTACCTTGCACTTCTTAGCATTGAATCTAAGCTGCCATACATTTGACCATGCCTCTAACCTTGCCAAGTCCCTTCTCATCCTTTCCACCCCATCTTGTGCATCAACTCTGTTGCAGATCTTTGTGTCATCTGCAAAAAGGCATGCTTTTTCCTTCCAGTCCCTCTGCAATGTCATACTACAAGACATTGAAGAGGACTAGTCTATCTGGACCCTCACGGTAGCCACTAGTAACCCCTTTCTTCAGAGTTGACTCCATTTACTATTACTCTCTGTGTCCTATTCTCCAGCCAATTCTTTACCCAGGCTGTCATCTTGGGACCCACTCCCAGGCTGGCTAACTTGTATATTAATCTTTTGTGTGGGACTGTGTCAAATGCCTTGCTAAAGTCTAGGTAGGTCATGTCCACAGCCCCTCCCTGATCTACTACTTTGGTCACCCATTCAAAGAAATCTATCAGATTTGTCTGGCATGACCTTCCTGCTGTGAATCCATGCTGCCTTGGGTCCTGTGCCCCTCTGGCCTCTAGATACTCGACAATTCTTTCCTTTTGTTACGGTGTAAAAGGGTGCCTGCTCACATGTGTGACTTTCATTGGCTGTCGTGTCATGAAAGAATTAACGTCAAGAGATAATCATAAACACAAGCAGTCTCAAGACCTACAATGTTCTAGCCTATTCTGTATTTCTAAATTGGCAACTATATCACACTTATTTTTTGAGTGTTCTTTTATTCGGCACTGGTGGATTTGTTTCTTGACAAGAGTCTGGGCCACTCCATTATTTCAAACGGTTTCTTACCAGAATATTATTTGTATGGTGTTTTTTCTCCCCAGTGGTCCCTTTGGATTCTGAACACATTAAATTTAGTTTTTGTAGTAATTAAATGGAATATTTGGATGGCTCGATGTCTGTTTACTCTATAGCAAAAAACCTGTTCTTATTCAGAGCTTGAGAAGAAAATCGTAACAGATCTAACTAACATTTATGTACATGAACGTACATTATTTTCCAAGGAGACATTACTTGAACTTTGGAAAGCTCTTCCTTGGATCACGGACTCTGATTTTGCAGTGACCTGATGGACTGTCTCTTGATATGCATAGTTCTGTTCTGTTTTTTTTTTTTGTTTACTTCTGTTTTGAGTCCACATGAGTTTTTGCAAATTGCTTTTGTTTTGGTACTGTACGATTTCTTTTGTTTCAATAAAACTCTCCCCTATTCTTTTCGATGAGTGCCATGGGATCTTTAACATCCACCTGAACTACCACCAATCCAGGCAGATGGGACCTCGGTTTAACGTCTCATCCGAAGGACAGCACCTCAGAAGTGCAGCACCCCTCTCATGCTGCACTAGTGTCAGTACTGGGATATTAACCCAAGTGCCAGATGTGAGAACTGAACCCACAGCCCTCTGATGTCCTGGCCTCAGAGGCAAGTGTGCTACCTACTGAGCCACTGACACTGCCAATATAGTCCCAGTGGAGAAGTACAGTTATTACAGCAGCTCCTTCGTCTTGGTGTTTTCTGCCTGTTCTCTGGAAGAAGCTATCTAGGGCAGTTTTTAAATCTGGCTTTAACCTGGCTTCCTTCTAGCTAAGCCACTCCCCCTATTTCACAGCTCCTTCTACACTTAGTTAATGGCACAGATAACAATTCCCTTTAGCCACCTAAGACAAACATCTTGATAACTGCACAGATAACAATTCACTTCAGCCAAGTCAGACAAACACACTAACTTTTGTTTTGTTTTGTTTTTACCCTTAATTGAAGGTCCCAGTAGTAGAGTTCTAGTTCTTTAGTCCCAGTAGAGAAGTATAGTTATAACAGCAGCTCCTTCTTCTTGGTGTTCTCTGCCTGTTCTCTGGCAGAAGCTTTCTAGGCCAGTTTTTAAATGTGGCTTTAACCTGGCTTCCTTCTAGCTAAGCCACTCCCCCACTTCACAGCTCTTACTCCAGTTAGCTAATTGCACAGATAATTCCCTTCAGCCACCTGAGACAAACCACTAGATAACTGCACAGATAATTCACTTCAGCTAACTCAGACACACACACTAACTTTTTGTTTTGTTTTTACCCTAAATTGACAGTACCAATGGTAGAGTTCTAGTTCTTTAGTCCCAGTAGAGAAGTATAGTTTTAACAGCAGCTCCTTCTTGGTGTTCTCTGCCTGTTCTCGGCAGAAGCTATCTAGGGCAGTTTTTAAATCTGACTTTAACCTGGCTTCCTTCTAGCTAAGTCACTCCCCCTACTTCACAGCTCTTTCTACACTTAGTTAATTGCACAGATAACAATTCCCTTAAGCCACCTGAGACAAACACCTAGATAACTGCACAGATAACAATTCACTTCATCCTACTCAGACAAACACAATAACTTTTGTTTTGTTTTGTTGTTACCCTAAATTGAAGGTCCCAGTAGCAGAGTTCTAGTTCTTTAGTCCCATTAGAGAAGTATAGTTACAACAGCAGTTCCTTCTTCTTAGTGTTCTCTGCCTGTTCTCTTTCCTCTGTGAGCATCCTGAGCAAATACATTTGTTCAGTATTCGCAGAGGAAAGAGATGGGGAGGGGCCACAAAAATGTAACAGGAGCATTGGAGGGTGGGAGGTGGACACTAGTCTACTTTCAGAGGACAGATTCCTGAAGGGACTCGCAAATCTGAAGGTGGACAAAGCAATAGGGCCAGACAAGGTCCACTGAATGGTATTGAGGGAGCCCTGAGAGGTACATGCTCCACCTCTGATACCCTATTTAACAGCTCATTGGAAACAGGTGCTGTCCTGGAGGACTGGAGGAGGGCAGATGTAGTCTCACTTCACAAAAGTGGCAGCAAGGAAGAAGCTGGTAATTATAGGCCAGTCGGCTTGACTTTTGTGGTGGGAACATTAATGGAATCACTGCTGAAAGAAAGGATAGATTCATAGATTCATAGAATGTGATGGCAGATAAGAGCCACTGGGCCCATTCAGTCTGCCCAATTGTGTTTTTTTTCTCTTTATTATTATTTGTAGTAGTGTTATTATTATACTCACTACTCTTCACCCATGATTCCCTTGTGCCTATCCCAGGCATTTTTAAATCCATTTACAGCTTTATCCCCCACTACCTCTTCTGGAATGCTATACCAGGTATCCACCACTCTTTCTGTGAAAAAGTACTTCCTCACATCCCTCTTGAATTTACCCCCCCACCCCAGCTTCAGATTGTGCCCCCTTGTTATAGAGCACCTTTTCTTCTGTAAAATACTCTCCTCCTGTACCTTATTAACCCCAATAAAGTATTTAAAGATTTCTATTATATCCCACTTCTCCCTCCTCTCCCTCCTCTCCTCCAAGGTGTACAAATTTAGCTCCTTAACTCTTTAGTCATAGGGCATTTTATGCAGACCCTGCACCATTTTGGTAGCCCTCCTCTGGATCGCCTCCAGTCTGTCTATGTCTTTTCTAAGGTGTAGTCTCCAAAACTATACACAGTACTCAGGATGGGGTCTTACAAATTATTTATATAAGGGTAGAATCACCTCTCCGATCCTCCTGGAGATAACCCTACATATACACCTCAGCATCCCAAAAACTTTCCCGACTGCTTTATCACACTGCCTGATCACCTTTAGCTAATCTGATATGATTAGCCCTTGGCCTCTTTCCTGCTTGATCTTTGTCACAATCACTCCACCCATCTTGTACTCTGCTCCCAGGTTCCTATGGCCCAGATGCATTATTTTGCACTTTTTTGCATTGAAACCCAGCTGCCGTACTTTTGACCACTCTTCCAGTCTATTTAGATCCCTGCACATTCTATCCAACCCCTTGGTGTGTTCACTCTGTTACAGATCTTGGTGTCAGCTGCACAGAGGCAGACCGTCCTTTCCAGTTAATCTGCTATGTTGCTTATAAAGATATTGAAGAGGACTGGTTCCAACACTGATCCCTGAGGAACCCAACTGGTCAGCCTCCCTCCCTTCCTTTGAGCACACTCCATTTACCACTCCCCTCTGTGTCCTATCTACCAACTAGTTTCTTATCCAGGTTACCACCTCATTATTTACCCCCAAGCTACCCACCTTGCCCACCAGTCTCATGTGTAGAACAAAGCCTTGCTGAAATCCAGGCAAGCTGCATATACCACACCTCCCTGATACAACTCCTTGGGCACCCAGTCAAAGAAGTCTATCACATTTGTTTGGCATGACCTTCCCTCTGTGAAATCATGCTGCTTTGGGGTCCTGCAATCCGCTGGATACAAGATATTCCACTATCCTGTCCTTTAATAGTGTTTACATCAACTTAAAGACCACCAGTGTCAGGCTGACTGGTGTAAAATTGCTCACCTCTTCCTTGCTTCCACTTTTGTAAAGTGGGACTACGTTTGTCCTTCTCCAGTCATCTGGGAATTCACCAGCCTCCAGTGATCTGTTAAAAAGGTCTGTCAGAGGTGCAGCCAGTACCTCCCTATTTTCCCTCAGTATTCTTGGATGTACACTGTCCAGTCCCATAGCTTTGTCTACTTTCATGTTATCAAGTGTTTTCTGGACTCTCCCCAATGAATATGAGTCAGTCTTACCTCAGTAGTGGGCAAGATTATGGAGGCACTCCTTAAGGAAAGGATAGTGCAACACCTGGAATCCATAGGGGCACAGGATCCAAGACAGCATGGGTTTACAAAAGGAAGGTCCTGTCAAACTAATCTCATAGATTTCTTTGACTGGGTAACCAGAGTGGTGGACCAAGGGGGAGCAGTTGATGTCGCCTACCTTGACTTCAGCAAAGCTTTTGACACTGTTCCACATAGAAGATTGATAAATAAGCTAGGTAGGCTCGGGTGGGTCAAGTTGGTCAACGGGTGGCAAACTGGTTGACTGGCAGAAAACAGAGAGTGGTGGTAAATGGTATACAGTCAGAAGAGATGCAAGTCACAAGTGGGTACCTCAGGATCAGTCCTGGGGCCAGTCCTATTCAACATCTTCATTAGTGACCTCGCAGATGGACTAGAGGGTAAGGCTGTCTGTTTGCAGATGACACCAAGATCTGCAACAGAGTAGATGATCCAGATGGGGTGGGCAGAATGAGAAGAGATCTGGATAAACTAGCAGAATGGTCAGAAGAGTGGCAACTGGGATTTAATGCAAAGAAGTGCAAAATCATGCACATAGGGAAGAGAAACCCTGAAGCCACTTATAGGCTGGGAGGAGCTAGCAGTCACAAAGGAAGAAAGAGACTTGGGCATCATCATCACTGATGACCTAAAATCATCCAAGCAGACCTCTAAAGCAGTAGGTAAGGCTAGGGGGTGTTAGGGTGTATTAGTAGGGTATCACAAGTCGTAAGAGGGAGGTAATCCCTCTGTACAAGACATTGGTTAGGCTCCATCTGGAGTACTGCGTGGCAGTACTGGAGGCCACACTCTTCACAAGGACATTAACCAAATTGAGGCAGTCCAGAGAAGGGCAACCAAATGGTGCAGGGACTGCATCAGAAGACATATAAGGACAGATTAACGGAGCTCAATATGTATACCCTTGAGCAAAGGAGGAGAGAGGTGATATGATCGAGACATTTAAACACCTTAAGGGCATAAACAAGGTGAAAGAGTCTAACATGTTTAAATATAAGAAAAATAGCAGGACAAGAGGACACAGCATGAGATTAGAGGGAGGCCGATTAAGGGGGAATGTGAGGAAATTCTTTTTCACAGAAAGGGTGGTAGATGCATGGAATGGCTTACCACAAGAAGTGGTGGCTATGAATACAGTGCAGGGCTTCAAACAGGCATGGGATAGGCATAAGGGAGCAATACAAATGACTATGAATAGATAGGTCACTGACAGAGCAAAGGCTGATGGCACATTTATAAGGTAGAAAAAGAAATGGGCAGACTGGATGGGCCTTGCGGTCCTTATCTGCCGTCAACTTCTATGTTTCTATGAATATAGACTACTGTCTAATTCTCTCACCTCTAAGCTTCTGGTGCCTCCTTGTGATCCTTCCCAAACCTCTTCTACTGTGAAAACTGTTCAGAAATATGTGTTTAAGATGTTTGCTTTTTCTTGATCTTTCTCTGTCCAGTCCTCCTCCCTCCTTCCCTCTTTAACAGTATAATCCATCCCTCCCTTTGTTTTCCTTTTTCAGTAACATTGCTAAAAAAAATGTTTTATCCCCTTTTGATACTCCCAGAGCTATTCTTTCATCAGTTTGTGCTTTTGCGCTCCTTACTGCTTTACTTGCTTCTCTCAGCTTTCCCTGATACACTTCCCTATCTTGATTTCTCTGGGTCTCCTTGTACCTTCTGAATGCTACTCTTAGCCGTTACCTATTCTGCTACCTCTTTTGAGCATCATGGTGGTCTCCTCTTTCTTTCACCTTTGTTTACTTACTTAACACAGAGGTTTGTTGCCTTCACAATGCCCTCTTTTAGTCTGGCCCACTTTTCTTCCACACTACCTCCCCCAGTCCTCATCCCCTGTCAGATCATCCCTGAGGCATTCATGCATCTCAGTAAAATCAGCCCTTCTGAAGTCCAGGACCCTTGTCTTTGTATGGTTGTGTTCTACAGTTGTTCTAATGTTGAACCACACTGTATGATGATTACTGTTCCCAAGATGGCGTCCAACCCTGACATCTGTAAAACTGGCCCTGTTAGTAAGCACCAGGTCTAGTACTGCCCCATCATATGTGGGTTCCCTGAATAGTTGCCTAAGAAAAGTATCCCGCAGGAAGACCAGGATGTCACTGCTTCTAGCTGATACTACAGCAAGGAGGCTCCAATCCACATCCAGCAGACTGAAGTCCCCTACCAGTATCACCTCACCATTTTCTGCCATTTTTCCATTTTCTTCTAACATTACCCTATCCAGATCCTCCCCCTGTGCCGGAGGCCTGTAGATCATACCTGTTTGAATTTTGGCTCATTATTCCAACTCAAGGGCAACCCACTGCATCGCAGTCCCTCCCTGGGTTCCCTGTATTTTCATTGCTTTTATGCTATCCTTCACATAAAGCAACACTCTCCCTCCTTTCCTTCTTACACTGTCCCTTCTGAATAATGTGTATCCTGGTGTGAACATATCCTAGCCGGGGTTTTCAGCGTACCATGACTCGGTAATGGCCATGATATCCAGGTCAGCCTCCACCATGATGGCCTCTAGATCTGGGATCTTATTTCCCAAACTCCAAGTATTAGCACCCATGGCCTTCCACATTTTGTTTGCTCCTTGTTTTCCCCTTTTTCCTTTTGTCCCCCCCACTCTCTCTTTTCATCTGTCTGCTTAGTTCCCCCCTCATCTTTTTCTAACCCCCTAATTATTTGATTTACTTTATTCAGTGTGGGATTATGAGACTATAATTCCCCAGAATTTCTATACCCACTATCTCTGCTTATTTGGGGGGAGAGGGCAGTTTCTGCTTCCCTTTCTCTTCCACCTCATCCTGGCTAGTTCTTTCCACTTTCCCCTGGCTAGTTTAAATGTTCATCAGAAAAACGTTTAAACCTTCCACTGAGAACTGTGGTCCCCCTTCTAGATGGATGCAGACATCTCCTCTGTAAAAACTCTTATTCTCCTAGGCGGACCAAGCTCCCAATGTAGCCATAATAATAATAATAATAATAAACTTCATTTTTTATGCGCCTTTCAAATACCATGGCACCTTACAAGTTAAAATCATAGATCAGAGATTAATAACACATAATATAAAATCAGTAATATCATTATTTCAGCAGTCACCAAATACCTGTTGCTATAAGAATGTTTTCAAAGCCTGCTTAAATCCTCCACAGTTGCACACTCCCATAACCGATGGGGTAGAGAATTCCAAAGGGCTGGGTCTGCATACATAAATGCCTGTGCCCCAGAAGATTTCAAACATACCCTTGGAATCTCTAGCAACCCCTCGTCGGCTGAGAGGAGCAATCCCCTGGGGCAATAAGATACCAGAAGCCATACCTCTCCTCTCTGCACCAGGCCTTCAGCCATGAGTTGAAAGCCTTGGTGTGGGGCTCCCTCTCCTTCCCCCTGTTGTAGACAGGCAGTACTTCTGCAAAAGCTACAGAGTATGATACCTGGTTAAGACTTTTTCCTAGCTCTCTAAACTCCCCCTGCACTGTTGTTGCCTCGTCCCAAGCCAGATCATTTGTCCCCAGGTGGACAATGACATCCAGCTCCCCTTCCTCTCCTACTGCTCTAGATATCCTTAGTATTTACTTCCCATCCCTCCTGGCTGTGACACCTGGTAGGCACCTGACCTCCCTCTCGGCCTCCTTTCCTATTCACAACTCTATACCCCTGACAATAAAGTCACTTACTAGTAATTGTTTCCTCCTTCTATGGGTTCCCTTTCTCCCACCTTGGGACCTCCACTTAAAAGGGCTCCTACTTCCTCCCCTGCCACTACCACAGGTGCCTCCTCTTGGTTGTCCCACTCCACCAGAGCAGCGTATGAATTCTGAAGTGGTACCGATTGTGTTTGAGGAATATTCCTGTGACCCCACCCTCCCAACCTCCTTGATCTCACCACTTCTTCCTCCTTGAGCCCACCTAAGTCCAGCCACTCCTCCATATCTGGCAGCCTTTGAGGTAATGATGTCAGTCTTAATGGCCGCTGGGTAGGGGAAATGTCTCCCACTTTTTGACCAACACAGCCTCGAGCCTAGACTCCTTCTGCTGGCTCAGAATCAATGCAGCCTCATGTTCACAGGTCCTCCCCACCAGCCCAGAGAGGCACATGCAGATAGGGCAGCATCTTAGCCTCCAGAAGGTCTCCCTGAGGCCTGGTGCTCCACAACTGCTGCACTGCACCACTCCCCACATTCCCTAATTTTACTCCCCTTAAACATCCTGTCCTATCTTCCCCAAACCCAGTAAGGACAAGCCGTCTTTAGTATGAGTAACTACATTACACAACTTATCTTGGACTTTTAAGGGTATACTGTAACAAGCTATATTTTTTCTCCCCCTGTTTTTAGCAACAGTTTGTCATAATACCTTATACTCTGCAACATTTACAGACTGAAACACTGTAACTCTTACAATAGTATGTCCTTTCCTTGCCTGTATCCCATCAGTGAGTGCAACAACTAGAGAAAACTGCCAACTTTCACCCGCCGCCAACAGGGTCCTCCACTTCCCCTGCTGATGCCTGCCGATGCCTAAGATGCTAAGATTTTACCTTTTCCACTGCTTCACTGTTCCACTCACTCGATGGGACATGAAAGTGTGGGATACATTAGATGTGCGCTCTTATATACTCCATGATTGTGCCTCCCATTATATTCCTAGGCTCAATATCATTGGATCTCTAATCAATGTCCGTCCCCTTCACACAGTCCAAGCTCCCAATTGGAGCACAGGTGAAAAAAGGAGCAGAGTCAGCAACTAGAAAGCCTGTCCCAGATGACAACAAGCAAGCTCAATTCCCTGATGGTCAGTTGTGAGTTAGGCTGCTCCTTTAGAGCCTGACTGGCTCTCTGCTCTCTGCAGCAGCTCCTCATGTGTGTCTTTTAAGCTGAACTGTTTGGAATGGATGTCAGTAATTTAAAAGTCAGCCATTTCTCTTCCACACCAGCTCCACCCTGGGCATAGTCCAAGCTCCTGAAAGGTGTACAGGCAAAATAAGAGGCAGAGGCAGCAATTGGTAAGCCTGCCCCAGATGACAGCAAGAAACGGTCAGTTGGGAGCTAGGCTGCTTGCTTAGAGCCTGACTTGTCTAGGATAGTGAAATACCTTGAATCCAATGAGGTACAAGATGCAAGGCAGCATGGATTCATGGTTGGAGGTCATGTCAAATGAGTCTGATAGATTCCTTCGACTGGGTGAGCAAAGAACTGGATCAGAAAGGAGTGGACATGGCCTACCTAGAACTCAGTAAGGCATTCGACACTGTTCCACAGCGAAGACTAATAAGCAAACTGGGTAGCTTAGGAGTGGGTCCAAAGGTGGTAAACTTGGAAAGAAAAAGGTTAGGGGATAGGCATCAGAAAGTTGTGGTAAATGGAGTTCACGCCAAAGAACAGAGTGTGACCAACGGTGTGCCTCAGGGATCAGTGCTGGAACTGGTCCTCTTTAATGTCTTTGTAAGAGACATTGCAGAGGAGTTGGAAGGGAAAGTCTGCCTTATTGCAGATGGCACTAAACTCTGCAATAGGATGGACACTCCAGGTGGGGTGGAAAGGACATGCAGTGACATGAGAAAACTTGAGGAGTGGTCAAGGGTATGGCAGCTGGGTTTCAATATGAAAAAGTGCAAAATAATACACTTGGACATGGAAACCCAGTGGCGGAGAATAAAATGGGGAGGGGGGGGCGGTACTGACAACTACCACAGCAGGAAAGTACAGAGTACTACTTGGGTGGAGTACGAATATCTGCATTAGAAGAGGAGAAGGACCTGGGAGTGATGATCACTAGTGACCTGAAGCACTACAAGCAGTTCAAGAAAGCAGCAGCAAAGGCAAACAAGATGCTGGGATGCATATCTTGAGGGATCAGTAGTAGGAGAGAGGAGGTTATACTGCCCTTGTACAGATCCCTGGTAAGGCCTCATCTAGAGTACGGAGTTCAACACTGCTGCCCACATGTCAAAAAAGACATTAACCTGCTGAAGAAGGATCAGAGGAGGGCTATAAAGATGATAGCAGGTCAGCAGGGTAAGGCATATGAGGAGAGGTTGAGGACATTGAATATGTACTCGCTGGAAGACAGGAGAGAGAGGGGACATGACTGAGACCTTCAAGTACTTGAAAGGGAAAAATAAGCTGGATAAGGAGAGTCTCTTTAAGCTGAGTGGCAACCATAACACAAGGAGGCACAGTCCTAAGCTGGAGGGTGGTAGGTTTTGGAGGGAAGTCAAGAAGCATTTCTTCACAGATAGGGTGACAGACACTTGGAATGTGCTGCCAGAAGAGGTGATCTCATTGATGACAGTGGGCAGCTTTGAGAGGCTGGGATAGGCATAGGGGAAGGTAAGGATTATGGGTAGGGAGGATGGGAGGAGTGGGGAGGGAGGGAAGGGACAGTAGCTCAAGCTGTGGACCCTGCAATATGAGCAGACTAGAGAGACCAAATGGCCTTCTTCTGTTGGCTTCCTCATACGCTCAGTATGTATCTTCATATGAAAGAGATCTGGGGTAATCATATCTGATAACCTAAACTTGGCCAGGCAGTGCGATGAGGCAGTAGGAAGAGCAAGTAGGATGCTGGGGTACATTGCAAGGGGTATCACCAGCAGAAAGAGGCAGGTGCTGTTGCCTCTGTATAGATCGCTGGCAAGATATGGATACAACAAGTCATGACGGTCATGTCGCTGAGTGACAGCTTTGCTCCAGCATGAATCAGTACACTGCACAATTCATTCCCAGGCAATTTGCCCCCATTGTAAATATTATGAAACAAATTCATCTGGGAATGAATTGTGCAAGCTGGCAGTTCACATTGCAGCTGAATCCAGGGTAAAATGTCACCCAGCAAGATGATCAGAACAACTTGATGTGTGCCTCTAAGACCCCACCTAGAGTACTGTGTCCAGTTCTGGAGACCACATCTCTGGAAGGACATAGGCAGAGTGGAAGCAGTTCACAGGAGAGCAACTAAAACAGTGCTGGGGATTACATCAGAAGCCCTAGGAGGAGAGACTAAAGGACCTAAATATGTAGATTCTGGAAGAGAGGAGGGAAGCATGGATAAGTTAGAAACCTTTAAATACCTCACGTAGGTAAACAAGGTGCAGGAAGGAAGTATTTTTCAGAAAAAAAGGGTGTTCAAGAACCAGTGGACATGCTACAAAGCTAAAGGGGCGTAGATTAAGGAGAGATGTGAGGAAGTACTTCTTCATGGAAAGGGTGGTGGATTCTTGGAACAGCCTTCCGGTGGTGGTGGCAGGGATGAAAACAGTGCTGAGGTTCAAGAATGCATGGGAGGGGAAAATGGTCCAGAGATCAAGCAGGATCTGTGGTGATACTGTAGGTAGGGAAAAATGAGCAGACTAGGTGAGCCAAGTGGTCCTTATCTGCTGGCAAATTCCATGTTTCTATGGCTTCAGGTGATTGAAGTGGGGAAGATGGAAGAGAAAAAATGTAGGGGTGGTGTACAGGCCACCAGATTAAATGGCTGAAATGGATGAAGCACTGGAGAAGGAGATAAGGAACATAAAAGGATTTGAAGACATAGTGGTAATGGGTGACTTCAACCTTCCAGTAATCAGCTGGGACAGCAGTGACTTGGAGACAAAAGGGACAGAGGGTTGGGCTGTCACTCAGAACTGCTTCTTCAAGCAGTGTGTGAGTGAGGCTACAAGGTGAGAGCTAGTACTAGGTCTGCTGACGTCCAATGAGGACATTATAAGGGATAGTATAGTGGAAATCCCAGTTGGCTATCATGACCATTGTACAGTGAAATTCATCATGAAGTTTGGGTCACAATAAGTAATCTCTGACACAGTTCGGGAAAGTGAATTTCAAGAAAATGGGGTGGAAAATGCAGGAAAGATTCAAGGACTTTCACACAAAGGGTGGCGGAGAAGTGGGCAGCATTAAAGATGACTATAAAAGAGGACACCCAAGACTAAGTCAGCACCATAAAAAGTTTAAAAATATAGGAAGCCCATATGTTTAAAAGGGCAGGTAAGGCAGGCTACTGGTGATAAAATGGGGTGTTTAGGACCAATAAGAGGACACAGAGTGAAGCAAATATAGAGGGAAGGGTACAAGGAGAAACTAGGTGTAAGTAAAAACTTATCAGGGAGACAAAGGCAAAATTAAGGATAGGGTCATGGAGAAAAAGATATCCTTCTTTAGATACATCAGTGAAAAAATAAGACATGAAAAAACATAGAAAGGATAAGGAAAGATATGCTGAGTACAGGGGACAATGGGGACAAGACAGGTATACTAAATTAAAAATGTTGTTGGGTGTACACAGTCCAGGAGGCACACCCACTCCCAAACAGCAGAAGACAATTCAAGGATAATGCAGGGGACAGGTCTTAGATGGGGGTACTTCAAGGGAACAAGTACTAAAGACACTGAGGGCCTTAAAATCCAAAGCATTACCCGGGCCAGACATGATACATTGTTTGGTGCTGAAGGAATCAAGGTACAGATGTGTCAAGCCAGGATGAAGCACAGAAATGCTGCAAAATATCACAGAATACTGCAATTTACTGCAGGGGTCATTGTAAGTCAATGGCAATCAAGCCCATTAGTCATGCAGGATTTTGTGACGTCATTACTGCAAGTTACTGCGATTCATCGTGGCTGACACATCTTGCAGGACTGCCTGCTGGTGCAGCCATCAGGGAACCTACAAGACAGGCTGCCATTCTCAACATGATATCACCAACTCAGAAATTATAGGTAGACTGCAGGTTGGGGAACCACTGGCATCCAGTGACCATAACACCATGTGGTTTGCATAGCCCATGGGTATCATTATACTCTTCTCGAAAGCTGTGGTTCTGGATTTCGGATAAGCAGACTTTGGTTAGATGAGGCAATTAATCAAGGGTTAGTTAACTGGGGTGGATGAAATTGGGGGATATGAAGATATGTGGAGAAATTAAAGGGACCCTTCTCTAAGCAGGAGTGACAGTTACTTGTCAGAACAACTTTCCAAAAAATATCAATTGAATGACACTTGTAACGGGGCTTCTGGTATCCAATAGCCATACAAATTATGGGCTCCTCACTCATAATTATTTCGTTTCTAAAACCTGGTACCAGTTAGCCCCTGATATTAGGAATCTGACAAAACTGAATGTCTTTGAGAAGGCAATTCATGGAGTATGAGATTTCAATGTACTTTGTTATTTTACACAGTTTTATGATTTTATATGTGTTATCTTGGGGATGACTAATTTATTTTGATGAAACAAATTCATCTGGGGATGAACTGTGCAAGCTGACAGTTCACATTGCAGCTGAATCGAGGGTAAAATGCCACCCAGCAAGGTGATCAGAATGACTTGACCTCTAAGACCCCACCTAGAGTACTGGTACCAGATTTTAGAAATCTTTTTTCCGGAAAAATGTTTCGTTTGTGTATTAATTAATGTGTTAAATGTTCATGAAACTGATTATGTAATCTCACAGGACAACCTTGTAAATAGGGTCTTAGGGTCCTAAGCATTTAGCCTTTAAAAATAAAGATATTTGCAACTATTACTCAAGTTGTTTAGAATGTCAACAAAGGATGATTAGTTTTCCAATTTTTAAAATTCTCTTTACAGTATTACAGAGTTTTTACAGAATTAAGTACACATCAGAAATAAACAACTAAAACCGGGGCACTCACCAGGACAAAAAAATGTCACTGACACTGTAGATAAGTGCCAAATATACTTTATTAATGTGCAAGTGCACCAGAAATTCACTCAACATTTTGCATACTAGTTTCCGCCTGTGCCTTTATTTTATTTTTTTTTTTCATGATGAGTGCCCTTATTTTAGTTGTTCGTTATGCTGGAGTTACCAATTGGCACCTGAATCCCACCTGCACCTTTTTTTGTTTTGGCTACATATCAGAAATACTCACCTTGTGATATGTTTTGGCAAGGATTTTGGGGCTGTTATCTATTTGTATCTGTCTCCTTTTGGAAAAAATGCAAAACATCACCAGACAAAAGAAACAGTTACAGCATGCCAGCTGTTACCTTTGGCTAGGGTGAGAAGATGATCCATGAAAGCGGATATTAGCTAACAATATACAATAATTCACAGAGTAGTTTTGGTTATCTTTTAAGGAATGCATGCAACTTCATCTTGTTGGCAGCACCACATTCTGTAATATTTCTTCAATAAAGATTGTAGTGTACTGTGAACAATCCACAAAACATTAACATCTTGTTGTGGGAAGACTGGATGTGCTGCACAGCTCTTTTTCCGCCTACAACATCGATAGTATTTATTTATGTTTAGTTGTTAATGTTCTTATTCTTACATTTTCCAAAAAACAATGAGACTTCGAAGTTTTTATGTTAAGAAATGGGTGATGAAAATGCTTACTTATTTTTGTTTTATTTTAGGAAAATCCGAAAAGATTACCCTTCCAAAATTCTTATCCACCTGTGTGCTGCCCTACTGCTACTGAACTTGGTCTTCCTCACAGATGCCTGGATATATCAGTTTAATAATGGAGCTTCTTGTATTGCAATTGCTGTGCTGCTCCATTACTTTTTGTTGGTGTCTTTCACTTGGATGGGTCTTGAAGCTTTCCACATGTACCTGGCCCTCGTTAAAGTTTTTAACACCTATGTGCGCAAATACATCCTTAAATTCAGCATTGTTGGTTGGGGTATGTATTGTATATTATCTCTAGTTTTAAGAGTCAGGGCTGTGTTCACAAAAACATTATGATCACTGTGTAAACAACCTTGAACAATTCACTCCACTTTAGGGCTGCATTCCAACTTGGAGCAAAATTCACAAAACTTTGTCTCAGCGCAAACCTGGTTGCGCGGTGCAAACTGGGATTTGCACAGAGTTGGTAGTCACAAAAACCCAGTTTCCACCCACAAACCAGGTTTGCGCCAGGGCAAAGTTTTGAGGGGCACACAATGCAAATGAGGGGAAGGGGATCTGCATATTGGTGCTGCCTGATTCACAAAGTATTTGCCCTGCACAAGTGCCTCTTGAGTGGTCCCCTTGCACAGAGCAAATACCGCAGACCAAAACTTGGTGGCATCCCAGGCAATCCTAGTGGCAGGCAGATGTACTGTAGTGCCCCTCATCACCAATTGCCATCCTCTTGTGTTGACATATCATGTCCCTGGTGGTCTTAGTGGTTCCTCCTCATCCTCCATCACTGATCACTGTACAGTATAATGTCTTGGTGGTCTAGTGGTTCCCCCCCTTATCCCCCATCACAGACCACCTTCCTGATCTTTGTAAAGTATAATTTCTTGGTGGTCCAGTAGTCCCTCCCCCATCCTCTTATTGCTATCCCGTTGATAAAAAAATATTCCCTGGTAGTTCAATGGCCCCTCCCTCATTTGCTGATCATCATCCCCCTTATAATAAAAATAATGCCCTGGTAGTCTAGTGGTCCTTCTCCAATGACCATCCTGATAATACATAAAATTCTCTGGTGGTCTAGTGGTCCCTTCCCCTTCCCTGATCACCGATCTATCACCCTGGTGGTCCAGTGGTCCCCCCTTTTCCTGATCTCCTGATTGCCATCCCATGTAGAGGAAAACACTTCTCCATGGTGGCTAACGATCCCTACCCCCACCTGATCACCTGCCCGATAGATATAAAAAATGGCCTGGTGTCCAGGATAACCCCCCCATCCCATCCCCTCATATAATAATGTCACAGTGCCCCTGCACTATTCCTTGTGGGCCCATGCTCCTGGATGCATGTCAGGGCAATGCTACTGGGGTGGTGCTGATGAAACTGGGGTTACCACTGCCTGGGACCACCCCTATCCATAGTCAGATAGCGTGGAGTGCTAGCCGACTGTGAAAAGCAATTTTTAGCACATGAGCAACTGTAAAGCACAATGCAAAATGTTGTGCTGCACTTAGTGTTTTTTGTGAATCTGGCCCCAGATGTAATATGAGTAAATCAGACCCCCCCCACCAGTGCATACAAGATGTATTTCAGCTGTGTTACCTTGGGTAAATATACAGAAATCTAAAACTAGAACTGAACGTGTTTAGTCTTCGAACATCCACAAGTATCTTCAAATCATTTCCAAAAATAATCTTTAATGATATTTTATAATGCTTGAAATTATATTTTGAAAGTTGTAACATTTATACTATTAGGCATAGAAGTTAAAGTGTTTTTTTATGAACATTTTGAGTCTGATCAACATGAATAGATTGTAGTGTTACAGTTCTCATGTGTTGCTACTTGTCTATACATGTTGATATATTTTAAAAAATTACTCTATTATTTTAAATTTAGCTGTAGAAATAAATTATATTTATATATTGATGTATTAGACACTTTCATTAAAAAATACAATTACAGAATGTTTCTAGCTGTAATGGTTCCAAAGTTATTCCATTTTAAAGAAATTATCTTTTGAAAGGTATGACTTTAAAACTGTTTGGGCTAAAAACGTAATTGTTTAAAATGAAAGCTAGGAGTCAAGCCATTTAAGAATTATGTTGTTGATACTGTTTGTATGTTTCAATACAATAATTTACATGATAGTTTAAAAAACAATTTTTCATGAATTTGGTAATACCACACAGTATTTCAAGAGCTAGTGTACTGCCTAAAATTATTGTTAGATTTTAAAAGCAGCCATTACATTTTATATTTGAGGTACTTTTTCTTCACTCTTTGTTTAATTAAAAGACTGTTTACCAGATTTTAGTAGGTGTGATGTGTGGAATAGCCCTTAGCCTGGCAGCTGACGTATCTTGCCCCACACTACATCATCAGCACTGTGACCTCACTAACTGTGACATCACTGCTACTTAGGAACGGCAAGTGAGTGACTGCCAGGTCATTCCCTGTGATGTCACTGTCAGATCATAATGCTGGTGATGTAGTGTGGGGCAGTAGAGTTAGATATGTCAGCTGCCAGGCTAAGAGCTGTTCCACACATGCAGCACAATATTATCACATAAAACACTTTCTGATGAGCAGAAGAAAAAGACAAATATTTCAGAAATAAAAAGTTACAACTAACTACTACTTAAAATGTGTATTATTTTCCTGTCTACCTGTTTTGCCTCCACAAGCTCTTTAATTAGAAACTATGTAGTCTACAGTTTAATTGTCATTTATCTTATGCACATAATCATGCTGGAAACAGTTGGGAATATTTCACTCTCCTTTCTAGCAATCCCTACTTTTCCTTGCTTTTGCAGGCTTTGCATGTGAACATGTCACAAAAGAATAATGTATGGGAAATATTGTGCAATTTATTTTACACATATAGGCCCAGATATTCAAACTGCGCCATTCTGTGGCACAAGCCCCTGTGCCGCACAAAATAGTTGTGCAGGGGTGTGGCCAGGGTGATATTTAATGGAGTTGTGCTATGGCGCAACTTCTTTGAATATCACCCCCTGGCTACACCCACTGTGCGTCGCGCAGTGGAATTGCACCAGCACAAGTGGTCAGAGTGGAGCAATGCGGTGGTGCAAGTTCCATTGCACCATGCACAGCACCTGCGATATTCAAAGGGTGACATGCAAATGGGGCCATAATTTATGCAAGGCGCATGGGGGTCTATTTGCATCTAATTACGGCCCCATTTGCATGCCATTAGCATGCAGGTGTGCCGATCCCCGACGACTTGCGCCTGGCACCCTGCCAGGCAGCAGCCATTGGGGACCGACGCCCCCTGCAGCCCGATTGTGGGCATAATAGTATTCCCCCCGCCAGCCCGATCCACGGGCATAATAAATGTTCCGCGGCCCAATCGCGGGTATAATAAGTACCCCGTGGCCTGATCACAGGCAGCACAGTATTCTTCCCGTAGCCGATCGCGGGCAGCACAATATTCTCCCCCAGCAGCCCGATCATGGGCATAAATGAAACACCGCCAACCCCGAGTAGCCTGATCGCGGGCATCAGACCTCCCCCAAAGTCCATATCCCTGGTGGTCCAGTGGACCGGAGTAGCCCAATCAAGGGTGGCATCCTTAACCCCAAGTATGGTATCCCTGGTGATCTATTGGCCCCCACCCCACCCGGCACTATTGTCCCACCACCCGGCCACCTCGGCAGCCAGCCGGGGATCTCTCACCCGCCTGCCCCCGGGCTGCTCGCTGACTCGATCTTCAGAGGGTACGCCTATTGCGCTGAGCATGAGCCATTGGGCGCAGCCCATACTGAGTAGTCAGATATGTGAATGAATTCATTCATTCACATATCTGGACTGCCTTAGTGAGTGGCTGCACGCCCATTGGCTCATGCTCTGAACCAATGGGCGTTAGCCTCACCGAGCTGTCAGTTGGCGGGCGGAGGCAGCAGGCAGGGTGCTGCCACCCGCTGGCTGACAGGGGGGAGGGGGTGGGGCTCCATGGGCGGGTGGGTGGGGGCCACTAGATCACCAGGATAACATACTTGGGTAAGGATGCCGCCATGATCGGGCTACTCTGGTCCACTGGACCACCAGGGATATTGGGCTTTGGGGAAGGTCTAATGCCCACGATCGGGCTACTGAGGGGTGGGGCATTTCATTTATGCCTGAGATCAGCTGCTGGGGTAGGACTGTTATGCCCGCGATCGGGCTGCTCGGGGAAGTATACTGTGCTGCCCGTGGATCGGCCATGGGGGACTACTTCAGCCCGCGATTGGGCTACTCGGGGTCACTTCAGCCCGCGATTGGGCATGGGGCACCTAGTGCGTGTGGGAATAATGGAGGCCACCACAGGTGGTGTGCTAGTTGTGTTGCGCCTCGCATTGCGGCAGCTCACCTGTGGGTGGACCTCGACTTGTTCCTTTTTTTTTCAGCATAACGTTGTGCAGGCACAGGTAGAGGTTGCGCCTGCATAACTTTGCAAGGCCCGGGCTGAATATCGGGCTGCAGTTTATGCATGGGCATGCCCCCACCTGTGCCTGCATTATTACTGATGCTACCAAGATTGGGATTGTGCAGGCGCATTCTTCCCTTTTAAATATTGCACAGGGGTGCATCAGTGGGTTGTGCATGGCGCAACACTGTTGCGCCATGTGCAACCCTTTTGAATATCTGGGCCATACAGTAAATCTCACAAGAAAAGCTGAAGTGGTTTATCATGGCATCACACACATCAATGGTGTATTAAAATTATTTACTAATGTTTCACACATAATGTTTATAATTTCTGCCTTTTTAACACCATTTTTCATGGTCTGTTCTCCAACAGCGCCCCCCCCAACACAGACACCCACATGCACTCACCCACTCACACATAACCATTGAACATATAAAGAGCAACTCATTATTATAATGAAAAGCTTAAAAACACTAGATTTACACTAGTTACTGTATGTCTTAACTTTATTGCTTTCTAGTTGTTTAATTTATTTTTACTACCCCCTGCTGTTTGTCTACTAACTATTGTAGATAATGCAGCAATTATTTCACTAAGTTTTTCAAAATGTGTCTGTCTCTCCCCTGCTAACCACACAATTGCTGTTTGTGACATCACAATCTGTTGTTATGGTGAACACTATGATGTCATAAACAAAGGAATTGTGCGGTTAACAGAGGAGAGGCAAATGTTTTAAAATGCTTTCTAACAGACTTTTTAGATGGACTATCAAGATATGCCTCAAATCTTGGAATGGTACATTGAAAACAAAAAAAGTATTATCTAGTAAATTGTGACAACTGAAACATCTTATTTATGAAGACACATGCTGAAGTGCATGGTTGCTCTTTAAACACCCATGGTCACAAGACAAAATGCTTTTTTTTTTGTCAAGAAATAATGCATCTGGTTGATCCTGGCATGTGTCTATGTTTCTGACTCTGACCCTAGGTTGACCTGTTATAATTGCTCTTTCCTTGCATCCCCAGATGAAAGCCCACACCACCACCACTGTTATGGTGTGATCACCCCACCTTTTTATGTTGGTTCGCGCTTGCGTGCCCAGCCAACATATTGCATTAGTAGCAGATTTGGAGACACAGTCACTGTTGGGTGAATGCAAGGCATGCATCAGTAGGTTCGTCCCTCATTCCTCAGTAAGGCAGCATGCAGGCGCCACACCAGCAACATGTAGTGTTGCACGCACATCTAAGGAAAGGTCCACTGCCATGAGAGCCAAGCTCGTCATGCAGCAGCACCTTCCGATGTGCCTTTGCTGGTGAAGAAAACATGGTGGCAGTGACTGCCGCCACCACCAACCACAATGCTGATGTTCTGGGGTGCCCAATCCCCCTGTTGGCATGCCATAACCCATTTCATGTGCTGACAGGGGAGTCCACTCCACATCAGCATAATGCCCCCGTCATTTGTTGTGTGCCGATGGGGTGCGCAATCACCCTCGGAACTTGCTCCCAGTTTCGGTATGTGCCGGTGGGGGGTGCCCAATACCCCGTCAGCCAGCCCCCCCTAATTTTCAGGTGGCATGCTGGGAGCCCACCCCAGCATGCCAAATGCCCCTGTAAAACAAACAAAAAAAAACACAATTTTTTTTTTTTTAAACCTGTAAAAGAAGAAAACGGTCCCTCATGGTCTGTCCTGCTCCCTCCTTCCCCAGCCCATGCCCATCCTCTGCGCACACTGCCTCCCTATTCTTCCACTTCACCCCATACGTAGCTCTGTAGTCTGGCACAATGATCTTTGTGGACCGGGAACACGTCTGCACTCTTTAAAGCTGACTGTGAACTGAAGAAATGCCAGTAAGCTGTATAATGGCATAAATAGTTGGGTTTCGACTTTGGTGCATATCTCTGGCATTTTTAGGAATCTGGGCACCAAATTTTCAACATGAGGTTATTGGGGCCCCTCCTAGTGAATTCAGTCACTGTCATGGCATTATTCGGTCCCAAAAGGTGATTTCACAGTCACTGCACAGAATCACCTTTTGGGACTGATTAATGAAATGACAGTGCCACTGTTCATGAGGTGGGCTCTCAAAAAGCCTGTGTTGCAAATTTGGTGAAAAAATTCAAGAAAATGACTGTTTTACAAGCATGCATTGCACAGTTTCCATGCATGCTCGGAACTTCATGAATCTGTAATATTTTCACTCCAGATTTTTAACATTGGCAATTTTCCACACCTTCTTATCAACAGTACAGCTGTCATTTTACATATCCTGGCCAAAATGTGTTTTTGCACTTCCAGTACAGAACAGCACGGTCACTTTGTAAAATCAGTTTTTGGGACAGTTTGACAAAATGACAGTGACACTCTTCATGAGCAGAGGTCCTAAAATGCATATGTTGAAAATTTGGTGATGGAAGTCCAAAAAATGACTGTTACAAGCATGTGTTGCCAGTTTCCACGCACCCTTGTAACTTCGCAAATGTGGAATATTTTCAAGCCAGATTTTCAACACTTGTACTTTTTCACACCTCCTATGAACAGTACAGCTGTCATTTTTCACATCTTGCCCAAAATGTGTTTTCACACCGGTGGTGCAGAATGGCTGGTCTCTGTGGGAAATCAGCTTTTGGGACAGATTAACAAAATCACAGTGCCACTGTTCATGAGGTGAGATCCCAAAATGCCTATGTTGAAAATGGGTCTCTCCAGGGTGGGGGTGAGGTTGACATCTGTTCAATACTTCACTGCCATTCCTATTATGCATCTCTAACTCCTGCACTACCATTGCCAATGCCAGAGAGACAACATTCGGCATTGACAAATGCTTGTTTCTTCTTGTCACTACCCCTACCCCTCCACCCTTGTATAGCTGCTACCTAGTGGCAAACATTCAGTCCAATCTTCCTCTTTCATTTTACTGTGACTAACTTCTGGCTGTTCATGGATGGAGGACTAACAGTGTATTGCAATACACTCATCTTTCTATAAACAGCCAGATGTTGGTTGTAGTAAAAGGTGGGAGGCCTTGTGCCACTGGTTACATTCTTGCCTCTTTTTTTGTACTGCCTGTCAGGTTGTGGTTAGCACTTTATATTGGGGAAGGGGGGCTTTTAATTTTACTCAGAATTAGTTAGGTACAATTTCAGAGCTGGGGGTGCAGGAGGGGAATTTACTTACCACATGATTGAGAGTCAGCTGGATGCAAGAATGTGCCATTGTCAGGGCAGAGTATGGTTCTAGAGCTGAAGGGACAAGAGAGGAGGATGTTTCAGTTCAGTTCACTTTGAGTTAGGCACATGGAGAGTGGATTTCAGAGCTGTGGCCCAGGGAAAAGAGGGAATGGGGTCAATGTGGGGAATATGATTGAATGCAGAGCTGGTGGGATGCATGAGTGGAATTTATTTACTCACTTGGAGTTTGGGGTCCATATTAGTGTAGAGTGAGATTTACATGCTGGATTAGACAAGAAAGAGAGTTTTGGGCTGATTTTAGGCAAGGGGGAATTAGTTAAATGCAAAGGCTGAGTCAATGCTGAGGGACATGCGGGGAAGCACGCCGGTGATAGCTATACTGGGAAAGGGTAGATAAGACATAGAATGCTAGTGGTAATACTTTACTATATTAATCCCAGCTAATAGATCGCATTCTGGCTATACACTAAATGATGCTGGGGCATACGTAACTAATGAGTGTACATTGTTGGAGTGGCTCACAAGTAGCAGATGAGTGTTAGGGAAGTAGTTTTGGTCTACGTACAGTAGAACAATCAGGAGGGTGTTGTGCTTGTCAGAAAAAAAGGGATTTACATGCCTTTAAATCAAACTTAAAAATGAAAATCTTGTTTGCTTCTTCCTAACAGTAAATAAAAGTAGTTTGTAAGGCCCATTGGCTCTATATGGTGACACTGTAATAAGCTAGTCTAATAGTGTGTGTTTATTTCTTTAAGTCTGACCAGCACTTGACAAGTAAAAGTTGAGAAGGTGTCAACATGAAACAAGGTTAAATTAAGGTACACTGAAAATAGAAATTAGAGTAAAAACCAATCTGTCTACCATACAGCAGGTCTTCTTCAGAAATTATCTGTGAAAAAAAGTAAACAGTCAATATATTTTACAAAACTGTATGTCCACTAGTGCGAGAGAAAGAGTTTTTGAATTAAATTCAAATTAGCAAAAGGAGGTGCAGGCGTGAACTGTGACCATTGCTAGTCCCCCATTCTATTTCCCTCCCCTCATTCTCTGCCACCTTCCATTCCTCTTGCTTCCCCTTCCCCTCCCCCTCCCTCTCCCACTCTTCCTGGCTTCCTAGGTGTAGCCTTCTACCTTCCCCATTCATTTACATTGAAGCACTCAGGGGCCACTGTGCCCCCTACCTCATCCTACATCCATCTTTTCCCCTCCCTCCTCTCCCCACAAGCATCTCATAGGTTCCCTCAAGATCGTCATCCTCTTGTTACTTATAGTAGCAGGTGACATTGAGCTTAATCCTGGTCCTGCTTTGTCATACCCCTCTCACCTCCCCAAAGGCTTGAGAGTGGCTCATTTCAACCTTCAGTAACCTCCCCAAAATTGACCTACTGTAGCCACTCATGGTTAAATGTAAACCTGATGTGCTGATAATCTGAGAGTTTTGGCTGCCCCTAAGATCCCAGATGCTTCTGTCACCATCCCTGGTTTCTCTATTAGCAGACAGGATAAACCAAAGAGGGGTGGTGGAGTTGCAATCTACCTCTCCTCTTGCATCTAGTTTGAAGCTATGCTGTCCATCACCTTCCCTTCTGCCTATGAGATGCTCCTCCTCAAACTCTCACTCCCTGTCTGTGTGCCCATATTTATTCCTGGAGTTTATCACCATCCTGGTATATTCCCTACCTCAGTTAATGAGCTCCTCACCCCCCTTATCCTCTACGTCTTCTGGTGAGTTATTCATCTTAGGTAACTTCAGTCCCAATTGGCTCTCCCTTCCCCTGCATAAATTATGCCAAAATGTAAAGTCCCTCCAGCACTCCTAAATGATGTCTGACCCCACTAAACTTAATCAAAAGTCCTTCAACCAATCCCTCCTGGTCTGGGTCCTCTCCTCTCACCCCCATTGCATTGTGGATGTTGGTACCATCACCCATGCCCTCGGTGACACCATGTGGTCAACTGTGTGCACAAGATTCATCACCCCGAAAGTTCCCCTAAGTTCATCCAGATCTTATCCTTCCTATATCTGGGTCTGTACTTCCTATGTGCTGACCAGGTGGCTACTAACTGGTCTCCAATTTTAACTGCCAGCAACATTGGTTCAGCCCTCAAATCTTGTAACTTAGGTTCAAGTCGGTATGGGATTATCATGCTGTCTGAGAAAAATACTGTTTAAGGTTCTCAGCTCTCATGGATAATATAGAAGTTGCTGGTCTGTCACCAAGCATGTGACCTTGTCTGGTGAACCTACAAGTCCACTGGTTTTCTAACTGACCTTGCTAATTAAAAGGCCCATCGCAACACCTGTACCAAACTAAGCTTACAAAGTATGACTACTTTGCATCCACACTCCAGAATAACCTTAACTATCCATCAAGGTTCTAGAAGGTGATTCACATCTTCTTTTCTCCTCTGACCCAGCTCCCTGTCCTCAAGGTGGGCTTCTCCACCATCTCAGACTCTACTTCTGTCACCTCATCTTTCTTTTTTTTTCAGTTAATACTTTTTATTGAGGTATTCCATCATATACAGTGAGATTGCCACAGAGAACATAGTCAAAAAACAAAACAAAGCATACCACAGGGCAACGATATGGACAAATTAATAATTAGGTTATGAGAAATCAGATGATATGTCTGACACAGTTATATTCCAGATAAGGATACATACATGATGTACAGAAGTCTGTCTCTTAAAACTATACACCTTTAAGGATTAAAATAGAGAAAAAAAAGAAAAGGAGACAGTTTGTCAACTTACATCATCTGAGTATAATGCTATAGAGTATACTAAGCAATGTAATGTCTAGTAGCATATTTCTGCCCTGGGACACAGTGCTATATAAAGAGTTGCTGTGTTGAGGGGT
This sequence comes from Neoceratodus forsteri, assembly GCA_016271365.2. Taxonomy (NCBI): domain Eukaryota; kingdom Metazoa; phylum Chordata; order Ceratodontiformes; family Ceratodontidae; genus Neoceratodus; species Neoceratodus forsteri. The sequence continues at coordinate 538,545,364 of CM057458.1, forward strand.
AGATCCCCGTGTATTAATTATGTTACAAAACTTCTCACAAGATATGAAGTATATTTAGTTTCTTATTGAACCACCTCATCTTTTAACTCCTTTCTTGCCTCTTGTGTCCTCTTCTTCTATCCCTCCTCCTCCCCTCCCCTCCTGCCTCAACCCTCAACACCTCCCCCTTCCCTTCTTTGTCTCCTCTACTACCCCTACTGTTTCTCTCAAAATCCTCCTAGCTCTAAAGCCACACGTAGGTGGGAGCCCTGACCGTCCAGACCCTAACTCCTATCTCTCTCTGCTCCTGCCATTGTTCTTCTTGTCACCTTCCTTCTGAATATCTCTGTTTCACTAGCTTCCATACCTGTTTCATGGAAACAGGCTGTGATCATCTACCTTCCCAAAGGGGGTGACCTCTCCATCTCTGGAAACTACCACCTTGTCTCATTCCTCCCTACTCAGCTAAATTCCAGAAACACCTGGTTCTCTCCTAACTCTCCCCTTTTCTTGATTCTTCCTCCTTCACTCCCTGACAGTCTGACGTTAGGAAGTCTCACTATACCTCCAGCTGTCTTCTGTGGCTTACTGACTCCATCCTTTCGAGCGTAGATTAGGGCCTGGTCAACTACATCATTTTTGTAGATTTTGTCAAGGCCTTCAGCACTGTTGGCCACCCTATCTTGCTGGACAAGCTTAAGCTGGTGGGACTCGCTACCATTTCAACTGAGTGGTTCCACTGCAACCTTGAGAACGGGTCTCAAGCTGTCCCTATTGGGGACACCATCTCACTTCCCTCCCTATCTGCTTTTGCATACCCCAAGGGTCCATCCTTGGCCATATTCTATTTTTCATACACCTGAATGACTTTCCCTCTGCCTGCTCCTCTGCATCCTTTCACGGGTATTTTTGATTCTGCCTTGAAAAACACCACATTAAGGAGAGTAGAGGGATACAGCCAGCTGAGGCTCTCCCTCCCCCCCCTTTAATGTAGAAGCTAACTAAGACAGCTAAATGGGAGAGACCTGTGACCAGTGAAAGCAGAGTCAAGGTTTGCCCCAGATTCATTTTTGATCCTACTTTTTAGAAGCAGCACATTACCAGTGCTCCCAGATGGATCTGTCATTTTCCCTGTAACTCTAGGGAGATTTTCCCTGGTTTTCCTGTAGATTACATTATTGTTATACAAGGTGAATTGCTCTATTTTCATGTAACGTAAAAATTCTTTATTGTTCAATCCATTGATAAAAAGATAATTAAAATTACAAAATCATTACACGTTATTTTATATAAAGAAAATCTGTAAGTATCACCTTCAGACACAATACTAAATTACCTAAATACACAAATATTCACATGCTTCATATAGTAATTATAGATCTCACATTTTTTCGCGAATGTTTTTGAATATTCAGGAGGAAATTTGCAATTCTTTTTATAATAAAATCATTTTTCAAAATAAATAATAGTCTTAAGAGAGATACCTCATTGCAGTCTGTTAAGGAAGAAATAATTTGGTCCAACTATTTGTTCACTGCCTCATTACACCACATACATCAAAACATGACATGAGATAGTTCTTTGCCTTCCCATTGCAATAACATGGGGAGAGTGTGGGATCACTGGATTTATTCAATATAGCTGTAAATGTGCTTGATTCAAAGAAACTCATCCTAAACCTAGCACAGATCTTCCTTTGTGAAGGATTCTCTAGAACATCCATACAGTGGCGAAAAAAATTTGCACAATCATATATACTGTACCTCAGTCCGTATCTAAAGTGGATAATATTCTCCAGGTCAAATGCTTTTTATTTTGCCACCAGGAGTTTTTTTATGATGGATCTATGGTACATTGGTCTGCTATTACAATCTTCTGTAGGGTTAGATTAAACAAATCCAATAGTCCTACAGATGCCAAGATATTTTTAAACAGAGACAACCATTTAGATTTCCTGTAGCCCAACTGTTCCCATTGTATTTTCTCCTCCAAACACAGCCTTGCAACCCTATTTTTAGTAGTTTAGTGACTTTTATCCAAATGTTAACCAATCTGGCTTCAGCCAAAGCGTGAAGATTAAGTAAACACACATCTGCTTGAACAAAACAAGATGGTATGGTTTTTGGAAAACCTAATGTTGAGTGAAGGGTTTGTACAGCAGGTTTCTCTAGAGAATTCAAATATTTGTGATCCTAAATTTCAGAGCCAAATACTGTACTAGTTGTGAGCCTAACACTATTAATTGGAACTAGGTAAATATCCCAGGTATCTATAATATTCCATGGTTTATCCCTATTAGTAGTGTCAAATGCTGATATAAAGTCAATATATGCCGCAAAGATCTTTTGATGTCAAAGTTGCACATATTTCCCAAATAAATGGTTAAGTATGATGTCTCCATAGTTGAGTATGATTCACAAAATCCAGCCTGAGAAGGAGAACAATCTCCTAATCTACATATTTCTACTGAGATTCTACTCAGTAGGATCATGGAGAAGATTTTTTTCCCATAATATCTATCAGGCTTATGGGTGGATAGTTGCCTAGGTCAGATCTATCTCCCTTTTTAAAAATGGATCCAGCAGCAAATGGGTTGATATGTTTATTGGACCAACATAGATGCTACAACAAAAGAACATCTTTGTTCTTTTGTTGTAACCTCTTTGTTGGTCCAATAAAGGGTATCAAACCATTTGCTTCTGGATCTGTTCTTACTAGGACCAATAGGGCAACTACACTATTTGTTCTTAAAAATGGGAATGATTATAGACCTACTCCATGACTGAGGGATATAATTTTGTAGGATACAAAACCTGCTTGTACATTTGCCGATTCTTGATCCATGCACTTGTAAACTTCCCTTGGGATCATGTCTGGGCCCAGGGCCATGTTTAAGTTTTTGAATTACTAAATGAACTTCCTCAGGAGATATTTGAGGAAACATTGTTTTTATTAAGTTTGGATCCTTAGAGGTCCATATATTGTTTCTAGCATGATCATACAAAATGTGAAAAATATTGCATCTATGTCTCTAGAAGGACAAAGTTATCGATATCTCTTACATAGAAACGTAGAATTTGATGGCAGATAAGGACTGCTTGGCCCACCCAGTCTGCCCATTTCCCTACCTACTGGATAAGCTGCAGATCCTAGTTAACCAGCAGCCTACTTCTTCCTACTCCCACCCCCTAGAATGGTCTTATGACTGTCCCATGCATGCTTGAATTCCACCACTGATTTTGACTCCACAACCTCCTCCAGAAGGCCGTTCCATGCATCCACAACCCTCTCTGTGAAAAAATACTTCCTTAAATTACCTCTGAGCCACCTCCCTCTATCTTCAAATTGTGCCCTCTTGTTCTTGCATGCCTCTTTTTTTGAAAGATGCTACCCTCTTGGACTTTGTTGATTCCCTTGAGGTACTTGAACATTTCTATCATGTCCCCCCTCTCCCTCCTTTCCTCGAGGCTATACATATTAAGCTCCTTTCGTCTCTCTTCATATGTCTTCCGGTGCAGACCCTGCACCATTTTAGTTGCCCTCCTCTGGACAGCTTCCATCCTGTCTATGTCTTTGCAGAGATTGGGTCTCCAGAACTGCACACAGTACTCAGATGGGGTCTCACCTCGTCTGTGAAGGGATAATAACTTCCTGTTTTCCACTGGTGATGCCTCTCCCTATGCATCCCAGTATCCCTCCAGCCCTCCTTGCTGCCCTCTCACATTGCTTGCCCACCTTCGGGTCATCTGATATGACTACCCCCAGGTCCCTTTCCATTTTTGTTGTTGTTAGTATCTCACCCACCATTGTGTACTGTTCCCCTGGGTTTTTCTTTCCCAGGTGCATTACCTTGCACTTCTTAGCATTGAATCTAAGCTGCCATACATTTGACCATTCCTCTAACCTTGCCAAGTCCCTTCTCATCCTTTCCACCCCTACCTTGTGCATCAACTCTGTTGCAGATCTTTGTGTCATTTGCAAAGAGACATACTTTTCCTTCCAGTCCCTCTGCAATGTCGCTTATAAAGACATTGAACAGGACCAGTCCTAATACTGAACCCTGCGGTACCCCACTAGTAACCCCCCTTTCTTCTGAGTGGACTCCATTTACTATTACTTTCTGTGTCCTATTCTCCAGCCAATTCTTTACCCAGGCTGTCATCTTGGGACCCACTCCCAGGCTGGCTAACTTGTATATTAATCTTTTGTGTGGGACTGTGTCAAATGCCTTGCTAAAGTCTAGGTAGGTCATGTTCACAGCCCCTCCCTGATCTATTACTTTAGTCACCCAGTCAAAGAAATCTATCAGATTTATCTGGCATGACCTTCCCCGCTGTGAATCCATGCTGCCTAGGGTCCTGTGCCCCTCTGGCCTCTAGATACTTGACAATTCTTTCCTTCATAAGTGATTCCATAATTTTCCCTATCACTGAAGTTAAACTAACAGGTCTGTAGTTTCCTGCTTCTGCCTTGCTCCCACTTTTGTGAAGGGGAATCACATCTGCCCTCCTCCAGTCCTCGGGTACCACCCCATCCTCCCATGATTTGTTAAAAAAGGGTAGTCAGTGGTGTTGCTAGTTCTACCCTTAGTTCTTTTAGAATTCTGGGATGAATCCCATCAGGCCCCATTGTTTTGTCCACCTTCAATTTTAAGAGTTCTTTCAGAACCCTTTCTTCTCTAAATGGGCTGGTATCAACTTCAGTATCCAGAGTGTTTCTACTGTTTGTTTTAGGTACCTCCCCCTCTTCCTTTGTAAATACTGAGCAAAAATATTTGTTTAGTATCTCTGCTTTTTCACAGTCTCCCTCTGCCAACCCCCTTCCCTTTATTAAGCCTCACTATCCCTCCCTTGGTTTTCCTTCGCTCCCTGATGTACCTATAAAAGGTTTTATCCCCCTTCTTAATTAAGTTGGCTATCTTTTCCTTGGTTTGGGCCTTTGCTGTTCTGACTGCCTTCCCAGCCTCCTTTTGCTTTAACTGATACAGTTCTCTGTCCTGCTCCTTCTGCGATTCTTCATACTTCCTGAATGCTTTCTTTTTCTCTTGAACCTTCACTGCCACTTCCTTTGAGAACCATAGTGGTTTCTTACATCATTTTGTTTTGTTTATTTGCTTCACACAAAGGCTCGTTACCTCAGTGATGGCAGTTTTATTATTCCCCATTGTTCTTCCACCCTCCTTCCTGCCCATTTGCTAGTGCATTCCTTAGGCACTCACCTATTTTAGCAAAGTCAGCCTCCTAAAGTCCAGTGCTTTTGCCTTTGTATGGCTTGACTCTATTGCTGTGTTTATTGTGAACCATACTGTTCGATGGTCGCTAGTTCCCAGATGGCTACCCACTTCTACATCTGTGATCCTCTCTCCATCTTCATTTGAGAGAATCAGGTCTAAGATTGCTCCCTCTCGAGTGGGCTCCAATACTAGTTGTCTAAGGCATGCCCCCTGTAGGGCTTCTAGAATTACCCCACTCTTCGAAGTGGCTGCTGCAACTGCACTCCAGTTAACATCTGGCATATTCAGATCACCCATCAGCAATATCTCCCCTTTTTCTGCCATTCTAAGTATACTTTCTATCATTTCCTTGTCCATTTTCTCCCCCTGAGAAGGGGGACTGTATACTACCCCTGTGTGGATTGTGGTGCCATTGCCTGTCTCCAAATTTACCCACAGTGCTTCTTCTTCTTCTTCTTCCTGTTTACCCTTTTGTTCTGTTGCTTTTATTCCTTCCCTTACGTAAAGAGCTACTCTTCCTCCTCTTTTACCCTCCCTGTCCCTCCTGTAGATAATGTATCCTGGTATGTTTACATCCCAGTCATGGTTTTGTGTGTACCATGTTACTGTGACTGCCACGATATCCAGATGTTCCTCCTCCATCAAGGCCACTAATTCAGGAAGCTTGTTACCCAAACTATGGGCATTGGTACTCATTGCTCTCCATTTTTTTGATGGCTTTACCTTCTGTTGCAGCATCCCCCACTGACCTTTCTACCTCGGTCTTTTTCTCATTTAGTACCCAGTTTTTTAGGGAGAGGCTGGGACTTTCCTGTTGCCTATCAGTGCCTCCCCCTTTGACTAGTTTAAAAGCTTGCCAATGAAGCATTTAAACTGATTGTTCAAAAGACTTGTTCCCTTCCCGGACAGATGCACACCATCCAGCCAGTATAGGCTGGTGTCCCTCCAGGTGGAACCCCAGTCCCCAATGAAGCCAAACCCCTGTGCTCCACACCATTTTTTCAACCGTTCATTAAACTGCATGGTGCTAATTACCCTTGCCTCCCCCATGCCATTGACAGGCAGCACCTCTGGGAAGGATACTGTGTGTGCTACTTGTCTTAGGCCCCCTTCCCAACTCTAAAATGTCCTCCTGCACTGCTCTAATCTCATGATGAACCAAGTCATTTGTCCCTAGGTGTACAATTACATCCAGCTCACACTCCCTTGTAGCTGTTCTCATGATCCTGAGGATGTGCTTCCTGTCCTTCCAAGCCATGGCACCAGGCAGGCACCTTACTTCAGTTTTCCCTGCTCCCCCCAGTTCTATCCCCCTAATAATTGAGTCCCCCACCAGGAACTGCTTCCTTTCCTTGTGGTGTCCTCTGCCTCCTTCCTGTGGGCCTCCCTTGTGACAGTTGTCATCAGTCTTCTCTGCTGGTGCATCCATAGGGGAGCTATGCTCCCCCAGAATGGTGTATGGATTGTGGAGTGGAACAATTGACTGGGTCTGCCTCTGTTCCACCATCCTCACCCTTCCTGAGCCTACTGTGGTCCAACTGCTGTGCTTTCTTCGCAACCTCTGATGTAGTGGTGGTGGCTCTGGTGCACCCTGGATGGGGGAGGTTCCCTTCCTACTGTCCAGTGTGGCCTGGGGGAAGGTTTCCTTGCTACTGTCCAGTGCAGCCTGAAGACAGGCAACCTCCTCCCTCAGGGCAGAGAGTTGTCTGCAAATAGGGCAGCATCTCAGCCTCCAGAAAGACTCTCGGAAGACTGTGGCCCCACAGCCATTACATTGCACTACTCCCCACATGTTTATCTACTTTTTTTGTTTGTTTTTGTGTGTGTGTGTGTGTGTGTGTGTGTGCACGCGCGTGCGTGTGTGTGTGATTGGTTTGTTATATAGAAATATATATATTATACAATGTGTATGCTTATATTGTCAGTGCAGTGTGCTAGAGAGGATATGACAGTGATAGGCACCTTTCACTCTTGAGGAAATGATGTCAGAGCCTCAGGTATAAAGGAACTATTTCCAGGGGTGGGTGGGGTGAGGGGTGGGAAGGGTTGGGCCTAAACTGTGCCCCCACAAAACAATCAGCTAAAAGCTCTCACCCACTGCTGTGATGAGTGCCTTCCTGTCAGCAAGATACCCTACACAACAATTTGACAGAGAAAATACCCTGCTAATCAAACAGAGGAAAATCCAGACATCCAAGTCAGACACAGGTAAACCTCTCCAGCCCCAAAACAGCCTGGTGGTTTGTTAGCCACAAAGGAAAATTAAATATGCAGTTATTTCAGCCCTTCTGAAGATGCTGACAAGATAAGCAGTTTTGAAAAACCCCTTCCTGAATTAAAAACTAAAATAATTAAACACAAAGCAATACCAATGTAAAAGTAAGGAAAACTTCTCTCAGAAGTAAGCAAGAGAGAGAGATTAGTTACAGATATCTAGTCCAATATAGTATATCCCATGCAGCTTCTCAGTTGTTTCAAAGCACACCCAGTACACAACTTGGAAGAAGATGGATTCTTTTGTCAGGGTTACGCAGCCATATGCCACCAAAGACGACAATATTCTCAAACATATGTTCCCACATTTGCTCCTGACATTTCTTCTTCCTTTGTTTTAGGAACGATTTGTAACTTTCTTTTTTAATAGATCTGTATTATTTTTAGATGGGAAGATCTTACATCTCCTCAATACCTTACTAAATTTCTGTTTTTGTATTTTTCAGTCCTTATCAAACCATCGCCAAAATATATCTGGCCTTCTCTTATTAACTCGTTCAGTGTACAGATCCTTTTGTAATATTTGAACTATGTGTATTGCAGCAATTTATCTATAACATCTGGCTTGGATTTCCTTAGTAAACTTCTAAAATACACATTTAAAAAGTACTGTTTTTTTATGCAACTTTATTTTCTAGAGTGGTAGACTGCAAATCTTTTTTTATGTTGAATTTCAACATGTTTAAACTCATTTTTATTTTCAGTCAAACCACTATTTGGAGTTAATTTTTGTCCATAAAAGTACAGGGAAGTGGTCACTTTCTGTTCTTTCCTGCACAAATAAGTATTGCCAGAAGTTCGGTGGACTTCTCCATAGTGCCTGGTCAAACACTGTTGCTGCTTTAAAAGAGATGAGGGTTGGTTGACCTTCCTTATCTCCATTGAACCTACCATTTAAAGGGTGTATGCCATTTGATTTTATTATATTTAACAATTTATGGTAATTCTGATTCATTTTATTGTCACTTGAAGAACACCAAAATGTTCCATCTAAGGGATAAATCCAATTCATAGATACATAGATACATACTATACACAGATTTTGACAGCAGATAAGGGCCTATGGCCCACCCAGTCTGCCCATTTATGCACGTACAGTAACTGTGCTTCTTGAAGCTTCCCCAGAGCTTTGTTGTCCCCTTCCCCAACTACCAGGATCCCCTTATGCCTATCCCATGCATTCTTAAATTCAATAATCATTTCTGCCCTCACCACTTCTTTTGGCAGGTTGTTCCACCTGTCCACCACCTCTTCATTATCATCATTCCTTATTTATTGATTTTTAAAAAGTGTTCTTCCTGAACTCAGGGTGCCCTTACAACCATCATAAAACTCACAATAAAACATCAATACATGTACTAATACATACAATATAAAATAAACCAAATCAACCTACATTCATTTATACAATTAATTATCTTAACTCGCTGTGCTCCCCTCAGGTTTCATAAAAGGCCTGATTAAACAAATACATTTTGAAAGTGGTTTTAAAACCCTCCACAGTCAGGCTATCTCATATCCAATAAGGTAGAGAATTCCACAGGGTAGAAGCCATAAAAGCAAAGGCTCTTCCCCTCGATGTCTTCGAACGTCTCCTGGGAATCTCTAGCAATCCCTTGTCAGAGGATTGGAGTGTGCAGGAAGGACAGTAGGGGAGCAAAAGGTCTTTGAAGTACTGTGGTCCCTGGTCATTCAGGGCTTTATAGGTCAACAATGTGACCTTGAAGGTTATCCGCCACTGTACTGTCAGCCAGTGCAGTTCACACAGCACAGGTGTTATGTGACTGGACCTAGGGACTCCAGTTAACAACCTAGTCATTGTGATCTGCACCAGCTGAAGTTGGTGGATATACACCCCTGATAGCGCCAGGTAAAGGGCATTGCTGTAATCAAGATGGATGGTGACAAAGGCATGGACCGAGATGGGAAGATCTTTGGGTGGAACCAGGTGTTTCACCCTGGCTATGTTCCTTAGATAATAAAAGGATGATTTGACTACTGCCGCCACTTGAACTTTCAAGGTCAGACTTTCATCAAAAAACACACTAAGGTTACGCGCCTGGTCTGAGATGATTAGTCATGTTCCTCACAGCCCTAATCCAGAGGGCTGCCCACCTATGTCCCAGCCGTCCTATGATCTGGGTCTACAACCAATACCTCTGTCTTTCCTGGGTTTAGCCTCAGCTTGCAGGTACTCATCTAGTCCTGTATCTCAGTCGGGCAGCTGTTAAACACCAAGACAGTATAGTCAGCCTGGTGGCACTGAGGGCTGAGGTGCTAGACACCTTACCTCACGCCACAATGGTGACCCATGTTTGGGAACAAGCATGGGTCATTAGGGGTTGGCAGGGAGGAGAAGGATAGAGCCTCCTTCAGACTGCTCTCCTTCTCTGGGGAGGGGGGTTCACTTCCCAATGCCTGACTGCCCCCTGGTAGAGGCTGGGGGTCAGAGCATAGGGTGAAAGCATTGGGAGGAGTCTGGGCAGATGCCTGGGGGAGAGACATGTGGATGCATGCACTTCTTCCCCTGCCAGCATCATTGCATGCTCATGGCTTCAGCAAGGGGGGAATGAGCAAACAAGGGAAAATGGTACCGCTTGCTCAGTTTGATGGCCACCTACGAGTGTTCATAGGGAGCTGGCACCTGAGCTGGATCCATGAAGGTGGGGAGTTAGGGTGCTCCCTGATGCCCCACTGTGGGGGGGGCAAGCTGCCGGGGTTTCAGGGTGCCAGCAGTCCCGGTCGAGATAGACGACAGCCGAATCCCCAGCAATGGATGCCAAGTCTAACGGGGCAAAGAGGTGGCCCAGGAGGATAAATAATAATATATATTAAAAAAAAAACACCAAGATAGTGTCTCTCTCCTGGTTGGGCACAAAAGACGTGTATAGCTGACAGTCATCTGCATAGCAGTGAAAACTCAGACCATACCATCTTATAATGTCCCCCAATGGTAGCGTGTACACTGCGAACCACATAGGGTACAGCTTCAAGCCCTGCGGCACCCCATATGGCAACTCATGAGGGGCCAAGGAATAAATCTCTGACACCACTCTCTGAGATCTGCCCCTGAGGAATGATCAAAACCAACTGAGGACTGCCCCCCCAGTCCACAGAAAAATCGCAGGCTCTCAAGCAACACCCCATGTTCCACAGTGTCAAGGGCTGCTGAGAGATCAAGGAGAACCAAAATGGTATGGGATCTCCAATCTCTAGTCATCAGGAGATCATTCAGTACCTGAACCAGTGCTGTCTCGATGCTATGCTTCTTCCTGAAACCTGACTGGAGAGGGTCATAGACATTGTGGATGGTCAAATGATCCTCCAGCTGTAGTGCGACCACCTTCTTGATAACTTTGCCAATAAATGGCAAGTTAGTGACTGACCTGTAGTTAGCTGGACAGTCTGGGCCTAAGGAGGGGTTTTTCAGGAGGGGCTGAATGACCACCTCCTTTAAGGGATCTGGAAATATCCCTCTCTCCAAAGAAACCCTTACCAGGACTGTTTTTTCCTTACCATACGAGCCAGGACCAGTCCAATAACATCAACACACCCTACAAGAAGATGAGTTGGGCCCATGTCCAAACTACAGCAGGTTGGCCACAGAGTCTGGATGATCCTCACTATATCCATGACTGCCGGCAGGCTGAAGGTAGACCAGGTCACCCTGGTAATTGTATCACTCGGTTCATCAATGCAAGGACCAATGGGGATGCACTGGCTTATCTCTTCTTTGATGGAGGGAACCTTAACAGCAAAAAACTGCTCAAACTCATTACACTTCTCCTATGACAATGCTTGACCAGACTGCAGACAGGCTGGATTGCACAGTCTGTCCACAGTGTGGAAGAGCTGAGTTAGCAGTGTCAGTGGCTCAGTAGGTAGCACACTCGCCTCTGAGGCCAGGAGATCAGAGGGCTGTGGGTTCAGTTCCCACATCTGGCACTTGGGTTAATATCCCAGTACTGACACTGTAATGCAGCATGAGAGGGGTGCTGCATTTCTGAGGTGCCATCTTTTTTGGATGAGACGTTAAACCGAGGTCCCATCTGCCTGGATTGGTGGTAGTTCAGGTGGATGTTAAAGATCCCATGGCACTTATCGAAAAGAGTAGGGGTATTTTATTTAGAAAAGTTGGGCTTCATTACAAAGAACAAAAAACAATCATCCTGTACAATATATCATCTATAATGCAAAACAAGAAAAAGAAAGAGCAAAGAAAAAAAAAAACATCAACAGTCTGTAAAGGAAAAAGTACAATTTTGCCACAATAGATGAAATTTAGAACTGGGAAAAGTTTGGAAATCACGCAGCTTAATTGAGTTCAAAGCTTGACAAATATTATTGAGAACTTCTTTCATAGTAAGCACTTTTTGATGTAATACTAACAAACATCTTGCTTGCCATATGTAATATCTAATAACAACAAAAACCACATATAAGGTATCAATATGATATTTTGAATTTAAAACGGCATTAGTGCAAAACATAATCTGATCATAAGTTAAGAGATAAAATAAAGGTTCAAACCACATATCCCCTAATTTCGACCATAATTCACTAGAAAAGGGACAGTCCAAAAACAAATGCTGTTGGGTTTCAAGAACTTCGTGGCAGGACTCTCTAGGACAAAAACGTGCATTTAGGGCCTTATGTTTATGATTTCCCCTTGACTCCCAGTTTACCATGGTTACTTAGCCATACCATATCCCAGACAAATGAAGGAAGACGTGGATTATTAAGCTGTTGAATAACCCAGGTAATACGATTTACAGGGCAACAAGGAAAAATGACAGGCTCCAAAGCTTCACTCCGCCATATTTGTTCGTAAATCATTTTCCTGGTAAAAGTACAAAAATCTTTCGAGGAGAAACCCCAGGATAAGGCCAATTTAAAGCTTTCTTTTCCATATACTGGAATGATTAAGGAACGAGAAAAAAAATTCTTATTTACAGGGTTCCAATTAACCATGCACGATGAGAACCATAACAAAAAGAATGGCTTCCAAATAGTATCACCAGGTTTAATGGCCTTACCAAAATTATAGTAAAAAAATAAACTATAGAAAAAACCAATAGGGTGGACCATATTAGCCCCACCCTCACTGATAGGTCTATATGTTATATTACGTTTGATTGGGTTAAGCCGTGACCCCCAAAATCCTTGAAAAAATACCCCATATAATTTAGTAAAGAGTACAGAAGGAGGTGGAAAAACATAGCTAAGATACAAAAAAAATGGTATGACCAAGTTTTTGAGCAAGACCACCCTTTTTTTTTACCAATTAAAAGCGATTTCCAACTAGCAATCAAACCTTCGGCCTTTTTGATAGCAATGAGCCAGTTATGGGAAGGTATGTCACCTGATCCAAAATAAATCCCTAAGTATTTAAAGGAATCATTCTTAACAGAAATCCTGGCATAAGTACCACTAGCCAGGAGAGTGGTATGGCCTAATGGTACCCCCAAGCTTTTATCAAAATTAACTTTGGAGCCAGACACAGACGCAAAGGTTTGAAAAATCTGAACCAGTGCTTCTTCTTTAGAGCTTCTATCCATGACCACGACCAAATCATCAGCGTATGCGAACAACTTGATCATAGGTACAGAAGGGGGTCCCTGTAATCCAATAATATTGTGGCACAGTAGAATAGCCCGTATCAATGTATCAATGTAAAAATCATAAAGTATTGGGCTTAAAAGGCATCCCTGCCGAACACCATGAACAAGTGAAACCGGATTTCTAACCAACCGTTAACATTTGGGATTATAGCATCCTTATACAATGACTGAATCCAAAAAGAATTTGACTGGGAATCCAAAAGCTTGTAGAACAGAGAACAAAAATCATGAAGTACTCTGTCAAAAGCTTTTCTTGATCTATGCCCAGAACCCAACCAGACACCATTTTCCTATCCCCAACACAAATAATTCCGTAGTAAATTAGATTGTCATGCTGGTACCTGCTAGGGATACCACAAGTCTGATAAGGACTTAAGAGAAAAGCAACTTTAAGCAATCTGTTTAGAAGAATTTTAGCTAATATTTTATAATCGACATTTAATAGACTAAGTGGCCGCCAATTACTTAGATCAGTAACATCTCCCTTTTTAAAAATCAAAATTAGAATAGCCTCCTTCATCGATTTGGGCAAGAGACCAGAGATCAAAATCTCTTTGTACAGCAAAGTTAAAGTAGGAGCCAATTCAGATGAAAATGTTTTAAAAAAACGCGCCGTGAGGCCATCTGAACCAGGAGCAGATTGTACACATAGTTTATCAATGGCTTGTTTAACTTCAAACTCTGTAATATCGGCCTGAAGGTTTTCTTGATCAGAAACAGAAAGTTGAGGGAGATGCAGAGATTCCAAAAAATTTTTGGCAGACTCACAGTCAGGCTTACTACCTAACATGTTGAAAATATGTTGTTCAACAAGTTGTACTAAGGATTCAGGGGAAGTAATCAAAGTGCCATTTGGAGACTTCAAACACTGTATTAATTTGGAGTTAACGCGACTCTTACATGCCTTAAAGGGATCTAATCCTTTTTTTTTCCATCTTAGTCCCAAATTTGGCTTCTTGTCCCAAAGTACTAGCTCTATCATACTGCAATTTCCTCATCTGAGCACAAATAACGGAAATCTGATCACTAAAATCATGTCGAGTAGTATCAGCAAGTGAACAAATGCTGAAGCTGCTGTCTAAGAGCTAAATACTTCAAATATTTCCTGTTATTAGAAACAGCTGCTATATTTTGAAAAGCTAGCTTCAAACGGGACTTGGAATCTTCCCACCAATCAGCGATTGTGTCATAAAATTCAATGACAGATAATCTAGCTATCCATTCTTTATGCCATAATTTCAAAAAGGAGGGGTCTTCCAAAAGGGAGTCATTAAAACGCCAACGGTTCTTTTTACATCGGGGTGCAGATTCCCACGAAAAAGATGCACACAAGGCGGCATGATCTGAGAATTCAATCCCAACAGTGTGACAAGAGAGGACTCGCAAGATTTTAGATAAGAAAATAAAATCTATACGAGTCTGCAGGGGCCCTTTAAAAAAAGTAAAGCCTCCTTTAGCATGACATTGCCTATATGCATCAATAAGCTGGGCTGTAGTTACTATATCCTTCAGGGCTACAGAATCACAAAACATTTTAGGAGTCTTAAGACCTCTGTCTTCTGGTTGCAGGCCACAATTAAAATCGCCTACCCAAAGCATCAATCTGGAAGTATGTAAATAGGGTCTAATTAAGTTAAATAAGGAGACTCGTTGAGCTTTGGTTTGAGGAGCATAAACTGCCACAAGGTGAAAACACTCCTTAGAATATGTGAAATCAAGCAGCAATGCTCTCCCCGGTACAATGTCAACTAATCTAGAGACATGAAAATTAGAGTTAGAAAATAAGATACCTATGCCATCACAGGTGTCAGGGTCAGAGGACCAAAAAGACGGTCCATTAATCCAAGCCCTTGAGGCCTGCTGTAGCTCATTATGAGACTTGAGCCTAGTATCAACCAAACAAACGATATCACAATTTAGATCTTTAATAGTCAGAAAAATACCACCTAATTTCTTTTGACCCTTAATACTATTTACATTAAGAGAACAAATCGACAAAAGTGTCATTTTTTAAGTGCCAACAGGAGATTTACTCCTCTGACTTTGTCTGGTCCTTTTAGCTATAGGGTCTAATTCAGTGCTACTGTCCTGTTCAGGACAAGACTGAATGGAGGAGGTGTCAGTATCATTCCCACCAGAGTCTTTATCTGCGAGTTCAGTAGCTAAAACGTCAAATTTATTTGTGGATTGCCAAGTACGAGTAACTACATCTTTGCCACGACTGTTCACAGCCTGACCTTTCCTAGTCCTTTTGTGGGTAACTTGGGTAAAACCAGAAGAATCTAAATCTGAAGCTAATTGTAAGGGAGGGGGAGGAGGGGGCATCTCAACATCTAGCTTATCACTCACAGCAGGTTTTATAGTGGGATCTGAGACAAGGGGGGAAGTAGCTTCAACAGAGGTAACTATATCAGAGGACAGATCTGGATTTTCCATAGCCGACATTAAGGGGACTTTTGATACTATGGTAGTAGTAGGTTTTGCCACATTACGAGCAGTATTTGCTTGCATTTGCTGTGCAATAGTAATTAAGCCTTCATGTGAGGGACAATCAATTCTATAGTGAGAAGCCCAAGGACATCGGCCATAAGCATGGCCTGTACCATCACATAAATTACATTTAAAAGGATTAGAACAGGCGCTGGAAGAGTGACCAAACTCAAAACAATGGCTACATTTCATGATGTCACAAGCTGAACTTAGGTGTGTTCGTGAGCCACATTTAAAACAGGATTTAGGCTGACCAGCATAATAAATAAGGCCCTTATCCTTACCCAAATAAAAAAAACTAGGTAAGTGTTTTGGTCCTGTATTAGTGGAAAATAATTTAACTTTTACCCTCCAGCTACCATCCCAAATTTGTTCACTATCTAACATAGGAGTGGGTCTATTAAGTACCTCACACCTTTTATTCAACCAAAATAGGATATCCTCCACATTAACCCCTTCGTTCTTAAAAATGATTGTGATATTCCTAACCGTAGGTTTTGCCAATGGGATAACTTGAAAAGGAGACCAAAGGGGGGAGGTCTGAAGTGTTGCATACTGAGCCCAGAATTTATCCAGACTTGAAACTTGTTTAAAGCTAATGTCAAAATTATAATTACCAATATTAATTAAAGCAAATATTTCTGAAGCAGAAAACTTCATGGACCCCTTTAGCAGTTGTCTTGCAATAAATATACGATCTGGAGGTTCCTCCAACCCACCTTTATAGAGGAGTCGAACTGCATTACGTCTAGGGGCAGGCTCACCTTTAGAGTTAAATAAGTCAGCTAACTTGAAACTATCAGGTTTATCTGCTTGAGACCTGCCATAAGTTTGTAATACAGGTTTGGATATAAGCCCTAATTCCACATTAACTTCCGAGGGTAAAACAGAGGATATAACCTCATGAGTTTTAGCATTCCCTTTACCTCTTTGAGGAAGCATAGGTGTAACTGCAGGCTTACTAACATTGTCATCAGAACATACAGTAATAAGATCAGAATTCAAATGTGCACAATTAATACCCGGGGTTCGTTGGAGCTCAAAGAAGTGTCTGGTGCTGCAGCAGTAGTTGCCTTCTGCAACATTAACAAATATGTAGGGTCCTGGGAATCTGGTGTCCAAACACCCCTTCCCCTTTCTCCCAACCAGCATTCTCAAGGGGCTATCCAGAGACCAAGACGACTAGAGGAGGTTTAGACAATGAGTCAGTTCCAGGCTTCTGTCCTTTAAAAGTACACCTCCTCGCTTACTCAACCAGGAGTTTTATCAGCAGAAAAATAAATACCTCTTTGTCCGTAATCTGGTGTTCAAGTCGCGACTTGGTCAGGTAAGGAGGATACAGTGCTGTGTCCAGAAACAATCTCCCCCGTTACCCGGTGGTCAGGGTGAGGAGAAACAGTTACAGGCTGTAGGCACACCGCGTCATGGGTCGAAAAACTGCCAGCCTCCGTCGAATCGACCACTAATGCGGAAGTAAGCAGAGAGAATGTCATATCGTCGGCGTCAGCAAGGGGCTTACCAGCTGCAGCGTCTCCAGGGATAGTCGACTGTTTAGACGTCTTACCGCATGCCGTAATTTTACTGTCCAACTGCTGTACTTTCAGCAACAACGCCGCTCGCTGTTCCTCCAGGACAGAACGAAGTGAGGAAGCAACAAATAAATCGGTAACCTCCTTGCTACCTTCTGACACTACACTGTCCACAACGTTAGCTTCTATAACAGTGCTACCGCAAACGTCAGCAATAGCCAATTCCTCATCTGTGGCCTCAGTAGCTCCAGGCACAGGGGAGGAGGCCCACTCCCCTGTACTCGCAACATCCATCTCCTCCAGGGTTTCGTGCAGACTGGCCATCAGGCAGCCAGTAGCATAGGCTCCACCTACGCAGAGTAGGGGAATTTCCGCGGTGTCCTGGCCAAATTTCCCTCATTCACTAAAAATACCACCAACAGCTTAATCTGGTTCAAGGTCAGTTGCCATTCATCTGTATCCCCCTCCCCCCTGGGTCGTGCCTGAAAATAGGCAGGATTTGTCTAGTGCACTTACCCGGTCAACAAAAGCTAAATAAAAAAATAAATAAATTGCCTGTTTTCAGCTGCAGCAATTTCTTTGGACAGGAACTCTGCCTTCTTATTAGAAATTGCTGTATGATAGACCATATGATGGTCTAGCAATCTAAGCCTGCCCTCCTCCAGGCGAGTTTTCTGCCAATGTCTCTCCAGCCTTTGCCCCTGCCTCTTCAATTCCCGAAGGGACCCATCATACAATACAGCTCCTGGGTGAAGGATCAAGAGAAGAATATGAACTGGAGCAATGACATCCAAGGCCCCTGCTACCACTCTGTTATAGGCAAAAACAAGGGATCCTGGGTCAGTGCTATCAGTCTGGATTCCTGAAAGGTCCAGCACCGCTATTAGGCCTTCTGAGGTAACCCCGCAGGACAGTACTGTACTACTTCCTTAGGGGCAGGCCTATTTAGGGGAGCTGCAAAACTGAATCTCAGGGCATGATGATCTGACCAACCAATAGAATCCACCTCCATATCGGAGATCTCCATCCCCAGGAGGAACACCAAGTCCAATGAGAATCGCCCCCAATGGGTGGCGGCAGTAACCATCCATGTCAGGCCCAGTGATTCCATCAATTGAAGGAGGTTTTGTCCAAATAGTGAGAGTTCATCATCAACTCAGGCATTGAAGCCCCCCCAGAATTAACCATCTAGGGGATTCCAGTACCACCTTGGCAATCAGGTCTGCTACCTCCTGCAAGAAAGCCCTCCCATCACCTGGTGGACAGTAGAGGAAAAAGATCCTGCAGCCTGCACCTGCCCCCTACAATACACTTAAAGGAGTTGGTAGATCCCACCAGGACCTCTCTGAAATCCAGTTCTGACCTAAAACAAACTGCACCCCCCCCGCCCCCACAGGTCTAGTCTCGGGCGATGTAACACTGAGAACCTGGTCGGAATAGCGGATGCCTAAATGGGTCCCACATTTTCATCCAGTCAGGTCTCTGTGATGCAAGCCAGGTCCACAGAGGCTACCAGATCAGCAACCGATGTGGTCTTGTTCTTTAGTGACCTGGCATTGCATAGCACTGCTCAAGAGGGACACGAACTCGAGGATGACCATGCCACCTGCCTGCACAAGTCAGAGCCCTTTGGTATGGGCACAAGGGAAGGAAGACCCCTGTCCTGTACCCATTTTGCCCCAAGGCACCTCCTGGACCCCACCATCCCTATCCGTCCACCCCTCTCCCATCCTTCTCCAGACTCCAAGACCCCCCCCACCTCCGCGTTATCCCCAAAACACGGCATCTTCTGTAAACCTCAGGAGGAAGTGGACAGCATTGAAATGGGTGAAGATCCCTGAGTCTAGAGGGGGAGTACTGCCTGATCATTCTAACTTTCCCCTCTAGCAACCAAGATGGTGGCAGTATGTGAGCTGCCTGAGAACTGAGCTGCCTGAGCTCTAAGCTTGGCGTCATTAATTTATTTTATTTAGTGTTTAGAGTGAAAGGATCACTGAGTGAGTTTATTTAGTATTTGTAGCATTTTCAGGCTTATAATCATTATTTTTTATAAATTAGCTGTTTTGGTGGTTCACGCTGTTTATGAAACCTATCATTCAGCTTTTAGAATGGGTAATTTTTCCATTTGTCAGGCTGCTTTGCTATAGCTATCCTCCCTTGTTATTTGGGAGCACTAGATGTTTAAATCTGGTGCTTAGCGGCTCTTTTGCTATATGTAAGTCATGGTTTTTATTTTTTTATCCCATGAGGAGTACGGTTTGGAGTCTGCTGAGTGGATTTGTAGGATCATGTTATGAAGATTCGGGCTGAATTTTGGCTGACCTTCGATTTGTCCCTAGTGCCTGCTGTGTAGATCCTGCAGTGAGAGTGCAGACTGAGCAAGTGAGGAAGTTCTTGATTAAAGTTGAAATCTGCTGTTCATGGAGGTTGCTGGTTGTGGTGAGAGCACACTCAATGGATGCTTCATGAATTTGCTATCTAAGCAGCAGTGGCTTTGGAATTGTGTGAGGTGGCGGGGGCTCCTCTACTGAGTTTGGGGCTAAACGGCTAGTGTGTTTCCTGTGACCAAGCAGGAGTTGCCTGACAATTCTCCGGGGAGCCAGAGAGCTGGTTGGGTTCTCCTAGGCCTCCTGTGGGTCGTGCTTAGAGGCTTGCCCCCTGGGGTGTTGTAGTTGTGGGTTGCTGGAGACTGGTGGCCAGGGCCTATGTGTTACTACGCTTCGGGGGGGTCTCCTCTAGGTTCCTGATTTGCGCATTCCAGCCCGCTGCAGCACCGGGGATTCTTGGACTACCAAATTGACTGTATTAACTCGGTTCTTACTATGCTGGATATGGATTGTTTTTTATAGTTTATTTAACCTCTAATAATTCCTCATTAGTCCATTTGCTAAACATCTGAATCTAATTGTTCGATCTGCGGACTGCTGGTTATCTGCTGCAAATGCCTGTTGGATTCATTATGTTAGATGTGGATTGACGTCCCACAGTTTGCTTTATTCTTTGTAATTTCTGTCGCTTATCGCTTAGACTCTGGTGAGAGCAGAACCTGGGATCGGGAAGCTCTGGCATTACTGACCAGGGGAGGTGGGAGCTTCCCTGGCCTATTCATTAAACAACTGGATTCAACTGTTTGATCTGTGGACTGCTGGTTATTTGTTGTAAAGGACTGTTGGATTGTCTATATTGTGATTTATTTAAGGGTTTTATTTGGGAAATGTTGTGAGATTTTAGAAGTAATTTGAATTATAAGCCTTAGATCTAAATTGTTTAGATGTTTGATTCAATTAAATTTATTTTAGTTGAATAGTTTGGAGTTATTTGGCTAAAGAAGATTTTGTTTATTGATTGAGTTGTGCAGAATGCGCTGGATGCCTGACCCCACAGTTGTGTGCTGTTCACCCTCTGCTCTCCGTGCGCTCTGCCCTTTTTTCACTCCTCCTCTCAAGTCTGCAGTTTACCAGGGCAGTAGAGCATTAGGTATCTTATGAAGGAGATGGAGTGGGGTGAGGGGGCTATGAACGATGGAGAGCGAATGAAAGGGGTCATCGTATCGGGTGATAAGATCCAGGAGATGCCCTGGGGCAAAATGGAACTCAGAATGTGGTTCTCCATGTCTGGTTTCCATATCCAAGGGCACTACCGATGGTGGAGGTCAGGTGGTTCGGGCAACCTGAGAGGTTCATCCAACTCGGGTTGTGTTTTGCAATGCAAGGTCCATCAAGAACAAGATTACAATTATTGCAGATCTTGTTGAAATGGTGGACCTGGCATGCATCACTGAGACCTGGCTGGATGAGAATTCTGGCCCCATTTTGGAGGCTTTAACTCCAGCTGAGTACTCGGTGATACACCTCCCGAGATTGGACTGTGGGGGGGGGTTGTGGTCTGCTTCAAAGCTGAACTTAACCTCACGATTGTACTAGTCGAGGAGGCTGAGACATTTGAGTGTGGTGTAGTAGCAGGTGTAGGTTATCAGATCACCCTCATTTATCATCCACCCAGTGACGAGAAGCAATTCCTTCAGGAAGTGGTGAACTTCATCATCGACATGGCGTTTAAGTCACCCAGACTGATGGTTCTGGGTGATTTTAACGTCTGGGTCGATGACGAACTCTCGCAATTTGGTCAGCACTTCCTCCAGTTAATGACATCTCTGGGCCTCATACAGGTGGTTACCACTGCTACTCATAAACACAAACACTCCCTTGACTTAGTCTTCCTCCTAGGGATCGAAACATCTGACTTGGGGGTGGTATCAGTTGGGTGGTCTGATTACTACACTGTGGGGTTCAGTTTTAGCATCCCCTCCTCATAGGCCTACCCCAGTGGAGATGGTTGAGTACCGCCTTTTACGAGATTAAGTTCTCATAGCCTATCAGCGGTGCTTGACCTCTTGTCCCTCTCGTTTGCAAGCAGTGACCCAGAGACCCTCATGACAGCCTATAATTTGGCCATGTCAGCGGCCCCTTTGCTCTTCATTCCCCTTGGCTCAATGGGACTCTGAGGGAGATGCAGAGACTAGGACAAAGGTTAGAGCATTGCTGGCGGAAGTCCGTCTTTGATACCGACCAACTTAGACTGATGGACCATTATCAAGCCTATCAATCTGCAATCACCCATAAGAAGGTAGAGTTCCTGTCTGGGGCGATTGTGGTCACTCAGAATCGACCAGCTCAGCTGTTCCATACTGTGGACAGACTGTGCAACCCAGCCTGTCTACAGGTCCAGAAAGCCTTTTTGCAATTAGAGTGCGATGAACTTGCTCGATTCTTTGCTAATAAAGTGGCTGACATCAGAGTGGTACTCCAGTCGGTACACTCTATGGGCATTGCTTTTGATCAGTTTGAGGTCACTACATCTCGATTTTCTTGGCGTACCTTCAGCCGACTGGAGTTCATAGATGTCATGCAGATTATCCAGGATGTGCGCCCTATGTGCTGAAGTTTGGATCCTGGACCAACATCCCTAATTTTGGGTTGTATTGATGTCATCGGTCCAGTCCTTGCTTGGCTAGTCTGGTGCTCCTTGGAATCTGGAGAGTTTTCCAGCTCCCTAAAAGAGGTGGTGGTGACACCTCTCTTGAAGAAAGCTACCTAGGACCCAGACTGCCTTGCAAACTACAGACCCATCTCAAACCTTCCCTTTTCAGGAAAGGTGATTGAGAAAGTAGTGGCAGCACAACTGGAAGACCATTTGACCATCCATGACATCTATGAACCACTCCAGTCCAATTTTGGAAAGGCATTTGACTCAGTCCCATACGAAAGATTAATATACAAGTTTGCCAACCTGGGAGTGGGTCCCAAGATGATAGCCTGGGCAAAGAATTGGCTGGAGAATAGGACACAGAGGGTAATAGTAAATGGAGTCCACTCTGAAGTAAGGGGGGGTTACTAGTGGGGTACCGCAGGGTTCAGTATTAGGACCAGTTCTCTTCAATGTCTTTATAAGCGACATTGCAGAGGGACTGGAAAGAAAAGTATGTCTCTTTGCAGATGACACAAAGATCTGCAACAGAGTTGATGCATAAGGTGGGGTGGAAAGGATGAGAAGGGGACTTGGCAAGGTTAGAGGAATGGTCAAATGTATGGCAGATTAGATTCGATGCTAAGAAGTGCAAGGTAATGCACCTGGGAAACAAAAACCCACAGGAACAGTACACAATGAGGGGTGAGATACTAATAACAACAAAAATGGAAAGGGACCTGGGGGTAGTCATATCAGATGACTTAACGGTGGACAAGTAATGTGAGAGGGCAGTAAGGAGGTCTGGGGGAATACTGAGGTATATAGGGAGAGGCATCACCAGTAGAAAACAGGAAGTTGTTATCCCTCTGTCAGACAGCTGGTGAGACCCCATCTGGAGTACTGTGTGCAGTTCTGGAGACCCAATCTCCTCAAAGACATAGACAGGATGGAAACTGTCCAGAGGAGGGCAACTAAAATGGTGCAGGGTCTGCACCAAAAGACATATGAAGAGAGATACATACATAGATACATAGATACATAGACAGTGTCGGCAGATAAGGGCCTATGGCCCACCCAGTCTACCCATTTAAGTTTGTAAGTTCAGTTTATGTTTTTCAGGAAGTCTGTTGCCCCTTACCCCTGACCTCCAGAATTCCTTTATGTCTATCCCATGCATTCTTAAATCCTGTGATTGTTTCAGCCCCCACCACTTCCTCTGGCAGGGTGTTCCACTTGTCCACCACCCGTTCTGTGAAGAAATTCTTCCTCACGTTTCCTCTGAATTGTCCTCCTCCAACTTCATCCCATGCCCTCTAGTCCTGGAACATCTTTTCACTTAAAATAGTGCATTCCTGCACCCTGTTCCTCCCTGTAAGATACTTGTATGTCTCTATCATATCCCCTCTCTCCCTCCTCTCCTCCAGGGAGTACATGTTCAGTGCCTTCAACCTGTCCTCATAGAACTTGTGATGCAATCCATGCACCATCTTTGTTGCCCTCCTCTGAACCTTCTCTACCCTGTCTATGTCCTTACGTAGGTAAGGTCTCCAGAACTGCACAGTGTACTCCAGGTGCGGCCTCACTAGTGTCTTGTATAGTGGAATTATGACCTCCTTTTCCTGCTGGTGATGCCCCTGCCTATGCATCCCAGCATCCTATTTGCTTTACCTGCTGCCTTGTCACACTGTTTCCTGCCTTGAGGTCATCAGAGATGATAACCCAAGATCCCTTTCCTGCTTGGTGCATGCTATATCCTCACCCCCAACTGATATATTGTGCCAGGGTTTTGTGCCCCATATGCATTATCTTGCACTTCCTTGCATTGAATTTCAACTGCCAAACCCTGACCATTCTTCAAGTTTCTGCAGGTCCTTCTCATTCTGTCTACACCTTCTGGTGTGTCTACTCTGTTACAGAGCTTTGTGTCATCAGCGAACAGTGAAATTCTGCCTTCTAGGTCCTGTGCAATGTCACTGATGAAGATATTGAATAGTACCGTCCCAGCACTGATCCCTGTGGTACCCCACTGGTCACTCTTCCCTCTGTGGAGTGACAGCCATTTACCACCACCCTCTGTGTCCTGCTGCCCAGCCAGTTACCTACCCACCGCACTACTGTCCTGCCCACACCCATATTCCCCAGTTTGTGCAATAGTCTCTATGTGGCACAGTGTCAAAGGCCTTGCTGAAGTCCAGATAGGCCATGTCCACTGCCCTCCCTGATCCACCTCCCTAGTCACCCAGTCAAAAAATTCAATGAGGTTGGTCTGACATGACCTTCCCCTGGTGAAACCATGCTGCCTTGGGTCCTGTAGTCCATTGACAACCAGATGTTCCACCAATCTCTCCTTCAGTAGTGCTTCCATGATCTTCCCCACTACCGAGGTGAGGCTGACTGGTCTGTAGTTCCCCTGCTTCCTCTTTGTTCCCACTTTTGTATAAAGGGACTACATCTGCTATCCTCCAGTCTTTGGGTACCTCCCCTGTTTCTAGTGATCGGCTAAACAGGATAGCAAGAGGTTCAGCCACCACCTCTCTTAGTTCTTTAAATGAAATGAGATGAAAGGAGCTTAATATGTATAGCCTCGAGGAAAGGAGGGAGAGGGGGGACATGATAGAAACTTTCAAGTACCTTAAGGGAATCAACAAAATCCAAGAGGGTAGCATCTTTCAAAAAAAGAGGTGTGCAAGAACAAGGGGGCACAATTTGAAGATATGGGGGGAGCGGCTCAGAGGTAATGTAAGGAAGTATTTTTTTCACAGAGAGGGTTGTGGATGCATGGAATGGCCTTCTGGAGGAGGTTGTGGAGTCAAAAACAGTGGTTGAATTCAAGCCTGCATGGGACAGTCATAAGGCAATTCTAGGGGGTGGGGGTAGAAAGAAGTAGGTTGCTGGTTATCTAGGATCTGCAGCTTATCCATTAGGTAGGGAAATGGGCAGACTGGGTGGGCCAAGTGGTCCTTATCTGCTGTCAAATTCTATGTTTCTATGTAGACATAATACCAAGACAGCACTGGTTTGGGTGCTTAATGATCTCCTGATGGCTAAAGATCAGAAGAGCTGCTCCATTTTGGTTCTTCTGGATCTCTCATCAGCATTTGACACCATGGGGTGTTGCTGGGCCACCTGAGGCACATCTGTGGGCTGTCAAGTACAGTCCTCAGGTGGTTTGCATTGTTCCTCATGGGTAGAACAGAGAGAGTGGTATCTGTTTTTTTTTCTTCAGGCCCTACTTCTCTGTTGTGTGGGGCGCCTCAGGGCTCTGGGCTGTCACCCATGTTGTTCGCAGTGTACATTCTACCCCTTGGAGACATTGTAAGAAGGTATGGGCTGAGGTTTCACTGCTATGCTGATGATACCCAGCTCTACCTTTCTTTTGCACCTGACCAGGTTGGAGCTGTCTCTGTCTTTAATAACTGTCTGAAAGAAATCCAGGAGTGGATGGATTCCAGCTGGCTGAAGTTGAACTCAGAAGAAACTGAGGTATTGGTTGTGGATCCTGGTCGCCGGATAGGGGGGTTGGGGGTTGGTTTGTCCTTAGGAAATTTTCTCAGTGACTTCTCACTCCCGACCTCTGAACGGGTGAGTAACCTGTGGGAAATTTTTGATGAACTGACCCTGCATTCTCAGGTGTTGGCTGTCGTCAAATCTTCCTTTTACCATCTTAGGAATATCACCAGGATTAGGCATCTGGTTCCGTCTGGTGACCTTCCCACAATGGTCCATGCCTTTGTGTCCTCGCGCTTAGATTATTGCAACTCCCTTCACCTAGGGCTTCCTGGGGTAGAAATCACCTGCAGCTAGTGCAGAACGCAGCGGCCTGGCTTTTGACAGGATCTGCTCAATCCTGTCATATTTCTCCAATGCTGTGTGAACTGCGCTGGCTTCCAGTACAGTGGAGGATCACCTTTAAAGTCGATTTACTGACTTTCAAAGCCCTAAATGAACTGGGTCCGGACTACCTGAAAGAACTCCTGGTTCCTTATTGCCCCAGACAATCACTCCGCTTGGCCAACGAGGGGTTGCTAGAGATTCCAAGGGTATGTTTAAAAACATCTGGGGCGAGAGCTTTTATGTATGCAGCCCCCACCCTTTGGAATTCTCTAACCCGTTGGCTGCTGGAGTGCTCAACTGTGGAGGGATTTAAGCAATCTCTAAAAACTTATTTGTGACGCCAAGCTTTCAGTGATTGATTTTTTCCTTTTTTCTTCTGGTGTATTATTATTTTAATGTCAATTTTACTGATGTCTATTCTGCTTTTAAAATGTAAGACACCTTAGATTTTGATAAGGCGCCCTATAAATAAATGTTATTATTATTATATAACACATGCTGCATTAAACACACTTACCCACTCATAGACTCACTAAGTCCGAATAAATCTATTATTTCTATGCTCAATCACAAACTCTCCACCACAGACTCCAACTTATCCACTCACAGTTACCCCTAACAATTAGATCTATACCAATCACACACAACACCTACAACCCACACACAGCCTAGAAAGACATTAATCAGTTAAAATGAAATCAACAAGTATCCTTCTTTAACCCGAGCAGCAACAAGATATTAAGTGTCAATGTCAGTTCATATAGTCTTTAATACAAAGTTTCTCTAGTGTAGCAATGTTCTGCCGAGCCCCCACCTCTGCAGATCTGATATTTTTAAAGAACAGAAACAGTCTTCTCTCACTAGTCTGTCCTGAACTTAGACAAGTAAAATGCTCAGAAATTGTTTTAAAATTGATATTTGTATTCCCAGCTTCCAATGCTGGTGCCTCTACATATCTCAAAATAAGATTGTGAACAAATATCACAGTACCTCTCTGGGGCTCGGATCCAGCAGTTCATTCCTTCCTCTCCAATGATCTTCTGTTTCTTTACTAGCAAGGGGCCTTCTTGTTCACCAACTCTCACCCCCCTGGCCTCCACCCTTGAACGTTCTCTTCAGAGGCACCGAACAGCCTGCCCTCTGACCTGCCCTCAGTCCCCGCTGGAAGCTTAGGCCATAGCACTCCCCTTCAGGAATGCCTGGTCACATCCCCCATCTGGTCTGGGTACTGGACTACCAGGACAACCCCTCAGGTGGCCTCCTTACTCAGTTTTACACACCCAGGCTTTCCCTGTGCCTGCTGACTTCCAGATAGATCCTCCAACCACTCTCTGTGCCTGCGCATGATCTTCCATTGACCACGTTCCAACCAACCTCTTACCTCGGTCAAAAAT
This sequence comes from Neoceratodus forsteri, assembly GCA_016271365.2. NCBI lineage: Eukaryota > Metazoa > Chordata > Ceratodontiformes > Ceratodontidae > Neoceratodus > Neoceratodus forsteri. The sequence goes on from CM057458.1 coordinate 538,572,686, forward strand.
GTTACCCCAGCAGAGTCGTTTCACTGCCGCTTCATTCACCACTCTGACTGTTCTCTTGGTCGGACTAGGCCCCCCTGCAGATGCTGATGAAAACTCTGCTCCGCAGATCATCTCAGTCTTTCTGCCCATCTTTCCACTTTCTGTTGGATTCTCCTGGACACCATTCTCTTTCACTCCACCACCAGCAATCAGAGACTGCTCTGAAAGGTAGGAAAGTGCTAGATGGGATGAGTGCTACAGAATACAGTCTCTCAGTCACAGACCATGTAATTACTCAGGCCTCCTAGAACTTTTTCCCCAACTATGCACTCTGTATTCTAGGCATTCTTGGGAGCACCCAAATGGCCCTTGTATACACTTGGGTGTTTATGACAGTAGTCCCGACAGTGCTCAAACCTAATTTTATTATCTCACTATAGGGCCATCTCTATTTTGCACTAATCACTGCACTAAACAACACTATTTTAAAACTATTTAAGACTCTTTAAAAGTTAAAAATCCTGCTGCTCACTATGCTGCTAGTTGTGGCACACCCAGTCTGGAGGCCATCTTCAGTGTGAATTGAACTTTAAATTTCAATTAAATTAAAGAAGTACTTTCTCACGTTCTCCCTGAACCTCCCTCCCTCCCTCCAGTTTTATCCCATGTTCCCTAGTCCTGGAGCATCTCTTTTGAAAAATTTAGTTTTCCTGCAGCTTGTTTTTTCCTGTGAGGTACTTACATGTCTCAGTTATATTCCCTATTTCCCTCCTCTCCTCCAGGGAGTGCATGTTTAAGTCCTTCAGCTTGTGTGCATAGGGCATATAGTGCAATCCTTGCACCATCTTTGAAGCCCTCTTCTGAACTGCCTCCACCCTGTCTATGCCCTTACGTAGATAAGATCTCCAGAATTGGCCACTGTACTCGAGGTGTAGCCTCACTAACATCCTGTATAGTAGCATTATGACTTCCCCTTTCCTGCTGGTTATACTCCTGCCTATGCAACCCAGATTCCTGTTTGCTTTTCCTGCTGTCTTGTCGCACTGACTCCCTACCTCGAGATCATCCGGGATGATAACCCCAAGGTCCCTTTCCTGCTTGGAGCATTCTATAGCCCCCCCCCCGATATGTTGTTCCTGGGCTTTTGTATCCCATGTGCATTATCTTGCATTGTTCTGCATTAAATCTCAACTGCCATTCCCCTAACCAATCCTCAAGCTTCTGCAGATCTCTCCTCCTTCTATCAATACCCTCCAGTGTGTCCACCCTGTTGCAGAGCTTGGTGTCATCAGCGAATAGGCAAATTCTACCTTCCATGTCCTCTGTCAAGTCACTGATAAAGATATTGAAGAGGACTGGTTTCAGCACTGATCCCTGTGGAACCCTGCTGGTCATTTTTCCCCTCTGTGGAGTGACAGCCATTTACAACCACCCTCTGTGTCCTGCTATCCAGCCAGTTCTCCACCCACTGCACTACTGCAGTACCCATTCCCATGTGGCCCAGCTTGTTTAAAAGCCTTCTATGTGGCACAGTGCCAAAGGCTTGGATGAAGTCCAGGTGGGCCACATCCACTGCCCCCCCCCATCCATCTCCCTTGGCACCCAGTTGAAGAATTCAGTGAGGCTGGTCTGGCATGATCTTCCCCCAGTAAAACACTGTGATGATACAAGGTCTTGGGGAAAGATTCTATGAGGAGAGACTTAAGGAACTCAACTTGTACTCCCTGGAGGAGAGAAGGGATAGAGGGGATATGAGTGAGGTCTTTAAATACCTAAAGGGAGTAAATAGGGTCAGCCTAAATAGGGTGTTTCTGCTAAGGGAGGAAGGGGCCATCAGGGGAAACTCCATGAGGCTGCTTGGTGGGAGGCTCAGGGGGGAGACTAGGAGTTGCTACTTCACTGGAATGCACTGCCTGCTGAATTAGTAGCTGTTAATACAGTGGAGGGATTCAAGAGGGGCTGGGATAGGTATAAAGGGAAGGTAAAACTGAGTAATGTCAGACCTGGAGGTGTAACTCCGATGTGGGATGGGGTCAGGGGGATTTATGGGGAGGCACAGAGGACAACAACGCTGTCCTGACTGGGTGATGATTTTCAAGCAGACTCGATAGACCATTAGGCCTACTCTGCTGGCATCTTAGTATGATAGTAAATTAGTATGTAAGTCAGTTATCTTGGGCTACTATCACAAGAATCTGTTCTGAATAGGAAGTGAATCATTATTATTCAGCCCCCTACAGCTATGTCTGTTTTGAGTTTTCTGATCCGAAAAATTATCTGCTCTTCTAAAATCAATCATCTGTGGTTAATTTTTAGAGTATAATGTAGTATTCAGATGGTCTGCTATGTTCACAAGATCAACTATATAAATACCCATCTGATCCAAGACTTTTGTTTTTCTAAGATTATATCAGAAACAGTTCAATTTCTGCATAAAATATCAAGTTGACTATCGCTGTCTGGCCTGGAGGCACTGAGGGTTGAGGTGCTGGATGCCACAGCTCACACCACGCTCGCGATCCGGGTTCAGGAATGAGCCTGGGTCACAGGCGGTCAGCAGGGAGGGTGAAAGATTGAGCATCCCAGGACTGCTCTCCTTCCCTTGGGAGGGGTGAATCCACCAGCTGATGTACTGGTGACCTCTAGTGGAGGCTGGAGGCACTACAGTACTCTGCCATGAGATGCTGGGGATCGGAGCTTTGGTGGACATCTCTTTGGGGGTGTGCGCAGGAGCATGCACCAGCCAAGCTGGACATCATTGCACACCCAAGCTCTGGTGGAGCTCAAGAAACAGTGGAAAACAACGGCGCCATGGATAGGCGATGGCACCAAGTCCCCCATGCCCTTTGCCGGGCCATCCTCATCTGACTTTCCAGGTCCTTCACCTCAGTCCTGCCCTGCAGCTGGAGTGTGAATCTAAGAGTGCCCTAGAGGCAGAGGGCGACCCACCCTGGGAGGGTTAGACCAGGGGTGCCAGTTGCAGGGAAGTGGGGGAGAGAGAAGGTTCAGGTCGGGGGGGCCTCTGGTGGGTAGGATAAGGACTCGGTTGCCCAAAAGAGTTCCATGGGGCCGCGACCGGAGGGAAATAAAGTTGAAAAAAAAAAAAGTTGACTATTGCTCTTAAGGCTTTTATGCCTGTATGTTTCCAAAATTACATTTCTGCCAAGTCTGATGCTCAATATATGGCTTAAATAATTACAGATAGCCTTTGTTACCTTACTATCTGTTTTTTCATACATTTTAGCAAAGCCAAACAAAAAGAATGAGATAAGACTGTATGTACCATCCAGCAATCTGGACTGATCATTTAGCTTGTTTTTATCAATCAGTTCCAGATGTAAATTCCATCTCTCAACCCTTGAACTGTTTCTTTAAATAACATTAACCACTCTTCTGTATACACAGAAAATGTTCACACATTCAACATATTCATGAGTCTCTGTTATATTTGCCTCCCTCAGATCACTTTCCTCAATCTGCAGATCCAAAGTGTCCCTGGAGAGCTTCACTATGCTAGTTTTAGACAATGGTGTTTCACTTTCTGCTTTCCTAAACCCATATAACCTTACATAATAGTTAGTATCTATTGGTATATTATCCAATATGTTATTATATTTTCTTACCTCCTGTGTGATCATAGGGAGTTGAATTGTATTTCCTTGTAACATTTCCAGATTTAATCCTAATTTGTACTATTCTTTCTCCTTTATGGTAGCAATATCTATTCTTTTTTTTATGTGTTTGTTGTGATTCATTCGTCCTTATCTTCTACTGTTTAAGTAACTGTAGCTCTGATGTTTTTGATTCTTCTACTAATGTCTTTTTTGGAATGTTTTTATTCCTATTTTTGGAATTTCTTTTGACTTTTGTTTTGGCCTTTCCTTAAATTGCTGTCTAATAGAATCCTTGGGAATCATTATTGATAAAATATCAGGCCTCTTTTGTGTTGGAGATTCATCAACTTCTAATACAGGGATAGATAAAGATTCTCTCAGGGGAAGGGTTTATGGAATTTAAGGTTATTAAAATATCATCCATCATTGATGGCACTGTTCTCTTTAAGAGTATCTATCTCATCTCCAATGACAATAAGTTGCTCCATCGATATTACATTTGCAGCATGCTGATTTTTCATAATGTTAATAATATCCTGGCTAAAGGTGGTAGAGTAATATATAAGTCAGTGTCAGTGACTCAGTAGGTAGCACACTCGCCTCTGAGGCCGGGAGCTCAGAGGGCTGTGGGTTCGGTTCCCACATCTGGCACTTGGATTAATATCCCAATACTGACACTGTAGTGCAGCATGAGAGGGGTGCTGCACTTGTGAGGTGCCATCTTTCAGATGAGATGTTAAACAGAGGTCCCGTCTGCCTGGATTGGTGGTAGTTCAGGTGGATGTTAAAGATCCCATGGCACTTATCTAAAAGAGTAGGGGAATTTCCCTGGTGTCCTGGCCAAATTTCCCTCATTCACTAACAAAAAAAAAAAAAAATTACCACCAACAGCTTAATTTGGTTCAAGATCAGTTGGCATTCATCTGTATCCCCCTCCCCTGGTCGTGCCTGAAAATAGGCAGGATTTGTCTAGTGCACTTACCCAGTCAACAATAAATAAATAAATAACGGATTGATTTTTTCCTCCCATTGATCTGTTCCCATCCTCTGCAGCCATTTTGTTTTACCCCAAAGGAGTCATTTTCACTTTGTCGGGGTTCCTGTTATTCAACTTACTATCCAAAGACTTAAAACCCTGTATGGTGTTCTGCAATTCCAACATTACCTCTGCAAGATCATTGTTTTGATTAAATTTCCCACTGTTGTCAGCAACTCTTTTTTGCTGTTGTTTTTTTTTATTATTTTTAGAATAATTGGACAATAATGCTGTCCAGTCACTGTAATCATCATTGTCAAGTATGGACTATCCCAATAAGTCTATGCTCTTATGCAGTCCTTCATTTATATTACCAGAAAATATTTGTTAGGTTTGTTTTATTTTCCTTCATCCTATTTGTGTTCATATTAGAATAATGAGAAGCATCTTTTTTTGTATTTAAATCCCCCAGGATTTGAAATCTCAAACATTTTTGGAGATGTACTCAGGCTCCTCCTATTGAAAGGTAGCTGGGTATACATATGGGGCAGGATTCTCAAAGAACAGCAAAATTCCTGCAGCTGCAGAAAAAAGGCTTGCAGCACTATGGAAACACAGCTACATCTTATTCTGAAAGAAAAGTCCTACAGCTGTGGAATTCCAGCAGCAGTGGGAATTGCGCAAGCGCTGCAAATCCACAGCATTGGATCCACAGCTGTGGAAATGGCTGAGGAGGCACAGCAATAGTACAACCAAGTAGCTGAAGCAGTGGACATTAACATTGCTGCCATAGTATGAGGCTGACAGCACCCACAAAGAGACCAGCAACCAGTCCCTCAACTGGGACCACTGCAGCACCACAGTGGCCAACTGTCACTGCTGGTCATCCCTCCCTGGAGCATTCCTGTTGCCTGCAGGGGTAGCACTTACTGCAGGCTAGTCAGGCTCTACTACTTGTGGGGCTCCGTCATGGGCTGCACTGGGTCTGGTGGTTGTTGCCTGTTGCCATATCATGGCGATGTGTGCTTTTGTTGCTGTAACATCAGCCACTGCTATACTATCTGGAATGTTATTACCTGTGCCTCACCTCCACCTTAATTGATTCCAATTGCTGGGGCACTACTGCAGTTTGCTGAGGGAGAGTTACACCTCATTCCACTGTGTGTAACATTTTTCTGCAGCTGCAGAAATAAACTGGCTGAGAGTAGCCTTTCGGGGCTGTGCCTTACTTATCCCATACCTTTTTTCCCTCAGGGACTTCCCCCCTCTCTTCTAATGCCTTATGTTTCAACTTTCCCAGGACATTAAGTAGGCTATAAGTTCACAACCATAAATTATCCCACATTCTGATAGGGATTTGTGGATTACTGAGTTGTGAAACTGCCATAGACACCTTATTTGGTGGACACAATTTCAACTCCGGGTCCACCAGTTCTATTCTCTGTAAGATAAAATCATAAAGCTGTTTTCTGTTATTCTGAAGCAGCTCAGATTTAATGATTTTTCATAAAAACTATTTCTTAAATAAGGACTTCATATATTCAGGCACCTGTAATTTTGGAACTAATTCCTCCTGCCAAGTGGACAAGTAGTGGCATAACATCTGTCTTGTCCGTACAACCTTCCCACCATTAGGCAAGAGCAATATTTTTAAAGTTCCTATCCAAAAAAAAACTAGAGGGTGAATCATCCCTACCCCTGCCTTCATAACAGGTAAATATGTGAAATCCCATATAATGCGGTTCAATCTACTCCCTCACAGCATACAAAAAAAAAAATACTATAAATTCTAGTTTCCAGATTGCTAGGAATGGTATACACCCAACTAACATACAAAAGAATAGGAATCAAAAATTGCTTGATGATAAATATATGTTTATGTTTAGACAAAATCCATTTTTTCCATTTATCCACCCTTCATTCACATTTATTTATTTATTGCATCTAACCAATTTGTCTGCGCCATATACCCTATGCAGAAATACAAGCCCGAAATCTTAATCAGTGCCTGTGATAATTTAATCCCCAAAAAATGATCACCCTCCTCTGGTTGCCCAATATGGATTCCAACACTTTTATCTAAATTCAAAACAGCCCCAGACAAAACCCTATACTGTTGTAATTCTGTTATCGCACATGCTGCACTATCCTTTGTCCTTAAAAATAAGCATAAATCATCTGCGTATGCAGACACGGTCAGTACTGTAGTACTACTCAAAATGCCCAACCCTTTAATATTACCATTGTTAGAGATATGCCTAATGCAAGGGTCAAAGACCAAAGTATTCAGTAGAGGGCTCAAAGGGCATCCCTGTCTCACCTCTGCCGTAAGAGGTAAAGGACCTCCAGTTGTCCCACCTACCAATGGTAGCACAGTTGCCTTTTCATAAAGCGCTTGAATGACACTGACTAAAACCTGTGGAATACCATACTGTATCAAAATCTGAAGTAAGAATTTATGAGATACCCTATCAAAGGCTTTACTTTGATCCAGTGAAAAATAAAGCCATGCTGCTGATGATGACGCGGGTACAACATTCATAACAATCTTGAATTAACATTAAGTTATCATGTATTTTTTCCTCAGGGACCCCACATGTTTGTGCAGGATGTAGTAATTCTGGTAACAGAGGTTGCAGATGCTTATGAATCAGTTTCCCAAGAATTTTCCAATCCGTGTTAAGGAGACAAATCGGCCTGCAATTTTTCATTGGTGTCTTATCTCCAGATTCCTACAAAACCTTAACTAACTCCTGAGTGAAAGTGTCTTGTACAAATTTTCTTGGAATATTTCATGATATACTGAGATCAGCATCTCCAATAAATCCTCCTGGAAAGTTAAGTAAAATTCTACTGGTAGCCCATCCTGTGCCGGGGCTACTTTTTTCCTTCATGCCTTTCAAAACCATGCTTAATTGAGCTATAGATAGGGGATGTCCTATGTCCCTTCCACCTAAATCCTGAAAAATAGGTTTAAAAGTGGTCACATAGTACTCTAGCTCCTGTTGGTCAAAATGTGGTTGAATATTAAAAGAAAGTAAATACTGATCAATAATCCGTTTACAATCCTGAAGGGAAGGTTTATCTGTCCATCCTCATCCAAGAGAGCAGTAATGCTAGAATTTTCTACCCTTGTTTTACATGCCATGCATGGGTCTCCAATAGGAGTTTTCACAGTGCCATAGTGTAGTGTGGCCAGGATTGTGGCAGTCCTAGCATATTAATATTCCTTCATTCGCTCCCTAATCTGAGCTATTTGGGTTGCATAATTCCCCCTAGAGGAGTTATCCAATGAGTAAAGATATTGGAGATGCTGTCAAAGAAAGAGGTATTTCAGAAATCTTTCATTTTGTTTATGCTTCCCAAATTTCATAAACCACCTCCGGATTTCTGTTTTTGTATCCTCCTTCCATTCACCTGCAGTATTATACACAAAGTCCACTGTTTTTCGTGCAGCTAATAACTGCCTAACGTGCTGTTGGATGAAACTATCCTGTAGCAGAACATTATTTTATCACCACCCTGTCCCTGTACTACCTCTTGCGTGAGTTTGGAAGTGCACCTCAAGCCGGAGCATGGAATGGTCAGAAAATTTCTTGGGAAGTACCTGCAGTTTACCAACCAAAACATTGGGAGGCACAAACCAATAATCAATGTGAGTAGCTAAGCAGCCTCTGACATACGTTGTTGGCGGTCTACCAGGAAACAGTCTAGATGCAACATCACACAATCATAATATCTTTAGACAGTTCTGTTAAGTGTGCATAGCACAATAGACCTTTTTCCCAATTGCTGTTCTGTCTCCTACATCCAGGGTGGAATTAAAATCTCCATCTATAAATACTGATTTGGTCATAGCTAAAAAGGGTTGTACTGCTCTAAACAATTCCACCCTATCTGCTTTACTCTGAGATGCATAAACGATATGAGCCTACAAGGCTGACCATCCACCTGCCCATCTATAATCAGTAAACATCCAGGAATAGCATCAATCAATTTTGTTAAAGAAACATTAACTCCTTGAAATAAGATCCCCACCCCATCTGCTCTGTCTGACCCAAAAGAACAGTAAGATGGGCCCCACATCCATGCTTTCTTATACTGATTCACTGCATTGGCTGTATTAAGCCTGGTCTCCTGTAAAAGAAAATACATTAAGCTTTTGTTGTTGCAAAACAGAAGAGGCAGTCTTCCTTTTACCTCCTGTAAGTATGCTACACACATTCCAAGTAGTAAAAGTGAGATGCGTTAAGAAGATGTGTTATAGTAGATAAGAGTCAACCATTTGCAATATCCACGTTTTTCTTCTTCATCTTCTTCTGTCCATCTCTTCACTCGGGGGGGGAGAGCAACTTGGAGGATATGTAAGAATCTGTGCCTTCGGTATCCATCCCTCCCCATTCAGTTTTATGGGATAAGACCTCAAACTGATTACTCAGATTCAGTGGGGGTTGCCATTGAAGAACGCAACCTGGTGCTCCTTCGTGTTCCCAGGATAATCCATGGGTTCTGCCGGGGGGGGGGCATAGTCTGAGAATCTAGGACATGCGCAGGTGAGGGGTCCATAGGAAATTTAGGCCCCTGAGTAGGGGGAAAAGATACAGAAGGATTTGTGGGAATATTATCACTGACAATATCCAGGCCAGAGGGGTTGGTCACCTCAGCTGACCTGTCTTCATTGCCCTCTGAGGACTGATCCAGAGAAGCATCTGAACTTTTATTCGGAGGCTCTGTTTCCTTAGAAGTGCCACACTGAGAGCTATGTGGGTGGGTGTCAGTCTGCCCCTCTGCCTTCCTTTGTGCCTTCTGGATAAATGCATCCTGGTTTCCGCCATCTAGCCTGTTACGGGATGCCCATGGGCAATTATGAAATACATGACCCTGCCATCACAGAGATTACATCTAGCAACACTTTTACAGGCAGTACTGATATGGATATACTCCCCATATAAAATGCATTTCTATTTGTCAAAAGAACTTGCCAAGTGAGTCTTATCCCCACATTTGTGATAAGCTTTCGGTTGCCCCAAGTAGAAGCACACACCCCGCCTCTTCCAAAAAAGAAACTATTTAGAAGACGAATAATGCCACATTAATTTTGGCACAGTTTAATCTGAAAATGCCACCCCCTGTCCAAAATGACCCAGAGTCTATGATAGGATCAGGGGCACTGAGTACATCACACCAATTCTGAAGCCAATGGTGTATATCCCCAGAATGCACATTTTTAGTGTGAAACATAATAGTGATTCTTTTCACCACTGGCTTGGTCAAAGGGATGGCCAAAAGGGGAGTTCAAAGGGGAGAGAAATGTTTTTGGTTAGAAGTAATCCAGAATTTTTCCAAACCCTGAGCAATATGGAAACTAACGTCAACATTTTCCTCACCTGATATGTGTATCAAAGCATGGACTTCAGCAAGAAGAAAGTGCAAAGATTGTTTAAGTAAGTTTTTCCTCACATATTCTCTGTCAGGAAACATTTCCAGGCTGTCCTGGTACCTAATGCGGATGGTATGCCTGTGTGGTATCCGAGGGAATTTATCAAAAAGATCTGAAAACATGGGCATCTTGGGAGGGGGTGAGCATCATCCCCATCCCTGTCCTTATTCATCTGTTCCTGGCCTTGTCCCTCTCTGGGCCCCTGCTGCTGCCCTGAACCAGGCAGTGTCCCCTCTTCCTATGAATCCTGGTCAGATTCTATTATTACCTCTTCCCCAGTACCTTTTATGCCACTTGAAGTCCCTTCCTGTGGCCCAGTCTCATGTATAGGGTTAACAAGTACCCGTTGGGTGGAACCTCACTCTCTCCTGAACTGACAGTCATATCAGGAGAAACAATCATCTGGGATCCATTACTTTTGTCTGAGGCCAAGTCTACCACATTCTGAATATCTTGTGGTTTCTCTGAAAATGAGACCATTGAGTGGGGTTTGTTTATGGCCACTTTGAGAGGTTTCTCTGTTGTAGCCTACTCACAGGCTCAGATTGCCTGCCTCCTATGACAGACTGGGTGCCAACTGTGTGCATCCCAATGCATCAGCAGGAGCCATCTAAGATCTGTCCACAGACTGGAGGGGGGGGACTATTGTAACCTCCATAAATGTAGGCAGGGAAAAATCAAAATCTGGGTCGGAGACCCACTTACCAGTCACATCCTGCTTCCAACTGACTTGTTGCAGGGTGCATTCTGGTGTTCAGCCATCATCTGTATCTCCTGGTGAAGAAACCATAAACGCTTCTTTCAGATGTTCTCAGGCAGATTGGGGTCAATCACCACTCATGGCGTTCCTGCCACAGACAGACATGTGCAACTCCTTTATTTTTTTTTATCCTGCTCTGCATTTTTTCTGTCTTGCTTTTTTCAACTGCATCTTGAGCTGTCTCTGAGATTGCACTCCCAATTGTTTAGCCTGTGAGGGTACTCTCACTTCATTGCTAGCCAGATGGAAAATCTCAGGGGCTACCTCCGTGTCAGAATCCTCCACCTGCTCAGTTACTGGCACACATATCACCTCCATAGTTAAGCCCTCCCTGTCTCTTAATTCTGTAGTAGGCATAATTACCATAGCTAGGTCACTTCGAAAGCCAGACCCATTGTTCTCCTGGTTGTCCTCAGCTGGGAGAAATAACAGCTCCACAGCCTGCGGCACCTCCACCTCCACTGTAGCTCCAGGGTTAGCTATCTTGGAATGGGTCAGCAACGCCCCATTCCTAAGAGTACAGGAATTTCCCCTGTATCCTGGCCAAATTTCCCCCATTCACTACAACAACCACCAACAGCTTAGTAAATCTGGTTCAATTTCAGCTGACATTCATCTGTATCCCCCTCCTCCCTGGGATGAGGCTGAAAATAAGCAAAAAATGATATAGTCCTCCTTCCCAGTGAACAAAAGCTAAATAAATAAATATCTGGTCTGTTGCCTGTTAACAGCTACTGTTGTGCTTTTCCCTTTTCCTTTTTTTTTGGGGGAGGGGTTGGTTTACCAATTTCCTTTGAGAACTGCTATTCCCCTTAGTATCCATATTATATTTTGTCTCTACTCCAATAACAGAAGTGTGTGAGCTTTGCTCAACTGTGTCACATCGATTTAAGGTCTGCGCTCTAGTAGTAACCATAGTAATCCTCAACTCCTCAAGAATCCACAAATAATAACCTGATTTTAAGATACTAAATCAAGTCAGCACCTAAGTAGTCAAAGCATCCAAAAAGATTAAGCACTTTTGTGCAGAACTGTTAGGTAAGCATCAAAACAGTAATGCACAAAAAACTTCTCAACATTTAATAACAGTTTTCACACAAAAAAGTCCCTACTTAAAAGAGGCAGTGATGTAATTTATAAATTAACAACTATCTGGAGATATTTAGTGCTATAGATGCTTAGCTTATTTCTGTCAAAATGCTTAAATATGCTAAATTACTAGAGGCAAAGAAGGCTTAAAAAAACCTTGAATATGTTACCGACGATTCTTATCACCCAAATGCTTTTGGCACTGGGGGGTCAAGAATACAGTTTGCAAATAAAAGTCTCTTTAGCAGCTGAAATACTTTTTCAAGGTAAATTAAATTGAATTGAATCAAAATACACCTATAAATGCACATTTAATTCACCAAATCAATTCAAGCTAGCTGAATATAACTAATTCGGGCCAGTTCAGTTTTTTTTCAGTAGTCCAACAATCTCAGTAATCTCCAAAAGAATTCAAATTCAGACATTTTTTTCACCACAGCATAAAAACAGATGGAATAAAAGTTTGCTGAATAATCCACAGTTCTAATAAAATAAGTTCCACAAAGATTAATATTAGAAGTCTTATGCCCTTTCATGCCCTTTTAGACCAGATAATTGCACCATCCACCTCCAGTCTTCTGTGCTTAGTCAAGATCATGGGCCAACACAGTCTTGAATCACCAGGAGCAGCTCCTACTGCTTATGTAATGCTGCTTGTATTGCTAGTTCTGCATCTGCCCCAATAACTCAATCCAAGAGTCAGTCCAGAGGTCTGTCAGCAGTATCGACAGTATGCAGGGCTTAAGGTTCAAATTAAACAAAACTTTTTCCAGTGGTACCACAATTCCTCTCAGTCCACTCCCAGCCTCTCCCTCTGCAAATGCAGATTTGGCAATGGTCCCTTGTCAAACAGGGAGAAGAGAAAAGCAATATGAGACAAAGAATAACTACCTTCGATAAGTATAACCCTCTTCTGTCTTTTCACATTTTCTTTTATCACTAAAAAACCTATCCTCTTAGCTAAGAGCACCATTTTTCTAATGTCAAAATTTGTTATTTTTTTTCAAGGGAAGGGATTACAGCACAGTCAATCGGTATACAGAAGGATATATTGCATTGCAGTCAGAATATACTAGGAGTATAAAAACACTTGCAAACATGGATACACTTGTTTTTACAGAGAGATAAAAGCAGACGGTGTGTTCAAAGGAATGGCTACAGGGTGAAGAAAACCATTGGGAGTTACAGGTCTCCACAATCATAGTGTGAAGCTTATTGGGGGATGATTGTACTACAGGGGAGGAGTATTATGACAATATTTGGAGTCTAGGAAGGGGCACCAAAGTGAATTGAACTTGTCCATAGATACACTGGCGAAGTGGGATAATCTTTCAAATGTGGCCACCTGAGCTAGATTGCCCAGCAGTTCCTTTAAAGTAGGGCTCACTGATGTCCTCCATCTCCTTAATGGCATTCTTTTAACCTCTGCTCCCACAACTGTGGTCCAGAGTGCCCCTGGGTCATATCTGGGAGTAGAGTCTGGGCTACAGCCTAGCAGGAGAAGCTGGGCATCTGCCTGAATGAGGGGAAAAACCTCCTGAACCAGTTCAGTGGTCAACTCCCAGAAGGGCCTTATTATGGGGCAGCTCCATAAGATGTGACAGAGGTGAGCCTCTGGGAGGCCACACCTCCAGCAAATATCCATAGAGGCGAGTCCCTGTTCATGGAGTTTGGCAGGAGTGTAGTACCACTGCAACACAGTCTTATTCATTATCAGGTGAGTTCTACCATCCCTACAGGTTTGATGTATTCTAGTCCAACAGCGGGACCACTAGGACTCTGTGATCTGCACTACCAACTCCTTTTTGCATACTGAAGTGACAGATATAGTGGGGTCATGCTGTGTGTCCCTCATCGCTTAATAAATTCTGCTGGCTTTTCCTTTACCAAACTGATTTGTGATATTAAGAATAGGGGAAATCCCTTGGGTAGCTTCAGATTTGCCTTGAGCCCCAGGCATTTTAATGGCATCCATTATTTAGCAATATCTCCAGAAATTATTGGCTGACAGTAGATATTTGTCTCTGAGTGCTTGAAATGTGTCCATAATGCTCGTGCCAGGGATTAACAGATCCTGCACCTGGTTGATCCCTTGAGTCTCCCAAAGTTTCCAGTGAATGGTAGTTGCTCCCACCTGGACTGCCGAGTTGCACCAGAGCAGCATGTGGGCCCATGGGGTCAGGGAGAGTTGAAGCAATTTGTGTACCTTGCACCAGTATGATAGCGATAACAGGATAGGGGGAGACATGGGACCCTTTTTGGCATAAAGAGCCGTGGCCGAGGAGGGAGAACCGAGCAGATTGGCTTCAAGGCCCACCCACATTGGTGAGTGTGCTGTCTGGCACAGGAACCGTGTGGCAATTTGGGCAGAAACAAATGCCATATGGTAGCTTTGGAACCAAGGGAGGCCCCAGCCTCCAAGAGCACCACTTTTCAATTCATAAATTATTGAAATATCTCACCACATGAACCAAAAGATGCATTCAGTACAAGAATTTATAGATAAAATGCCAAGGAGCAAATTCTTAAACTTGAATGCCCATTGAAGAAAAGTAGATTAACACACAGGGTCTACTAATAGAGATTTACAACACACTCCTTTGAATACCCTAGGGCTAAAATGACAATCTACTGGAGGAACACCATGCAGGCACTCTTAAGGAGAGCGGTCATGTGATGCTGGATATGCTTTAATTGCACTTTATCTATAAGAATTTATAAAGTATATAAAAGCATGTATACAATTATGATAACCTTGCTGGTACACAGACCCAAAAATCAGACAAAACACCTCCAAGAATCATCTGGAAAGAAATGACGAAGACCACAAACCAAAGTAAATTAGCCGATAGGCCAATAGCTAAAGTATGTCGTTAAAATCCTAAAACTCTAACATCCTTGAAACAAACAGACGGTTAATTAAATAACATTAACTAAATATGACATTTAGCATAAAAATAAACTTCCTTTATAAGATTTGAAGTCACAAACACCGAGCGTCACCAGGGAAGCAAACTAAAGTAGAACATCTGTTCTTCAAATGTTTGAAAATCCAAAGATCATCAGTGTTCTCTGATTCCTGCAGTCAGCACCCCCATGGGACCCCTGCCATCTTCCTTCAGGGTGGGCTTCCTCAGCCACCTTGGAACTATAGCTCGTATGAAAAAGAAAGCAGCTGCAAGAAGAAGGAACACACCAAACAAGTCAGCCCAGAAAGGTAGCTAGACTTCAACAGTGACATGCCTTTTCTAAAAAATAAAAGTGCTTTGGAGGGTCACGTGGGGCTGTGCTCTTAATGGCAGCTTAGTTCCTCAGCTCTCCCCTCTCAGCCAGCGGATCTCGCTATTTACCGACTCCAGTTAATTATTTCAGGCGAGCTACCTGTAATTGTAGTTCCATATAACCCACCGTCACTTCATTTTGGTGTTTGTGTATTCTTTCAACGAGTTCTCTGCCAAGGAGTGCGGTGTGGTGATTATGGAGAGCCGAAATAAAGCGCGGGGCCAGGCCACACGTCGCCAATCACCCCCGGAGGCGGCTAAGAAAGTCCGAACCCAATCTGTGGGTTCAGGTGCTAAATCTGGCTCCCCTTGCATCTCCTCCTGCCCGCTCACCGAAGATCGGTTCCTTCAGGAGCTGGTTCCATTCCGAGAAACCTTGCAGATCTCATCCGAGTTTAAATCTATGCGCAGTGACCTTGCTTCCCTCACGACTCGAGTGGGCGATTCGGAGGCTCGAACCAGTTCTTTGGAGTCTTGGAAGGCCAAATGTGAACCTGAAATAATCACGCTCAAACAACAAATTGCCAAGCTGAAGTTGAAAACGGAGGACCTCGAAGGTCGTAGCAGGAGGAACAACATTTTGGTGTTGGGGTTACCGAAAAGAAGAGGAAGGGCCCGACATCCTGTCTTTCGATAAAAACTTTTAACCATGATTAGGACCCTTCTCCCATCTATTCCTCCTACCACATCGAGCGCCTCCACAGATCCCTGAAGTTCTAAACCTCCGACCAGGCTCCTCTCCTAGACCCATATTAATCAAGTTACTCAGTTACCTTGAAAGGCAACACATCCTGTCTAAAACCAAGAGTCTGCACGCAGTTTTGTGGGAGAATCGCACCCTGAGAATAACCCAGGATCTACCTCTTGAAACCCGATTGAGAAGAAGAGAATACCATCTGTTGGTGACAAAGTTGATTGCAGCCGGTCACAAGTTCCGCATGAACTATCCAGCTAGGCTCCAAGTCTATCTTGATAATGTTTGGATTTCCTTCGAGACTCCAGATCAAGCCAAAAATGAACTCACTCAGAGGTTGCCTGACCTTTTTAAATCAGGCTGACTGCCATGTTAAATATCAGTGTTAAGTTTTTTTTGCCTACCTTGGCTGTTGGCCTTTGATTTGATGCTGTGCCTGCTTTCTGGTTTCTCCCGGGGTGGGGGCTAGCCGGCCTTTCATGAGGGTTGGGGTGGTCTCTGGCCGGGGTTGAGGCCTAGGCTTTCCCTAGCTGAGGGCCTACGCCTGGTGGAGCGGGGGGGTGGGATCCTCTGTTTCGCTTGAGGTTCCATTCGGTTCGTTTAACTGACGTACCAGATGGGTCCTACCTGTTTTTCCCTCCCCTTCCCCTTTCCGGGTAAAGCGGTGGCCGACTTGTAGGTTTGGATCCCAAGTTCCCTGCTTTTAACTCTGCTCCCATTATTGCCACACTTGAAATGGAGCGAAGGGCGCAGTGATTGCCAGGTTTTTCTCCTCTTCACCGTGGTGGTTTTTTTTCCTTTAAGCCATGCTGGCTCCGATCAATGTTTTGGTGCTGCGTGCTTTGGCTCTTTTCCATGCTTCGTTTTGGGGGGTCAGTGTATGGATTGCTGGGGTAGACGTATTTGTCTCCCCTTTTTTTTCCTTATCTCGCCTCCTGGCTGGGCGGTGGGGAGGAAGAGCCTTGAGATGCAGTCTCACATCCAATTTTGGGGGCTGCGGTACCCGGCTTCGTCCTGCCATTCTGTTTCATGCTGCTGTTCATCAATGGGGACACCACTCAGGGTTTTACTACAGTTAGCCGTGGGTCTGCTAGTCCTGGGGACCGTTCCCTTCAAAGGTTACTCTTTTGTGGTGTACTTGATTTTCTGATGCTGATGGGACGGCTTGTACATAGTTTTGGGGGTTGTTGTGGTAGTTGTAGGGCTTATTATTTGGGGGAGGGTGGGGGTATGTTGCAATTTCTAGACCAGTGTCTCTTTGGTTTTGTCTCCCTGGTTTCGGAGATTCCAGCGTTCTGACTCATTTATTTTGTGGGTGACAAGGTTATATTTTGCGGTTGCTTTTTAATGGTTATGGGGGAGGGTGCCTCGAGAGTTTCACTACCTGTTGGTTGTATTACTATTGTTGGGCCAATCTTGTGGTAAGTTCACTGCTACTATCTGTAATGTTGGAGAAGCCCCTGTGTCTGGCTTACTCCGAGGTTAGATACCATGGCATTGAGTTTAGTTAAAATTGCAAGCTGGAATGTCAGAGGCATCAACGACCCTCTCAAGAGACGCCAGGTCTTTCTAAACTGCTCCCTACTTAATGTAGATATAGTTCTCATGCAGGAAACCCATTTGGCTGCCTCTGAGGACAAGCAATTGCCAAGGCTGGGGTTTACCCAGGTTTTCACTGCCCCCAGCTCACAAGCTAGTAAGGGGGTTGCAATATTAATTAAGCATCACGTCAGATTCGTAGTTGTAGATAGTGTCATTGATCGCGAGGGCAGATATGTTTTGGTTAAGAGTCAGCTCGATAATAGCAATGTGGTTTTAAGGGCGATATACGCTCCTGAAGGTGGTGACCCGTCCTTTATGTCCCTGGCAGATATCCTGAGCAGATTTCTACCTTCCCTTCTCATCTTAGGGGGCGACTGGAATGTAGCCCCGTCCAGCGAACTTGACAAAACCTATAGACCAATTAAACCGGCCCTGCACAACATGCCCTTTCTGACTTTATTAGCCTGCTGGGTCTTTGTGACTCCTGGCCTTCTTAACCCAGACAATCGGTTTTACTTCCTTCTATTCCCAAGTTCATCAAACTTGGTCAAGAATCAACTACATCCTATTTAGTTCTTCTTTAATGAGTTGTACCCCCCAAGTAGGTATCGAGCCGATAGTCATCTCGGATCACTCCCTGGTTTGGGTCAAGATTTCCCCGGGTATTCAGGGACAAAGAGACACGTTGTGGAAACTCAATTCGCAAATTTTGAAGGAAGAGCATACTGTCTCCCAAATCAGGGATATGATCCTTATGTACTTTGACCTGAATCAGGGATCTGTGCTTCACGCGGATTTATTGTGGTGCTCCTTTAAATGCTTTCTCAGAGGGGAGCTCATCAAGATCGCGGCCACTAGGAAAAGGGTAAGGGAGTCTAAAATCAGGTCACTGTCTAGTCGGTTGAGAATAGCCGAAGACAAACTTCTCTCCTCCAACTCCCCAACTAACTTAACGGCTCTTATCAAACTCAGGAATGAATACAACGACTTAACTCGTGACAAAGCTGAATATGCTCTTTTAAATCCAGGACTAGATATATTGATCGAGGTGAAAATCGGGCCGGATGTTAGCTATGAGATTGAAAGAAATAGAGAGTTCCCGCTTAATCCCGCTCTCAAAGCTCAGGACGGCACCTCCAAGACGCTACCTAGGAGATTGCCCATATTTTGAATCCTTTTACAAGGGTATTTACAGTAGCAGCTCCACACCATCGCATGTCCAGTCGGTAGAGCGTTCTTAGACAATATTAAGCTCCGTCCTTCAGTCTCATCACTGCGATTTGTTGTCTGCTCCTATCACTCTGGGTGAAGTAGAAGAGGCAATCAAAGACCTGCCATTAGGAAAGCCCTGGCCGGATGGTTACCTCAACTTTCTACAAGGTTTTTTGTAAAGAGCTATCCCCTCTATTGCTATATGAATACTTGTTTTCTACGGACGTGACTGATCCCTCTCTTTTAGAAGCAACAATAATTCTAATCCCTAAACCTGATAAGCCCTTAACTGAGCCTGCCAGCTATCGCCCAATATCGCTCCTAAATTATGATATCAAAATCCTATCTAAAATTCTATCACCCAGAATCAAAATGGTCTGGCAGCACTTGCTGAGCCCGGAACAGGTTGGCTTCGTTCAGGGCAGATCATCTGAGAACCCTAGCCCATGTCCTTCAGGCAGCCCGTACCTTGCCAGATCCCATGGTCCTAGTCACTCTTGATGCAGAAAAAGCTTTCGATCGAGTGAACTGGGACTTTTTATGGGCCACTTTGAAGAGAATGGGCTTCCCTGACCCCTTTATCCATATGATTATGGCAATTTACAAATCCCCCTCGGCTAAAGTTTATTGCAACGGGGTCTTTTCCTCCATTTTTCCTTTATGCGCTGGCACTCGTCAAGTGTGCCCTCTTTCCCCTTACCTTTTCAACCTGTATTTGGAACCGTTGCTTGTGAGTATTAAAGGTTCATCGCGAATCAGGGGTTGTACCTTTGAGCAACTTCCCCTGACCTTATCGGTCTTTGCTGATGACATACTGTTATATCTTACCAACCCCGAAACATCCTTAACACATGTACTACAAACTATTGACTGTTTTGGTCAGGTCTCCAACTACAGGTTGAATGTCTCCAAATCGGTTATCTTCCCGGTTAACTCTCTCACCTTTAAATCGGATTTTGAGCGGTTCGGTATGAGGTGGTCTCCGGTTTTCTTTTAAATACCTGGGTGTACATGTAACCATGGGGGTGGAATTGGCCAAGGAGCTTAATTTAGATAATGCTGTCAAGAGAATCCAGGGTGATCTCGACCGTTGACAATGGTTGCCTCTCACCACCTGGGGGCGAATTAGTATTATTAAAATGAATATCTTGCCCCGGCTATTATATCCCCTGACTCATCTTAATATCTGATTACCCAAGCAGTTCTTCATTCAGGTTAACTCGATGCTATCTAACTTTGTTTGGAAGGGGAAACAACCTCGAAGAGCCTTCCTCAAACTTACTGTGCCCAGAGACAAGGGTGGCCTTCGTCTACCCAATCTTTTTGCTATATTATTGGGCTAGTCACTTGGCAAGATTGGGGAAGTTGTCCACCACTCAATCTTCCACGTCTCTACCCGTGTGGCTACAGCTTGAGTTAAACTTATTGGATCAAGCAAATCTGAACCCTTCTCGCGTATTCTGGCTCCCGTTCTCCACGCTACCCCCGGCCATCCGTGACTCCCTTATAGGCCTGTCCATTAGAGTTATTTCTCAGTGCTGGAATTTCTTCAATTTGCTCCGTCCAAAGATTCAGCCAACCTCTTGTCCTAAATCCTAATCTCAAAATTGGAGGTAGCTGGTTAGTCACTGACTGGCTTCGCAGCTGCATAATTGCCTGTGGAGTCTCTGTATGAGGCAAGGCATTCTCCTCAATTCAATGGAATCTTAAAGTCCTAAACATTCCTCAGAGACATATTTTTAAAGTTTTTCAACTGAGACACCTTATCCTCCAAACCTTTGGGCCGACCTGCTCTCCTCCAAAATAAGGCCTTTCCTTGAGAAAATTCAGGAGACAGCTGGCTCGCGTAGAGTATTTCTACTATATATAACAAACTGCTGGCTGATCTTTCCCCGATCCCCTGGAGGGTTCCAAAATCTGGTCACTCTCTAGTTCGATCTCCCTCCCTGCCTGGGACTCAATCTGGAAGGACGTGTATCGTTACTTATCCCAAGATAATCACAGACTGACCCAATACTATATCTTAAACAATCTCTATTATACTCCAGTTAAGTTGGCCAAATTTGGTAAGCTTGAGTCTAGTATTTGCTCGAGATGTGGTGCCGCCGAAGGGAACTTGCTGCATATTTTTTGGGAATATGCTAAAGTGGCACCTTTATGGGGCGCTCTCAGAAACAGTCTAGACCCACTTTTAGGTCTTAAAGAGCTATTTATCCCTGGAATCTGTATTTTGGGTGACTACTCCGGTATTTCGGTGAAGGAACGTAGATACCACATGGCTTATCTCAATAGTAGTTAAAAATTGGTTCTTAGGCATTGGTTGTAGAATACCATTACCTAAGAATGGCTTAAGGAGATGTCCCTCAGTCTCAATACCGAGAAACTTATTGCTAGTTTCAGACATAATCCAGTGTCTTTTAATCGGAAATGGGGTAAGTTGAGTGCACTCTATTTAGGGTAGGCCTGTCTCTGGCTTTATCATATCCTAAGTCTCTTCATGTCGCATTAGTATATCCAGTGCTACCAGTTTCCCTACTACAGATACTCCCTTTATTGACCTGGCCTCCCTTTCACCTATGAAACTCTCCGGGGCAAGGGGAGGGGGATTGGGGGGTGTTATATATATATATTTTTTTTTTTTATTGTTCCGCTTATATTATGGAGATTGTCTATATTTATTTGTGGTGTATGTTAATCTGGTCTTATCTAACCCTCCCTTTTTTCTTAGACAATCCCTTAATGTGTGTTTTTGTACCTTGTTTTTCTCTATTCTAAAACTCAATAAACTTAAATTTCAAAAAAAGAAAAGTGCTCTCTAGCTGCCCTGCTGTCCTTACTCTTCCATAACAAGACAGCAAGTGGTGGCCCTGTTTTCGTGTATAGCCAATGGAAGTCTGTGTGGCCAGTCTCCCTGTAGATGGCTCCAAATCCTTGTAAAATAAAGGAATCCCTGTAGATGTGGGAGCCCTGCATTAGGGAGAGTAGAGGGGTACAGCCAGATGAAGCTCCCCATCCCCCCTTTCACTTAGCAGCTAGCTTAGACAACTAAATGGGAGGAACCTGTGAAGAGTCAGGCTTACTCCACATCCATTTTAAGTCTCTCTCTGCTAGCAGCCCTCCTCATGAGGGACCGAGCACAGCACTGGGAGTCTGCCAGGGAGTCAGGCAGGAGAGACAGCCAAGATTCAGGAACTCTAAACATGTCAACACTGGTAGAGCTGTATATAAAAAGATAAGTACCTTGTTTGTTGAACTATTCAAGCAAGGTCTTAGCAACACCTACTTGGGTGAGCACTATAAATCAATTTAACAGCCTGTTTGTGCTAAAGTGCTATCTATTGCTACCGCTACTGCCAGTTCAGTTTAAAAATCTGTGCCAAAGGTAATGCTTACTGGCTTTGCCCTGGCCTAGCTGGATGAGCACTAATAGATCAGTGGTATGTTTTGTAGTGGCACCTACTGCTATTACTGATACTTCCAGTTTAATTAAGAAATCTGTGCTAAAGTTGAATCTATTGCTACGCCCTATCTGGCAGAGCACTGCAAGTTCAAGTAGACATCTGTTTCAGAGCTACGGTAGTTGCCTAAGGCATATGTATGGGGTACAGAGGAGAGACAGTTGTGGTAGCTGAGGGTTGCTCTTCTTTAGGGTTATGATCTGGAGGAGAGAACACTGCCCATCTGCAGGACCACAGTGGAGCTCCATGCTCAGCTGGTGATAGCAAGGGTAGAAATACCTCAGTTGTGTCACCAGTTCAACTGGAGACCACCCCCACTTATTCCCTAGAGGCCCACAGGCCTGGGGAGGTGGAGAATGGTGGGGAGTGGAGTGGGAAAAAGAGGCAGGGTTAACCATGGGGAGATTGACCAGCCCAACACCATACAGATGGCAAATTGTTTTGCACCCCTAGAGGAGGTTCAGGTATCTGATTCCATTGGCAGGAACTCTGAGACAGCCAGTGGTGTGAGGCAGGTCAGCACAACAGCACCCAAAGGGATGAGCAGAAGCAAGTCAACCAGGAGAGTCCTGGTGGTTGGGGACTCAATGATTGGGTGTAATTATGGTAATGGGAGGGTGATTGGAAGGCAGGGGGATGATCAGATGCCTTCCAGGTGTGTCAGCCTCACAGGATATAGGTAGGATAGGGAGAATGGCAGAGAAGGAGCAGGGGGAACTGGAGTGCTGCTACAGCTGGGTACCAGTGATTTGGTGACCCAGTTGGTGGAGATGGTGAAGCAGAACTTTTGAAGATTGGGGGATATACTGGCAGCACACTGGGCCTCTCTGCTCTTGTCTGAAGTCCTCCGTGTGTGGGGCAGGGAGGGGAAGAATGATAGAATTAGGAGGAATGAGACTGAGGAGTTGATGGGTGGCTTAAGGAATGGAGTCAGGAGAAGGGGTACCACTTTGTTGGGGATGGGGGGGCTTCTGGAACAGGAGGCTCTTCAAGGGTGATGGACTCCACCTGACAAGAGAAGAGGCTTGTGCACTGGGGCTGACATTTGACATCTATATCACATGTTTAACCTGACTGCAGGGGAGACTGGGGCTAGGGGAACCACAGCAATGGGTGAGAAGAAGGGTATCCTAGTTAGTTATCCCTCACATCTGGGAGCTAGTAGCAGCTTAGCAGATATAAATATGGATGAGGTACAGTCTGGGGCAGGAGAGGGGGCATTAGAGAGGAGCAATGCAAAGTGTGCAAACAAGAGACTAAAAGAACATGGGAAACACAAGGGTCATAGGGGAATAGCAAATTGGGCTCAGGGGTCAGATGGAAGGGAGGACACCTTAATACCAGGAGCCTGGGTAATAAAATCAGTGAGCTACAGACACTGATGGCACACAATAAGGTAGACCTTGTGGCCACCATGGAAATGTGGGCTACAGAAAATAATGACTGGGATCTGACGGTTCCTGGGTGCTCACTGTTCAGGAAGGATAGAGGAAAAGGTGGAGGGGGAGGAGTAGCCATCTATCAGGGATGGCACTGAGACTGTGAATGATAAGTGCATCAGGGGTAATAAAAGACAGTCAGAGTCGTTGTGGGTGCAACTCACCTCAGGCAAGCAACTATGCTTTGGGCACTCAAAAAAGCTCTGAGGCAGGGGAAAAGAGGGACTGAGAGCATGGGGAAGCACTCAAAATGGGGTAGCAAAAGGGGAAGTAGTGGTAGCAGGTGATCTGAACCTGTCAGGCATTGACTGGGATGTTCCAATGGCCAGGAGCACCAGAAGTCAGGTCTTGCTGGATGTACTCCAGGACCATCTCTTGGTGCAGCTAGATAAGGAACCCAACAGGCAGATGGCCATTCTCAATGTAATGAAGAATCAGCACTCCAGACACAGGATTCAGTGAGGAGATTTAAGAGATGTTTACTGAATTGCAAAATTTCAGTACTTGCAGTTCATACCGACTGTGAATACACACAAATACAAGAATTCAGCTCCCACAGTGATGATAAACTAGCCTCAGTGCTTCAGAGTGCTCCGCCCCTTCATCAGGAGGTATGACTTCAAATAGATGTTTGGTGGCATTTAAATACCTCAGAAAATAAGTGAAAACGCATGTAATATTAATTGAACCGTTAAGTCATTGAACATAGGGCTCATTCAAAGAAATGGATGTTTGTTGAACGAGACGCTATAGCTCTAATTAGTGTGGTCTGGATTTCACCAGCCTCAATTAGAAAGGTCAGTGTAGCAAGTGACTTACTTTATATCCAGAACCACACTGCTACACTGAGTGGTTAAAGGCATAACTCCAAAACTAAACTGAGCTTTTCTTAAATCTTAAATAAACATATGTAAGTGTTAAATAATCTTATTTTCTTTAAGATATATAGTTTTATTTCTTTATTATGGCATTCCAAACCTCTTTTTTTTAAAAGGAAAAGGAAAAAAACAATTTAATCATATAAATATATATAACTATATACATACATATTTGTTGGAAGAGGCTTTAACAGGAAGGCAAAGCCATAAATATAATTTTTCATATAAATGATCAAATTCACAGAATGGCAGCTTTGTCAAAACATAGATCACCGTCCTAAACAAAATTAAAACATTAATGTATATATGGCTTCTAGTCCATTTGGTCATTAAACCCATTGGACCTCAAACATCTTAATTTAAAAATTCACATGGATTCTTTTCGGTCTAGTGTGAGATCTCTGTCACCACCCCTTATTCTCCATGGTGCATGGTCAATACCCATATATAATATCCTGTAGGAATTCACATCTGTTATTTCAGAAAGATGTTTAGAGATGGAGGGTGTTGGGTCATTCCTTCGTATAGCCCTGTAGTGCTCTTGTATACGTTCTTTTAGCATCCTTGTGGTTTGTCCCACATATGTCTACCACAGGAGCACCACAAGGCATATACTACATACTTGGTGCTGCACGTTATGAAGTCCCTGTATTTGTGTGCATTCACAGTCTGTATGAATTGTAAGTACTGAAATTTTGCAGCTTAGTAAACATCTCATAAATTTCTCACTGAATCCTGCCAACAAGGGTGTCCCAGAGATGAGGCAGCCAATATTTACAAACAACAGGGTCAAGAAAGGGCTGGCAGCCCTAAAAATCGATAAGACCCCAGGACCAGATGGGTTGCATCTGAGGATACTCAGGGAACTGGTAGCAGAACTGGCTGAACCCTGGTAGGCCTATTCAACAGCTCACTTAGGATGGGATAGTTACAAAGGACTGCAGGGTGGTGGATGTCATTGCACTCCATTGGCTGGGGGGCACAAGAAACAAGAAGGGAACTACAGTCCTGTCAGCCTGACTTCCTTTATAAGGAAACTGATGGAGTCACTCATCAAAGAAGACATCGTGGGCTAACGGAGCACAACAGTCTCCAGGACTGTAAACAACACGGGTTCATGGCAGGGCAGTCCTGTCAGACAAACCTGATAGTTTTCTCTGATTGGGTGACATGGGAATTGGATAGGGGCCATGCCATGGATTTGCTCTGTTCTGACTTCAGCAAGGCTATCAGCTCAGTGCCCCACAGACAGTTGCTGAAGAAGATGATGGATCGGAGTGTGGCTAATGACATAGTTAACTGGGTCGGTTACTGGTGCAGGGCCTGTACCAGAAGATCTATGAAGAAAGACTTAAGGATTTAAATACGTTCTCCCTAGAAGACAGGAAGTAACAGGGGGATATGATAGAGACATTCAAATACCTCACAGGAATAAACAAGGTACAGGAAGGGACCATTTTCCAAAGAAAAAGATTCTCAAGGACAAGGGGTCACAATATGAAGCTGGGGGGAGGCACAGAGGAAACATGAGGAAGTACTTCTTCATGGAGAGGGTGGTGGATGCTTGAGACAGCCTCCCAGCAGGAGTGGTGGGGGCTAGAATGGTCACAGGATTTAAAAATGTATGGGATAGACACAAGGGAATCTTAGAAGCGGGGGAGGGTCTAATCTGGAGTCCCAGTAAGGTCTCCAGTGGCAGTATATGTAGGGAATTTAGGGCAGATTAGGTGGGTCAAGTGGTCCTTATCTGCCGGCAATTTCTATGTTTCTGTATAGGAAACTAGCTAAAAGGTAGGCAGAAGATGGTTGTGGTTAACGGGTCAAATCAGAAGAGCAGGAGGTCACAAGTGGGGCGCCACAGGGATCTGTTCTTGGCCCTGTCTTCTTTAATATGATCATCACCGACATTTGAGAAGGTATTCAGGGCAGGTTGTGTCTCTTTGCAGATGACACTAAGCTGTGCTGGAAGGTGAATAGTGACAAAGGAATCAGAGAAATGCAGAGTGCCTTACAAAAACTAAAGGGTGGTCTAAGATTTGGTACTGAAATTCAATGCCAAAAAGTGCTGTGATGCACCTAGGGAATAAGAACCCCAAGACAAAGTACTGGATGGGTAGGGTGAGACTTAGCATTATGGTTGGGGAACATGACCTAGGAGTTATCATCAGTAATATCCTCAAGCAGTCCAGCCAGTGCAACAAGGCCTATGGTAAAGCAAATAGGATGCTGGGGTGTATAGGAAGGGGTATTGATAGCAAGAGGAAGGAGGTAATACTGACCCTTTATGGATCTTTATTGAGGCTATACCTGGAGTACTGTGCCCAGTTCTGGAGCCCTCACCTCAGGAAGGATAAGGACAGCCTGGAGATGGTTCAGCACATGGTATCACAAATTATTCAGGGCCAATAGGGAAGGTCTTATAAGGAGCACCTCAGGGCACTGAACATGTACTTACTGGAAACCAGAAGGGAGAGAGGAGATATGATGGAGACCTTCAAGTTCTGAAAAGGATTTAACAATGTGAATTGCAAGGCTGGCAGGAACTATTTAGCTTAAATGCTAGTTCAAGTTCATGAGGGCATGAGTGGAAACTAACAGGAAGGACGTTCAGTAGAGACATAAGGAAGTATTATTTTACAGAAAGGGTAGTGGAGCAATGAAACAATCTACCAGCCGAAATGGTGGGTGCTAAAACAGTTGATGGTTTCAAGATGGTTGGGACAGAGTGAATGGTATAGTGGTCGCTTGGAGCAACAGAACCGGAAAGGAGAATGGAAGCAGGAGGGGGAGGGCTCGGACCCTGGACTGACAGTAATTCACAGGGTTAGAGAGAGAACTCAAGCAGACTGGATGGGCCATTGGTCTTTTTCAGCCATCATTTTCTACATTCTATGTTCCATATATGTAGATGACACAGTACTCTGTGCCTCTAGCTGCTCAGCCTCTGACCCCATGACCAGCTCCAGCTGGAATTCAACAACATCCAGCAATGGGTTAGGGTGAATCTGTGTCCCTAATGCCAAGACAATGGTCTCCATGACTTAGCACTAGATAGAGACTTGCTAGGTTCACCCCCCCAGTCCATGATTGGGTGGGCCAAGCGGTTCTTTCCTGCCAATAAATTCTCTGTTTCTACCCTTGATGGTGTTATAATTGATGATGTTTCCTCCTTTAAATACCTCAGGCTCTGGCTGGATTATCACTTCAGTGTTTACATTCATGTGGATGCCATCCACCAGAAACTTCACCCCGAACGATGTGTGCCTTACAGAAGTGAAGCATGTGTCCTGCTTCCTACTGGTAGAGGTTATATCAAATATGATTCTCCCATTCTTTGATTGAAGTGACATTGTCTACAGCACTGCTCCTAAGTCTGCCTTAGGCAGACTGACCCCCCCCCCTCGCCCCTTCTGCCATGTTGCCCTGGACTGTCCCCATAGAATCATTACTGTTCACCGTAATTCTCCCTCTCCTTTCTTTCTCGACACCTGGCATTTTGCTAGCGCTACGTTCCTCTCCAAATTCTGGCTTGGTTCCCTCCCTTGAACTTTTCCTACCTCCCTCTTCCCATCCCCTCCTTCCTTCTCCTACTTCTATCAAGCTCTGGCCCTTACTCTCTCACTGTCCTCCCCCATTAATCCTCTGCTTTCCAAGCTGCTTTTCCTTCTGTTTCCTTAACTTTGGCACTCTCTCCCCCCCTACCATTCATACTGCTCCTTCCTACTGCCCACTAAAATCTCCACCATGATTTGAATTCACTGTTCACTTTTGCCACTGCCTCTGATCCTGGACTCGGTCTGTAATCTGTAACCCTTCAATTTTTCTCTACCTCTCTGCCCCTGTTTGTGTCCTAATACAGTTCCCTGCACCTCTCCTGGTTTCCACCACTCTTCTCTGGTTAGCCCAGTAGTCCCTTGTTCATCCTACAATTTGCTGCAATCTGCACTTTACTGCATTGCTGCTCTTTGGAAACTGATCATTTTGTTACTACTCAATTGTATAACTTGTATTTTTTTTTTATTTCTGTAACCTATTTTTTGTAACTTATGCATCTGGAAACAAACTGTTCCAACCCAGTGCTGTACAACTTTCCTGGAAAAACTTTTTAAATAAGTAAGAGGAGGGAAGAAAAATTGGGGCCCAGTGGTGTTAGTTCCATTTTCTGAAATTAAGTTTTATGTTTTTATTTTAAAGACAATTTACTTGATCAATCTTCTTCCTCAAAAGGGCTGGGCATGACAAAAATGTTACTCTAAGAAAGCGACAACGTTGAAATTCATGCCATTGGACAAAATAGGAATGCAGACTTCTTGGGGAATTTTGGCATGCTCCAGCCTTGCAGAATTTTTTGGCTGGCCTGTCCACAGCTAAATTTGCTACTGTATATTAACATGCGTTAAATGGACAGCTCCTTCCTTATCTGATGTATATGCTGTTAACGTGAGAAACAAGACTAAATGCACATCTCCTACATGCCTTAATAGCTCTTATTATAGATGAGCTTTTGCCTTGAACTTAAATGTCAGACTGAGCAGTTAAATGTCTTCAGGCTCTGAGCAGATATGTGTTTTAATACAGTGTATAACATTTCCATACATTTCTATCTTTTTTAAAATACAGGTGTGCCAGCTGTAGTGGTAGCTGTTGTGGTAGCTGTAAAGCCAGAACACTATGGCCAGGTGTCATATGGACGCTTTCCTAATAACTCATCTGATTATTTGTAAGTTACCTGATTCTTAAAATTAAGAACATAAGTATATTCCACGGCCCAGATATTCAAACTGCACCCAAAAAGTGTGCAACAGCAGGAGCAAGTGCAAGCCCATTGCGCCCATGCACAAGAGGCACGATATTCAAAAACTGCGCAGGCCAAGATGCGCCTACAGCCGATGACTGAATATCACAAAACCTGCATTGTAGAGCAACTAGGGAGGTAAAGCTGAGCATATCTGATGTGCCATAGCGCAACAAAGGATGTTCAGCTGAGCAGTCCAGATGCACCATAGCGCAACCAGGGATGCCCCCCAGCAGCAGGGCAGCAATGCAACAGTACAACCAGGGATGCAGTGGCCTACCACCCATGCCACAGATGGGCAGAGGAACACACAGCAGAACAGATGTCATCCCCCCACACCCCATGCACTGCACAACTGGGGGAGGGCTGGAATAACCACTGGCCCATGGAGACAAGCAACCAACCCACAGCTGGGCCATGGTGCCCCATCACACCCCCGGCAAGCTGTGACTAGCACACAAGGAGGGCCGACCACCCCATGCCACACCATCCCACCAATGCAGATCACACCCTGCACTGTGACCCCCAGACACCCTGCCCAGGAGCAGTGTCCACCAGTGCAGGATAACCCATGCATGCCACCACCCCCACTGTGATAATGCAACCCTGTGCACCACAGAACCATGCAAGGCAGCCCCACCATGAGCACCCATCAGCGAGTGGCAGCACACAGCGATGCAATGACTGCATACACAGTGCCACCATGCACATCCCCCCCGAGGTACAGCTGAGAAACCAGCCATGTGTCGGCACACGAGGTGCCCCACACATGACAGGGCATGTCCCGGAGCCCACCACCAGTGGTACAGCACCCTGCACACCTCCTCCCAAGGACACGCTTGACCCAGCACTGCACAAAACAGCCAGCGCAGACACCCACAGTGGTGCATGGAAGCATGCACCACACTGGATGCAACACAGTGCATGGACAAACACCCACCCATACCCAAGGGCACACCAACATAGAGACACAGAAGCGGGGCAACCAAGCCCCCAGTGTGTGGCCATGGAAACCGTGTACACATGGCTAGCACTCCTCCATGGCACAGGAGTGCCAGCCACCCTGCGCATGCACTGTGGAACTGTACGCCACCAGCATTTGCCTGGAGCACAAGTGACAGACAGTGGTGTATATCCCCTGCAACACACACAAGCCACAGCATTGAGGTGGGACAACAACAGTGGAGGCCACAGTGTCACCCGAGGCAGACATGCACCACACCAGTGACAGGAGGCAACCCGACATCATGACAGGTACAGTGGCTGTCCTGCATGGACAGCCACCACTGACATGCCAGCAGACCGTGCAGGTCACAGACATGCAAAGGTGTCAGCTGCACAGGCCATGGACGTGCTGACTGGTGCACCATGGACACAGAGCATGCACCATGGACCACTGCACACAGTCATCCAGTGCACAGGGAACAACACACACATCTCAGACAGTGACTGATAGCTACTCCCACACCATAGTCACTTCCCCACAAACACACACACATGCACATGACTGCACCACCCCTGACACCATTCACACCACTGCAGCAGAGCACCTATAGCCCACTGCAAAACAGAGACCAGCACATTAGGTATATCAAAGCAAATGTATTGTAAAAAACACACAAAACTATTTACATATATTTACAAAAGGTTCGGGGAGAGGGCCACAAACAAGGTGGGGGTGGGTAAGAGGCAGGGGTGAACAAATGGTAGAGGGAAGGAGAGGTGTGAGGGTGGGTCCAGGGGGTAGGAAAAATCAGGGGCTTAAGTATGCTCAGCGGGAGCCCCACTCCCCGCTCTGGCTGCTCCTCCCGCCATGCCACCGTCGGACTCCCACACGGCCAATCTGCTCCAATATCTCCAGGGAGACCCTGGCCACCTGCAGTATCTCCTGCAGCGATCGTAGTATGGCTTGCAACTGCCATCCACCTAGGACAAGGGAGTAGAGTCAATAGGTGTAAATGCACAGCCCCGTGCAGCCCACCCACTGTGCATGGCATACGGCCATGGGACATGCCTCTGTGATGATGTGTGACCACCCACAGTGATCGCGTCCACAAGACCTGCCCACCCAGGCGCACACAGCCATGCAGACCGCTGCACACACCCACCAGCCAAGTCCTGCACAGCACCTCCGTGGCTGTTCAATGACATGGCTATGTGGTGCGAAGGCAGTGGCACAGCCAGGTACCCAGTGCATGCATGGACCACCATTGGCGAACTCCCAGACATGCAGTGCCACTGAACAGAGCTAACTGTAACAAGTTGCGTGCATGGTAGTGGTCTCAATGGATGATGGCCATGCCCTGCTGCCCACCCTGTTACACAGCATGCAATAGTAATCATGGATGTAAGGCACTCACCATCATCAGGCTGGTCCCTCTGCCTCTGTGGACCTTCGCCCCTCCCAGACTGATGGTCCTCCTGCTGGCGCCTCCTCTCCCTTGCTAGCTGGCATTCGTTTGGGCCTAGGGTGCAAACATGGAGAGAGGAACATCAGTAAAATCCTGTAGCAAAGCCCCCCCCATGTGTGTGAAATCCCACACAGCCAGACCCACCCACCCCACACCCTGATAACACCACCATGGCCAACACCGGATGGTCACCCCCTCATGTGCTGGACACATGCAACTGTGATACCCATATGGAAGATAAAAGTGTATGGATGTTGCACCTACCTGGCCATGGCACCGTGCCCCTCCTGGAACGTGCCCGCAGGCGGGCAAGCAGGTCCGGGTCCCTCCGCCTCAGGTCCCCATATCTGTGGCTGCACTGCTCCACCATCTGCCCCATACCAGTGGCCTCCTCCAGGGCGTCGGCCACCTCTTTCCACACCTGACTCCTGGACCTGTCCAGGGGTGCCTCACCAAATAGTGGGCCAACAAGTGGCTCCACAATGGCAATCAAGTTTGCCATCTCTACCTGGCTCCACTGTGCTGCTCTCTTCCGCGCCATCTCTGTTACTCGGTTAAGTCAAAATGGCGCTCTGCAGTGCAGTTCCGCCATGTGCAGATGCTGCGTGGTACAGAGCTGCCATTCTCTATCATGCTGTCACCGAACAGCGCGATAGTGGTGCACCCATGCCTGACGCATGGTGCCTAGGGGAAAAGGTCGGGCACAGGGTCAAGGGTCTCTGGCGCACGGACAGCCACATTGTGATTGGAACCCAATGCACCTAGCGCGATTGGGTGCCTGTGTGCCACCTCCTGTAGTGGCCTACCACACTGTTGCCCCAGTGCACCTACGATGCCCCAGTGCCACAGCGCCATATAGGTGAACAGCGCTGTAGCACCACTGGCACAATGGTGGCCATGCCCTGCATAGCCTCCCATGCACAGCACATCAGCAGCGCAGCAGGTGCCTGCGTCATCAACCCAGGCATGCGCAGTTAGGTGTGTACTGCGCATGTCACAGAACTGCGCCCCTTGGCTCAGCACGTTCAACACAATTGCGCAAAGCACAAAAGTGCGATACTCAGCCGTCATATGCAAATCAACTAATCAGCCATTCAATGGCTCAGTCACTGCATTTGCATCCACATAAAGATGTGCCTCGCCTCATTTACATGGGTTGCGCTATAAAAGTGTGACATTGGGCTGCACTGGCCCATAGTCGGTTACTGCAGTCTATTGGTGAGTTGCATGCTGTTTGGGAGTGTGGACTGTGGATTTGGGGACATGCATGGGACTGCACAGTCACAGGTAACACCTGTCATTCTTACAGGCTGAATCATGACCGAGCGAGTTGTGGAGAAAGAGGAACAGAGTCATGGGAGGAGGAGGAGGAGGCCAAATTTCATGAAGGCCGAGATGGATGCCCTGTTCGAGGCATACCTAGACCAGGAGCCGCTTCTCAGCGGATGCCAGGAAACACCACAGGCCCATGCTGCTGCATGGGAGGAGGTGGCGCAATGCTGTAAACCTGCATGCCAGCCACCAGCACTCTGTGCAGGAGTGCAAGAAGAAGATGGGCACAGACAGGAGGAGGATTAAGGAGAAGGTGGCTGCCATCAGGGCAGCACAGTCTGTGACAGGTGGGGGACAGTCGGAGGTGCTACGCCTGACCCCACAGGAAGAGATGGTTGCTGGCAGCATGCAGCGTTGCACCATTGAGGGTGTTCTGGGTGATGGATTCCAGATGGGTGGTAGTCGTCACTGCATGCTAGGTCATGGTCTGTCTATTGGGGGGGGCAGGGTAGGTCACATGCAGTAATGTGACATTGTTTTCCCCTTACAGCTCCTGAGCATCTGCATGGGTCAGCGGTCGTGGGCCTGTCCACTGAGGCTGGTCAGATGGAGATGGAGGAGGGCCCATCCACCTCCACAGGAATACGCGTCTTAGTGCGACAGTGGGCCTGCCTGGATGTCCAGACTGATGTTGTTGGAGCAGGTGCGGAGGAGGGCCTGCCTGTGTCCCAGCATGCCAGCGTCTATGGATGCCAGCATGCTGGGACTTGGGCTGGTGCCCGGATCCATCACCGATGATGATGTCGCTAATGTCATGGCAGTGACACGTGTGAGCCACAGGATGGCCACACAGCAGGTAACATCACAGCCATGGCTGTGGGTGGTGCCGCCGTGGAGGCCTGCGTGTCATCAAAGTCCCAGCCTGTGCCTGTCAGCACCAGTGGGGCAGCACTGGTGTGTGTACAGGACAGTGGGACTGTTGCAGCCACTGCGGTGGCACCATTCAGCCCTGGGGAATGGCAGCCAGAGGGGCAGCATCAGCAGTCAGCCAATGGGCTTGGGGGTACAGTGTCAGGGGGCAGCATCAGTGCACTGCCTGTGGACATGCCCAGGCCTGGCCCTGGTGTGCAGCACCCACCCTCAAGGGGTGCTGAGCATCAGGACCATGCACACCCTGATAGACAGCATGCCGATCAGGCAGATGACCTCTTGGATGAGCACACCCGCATACTGCAAGCATCAGTCAATCAGCAGATGCGGCTTGTGAAGGTGGTGGATGCACTGGGTGCGGCTCTGGAGCAGGCAGAGGAGCGTCACAGCAGAGAAACTGCTCTGCTCCTGGCAGGGATGGACCGGATGCGGGAGGATGTGACCACTGCCATTGACAGGCTGACACATACAATCACAGCTGCCATGGCCATAGGGGCACACAGTTATTTGCCAATGCGTCGGAGACACCGGGCAGTGCAATATCCACCCCCCGTTCCCGGCATCATGTGACATCATCCTTGTCGACACCGGGTTCAGCTGTGGGCATCCCAAGTACACCTGGCACAGGCATGTTCGGTGTGCTGCAGACCCCTGCAAGAGCACGGTCACGTTCATGCAGTGGAACGCCTGGGGGACCATCGGTGCCACCCCATGAGGCCAGTGGTCAGCCTGTCACTGCTGGTAGGTCTCGGTGGGGCTGCCCATGCATCTGTGGCAGCCAGGGCACTGTGGCACATGACTGACCTGTCTCCCAGTGTGGCTACTGTCCAGTACTGGCCTGTGAGCATTGTGTCATTCAGCGGGCAATGCATGGGTGGGTACCCGGCCCTGCACACACACACACACACACACACAGTCTATTTGCACACCCTCCCAGCTGCTGTCCGCAGTTGTGTGTGCATGATGATGCCTGCATTGCGCTGTATGCCAATGTGCAATGGTGCCCAGCATCTGACACACGCACAATGACAGGCAGGGGACGTGGTGGTTTCTGGACATGTGTGTGGCTAGAGGTGGCGTTCTGGGTCAGTGTGCCTCCTACCTTTTGTGCATATCTGGTGAGGTGTATTGTGTGTGTGTGTGTGTGTGTGTGTGTGTGTGTGTGTCTGTCTGTCTGTCTGTGTGCCATGTTAGACCTCACCCATCCCTGATGGTGTGTGTGGTTCCATGCCCAGCCACTTCCCTTGACGGCATGCACCCCTGGTGTGTGTCCATGTGTGTTTGTGGGTTGTGCCTTTGCCACTGGTGGTTGCACATGGCCCCATGACTTACCTGGGTTGGCTGAAGTGCTCCTCCATGATGGTGTCCCGGTGCAGCTGTGCCAGGCGGAGCAGTTGGGGGTCCTGTCGCCCAAGGGGGGCTGCCCATCACCATCGTCACCGACGTCCTCATTGTCCCCATCGCTGTCCCCCTCTTCGACCTGTATGGCTATCCCACATTCGTTGGTCATGTTGTGGAGGATGCAACAGGCCAGGAATAGCCTGCAGGCCTTTGAGGGGCTGTACTGTAGGGCACCGCCAGAGGTGTCCAGGCAACGGAAAACATGCTTTCAGCATCCCGAACACCCACTCGATGACATTATGTGTGGTGGCGTGTGCCTCATTGTAGTGTTGCTGTGATGGGGTCACTGGCCACTGGTATGGTGTGAGCAGCCAGGGACGGAGTGGGTATCCACTGTCATCTGTGTGTAGAGTGTGGAGGTTAGTTTGGTGATCAGCATCGCCCTGCCCCGGGCCATGTAGGCCAATACCAATGTCACCTCTGACCATGCCCCTCCCAAGCTCTATGTTTGTCTGTGTGGTTTGCATAATCACCCACTAAGTAGCCAGTGGGGATGTCCCCACTCTCGAATCTGTGGCATAGTGGTGACTGGTGCCAGATGAAGGCATCATGTGCTCCCCCAGGGTGCGTGGCACAGACATTGATTATGTGCCCCCTGGCATCGCACACCACCTGGCAGTTGATGCTAGCATAGCCCTTGCGATTCATGTATATGGCCCCCTCAGGGCCAGGTGATGTGGGGATGGCCACATGGGTGCAGTCTATTGCCCCTAGCATGCCAGGCATATGTGCTACCTTGTGGAACTCCTGTATGTTTACTGTGCACTCTGCTGGTGTGCTGGGGAAATGGATGTACTCCACAGTATGTGGCAGCAGTGCGCTGAGGAATTGGGTGAGGTGGCGTGACGCGGCTGACTGGGTTATGCTTGTGGTGTCCCCTGTTGGTCTCTGGAAGGTACCCATGGTGAGCAAGCACATGCAAGCTGTCACTTTAGTTTCTACTGACAGAGCATGGCTCTGTCATGTG
Organism: Neoceratodus forsteri; assembly: GCA_016271365.2. Taxonomy (NCBI): domain Eukaryota; kingdom Metazoa; phylum Chordata; order Ceratodontiformes; family Ceratodontidae; genus Neoceratodus; species Neoceratodus forsteri. The sequence goes on from CM057458.1 coordinate 538,608,824, forward strand.
GGTGCCTGCATCACATCACTGCACAGCTCACAGAGATGCCTCAGAATTGCCCGATTCAGATGGTACCAGCCCACGACCTCAGTATCACTGTACAGCTCAAAGCTGGTGTGGACTCGGTACTGCCTGTTGGGGGCATACCGCCGACAGGCCCTTCCACGGCTGCACCCCCCCTACTGCCCACCTTCTCACCCCCCTCATTACTGCCTCCATCTGGATGGTGGCACTGTCCATTTCCCTGGCTTGAGTTCACCCCCGGCAGCTGTTTCTGTGTTTCCCCACTGTTTTGGCTGCTACTTCCCCTGCACCGGGAACACCTGACTATGCTGGCCTCAGTGCTGTGTGGCACTTCCCCCTTCTGCACTGTGGCTGTGGCTCCTCACTCCTTCCCTGAGCCTGTAGGTTCCAGGTGCCCTTTCACTGTCCTGCCCTGTGTGTGTGTGTGTGTGTGTGTGTGTGTGTGTGTGTGTGTGTGTTTTGCCTGTGTGGCTGGCTATAGTTCAGCAACTTGCGGCTTCCCTGTAGTGTTCTTGCGCCTCTCCCTTGTTCCTTTTTAGTTTGGCTAATTTCTGCTATGGCGCAACTTCCGCTTGCTCCCCTATTGCACATGGCGCATGTTGTTGAATATTGCACAGCGCCATTTATGCATGGTTTCTCCCCCTTCAGTTGTGCATACATTCATTATCATTGTGCTATTGCTCAGCATGATTTGGGGGGCACAACTGCCTCCCGCTGAATATCACAGAATGGCGCATTTTCTGACTTGAGCTGGTGCAACCCTATTGCGCATGGTGCAACCCTTTTGAATACCTGGGCCCATATGTATATTTGGTAACCTTCATCCTGTGTTGAAAAAGTCGACTGTCTGCAATACCATATCTTTGTGATGAACTTTTTACATTTAGAAAATGAGCTTGAAAATAATGTACGTTGATTGGCTAAGAGCCCCATCTAAACATACATTCATTTTTCAACAAATGCCAAGGTTAAAACAAGTGCCACATGGCCAGCCCAGTGGCGCTGAGGGTTGAGGTGCTAGACGCCACACCTCGCGCTGCACCGGTGACCCGGGTTCGGGAACAGACTCGGGTTAGCAGGGGTTGGTGGGGGGGAAGGAGGATTGAGCATCACAATGGATGCTCTTCTCACTTTGGGGAGGGTTACCAGGGGGTGCCTTGCACACCTGCTTCCCAAGGAGAGCCGGTGGAAACACGGGCTCTCCTGGGTTCTGACGGCTCTGTCCACTGGAGTCAGGGAGGGGAGATGCTGTCAGGCGCTTGGGAGAAGGTGTGCGTCAGCACATCACCTCTCTGTACGTACGTCCTCATGCTGGCATCCCAGGGGAAGGCTGGGGGGGACCACAGAAAAATGGAAAATGCCTCAGTGAGCCTAGATGACAGCTGCTCCTAACAGCCATCCAGGTCCGGAACCCATGAGCAGATCTCTGCTGTGCAGGTGCTCCACGAGGAGGAGGAGGAGGTAAGGAGTTACTGGGCACTCTAGGGGACAAATACCATGGTAGTGAACCTAGGAGGGACATGAGCAATGCCTGAAGGAGTGGAGCACTGAGGGGAGTACAGGAGGGGGTATAAATGGGGCAAAAAGTGTCCCAAAGTAAAAAAAAAAAACAAGTGCCACATTAAAAAGGGCACTACCATCACTCTGATCTCCAATTTTTAAAACCTCACTGGCAGCCATGTTTTTTGATCACTCACAGAGCAAACAACTCCCCTGGATGCCCCATTCACCTAACAATAAAATGTGACTGTAACTGCCCCAGTAACCATAGAAGCTGATAAAAATGGAAGAAATGCACATAGGCATCTATTATAACAGCCTTCTTTAACAGTTATCTCAGGCTTAGCAAGCTCTCCCCAGCAGTAATAACTATTAATAAGAGAAAAGAAGCATAGGGAAAGGGTTTGGAAGCCTATAAACCTGAGTCACCAGCATGCCAAGTTGGTGCCTTACTACTTCGGCATCATGGAACTGGCCATTCACTAGCTCTTTAATATGCTTTCTAACAGACTTCTGTCCAATGAAAGGATTACCAGAGATAATACCTAATTATGTCTGCATACGTATGTATGTATTCAGGAATAATTCACTGGGATACCTTATTTAAGATGAAACATCTCATTTACAACAATGGTGTTCTGATGAGGAACAAATGCAACAGTCCCACCCTTATTTTACAATGCTGTTGCCAAAATACAGATATATTACTCAGTATTAGGATAACTATTCACCACAACAAGAACAGACTACCATCTTTTTCTTTTCTTCCCTAGTATTCTTAACAACGTCTCTCAATATCAGGAGTGATGCAATTTATGATTTACGATAATTACTGTATATAGTTTCTTTTTCGTGGTTTATTCGTTGTGGGAAATGTAAGTAAGTAAAGCATTTAAAAACAATAAAAATCCTATCAGAAATACTCCACTTACTGTAGGCATTATTTAATACTTCATATAGAGCAGATCAAACATGCCACTTTCTTTTGAAGTTTTCTCTTTTTATGTTTCAGTTGCTGGATAAAAGAAGATGCTGTATTCTACGCTGCTGTTGTGGGGTACTTTGGTGTTATATTTCTAGTGAACATCAGCATGTTTATAGTGGTGCTGATCCAGCTGTGTCGAATTAAGAAGAAGAATTCACATGGTGAAGAGAAGAGCATCATCCAAAGCCTCCGGAGCGTTGAGGGTCTCACAACTTTGCTAGGAATTACTTGGGGATTCGCTTTTTTTCGCATGGGGACCACTGAATTTGGCATTTATGTACCTGTTTGCTATCTTCAACACCTTTCAAGGTATATTTCTTATACTTATGATGAACACCCAGTAGAGACAATCTACCTTTCAAGGGCTGATGATGCTGTGGGCCTGAATGGCCAGAACAATAGCCACAAAACACATATGGCATACTGTCCTGGGAAAAAAAATTAAAAACCTGCACATAGTGATACATAAGTGAGTGATCTTTTACTTCACTGCAGCTGTGAGTAGGTGGCAAGATGCACACAGGAGCAGCAAACACCCTGGTGCTTTGTCTCACCCTAATGCTTCAATCAGGAGGTTGAGATGAAGCATTGGAGTAATTGGTGCTTCTTTGTACATCTCCCCACCTACTCACTGCTATTATGAATTAAAAGTTTGCTCACTTACACATCACTATGATTTTTACCCACCCGGGAGAGTGTACCATGTGTGTTTGAACATTTTCTTTACATCCCTTGCAGCAGCATAGAGGTTACCTAAATCATAATATCAAAGATGTTTTGAGAGTTTGAATTATGCAGTAAGTACAAAAGTAAGTCTTGAGTGCAGAACCTTCAGCATTAAAGCATTGTTGCCTGGCAGCTGAGTTAAAGGAGCAACCTATTAGCCAACTCAGTGTGATATTCGTTTATTTGGCTTTTGTTAACCAGACACGTAAGCTAGACAATTGAATGAATATCTCTTTACAAGTACGACCCAGAAGAGTATAAAGGATGGCACATCAAAATGGTAGAATGTTACAAATAATTCAGATCTCTCACACGTGTTTCCCACTTCACATGAGTTTATTCCTGATCTCAATCTACAATCAGTCTCATTGAAGAATGACTGAAAATCAACTGGGTCCAAGTTTCATAACATGGTCAGATACTATTGTAATGATGTGAGACTGCTTTAATTAGCTCCTGTCTGCTACTATTAAATTTGTCAGACTAAATGTAAACACCAAGGCCCAGAAACTTAAAAGGGTTGCACCCCAGCATGATATTCAAAAGGGAAAGGTGCGCGGCACAAATCCCAATGCACCGGAGCGCATCAATAATGTATGCAGGTGCAGGTTGGGGGGGCGTGCCCATGCATACCCTACACAGCCCGATATTCAGCCCGGGATGTGCAGAGCCATGCATGCACAACCCCTACCTGTGCCAGCACAAAGTTGATCCAAGAAAGAAAGGAACAACTGATGGCCACCCACAGGTGAGCTGCCGCATTGCAGGGCGCAACACGGCAGCTGCCACCTGTGGGTGGCCACCTGAGCCTCTGCTGCACCTGGCTGTCCCCCCATGCCTGATCACAGGCATCTGTATAAAAAAAAAATTAGATTTCCGTCCAGTATCCCTGGTGGTCCAGTGGACCACTATCTGCCTAATCGCGGGCATCTGTATGAATAAATTAAAAATTCCAGTATTCCTGGTGGTCCAGTGGACCGGTGTCTGCCCAATCGCAGGCATTTGTATGAATAAATTAAAAATTTCAATATCCCTGGTGGTCAGTGGACCCTGTCTGCCGATCGCGAGCATATGTATAAAGAAATAAATAATTCCAATATCCCTAGTGATCTGGCGGTACCCCTCCCCACCCGCCCACTGAAGCCCTGCCGCTCCTCCCGGTCAGCCAGTGGGCAGCAGCACCACACCGCCTGCCACCCGCCACCAGCCGACTAACACCGTCGGGCAGGGCTGTGCTCATTGGTCCACAGCATGGGCCAATGGTGCAGCCCATACCATACACACATTTCAGATATGTAATTCATTCACATATCTGGAATGTGGTATCGGCACGGAGCTGCACGCCCATTGGCCTGCTGCTGTTGACCAATGGGCTACAGTCCTATTGACCATGTCAGTCAGTGGGCAGCGGGTGGCAGGCAGGGGCAGGTGCTGCCCGCTGGCTGACAGGGGGGAGCGGGCGGTGGGGATCAGTGGGCGGGTGGGGAGGGGGCAACCGCTAGACCACCCAGGATATTGGAATTATTTATTTCTTTATACATATGGCCACAATCGGGCAGACAGTGGTCCACTGGACCACCCGAAATATTGGAATTTTTAATTTTTTTATACAGATGCCAGTGATTGGGCAGACAGCGGTCCACTGGACCACCAGGGATATTGGATGGAATTCTACTTTTTTATACAGATGCCTGTGATTGGGCAGACAGCGGTCCACTGGACCACCCAGGATATTGGATGGAATTCTAATTTTTTTATACGGATGCCCATGATCAGGCAGTCAGCGGTCCACTGGACCACCAGGGATATTGGACGGAATTCTACTTTTTTATACAAATGCCCGCGATCGGGCTGTGGAGCACATTGCCGGTTGCAGGGGGCGTCGGTCCCTGGCGGCTGCTGCCTGGCAGGGCACCAGGTGCAAGTCATCGGGGATCAGCACACCTGCATGCAAATGGAGCCATAATGACATGCAAATGGCCCCATTTGTGCCTTGCATACATTATGGCCCCATTTGCATGTCAAGTTTTGAATATCGCGGTTGTTGTGTATAGCGCAATGGAACTTGTGCTAGCGCATCCCCATGCTCCACTCTGGCCACTTGTGCTGGCGCAGTACCACTGCACCAGGCACACTGCGGGTGGCCAGGGTGAGATATTCAATTATGCTGTGCCATGGCGCAGCTTCGTTGAATATCGTCCAGTCCACACCCCTACGCAGCCAAGTTGTGCTGCGCCCAAGCTTGCGCCACAGCCTGGTGCAGTTTGAATATCTGGGCCCAAGCATAATTGTCAAGGAAGCTTAGAATTATGTCAAGTTGGGCAATTCTTTTGGTTTGGGACTGGAGCCTTCTGTTCTGCTATCTCCATTTACTACAGGCTAACAAATCACAGACAGATTTCAGGCAAGCTGCACTCCAAAGGAAAAAACTGACTCAAGTCAAGATTTTCAATTCAAAAAAATTTATTCTGGCTAATGAAAAAAATGTCTGCTAGCCAAGTCACCAATGTGAGAAAAAGTCATGCTCCACCACAGCGCTTCGCCTCTTAAATGAGACTTCGTCAAATCACAGAGTCTGGCATCTTAGAGCTAAACCACTTTTTCAGGGGGACCAAAGGAATAGCTCCAGTACATCAGCTGATAGAAAACAGTGTTATACTCCCATCTGACTCGAGCCGGGTTATGCAATGCCAGCTCCATCAAAAACAAGACTGCAATAATTGCAGATCTTGTTGGGACAGCTGATCTGGCTTGCATCACTGAGACCTGGCTGGACAAGAATGCTGGTCCCATTTTGGAGGCTGCAGTGCCGGCTGGGTACTCAGTGATACACTGCTCGAGATTGGACAGTGGAGGGGTAGCGATCTGTTTTAAGACTGAACTGGTCCTCACAAATGTGCCAGTTGAGGAGACCAACTCATTCGAGTGTACCGTGGTAGCAGGTGTAGGCTGTAGGATCACTTTCATCTACTGTTCACCCAGGAATGAGAAGCGATTCCTTCAGGAAGTAGCGGACTTCATGGTCGACATGGCATTTGAGTCCTGGCTGATGGTCCTGGGTGACTTTAAAGCCTGGATCGATGATGAACACTTGCGATTTGGACAAGACTTCTTCCAGTTGATGATATCACTGGGCATTACATAGGCCATTGCCTCTGCTACCCATAAGTACGGTCACTCCCTTGACTTGATTTTCCTCCTGGGGGTCGAAACCTCCGACTTGGTGGTGAAACCGGTTGGATGGTCAGATCACCACAATGTGGGGTTCAGTTTTTGTGCCCCCCTCATAGGCCGGCCCCTGTGGAGATGGTCAGATATCACTCTTTACGGGATATGAACCCTGATGGCCTATCGGCAGTACTTGACCTATTGGTAATTCCAGAGGCAAATGGGATTCCAGAGAGCCTGGTGCAGGCCTATAATAAGGCTGTTACTATGGCTCTGGACTCTCTCGCTGCTGTCCAAGTTCATCCTCTCTCTCCCTTCACCCTCGGTCCCCATGGTTTGATGGGACTTTGAGGGAATTGCCGCAACGTGGAGTAAGGTTAGAACGTTGTTGGTGGAACTCCACCCTGGAGGCTGATCACCTTAGATTGATGAAACATTATCAAGCCTATCAATTAGCAATCACCCTTAAAAAGGCAGAGTTCCTGTCCAGGGAGATTGCTGCTGCTCAGAACTGACTGGCTCAGCTCTTTCAAACTGTGGACAGGCTGTGCAACCCAGCCTGTCTCCAGTCTTGAAGAGCATTTTCACAGACTGAGCTTGATGAGCTTGCTTGTTTTTTTGCAGATAAGGTAGCCAGCATCAAGGCAGAGATCCAACCGGCACACTCTATGGGAGCTGCTAATGATCGGCATACAATCACTGTTCCTAGTTTTGTCTGGAGTTCCTTTGACTGGCTGGAGTTCGGGGATGTTGTGCGGATTCTCCAGGGTATGTGCCCAATGTGCTGTAGTTTGGATCTGGGTCCAACTTCACTGATTAAGGGTTATTGTGACAGCATTTGCCCAGTCCTTGCAAGGATAGTCTGGTGCTCCCTTGAGTCTGGTGAGTTTCCCAGTTCCCTGAAGAAGTTGGTGGTGACACCTTTCCTGAAGAAAGCTGCTCTGGACCCAGGCGGCCTTGCGAACTACAGACCAATCTCTAACCTTTCCTTTGTTGGGAAGGTGACTGAAAAGGTTGTGGCACTACAACTAGAGAACCATTTGACCATACATGACATTTATGAACCTCTCCATTCTGGTTTTCTCAAGAGGCATAGTACAGAAACTACTCTGGTTCAGTTGCTCAATGATCTCCTGATGGCGAGAGATCAGAAGCACCATTCTATCTTGGTACTTCTTGATCTCTCTTCAGCTTTTGACACCGTGGATCATGGGGTGCTCCTCAAGCTTCTGAGGTTCATCTGTGACCTGCCTGGTACAGTTCTCAGATGGTTTAAGTCCTTCCTCACTGGCAGAACTCAGAGGGTGGTGTCGGGGATTTTTTCTTCTGATCCATTCTCTCTGCCATGTAGGGTCCCCCAAGGCTCGGTGTTGTCCCCCATGTTGTTCACAGTGTATATGCTGCCCCTTGGAGACATTGTAAGATGGTATGGGCTGAGGTTTCACTGCTATGCTGATGATAACCAGCTAAGAGTCATTCTAAGATTTTTTAGAAGCTAGAAAGCCGTGAGGCCCATAATTTGCTCCTATGTACTAATAAAAACAAAGTGGAAGGCCTGAAAGGATACACTTGTCCAACCAGGTTTTAAATATTGATTTAGAACTGCTGGTAATCACCTCGATCAGCAATGCGTTCCAGGGTTTAATAATGCGCAATGTATAGAAAAATTTTCAAGGCATGCAATTGAATCTCATAAGTTGTAACTGAAGCGGATGGCCTCTAAACTTATAAGTGTTCTCCTTAAACAGAAATACTAAACTAGTTTATAAATATGGGTCACTGATGATATCATACATTAGAAGCAGATCCTCTCTTAGACATCTGGTAGAAAGGGACATCAAATTTAAAGAACTAAGTCTAGGTTCAAAAGGGGACATTTCTCAAGCCTCTCACTATTTTAGTAAACCCTCTTTGAACTTGTTCTAGTTTCATAATGTCCTGTTTCTTGAATGGACACCAAAGTTGTGAAGAGAAATCCAGGTGGGGGCTAACATAAGCTCTGTAGAGAGGCATTAATACTTTGCTATCCCCCGATTTAATGTTTCTCTTAATGGACCAAATGATCCGGTTAGCTTTAACGATAACCTCGTTGATCTGTGAGTTGGGGAGGAAATCATCAGATACCAGGATCCCAAGATCCTTCTCTTTGTCTGTACTAGTTAACGCTTTATTATCTAATGTGTAAGCATGCAAGGGATTGCTTGTCCCAAAGTGCATAATCTTACACTTAGCATGATTTTAACTTCATTCCCCTGGTGTTATTCCATTGAGACATTTTATCCAGATCATTCTGAATTGATATTATTTGATCAGAGCTGGCACAGAGTCCACCAATTTTAATATGATCTGCATATTTAATAGTATTTGAGTAGCAATTTTTGTTATATTGGCTATGAAAAGCTGAAAAAAGAGCAGGGGCCCAGAACAGAACCCTGGGATACTCTGCTTGTAACAGACCCCATGCTGGAGAGCTGTCCGTTGATCAAAACTTGCTGTGTACATTCCCTTAACCAATTAGCTATCCATTTAACAAGAATGGGGTTAATCTTGAACAAGTAAAGTTTTTTGTAGCAGGGCCCAATGTGGGAAAAGGTCAAAGGCCTTGATAAAATCGATGTAAATCACATCGTAGGGAAGTCTACTATCCATTTGTAAACTGACATCTTCATAAAAACATAATAAATTTGTCAGACAACTTCTGCCCTTTTTAAAACCATGTTGTTCGATGTCAGTATTAGCTAGGGTGGAGGTAATCAGATCCTTTAATAGACTTTCCAAGATTTTACACATGGGGGAAATAGGGCTACAGTTTTCCCAATGATTCCTTGGACCTTTTTTATAGATCAGAATTACATGCGCAGTTTTCCAAATTTCAGGAACATAATTGTGGTTTATACAGTGTTCATAAAGTAGTTTAAGGGGCAAGGACAGACTGTCAGCCAGTAAGTACAAAAAATGACAGGGCACATCATCAGGTGACGCACTAATTTTCCCTTTAAGCTCAACTAATTTAGAGTGGACATCAGATTCTGAAATAGTAATGTAACTACCCATAGAGTCATTTATTGAAATGTCTCTCTGATGTTTTTGAAATATGTTACAAAAGTTGGTATTAAATAAGTTGGCCATATCAAGAGGATCATGAATTAGGGCATCATTTACCTGAAGCGGGCCTACCTGACGTGGATTTTTTTTAGGGAATTATTATAGGCATGACATGATTTACTATTGTCCTTGCATGCACTGGAAGTGAACCTAAGCTCCCAGTTTTTTTTCACCTTTCTAATACTGTTTTTACATTTTTTTTTGGATATGTAAATATAAACTCCTATTTGTGGGAGTTTGATATTTGAAATAGGCTGCATAACATTTATCTTTTTTTTTTATACATTTAATTATTTCCTTAGTCATCCATTTTGGTTTACATTGTCTGGATGCAGTTTTGTTCCTAGCTGGAACATGGCTGTTTATCTGATTACTAATTTTACTAAATAATGTACTAAAATACTCTGCAACACCTATAGTGTTAAAAATGGATGACCAATTTGCATTATCCAAGTCATTTTAGTTTTGAATGTCTGCCTTCTCGACATGTACATCTTAGAACTGTTAGTCACCAAGGAGATCGCTTGTTGCAAAACAAAACTAATGGAGCAGTGGTCACTATTCCCAATAGGCGATGATACAGAAAGTTTTTTAACATCAAGGATCTACTATAAAGAACAAGGTCAAGGAGATTCTTTCTTCGGGTAGGTTGTTTTACCCCTTGTGTTAGGTTGCATTGCTGACACATATCTACCAGTTTCTTTCCAGAAATGGAAACCGCCATAAGCTTTGTACAATCAATATCACCCAAATTAAAATCGCCCATAAGAATAATGTCCCCTAAAGAACAAGCTGTTTCAATTTCCTTAATTATTATGTCAAGGTGTTCATTTGGTACACTTGGAGGACAAAAACAAATACCCATGATGATATGTTGATTCATGTTTACCATTAACTTGATCCATATTGATTCAGAAGGACTGACAGAACTTTTAACCTTATTAGTAATATCAACTGCCTGTAAAGAATTTCTTAGAAATATGGCAACACCACCTCCTTTTTTGTTCTGTCTGATGGAATTGTACAATATATACCCAGGCAGAGAAAAGTCCCAACTAGATTTGTCATCCCTCCATGTTTCAGTAATAAGAACAATATCTATTTTGTCTGTTGCTAAGGTGACCTTTAGCTCGACTAGCTTACTGTAAATGCTTCTGGCATTGAAATGTAAGCATTTTAAGTTTTTTAACTGAGTATGTTTAACCAAAGACCTCTTTGGGAGAGGAGCTATTCTCTCCCCCAAATCAAACAGTTTAAATGATTGTTAATATATTTTAATACATGTTCACCCAACAACTGGTTCCCTTTGTGGTTCAAATGCAGTCCATCTATACAATACAGGTCAGATCTGCTGATAAAATCTTCCCAGCCCACCCGCCAGCACAGCAGTTGGATTTCTGCTTGTGACGCCGGTGACCTGGGTTCAGGAATGGACTTAGGTCATCGGAGGGCCGGCCGGGGGAGAAGGATTGAACATCCCATGACTGCTCTCCTTCTCCAGGGGAAGGGTGCGGGATGTCACCGGTGCAAGGGGGACACCTGGTGGAGGCCAGGAGTCCCTCAGCATACCACACCAGCAAGGTTACAAGGGGGCAGGATGGACGCTGGCATCAGTGCACATTCCCACCCCCCAGTGGGAGAAAAAACAAACCTGCCTCTCTCTGCCTATGTAATGCCCTCTCCTTGGCTGTGATTGGCTCCCCAGGCTGACTACCGCCCTATCCCATTGTTCGTGGCACCTTACGGGGTTGAATGCCATGTCTCCACCCTTGGGGGGGTAATTCAGGGGTTCCAGGAGTGCAGCTCATGTGGGGATGCCACAGCCGAGGGGTCCATGACCGGACGGATGGCCCAGCAGAGAGAGGGTGACACAAAAAGAATAAATTGAAAAAAAAAACTTCCCAATTTGTAAGACATGTCTGATTTTGCTTGAGACATCGCACATGAAGCCAATTATTGAATTTGTGTATTGCATTATTAAACTCGACAGAGGCTTTTGGAATGAGTAAGACTTTGGAGAAAGCTATCTCACACCCACTGTCCACCAAAATATTAAAATGGGCAACAAGATCTTTTTGAATATCTATTATACTAGAGTGTAAAAAATCATTTGTACCTATATGGAGAACCACTAGTGGCTTACCACCATCAGCTAAGATGTTATGAACCATACTTGAGATGTTTGCAATCCTAGCACCCCGAAAACTAGAGCATGCACAATTTGCCTTATCTGGGTCACATATAACAGCTAATATTCTTCAAGTGAAACTACCTCTGGCTGGAAGCTGCAATACTGAACATAGGATTTGCAAGAAAGCGAGTTGTGCTCACAACAGAGGGAGGTGAACCTTACAATTGTCGTTGGTTTGTAGCAGATATTCTGTAGGTGGAGGCTACTTCTAACTGAAAGGTGAAATAAGGAACTTAGAATTATCAGGAAAAGACAGCCTTTCAAGCAACAGAGGGAGGTGGATCTAGCTTTACTTTTGTTCCAGTTCTTAAGTTTTTCAGTGCAGGAAGAGTTTAAACCCTGGGCTAAGAATTTGTCAGAAGTCCTTAAATAAGTACAGGTACAGGTTGTGTATTTGACCCAGACAATGCCCTAAGGGGTGGAAACTGTTTTTTGTGTTTATCTGTGTGTGCCTTAAAAGGCCAGACCAGACTTTGTCAGGAAGTGCTTACATCATAGCTACTTATCAACCAATAGCTTTGGTAACAGACCTGAGAACAATAGTATTATAAGCAAGTGTTTTATAGCAAACTCATCAGAACGCTAATATTCTTCATTCTTCTAAGATTTTCAGTGCAGGAAAAGTTTAAAGCACAGCTGACTTATTTTGGGGCTGGCTGTTTTCAGAGCACAAACCACCAGGCTGTTTTGGGGCTGGGGAGGTTTACCTGGGACTGACTTGGATGTCTGGATTTTTCTCTGTTTGATTAGCAGGGTATTTTCTCTGTCAAATTGTTGTGTAGGGCATCTTGCTGACAGGAAGGCACTCATCGCAGCGGTGGGTCAGAGCTTTTAGCTGATTGTTTTGTGAGGGCACAGTTTAGGCCCAACCCTTCCCACCCTCACCCACCCACCCCAGGAAATAGTTCCTTTATACCTGGGGTTCTGACATCATTCCTCAAGAGTGCAAGGTGCATATCACTGTCATATCCTCTCTAGCACACTGCACTGACAATATAAGCATACACATTGTATAATACTGTATATTTATTTCTATATAACAAATCAATCACACACAAAAGAAAATGTGGGGAGTAGTGCAATGTAATGGCTGTGGGGCAGCAGTCTTCCAGGAGTCTTTCTGGAGGCTGAGATGCTGCCCTATTTGCAGACAACTCTCTGCCCTGAGGGAGGAAGTTGCCCGTCTTCAGGCCACACTGGACAGTAGTAAGGGAACCTTCCCCCAGGCCGCACTGGACGGTAGGAAGGGAACCTCCCCCATCCAGGGAGCACCAGAGCCACCACCACTACCTCAGAGGTTGTGAAGAAAGCACAGCAGTTGGACCACAGTGGGCTCAGGGAGGGTGAGGATGGTGGAACAGAGGCACACCCAGTCAGTTGTTCCACTCCACAATCCATACACCATTCTGGGGGAGCATAGCTCCCCTATGGATGCACCTGCAGAGGAGACTAAGGAGGCTGAGGACAACTGTCATAAGGGAGGCCCACATGAAGGAGGCAGAGGACACCACAAGGAAAGGAAGCAGCTCCTGGTGGGTGACTCAATTATTAGGGGGATAGAACTGGGGGAGCAGGGAAAACTGAAGTAAGGTGCCTGCATGGTGCCATGGCTTGGAGAGACAGGAAGCACATCCTCAGGATCACGAGAACAGCTGCACGGGAGTCTGAGATAGATGTCATTGTCCACCTAGGGACAAATGACTTGGCTCATCATGAGATTAGAGCAGTGCAGAAGGACTTTGTAGAATTGGGGAGGGGCCTAAGACAAGTAGCACACACAGTATCCTTCTCAGAGGTGCTGCCTGTCAATGGCATGAGTGAGGCGAGGGTACTTTGCACCATGCAGTTTAATGAATGGTTGAAAAAATGGTGTGGAGAACAGGGTTTGGCTTCACTGGGGACTGGGGTTCCACCTGGAGGACACCAGCCTATACTGGCAGGATGGTCTGCATCTGTCCAGAAGGAACAAGTCTTTTGAGCAATTGGTTTAAATGCTTCATTGGCAAGCTTTTAAACTAGTCAAGGGAGAGGCACTGATAAGCAGCAGGAAAACCCAGCCTCTCCCTACAAAACAGGGTACTAAATGAGAAAAAGACCGAGGTAGAAAGGTCAGTGGGGGATGCTGCAACAGAAGGTAAAGCCATCAAAAAATGAAGAGCAATGAGTACCAATGCCCGTAGTCTGAGTAGCAAGCTTCCTGAATTAGTGGCCTTGATGGAGGAGGAACATCTGGATATTGTGGCAGTCACAGAAACATGGTACACACAAAACCATGACTGGGATGTAAACGTACCAGGATACACTATCTACAGGAGGGACAGGGAGGGTAAAAGAGGAGGAGGAGTAGCTCTTTACATAAGGGAAGGAATCAAAGCAACAGAACAAAAGGGTAAACAGGGAGGAGAAGAAGCACTGTGGGTAAATTTGGAGACCGGCAATAGCACCACAATCCGCACAGGGGTTGTATACAGACCCCCTTCTCAGGGGGAGGAAATGGACAAGGAAATGATAGAAAGTATACTTAGAATGGCAGAAAAAGGGGAGATATTGCTGATGGGTGATCTGAATATGCCAGATGTTAACTGGAGTGCAGTTGCAGCAGCCACTTGAAGAGTGGGTTATTTTAGATGCCCTACAGGGGCATGCCTTAGACAACTAGTATTGGAGCCCACTTGAGAGGGAGCAATCTTAGACCTGGTTCTCTCAAATGGAGATGAAGAGAGGATCACAGATGTAGAAGTGGGTAGCCATCTGGGAACTAGCGACCATTGAACAGTATGGTTGACAATAAACACAGCAATAGAGTCAAGCCATACAAAGGCAAAAGTACTGGACTTTAGGAGGGCTGACTTTGCCAAAATGGGTGAGTGCCTAAGGAATACACTAGCAAATGGGCAGGAAGGGGTGGAAGAACAATGGGAATAATAAAGCTGCCATCACAGAGGTAACAAGCCTTTGTGTGAAGCAAATAAACAAAATGAAACAATGTAAGAAACCACTATGGTTCTCAAAGGAAGTGGCAGTGAAGGTTCAAGAGAAAAAGAAAGCATTCAGGAAGTACAAGGAATCACAGAAGGAGCAGGACAGAGAACTGTATCAGTTAAAGCAAAAGGAAGCTGGGAAGGCAGTCAGAACAGCAAAGGCCCAAACCGAGGAAAAGATAGCCAACTCAGTTAAGGGGGATAAAACCTTTTATAGGTACATCAGGGAGCGAAGAAAGACCAAGGGAGGATAGTGAGGCTTAATAAAGGGAGGAGGGTGGGCAGAGGTGACTGTGAAAAGGAAGAGATACTAAACAAATATTTTGCTCAGTATTTACAAAGGAAGAGGGAGGTACTTAAAACAAACAGTAGAAACACTCAGGATACAGAAGTTGATACCAGCCCATTTACAAAGAAAGGGTTCTGAAAGAACTCTTAAAACTGAAGGTGGACAAAGCAATGGGGCCTGATGGGATTCATCCCAGAATTCTAAAAGAACTAAGGTAGAACTAGTGACACTACTGACTACCCTCTTTAACAAATCATGGGAGGATGGGGTGGTACCCGAGGACTGGAGGAGGGCAGATTTGATTCCCCTTCACAAAAGTGGGAGCAAGGCAGAAGCAGAAAACTACAGACCTGTTAGTTTAACCTCAGTGGTAGGGAAAATGATGGAATCACTTCTGAAGGAAAGAATTGATGAGTATCTAGAGGCCAGAGGGGCACAGGACCCAAGGCAGTGTGGATTCACAGTGGGAAGGTCATGCCAGACAAATCTGATAGATTTCTTTGACTGGGTGACCAAAGTAGTAGATCAGGGAAGGGCTGTGGACATGGCCTACCTAGACTTTAGCAAGGCATTTGACACAGTCCCACACAAAAGATTAATATACAAGTTAGCCAGCCTGGGAGTGGGTCCCAAGATGACAGCCTGGGTAAAGAATTGGCTGGAGAATAGGACACAGAGAGTAATAGTAAATGGAGTCCACTCTGAAGAAAGGGGGGTTACTAGTGGGGTACCGCAGGGTTCAGTATTAGGACCGGTCCTCTTCAATGTCTTTATAAGCGACAGTGCAGAGGGACTGGAAGGAAAAGTATGTCTCTTTGCAGATGACACAAAGATCTGCAACAGAGTTGATGCACAAGGTGGGGTGGAAAGGATGAGAAGGGACCTGGCAAGGTTAGAGGAATGGTCAAATGTATGGCAGCTTAGATTCAATGCTAAGAAGTGCAAGGTAATGCACCTGGGAAACAAACCCAGGGAAGAGTACACAATGGGGGGTGAAATACTAACAACAACAAAAATGGAAAGGGACCTGGGGGTAGTCATATCAGATGACCTAAAGGTGGGCAAGCAATGTGAGAGGGCAGCAAGGAGGGCTGGGGGGATACTGGGATGGATAGGGAGAGGCATCACCAGTAGAAAACAGGAAGTTATTATCCCTCTGTACAGACAGCAGCTGAGACCCCATCTGGAGTACTGCATGCAGTTCTGGAGACCCAATCTCCGCAAAGACACAGACAGGATGGAAGCTGTCCAGAGGAGGGCAACTAAAATGGTGCAGGGTCTGCACAGGAAGACATATAAAGAGAGACTTAAGGCGCTTAATATGTATATCCTCGAGAAAAGGAGGGAGAGGGGGGACATGATAGAAACTTTCAAGTACCTCAAGGGAATCAACAAAGTCCAAGAGGGTAGCATCTTTCAAAAAAGAGGTGTGCAAGAACAAGGGGGCACAATTTGAAGATGGGGGCAGCTCAGAGGTAATTTAAGTATTTTTTCACAGAGAGGGTTGTGGATGCATGGAACGCCTTCCGGAGGAGGTTGTGGAGTCAAAAACAGTGGTGGAATTCAAGCATGCATGGGACAGTCATAAGGCAATTCTAGGGGGTTGGGGTAGGAAGAAGTAAGCTGCTGGTTAACTAGGATCTGCAGCTTATCCATTAGGTAGGGAAATGGGCAGATTGGGTGGGCCAAGCGGTCCTTATCTGCCGTCAAATTCTATGTTTCTATGTTTCTATATAGCCCTGTCCAGGTGTTGCACCATGGAGTCACGTATTACAAACACTTGCCTTTGGACATCCCTGAGGGGTTGGGAGACCTCCATTTGGGCAGGAGCATGTACTGCATTAGGCCCTAAGCCAGGGGGAGAAACTTCCAGTGGAACTAATGGTACATCTGAAGGGAGAGGACAGAGGGTTGAGGGGCTTTGTCGACTAGCCAGTGAATTGAACAAATCACTATGGTAGGCAGTAGCTGGCATACTAGAGAAAATATCCTCTGGTACAGTGGAAACCCTGCTGGGGTCCTCAAGTCCATTTAATAAGGTGAATCTGTTACCTGTAATCAGAGAGAACTGTGAGGCCTTACGACCTTTTTTATAAGCCCGTCTGCTTTGTATCTCATACCAATGATCATCCGGACTGTCTGAACTGTCATGCTCCCTGAGGCACTTTCTGGTACTGCCAGCCTGTGTTACAGACATTGAATTTATGTGGCCATCACTTAATTGCATGGAGTCCAGTTTAGACAGGGGCATGGTACTAGAACGGGGGAGATCTGTTGGGACACAGGCAGGGTTTTGATTAAGTGCCATAAATCTGGCTTACATTTGCCTTTGACTTGCTTCGAGTTCTGAAAGCCTAGCATGAAATAAGGCTACAGCTTGCTTTAATGACTAATTTTCTTCACACTTAAAGCAAGTAAACCCATCTGCCAACTCTGCACTCACAGTGGTGCTGTATATTTGACACGATACACATAGAATGCCACCAGATATGTGAGATGAATTACTACACTGAGACATCATGACACTTTTAATAAAGACAAAAAACATGCAGCCTAACCCTCAAAGGATAAGGACACTAACTATTGTTAGTAATTAATAGTTGTAATTTGGTGTACCTGCTTACTCCCGCTTCTCCCGCTGAACATGCAGAACACGCACAGACGCACATGTCTTTGCGTGCGTCTCCATGCGTAGTGCCACGCTCGTCATGCTCGTCAAGCAACCAGCTTTAGTAGCTGCAGCTGACCCAGAGGTACAATGGAGAGGTTACGCTGTACCTCACACCAAAGCTGGTCTAAAAATCAATATTCTTTAAAATGCACTCCTCAAGTGTGTGGTCTAAGGTGCTACAACACACTAAGGTGAGCCCCAGAAGTAAAATGAGCACTGCTTACACAGTCTGTAGTTCATAGAATATATCCTCGAACTACAGGCTCTCTTCTTGGTTCCCCTTCTAAGAGGAAACAAGAGCTCCACATAGTTAGATAACACAGTGTTATTGCAACACAGTTCAAGTTTCATTAAAAGGTTCAGGCAGACCAGGGAAGCACTTAGCAGCCCACTGATCTAAATTACAAGCGCTACCTGTCTTTTGCACCTGACCAGGATAGTGTGCATTCGGTACTCAACAACTGCCTCTCTAAAATCCAGGACTGGATGAATTCCAGCTGGTTGAAGTTGAACTCAGGAAAGACTGAGGTGATGGTTGTGGATCCAGATCACTGGACAGAGGGATTGGGGGCTGGTCAGCCTTCCGGAATTTGTCTGGGAGGTTTCCAGCTTCTTTCCTCTGAATGGGTGTGAGACCTGGGGGTGATTCTTGATGATGGGTTGATACTGCGGTCTCAGGTGTCAGCAGTCGTCAAGTCCTCTTTTTACATCTGAGAAACATCACCTGGATCAAGCACCCAGTTCCATCCGATGACCTCCCTATGCGACTCCACTCCTTTGTGACCCCGTGCCTTGATTACTGCAACTCCCTGTATCTGGAGCTTCTGGGGGTTAATATCTACTGCTTGCAGCTAGTGCAGAATGCTGCGGCCCGGTTGTTGCTGGGGACTCCCTGGGTGTGTCACATTATACCGGTGTTGCGTGAACTGCACTGGCTGCCTATTCAGTGGTGGATCACCTTCAAAGTCGGGCTTCTGACATATAAAGTCCTACACGGACAGGGTCCAGACTAGCTGAAAGAGCTCCTGTCCCCCTACTGCTCTGTGCGACTGCTCCGCTCAGTTGATGAGGGGTTGCTAGAGATTCCCAGGGTATCCTTAAAGACATCAAGGACCCATGCATTTAAGTATGCAGCCCCAGCCCTGTGGTATTATCTACACCATCAGTTATGGGAGTGCATGACCGTGGAGGGCTTTAAGGCGGCCCTAAAGGCCCACTTATGTCGCCAAGCTTTTATAAATTGATTTTAGCTCAGTACTTATTTTTTTATTGTGATTTTATTGTGTTATTTATTCTTGCTGTACAGCCCCTTGATAGTTGAAAGGCACTATATAAATAAAGATATTATTATTTATTTATTGTTATTATTATTATTAAAGTCAATCCATGGCCACGAACTTTAAGAAAGAGAACGTTATTCCTTAGGCATAGGTACTAAGTGAAGGCAAGGAAAGGCAGAGCTCATGGCAGTGATAGAGCTCAGTGGTTGTTAAGCTGCAGTCTTTTTGGGGACCTTGCGGACACTCAAGTGCTACCCTATATATACTCACCTTTCTGGATATTGTGTCAGTCACAGAAACATGATACTCAAAGAACCATGACTGGGATGTCAATGTACCAGGGTACACAATCTACAGGAGAGACAGGGAGGGTAGAAGAGCAGGAGGAGTAGCTCTCTATGTAAGGGAGGAGATCAAAGCAATGGAACTAAAGGGTAAACAGGGAGGAGAGGAGGCACTGTGGGTCACCCTGGAGACTGTAAATGGCACCACAATCTGCACTGGGGTTGTATATAGACCCCCATCTCAGGGGGAAGAAATGGACAAGGAAATGACAGAAGACATCCTTAGGATGGCAGAGAAAGGGGAGATATTGCTGATGGGGGACCTGAATATGCCAGATGTTAACTGGTGCACCTTTGATGCAGCCATATCCAAGAGCAGGACCATTCTTGATGCCCTACAGGGGGCATGCCTAAACAGCTAGTCTTGGAACCACTCAGTAGGGAGCAATCTTACACTTGGTACTCTCAAATGGGCACAAAGAAAGGATCTCAGATCTAGAAGTGGATTGCCATCTGGGAACAAGCGACCACCAAACAGTGTGGTTCACAATAAATTCAGCTGTAGTCAAGCCATACAAAAGTTAGGGTATTGGACTTCAGGAGGGCTGATTTTGTCAAAATGGGAGGGTGCCTCAGAAAAGCACTAGCAAACAGGCAAGAAGGAGGGGTGGAGCAACAATGGGGAAACATCAAAACTGCCATCACAGAGACAACAAGCCTTTGTGTGAAGAAAATAAACAAATCAAAATGAAAGAAAAAACACTATGGTTCTCAAAAGAGTGGCGGAGAAGGTTAGAGAGAAAAAGATAGCATTCAGGAAGTATATGAAAACGCAGAAGGAGCAGGACAGAGAACTGTACCAGTTAGAGCAGAAGGAAGTAGGGAAGTCAGTCAGAATAGCAAAGGCCCAAACCAAGGAAAAGATAACCAACTCAGTTAAGAAGTGGGATAAAACCTTTTATAGGTACATTAGGAAGCAAAGAAAGACAAAGGGAGGGATACTGAGGCTGAATAAAGAGGAGGGAGGTGGGCAGAGAGGGACAGTGAAAAAGCAGGGATACTGAATGAATACTTCTGCTCAGTATTCACAGAGAAAGATGAGGGAGAGGTACCTAATCCAATCAAGAGAAGCACTCTGGATGGGGGGTTGAGATCAGTCCTTTCACAGAAGAAAGGGTTCTGAAAGAACTCTTAAAACTGAAGGTGGACAAAGCAATGGGGCCTGATGGGATTCACCCTAGAATTGTAAAAGAACTAAGGGGAGAACTAGTAACACCATTGACTACCCTTTTTAACAAATCATGGGAGGATGGTGTGGTAGCTTAGGACTGGAGGAGGGCTGATGTGATTCCCCTTCACAAAAGTGGGAGCAAGACAGAGGCAGGAAACTACAGACCTGTCAGTTTGACCTCAGTGGTAGGGAAAATGATGGAGTCACTTCTGAAGGAAAGAATTGTTGAGTACGTAGAGGCCAATGGGGCAGGACCCAAGGTCGCATGTATTCACAGTGGGAAGGCCATGTCAGATGAATCTAATCAATTTCTTTGACTGGGTGACCAAAGTAGTAGACCAAGGAGGGGCTGTGGACATGGCCTACCTAGACTTTAGCAAGGCATTTGACACAGTCCAGCACAAAAAATTAATAAACAAATTAGCCAGCCTGGGAGTATGTCCTAGGGTAGTAGCCCGGATAAAACATTGGCTGAACAATAGGATGCAGAGTGTAATGGTAAACGGAGTCCACAGTGAAGAAAGGGGGGTTACTAGTGGGGTACCTCAGGTTCAGTACTGGGTCCGGTCCTTTTTAATGTCTTTATAAGTGACATTGCAAAGGGACTGGAAGGAAAAGGATGTCTCTTTGCAGATGACACAAAGATCTGCAACAGGATTGATACACAAGGTGGGGTGGAAAGTATGTGAAGGTTGGAGGAATGGTCAAATGTATGGCAGCTTAGATTCAACGTAAAGAAGTGTAAAGTAATGCATCTTGGAAACAAAAACCCAGGAAAAGAGTACACAATGGGGGTGAGATACTGACAACAGCAAAAATGGAAAGGGACCTGGAGGTAGTTATATCAGATGACCTAGAGGTGGCAAGCAATGTGAGAAGGCAGTAAGAGCTGGGGAATACTGGGATGCATAGGGAGAGGCATCACCAGTAGAAAACAGGAAGTTGTTATCCCTCTGTACAGACAGTTGGTGAGACCCCATCTGGAGTACTGCATGCAGTTCTGGAGACCCCATCTCTGCAAAGACACAGACAGGGTGGAGGCTGTCCAGAGAAGGGCAACCAAAATGGTGCAGGGTTTGCACCAGAAGACATACGAAGAAAGAGATTAAAGGAGCTTAATATGTATACCCTCAAGGAAAGGAGGGAGAGAGGGGACATGATAGAAACTTTTAAGTACCTCAAGGAACTCAGCAAAGTCCAAGAGAGTAGCATCTTTCAGAAAAAGAGATGTGCAAGAACAAGAGGCAAAATTTGAAGATGGGGGGGGTGGCTCAGATGTAATGTGAGGAAGTACGTTTTCATGGAGAGGGTTGTGGATGCATGGAACAGCCTTCCTGAGGAAGTCGTGGAGTCAAAAACAGTGGGGGAATTCAAGAATGCATGGGACAGACATAAGGCAATTCTAGTGAGGGGTAGGAGGAAGTAGGCTGTTGGTTAACTAGAATCTGCAGCTTATCCATTAGGTAGGGAAATGGGCAGACTAGGTGGGCCAAGCGGTCCTTATCTGCCATCAAATTCTATGTTTCTATGTTTCTGTGTTGGACTGCAAGCACTCTGAGCTGAACTGGCAAAGGTACGACAAACCTGCTGCCCCACTCAGGGGCCACCAAGTCTGCTGCCACTTCCCCAGAGGATGCCTAGGCAGAGGCAGAGTGGGTGAATCTTGTTGGGCTTTGGGAAGGGGGGGTGGACGTGATGGGAAAGATGCATGCTTCTCCATTGATACCACTGCAGAACACATTTACTCTACTTGCAGAATGGGGCAGCCATGAGGCGGTATCCATCACAGTGGAAAGGGAAGAGGCTAGGGTCTTCAGAAGTGGAGGCACTAAGGAGGAATGGAGAATCCCCAAATCCAAAAAGAAGCAGCTGCTGGTAGGGGACTCTTTTGCCTAGACTTGGGAGCTGGTGGGAGGGGGATAGGGAGGTGGCATGGCTGAGCAGTGCTTTGGGTTGGGGGTGGAAATCATATCCAGAGGATTGCTAGGGCAGCAGGAGCTGGGAGGGAATTAGATGTCACTGTACATCTGGGGACAAATGACTTGGCAAGGGAGAAGGCAGGAGTAGTGCAGGGAAACTTCAGGGAACTGGGGAGCCTCAAACTGATGGCATGCACGGTGGCTTTTGTTGAAGTGCTACCTGTGTGCAGAGGGATGGGTATTCCATACCAGAGCATTTAATGACTGACTGAAGGCAAGGTGCATGGAGAAGAGCTTTGGCTACATCAGGGACTGGACTGGGGACCAGCCTGGGAGGATTTGGACCTCTATAAGGGAGAATCATGCATCCGTCTAGGAAGGGGACCACACGACTTGTTACTTGGATAAGCATTTAAACTAGCCAGGAGAGAGGCAGTAAAAAAAAAAGGAGCCAGCAATTGCCTCCTCCCCAGATGGTAATGTGTCAGGGCGGGAGGATCCAAGAGGAGGAAACGCCCCTAGGTTAGAGGTGCAGAAAAGCAATGACTGGGACAAGGTGGAAGATAAGGGGGCTGTAGCTCACACAGGGGAGGCTAGAGGAATGATATAAACCAGGAATAGTAATAGCAGTAGAAAGGGAAGAGGTGAGTTGGGAAGTCTTCAGGGAACAACACAGGCAAGAGCAGGTGGGAGACACAGAGCATCAGGAAGGAGGGAAATAAGGTATGACGAGCCATGTTTGCTAATGTTAGGAGCCTTGGAAATAAAATTACAGACCTGGAAATCATCATGGTGTAGAATAACCTGGATTTAGTGGCCATAATGGAGTCATGGTGCACTGACCACCATAAGTGTAACAGGGCCATACAAGGTTACTCTCTGTACAGAAGAGACAGGGCAGGAAGCAGAGGAGGGGGGGGGCTGTATTTTATGTGAAGGAGAAAATCAAAGCCACAGAAGTACAGGGGAACCAAGATAAAAAGGAGGGCTAGAAGTGCTGGGGGTCATCCTGAGGGCAGGCTCTGTGACTGCTATCCATACCAGGGCAGCAGTCAGACCTCCAGCACAGGGAGAAGAGATGGGTAAGACACTTGAGGAATCCATCATTAGAATGGCACTAAGGGGGAGGTGACTTTAGTTTGCCTGATATGGAGTGGAGCCTTCCAACTGTGGCTTCAGCAAGGAACAGTGCCATCCTTAACTTCCTAAAAGGGGAATTTTTTCATTCAGCTAGTTAGAGAATCCATTAGAGATGTGGCTGTACTGGACCTGGTACTTACAATCGGACTGCATTGCAGATGTCACAGTAAGAAGTCCCTTGTGTACTAGTGATCACTGCATAGTGTAGTTCAACATAAGGACAGGGTCAGAGGCAAACCACTCAAGGACAAGGGTCCTGGACATTAGGAGAATAGATTTTAAAGAAATGGAAGACTGCTCAGGAACTGCCTTGAATGGGGTGGAGTGCCAGTGTGGGGTTGAGGCACAGTGGGCAAAAATAAGGGAAGGTATAATTAAAGCAACCAACCTCTGTGAAATAAGAAAAAGGAGGAGAAAGAAACCTGTTATGGTTCACCAAGGAAATAGCAAAGGTGGTGAAAGAAAAGAGGGTAGCATTCAAGACTTATAAGGAAACACACAGGGAAGAAGACAGGGAGGTACACCAAGTAAAGCAGAAGGAAGCATGCAAGGTTAGGGGAAGAAAGGGTGGAGGCAGAATAAAGGATTGCAAAACAGGTTGCTAAAGGGGGATAAGAATTTCTTCAGG
Organism: Neoceratodus forsteri; assembly: GCA_016271365.2. NCBI lineage: Eukaryota > Metazoa > Chordata > Ceratodontiformes > Ceratodontidae > Neoceratodus > Neoceratodus forsteri. Next base: position 538,632,937 of record CM057458.1, read on the forward strand.
TACATAAACAAGAAAAGGAAAGCAAGTGAAGGGATAGTAAGGATTAGAAGGACAGAAGGGGAAGAGTGCACAGAAGGTGCACCAAGAAAAAGCGACATCTTAAACTGGTATTTTTTCACTCTTCACAGTGAAGGGAGGAGGGGACAAACCACCAGAAAGAAGCAGGAATGGGGGTGGACTTTAGTCTATTTTCACAGGAAAGAGTCCTTAAAGGACTTCTAGCTCTGAAGGTGGACATGGCTATTGGATCGAACGGGATACACCCCAGGGTACTAAAAGAACTCAGTGAGGTGCTAGCTGCCCCACTGACAGCCTTGTTCAACAACTCACAGGAAACAGGTGTAGTTCTGGAAGGCTGGAAATGGGATGGTCTGTTATGGTTTGTCTACATAAGAGTGGCAAAAGGGAAGAGGCTAGCAACTTATAGGCAAGTCAGACTTACTTCAGTGGTGGGAAAATTAATGGAAACCCTACTGAAATAAAATCTGGTAGACTATCTTGAATGGGTTGCAAGACCATGGGCAGCATCAATTAAATGGGGGAAGATCATGCCAAAATTAATCTGATAGATTTCTTTGACTGGGTCATCATAAATATAGATTAGTGGAGGGCAGTGGATCTGGCCTATCTGGACTTTAGCAAGGCCTCGATGCTGTGCCACACAGGAGGCTGATGAAGTTGAACAGTCTAGGAGTAGGATCCAAAATAGTGAATCGGGTTAGAAACTGCTTAACAGATTGGAGAAAGAGGGTGGTGGTTATTGGCATTCACTCTAAGGATGGGAGAGTGGCCAGTTGCATACTACAGGGTTGGGTACTGGGACCAGTACTCTTCAAGGTCTTCACAGAGGACATTGCTCAAAGAACTGGAAATTAAGGTATGCCTTTTTGCAGATTATATCAAAACCTGCACTAGGGTTGACTCACAGGAGGGGGGGTTAAAATGCACAAGGATCTTGGGAAACTTGAGAAGTGGTCAAACACATGGCAGTTGGGTTCAATTCCAAAAAGTGAAAAATCATGCAACTCAGGCATAGGAACTGAGTATAGGGAGGTACTTACAGTCACTATACAGGAAAAGGACCTTGGTGGTATCATATCTAAGGACCTCAAGGTGGCTGGGTAGTGTGACAAGGCAGTGGGTAGAGCTACAGGGATACTGGGGATCATAGGGAAGTGTATCTCCAGCAGAAGGAAGGAGGTTGTGTTGCCATTGCATCACTCACTAGTGAGACTCCACTTGGAGTACTGTGTCCAGTTTTGGAGAGGACACCTCAGAAAAGATATAGACAGGGTAGAGGCAGTCCAGAGAAGGGCAACTAAAATGGTGTAGTATTTGCACAAGAAGCCATACAAGGAGAGACTGAGGGATCTCAACATATACCCCTTGACGAGATGAGAGAGAGAGGTGACATGATAGAGACCTACAAGTACCTCACAGGGGTGAACAGGGTGCAGGGAGGAATCTTGTCTGAAGGAGAATGAGCACCAGGACCAGGGGTATGCAGTAAAGCTGGAGGAAGGGAAGTTCAGGAGAGGTGTGAGAAAGTATTTCTTCACTGAAGGAGTCATAGATGCCAGAACACACTGCCAGGATAAGTGGTGGAGGCTAAAACATTAGGGGAGTGTCAAGCATTCATGGGACAAACACTGGGGTATATTAGTTCAATGGGCTTATGTAACTTAGTGTGTAGTTATGCCTGTGCAACTATTGATAAACTATTGATAAACTTTTGGCCATTCACACTCTGTTTCATAGGAAACTTCTGTACCACCCAGTCAGAGTACCAAAAGGCAAGAAACCCACAAGGAGGGTTCCACCACTAGAAGTGCCACGGGAAATATTCCCTTAGGCTAAAGATACCTTAGGTAGGAGCCCTAAGGAGAGACCCATGCCACTGGAGGGGGAGAGGAGTATGGTGGGGTGAAGAAAAAGTGCTTCTGAGTGAGACTAGAATGAAGTGATTTATATAGCTCAGGCAGGGGGCATGGCTAGTTGCTCCAGTCCATTGAACTGCAGGCATAGTCTTTCAAATTCAATGGGCTTACATAACTTAATGTGTAGTTATGCATGTGTAACTGTTGATAAACTTTTGGCCATTTACACTCTTTCTTCCATGGGGAGCTACCACCCTGTCACTGGACCGAAAGGCAAGAAACCCTCGAGGAGCATTCCACTCCTAGAGGTGCTGCAGGAAAGATTCCCTTAGGCTAAAGGTCCATTAGAAAGGAGCCCCAAAAAGAAGTACTGAACAGCAAGCATGGACCACAGAGGTTGAGGTGCACAGATTAACAGAAACCAGTAATGACTGGAAACAGAGACTGAGATGAACAAAGCTGGTCGATATTGAAACTAATACAAATAAAAAACTAAATGAGCATGAGGAAAGGTGTTGGTGGTACTTGAGTCAAAAATGACCATCAGCTAGAAAATATAAACAGTATACTGAGCACCCACCAGCAAAGACACACTCACATGGACGTTGTTGAAAAAATCTTAGCCATTTTAATAAATAAAAGTGCAGCAATATCCCAGCACAAGTGCTACAGATGGAAAAAACTTCGAGAGCTACAAACGCCAAAAGACCGAACGTTTTTGTCTGGTCCCACCAGACTTCTTCAGAGTAATGAAAGTTAATCAGTGAAGACATTACATAGGTAAAATGCACGTGCAAACTTTTAATTTAACCTATCACCTTCAATTGCCAGTAATAAACTTATCGTCGCAGATTTTTTCTGAATATGACATTAAAGTCCTTAGTAAGGGTTTGTCTTTTGCACCAGTCTATGATATCAATTATTTCTCCACTGTCATAGATTTGCATAGGATGACTAGGAATCTCACTCTGAAGTCTATGTATTCTAAGAAATTGACATCTGATTTAGAGGTGCAAGCTGAGAGCAATGCAGTTACCAATACAGTACATGCCAAATCCCAATATTGCCCTGTCTATAACTCAGTAGTAGACATGTTCCTGAAAAAATGTGAATATGATCTAGAACAACTTAGATAAGGTCCTAAAACCATGTATCTTAATAACTGTAGCTACCAGGAAAGATAAGCACTAGAACATTGGTCTAAAAATAAAGAGCTGGTAATTAAGTCCGCAGATAAGGGAGGGGCAATTGTAGTTATGAATACTACAGACTATATTTCAGAAATAGAGACAACTGTCAGACAACACTTTTTATCAGAATGGCAATAAAGCCATGATTGCTAAGTTCAAGCAGGAAATTGATGTTCTGTAGAATCAGGGGTATTTAAAAGGCTATATTACAGAACAAGAATATATAGCACTTACTGTGGCTTATCCAATAACACCAGTAATATATATACTTCCCAAGATTCATAAAAATCTTCAGAAACCCCCTGGGAGAGGCCCATTATATCTGGTAAGGGCTGGCTTACTGAACCCATATCTATGTTTCTCGATATACAGTTACAACCTTTTGTACAGGGTCTAAGATCCTATGTCCATGATTCAACAGATATAATCAATGTTATGGAGACCCTGGATAAGCAGTCTGAGTGGTTGTTTGCCACCCTGGATGTGGAGTCAATGCACACTGTGATTCCACATGAAGGTGGGCTCACAGCTTTAACCTTCTATCTAGATCAAAGAACTGAACAACAGAAAGTAGCTCTACCTACATGGTACCTTGTTGCATTGGCTAGGTGTGTATTAACTATGAATCTGTCTTATGTTTCAAGACAGGTTTATTTTTACAAATTAGATGAACTGCTATGGGCGTCACTATGACCCCCAGTTATGATAATTTGTATATGGGCTGGAGAGAGGATTTTGTTATATATCACGCCACCACAGATCCACTACCTTTCTAAATCTGAAAATGTAACAGAAATTTACAGGGGAAGTATGTACAACCTTTTTTTTTTTTTTTTTTTTTACCAGGAGAGACACACTAAACTGAAAGCTTGTTTACAGGTGCAACCTGGGAGCACAAGGAAGTTAAATGACTTGTTTAGGGTCATACAGTATGCAAGTGGGGGCTGTGAGATTCAAACCCAGGTCTCCAGGGTTGCAGCTCAGAGCCTTAAACCACTGCACTACACTGCTTCCCTCTTTGTTCCAAAAAAAGCACGGATAGGAATAGCCTTTTAATGTATAATAGTTTTCATCCACATCACATAAAATTTAACATAACAAAAGGCCAATTAATCAGAATATATAGGAATTGCACTGAAAATGCTGAATTTGTGAGGAAACAAAGTGAACAGATAGTATGCTTTAAACAGAGAGGTTATAGTAATGACAGTATCTGTACAGCTATTGAGAATGTAAATAAGTTAGATCATACACAGATTTTAACCCCACAGAATAGACATAGTCAGGAAGAGAGGACAGATGTTAAATGTCCCTTCATGACAACATTCTCTATTCAACATAAAAAGATCAGAGATACTGTTTCCAATAACTGTCCCATTTTAAATTTAGAACCGAAACTTAAATCAGTGGCACAGAATGGTCCAAGGGTTGTGTTCCGAAGAGCTAGAACAATCTCTGATATGGTTGTTCATAGCACCTTATCTCCTAAGGTCCCTGAAAGAATCTACTGGTTACCCCCCAAATTGGAACTCATAGGTGTGGCAAATGTCTCTGTTGCCCTTATATTGAACAGGGTGGACAATTTGCACATCCAGTAACAGGGAAGATTTATGAAATTAGATCTTTTATTACATGCACAACTGAGGGTGTAGTTTATCTTTTGTCTTATAGTTGTGGGGAATTCTATGTACGCCGCACTACAAGGCAATTTAAGCTACATATAAGGGAACATGTGCGTGCTATACAGCATTCAGATATCACCTATGCTGTAGCAAAACACATTCAAAATAGACCAAATGTGCAACATAGAATTGAGTTCATGGGCATTGAGAAAGTGTCTTTGAGTTCCAGCGGTGAGGCTATAAACAAAGTAACAGGAAGAAGAGAGAGCTGGTGGATTTATATACTGAGGGCCAGGGAAGATAGAGGCATGAACAAAAACATAGATTTATCTGCCTTTCTTTCTAAGTAGTAACAATATATTTTTTTAAATACTTGTGAAAAGGAGTCATGCTATGAATTTGCCTTTAGAACTAGGTCCTACTCTGTGTGTTGAAATTTTAATGAATCTTAATAAGCACACACAGGATTGCAAAACCAAGCCATGGTTAGTTCCAAATCTTAGGCATTTGGTTATGATGTCAGGAATATTCCTTATATCATAAAGAATTTAAGCATTAACTTATGTAGGTGCATAAAAATGGATATTTTCCTTAAAAAAAACATTACTCTGACTTGATTTGCTTTGATACTGAGATCCTGAAAACTGCTTTCGATGTGTGACATCACTGTGTAATTGATGGTGATAGGTTCATTTAAAAGTTTGCACATGCACTTTACCTGTGTAATGTCTTCACTGATTAACTTTCATTACTCTGAAGAAGTCTGGTTTGACCAGGCGAAAATGTTCAGTCTTCTGGCGTTTGTAGCTCTTGAAGTTTTTTCCATCTGCAGCACTTGTGCTGGAATATTGCTGCACTTTTATTTATTAAAATGGCTAAGATTTTTTCAACAACGTCCATGTGAGTGTGTGTTTGCTGGTGGGTGCTCAGTATACTGTTTATATATTGAAACTAAGCAAAGGGGCATGACTTTGAAAGGAGAGAGGTAAACTGATAGAAATAAACTACAATATGGACTACTTAGCTCTTAAGACCTTCAGCATGGAAGAAAGGAAGGAAGAAAACCCCATGAAGAGGAAACTGGGAATCCAAGGTCTAGGTCACCTTTCCTCCAGGCTTGGAATACATTTAGTGAGGGCTCGACTACTGCTATTTAGAGATCTAATTCAAGGGAAAAGAAAATGCTCTCACTCTATCCCTCTAAGAGGAATGCCGTGAGGAGGCTTTGAGCGAAATCTGCAGCAAAGGGAGACTCCCGTTCAGGAGGCTCTTACCCTAAGGTGGGAGGAGGAAAGCAACAACTGCTGAAAGGCACTCACCCGGCTTTGATGAGGGAGGCCTAAAGATGAAACTGAGCATTTGAGGGGTAGGGAAGGGGAGGTCATGGAGACCAGGTAAACCTTAGGTGGTTGTGGGGAGAATAGCTTTCAAATGTGCTTCTGACTCGGCCTGCACAGCTAAAGGCCCTTGGGCTTAAGATCCCAACTCTTTGGCAGCTGACATCTTAAATTCTACAATAAGAGGTGCCACAGAATATGTCTGCATGACTAAAGCTCTGCCCAGGGTGAGGACATTCCCAACGGGTGCTGGGTGAGAAGGACCCTGACCTGAGGTTCACATCCTCAAGGTGCAGACTTCATGGGTGCAGATCTAGACTGTCAGCACAGGGCAAGCCCTGAACCATGTTATGATTGTGGATGTGGTTGGCATGCATTCGATGAAGAGTAGTTAGGGCCATGGAGAGCCTGACAACTATCAATAGATGAAAACAACATAACATAGGTAGATTGAATGCTGCTGTCAGCTAAATGCAACTGATATCTCAATGCAGGGGTAGTTGAAGGCCATGGTAAAGCCTGCCACATGAGCACACGAAAGAAACAAACCATACAGTAGGTAAGGCTGAATGGCTGCTGCTAGTTGAATGCAGGAGAGTGGGTGCCGTGGCGAAGTCTGATGGTGAGGCACTAGTTGAGATGACTAGGACAGTAAATGAGATTGTATAACACAAACATGACTGAATGAGGAGGGCATGCCAACCAGTTCCATGAGGCAGGTTAGTTTTAGTTGCTGATGCTTTGCAAGGCAGGTAGGCTGAGGCAATACAAATAGTTTAAACTGCTAGGAAAAGCAGGAGTAATGGAACTGAAAACTAGGGAGCAGACTGCTGGTGAACAAGACAGAACACAGAAGAGTGGCTGCCTAGCTAGGAGCCGGGTGTAAACAATCAGGGGTTTTAGTTGAAAATGAGATTGCTAAAGATATGGGAAAAACAGTAAAATGGAGCTTAATATCATAAGGGAAAAGTAATCAATGAAGGCAGGATGTAGGGAAACTAGAAAGCCCAAAAAAGAACCAAATTGAGAAGGCATGAAGTACAGGGAAAACAGAAGTGCAGCAGGAACAGAAGACAGAGAGAAGCATAACTGTAGTCAGGAAGACAAAAAGTAAAATACTGACCTAGAAAGCCAGAGAGGCACAAACCAAGCAGAAATCCAGCACAAACCAAATAGAAAGGCAGAAAGCACAGGGGAAAGTGGTAGAAAGATGCTGGAGACAGGAGGGGGTCAGTGTTAGTAGCTCAGTAAGTAGCACACTCGCCTCTGAGTCTGGGAGATCAGAGAGCTGTGGGTTCAGTTCTCACATCTGGAACTTAGATTATATCCCAATACTGACACTGTAGTGCAACATGAGGGAGGTGCTGTCTTTCAGATGAGATGTTAAACTGAGGTCCTATCTGCCTGGATTCATGGTAGTTCAGGTGGATGTTAAAGATCCCATGGCACTTATCAAAAAGAGTAGGGGAAGTTTTTATTAAGAAATCATACAAACCAAACATAGGAATAAACTGAAGACAGACAAAGAGAAAGAACAAGGCATTGACAATAGTGGTAAATGTGAAATAAACAACTCCATTTGAGTAATAAAACAATAAAGTAAAAGAAGACAACATAAAAAATGGCAACTCTTATGTAACTGGCACGTCACTATCCATTACCCATGGCAAATTTCTACACATTTGCAGTTACTTGGTCCGGTCCAGAATTTTCATTTCCTGAAAATAAATCCTTTGCAATTCATTCAAGATTTCACCATAAAGCTCCACATAGGAAATATTTATCTGCTGTAAAGTAATAATAATAATAATATTTATTTGATTAAGCACCTTTTGACTTTCAAAACGCAGTACAATATACATAGAAACAAAACACATGTGCAGGTACATGCAATATAAAATCAAGATAATACCAGAAATGCTTTCCCCCATAAAAAAAGTCTTGAGTGCCTGCTTGAAACTCCCCACCATCCTGCACTCCCAAAGCTGACAGGGCAGAGAATTCCAGAGGGTAGGTGCCACAAACCCAAAGGCACGTGCACCAGATGACTTTAAGTTAACCCTCGGAATCTCCAGCAACCCCTCGGTAGCTGAGCAGAGCTGTCGCAAAGGGGTGTAAGGAACCAGGAGCTCTTTCAAGTAATCAGGATCTGATCCATGTAGGGCTTTTGTAAGTCCATAGACCTCCTTTAAAGGTGATCCACCACTGTATAGGCAGCCAGTGCAGAGCGTGCAGCACTGGGGTAATATGAGATCTTCTGGATGCCCCAGTCAACAAATGTGCTGCCGCATTCTGCACTAGCTGTAAACGGCAGATATCAACCTCAGAAAGCCCTAGATAAAGGGAGTTGCAATAATCAAGGCGCGGACCAAAACAGGCAGGTTGCTGGACAAAACAAGGTGCCTAATCCAGCAATGTTCCTAAGATGGTAAAAGGCCAGCTTGATGACTGCCAAAACCTGATGAATAAGAGTCAGACCATCGCCAAGCACCACTCCCAGGTTACGCACCCATTCAGAGGTGAGAATCTGGGCCTCCGTCAGGACTGAACCGGAAGGGAGCCCAGTCCTCAACCCCTCTGCCCTACAACCCGGGTCCACAACCAAAACCTCAGTCTTTCCTGTGTTCAACTTTAGACTGCTGGAGTTCATCCAATCTTGGATTTCTGCGAGGCAGCTGTTCAGTACCGTGATAGCACTAACCTGGTCAGGAGAAAAAGACAGGTAGAGCTGGGTATCATCAGGATAGCAATGAAACCTCAACTCATACTATCTTACAATGTCTCCAAGGGGTAGCATATATACTGTGAATAACATGGGGGACAGCACCAAACCCTGAGGTACCCTGCAAGGTAGAGAGAAAGCCCCAGATGAAAATAAACCTGAGACCACTCTCTGTGTTCTCCCAGCGAGGAAAGATGAAAACCATCTGAGGACTGTACCCGACAGCCCACAGATAAACCTCAGGCATTTGAGCAGAACCCCATGATCTACAGTATCAAAAGCTGATGATAGAGCCAGGAGAACCAAGATAGAATGGTGTATCCGATCTCTCGCCATCAGGAGATCATTGAGCACCCGAACCAGAGCAGTCTCAGTACTATGTCTCTTACGAAAACCCGATTGGAGAGGTTCATATAAATGATGGATGGTTAAATGGTTATCCAGTTGAGCAGCCACAACTTTCTCAATAACCTTCCCCACAAAAGTGAGGTTAGAGATAGGTCTGTAGTTTGCTAGGTTCTCCGGGTCAAAAGAAGCTTTTTTCAGAAGGGGGATCACCAACCCCTCCTTCAGGGAGCTAGGGAACTCACCCATGTCTAGAGAGCACTGGACAATCTGAGCTAAGACTGGGTCAATGATCTCACTACAACCCAAAATCAGGGAAGTAGGGCCCGGGTCTAAACTACAGCATGTGGGATGCATCTCCTGGACAATCTGCATAATGTCTACGAAATCCAGCAGGTCAAAGATACTCCAGGAAACTCCAGGCTCTGCGACAAAGTACTGATCAACAGCAACCCCCTTACAGGTAAGTTGGTGGCACTCCCACCTGATGTCATCCACCTTATTCGCAAAGAATCGAACGATCTCATCACAATCAGTTTGTGTAAAAACTCGATGGAGCTGCCGACAGGCTGGGTTGCACAGCCTGTCAACAGTTCTGAAGAGCTGAGCCAGTCGGTTCCGTGCGATAGAAATTTCCCTGTACAGGAATTCTGCCTTCTTGTGGGAAATTTCTGTTTGGTAGAGTTTAGAATGCTCTAGCAAAATACGGTGGTCGGTTTCCGCAACTCTCTTAGAGCCCCATCAAACCACGGGGCCGCAGGGTGATGTGGAAGGGGGCGAACTCAGATAGGAGCAATCAGATCAAGGGCTGAAGATATGGCCCCATTATAGGCCACAACCAACTGCTCGGGATCTGTGCAAGACTCATCCAACAGCGAGAGGTCAATAACCACCATCAGGTCTTTGGGGACCACATCCCACAAAGGACAGTACCTGACCAACTCCACAGGGGCTGACCTATCCAGGGGGGCCGCAAAATTAAACCCAACTGAATAGTGATCAGACCAACTGACTGGTTCCACCACTAAATCGGAGAGCTTGATCCCCAGGAGGAAGGCCAGGTCAAGAGAGTGACCTCCCTTGTGTGTAGTTGAGGAAACAACCTGTGTGAAGCCCAGAGATGTCATCACCTGGAGGAAATGTTGACCAAAAAGCAAGGATTCATCGTCGAGCCAGACATTGAAGTCACCCAGAACCATCAGTCTGGGTGACTCCAAAAACCATGTCAACAGCGAAGTCTGCTATTTCCTCAGGAATAGCTTCTCATCACCTGGTGGACAGTAGATGAGAGCAACCCTGCACCCCAACACCAGTTACCATGGTACACTCAAATGACCTGGCCTCCTCAACTGGTATACAAGTTAGGCCCAATTCGGTCTTGAAACAGACTGCAACCCCCCCCACCCCCGTGGTCAATCTGGTGATGTACAACTAGTACCGGTGGGAACAGCCGCCTCTAAAAAAGGGGCGTATTCCCATCCAGAGGCATCTATAATTCCAAATATACCATTTGATTACCACAAAAATAATATTTAAAGTACTTCTGTCCCATTGTGACCAAAAAAGAGTATAGTCCCCATACATTAACCTGGAATAAGAAACGTGTTGGAAAATAGACATATTAGTTTCTACATTCAAAAAAATCCCCAAATAAAAGGATATAAGAACAAGAAAAATATAGATGTGTCAGAGTTTCTGGTTGAAGTATACATAAAGGCCTAGAACAAATCCTCTCTTCCACTTTCTTACATTTTTAGTTAGCCTTAACATTTAAGCGCTCATGACAAGTCAACCAGTGGATATCCTTCATTTTGTCAGGTATTCTGTGTTCTAAAATAGAATATTGTAATGCCACAAGGGACGGCTGTGGATATTTGGGAAAGGGATCAACTGCCTGAAGGTGTGTCTCGATAACATGGAAATAAATTCATTTTTTAGATTTAGACAGTAACATGGTATGAGTAAGACCCCATAACCAGAGTTTAACAAAGATCTCGTGAAGATATACTAAAGTAGGAGTGTAATTCTTAGTCTGTCGTACCTGACCAGCCATCCAAGTAGTATACCATGGAGATATGGAATGCGAAAAACGAGCACACCAATACTTAGTTGAGGACAGTAATAAGGGTTTTAAATTAGCCTGAAGAAACTGGCAGAAAAAAAGAGTATAGGGTTAACCATATTTTGAACCCCCTTCTTTAAAGGTAAATAAAGAATATTCTGATACAGTGGATTTAACTTGCTTCATCAAAAGGATTAAAAAAAAAGACTACAGTATAAACCATAGTTTCTCTGGATTTGGGCACAGGAAAGATTGCACTTAAAAATAAAAATATCAGAATGAGATGAGTTTTAACCAGATATACTTTTTTTTGAAAAGGCATTTTCTGTCTATTCCAACTTTGTATCAGATTTGTCCCAAACTGTATTTTTTTATCCCAGTTCACAATATCCATCTGGGTAACCCCCTTCCCAAAAAAAAATTTCCTAAATCCTTGTGGGTAAATGGAATCCCCACCACTGTAGTAGGAGAAGCATCTAGAGCCCCCAAGAATCTCCCTTTACTTTTTAAAATGCTGAGTCCTAGCAAAGGTCCCAAAGTGATTACAATGGTGTATTGCAGTTTCAGCCGAAACTACATCTCAAGTCAAGATAACCAGGTCATCCGCATAAGCAAGGGCAATGTATGGAACAACATGACTGGGCAGACGTATTGGAGATATGTCAGTAGCTGAATTTAAGAGTCTCAAAAGCGGGTCTATACTAAAGACGTACAACAAAGGACTGAGCGGGCAACCTTGTTGAACACCTTTATGGATTGGGATATAAGGCCCCAAATACCAATTAACACAAGGTTTAACCATTGCAGTTCTGTATAATGGTCTCAACCAGTTCATAAAGGTACAGAGGAAATCATAACATTCTAAGGTAAACCACAAAAAGGAATGGTTTACATTATCGAAAGTCTGTTTCTGGTCCAAAGAGAGTATTAACCAATCTAACGGGGAGGTATTATGGCAATCAAACACCTCATGTAATGGGGGGCGTGGTCTAGCCACCATAGGAATGGCTGCCTAAATCTTGTGCTCGTCCGAATCTGTCAGTAATTTGTGCTTGATTGGCCTAACCCCGGGAGTTCTTTTAATTTCAATCCACGTACTCCACGCGGGTGGTTCCCCCTAATTGTCCGGTGCTACTATCTTGCAGTTTTAAAGTGCGATGGAGCTAATTTAAGTGCCGGTACTCGCGAGTCGCTTGGTACAAGTGAGCCGTGAAGCCTCGACTACAGTCTTCAGCCACAACACCCCAACTACACTACTAAACACAGCTAGGCGGCGTTGTAAGACCTATAAGTAGCAATCCTTTTTTGTATCTGGAGAATGGCGTCGGGAGAATCTCCGAATGCCCCCTCATCTGCGTTACCTGCATCCACTGCAACTAATTCTGTTAATGACTCCCTAGGCTATATTACTCGAATGCTTGAAGCCTTACTAGTAAGGGTAGACGATATCGGCACCACACTCATGGGCACTACGACTGATGTTCGCCAATTGCAAGATAGAGTCAATGTGGCGGAACAACAAGTTGGAACCCTAGAACAACAATGTGTGCACTTACAGCAAAAGGTGCAGAACCAGGAGGGCAAACTGGAAGTTTTACTGTCCAGAATAGAAGATCAAGAAAACAGGGGCCAACGTAATAACCTCTGAATTATAGGAGTACCAGAGGGAGCTGAGGGAACATCTATGGAGAGATTTTTGAACGAACTCCTGCCCACGTTACTAGGGGAGCGCTGGAGGGGCCCAGTGGAGGTGGAGAGGGCCCATTGTATCACTGGCAGGAAGGACAGGCCGATGCATTCTCCGAGGCCTATAGTGGCCTATTTCCTCAGATTTTCAACCAAGAGGCGTATTTTACGGGCAGCACGTGATCTGGGGGAAATTAAATGGTGAGGAGTATCTATCTTCTTTTACAGAGATTTTGCCCAAGACACGGCTAACAAACGTAGGGCGTATGGTCCCCTGAAGAAATTTCTAGCTACTCATGGTTTCCACTATAGATTTTGGGGACATACTAATCTCCTGGTAGCCAAGGAAGGGATTGAGATCATGGCAGATAGCCCTGATCAAGTGGAACGCTGGATCTGTAAGCATTGGCCTAACCTACCTTCCCCAACTACATCATCCAGAAGGCTGTGGGATGCTTCAGTATCCTCCGGTGAGCTGCCCTGTAGGGACGAATATCCAGCTGGACCAGGTTCTTCAAGCTTAGATTCCCCCAGACAGTGTAGTTCTGTGTGCACACCATCCATGGTTATTGCTGCTGAACAACCACCTCTCCCCCCAAGAGCCGCAGGAACCTCCACTCACCACAGACAACACTCGAGAAGTGGCCAACAACCCACTCCAGATGTGCAAGACGTTGCCCCTTCAACTAAGATGTCCTGCAAGGATTCTTCAGGAACTCCACCAGTCTGTCACTCACCAGGCCCTGAACTTTCACAGGCAGAGTCAGTCCCGTCTATGGACTGGGCTGACATCCCCGACTCGTCACTAGTCGAAGTGGTGGACTTCGTAGGGAAACTCAAGCCTGGGGAGAAGACATACACTGCTGCTGCTCGTGTGATGACTCCAGCTATGCCCAGGGTAACTCTGGACTCTTGAATTTGGCAACATTTGTTACTTCAGTCAGTTGACTCTTACTAGTGGTTTAATTGCACTATACATGAGCTACTTTAAGGCTGTTAGGCTGGCTTTTGCCTATCGCTTCATTTGTAGTATGCAGTACCCTAGATACATTGCTACTTCCATAGTTATTAAAATGCTTACATTTTTGTCTCAGGAAGTAAAATAATTTGTACTGTAGTTGCATTAATGTTGAGTAACTAAATGGCCCTTATAATGGTCAATTGGGGTGGCTACCCACTTTCCTCTCCCTTCCTCCCTCCCCCCCATCCAGTGTTACACCTTCTCCCCCACCCCCGGGGTTGCGCCAGCTACCGCTGGATTGCTAGTGGATGAGGATTAGTAGGTTGGTTTGGTCGACCTAATCCTCTTCTGACACGTGGAAGCTTGTGTAGCTGAGCGTACATTTGTTTCGTGTACCTTCTTTTGCTATAGCTCTCCTCGCTCTTAGAGTAAAAACGCTATTTGTATTGTTATAGTTACCTTTCAATGTTAATTGAGTTCTTGTTTAAAAAGTGTGTTTCTCTCAGTACTGGTGTTTAGACTACTTTGTCTGATATACCTTCTGTATCTATTTTTTTTTCTGCTCAGCAGTGTTGTTATATCTCCCTGATACCCACTGCAGTTACCCCCTGATGCGGACTAGGTTGGTAACTCACCTAGATACGTCTTTTGGGTTCGCATTTTCTTATTTGGTAATGAGGGGTGAGTATCTAGTTGTTACTTCAGCGGTATACTATGTCCTCCTCTATACCTCAGGGCTTACGCCTAGTGTCATGGAATGTTAAAGGCCTTAATCATCCCATTAAGCGTACCAAATTTATACAGTTTCTTCGTTCCTTGCACACAGATATAGCCCTTTTCAAGAAACATACCTGCTCCTTAAATCTGTCCCCTGGCTAAAGAAGTCATGGGTTGGTGCGGTCCATGCTAGTACTGCCACATCTAAGTCTAGGGGAGTTGCCATCCTAATTCGTAGATCTAGTTCATTGGTGGTGGAAGAGTCTAGATCGGACTCTCAAGGTAGATGTATTCTGGTTAAACTGGCATCGCCGGTGGGTTTGTTGATTCTGGGTAATGTGTATGCTCCCAACTCTGACCAGGCTGAATTTTTTCCGGGTTTGAGTCAAGCCATTTCCACGCTGAGTCAACCTAACTCCAATATTTCTCTTATTTTAGGAGGTGACTAATTTAGTATCTTACATTTTCTTAGACAAATCGAAACCCACCCCACAAACACACCCTTGAGCTCATGCAGCCTTACTAGATCTACAGGTGGAGTGGGGTCTAATTGATGTATGGAGACATGATAACCCCTCTGGGTGTGACTATTCTTATTTTTCCCCTGTCCACGGAGTACATAGCCGAACTGATTATTGGCTGGCGAATAGTGTGGCATCGGGAGCAATCTCTCACAATTCTATAGGTAGTATCCTCATTTCAGATCACGCCCCAGTTCTCACTTTGTATACCCCCATAGGCCACAGAACTATGGGTACGAGATAGCAGTGCAACCCTCTGTTAGTCAAAGACCCAGAGTTTAAGCAAGCAATGGCAAAAGCTGCCAAAGATTACTTTGCCCTTAATTCGGCCTGTGGTGTATCCCCAAGTATTGTATGGGAGGCCTTCAAACCTGTATTAGGGGTCATATCATAGCATTCGCAGCACACCATAATAAAGTTAGGAAGAAGTTTATGGAGGTTTTGCAGGCAGAGCTCAGGACTGTAGAGTCACAATTCAAGGCCTTACCAGCTGCTACCAGGGACACATCCCTATACTGTAGAATAGTGGGACTTAAATATCAGATCAATGCTCTTCTACATAACAAAGCTGAATGGCTAATGCTGAGGTCCAAATACTCACACTGGGAAGGGGGCGATAAGGGAGGTAAACTCCTTGCTTTTCAGTTGCATAAACAGCAGACTTCCACCAAAATACATGCCCTCCGTACCCCCTCTGGTTCACTAACCTCTGATCCTGTAGGAGTTAACGAGACCATGACATCTTTTTATCAAACGCTATAGAATCTCAAGCATCTCAATCATCTAACCAGTTGTCTCAAGATCTCACCTCTTTTTGTCAACAGTTTCCTATACCTGCTCTGCTACCCGAACAAGTCGCACTATTGGACGCCCCAATTACTACCACCGAGATACAGCAGGCTGTCTCGCAGATGGCCCAGGGGAAAGCTCCCAGACCCGATGGGTTGACCGTTGAACTATATCAGATAATGACACAGGAGATTGCCCAACCCCTGTTGTTAGCTCTATAGGATGCCCACACCACAGGTTCCATCCCCATTACGATGAGGGAAGCTTTAATTACACTCTTACCTAAAAAGTCTACTGACCCCTATAGTTGTGCTAAGTTTTGACCAATGTCACTGCTGCCTGTAGACACTAAGATCTTGGCCAAGATCTTAGCTACCAGAATGCACAAAGTTCTTACATTCCTAATACATCCCGCACAGGTAGGCTTCATGCCAGGTAAGGTGGGATCTGACAACACCAGGTTACTACTCAGCTCAAAATGGATTGCATCTAAGGCCAAGATCCCTATGGCTGCTTTAGTGGTAGATTTTGCTTAGGCCCTTGACTCCACTGAATGGAATTACTTACATGAAGTTCTTCGCCTCTATGGATTTAGACATCAATTCCGCCACTGGGTCTTGACTCTATATAATTCCCCCCGGCCAAAGTTTTAACAAATTCAGATATATCCCAACCTTTCACATTATCCCGAGGTACCCGGCAAGGTTTCCCTCTCTCTCCACTGCTCTTTCTAGTTGCTTTGGATCCACTAATCAGGGTGTTGGCTATTACACCTGGGCTGTCGGGTATCTCAGCGCATGGTAAGTCCTATGTTGTGGCTGCTTACGCCAACGACCTATTACTTACACTTTCCCACCCTCAACATTCTTTACCAATAGCCCTATCAGTACTGTGGGACTTTTCATCACTTTCTGGGCTGCAGGTTAACCAGCAAAAACAATGTTTGCTCCTTTTAATAATTTATGCACGCAGGACTGCCTAATAGGTACAAAATCGAAGTGGGCACACCAAGGTTTCACTTATTTGGGAATTTATATCCCCTACAAATGGGCAGACTTGGAAACCTCCAACTTTGTACCTTTGTTGAAACAACTGGCCACAGAAGTGGAGAGGTGGCATAAATTACATCTCTCACTACCTGGTAAAGCAGCTGCCATACGTATGCTTTTACTTCCCAGAGTCACATACTTATTCAGTAATCTTCCAGTCTATATCTCACCCAAGGTATTTCCCTCTCTCAAAAAACTTGTATTTTCTTTTCTCTGGGAAGGGAAAGCACACAGATGGGGGAAACAAAAGCTCTATGCACATTGGTCGAAAGGAGGCTTAGGGGTCCTGTGGTTCCAGGGCTATCATTCTGCAAGAGTAGCTGCTCAGCTTACGAAATGGTTCGTACCTTCTAGTGCTCCCCCCCCCCGTGGGTAGGCCTCGAATCTAATATAATGTCGCCTACCCCACTTTGGGCCCTCTTGTGCCAAAGTGGATTGTCTGATAGAGGGCTCCCCCTAGTGTTACTGGAGTCTCGACTTGGTCG
Organism: Neoceratodus forsteri; assembly: GCA_016271365.2. NCBI lineage: Eukaryota > Metazoa > Chordata > Ceratodontiformes > Ceratodontidae > Neoceratodus > Neoceratodus forsteri. Next base: position 538,650,300 of record CM057458.1, read on the forward strand.
GCGTTGTATCATGACTCGTTCATACACCTCCAAGGAGGCATGGCCTCCTCCTGTGAGGTACGTTGAGTTGTGGAGTAACAACTTTGTCACCCTTGGAAAACAGCCCATTAAATGGCACTCTTGGGAAGCTAAAGCTATCCACCACATACAAGATTTAATGTTGCCAAATTCAGACATTATATTATCCTTTGATCAGCTTAAACAGAAATTCCATCTCCCCAGTAAGGATTTTTGGTGCTTTTTACAAATACGAAGCATTCTTCAGGACCTTATTGCCAAACAAAAGACACATAACCAATGGGCCTGGCTTGCTACACTGCACCAGTCCTCGACTGCCAAAGGTGGGATAGGTAGGTTCTATGCCACCTGGAGAGATTCCCAAGCCGATCCCACTGAAAATTGCAGGACTAAATGGGAAACAGAGATGGGATTGACCATATCTACTGAATCTTGGTCCTCTTGTCTTATGGACTCACATAGAATATATGGAGACTCCAAAAGCCATTTCTTACAGCTCAAGATACTCCTGCGATGATACAGGACTCCGGCAGCCTTGGAAGAAGCTGGACTTCTGTCTTATTCCAAGTGCTGGAGATGCCAGCAACCTGAAGCCCACCTCTTTCACATTTTGTGGACATGCTCCAAGATAACTACTTTTTGGTCTGCTGTTGCCCGCGATTGCTTTCAGGTCCTGGGTATTGATGAGCTACCTTGGAACCCAGATTGCCATTGGGCGACACTTCTGGATTAACCCTTTTGTCCAGGCCAGAGAGGGAATGGACCATGCTGGCAATCTTAGATGCCAAAAGATTGATATTAACGCATTGGAGACAACCCTCACACCCACCCATTGCCTTATGGCAGGCAGCTTTAGCACGTCTGACCCTGATGGAGCATCCTTCACACTCACAGCATGGCCAATTAGAATATTATTCTAAGAAATGGGACACATATCTGCATTCTTCACTATGTAAAATCCCCCCCTCCACTGGAGAATCCTCCCTTGTTCCCAAGATCCAGATAGAATATGTCTCCTGTCCATGTTTGGTGGTTGTATTATGGGTAAATGTGATCAGCAGTGGTGTGGAAATAGTCTGCTAGATTTCTACTAGTGCTATTGAAATAATGATTGCTGGTTTCCTTTATTATATATGTGATATATCACTGTATGTAATATAATGAGTATGTTATGTATCTGAATAGTACAGAATGCTTTTTTAGTACAGAGGGTAAATGTAACATGAGGTGTACTGTCTGAAATTTAAAACCTTAATAAAACATTGTATGATAAAAAAAAAAACACCTCATGTAACAGAATTAAAGGGTCTGTGATCGAACCACCTGGGATCGTACAGGACTGAGCTGGGGAAATCAACTGTTGCGCTACTGTCAATAGTCTGTTATTTAGGAGTTTTGCAAGTAATTTGAAATCTGTATTCAAAAGGCTTACTGGCCTCCAGTTGGAGATATTCAACTTTTCGCCCTTTCCTATAGAGAAATATAAGCAGACTAGTACTGTAGCCATGTCCCAATGGGACATCATGCTGCTGCAAAAGACAGTTAAACATTGTAGTAAGTTCTTCAGGAATTTCTTGCCCTAGTGTGGCATACAATTCTGCAGATAAGCCATCAGGTCCAGGTGTTTTATTGCTAGTGAGAGCTTTAGTGGTATCTGTTACTTCTGATGTGGTGAAAGACGTCGTCAGGGCCACAAGAGATTCCTTGGGCGTCGATGGAAATGGAAATTTCTGAAATGAGGGCTCAAAATCAATCCGGGCAGTATCTTGACAGCTAAATAGGGAAGTAGCATACTCCAAAACAATTTTAAGGAGCTTTTGTTTAGAGGAGCGAACTATGCCCTCGGAATCCATCAGTGCCGTTATCATTTTCCGTGTAAGGAAGTCTTGATTACTAAGTAAAGGGCAAATATTGTTAAAAGAACCTACTGTACAGTACTGTTGCTTTAAATGCAGACTTTCATTCTGAGCAGTATGGTACTATAACATTTTATGTTTTATAAGTGAAATTTGGTCCGAAAACACATGTTTAGTAGTTTGGGAAAGTGAGAATAAATGTTGTAACTGTTTCCGATTATTCAAAAAATCTACATAAGCAATAGATCGAACACATTTACCGGCTCGTATAAGCAGAGTCCTAAGTTCAGCTTTAATTTCCATCCACCAAATAAGCGGACTCTCATAAAGATCAAAAACTGATTTTCTGCAAATCAAAAAATAAACAATCTGTTGGGAAAAGAAAGTCTGTTCCAAAAGTTTGGAGTTTAATTTCCAATATCCCAGACCAAGGGGAGCCTAAGGACCACCTAACAGAATATTCAGAGAGCAATGGTCTGAATATTCAACAGGTTGAACAGATGTGTGTTTAATGAGTAATGCACTAGAAATAAACATAAAATTGATTCTAGTAGACAGGTTCCCTTTATAGAAAATCCTTTCTTTCTTACCAGAATGTTCTAAAAACATGTCCTTTAACCCTGCTATGCATGTGATTGAACTAAGAGCAGTCATATCCCCAAAAATCCTTTCAGTCGACATAGAAGTCCCCCTGTCTAGTTTACTAGTCCCGCAATTAAAGTCCCCTTCCCAAATAATATTATGGGCTGCATGTAAGTATGGACAGATGAGATGAAACATTGCTGTACACTCAGCCTTTGTCTGTTGAGCATAGATAGAAATGACTCAAAAGGGAATGTTTTGAAAACAGAAATCCAATAAAAGTACTCTGCCTAGAATTAAATCTAAGATTTTTGTCAGTCAGCTGAAAGTGGTGAAATAGAATACTAACCCCAGAGCAGCTCTCAAGACCTAGGGACCAATAGGATACCCCAGAGGCCCATTCTTTAGTAGCCTTCATTACTTCATGAATGGTCTGTATCCTAGTATCCTGTAAAAAAAAAATTCCAGGAAGATGAGAACGTAGAAGATGAAAAACTGCTCCCCGTTTCTTATCATTCTTAATGCTATTGACGTTTGACGTAAAAAAAAATAGGGAGGGTAACAAAGTCATTCATACAGGTGGAAGAAGTACTAACTTTGTTTTTTTTTTCTTAATCCTGCCTTTCTGAGGGGTAGGCTTTTGTCCTGTGCCTGGAGCTTCCGAAGGTACCACATCACACGTCACATCTTGTGAGTGAGAGTCAGCTGACAAGGCAACTGACTCATTATCAGAGGCCGCGTTGTCCAACAAAACCAGATATCTATTAAAGGTAGAAAGTTGAGCAATTTTACGGTCTTTAGGTGTAGGTTGGGACCAAGCTTGCCTTTTCCTAGTGATCATCTTCCCACCCACTGGTTCTTCAAAGCTCTGAGGAGGAGGAGGCATGACAGCATGCTGACTACCGTCTTGTACTACCTGAGGTAGTTCCACCACTGCTGGAGGCCCAGCATTTATCTTTTCCCAAAAAATGTGGGGAGGTCCACTACAACGTGTGACTTATCAAGGTCCCCCCCAGAGGGCAGATGATACCCCACATCCTCTAGGGAGATTTGTTCACTGTGTGGGACTACCCCAGGTGGCACCCCATTTGATTTCTGTTTGTAAAACTCCCTTTGTGCAGTGGTCACCAAAAGTTATTGTTCTTCTAGATCTGCAGAAGCTGGCTTCCTGTACACTGCTTCAAGACAGGATGCATAAGCATGACCAACAGCCCCACACATGTTACACCATACAGAATTATTACATTGAGCACTAGTATGACCAGACTTTTGACATAAAGTACATTTCCTTTGATCGCAGGCACTACTAATGTGGCCCATTTGCCCACACCTATAACAAGTTTTGGGCTGTCCCAGATAGAAGAGGACACCCCTATCCCTGCCTAAAAAAACAATTTGGTAAATGTTGAAAACCATCATCTTCCGATCTTAGGATTACCCTTATTCTCCAACCCCCCGCCCAGAAACCTTCGGTACCAAAAATTGCTTCAGGATGCCCAGTGACAGTACACCTTTGCTTTAATCAAAAGAGAAGATCCGTTACACTAACACCCTCATTTTGAAACAGGACCGTTATTGTTTTATGTGCAGGTCTGGTTAAGGGAATAGCCTCAAAGGGGGCCCATAAGGGAGTATTTTTCTTTTGATGATATCGGGCCCAAAACTTATCCAAGCCACTCCCCAACTTAAAACTCACATCAAAGGTGTTTTCACCCAAAACATGGATTAATGTATACAATTCCGATACAGTACATTGCAGACAGTCTTTCAAAAGTTTTTTCCCCACATAGACCCTGTCAGGAAAGGTTTTTAAACTACCTTTATAAATAAGCCTAACGGTATTATGCTGTTTAGCTGGATAACTAGTCTGTTGAAAAAAAGAAGCATAAGTTCTCTGGTTACGTGCAGGGCCACTGGAAAATTGAGCCCACAATTTTTTGCGGAATCTGCAATTTTTATCATTCTCCGAAAAAACTGACATGTTCCGCAATTTCTTTCAGTTTTTGAGTTTTTATATCGAACTGTGTAAAAAGTATTAACATTTTAAATAAAATACTCTCAAATATATTAACAATTTTGCATGCAGACTTGGGGTTGGCCAAAACAATGCAGTGCAAGGTAGGTCAAGGGTTTTATGTGACACTGATTTCTTTTGAATCCTCGTCTTGTTTGGTTTCAAAATTCACTGGCCAAGCATAAGTACACTTAAACACCTAACATTCATTTTGTGTTGAAGCAGTCTATCAGAAAATATTTTGTTGCCACACAGACTGAAACAAAAGATGAGAGAAAAGGTGTAAATTTTCCCATTCACTTAAATGGGGTGCTAACTATGAAGCCTTTTTGTAAGTGGTAGGGCAAGTTTTTCTTTGTGAGCATACTTTCATTCAGACTAGTTTTGATTCAAACAGCTGATGAGTTTTGGATGGGCCAATATTAATCTTGAATAAGCTAGTTGGTAACAGTGATCTCACTCTTAGCAATCTACCATCTAAATGCTCACATGCAAAGACTACAATAAAAACCTGACTAAAGACTAAAAACAAGCTTATAAAACAGAAAATGTATCTGAACATTTATCTTTAAACAAAATCACTGCAGCCAGATTAAAACAAAGGTACATTACAGGGTATCCTGACTATTGTATGATGCAGTAAAAATATATTGGTATTTTTTTACATTTTTTGGTAACTGCATAAGGCCCACTAGGCACAAGTGCCTGTTTTCAGGTACCGCCCAGGAGCACTGAGGAGGTTAAGTGACTTGCTCAGAATCACACAGTATGCAAGCGGAGATTGTGGGAATCAAACTCAGGTCTTCTATATGTTGTCAACTCATTCAGTTTGTTACTCTAACCTCTATATTATATTGCCAGTCCCAATAACCCCCAGATTTAAAGTTTAAATATGAGATTTCAAAAATAGTGTACAGTTCCTACAGTACAAATTATGACCATTAAACACTTTAACAACATTTTACTAAAACTCAGTTATTCACCACTCTGTTTATTTTTTTCTTGTACCACAGTGGGTGAATAGCAGGCAGAGCACTGTAAACAGTTGTTGATTAGGCTACATTATTCTACAGCCAGAAACAAAAAAAATATATTTATTCTGGCTTTATTTAATATTGATTTGCTGTGGCTCACTTTAAAGAATCTATTTAGCACTGTATGAGGCAGATACATTTAAATTTTGGAAGATAGGTAACGCTTACGGTAGCTTATCAATTTAGTATTCTTTTTAGGAACATAAACTTTTCTTTATGTTTTAAACATATTCAGGTGTCAGTGTATTCATTTAGCAATTTATACTGACTAATATATGCTGCAGAAAACATTAAAAGATTTATTGTGAAGCACTCAGGGTCTATAGTCGAACCCCCACAATTTCCTGCAATTTTGGGTAACCTTTTCCGCAATTTTCCAGGGGCCCTGGTTATGTGTTGTGTCTTGATGGGGTAAAACCTTTTTTCTCATGACAGGCCTGTTCCTGATGTCTGCACGGATGTATCTAGGAATATCTGAAAAATCAGAAAGGTCACTCATACCATCCCCAAGATTATCCTGTGAAAAATCAACAGGCCTGTCAGTAAGCACAGTAGTTAAGATAGGGTGCTGAGTTAGCTCAAGTTCTGGAGGTAATCGTAAAGTGGAATGCACTGTCCCGGTTGCAATGTCAGAGGGTTGGACTGAAGAATCTTTATGAAGCGACAGTTCAGTAGAAAGTTGCCCCTCAGAGCTAGGGTTAGAAACAGTACTTGCTGTGGGATTTGGGTGTGCAGGAGCCAAAGAAACACCAGGTATTTTGATAGGCGCAAACCCTGAAATCCATTGTTGCGTGTCGGGAGAGGCGACCTAGCCCGCTGCTGCAAGGGAGCTCTCAACAGACCATGGCCCCATCTCCTGCATTGGTGTATCAGCCCAATGTAATTTACTGGGAGTTCCTTTTTTAATTGTATGATCCAGAAACTGTTAGTCCTTAGCGGCCGAAAAACAGAAAACCATAGCTGAATCCTGTACAGTGCCATCTGAAAAAACAATTTGCAGTTTCTCCTGGGCAGCCTCGGGAATGGTTGCCATAGTGGCGCCGGTTACCTGTGGTACAGCATCTGGGCTAGGCCTCCCCTTAGTCACAAGAGTGCGAGAGTGTAACCGGTCCACCAATTCTTGTTTTCTACATAGATGTTCAGCTTCTTCAAGAAGCAACAGCTGCTCCAAAGTCTGCCGCAGCTCAGCTTTCGCTTGTAACCTGACCTTTGCCAGCTGTTGTAAATCCATAGGTTGGTCACAGATAGTACTAGTCTCAGGTAATGTGAAATCCATCTTTCCATCTGCATGAGAAACTGTAGCAACATTGAAAAACATTTCTGGTTCCAGCAAATCTGGTGCCGAGGAGGAGACTGACTCCTCGACCTGCTGCCCCTCCATCTCCTTGTTCGTCAGCACAGCAACTGACTCAGCCATCCTCCAACAGTCACAGGGTTCCCCTACTGTCAAGTTGGGGAATTTTCCCAGTGTTCTGGAAAAATTTCCCTCATTCACTAAAAAATACTGTCAATTGCTTAATCTGGTTCAATCTCAGTTGCTTATCATCTGTACTCCCCCCCCCCCCAGTCGCCCCTATAAAAGGGACTTACAGTATAGGCCTAGTGGGCTTATCAGGTCAACAAATTTCCTGACTTTCAGTTGTGTTACTGCCTCCCAGCCACACAGGTGACCCAATTAATGTAATTTTTGCTGCCCATGATTGATGGTACACTTGCAGCCATTGGATCTGACCCATTTCACAAAACCTTCCAGCTGCCATATTGTAATACATCTTCTCACTCTTAGATGTCTTTCTGCTGCTGGAAGTGACTTGATTAGCATAATTTCTGGTGGCCATCTTGGTGAGGCACCACTGATGTTAATACTGACCACTCTAGCACAGACAGTGACTCTGACAACATCACTCCCTGCAGTCATCCTGAGTATGCCAGGTGCTCACAACTGAACATCTCTGGCTTCCCTTTTAATTGCATACTATGGAAGGAGACTGATTAAGTCATTGCAGCCCTGGATTTGACTGGATCTCCACACCACTTTCATGGTTATGCTGTCTATGCAGCAGCATATTTATGCCCATATGTATAATTTACATTGTTTATTGGCTCTGTTGGCATTCAGTAACCTATGGAAGACATCCAGCACAACATTTCTGCTCCTGCAAAATCAGCAAGTCACAACCACACACATTCAAGTGCAACAACAGTTTAAGGCTGCTATGGGGGAGGAATTGACAGGAAAGGCAAATCAGCACTATCTTGCTCCACAAGAACAGAAGGGACAAGGAATATATTCCATATTCTTTATGGTACTCAAGAGAACAGGAGACTTATGTACCATCCTAGATTATAAATTACTGAATGGCTTTGTGCAATACAAGCATCTCAAAACGGAAACTGTCCAATCCACTGTAAGAGCAATCCAGCTCAGAGACTGTCTCACCTCCATAGACATGAAGGATGCATACTTTCACATTCCAATGAGACCATCACACCACAGATAATGCAGGTGTCACATATTGGGGAGACACTTCCAATATCTGACACCCCCGTTCGGCCTACCATCCATCCGTACTACACTTCAGTCATCTAATCAAAAACAAAAACATCCTCCAGCCCAGTGGCACTGAGGGTTGAGGCGCTGGATGCCACACCTTGCGCCATGCTGGCGACCCGGATTCTGACGTGAGCCCAGGCCATCAGGGGTCGGTGGGGGGGATAAGAATTGAGCATCTGCTGGACTGCTCTCCTATCCCCAGGGAGGGATCCAGGGAGCCATCGCTCTACAGCGGCCCCTGGTGATGACCGAGGGGCACTGTTAGAGTGGGCATAGCAAGTACAGAGTGCGGCAGACATCAGCACATATGTGTCCGGACGTCATTGCATGCTCGCACTCCTGGGGTCAAGAAAACCGGAAAAAATGAGCAGCACAGACCGCGGCAGCTTGATGGCCGCACTCCACTGGCCGATGGTGCCTGGACTGCATGTGCCAGAAATGGTCCCTCGCCTGTCGCGGGGACACTAGGAGGTGCCCCTTTCGAGGGTAAAGCTGCATCTGCTAGTTGGGTGTACAGAACTTCAGGGTCGGAGGTGGAGCTGGAGTGGCGGCTGGAGTAAAAAGCAGGTCAGTGGCTGCTAGGGGAGAAAATATGGTATGTTAAAAAAAATCCTCATCAGATCTGACAATAAAGTGGCGGTGGCATACATTGTAAAACAAAGTGGAACTAAGGGCAGGGCAATGCAAAGGAAGCTACAAAGGTTCTGAACAGGGCACAAAGCTTTCTAGCAAGCATTTCAGTTTTGTTTAGCTGGCAAACTAAATTCAATGGCAGACTGGTTGAGTCACCAACAGATCCACCTGGTCGAGTAGAAACTCAATTCTCAGATCTTCCAATGCATCAACAGGTGCTGGTGTCCAGTATAAGTGGACCATATGGCAACTAGCAAGAACGTTCAATACCCAAGGTTTTACCCCAGGTTCAAAGACAACCAGTCCATGGGAGTGGACACCCTGTAACCGGAATGGTACTTCAATATGGTATACATCTTCCCTTGTCATCCTCTGCTCCCACAAGAATTGAAGAAAATTCAGCAATCCATAGCAAGGGTAATCCTGATCACACCATATTGGCCCAGGAATTGGTGGTTCACTACAGTGGTGGCCATGGCTCTGGACCATTCATGGAGACTTCCACTCAGACATCACATATTATAACAAGGACCAGTCTGTAACCCTAACCCTCAGAACCTCAGATTAAATGCTTGGCTCCTGAAAGAGAAAGACTGCTAAAAGCTGGATATCATCCTTCCATCATAGACACCTTGACATTGTCCGGGGGGGGGGACCACTATGTCAACAAATAAAAGGCAAAGGTCAGTCTTCTCAAAATGGTGTTCCACAAAATCCCTATCACCACAGACCACCTCCATAGCAGACATGCTCCTATTTCTGCAAGAGGGCTTAGACAAGGGACTTATTCCATCACCTTTATGGGTTCAGTTGGCAGCAGTCAGAGCAACTCAAGTTCAAATAGACAGAACAGAACCAGGGACTCACTTCATTTTCTGAAAGTGGCCACAGATATATAGGTTAAAATCAAACAGATTACAGCACCCTGGGATTTGAATTTAGTTTTCAAACAATGACCAGTACACCATTTGAGCCACTAGCCACAGTGGATCTAAGATGGATGAATCCCAAGACAGTCTTCATGGTGGCAGTTTGCTAAGTCAGAAGGACAGGCGAGCAGCAAGTCATATCCTGCAAAGAACTGTACTTGTCTTTTAATGAAGACAGAGTAACACTGATAACAATCCCATCCTTCTTACAATAATTGCTTCAGATTTCCACTTAAGACAAATGATCAAACTGCCAACCCAAATGCCTGTCTCAGAAGGCATAAATGATCCCAAATGTTATACTCTGGGAAAGAGGAGCGTCATTGCTACGTATATCATCAGGACGAGGGATGTCCACAAGCTGGCCAGACTGTTCATCACTGTTCAGAGATGCAGGAAGGGCCACACTGCCTCATGGTGTACTATTGCGTCTTGGCTCAAGACAGCCATCTAGGATGCCTACAAAGTGAGTTCTGAAACTCCACTCACAGACTTTAAAACACATTCAACCAGAGCAGTTGCCACACCATGGGCCAAAAGAAACCTAACTACAACTGAGGAAATCTGTGCAGCCACCACAAAGACATTGATTCCCACATTCACTACACATTACAAACTCAGTGTCACTCATGACACCAAGACCAGCTTCAGTCACTTTGTCCTTCAAGTGGCCACATCTCTCCCATTAGAACACAACTCGTCTCCTCCTCCTCCCTAAAACAAGGATACTACTTTTTAGGACCCTAGATGTAAGGATCCTGGAGTGTCTCAGAGATTATCCCCCACAATGGTAGTTTACTTACCTGGTAAAGGTGACTGTGGGAGTATACATCTCAGAGGCACTTCACATCCACCCTTACAGACACTCGTGTTCGGACAAAGAAATTATATTCAGTTCCAGCATGCCATGTGGGCCAGATTCCATTAGCGCGTATTAGTAGGTAATAAATAAAAGGAACAATGGCTGGCCACCCACAGGTGAACTGCCATATTGCAGGGAGCAACACCACAGCTGCCACCTGTGGGTGGCCACCTGAGCTCCAGCTGCACCCCTGTGGCGGCTCCCCCCCATGCCCAATCACGAGCATCAGTCGAATTAAATAATGTCCTATATCCCTGGTGGTCCAGTGGACCACTCGTAGCCCACGCAGGCATTTGTATTAAAAAGTAAGTCCTATATCCCTACTGTTCCAGTGGACCGCTTGCAGCCCAATCATGAGCATTTGTATTAAAAAAGTAAGTCCTAAATCCTAATTGGTCAGTGGCTGTAGCTGCAATCACGGGCATTTGTATTAAAATATTAAGTCCAATATCCCTGGTGGTCCAGCGGTGCCCTCTCCCCACCACCACTGAGCCCACGTCCCCTCCACCCCAGGTCAGTGGCGGGTGCAGCACCACCACCTGCCACCACCATCCACTGACTGACACCGGAAGTGGTAGGGCTGTACACCCATTGGTCCACAGCATGAGCCAATGGGCATGCAGCCCATACCATACTACACAGTCCAGATATGTGAATGGATCCATTCACATATATGGAATAATACTATATGTACAGACCGCATGCCCATTAACTCACGCTGTGGACCAGTGGGCATACAGCCCTACCTACGGTGTCAGTCAGTGGATGGTGGGGTGGCGAACAGGTAGTGCTACTGCTCCGCCACCCGACCGTGAAAGTGCAGGCGGTGGGGGCTCAGTGGCCGAGTGAGAGGGCAGGATACCGCTGGACCACCAGGGATATTGACTTAATATTTTTAATACAAATGCCCGCAATCAGGCTGCAAGTGGTCCACTGGACCACCAGGGATATAGGATGTGAAATAATTCATACCTAAGCCCACGATTGGGCTGACAGCAGTCCACTGAACCACCAGGGATATAGGACGTGATATATTTCATACCTAAGCCTGTGATCAGGCTGACAGCTGTCCACTGGACCACCCGGGTTATAGGACATGAAATATTTCATACCTAAGCTTGCAATCGGGCTGGCAGCGGTCCACTGGACCACCAGGGATATAGGACATGCTTGGTTATATACCTAAGCCCGTGATCGGGCATGTAGTGCTCCACTGGACCACCAGGGATAGTTATTTAACTCTACATATGCCCACAATTGGGCAGAGGGGTGCATTGCCGCACTGTGCAGGGGGCGTCGGTCCCCAAAGGCTGCTGCCTGGCAGGGCGCAAGTCGCCGGGGATCGGCGCACCTGCATACAAATGGAGCCATAATGACATGCAAATGGCCCCATTTGATCCTTGCATACATTATGGCCCCATTTGCATGTGCACTTTTGAATATCGCGGTTGTTGCACATAGCGTAAGGGAACTTGCACTAGCGCATCCCCCTGCTCCACTCTGGCCACTTGCGTTGGTGCAGTGCCACTGCACCATGCACACTGCAGGTGGCCAGAGTGCAATATTCAACGATGCTGTGCCATGGCGCAGCTCCGTTGAATATCGCTCAGTCAATGCCCCTGCGCAGCCAAGTTGTGCTGTGCCCAGGCTTGCACCACAGCCTGGCGCAGTCTGAATATCCGGGCCAGTATTTCTAAACATTAAGTTGGCCTTCGACTCAGTTGATTGAGATACTCTATGGGAAATTTTGGAAAAAAAAGGTATGGAGGAACTTCTGTTATCTATTATCAAACTCCTGCACACAGACACCAAATTGGTTGTTAGATATAGTAAGGATGGTGTTATGACAGACGAAATAGGAGCCACATTATGTATGAAGCAAGGCTGCTTATTAGCACCCACTTTGTTTAACCTGTATATAGATGTAAAAGTGGAAGAGCTGGCAAGAGTCAATACTTTTCCCCCCAAAGTGAATGAAATTGCAATCCAGGCACTTTTATACATAGATGATGTAGTTGTAATATCACAAACTCAATTAGGTCTGAAAAGACCTATTAAATCAATAATGGAAACCCTAGATAGATTAGATATGATTTTAAATCTAGAGAAAACTAAAATCATAGTTTTCGGAGAAAATAAATCAAAATATTTGGTATGGAAAGTAAATGGTGTAAATATCGAGGAAGTAAGTGAATTTCGATATTCGGGTGTTTTGTTCTGCAATAACTTGAAATGGAATAGACATATTGAAAAAAACTAAAGAAAATGCTTTTAAGACTTTTAATGGCATTAAATGTTTTGCACATTCTATCGCAAAAAAACTCATATATGGCACAATATAGGTGCCTTATAGCTAAGGTGAACTTGCAATTAATATATGGGGCCTAGGTGTCTGGCTTGTTCTGTAATTTGAATAAAATAGAAACAGTACAAAATCGGTATTTGAAAAAACCTACTAGGGGTACCAAGTACAACCTCCAATTCAGGAATAAGAGTTGAAACAGACGCATTATCAATATATGCCACAACTGTGAAAAACGTATAATATATATATATATATATAGAGAGAGAGAGAGAGAGAGAGAGAGAGAGAGGGGGAAGAAATTGATTAAGGCCCCCAGGACAGCATAATGTATAATTGTTGGGTCAGTACAGTTGCTAGAAAGAATCAGAATGAGTCAACTTGGCTTGGTCAATTAATTAACCTAGGTACTGTAATTTGCCTCCTTGATTCTGTAAATAAGAATTATAGAGAAATGTTGGACCATGTGTTTTTTTGGAAAAAGAAAAATGGATTTGCCCAAGTAATGCAAACTGTATAACTGTGCTTAATTATGCAATAAACTTGAATATAAAAAAAAAAAAAAAACAGACTAAATCAGCATGGCCTACAATACAATTATATCATGGAAACAGGTGTGTAGCCAACTGTTGTTGTGCCCCCATCACATGAGCTTAAACCAAAACTTGCAGTGCCATGCCACACAAATAACAGTCCTGCCCCCATTTCAGTCAAATATGCATTAAGCCAATAATCCAAATAGATTAATATTTTTTATATTTACCACATTTTATTTTATCCTAATACACAAAAACGTTGGCTAGCGTTTAGTTACAGTGTTTAGGAAACATTGTGATAAGCTTCTGTACTACATCAAGGTAGCCATTTCTTCTATTGAGACAGTTTTGTCTGCACCAGATCTGGATAGGAAATCCACATTTTTGTGTTTAGTTCCTGCTCTGTGTCTCTGTGTCTAATTTAAAACTTGCAAGGCTGTAGGGACAGGTACCATTGCATTATTCTCATATTCTTGTCTTTCATAAGGCTAAGCCAACATAAAGGGTTGTGGTCCGTCACTACTGTAAAATAATTTCCCCACAGATAATATTTTAATGCTTCAACGGCCCATTTCATAGCCAGGCACTCTTTTTCTACGGTAGAATATCTCTGTTCCCTTTTGTGGAGCTTCCTACTAAGAAAAAAGATAAGATGTTCCCCTTGTTTGTCATGTTGGGTAAGAACAGCTCCGATGCCTGTGTCAGAGGCATCCATTTGAACCTCAAATGGTTTGGAGAAGTTTGGACTATGCAGCACTGGTGCAGAACATAGTATTGCTTTTATTTTTCTGCGTCACACTCTGATGTCCATTTTACCTTAGTGGGACAACAATTTTTTGTTAGATTTGTCAGGGGTGTGGCAATAGTTGAAAAGTCCGGAATAAACTGGCGATATTAACTGGCCAGGCCTAGTAATGAGCGGACATGCTTCTTTGTACTGGGCACCAGACTATTGGCCACAGCTTCAATTTTGCTGATTTCAGGTTTGATAGCTCCATTCCCAATGAGAAAACCTAAGTAGCGGGTTTCAGTTTTAGCAAGGGCACACTTTGCCGGATTAATAGTTAGGCCAGAATCTTTCAGGCTCTGAATGACCACACTCAAGTGAACCAAGTGGGTGTCCCAATCTGGACTATAGATGACCACGTCATCCAGATAGGTGACACTGTGTGGTTTATGGGGTCTTAACACATGGTCCATATATCTTTGAAAAGTAGCAGGGGTCCCATGTAACCCAAACGGCATGGTTGTAAAGTGGTATAACCCAAGTGGCTTGCAAAATGCTGTTAGTTCCTGAGCCTGGGGTGCCATTGGGATCTGCCAGTACCCTTTCGTTAGATCAAGGGTACTGATGTGTAAATCAGATATGGAATGAATATGTCTGAAGTCCAGGCATAACCTTACTCCTCCTTCTTTCTTACTGACCACTACTAGGGGTGAAGACCATGGACTATGTGATGGTAATAGGCTGTTGGTTAAATAGGATCTGCAGTTTATCCTGTAGGTAGGGAAATGGGCAGACCGGGTCGGCCAAGTGGTCCTTATCTGCCATCAAAGTCTATGTTTCTATGTTTCTATGGTACAATCACTTTAGCCTACTCCATTCTTTTCACTTCCTCTACTACCTCCTGCCTAACCTTTTCAGGAAGCCTATATGGTTTTTGAAGTATGGGCCTGGTCTGAGAAAGTTTGATTTCATGTACCACACCATTTGCTCTTCCAGGGGCTTTAGTAAAAGTGTCTTTGTAATATGGTAAGAGATTGTCAATCTCTTGGCGCTGTGCTGGTGTCAAGTCTGGGTTGATGTGAATGGGTGTCTCTTCATGCAGTGGCTCCAGACGTTGATATGCTATATCCAGTTCTGTTTTACCATGCTGTGGTTGTATATAATAAATTACATCAGGCTTAGGTTTTTCTTACCATTTTCTCAACAAGTTAGCATGATAAATATGCTTTAGAGGTCTATGCCCTGGCATCTCTATTTCATAATTTAACACACCTGTCTGTCGGACAATCTCATAGGGTCCTTGCCATCTCATCAATAACTTGTTCTCAGTAGTGGGCAACAACAATAGTACCTTTTCTCCTGGCTTAAATTGTTTATCTTTCAGCCCCACACCATACCTTTCTTTTTGGGCCTGTTGTTTGTGCTCCAGATTCTCATGTTCCAGTGCTACATATTTTAACCAATCTTTCCTTCAGTTACAACATGTAATCAATAATATTTGTGCACCCAACATTTTTCCCAACTTCCCAGTGCTCTCTTACCACATCTAATGGTCCTCTCGGATTACACCCATACAATAATGTAAATAGTGAAAACCCAGTGATGGCTTGAGGTACCTCCCTATAGGCGAACAAAAGGTAGGGGAGAAATTTGTCCCAGTCTCTTCCCTCCTCATGCACATACTTCTGGAGCATTGTTCATGGTTTTATTAAAGCACTCCACTAATCCATCTGTTTGGGGATGGTATGATGAGGTTCTGAGGGCTGTAACCCCCAATAGTCTATACAACTCCTGCAACATGATTGATGTGAAATTACTGCCACGATCTGTCAAGATTTCCCAGGGAATCCCCACGCTGCTAAAAACGTTGGCCAGTTCTTCTGTCACTAGAGGAGCTGTTACTGCCCTTATAGGGATAGCCTCAGGGTACCAGGTGGTGTAATCACAAATTACAAGGATATACTGGTTCCCTTTAGAACTTTTAAGCAGAGGCCCACCACATCCATGGCTACTCGATCAAAAGGAATCGTGACATATGGGATAGACTGTAAGGGCACCTGGTCTCCGCGCCCCCCCGTGCTACTAGCTGACATTTGGCACAAGCTCTACAATAAGCAGCCATGTCCTGGTGGATCCATTGCCAACAAAACCTGGACAGGATTTGTTGAACTGTCTTATTCCTTCCCTCATGGCCATCCATCAGAATGTCATGGGCTAGGTACATCACCTGCTCTCTGTACTTTTGGGGCACCATCAATTGTTCAGTTTCAGAACCACTTTTTAGATCAACAGACACCCTATACAAAATGTTATTTCTTTACATGAGATAAGATTGTCCTGGTTGTTTTTCTTTAGACACCTTCAAAAATAAAGGATGCAAAGAATCATCTGCCAGTTGTTCTTCATAAATGTTTTGACAAGACAGTCCTGGTACCATATTCTCTTCTGGGTGCTGTTCTCTCCAAGCCTTTTTCTCCCTTCTTTCTTTCTTTCTGAGACTTTCTATCTTTTCCCACAGTCTCGAAATAATCTTCTTCAAAGGGAAAAACAGAGTATAGCTGGGCCTTAGCTTGAGATCTCGTAACCACATTTACTGGCTCCACAAAAGTCTGGTGATCACTCATCAAGGTTTCAAAGGTGGGAAAATCTTGCCCATTGATGACAGGGACTGGTAACCAGGGTACTAGACCAACTAGCACTTTGCAACAAGCATTATTTACTTTAAGTTCAACATGGGCTGTGTGATACTGGTGGATATCCCTGTGAACACATCTGACAGTGGTATCCTGCTGGGCTATGGTACAATCAGGGGCAAGGTCAGTGCTCACCAGTGTTTGTCTGCTCCCAGAGTCTAATAATCCCAATGTCTGTTGATCTCCTATTGCCACTGTCTCCACATAGCCAATGTTAGCCAAAGCCAGATGTGTCGACTCTTGTCTCTTGTTGGGGCAGTTCCTCACAATGCGTCCCTTCCCAAGGCAGCCATGGCATATTAATTCAGAGTACGGGATTCTACCCCCTCTATCTCTTCTAGCATACTGTGATTGTCTCTGACTCTGGGTATTTTGTGAATAAAAAGGTCTTACCAGAGTTGCAGGTGATCCTTGATTACCTGGCTGTCCTCTGGAACTGGAAGTCCTCGCTGCTAGGTAGTCCTCAGCCAGCTTGATAGTTTCTTCTGCAGTTTCAGGTTTGTGCTCCTTCACCCATACTTGCACATCAAGAGCCAAAGCCTGGATGAACTGTTCAATTGTAATGAGTTCCACTATCTGGTTAACAGTTTTGGTTGTTGGTTGTAGCCACTTAGCACAATAGTTCTTTAGTCTTGCATTGGTCTCCCTTGGTGTATCATAGTGGAACATTTTCTGTGAATGGAACCACTGCTGGTAAGTCTCCATACTGATGTTAGATCTATGCAAGATCTCTTCTTTGACTCCAGCATAACTGGCAGCATCAGTCATGCTTAGTTGACTATACACCAACTGAGCCCGCCCAGATAAGTAGGGTACCAATCTTATCACCCATTGTTCTTGGGTCCAGTTGCAAGTCTAGGCCACTCTCTCAAAAGTCATATGATAAGCTTCTATATCATCATTTTCAGTTAATTTAGTTAATTTAATGTCTCTTGGCACAGCTCTTTCTGCCTGCCCTTGTGACATCTCCTGTATAACTTTCAAGGTGTCATTCCCACTTCTGGTCCTGTCATCTTCTGTCCTCTGCCTGTAGTGTTCGGTCCTCATCCCTCTGTCTTCGGTCTTCTTCCCTCTGGTTCTCCATCTTGATCTGGCACACGCATAACCACATTAAAAGTTCACTAGGATCATCAGGTGCAGGAGGCATCTGTCTCTCCTCTGATTTTGGTGCTGCTGCCAATAACTCTTCTTCTTCCTCCTCCATCTTCATTTTAGGTCTCGTTGCTGGGCCCAATACTGGCAACAAGGGCTCTCCAGTCTTCTCTCTCACTGACCTCGTGAGATACAATGCACTTGAGTCTGACTGTTCACACTCTTGCATCTGCTAGGATGCTTTTGATGCAACACCCCCTGGTATGCCTCCCAGGCAGCCTCGACGCACCAGATTGAAACCCCACTTTTGACACCAGTGTAAGTGTGTGAGTTCAATAACAGACTCCAGTCAACCAATACATTGCATAAAAAATGCCAGTGCTGCGTTTATCATTTTATTTTCAAATGATAAATAAAAATAATGATATTTACAGAAAAGAAATAAACAGGTGTTAAAACTTTCCACACCAAAATAAATTCAAATAAAAATTCAGGCAAGTCTTCCTTCAGGCTCCCTGTTCTTCTCTGTATATACAATATCTTTTTCTCAATCAAGACTGTGTATAAACTCTCACACCTCCTCTCACCTCGCTTGATCAGAAGGTACGGACCAACGTCTCCTTTTTGGGCCCCTAGTGGGCAGGTTATATAATCCAAAATGTATGACATCACTGACATGTGACATAGCAATTATACTGGAAACCTTATTCCTCTGGTCTGGAACAAAAGTTTTAGGCTTTAAACTCTCCTGGTAAACATCTTTCTATGTTGTCTTACTGCTATGACATAAGTAACACTGGAAAGGTAGAATTATAACTTAGAATAACCTTAATTAGAAGTACAAGCATCATCAGGGGCATTTAGTTCCTCCCCTTTCAGTGACATCACCATCATCTTTTCTATAAATGCAGTTACTTTCAGGGCTACCAACTCTACAGAAGACCTATAACCTGCCCTCCTTCAGGTACGGGACAAAACATTTAAAAAATATTAAATTCTGATTTTCTTTTATAGAGAACTCTAACCTTCCCAGGATAAACAGAGTAGGGGTGCACTCCCTCTCTATTTACCCTGCAAAGTTAGAGTAGCTCTGATAAAAAGAAACCTTTTCCTCAGTTGTTTTATTTATTTTATGCTCAGAAGTTGTTTGTGCTGCAAACTGTTTAATTTATTCCTATTACTACCTTGCAATATTTCAGAATCAGACTCTTATATTTCAGCATTTTTTCTACTGAGCTGCACATTATTACTGCTTTATTCCTTATTTTGCAGCCTCCTGATGGCATTGTCATTTCAGCTGTCAGCAAAACATTTCAAAATGCATTCCCATACTGTACTTTCACTACCTGGTTTCCTTTTTACAGAAGACAACGAGTCAGACACTTAAACTCATTCTTTTTTTTTCATTGCTAAAGCCTGCACACTCTCTGCAGCACTTATTTTTTATTCAGCCTTTCTCTTTATTTTTAGTAAGCAGAGCGAGCATTGCAATGAGCGGTTGCAGGGACTGTTTACATTCTCCCTGACAACAACCTACTCGCTCGCTCTTCACTTTGCAGCGTCTCGCCTGCACAAGAACAGCTTAAAGCAGGGAAATCTTGCTCTTTAAGAGCTCTAAGACTCAAAATGAATTTACCGTCGACGGTGCCCACCTCCCTGCATGAATTGAGCGATACCCTGCATGATAGCGCGATCATGCAGGAGTGCGATCATGCGCACATGAGGGAGATGCGGTAACTAGAACGAAGGCTAGAGCATTGCTGGCAGAAATCTGCCCTTGATGCTGACCACCTTAGATTGATGGATCATTATCAAGCCTATCAATCTGCAATCACCCGTAAGAAGGCAGAGTTCCTGTCTGGGGAGATTGCGGCCGCTCAGAATCGACCAGCTCAGCTTTTTCGCACTGTAGACAAACTGTGCAACCCAGCCTGTCTGCAAGTTTGGAAAGCTTTTCCTCAAGTACAGTGTGATGAACTTGCTTGATTCTTTGCCACAAAGGTGGCTAACATCAGGGCGGTACTCCAACTGGCACACTCTATGGGCATTGCTTTGGACCAGCGCATGACCATTGCCTCTCAGCATTCCTGGAGTACCTTCGACCGACCGGAGTTCATGGATGTCATGCAGATTGTCCAGGGTGTATGCCCTGTGTGCTGTAGTTTGGACCTAGGACCAACTTCCTTGATTTTGGGTTGTATTGATTCCATCAGTCCGGTCCTAGCATGGATTGTTCGGTGATCCTTGGAAACAGGAGAGTTTCCTAGCTCCCTAAAGGAGGCAGTGGTACCACCCCTCTTGAAGAAAGTTTCTTTGGACCCTGACTGCCATGCAAACTACAGACCAATCTCAAACTTCCCCTTTTTGGGGAAGGTGATTGAGAAAGTAGTGGCCGTACAGCTGGAGAACCATTTGACCATCCATGACATCTATGAACCCCTCCAGTCCGGTTTTCGAAAGGGGCATAATACTGAGACAGCACTGGTCCGGGTGCTCAATGATCTCCTGATGGCTAGAGATTGGAAAAAACACTCCATCTTAGTTCTTCTAGACCTCTCATCAGCATTTGACACTGTGGACCATGGGGTCCTACTTGATTGCCTGAGGTTCATATGCGGACTGTCGGGAGTAGTCCTCAGGTGGTTTACATCTTTTCTCACTGGAAGAACTCAGAAAGTGGTGTCCGGAGATCATTTCTCACACCCGGTTTCTCTGTCATGTGGGGTTCCTCAGGGTTCAGTGTTGTCCCCCATGTTGTTTGCAGTGTACATGCTGGCCCTCGGAGACATTGTAAGAAGGTATGATCTGAGGTTTCACTGCTATGCTGATGATACCCAGCTCTGCCTTTCTTTTGCACCTGACCAGGATGGAGATCTCTCAGTCTTTACTACTGCCTCACAGAAATCCAGGATTGGATGGACTTGAGTTGGCTGAAGTTGAACTCGGAAAAGACTGAGGTGCTGGTTGTGGATCAGGAGCACCAGATAGGGGGCCGGGAGTTGGTTCATCCTCCGGGCTTTTCCTTGGGGGCTTATCACTCCTCACCTCTGAATGGGTGCGAAACCTGGGGGTAATCTTTGATGAAGGGTTGACTCTGCATTTGCAGGTGTCAGCCATCGTCAAGTCCTCTTTTTACCATCTGAGAAGTATCTCCAGGATTAAGCATCTTGTTCCATCCAGCGATCTTCCTATGCTGGTCCATGCCTTTGTGACCTCGTGCTTGGACTATTGCAACTCCCTCTACCTAGGGCTACCTGGGGTGGAAATATGCCACCTGCTGCTAGTGCGGAACGCTGCAGCCCAGCTTTTGACAGGGACTTCCCAGTCCTGTCATATTTTGCTGATGCTGTGTGGACTGCACTGGCTGCCCGTACAGTGGCAGAGCACCTTTAAAGTCGGTCTATTGACTTTTAAAGCTCTATACAGACAGGGCCCAGACTACCTGAAAGAGCTCCTGGTTCCTTACTGCCCTGGGCGATCACTCTGCTCAGCTGACAAGAGGCTGCTAGAGATTCCTATGGTATGTCTGAAATCTTCTGGGGCCTGGGCATTCATGCATGTGTCCCCAACCCTTTGGAATTCTCTATCCCATCAGTTATGGGAGTGCATGACCGTGGAGGGATTCAAACAGGCACTAAAGACATATTTCTGGTACCAGGTGTTTGGTGACTGATTCCTTCTTTTAATTGTGTCAGCTGTTTTATATTTTAAGATGTTGGAATGTCTGATATGTTATTTTATATCTTGTTAGGAGCCTTGGTTTTTGAAAGGCACCATAGAAATAAAGAATATTATTATTATTATTATTATGGTTCGCTTTTCAAATGGGAATCAGCTTGGCAAGTTACTCTGGGGATAACAACACTTGGGATTCGTGTTTAACACAGCAACAGCATAAACGGATTTCAACAGGTTTGGCATGGCATAAAGGTTCTATTATTATTGGGAAAATGGTTTTAAATGTCATGTGGCAATTTAAGCAATTAAAGAAGCTACTCAAAGGGATAGTACAGATAAGAAAAGAACTATCGGGTTGACCACCCTGACAGGAATTTTAAGGATAGTAAGAAGAGAATAGAAGATAGGATAGAGTGACAAGAAATATATTTTGTGTTTAAATTCTCATCCTGTCGCAGGTGGGTGGGCAAAGGGACAGTGTAAAGCAGGGATACTGAACAAATACTTCTGCTCAGTATTCACAAAAGAAGAGGAGGGGGAGGTACCTAATCCAATCAAGAGAAGCACTCTGGATAAGGAGGTCAATACCAGTCCTTTCACAAAAGAAAGGGTTCTAAAAGAACTGCTAAAACTGAAGGTGGACAAAGCAATGGGGCCTGATGGGATTCACCCCAGAATTCTAAAAGAACTAAGGGGAGAATTAGTGACACCACTGACTACCCTTTTTAACAAATCATGGGAGGATTGTGTGGTACCTAAGGACTGGAGGATGGTGGATGTGATTCCCCTTCACAAAAGTGGGAGCAAAGCAGAGGCAGAAAACTGTAGACCTGTCAGCTTGACTTCAGTGGTAGGGAAAATGATGGAATCACTTTTGAAAGAAAGACTTATTGAGTACCTAGAGGCCAGCGGAGCACAGGACCCAAGGCAGTATGGATTCATAGCAGGAAGGTCATGTCAGACGAATCTAATAGATATCTTTGACTGGGTGACCAAAGTAGCAGACCAAGGAGAGGCTGTAGACATGGTCTACCAAGACTTTAGCATGACATTTGACACAGTTCAACACAAAAGATTAATAAACAAATTAGCCAGCCTGGGAGTGAGTCCCAAGGTGGTGGCCTGGGTATAAAATTGGCTGGACAGCAGGACACAGAGGGTAATAGTAAACAGAGTCCACTCTGAAGAAAAGGGGGTTACTAGTGGGGTACCCCAGGAGTCAATACTGGATCCAGTCCTTTTTAATGTCTTTATAAGTGACATTGCAGAGGGACTGGAAGAAAAGTATGCCTCTTTGCAGATGACACAAAGATCTGCAACAGGGTTGATACACAAGAGGGGTGGAAAGGATGAGAAAGGGCTTGGCAAGGTTGGAGGAATGGTCAAAAGTATGGCAGCTTAGAGTCAATGCAAAGAAGTGCAAAGTAATGCACCTGGAAAGCAAAAACCCAGGGAAGAGTACACAGTGGGAGGGGAGGTATTAACAACAAAAATGGAAAGGGAC
This sequence comes from Neoceratodus forsteri, assembly GCA_016271365.2. Taxonomy (NCBI): domain Eukaryota; kingdom Metazoa; phylum Chordata; order Ceratodontiformes; family Ceratodontidae; genus Neoceratodus; species Neoceratodus forsteri. Next base: position 538,673,314 of record CM057458.1, read on the forward strand.
CTGGGGTAGTCATATCAGATGACCTAAAGGTAAGCAAGCAATGTGAGAAGGCAGTAAGGATGGCTAGGGGGATACTGGAATGTACATGGAGAGGCATCACCAGTAGAAAACAGGAGGTTGTTATCCTTCTGTACAGACAGTTGGTGAGACCCCATCTGAGTACTGTGTGCAGTTCTGGAGACTCCATCTCTGCAAGAACATAGACAGGATGGAGGCTGTCCAGAGGAGGGCAACTAAAATGGTGCAGGGTCTGCAACAGAAGCCATGCAAAGAGAGACTAAAGTAGCTTAATATGTATTTATTTATTTTATTTAGTTTTTGTTGACTGGGTAAGTGCACTAGACAAATCCTGCCTATTTTCAGGCACGACCCAGGGGAAGGGGATACAGATGAATGCCAACTGACTTTGAACCAGATGAAGCTGTTTGTGGTATTTTAGTGAATGAGGGAAATTTGGCCAGGACACCGGGGAAATTCCCCATCTCTTTTCGATAAGTGTCATGGGATCTTTAACATCCACCTGAACTACCACCAATCCAGGCAGATGGGACCTCGGTTTAACATCTCATCTGAAAGACGGCACCTCAAAAGTGCAGTGCCCCTCTCATGCTGCACTACAGTGTCAGTACTGGGATGTTAACCCAAGTGCCAGATGTGGGAACTGAACCCACAGCCTTCTGATCTCCTGGCCTCAGAGGCGAGTGTGCTACCTACTGAGCCACTGACACTGCATGTATACCCTTGAGGAAAGGAGGGAAGGGGGACATGATAGAAATCATCAAGTATTTCAAAGGAATCAACAAAGTCCAAGAGAGTAGCATCTTTCAGAAAAAGAGATGTGCAAGAACAAGGGGACACAATCTGAAGATAGAGGGGGGATGGCTCAGGAGCAGTGTGAGGAAATATTTTTTCACAGACAGGGTGGTAGACACATGGAACGGCCTTCCTGAGGTGGTCGTGGGATCAAAAACAGAGGGGGAATTCAAGAATGCATGGGACAGACATAAGGCGGGGTAGGAAGAAGTAGGATGTTGGTCAACCAGGATCTGCAGCTTATGCAATAGGTAGGGAATAGGTAGGGAAATGGGTAGACTAGGTGGGCCAAGCAGTCCTTATCTCCCATTAGAGTCTATGTTTCTATGCCACATTCCAAGACTGTCACTGCCACGTTCCCAAATTATGCATCACCACCACATTCCAAAACTGTGCATCATTGCCACATTCTGAAACTGTCACTTCCATATTCCAAAACTGTGCATCACTGCTGCATTCAAAAAGGGTGCATCACTGCTACATTCCAAAATTGTGCGTCATCACCACATTCCAAAATGGAGTGTCAACACCAGAGTCCAAAATTGTGCACCACTGCCACATTCAAAAAATTGTGCATCATTGCTGCATTCCAAAATTGAGCGTGTGTGTTCAAGTCCCAGCTGAGGCACTTACTTCTTTCTCACCTCTGTTTGTATGTGTTCCATAAATATGCACACCACACTCCTGTGTGATTGTTACAAGTAAATATTTGTGTTGTCATTGGGTTGTGCATTTGAGAAAGAGTAATGTGCTCAGGGACATCCCAGGTTCTAGTTGTCTCAGTGGCGCTACTGGTTAACGCAATCGGGGAAAGGTATTCCGGGTGGCCTAGATTCAAGTCCTAGCTGAGGCACTTACTTCTTTCTCACCTCTGTTTGTATGTGTTCCAGAATTGCGCGTCACTGCCACATTACAAAATTGTTCATCACCACCACATTCTGAAATTGTACATCACTGCGAGATTCTGAAATTATGTATCACCACCAGATTCCAAAATTGTGCATCGCTGCCAGATTCCAAAACAGCGCATTGTTATCAGATTCTGAAACTGTACATCACTGCCAGATTACAAAACTGTTTTGCCACCACATTCCAAAACTGTACATTGCTGCTACATTTCAAAACTGCATCACTGCCACATTCTGAAATTGTGTTTTCACTGCCACATTCCAAAATTGTGCATCACCTCCACATTCCAAAATGGTGCGTCACTGCCACATTCCAAAGCTGTGCTTCACTGCCACATTCTGAAATGGTGCATCACCAACATATTCCAAAATTGTGTGTCACCACCACATTCTAAAACTGTGCATCAGCACCATGTTCCAAAACTGTGTGTCACCTCTACATTCCAAAATTGTGCTTTACTGACGCATTTCAAAATGGTACATCATCTCTACATTCTGAAACTGTGCGTCACTGCAATATTCCAAAATTATGCGCCGCCTCCACATTCCAAAACCGTGTGTCACCACCACATTCTTAAACTGTGTGTCTCTACCACATTCTGAAATTGTGTGTCACTGGCACTTTCCGAAACTGTGTGTCACTGATACATTCTGAAACTGTGCATCACTGGCAAATTCCAAAATTGTGCATCACTGGCACATTCCTAAATTGTGCACCACTGGCACATTCCTAAATTGCACGTTACCACCACATTCTAAAATTGTATCTCCCTGCCCCATTCAGAAATTGTGTGTAAACGTCCACATTCTAAAATTGCCTGTCATTGCCACATTCTGAAAATGTGCATCACCACCGTATTACATAGTTATATGTCCCCTCCACATTCTGAAAATGAGAGTCACTGCCACATTATGATATTGTATGTCCAGTTCACATTCTAAAATCACACATCCTTGCCTCATTCTGAAATTACATGTGACTATCACATTCTAAAACTGTGTCACCACCACATTCTGAGATTCCATGTCCCACATTGTGAAGTTGCATGTTGCCACCACAATCTCAAGTCAAGCATGCCAACCACATTTTGAAATTGTGCATCACCACCACATGCCAAATTTATTCATCCATGACACGTTACAAAATTACATGCCTCTGCCACCTTCCACAACTATGTGTCCCCCGTATTTCAAAATAGTGTATCTCTGTCATATTCTAAAAATATATGACACCAATACATTATAAATTTTAGTGTCCCTGCCACATTCCAAAATTATATGGCCCAGCTGCTTTCTGAGATTGTGCCATTGCTGCATTCCACAATTGCCACCTGTTGACATTTCAAAACCTCATACCTGCGGTATTCTAAAATTGCATGCAACTTTGTCTTTCTACAGCCATGTTTGCCACTGCATTCCAACCTCCTGTTACATTCTGAAGTGCTGTACCTTGCATCTGTACATTGTGCAAATGCCTGCACTGACCCACCCAGTGTCAGTTTTCCATTTTCAGATGTTTACAACTGCAGTTTTATGCAACATAGGAGAAATACAGTCATATAAGGTAGATTGCAGGAGGACTTGGTTGAGAGTTCGGGTTATGACATCATCAGTAACTTTTCACTGAAACTGGCTTTTTTGAACAGGCGTTGGATTTAGGGTTATAAAATGACCTGTTACTTTTAAACAAAGTAACTAAGAGATCTCATTTTTGGTATGAGGCTGATTGGGAATATGCTGATCCAAAGTCTGAATTTATTGATGCCAGAAATGTTGACCAGTCTCCCTCTTTAATTCTGGTTTCTTGGGTCAAACTTAAGAAAATAGACTTGGAGCAAGTAGGCCATTTAGTGTTCTGTAGAAGAATAAGGATCCCGTAGACTTTAATCTTAGACAAAATTTCCCAAAGATAGGACCATGACTCAGACTCAAGTTTTCTTATTTTAGTCATGTCACCACCATATGAGCAATCTAACGTTTCAATTTCAGTACACATTAAAGGAAGTAAAAAAAGAAATTGGTAAATATTTACTATTCTAATTATTATTCAAAAATGTCTTTATTGTTATATATTTACTTACTTATAGTTATAATTTCTTAATTCTGACAGTGCAGTCGGAGAGTTTATGTATGTTACAACAGTTTCAGAAAGTTTGCAATGACTACCTAACATACAAGATACATTTGAATTTAAGTTTCTATTTTCTGATTATTTGGTAATGGCCACTGAATTGATCATAATATTTAAATCAAACTTTAATATTTATTTTAGAACTAGCCAACTATATCATAGGAATCCTAGGAAGTTTCAAGCGTTATGGACTTTCATTTAAATATTATGATCAATTCAGTGGCCATTACCGAGGACTGGAGGAGGGCAGATGTGATTCCCCTTCACAAAAGTGGGAGCAAGGCAGAAGCAGGAAACTATAGACCTGTTAGTTTAACCTCAGTGATAGGGAAAATGATGGAATCACTTCTGAAGGAAAGAATTGTAGAGTATCTAGAGGCCAGAGGGGCACAGGACCCTAGGCAGCATGGATTCACAGCGGGAGGGTCATGCCAGACAAATCTGATAGATTTCTTTGACTGGGTGACCAAAGTAGTAGATCAGGGAGGGGCTGTGGACATGGCCTACCTAGACTTTAGCAAGGCATTTGACACAGTCCCACACAAAAGATTAATATACAAGTTAGCCAGCCTGGGAGTGGGTCGCAAGATGACAGCCTGGGTAAAGAATTGGCTGGAGAATAGGACACAGAGAGTAATAGTAAATGGAGTCCACTCAGAAGAAAGGAGGGTTACTAATGTGGTACCGCAGGGTTCAGTATTAGGACCGGTCCTCTTCAATGTCTTTATAAGTGACATTGCAGAAGGACTGGAAGGAAAAGTATGTCTCTTTGCAGATGACACAAAGATCTGCAACAGAGTTGATGCACAGGGTGGGGTGGAAAGGATGAGAAGGGACTTGGCAAGGTTAGAGGAATGGTCAAATGTATGGCAGCTTAGATTCAGTGCTAAGAAGTGCAAGGCAATGCACCTGGGAAACAAAAACCCAGGGGAAGAGTACACAATGGGGGGGGACCTGGGGGTAGTCATATCAGATGACCTAAAGGTGGGCAAGCAATGTGAGAGGGCAGCAAGGAGGGCTGGGGGGATACTGGGATGCATAGGGAGAGGCATCACCAGTAGAAAACAGGAAGTTATTATCCCTCTGTACAGACAGCTGGTGAGACCCCATCTGGAGTACTGTGTGCAGTTCTGGAGACCCAATCTCAGCAAAGACATAGACAGGATGGAAGCTGTCCAGAGGAGGGCAACTAAAATGGTGCAGGGTCTGCACCGGAAGACATATGAAGAGAGACTAAAGGAGCTTAATATGTATAGCCTCGAGGAAAGGAGGGAGAGGGGGGACATGATAGAAACTTTCAAGTACCTCAAGGGAATCAACAAAGTCCAAGAGGGTAGCATCTTTCAAAAAAAGAGGTGTGCAAGAACAAGAGGGCACAATTTGAAGATGGGGGGGCGGCTCAGAGGTAATTTAAGGAAGTATTTTTTCACAGAGAGGGTTGTGGATGCATGGAACGGCCTTCCAGAGGAGGTTGTGGAGTCAAAATCAGTGGTGGAATTCAAGCATGCATGGGACAGTCATAAGGCAATTCTAGGGGGTTGGGGTAGGAAGAAGTAGGCTGCTGGTTAACTAGGATCTGCAGCTTATCCAGTAGGTAGGGAAATGGGCAGACTGGGTGGGCCAAGCGGTCCTTATCTGCTGTCAAATTCTATGTTTCTATGTTTCTATCCTTATAGCTGGCCTGATTCCAAATATTTAGAACTCAGTGGTTCTGTCCCTATAAAACAGGTCAAGTCTAGTCTTGAAGGTACCCATATTAGGGCTGTCCACCACTATGGTTGGGAGAGCATTCCAAAACAAAACTACCCTATGACTGAACCAAAATGTTCTCATTGTTAAGTTCCAACTTGGCTGTCGAAGTTGTTTTTATGTTTCCTGGCACTACACCAGCTAGATTTAAATGTGATCCCTAGCTCTTCACGCAATTTGTTATCTCCAATTGCTTTGTAGGGCATGCACATAACTCCCCTGAACCTTCTATAATAGAGTGAATAAAGGTTCAGATTTTCCAGCCTTTCTTTATATGGTTAAGTCTTAAGCCCTATAATGGCTTTAGTGGCTCTTCTTTGTACCCCCTCCAATCTAAGTATATCCTCCTTTTTATATGGGGACCATACCTGAGCACAATATTCCAGATGAGGTCTAACCAGAGCACTAAACAAAGGGATCAGAACCTTCTCTTCCCTACTAGATATGTGCCTTAGGATGCAATTTAAGTTACGATTCACTTTTCTAATCTGAATGTTACAGTGATGACTAAATTTAAGGTCTGGGGTAATCATTATTCCCAAGTCCTTTTGTTCCTGAGTAACTGTTAACATATCTTTCCCAGTTTTGTATACTATCATATTATTCTTGTTGCCCAAACACATAACCTTGCATTTTGCCAAATTCAATGCCAGTCTGTTTGACTCAGTCCATGTCAGGATATTATCAATAGATAGTTGTAGGGGAAAATGCATCAGATGGGTTATTGACAGCTGTGCCCACTCTGCAGTCATCTGCAAATTTAGAAAGCCAAATATTAGGGTCATTTATTTTTAAAGTGGAAATACAGATGTTAAACAGGCATGGACCTAAAACAGAGCCCTGAGGTACCCCACAAGTAATTGGTGCCCAGTCTGACAAGACCCCCTTTATTATAACCCTTTGCTTCCTACCCTGCAACCAGTCAGATAGCCAGCAGATTAGGTTTGTCTCCAGCTTATACTCTCTCAAGATAGCTAATAACTCAGTGTGGCAGTTTGTCACAAGCCTTAGCAAAACCCATAAAGGCAATATCAATGAGTTTCCCATATCCAGTTCCCTGTTAACATTCTCATAAAAAGTAAAGAGGGTTGGTCTGACATGACCTAGACTTAATAAAACTGCTGTAGTGGATCTGTCAACATATGCTCCTCAAGTGAGACCAAGATTTTATCTTTTAATATACTTTCCAGTATTTTATCCATAAGTGACATCAGGCTTACTGGCCTAAAGTTAGAAGGAATGGTTTTAGGCCCTTTTTTAAAAGGGGGGGACTACAGTTGCAACTTTCCAATCTTCAGGTACTTTGCCTCTGTCTAAGGAGACTTGGAAAATGTAGGTGAGGGGTGCTGCCAGGAGATCAGACAGTTCACATAACGTTGAAAAAGTTGACGCTTGACAATGAAATGTTGGATTGGTCATATGGTGGGTGGTGACTTTAACAAAATATTAAAACCTGAGATTGAGTCATGGTCCTATCTTTGGGGAATTTACTTCTTAGGTCAAACCTCTGATGCCAGTATTTATGGTCTGTGGTGGTGCCCTCTAGTTCAGAATCTCCATCTCTCTCTCATGGTGGTACTGTCTTTCTTGCTCCTCTTTCAAAACCATCTCATTCTGGCACTGCTTCTCTGGCTCCTCTGCCTCAAGCTTTGTCCTCTACATCTGCCGTTTGCCTCTTAGCATCTGCCTTTTATTGCTCAGCACTTGCCTTTCAGTACTCAGCATCTGCCTTTACCTTAACCAGGGCAAGCTCCATACACATCAGTTCCAACTGGTCTGCTTTTGCAGCTGTCCCAGTTATAGGCTCTGGCTCACTTGCTCTCTCACAAGCCTCAGTCTCAAGAATTTGGCAAGCTGTGACCACTTAAGCACTGCTTCCCTGGTCTCTTTTTTCTAACAGGTCTATGAGGGCTGCTAATGGCTAGCCTTTCTCAAAGACATGCTCTCTTTATTTGCACAGCTCCTCAAGGTGTATTACTTACATTTGTTTTTGTATTGCCTAGATATTGTATATCTTGTTCTGTGATTGGACAGTTATTTATTGACAATCTATTTAAGATCCCACCACTGCCTACTAGTTTATTATAGACAGGTTCTCTCACAGAACTCAGTCCATACCATACCATCTGGAATACTGCATGCAGTTCTGGAGACCTCATCTCTGCAATGACATAGACATGATGGAGGCAGTCCAGAGGAGGGCAACTAAAATGGTGCAGGGTCTGCACCAGAGAAGCCATACAAAGAGAGACTAAAGGAGCTTAATATGTATACCCTCAATGTAAGGAGGGGGGGCATGATAGAAACATTTAAGTACCTCAAGAGAATCAATAAAGTCCAAGAGGGTAGCATCTTTCAGAAAAAGAGATGCGCAAGAACAAGGGAGCACAATTTGAAGATAGAGGGGGGGATGGCTCAGGGGCAATGTAAGGAAGTTTTTTTTTTCACAGATAGGGTAGTGGATGCATGGAACAGCCTTCCTGAGGAGGTTGTGGGGTCACAAACAGTGGGGGAATTCAAGAATGCATGGGGCAGACATAAAGCAATTCTTGTGGGGGGGTAGGAGGAAGTAGGCTGTTGGTTAACAAGGATCTGCAGCTTATCCAATAGGTAGGAAAATGAAAAGACTGGGGTGGGCCAGACAGTCTTTATCTGCTGACAAAGTCTATGTTTCTGTGTTCTATGTTTCATACTGCTACAAGTTTTTACAACACTTCAGACACCTGAATGGTCATATTGATATGCTGTCACAATCCAGCTTGACTTCACTTGGGGTATCTTTAGGTCAGAATCCTACCACATCCGTTGCTCACACACTGAGAAGTGCCATGGGATCTGCAGCATCCACTTGAATAAACACTAGAACAGACTGATGAAACATCAGCTTAATGTCTCATCCAAAAGACAGCACCTCAGTAGTGCAGCACCCCCTTTATGCTGCATTACAGTGCCAATATCGGGATTTAAAATTCCTGGTGTGGGGCTAGAACCCATAGCCTTCTGGCCTCATAGGTGAGTTTGCAACCTGCTAAGCCACAGAAACATAAAAAAAAATAATATGAGAACTTATCACATCTTCAAACAGTTTTCATGGTATGGTGCTATAAATAGCAATTAGACCATTCTAGCATTTATGATTGAGGAGAGACTCCACTGGAAAGAGGAACAACAGCAGAAATGGTTAATTAAATGAATGCTATTTCAAAAGTACTGTATGTTATCTACAGATAATATGTAATCTTTACAGAATGCTAAGCTTGTTGGAAAAAACAACCATGGATGACCACGGTCAGTTTTAATAATTCCCAGACTACTGTTAGCCATGGTCTTCCATGGTCTGTCCCTGGGCCATTTGCAATCAGTGGTTATCCTTGGATAACCATGGTTACAGTCATGGACAAATCTTGAATGGCCATGGTTGCTGATTATGTATAACCATGATTTAACCATGTACAACTGTGGTTTATCCATGATCTTATGACTGAAGTTGCGCTTGCGAAAACATCAACCCCCACCTGCCTGCAGGGGTTGGTTACTATATTTCCTTTAAGATGTTTCATTTTTTACCACTTTTCTGCATTGACATCAGTAAAAACATTAATGATAGCTTCATGGTCTTGGTCCCTTATGCAGTTTTTTATTTTAGTTAAGTTGTGTTGACCAAGTAAATCGATAGGATTTTGAGATCCCGTTTTCAAGGATAGACTGCACCTCAGAGCATCTCATATTCAGACAGCTACAAAATGTTACTATGTTGTTGGGCTTGGATGGTTTAAGGAGATTTTCTAGCTTCCCATCAACCAAAGAGAGTTGGCATTAGAAAGACTCAATTACAGCCCCCCGACTCCCACCCCCACCCAAGGAAAAAATAATTTTGGGACAAACCAGTCTTTATAACTAAAGGTACTTGAATTAAAACATAATATGTTCTCTTAGATTTCATGTGTTCTACTGGTCACACCTGCCCTGAAATCAGTCTTTTCTGTTAGTTACATCAGAATCATTTCCTTATTATGTAACAGATTGTGATATCACTAGCAGGGTATGTTTGACTTCAGGGCAGAGTTTAGACTGGATAGAACTGAATATGATTTAGCTGTGGTTCTGCAGCTGAGAGTTTGTTAGCACTCTGTTGCAACTCTCCCGGTGGCTATGCTCAAGTGTGTGAAGAGTAATTAATCAGAGATGAGATGAGGTGCAGTTATAGGGGGAAACTCCCACTCAGGTATTAATGATGTGTCTTAGGTAGCCCCAGATCTCCTGCCTCAGTGACTTAATCACCTTTGCAGGACTCTGCAAATTTATTTAAGACAAAAAACAAACAAAACTTGACTTTTACATGATTAAAAATCATCCGAATATCCAATTGTTTGTGCAAAATTTCATGCAAGTTTATTTTTTTATTTTGTTTTTTATTTTCATGCAGTTTTGTCACTTTCACTAAATAAATCAATGACAATGCACATGCCAATTTTGCCTGACTCCAATGTTTAGGCTCTAAAGGCCCCTGGTGACTCAGGCTTTATGCCAGAGAGATATGGCAAGTGGAGACTTGTGAAAGCCAGGTAAATGACACTGACAGGATAAACTAAAGAATGACTGTTATTGTGAATGGAAAAAAAAGGAAAGATCACTATACAGTGACTTAACACCACTAATATTACAACTTTTATCTCCTTATGGAATTTTATAGGTCTCTTCATCTTCATCTTTCACTGTGCAGCTAAAGAAAATGTCCGAAAGCAGTGGAGACGATACGTGTGCTGTGGAAAACTCAGACTGCCAGAAAATTCTGGTAAGAAGGAAGACACTAATGCTTGCCAATAACTGTATTCAATGGTTTAATTAGATCAGCTAATGGACACCAAGTTAACCTAAAAGCGTGACTTCTGTGCTGCCAACTTTCTTTAAAAAAACAGTGAAGTCAATACAAACTTATATGCACTCTAAAGTCACAGCTGGTAGGACGGCATCAGGAAGGAATATGTACCAATCTCACCCCTCTTTTGCTGTTATAATGCTTTATTTTAAAATACCATAGTATAGATTCAAAATAATGAGATATACAGTATGCTAAATACCTCAGAAATGATGCAACTTAATCTTATCAGAAACCTGATTAGCCCATTTCAAAACCAAGAATTAATAGGTGATAGGCCACATTCTTAATCACATCTGGCAAAGGAAAATGTGGGAATGGGGGCATTCTATTGTCCTTTGTGCTGCCACCATTTTGTGCTATACACAGAGGCTCTTTAGAGTTTCATGAGGGAGTCACCCCCACAACTATGTTTTAATGCTAATTAGGTTGCTTTATTTTAGAGGGTGCTACCATGCTGATTAGCATCAGTTGCAGTCACATGGTGTTATGCCATGCTCCGATTCAGATGCAAATGGGCAAATACTAGTACTGTAAGTTGTTATATCAGTTCACCACCCTCTTTGAGAAGCATCTCCTTATGCTACCTCAGATTTGCCACCTTTGTTCTCGTATCCTGCTGGAGCATATCAGAGTAAACATTATCTGTACAGCCTTGTCCATACACCTGAGTACAGCATGTGGAAGACTGGAGTCATGCCCTGGTCCCATCTCAGTCTGCTTTTCTTCAGAGTAAACATGTTAAGGTTCTCCAGTCTCTCCTTGTAGCTGTTGCCCGTCATACCCCTGGCCAGTTTGGTGGCTCTGCATTGCACTATCTTGACTGTTTCTCTGTCTTTTTGAAGTGGGGAGCCCAGAACTTCATTCAGTACTTCAGATGGTGCCTAACCAGGGCCTTGTAATATCATCAGGGTCCTGAGGGGGGTTCCCAATTGCTAGGAGGCCAGCTAGGGTTTGTCATATAGCTGATAACAGTAATTTTATGGTGGAATAACAGCTCCATAGGGAGTCCTGCATATTAACAGTCTGTACTCTAAGCATTTGGTATAACACAGAAACATTTAATTTAATGGCAGATAAGGACCTCTTGGTCCATCTAGTCTGCCCATTTTCCCTGCCTATTTCATTTACCACAGCTACTAGATGATTTTTGGGTTACCCCCCTCTTTCCTATCAATAGTGCTACCTCATGTCTATCCCATGCATTTTTGAATTCCCCTACTGTTTTTGCTGCCACAAGCTCTGCAGGTAGGCTGCTCCATGCATCCACCACCCTTTCCATGAAAAAATCCTTCCTCACATTACCCCTAAGTCTATCCTCCTCTATTCTCATATCATGGCCCCTTGTTCTTGAACATCTTCTTCTCTGAAAGATGCTGCCCTCTTGCACCTTATTTATCCCCCTAAGGTATCTGAATGTCTCTATCATATCTCCATTCTCTCTCATCTCTTTCAGTGAGTACATACTGTGGTCCGCTAGTCTGTCCTCATATGACTGCTGGTGCAGCCTTTGCACAATTTTTGTTGCCCTTCTCTGAACCACTTATACTCTATGTCCTTCTGGAGATATGGCTTCCATAACTGGACACAGTACTTGAGGTGGCCTCACCAGTGTTCTGTACAGTGACATCACCACCTCCTTCCTTTTGCTGGAGAAACTTTTCCCTATACACCTCAACATTCCACTTGCTCTTCTCACAGCCTTCTCACATTGTTTGGTAACCTTTATGTCATCAGATATGATTATTCCCAGGTCCCTTTCCTATTTGGCGGCCATCAGTACCTCCCCCAACATTTACTCCTCCCCTGCATTTCTATGTCCCAGGTTCATGATCTTGAACTTTTTTGCATTGAATCTTAGCTGCCACACCCTTGTCCATTCCTCAAGCCTGCTTAGGTGCCTTTTCATTTTCTCCACCCCTCTATACAGTTCAGGGTCATAAGGGATTATACAGTCAGCATGTATTCTCCTCCACAGCCACAGCTGTTTCATGTTTTAGAGACTCAGCACTTCACTTTGAAATTTGTGCCTTTTGCACACCTGGGCTGAGCTCTTGCCTCTGAGCTATGGTGACCTCTTCCTGCTGCTGTGTGGGACCAGGACGTTTGTGATGGTTATACCAAGTCAATGTTTTCAGCTGGAGCTTCCCATTGTCTTCCTATTGGGATTGTGAGAGTTTAAGCAACTGGCATATATCTTCCGCAAAACTGCTGCTGCTTCTTGTTTTAGGGATTTGGGACTTTATTTTGAAATTCACACCTTTTGCTCAACTGCACTAGACTCTCACGCCCTGAGCCAGCCTGGCTCCACCACTACTAAAGGTCAACCAGTTGGGTTGAGAAAGGACTATGGAGACTGCATCCAGCTGCTTTGTGGGACTAGAACTGGCGTGCCAGTCTGGGGCAGGTCAGCATTTCCTCTGGAGCTGCCTGTTTTCTTCCCATTGGAGTCATGTGGGTTTATGCAACTGGCATATACTCTCCCCACAACTGCTGCCACTTCTTGTTTTAGGGACTAAGGACTTCATTTTGAAATTAAAATTTGGGGGGGGCCTGGGCTGGACTCTCGCACCTGAGTCAATCCAGCTCCACCTCCACTGGAGCTCAGCCAATCGGGCCAGTCGCATTATCCCTTTAGTGTGTTTTTCATCTTAGGGAAAGGGGAAATTGTTTGACCTAGAAAGGCACACTAAGCCAGAGCTTGTTTCCAGATGCAATCTGGGAGCACAAGGAATTTAAGGAATTGCTCAGGGTCACACAGCATGCAATTGGGGGCTGATGGGAGTCAAACCCAGATCTACAGGTTTGCAGCTCAGTGCCCTTAACCACTGCCCTATACTGCCTCCTACTTATATCTTACTACCATGCTTTCCCCTAGGGGCTCTGCTACTGTACCTTGCTACTGTGATGAAAGTTAATCAGTTTGCTAAGTTGCCAGTGTATTACTTAACCCTTGCTGAGCCACTGGCATTTATACACATCCTACAAACCTATTCATTCTAACTCTTCTGGCAGCCTAAGGGTTAATTTCATTTCCCTTTCAGTTTATTGTTGAATGCAGTTTACTCTGTGTTTTCCCAGTTATGCTTCTGCTTCAATTACTGCTGCTTCTTGCCTCTCCCATTCTCCCCTCACCATTTCAATATCCTCCTCGTACCCCATTTCCTAACTCTGTTTTCTAATCCTCACTTCTTTCCTCATCCTTTCTTTATCCATACTAGCATCCTATCTGCTCCCTCTCTCAACTTTGAAGCTTAAGGGACTACAGTATCTCCCTTCTCATTCCCTTCAACTCCCCACTTCCCTTTACTTGTCAGGAGAAATCTTTCAGGTTCTATGTGATAAAAGCGGCGTAAAGGCGACTACGCGCGTGCTCCATGACGTCAGAAAGCGGTGAAAACAATTTTGCCACCCTGACATCTTTAGGCGCCAGAAGTACGGTGCTGGGGATTTAAATCCTTTGCTTTCTGTGGGGGCTGTGCCCCAACACAACCTACTCAAGATTCTCAACTACAGGGGTGCATGTCAGGGGGCAAAAGCAAAAAAAAGACAAGTTTTGGTCTGGCGCAACAAAAATGCAGTAGTGCCTGGACCAGACCCGAACCCGGAACCACATGCACCGCAAGTGGAGGCAAACCTCTGACACCATGGCGCAGCTCATCAGCTGACCACAGCGCCACCCCCTACATCCCCTCCGCCCCCTCCCAGGCCACACTCACCGTGCTCACTCCCCCAGCTGCGCACATGTACATATAGTGACATCCCGTCGCTAGGGTCTCCCACTCCACCACATCAGGTTGCCCTCCCTGCCCCCTCGCCTTTCGGGCTTTTGCCCACATCGCGTCACCATTCCGGAAGGCGCCGTGATTCAGGCGCCCACCACACGTGCTTCCCTTTTTCAATACTGCTTTTTTTACCTTGCTGCTGTTGCTGTGTGGTGATGTGGAACTGAACTTTTGCCCCTCTCCTCCACCTATACCCAATGGACTGAGCATTTTCCACTTTAATGGCAGGAGCCATCACCCTATGCTGGACCAAATTAGGTTGTAGGTCACCTAACATCAGCCAGACATCCTATGGACCACTTAATATGGCTTTTGGCTAGGACCAGTGATGGTGATGTCTTCATTGCTGATTATGGGCTCCACCATTAGGATCATGGTAAGGATCATCAGAGGGTTGTTCTTCATGCTGGTCATGGTCTCACCTGTGGCATCACTTCTAGATCAGCCATTTCCTCCTCACAAGAAATACATTCTGTGCAAACTCTTCTTCCACTTTCTTTCTCTATTTTAATAAACAGTATTTATGCCTCTTGGAAAGTAAATCCTGCATTGCCATCTGATGCCATAACATCACTGTCCTGTTTGTCTTCTTCTCGGGAACTGTTTCTTTTGGGGGACTTTAACATAAATTATCTAACCCCTTCTGCTAAGTCCTCCACTCAGAAACTCAAATCCCTCAAATTCACACAGCTCTTAATTTAGCCTACACATCTTAATTCCTGCTCTTTGAACCACTTTTTCATCGACTGGGTCATCATCTTCCTACTTCCTCCATATCATTGCAACTGGTACCCTCCTAGATACTTTCAGTGACTGCAGCATGGTCCATTGTGTCTCAACATTTGCCTTCCCTTATCCACTTCAAAATTTACCTTGTCAATGTTGTTTTGGCCTGTTGACCTGGACTTCTCTTTCATAATCTTAGCATCATTGATTGGTCTCCTCCATTAGAGGCTAGTGACATAGGTGAGGCTCTTTCACTGTTCCTTTCTAAATTAATCTCCACCTGGGATAAACATGTCACCCATTAGCAAGTCCTGGACTAGAGCATCCCACCTTTCCTAGATCTTGGCTGAGTTCATCAATTTTTGTAGGGCCTAGTCTTTGCTCAATATCTCTTTAAGCCTTCTTAGCTCACTCAAGGACCTATTGAGCTACAATTGGCAAAGAAACTCCAACACAAAAGTGACCAAGGGGCCAGATCTAGTTACTTTGTGTCCAACCTTCAGAATAACTTGAAATCCCCAGCAAAGTTGTGGAAGGTGATTTGTACCCATTTTGATACCCCCTCCCAGTCAACCACTCCTGTCCTTCTCAATGGCTGCTCCCACATCACTAGCTTTCTCCAAGTTGCCTTCTGTTTGAACAACTTTTTCACCTCTTATGCACTCTTTTCTCTCCCTCAACCCAGATTTCCTATACTCCCCCATTTCTATCCCCCATCTACTCCTTCTTTTTCATACTTATCCATCACCACCCATGTGACTCTCCAGGGTCTTCTCTTCCTTCCTTCACCTCTTGTGTTTTCAGAGCCCAATATGGTTGATTTCAAACTCCTGCACCTATTGCCTGTTGCTGTTGCCATGCCTTTTACTAATCTCCTCAACCTCTCTTTCAAACATAGTGCTGTCCCCCATGGTTGGAAATAGGAAAAAGTTACCGACCTCTACAAAGAGGGTGACTCCTCTTATTCTGGTAAACTGTCATCCTATTTCCCACCACATGCCAAACTCCAAGAAAATCTTATTTATTCTCATCTCTCTGACTTCTAGTATCCTCTTTCTGTCTCTCCCTTGTCCAGTCTGATTTCCAGAATTCCCATTGCACTGCCTGCTTTTTCCTCTATGTAACTGACACCATCCTTAAAGGATGGTCACATCCCACACACACCAAGGGCACATCTCTGCTTTCATTTTATTGACCAAGCTAAGGTCTTTGATACAGTAGCACATTCACTCATTTTGGAGAAGCAGAAGTGAGTCAGCTTAGCCTCGCCTTTGTTTTAATGGTTGCACTACTACCTCACTGGCCTACAACAGTTGTTACAGGTTGGCAATGCCTTGTTCCCCTGTTCCTCTCTGCTGTCCCCCAAGGCTCCATCTTGGGCCCCAGTCTCTTGTTTTCCTCAATGACTTGCCTACTGCCTGTGTCCTTTCAAAAATCCATATTTACCCTGTTGATACAACACTCTTTGCCAAGAGTGGCTCAGACCCTGATCTGGTAGCGCCACTTTGTCTTGAATTCAGTATTGCTGAATGCTGGTTCCAGTCACACCAGCTTATGGCTAATGCAAAAAAGACTGTGTCTATGACCTTTGGTACAAGACATATGCTTACAAAACTCCCATTCTCTCCCTAGTCTTTGCAGACCTGGATTATACCCACTCAAAGATGTGCCACATTTCAAGTACCTCAGTGTGAGGCTAAATTGAGGCCTGTACTTCATGACATCCACAAAAAACTCAGCACCTTTATTGTAACTAGGCAACTACAGGCCTGTCAGTCTTACCTCAATTGTAGGAAAGCTGATGGAGTCTATAGTCAAAGAAATCTTGGTAGCATACTTAGAGAATACTATATTGTAGAACAGCAAGCAGCATGGGTTTGTATCAGGAAGGTCATCCCAGACCAACCTGATACTGTTTTTGGACTAGGTCCCTAAGACAATAGACAGAGGACAGTAGATTTTCTCTATTTTAGATTCTTCTAGTCCTTCCATTCAGTACCAAACAGGAGGTTGCTGAAAAAAGCTGGAGGACTTTGGAGTTTAGCAGGGTTAAGAGAGCTAGAAAGGAAATTGGTCTGTGGGAGGCAACAGAGGCAGCACTGAATGGGAACAGGGAGGCCATGAGCAATATGCTGCAGGGATAGCTACTGAGACCTGTCCTAATCAATATGTTTTTATGTGACATAGAGAAAAATATCTAGGCAAGTTGTGTCTCTCAGCTGACGACATCTGCAGCAGGGTATATCATGAGGAAGGGGGCAGAATCTCCAGATGGACGTAGCAAAGCTGGAGAGATGGTAAAAGACATGGTAGTTGGGATTCAATGCCAAGAAGTGCAAGGTAATGCACTTAGGGAACAGGAACACCATGCACAGAATACTGAATGAAAGGTGTTAGGCTAGCCACTTCAAAAGATGAGAGGGATTTGGTGGTCATAATCATAGACTATCTGAAACTGTCTTGCAAATAAATGCAGATCACTCACAAAGTTTTTTTCTTATATATTTTTTACTTCATATGAATTCCATATGGTCATTCACTCATTTAAACTCAATGGGTGAGATATTCAGAAATGCACCACAGGCAGGCACAAGAGCGGTACAGCGCAAATCCGGTGAGAGACGAGAACACTGCATGCAACATTCAAAGGTTGCGCATGATGGCACGCACCAGCTCAATGTGACTGAATATTGCAGGGATGCACCATAGCTCAACCAAGGCTGTGCCAGGGAGCAAGCCAACATGCACCATAGTGCAACCAGGGAGCAAGCCAACATGCACAATAGCGCAACCAGGGCTGCACCAGAGAGCAAGTCAAGAAGCACAATAGCAGCAACCAGGGATGCAAGGGGTAGAGGTGCATGCACCAGGCTACAGATGGAATGGCAACAGGCACAGCAAGGAGCAAGCTACTGGGGCGGGATGCCCCACCACCAGGGTGCAGAGGGTGCCAAAAGTGAGGCATGTCAGGCACACAATGGAACACTGCCCAATGTGCATGGGGAATCAGCAGGCCCCTGACTACAACCACAGTGGCACACAGAGGCAGGGTGGCACAAATGGCCAGTGGTAAAAAGTCACCTGCAACCCCCCACAGAAAGGCATGAGACACGCCACCCGGACCACAGCCAGCAACACACAGGCAAACAGCACACAATGCACATGGCACATAACCCAAACAGAGAGCCCACAGCTGCACCAGGGCACAGCCACCATCCAATAGGTGTACACCACCAGGCACAACCCCCTGGCCACCCCAGTCATACCACACTGCCGCCATGCACACTACTGCAGCATGGCTCTACATGCCAGCTGAAAAGCAGACATGAACACAGATGGCTAACCATATAAAGGTGTATTACAACAGGTATTAAATAACTATATACATATTCACAGATAACAGGGGACAGGGAACAAGGAATGGGGAGGCCACATACCAAATGGGAGGCCGGAGAAGGGAGGTGGGGGACAGGGGTCATGGCTATACAAAGGGACAAGGGAGGGCAAGGGAGGAGGGAAAGGGAAGGGTAACAGTAACAGGACAATGGGCCTTATGGCCATCCTCCCCCCACTGGTGCCTGATGCCGTCTGCGCTGCTGTCTGTGCATCATCCATTGTAGCAGTTGTGCCACATGGAGCATGGCTGTGGAGACCCACAGGATCTGTCACAGGAGCCTGGTGTTTACGTCAGTGCGATGGACACCTAGGACAAAGGAGGGAACATGGTATGAGTGCATGTCCGGAAGACTGTAGCCCACCCACCATGTGCAGCAGACAGTGGTGACATGCACCCCTGGGATGGCACCCAGCCACCTGCAGTGTGTGTGCCCACATGTGCCGCCTACCCAGCAATCCACAGCCATGCAGAACACTGCACACCAACATCACCTATGTGCTGCACACCCCCACCTTGGCAGGCAGGCGACATGGCTAAGCAGCAGGATGGCAGTGGCACAGCTTGAATCTGGGTGCACCAACAGCCCACCTGCACTAGCACAACCCACATGTGTGATAGCCACAGCACAGTGCAACAGTCACTGTTAGCAGTGCACAGCTGGAAAGGCCATGCACACAGGGGGCTGTGGACCACCTCACCCCCACTGCCCACCCTGAACAACATCGTAGCATGAAACAGTGCCTACCTGCATGCTGCGGTGCACCTTTCGCCTGTCCAGCAGCACTGCCCATGTGGTCTGCAGCCTGCGGTGGCCTGCCCTGGCCCACCCAGAGTGCCAGCCAGTTAGGCCCTCCTCCTATCCTCAGGGCCTAGGAAAGAAACATGAAGAAAGACGCATCAGTACCTGGCAACACCACATGCTCCCCCAGCACAGTGTGCTCCTCGACCCAGCGCAGTAGCAGCATGGTGGCACAGCACACCCATGGTGTGCCACCCCAGGCAAACAGGATGCGCAGCTCCAGTCCCCCCCCAGCAGCATGGTATGCCACCCTGCTTGCCCCACAGAACACTGGTTGGGCACAGGTGTAGCGCACTTACCTGACCATGGCATGGCACCCCTCCGAACACATGCTAGTAGTGACCATAGCCTCTCAGGGTCCCTCCACTGCAGGTCCCCATAGCGATGGTGGCATTGGTCCCAGCTGTGCTGTGCACCTGTAGCCTCCTCCAGCCCATCAGCAACCTCCTACCACACCTCTGTCCATGGCCTAGTCAGGGGCACCTGGCCAAACAAACTGCCTGCATGTGGTTCCACAAGGATCACAAGGTTCACTAGTTCCACCTGTGATCAGTTAGGTGCCCTGGCACTGCTGCAGCATGGCATGGCTATTTCACACTCGTATATGCAAAATGGCACCCAGTAGCACACAAGCCACACATGCTCGGGATGCACGCCTCGCACGGAGATGCATTGCCATCACCAATCATGCAGCCACAGAGATGTGCAATATAGGCAATGCAGCACTGGCACATGCTGCAGGGCTCCCAGGAGGCAAAGGGCAACCATGGGGTCAAGGGTCAGCATGTTCACTGAGCGTGACTGCGCTATTGGGCCTGCCAAGCATGGGTGCAATTGTGGCATGTGGGTACCATGGTTCATGGCCCAATAGCACCCAGGTGCCATGGCACCCATAGCACAGGAGTGCTATCTGCCACATGGCACCACAGCACCATCGGCACTATGGTGCCCGGGCACCATAGACCATACAGCACCACATGTCTAATAGCGGCCGAGTACTGTAGCGCATATTGCGCAGTGTGCATAGGTATGCCATGGCGTACGTGGCAGCACTGCACAGATGCATACTGCCAGGCCTACTGCACATGTCACAATGTTGCGCCATGACTTGAGCATGTGCAAATCCATTGTACAATGCACAAAATCACGATATTCAGCTGGCATATGCAGATTAGTTAATCAGCATATCTGCGGCGCATCAGAGGTATTTGCATCCCATTATTGTTGCGCATCCCCTCATTTGCATGCAATGCACTATAAAGACACCACAGGACTGCACAGGATATGGACCAGTATTGCATCCTTCAGAGGTAAGATGCGATGCTGTGGGGCTCTCTGGACAGTGGATTGGGAGGGCGGTGTAGGTAACAGCCATCAATGACCACATGTCTGTTCCCACAGGACACAGCATGATGGAACATGAGGAGATTGAGAAGCGTGGGCCTGCACAGAAGCGTAGGTCCAACTTCACTAGGGCAGAAACAGATGCCCTGTTTGAGGCTTACCTGGACCAGGAGCCTCTACCGAGTGGCTCGACAGACACTCCACAGGCCCAGTTAATAGCATGGGAGGGTGTGGCCTGAACCGTAAATCAGCTGGGCATCCATCAAAGGTCTGTGCAGGAGTGCAAGAAGAAGGTCAGAACAGAACAGAGGCAGATAAAAGAGAAGGTGGCAGCCATCTGGGCCGGACATGCTGCCACGGGTGGTGGACAGCCTGATGTGCTGTAGCTGATGCTGCAGGAGGAGTTGGTGGTAGCTACCATGCAGCACAGTGCCATCGAGGGGGTGCCCAGCAGCGGTTTCCAGACAGATGGCAGTCCATCACTGCATGGTAGGTACAGCAGTGCCCGGTGCAGGGGGGGCAGGTGCAGGGGAGTGCACCAGCAGCATTAATGTGACTGTTTTCCCTTTCAGCTCTT
Organism: Neoceratodus forsteri; assembly: GCA_016271365.2. Taxonomy (NCBI): domain Eukaryota; kingdom Metazoa; phylum Chordata; order Ceratodontiformes; family Ceratodontidae; genus Neoceratodus; species Neoceratodus forsteri. The sequence continues at coordinate 538,694,422 of CM057458.1, forward strand.
GAGCACCTGCATGCAGTGGCAGAGGTGGAGGTGTTCAACTTGGGGGCAGTTCTGGACCTGGAGGACCATCCTTCCACCTCCACCAGTGTCCAGGGGCCGGACCACATGCATCCCAACACCACTGACCATCCAGATGCCTGTGGCATAGTTGCAGATGAGGCCCTGGTTGTGTTTCAGCATGACGCCAGGCATGGCGTCCAATATGTCGAGACACAGATCGGGGAGGGGTCCAGGACCAATGACAATGAGACCATCATTCCAAATAGTGATGTTGCCATTGTGGGGCAGGCACCCGTATCACTCACCCACCATGGCAGCGCAGACAGTGTCCGCCCACCGCCTTCGGTGCACAGCAGCCGGAGGGGCAGCAGCAGCAGTTGGATGGTGTCAAAGGGAGGCTGGGTGCAGCAACCACCAACGGTGTGCTGCTGAATGAACAGCCCCAAGAGGGCCTCGCTGTGCAGTGCCCACCTCCGTGGGTGGCTGGGCTGTGGGGCTGAGTGACACACGTGGGCCGGCACAATGCCCATGCACCCCAGTGCGCCAACCCCTTGGCCGAGCACACCCATCTGCTATGGGCCTCCATTGAATAGCAGGTGCTGGTCACGACAGGGGTATGTGCATTCCACACAGAACTGCACCAGGCTGCAGTGCAGTGCAACAGGGACTTTGAACAGCTCCTGGCCGAGAACACTCGTATGCGGGAGGACACGACCACAGCCCTGGATCGGCTTACCACTGCGGTCACGGCCAGCCTAGCACCACTGGCGCCATGGTGTGTGGCCATTCATCGCAGACCCTGCTGAGAGCATTCTCCACCCCTCAGTCATGGCATTGAGTGATCCCCACTGTGTCGATGCTGGGATCTGCTGTGGGCATTCCAGGCACACCAGTAGCAGGCATGTTCAGGAGTCTGCAGACACCTGTGAGGACCCAGTCATGTTCCCACAGTAACAACCCTGGAGGACCATCACAGACAACCTCTGTGGCCATCACACAGCCTGTGTCTGCTGGGCAGTCTCGGTGGGGCCATTCACATGTCCTTGGCAGCCATGCGACTATGCAGCGGTCCTGAACTGTCCACCTCCCCATCTGCTGTCTACTGCTGCCCTGTGTGCATGTTGGTGTGGCGAGTGTGTGTGCGTTCCAGGGACGTGGCATCCATGGTTCACAACACACAGGCCTTGTGCATACTCACCCAGCTGTTGGCCACTGTGGCTTGTGCATGATGATGCCACCAAAGCACTGACTGCAACTGTGCACTGGTGCTCAGCATCTGACACACACCCGGTGCCTGCCACTGGGCGTGGGCATGATGGTTCCTGTGTGCATGTGCGTGCGTGTGTGTGTGCAGGTGTGTGGGTGTGTGTGTGGGTTGTGCAGTGCTGTGCTGAGTGCTTCCACGGTGTTCAGTCCCATGCCTGTCCATGTCCCCTCCAGCCATTACTGTCACAGAGCCTGCCCATGCATACCTGTATGCTCTGCCATATTCCCCGGGACGTGCAAGTGGATATGTTCACCTACCTGCGTGCTCCATAGTGCTCCTCTGTGATTGTATCCCCATGCTGCTGGGCCATCATGTTCAGCCGGGGTTCCCTTCAGCCGGGAGTGGGCTGCCCACCACCGTCTGGCCCGCTGGCCTCATCATCTCCACTGCTGTTCCCCTCTTTGACCTAGACAGCTATCCCACAGTCAGTGACCATGTTGTGTAGTATACAGCAGGCCAGGAATAGGCCACAGACCTTTGAGGGGCTGTGCTGTAGGGCACCATCAGACCTGTCCAGGCAATGGAACTGTGCCTTCAGCAGCCCGAACACACGCTTGATGATGTTCCGTGTGCTGGCGTGTGCCTCATTGTATAGCTTCTGCGCTGGGGTTAATGGGCACCAGTATGAGGAGAGCAGCCAGGGCCAGAGTGGGTGGCCACTGTCACCTGTATGTAGAGATGTGTGGTTAGCATGGTGGGCTGTGTTACTGCACCCCCCAACCTTCCTGGCCTCACCTTCTGGCACACCTGCCCTAGCAACCCCCACACCCTGCCCTGTTGTGCCAGGCTGCCATTTCCACAGCATACTCACCTACTAGGTAGCCTGTGGGGATGTCCCCACTCTTGAACCTGTGGCACAGTGCTGACTGGTGCCAGATGTAGGCATTGTGTGCTCTGCCAGGGTGTGTGGCACAGACATTGATTATGCGCTCCCTGGCGTCGCACACCACCTGGCAGTTGACACTGGAGCAGCTCTTCCTGTTGATGTACACTACCCCCTCTGGGCCAGGAGGTGTGTGGATGCCAACATGGGTGCAGCCAATGGCCCCTAGCATGCCAGGCATATGTGCCACCCTGTGGAACTCCTGCATGTTCGCTGTATGCTCTACCTGTGTTCTGGGGAAATGGATATATTCCGCAGCATGTGGCAGCAGTGCGTTGAGGAACTGTGTGAGAAGCCATGACGTGACCAAGTGGATTATGCCTGTGGTGTCCCCTGTTGGTCTCTGGAAGGTACCCATGGTGAGCAAGCACATGACAGCCATGATTTTCATCTCCACCTACAGGGCATGGCTCTGTCTTGTGGGTGCCTACATCTCCTCACTGCACAGCTCACAGAGCTGCCTCAGAATTGCCCAGTTCAGGTGATACCAGACCACAATCTCTGTATCATTGTACTGTTCAAAGGTGGTGCAGGCACGGTACCACTCGTTCCGGGCATATTGTCGACGGGCCCTTCCACGGCCGCCCCAGCTCTGCCTTCTGCCTCCACACACCCCTCATTACTGCCTCTATCTGGAAGATAGCATTGGCCATGGCCTGGGTTGCCCTGCCCCCCAGGTGGCTGTTCTCCAGGCACCCCCTGGCTGTGTGCTGCTGAGTGCGCCCCTTCGCTGGGCACAGTCCTGTGTCCGGGGTTCCCAGCTGGCAGCATGTGGACTGTAGCCTCCACCTCCCACCTGTCTGGGCACCTGTGCTGCCCCTCCTGTGCTGGGTTTCACAGGCACATGCTCAGGATTTTGCCTCTGCACCTGTATCACGTATACACACACACACACACACACACACACACACACACTTGTTCACACACACAGACACACTCATTGTCACACACCCAGTCCCACACTCTAACACTCCCTGCCTGCCTCTGTCTCTGTATTGCACCCCTCCTACTGTCCAGCCTGCCCACTCGCTCTCTCTCTCTCTCTCTCTCTATAACTCCCCTCTGGTGCAAGCCTCCTTCCCTTGCATGCTCCCTCTTTTTATGTGCTCAGGTTTGCTCCACACAAGTCCCTTTTGCTCCGCGCTTGCACCGTTTGCCTGTTGTTGAAAATCACACTGTACCACTTATTCATGGCTACGCCCCCTGCACTTGAGCATGCATGCATTACCATTGCACATTGGCGCATGGGGATTTGCATTGTGCAGTTGCTGCCTCTGAGCATCACTCTCCAGCGCATTGTCGCAGTTGTGCTGGCTCAACCCTGTTGCACATTGCGCAACTGCTTTGAATATCCCACCCAATGTTTCTCAGCATTATCACATGGCTTCTTCAGCAGAAGTAATGACCTGTATTAACACATTACATTATTGCAAAATACAGTTTACATATTCAACATAATAATGTTTATTTAAATAATACATTCTTAAGAAGCATTTTATTATTTACCACTTAAGGAATTTTATATATAATTCTCTGCATCCTATCAGACAGTAGTTTATCCTTCTCTGGCCACTATACAAATCAAAACAAAAATAATGTATGTACAACATGCCCATATTACATTCATCAAATATCCTCATATTTCTCTTACATATTAATTCTATATGAGGCTTGCATACCTGTATTTATCATCTTTATTTATTTTTTTCTCCTAGGGACACTAGTGCTGATTTTTCTAAAGGAAAAAGGACACTTCTGTGAACATCAGCCTCCATTTTTGTATCCTGACTGACTGAATCCTTTTACCTATAAAATTCATAGCTATTGTCCTAACCTACTTACGCTTACTTTCTGTTAGTAATGCTTTTGTTAATGACAACAAGAGACCTGAAGATGCCACTGAACCTTCTTTTATGCCTTTTTGGCTTTGGCGCCACCCACTGGTGTCAGCAGGAGGAGTGGCATCAAAGCCAAAATGCAAAAAAAGGGGATTCAGTGGCATCTTCAGGCCTCTTGCTACTATTAAAAAAAGCATTACAGTACTAACAGGAGGTAAGAAACGGCAAGCAACAGTAGGACAGTACAATAGCTACTGAAAACAGCATTACAGAACTAAGTTTTGTTTGTACATATTAGTTTGTAGGTTAAATACACTGCACAGAGACCTGAGGAAAATAAAGAGTGTTTCGAACAGTAAGGTGAATTATATAGGTAAAAGACTTCAGTTTTAATGTCCACTGGGACAACAACCAGGAAAGGCAGACAGGACCTCAGTTCAATGTCTCATATGAAGGATGGTACAACCCAATGTTACAGCATCCCCTTAGTACTACACTTGGGAGCCAGCATTTATGGTATGAGTCCAGTCCTGGTTGGGGCTAGAACCAATAACCTTCTGATCCAAAGGTGGATGTGCTACCAACTGAGCCATGCTGATACCTAACAGTGTGTAAATTGTTTAAACTGGAAGGATTACTTCCTCAACTCTGCTGGTCAGTGAACCACATTTTTCTAATCTTCTTTATAGCAGTCACACACTGCCAGTCATGGTTTAACCCCTTTTCTATTATGATCTCCAGGTCATTTCTCCAGTGCCACACTGGAAGCCCCCCATAGTAGGTTGATCCTACCCAGGGCTTCAGATAACTGTATTTTGGACATATTTTACATCCAATTTGTCAAAAACATCCAGAAATAGAATCATTGGAGTCATTTACGTCCACATGTGGCATCTAGCTTTAAGGGCTGATGTCTGTTTTTTCTCCTGTGTAGGTCATTGCTGCAGCAGCTGGCAGCAGTTACTTTCATTTCGCAGCTTAGGCCATCAAGTCTCCTTCCTGATCCATACCACTGACAAAGCATTTGCAACTGTGTGGATTTGCTGTGATGGATGCCAGATCTGCCCCCCAACCCACACTGTGGCCTTCTGAGTCTGCAGAAGAGACGTTTGTTATCTATTTTATTACCTAAAGGTATTTCAGGATAACAGGAACAAAGGTAAAGCAGGTGCAAACCTTGTAACAAAATCCACGAAGGCAAAGTTGCAGGTGAAAAAAAGTGCTCAATTGCTTTATTGAAATCCACAACCATGGAGCCAAGGGCAGTGCTCAGAAACACACTACTCCCTAGCGCTTTGAATATAGATGATTCTTCCTCGGGGGGCAGTATGTGGCAGGGTCAGCCTGTTTAAATAGTGGTACGTACAGCTGCTTTCATTAATGAACTGGCCCCTGGCACAACTGCTGACCTTCATCAGATGCACATTATTGTTCAAACCGTTTCATCTCATAATTTATCTAGCAGATATCATCATTCATGTTAAATATATAAAAACCCCATAAGTGAAAAAGTGCATATAGTGCATAGTAAACACAGATAAAACAATACATAAAATATTTAGAGGTTTTAGGAAGGAGGAAAAACATTGAAGGGAGTGGTACACAAGACACTAATACATATCTTACTGTAGTAACCACAATTAAATATGAATAAATAGTTTCATATCAAAAGTAGTTTCAGTTAGCAATATATTAAGTTAAATTTCATTTTTTGTGTGCTGTGTTTACTTTGATTCATGTCAGATCTTGCCATAAAAAAAGAATGAAACATATATAAAGCAAATTGTCCATATTTTTTTAATTTACATGGAAGACCACTATATTGAACAGCCGGTTTCTTGGCTGCAACGGGCTGGTGCATTATTTTCATACCTAGAAGGGAAAGAGGAAAAGTAAGAAAGATATAGGTAAGCTAGAGGAGTCAATTAGAATATTAATATTATATATATATATATATATATATATATATATACACACACACACACACACACACACATATATATATATATATATATATATATATATATATATATATATACATAAAATATAACACATTTTAGGAATGTCCAGTCCTAAAGAGAATGTTTACAATTAATGTTTACAGTTATGCAATGGGACTTCTTTATGTTGCTCACCATAGTTTGTTCTTCTGGCAGTCTAAATGGTCAGACCATGTTATTTATTTTATTTTGTTTTCCAAAATTATCAAAATAAGAGATTCAATTATTCCCCCAGAAATGGGCCAATTTTCCAGTTGGCATTCAGGTCACTGGGGAGGCAGGCTTCTAGTTTATAAATAAGTCTGCATTCCAGTTCATTTCTTTTTTCCCCTGAGGGGATTTGACACATTACCAATACCCATGAAGTGAAAGGTGTTTAAATCTCAGGAGCATACCTCTCAACTGTACCACATTAGGAGGAATGTTCCTCATTTGACTTCACAAAAGTTCCCTGTTCCACATTGTGAGGACTTGTTTCACATTCAGTATTAATATTTTAAAGCAAAAATCTACAGTAAATGATGCAAAAAATGTATTATTCAATTAATAACAGACTTTCTGAATATAAATGCAAACATTTTAACAGTGTTCTGAGCCTCCTAGGTAAAGATTTGATTAAGTGTTCCACATTTTGCTTATTTGTTCCACAAATTTGAGGGGCAATGTTCCACATTTGGGGGACAAAAGGTTGAGAGGTATGCTCAGGAGTGGATTTCTTGCCAGTGATTACCCAGCGGGGTATTACTGCCCAGATTCCCTATAGAATGCACATGTTCTTGAATACATTCCTTGTAGTCAATCCAATAAAAAATTCTGAACATGGGCACCACAGTGCATACAGTAAATCACACACTGGGTCCTACAGATCATGAAATGTTTTATTTCATGACAGACCTAATTAGAAGGACTCGTAAACCTGTTGCTCTGTGATGAATACTTACACACGTTGCATTAGCCACACCTATGGAACCCTATTAGTGGATTGCAAGAATCTACTCCTGCTTTCTCATGGGTTAAAACATAGAAACATAGAATCTGTTAGCAGATAAGGACCATACAGCCCACCTAGTCTTCCCATTTCCCTACTGGGTTTGGCAATTCCTATTCTTATCTGGACTGCCTTAGAAACATAGAAACATAGAAACAAAGAATTTGATGGCAGATAAGGACCGCTTGGCCCACCTAGTCTGCCCATTTTCCTACCTAACAGATAAGCTGCAGATCCTAGTTAACCAACAGCTTACTTCCTCCTACCCCCCACTAGGACTGCCTTATGCCTGTCCCATGCATTCTTGAAGTCCTCCACTGTTCTTGACTCCACAACCTCCTCAGGGAGGCTGTTCCATGCATCCACAACCCTCTCAGTGAAAAAATACTTCCTCACATTACCTCTGAGCCGTCACCCCTCTATCTTCAAATTGTGCCCCCTTGTTCTTGCACATCTCTTTTTCTGGAAGATGCTACCCTCTTGGACTTTGTTAATTCCCTTGAGGTACTTGAAAGTTTCTATCATGTCCCTCTCTCCTTCTTTCCTCAAGGGTATACATATTAAGCTCCTTTAGTCTTTCTTCATATGTCTTCTGGTGCAGACCCTGCACCATTTTGGTGCCCTCCTCTGGACAGCCTCCACTCTGTCTATGTCTTTGCGAGATGGGGTCTCCAGAACTGCATGACAGTACTCCAGATGGGGTCTCACCAACTGTCTGTACAGAGGGATAACAACTTCTTGTTTTCTACTATTGATGCCTCTTCCTATGCATCCCGGTATCCTCCCAGCCTTCCTTACTGCCTTCTCACATTGCTTGCCCACCTTTAGGTCATCTGATATAATTACCCCCAGGTCTCTTTCTATTTTTACTGTTGTCAGTATCTCACCCCCCATTGTGTACGCTTCCCCAGGGTTTTTGTTTCCCATGTGCATTACCTTGCACTTCTTTGCATTGAATCTGAGCTGCCATACATTTGACCATTCCTCCAACCTTGCCAAGTCCCTTCTCGTTCTTTCCACTCCATCTTGTGTATCAACCCTGTTGCAGATCTTTGTGTCATCTGCAAAGAGACATACTTTTCCTTCCAGTTCCTCTGCAATGTCACTTATAAAGACATTAAAAAGAACCAGTCCCAGTACTGAATCCTGCGGTACCCCACTAGTAACCCTCCTTTCTTCACTGTGTACTCCATTTACTACTACCCTTTGCATCCTGTTGTCCAGCCAATTTTTTATCCAGGCTACCACCTTGGGACCCACTCCAAGGCTGGCTATCTTGTGTATTAATCTTTTGTGTGGGACTGTATCAAATGCCTTGCTAAAATCTAGGTAGGCCATGTCCACAGCCCCTTCCTGGTCTACTACTTTGGTCATCCAGTCAAAGAAATCTATTAGATTCATCTGACACGACCTTCCCACTGTGAATCCATGCTGCCTTGGGTCCTGTGCCCCACTGGTCTCTAGGTACTCAACAATTATTTCCTTCAGAAGTGATTCCATCATTTTCCCTACCACTGAGGTCAAACTAACTGGTCTGTAGTTTCCTGCCTCTGTCCTGCTCCCACTTTTTGTGAAGAGGAATCACATCTGCCCTCCTTCCAGTCCTCGGGTACCACCCCATCCTCCCATGATTTGTTAAAGAGAGTAGTCAGCGGTGTCACTAGTTCTACCCTTAGTTCTTTTAGAATTCTTGGGTGAATCCCATCAGGCCCCATTGCTTTGTCCATCTTCAATTTTATTAGTTCTTTCAGAACCCTTTCTTCTGTAAATGGACTGGTATCGACCCCCATCTTCAGAGTGTTTCTGTTGTTTGGTTTAGGTAACTCCCCCCTCCTCTTCCTTTGTGAATACTGAGCGGAAATATTCGTTCAGTATCCCTGCTTTTTCACCCTCACCCTCTACCCACATTCCCTCCCCTTTATTAAGCTTCAGTATCCCTCCTTTGGTTTTCTTCGCTTCCTAATGTACCTATAAAAGGTCTTATCCCCTTCTTAACAGAATTGGCTATCCTTTCCTCGGTTTGGGCCTTTGCTATTCTGACTGTCTTTCCTGCGTCTTTCTGCTTTAACTAGTAAAGTTCTCTGTCCTGCTCCTTCTGTGTTCCCTTATATTTCCTGAATGCTGTCCTTTTCTCCTTAACCTTCCCTGCCACCTCTTTTGAGAACCATAGTGGTGTTTTCCTTCATTGTGTTTTATTGATTTGCTTTACACAAAGGCTTGTTGCCTCTGTGATGGCTGTTTTGATCACTCCCCATTGTTCCTCCACCCCTCCTTCTTGCCTGTTTGCTAGTGCTTTTCTGAGGCACTCTCTCATTTTCCCAAAGTCAGCCCTCCTAAAGTCCAGTACTCTTGCTTTTGTATGGCTTGATTGTATGGCTGTGTTTATCGTGAACCACACTGTTTGGTGGTCACTTGTTCCTAGATGGCTACCCACTTCTAAATCTGAGATTCTTTCTCCATCCCATTTGAGAGTACCAGGTCTAAGATTGCTCCTCCCGAGTGGGTTCCAATACTAGCTGTCTGAGGCATGCCCCTGTAGGGCATCAAGAATGACCCTGCTCTTGGATGTGCCTGCAGCAAAGGTGCTCCAGTTAACAGCTGGCATATTCAGGTCCCCCATCAACAATATCTCCCCTTTTTCTGCCATTCTAAGAAAGCCTTCTATCATTTCCTTGTCCATTCCCTCCTCTTGAGATGGGGGTCTGTATACAACCCCCATGCGGATTGTGGTGCCATTTCCTGTCTCCAGGGTGACCCAAAGTGCCTCATCTGCTCCCTGTTTATGCTTTAGTTCTGTTGCTTTGTTCCCTTCCTTTACATAGCGAGCTACTCCTCCTCCTCTTTTACCATCCCTGTCCCTCCTGTAGATTGTGTATCCTGGTATGTTGACATCCCAGTCATGGTTCTCTGTGTACCATGTTTCTGTGACTGCCACAATATCCAGGCAACCCTCTTCCATCAAGGCCACTAGTTCAGGGAGCTTGTTACACAGACTATGGGCACTGGTACTCATCATTCTACACTTTTTGATAGCCTTACCCCTTTTAGCCCCATTTCTGTCCTTACTTCCTTTGCCTTTTTTTACATTTAAATTTGTTCTGCTCCCTAATAACTTCTGTACCTTGGTGTTTACCTCACTAATCACCATGTTTTGTGGGTGGAGGCTCGGATTTCCCTGCTCCTTTTCAGTGCCTCCCCCCTTGGCTAGTTTAAATGCTTGCAAATGAAGCATTTAAACCTCTCACCTAGGATCCTGGTCCCCCGGACAGATGCAGACCATCGCACCAGTATAGGTCTGCATTCCTCCAGGTGGCTCCCCAGTCCCCAATGAAGCCAAAACCCTGAGCTCCACACCAGTTTTTCAACCACTCATAGAATTCCCTGGTGAGAAGTGCCCTAGCATCTCCCTTGCCATAGGCAGGCAGCACCTCCGAGAAGGTTACCGTATGCGCTACTTGTCTAAGGCCCCTTCCCAACTCTACAAACTCCTCTTGCACTGCTCTGATCCCATTCCTAGCCAGTTCATTTGTCCCTAGGTGGACAATGACATCCAGCTCCCTCCCTCATGCAGCTCCTCCCACGATCCTGAGGATTTGCTTCCTGTCCCTCCAAGCCATGGCGCCAGGAAGGCATCTTACCTCCCTCTCCCCTTCCTACCCCATTTCTACCCCCTAATGATTGAGTCCCTCACCAGGAGTTGTTTTCTTCCCCTGTGGGGTCCCATGCCACCCTCCTGTGAGTCTCCTTTGTGAAGGTTCCCAGCATCCTCCTTGGTCTCCACTGCAGGTGCCTCCATAGAGTAACCACTATCCACTAGAAGAACGAATGAATTGTGGAGAGGTACAGCCAGAAGGATGCAACTCTGTTCCACCACCCTCTCCCTCCTTGAGCCCACCCTGGTCCAGCCTCTCCTCTTTCTTGGCAACCTCTGAGGTAGTGGCATTGGCCCTGGTGGTCCCTGGGTGGGGGAGGAGGTTTCATAAATCCTAGCCAGGTCAGCCTGGAGACAGGCAACCTCCTTTCTCAGACCAGAAAGGTGCCTGCAAATAGGGCAGCATCGAAGCCTTCAGAATGTCTCCTGGAACACTGCCGCCCCACAGCCATTGCACTGCACCACTGCTACCATGTCTTATTTTGTGTCCTCTCTACTCTTTCTCTGGATGCTTATTCTCTCCTCTCCATACAACTCTCACCCTTCCTGTTCTGGAACAGCAACTTCCCATCTTCTTCAGTAGCCTCCTTCTTCCTTGCACAATATCAGACCACCAGCAGCTGGGGGGGAGAGTGAGCTACTTTTTTCCTTTAGGGTTGACAAAACCAATGTTTCTCTATGATCCTTTCCTTCCTACTGCCAAACAGGAAGTTCCTGTTGACAGTCAAATCCAGTGGCTATAAAAGTAGAACTGGCTTTGGGTGGGTGGGTGGGTGGAGGGGTGGGATGGGATGGAGGCAATTAGTAAGAAAAAGGCTAGTAACAGGAAGTTGTAATTTGACTCACCTGCTTTTATAGTGTCTAAACCACACCCCCAGGTAAGCTCTCTTTCCTCTTACTGGTTTAGCAAAGTCAGCTGATACAGTACCCTTCCCTGCACAGAACACACACTGACTTTCTTTCTTTTCTTTCTTTCTTTTTTAACCCTAAATAAGGCCCCTTCTACTTCTAATAAAGTTATCTGTCTACTTAATCTTAACAGACACTGACTCCTGCTGAGATATAAGTTTTAAATTAATAAGAAAATGTAGTTTCTTTTAGTTAGCTGCTTTCTGTTCTACAAGCAAGGCTAGCAACAGCCTTCCCCTCCCCCAATCTGCTGTATAGTAGGGTGCCTTTATGCTTATCCTATGCACTTTTGAATCCCCATACTGTTTTCACTTCCACCACCTCTGCTGGTACGCTGTTCCATGGATCCACCACACACTCTGGGAAAAAAATACTTCCTAGCATTCACCCTAAGCCTCCCTCCCTTCTTCCAGGCTCATGTTATGTCCCCTTGTCCTTGTGCACTTTCATCTCAGAAATATGCTCCCCTCCTGTACCCTGTTTATTTCTGTGAGGTATTTGAAAGTCTCTGTCATATCTCCCCTCCATCTTTTCTCTCTTCCACTGAATAGATGTTTAGTTCCTTGAGTCTTTCCTCATTAGGCTTGTGGTGCGGTACTTTTCCCAGTTCCTCCAAGACTCTATCCACCGTAAATGGGCTGGCGTCCACCTCATCCCCATATACAACTTTCCTCATGAGTCTTGCCCCCCACCACCTGGCCTCCTCCTGGGTAAATACTGAGCAAAAATATTTGTTCAGTATCTCAGCTTTTTCAAGGTCATCCTCCACCCACCCAACCTCTCCCTTCTTTAGTCTAACAATATCACTTCTGATCTTCTTCCTCTTACTAATGTAATTAAAGAAGGTGTTGTCTCCCTTCTTAATAGCCTGTGCTATTCCTTCCTCCATTCTTGCCTTAGCCCCTCTGACAGCTTTCCCGACTTCTCTCTGCTTCTCCAAATATTTCAGTGTGTCTTCTTCTATCTGTGTCTCTTTGTATTTCCTGCATGCCTTACTTTTTTCTCGCACTTTCTCGGCTACTGACTTAGAGAACCACAGTGGCCAATTCTTTCTTTTCCTTTTACTAAGCAATCTGACACATTGACTTGTCACTCCTGCTATGGATCTCTTGAGCCTAAGCCACTATTTTTCTACCCCCCCATATCTTCTGCTGCCAGGGCAATTTTGAGTTGTTCCCCCATCTCCATGAAGTTGGCCTTCCAGAAATCTAAGATCTTAATCTTTGAATGGCTTTCTTCTGCCAATGTGTTCACTCTAAACCATATAGTTCTGTGATCACTGGTACCAAGGGAACTGCCCACCTCAACATCCATGACTCTGTCCCTGTTTGTCAGCACTAAGTCCAGTACAGCTCCCTCCCTGGTGGGCTCAGCCACCAGCTGCTTTAGGTTTGCCCCATACATGGCAGACATGAGGTCCCTGCTCCTTGATGTACTTGCAGTCTGGATATTCCAATCTGCATCTGGTATGTTGAAGTCACCCATCAGTAGTACTTCCCCCTTGGCTGCCGTATTATGGATATCTTCTGTGATGTGTGGCAGTGATCAGGCAAGACACAGACACATCAGGAACACCACACCTAAATAGGTGGGATCAGATTTATTTAAAAAATAAATAAATAAAGCAATAAGATACAAATGAACAACTGGTTAAACAACAATGAAACAAAAAGGCACAGCTCAGGATCTACAAGACTCTAGAACCCAAATCAAAGTCTGTGCTGGTTCTCCCTTTGGAGAACCCAATCTGGAGATGTATACATTTTCCATTCCAAACTACAGCTAACCTCTAGGTGCTGGAGCCTGAGTTTTATAGCACCTAAACTCCTCCCCAATGAAAAAAAAACACCCCTAATTATCTTTATTAGAGTCATTTTCTGTTTAATATCTAGCTAGACATTTAATACCTCATCCTGTATTTTACTAAACAATAATAATCAGCATTAATCAAAGACTAGTAACTTTTTATACCCTTTAAATCAACAAAAACCTTCTTTTAAACAAAAAGGGGCTCTAATGAGCCCTGGCACCGCCCCAATTTTGGGAAATTGACACTTCAGGTTCTGTAAATATATCAGAAAGGGTGCCACAGTCTCCCTATAGGAGACTGCACCCCCACCTTGCTAGAAGGTCTCTCTTGATTGGGACACCTGGACCTCTAGCAACCACCTGCAAAGTAACACCAAGGTAAAATGACTCCCTTTTTAAAGTGTTTTATCTCTGCTGTTTAAAACCTTTTTCTCTCTCAAGGAGATTAGTAAAGAAAAATATGTACTTTATATTATGTTCCCACACTAATGCATTTCTGTATTTTACAACAAAAAACGTTTTATTAGCAACCCAGGAAAATAGTAAAGATATGCATTCCTTGCAAAGTCTAGTTTCTAAATGGACAACATTGCAATACCTCAGTCCACTAAACAACTTTTGTACCAAAATGTACTTGCCGCTCAGCGAATCGACAACATAAACAAAAAGAATGAGTTTTAATTTTTAAGACCACTGCAGCCCATCGGCTGCTCCTTTCTGTGGCTGTACCAGCGCTTACTCTCCTGCAACATGCGAGAAGGAGCATGTATACTAGGACATCCACTGGGACTCCAATAAACAGGCTGACACCTCTAAGACCTGTAAGCAGTGGACAATGTAGTTATTTTCCTAGCATCTCTCAACTGACATGAAGGAAGAGAGTGCAAGGCCCTGCTCGAACATGCGAAAGGGTGCGTAAGGGCATTTACAAGCACCGAAACTGCAAATCCGTGCAGCTTCCTTACCAGAGGGCATACAGGAAACAAGATTACAGGACAGCATTATACAACTGGGCACAGGACTTATAGAAAGACTCAGGGCATAATTTTTTAAGGAATTAAACAATTTTACTGCCGTTATATCCACACAACTAACCCACAAGCAGACGGCAGTGTTTTACATCCAAATTAGACGGACACAGGGAGTATGTCATAACAGACACTGGAATTACTACTCCAAGGAGGAATTTTAAAGAAAGTAAAAATCATAACCAAGCTAAAGAGGCAGCAGTGGGTGGCCAACCCACCATTCTCAAGTGTGACAAGTATAAGATAGGCTAGGGAAGAAATGCAGTTGGGCAACAGACTGTGAGAAGAAAGAAAAAAAAAGATTGGAAGGAAACAGAAAGATTGGATGAAGTTCATTCCAGTAGTAAGTTATGAGGGGGTGTTACTTCAAACTATCACAGCTTCCACTAATATTAGATCTATATCCTCCTCCAGCATGGATGGCTGTTTTGTTCCATGACTCCAGATTGACCCACAGTGCCTTTGCTTCTTCCCTGGATCCCTGAGCCTCCGTAGCTCTAATCTCTTTCTTTACATACATAGCAACCCCATCTCCCCTCTTCCCCTCCCTACCCTTTCTAAAAAGTGTATACTCTGGCATGTCTGCATCCCAGTCATGGTTCCCTGCATACCATGTCTCCATAATAGCCACCATATCCAGGTTTGTGTCTGCCATCAGTGCCGTTAGGTCTGGGATTTTGTTTCCCAGGCTGTGGGTATTTGTGCACATCACCTTCCACTCTGTGTACCCCCTTAATGCTCCTTGTTTATTGGTCTTTGCCCTGCACTGCATTAATGATGTACCTTCTGTTCTCTCCCCCATTGTAACCATGGTAGTTTTATGGTTAGATATTGTGCTAGTTATTAGGTCCGCACTGCTTTCAGTAATGTCCTGTGAGGGGGCTGTGATAATCCCCTTGACTGTCTATGCCTCCTCCCCCCTTGGCAAGTTTAAATGATCACTAAGGATGCACTTGAACTTCTCAGAGAGGATACCTTCACCTCCCCTGGATACATGCAGGCCATCTGGAGAATATAGGCCTTCATCCCTCCAAGTGATGTTCCAGTCCCCAGTGAAGCCATACCCCACCTCTCTGCACCATTTCTTCAGCCATTTGTTGAATTCAATGATGCAGATGTCCCTCCCTTCCCCCCTTGCCATGGACAGGTAGCACCTCCAAGAAGGTGACAGAGTGTGCTACTTGCCCAAGACACCTACCCAGCTCCCTGAACTCTTCCTATACTCTTCCTACATCTACCACCTCTCTAGCCAGGTCATTAGTGCCCAACTGAATAATGATGTCCAGCTGCCCCCTCCTTGCTACTACCCTTGCAATCCTAAGGATTCACTTGCCCTCTTTCTGAACTGTGCCTTCAGGTAGGCACATTACCTACCTCTCACCATTGCTACCTGACCCCAGCTCAATCCGCCAGACAATGGAGTCCCCAACCAGGATTTGCTTCCTCCTCCTGTGTGTTTTCATTGCAACTGCCCTTTGGGTTCCATTCTGGATGACCTCCTCAACCCCCATGGTGTTCACTCCCGGAGATGCTGAGCAATCTCTGTACTCTTCCAGGATGACATACGAGTTGTGAAGTGCCACCTGCTGGGAGATGTGCCTCTGTGCTGCCTCCTGCACCCTCCCCAAGCCCACTGTAGTCCATCCTTCCCTCCTTCTTGGCAACCTCTGAGGGAGTGATGGTGGACATGGCGGTCTCTGTATGGGGGGAAGGTCACCTGTATCCTCACCAACTCTGCTACAAGTTCAGCTACCTCCTCCCTCAACACAAAGAGGTGCCTGCAGATAGGGCAGCACCACAGTGTCCAGAAGGACTTTCTGAACACTGCTGCCCCACATCCGCTGCAAAGCACCACACCCATCATCTTTCTTCTACTATCCTTGCCCTAACTGCCCCTTATTGCCCTGTACCCTCTGCTGCTCTTTTCTTTTATACCATGTCCAGTGCCTGGCTATATATATTTGTACTGTCAATACTCTTCAGTGGTATAATCTATCAAGGAATATAGATTTATGTCAGGGTGTGGTGTGTGCCTATGTTGTGTACTGAAATAAGATGGCTAACAGTGTGTGTATGCAGTCAGCTGGTACCATATGATGTCACAGATTAACGGTATAAAGGAAGTGATGCACGGGGGGTGGGGGGATGGGCATCTCCTGACCACCAGAGACAATCTGCTTCACCAGCAAACCCCCACAGAAACACTCAGCTGCACCTACAAAATCCCCCAAACAGGTAACTTTCCAGATGAATCCAGAAAGTAACCTGGTACCAACTGAAAGCAACAATACGCTGCAAAAGAAACAATAACAGCAACAATAAAATCAGCAAAAATCAACAGTCACATCCCTGAAATGAACTGCTTCCTTCCTCTTCTAGCCCCTTATGTAAGTAGCTGTGTACTACTTTGTCCTTAATACTGGTGCCTTTTCTGTACACAGTGTGTGGTCCTTTTTCTACCACTTCCTCCAAGTCAACATCTGCTGCTAGTGCCAGCCAAAATCTTTTTAAAACCCCTGCAATTCTTTGAGTTACTGAATTAAATTCGGTAATGAACTTAATATTTTGATCAGAATCGACTTTTTGTGTTTTGACGAAAGATGCTCTTTGTATCCCTACTCCTAGCCTCCCTTTTTACTTTCTCAAGTGTTTCCTCTGTATACTCACATGCCATAAACCTTTCTTTTAATTCTTGGGCTTGTTTGTCAAATTTTTTTATAGAAGAACAGTTTCTACGTATTCATAGGAACTGACCATATGGGATGCTATCTAGGAGATGTCTGGGATGGCAACTGTCTGCTCTTAGTAAGGTGTTACCATCGGTGGCCTTACAAAAGCTTTCTTTTTGTACTATGTCATTTGGAGTACCTGTGAGCTTCAGATCCAAGAAAGAGATGGAGTCTCTGCTAACTGAGCAAGTGAATTTGAGGTTCAAATCATTATCGTTTATGAACCTTAAGAATTGTTCTGCTTCTTTCTCTGTCACTTCCCAGATGCACAAGATGTCATCAATATAATAACCCCAATATTTTATGTGTTTACAGAAAGGGTTACATAAGAGGTCGTATTTTGCGACATCTTCCTATCATGCAAGAAAAGTATTTGCATAAGATGGGGCCACTGCTGACCCCATAGCTGTTCCACACATTTGATAATAAAACCTAGAATTGAAGCAAAAATAGTTAGAATTTAGAATAATATCCAATGCTTCCAAGACAAATTCTGGTTCTAAAATGTCCTCTGTGCCATATTTATCTATAAAGAATTCGATTGCATTTAGTCCCAAATGATGTTGGATGCTGATATATAGTGATGTCACATCTATTATGAGCCACAAGTAACCAGAATCCCATTAGAAGTTTTCAAGGGCCTCCAGAACTGCCATTGAATCCCTTAAGTATGATGGTATTGATTGGACTATGGTTTGTAAAAACATGTCCAAGTATTCTAATAGTTTTTCGGTAAGTGATCCTATAGAGGACATTATGGGTCTACCCGGTGGGTTCTGGATGTCCTTGTGAACTTTAGACAAGATATAAAATGTAGGTACTGTGGAGGAGTGAGGATATAAAAAATTCAACTCCCTCTTGGAAATGAAGCCCTTTTGATGGGATTCTGCCAAAAAAAGTTTTAAGTCTCAATTTAAAGGTGGTGATAGGGTCACTGGGCAGTGTTCTATAACTACTAGTGTCATTCAGTTGTCTCATTATTTCTTTCTCACAGTAGTCCCTGCTCATAACCACTACCTTACCACCTTTGTCCACTGACTTAATGACGATATCCTTCATGTCATTCAGTTCTTTTAAGGCTAATCTTTCTTCTGCTGATATATTGGTCTGACATGATTTATGTTTTTCAAGAATATCATCCACTTCTTTTAAAACAGGAGATTCAAAATTCAGAATGGCCGGCGACTGCACCCTGTTGGGGCAACAAGTATATGTAGGATGGAGGTTTTTTCTTTTCTCTGTAAAACTCTAACCTGTGTATTCGTTCTCCATTTCCTCAAATAGTTCCATGGCTACCTCTCAACCTAGCCTCCCCCAACTAGTTTCATAGAGTCCTTTTTAACTGGTTATCAACATGTTGGTTTCTCACCAAATATACATGTGTTTGGGGGGGGCTGGGGGCGGTTGGGTTGTCTTGAGTGAGTGTTTATGAGGGGGGAGTTTAGTGTGTGGGGGTAACTTCATGTGTGTTTTTGGGGGGTTGTAGGATAGTGTTTTTTTTTGTGGGAAGGGGCTGTGTATGGGGGAAGGGTTGGGTTTTGCAAACATATTTAGCTAGGCTTATATTCAGGTACATGTCATAATTATGCTACAGGGTGTTAGGACTCTTGGCTCGCATAGATAGTGAATATACACTTCTTTTCTAGTTATCTTTTCTGGGGATGGGTGAGTTTAATTTCATTGGGGTTTTATTCATATTCTTAAGATGTTTCTGTTCATATAGTTAATTGATTATATACTGACTCATTATTGAACTTTGTGCATTTTAAAATGCATGGACTCATTTCCTAGGTGGTCCCTGGTAGATTTATTTTTTTTATTTGGCAGTAATACTGACAATTAATATTATCTTGCAAAAAATGTTGTTACAGCACTGTAGGTTTTAATGTCTGTGGAGTGTGTTAACTAGTTAAGAGTACAGTTTAGAAAATATCTCCAGACAGGTTTAATTCTATATGAATGTTATGAACAGTTGTTCATGTAAGGTACATACTGTTTTATATATATATATATATATACACACACATATACATATATATACATATACATATACATATACATATACATATACATATGTGATATGCAACACCCCCTACTGGAAATATTGTTGATATTTTTTGTTTGAGTGCCAGTTGACCCAATAACATCACAAGTGGTGAAGCCACGAGTGGTGTTATCGAGGTCAACTGACAATATTCCAGTGAAAATATTTCAAATAGGGGTGGGTATTCCATTTATGCCATACCTCCAAAAAAATGGGGAAAAAAAGTAAATTCTTGCCATTTTTTGCCAATTGTAAAAAATCTAAAAGAAATCTATAAATGAAACACCACCCATTTTGTAGGTATTTTTGTCCTGATCAACTTTTTTCACAAAGTACCATGCTACTATTTTTTATTTTGAAGTTATAGGCATTTGTTTGTTGCAAAAAGTGAAAAAAATTGCATTTTCTGCAGTTTCTTTGCTAATTATAAAAGAAACTAAAAGGTATATATCAATGAAACACCACTCATTTTGTAGATATTTGTATGGTGAACAACGTTCATGCTCATAGTACCATCCTATCATTTTCATTTTAAAGTTATTCACATTTGTTTGTCAAAAAAGTAAAATAAAAATAGCATTTTCTGCTGTTTTTTTGTTTATTATATAAAAAATAAAAGTTAGTCATAAATAAAACACCGCTCATTTTGTAGATATTTTTATGTTGAATAACTTTTGTGCTCGCAGTACCATGCTATTATCTTGCATTTTAAAGTTATTCACATTTGTTCGTCAAAAAAAGTGAAAAAAATGCACTTTTTTGTTTTTCAGCTAATTATAAAAAATAAAAGTTACCCATAAATGAAAAACCACTTATTTTGTAGATATTTTTGTGCTGAACAACTTTCGTGTTCACAGTACCATTGTATCATTTTTCGTTTTAAAGTTATTTGCATTTGAACACAGTTACTACTGCTACTGTAGCTAAATATGCAAATGAGTTCTGAATGAGCCAATCTCTACCTTCTGTGTGGATAAATGTACCTACAGAGAGGATAAATGCGATATCCTCACTGTAGGTCTGACCACCCTGAGAATATCGAAAATATTTGCCTTTTTTTATCCTCACAGGTATGGCATAAATATATATATATCTATCTATATTATTCCCTCTTATTTCCAAATATAAATTTCTGTTGTACATGTTTTTTTTATCATACAATACTATCACGTTTTAACTTGGACATTTGTAGTATTAAATCTTAAGGTCTTGCTTTTAATTTTGAATGTTGTCTCATAACACACTCATTCATTAATACTTTTAGTCAGAGGTTTTGTTTACTTGAGTGCTCAGCTTATCTGCTGTGGATTTTATTTGAACTTGAAAATATTCTCAGCAGTAGCAAGTTAATGGAATGCTGTTCATTCCATTTAAATCTGTGATTTTTTGAAATAGGCACTTTGAACCAATGAGAATGTTTTCTGTATTTTTTAAATGTATTTTTTACGTATGATCTGCGTGTTAATAGAAAGTGACTCTCTGAACAACTGTCTCCAAGGAAGGATGTGGTTTTCTTTTTGTAACATCTATGCTGGTCCAATAAAAGGTATCAAACTATTTACTTCTGGATCTGTTCATCCACATAGGGTTTTTGGAATTGCATATATCTCTATTCTCATAAGTGATAAATCTTAGCCTCATACAAGTATAGCACAGACAAAAATATTGTCTTCTTCTTTCTATAACTACTAACACTTTATTTGTCTGAGGTAATTCATGAAAATTAATATTTGCATGTACAGTTTATACTGAAGAGAGGATGTTAACCTTGAATGCATTTAGTTGTACCTTTGAAGCTGGAAAATTAGTAACCTGACTAGCAAGGACAAGAAAAGACCCATGCAAAGGACTAGAGTAGCAAACAAAAGAAACACATATCCCATAGCCCCACAGAGCACATACTGAAGTGAATGCTTATGACAGATGACTGCTAGAACTTAGGTTTGCATCAGTATACTGGAAATAAGAGATGAGAAAGAGAGAAAGAGAGGCAGAGCAGGAGAAAAAGAGAGAAAAAAACAGTGTGTGATAGGATTACTACCTGTCCTGACTGTACGGAGTAGTCCTGATTTGGGAAGCAGTGACCTGCAAAAACATGAAAAATACTACATGTCCTAACCTTATAGAATGAAGGGGGGAAAATGGGGCAGTCTACATGGGCCAGTATGGTCCTTTTCTGCCATCACACGTCGTTGATTCTATAATTCTATGAAATGGCCAGAGGCTATAAGTAGCCTTTCAACCTAAATATATATTGTAATGTCAACCTGCATGCATGCAGTGCTGGATAAAGAGCACATAGATAGATTTCCAACTTTCACTTGTGTGCCTTTATCTTTGATGAGAACCCACTTCACGGTTGTGGCGTAACTGAGAACTTGGAATTCCTTACCATAATTTCAGTGTTCTATAGTGTTTCACTGTATGTTGTATTTAAACTTGATTTGCAAACAAATTTATTTGTGAGTGGAGTAAAAATTATGTGACAGTACAGTGTGTAAAATCACTACTTTGTATCTGACCAAGGCACAACTGTGGATGGCTGCATAAAACTGAGAGGCATGTTGGCCAGGACATTGGGGCTATCCCTGACCATGATGGACATTCGAGATCCCCTTGGCACTATTTAAACTGGTAGAAGGGACCCTCCACAGACATTGTTTCTACAAACATATTCTGTATCCTGACACTGTGTTAAGTGTTGACTGAGTTTTTTTGTTAATATCTGCCTGGGGGGGACCAAGGAAGAGTAGGAGAGAATGGAATTTACTGGGATGTGTGAGGGAAGGTGAAAGGGTGCCACATATCCCTATTTGTAGTATGCTAGACTCCAAGACCAAGGACCTGAAATGTCAAAGCATACGAGATCATTAAAAACCAGGTCCAGTGGGTCCACTGTGTGTTGGGAGGGGGGGAGAACTGGGAGTATAGTTGTTGTATTGGATGAAAGAATCATACCACCCTCCGAGTTACGTAATGTTGCCTTCATTCTGTTATATCACCAGGATCAAGCCCCTAGTTCCGCCCATGGACCTCCCCACCTTGGTACATGCCTTCGTAACATCCAGGCTTGATTGCTGTAACGTACTCTACTTCAGGGTCTCAGGAGGTACCCTTCACAGGCTGCAGCGAGTGCAGAATGCAGCTACCAGGTTGCTGATGGGGCAGTCTAAATACTGCCACATCACCCCGGTGCTGCATGAACTGCACTGGCTGCTGGTCAGGTGGAGGATCCTCTTCAAGGTGGGCTTGCTCACCTTTAAGGCCCTACATGGGTTGGGCCCTGGATACTTGTCAGACCTTCTGATGCCTTCTGCATCGGTCCATTCCCTCTGCTGTTCCTCTAGAGGCCTCCTTGTGATTTCAAGGATGAGGCTTAAAACTGCTGGCAACAGAGCATTCAGTGTCACCGTCTCCGTCCTGTGGAGTTTGCTGCCTCCATCTGTAAGGGAGGCCCCTTCAGTTGAAGTGTTCGAGGCTGCCTCAAGACCTTCTTGTTTAGTCAGGCCTTCTCTAACACTGTCTACTAATATGTTTCTGTGGGATAGCCTTGTTAGTGACAGCTGCTATTTTTAAATTGTGTTTTATATGGTCTGGTTATTTATTAGCGTTTTATTTATGTATGTGTCTTATTTTAAAGAATAGTCTGTATTTTATGTATGGTGCCCCGGGCCTCCAGGACAGGTCACCTGAAAAATAAAACTTATCTTGCCTGTTCTAAACCCTCCTTCTTTCTGCTCTACAGCCTATGTCCCTTTGTTCCCTTTTCCTGGCTTAAAGCGAAAAGCCAGTTTGAATCTACCTTTTGTCATGCCTGAATTGTATCTCTCCTCATCCAACTCTTCTACAGACAGCAGAGATTCAACAGATGTTCTCTGTTTGCACTGTAGCATTCTAGGCCCTATCATTCTTGTCACTCTCCTCTGAATCCTTTGATGTATGCTGGTGGTATTGGAAAATCCTGTTACTGGTGATAGCTAGCTACAGCTAGCTAGCTGGACAGACAGGCAAGCAGACAGACAGACAGACAATGGTGCATCTTCAAAGCCAGTTGCTGTCTTGCAGTTTTGGTTTCAGGATAAGTGCAGAATGAACGTTGTTGTCTAGTAGGCTAGGGTTAAGAGAGAAAATAGTGAGAAAATACATTATGGCACAACTGGACCTGGGGATTTCTGTCAACAACTCATTTGTCAGTCAGTATAGCTCAGTTGGCAGAATATCCGCCTCTTGATCAGAAGGTTATCGGTTCTAGTCCCACCCTGGGACTTGGGCTCATACAAAGAAACATTGGCACACTAATGCAGTGTGAGTGTGTGTGGGGGGGGAGTGCTGTAATGTTGGGGTGTGCCATCCTTCAGATGAGATGTTAATCTGAGGTCCCTTTTACCCACCTCTGGTGCTGTCCTGGTGGGTGTCTAGGAGAAAGTAAAAGAACCCGAGGCACTTTTAGTAAGAGCAGAGGATTTTCCCTGATGTCCTGGCCAACAATCCCCTTCCCTTAAAAGTGAAAAACTTTTCAAGCAGTTATCCTTATCTGCGTGTGAGTGTTAAGTGTGATGGCTGCCTCTACATGTTTACAGTCAAGACAAAGAAAAGCCGGGGGCACTGTGGAGCCTGAGCAAGATGGTCATCCCAGCTTTCAGCCCTGTGTAATAGATCATTTAAAACACTAAAAATCTGTATTTTTTCTTGACTTCACCAGTTTATCACTCTAGATCTCCATTTTGGAAGACAGTGGCTTTAACAAGAGAAAATCTCAGAAAGAAAAGTACAGGCAGGAAGGAGCCACCAGCAAAAATGTTTCAGTACCCCCGAATCCGCGGTTGGCCCCATGCCATGCTACTATGACTGATTCGGAGCCACCAGAAGAAACTCTTCAAACTTTGGGAGCAAAAGTAAATACCCTAATAAAATCAGTAACAGGGCTCTCTGATAAATTCGACACTGTAACTAATTGAGTATCTACCCTGAAAAAGGCCATGGAAAGGGTGCAAACTGCCATGGTCGAAGCTACAAAAAGGTTGGATGCAGCCCTGGGAATGTCAGCAAATTTGGTCAAAGAGAATCACCATCTGCATTCAAGACTCAAAACATTAGAAAACCAAGCATGATCTGCTAACATTCATTTGCTTGGAATACCTGAAGGGTCAGAGGGTGACAATTTGTTAATGTTTCTCAGAGACTGTTTTCAACAGCAATTCAGGGACACAGTGCTGGAGCACCCGATTGCTATGCAGAAAGCCTATCGGGTTACGCTCTGTGGAAGACAGCTGAATGCAGATGCTCCTCGTGCCATTGTAGTGGCGACCAATGGGGTAGGCACCAGAGACCAAGTGTTGGCTTTAGCCAGACAGAAAACTTAACTTCAGGATAGTAATCCGGTCCAGATCTTCCCCAATCTAAGCTACACTACAGAGCAGCGAAAAAATTAATTTGACAGTGTTTGGGCTATGCTCTGGGAAACAGGTATATTACATGGAATGGTCTTCCTGGCCCGTTTCAGGATCACACATGAAGAGAAGGTGTATCTGTTTACTGATCCACAGGACACCCTGAAATGGGCACGAAAATATGTCTGGAGACAGCAGACACCCAAAGCAGTAGAATTTGGGAACTCAGATGAGGAAACCTGACTCTTCCTGAAGGTGTACAAGGGATTCGTTTTTGTACTTTCTCTAGGGTGACTGAAACCCTGCAGGTACTGTTTCTTTTTGTTTGATACTGGCACCAGAGTAATGAGCACATTTACTCTTGCATCGTAACAGAGACTGATTATATCTTTCTGAGATTTTTTCCAAAGGGGATTCTTTATGATATACCACGTTTGTTTGTTTTTGTTTTACTGGTGAAATTGAATTACTCTGATTTAGCACCTTTCAATAACTAAACAAAATGCTAAGATAGCTGGGTCATGTAATAATATACTGATATTGGGGGCGCTGATAAGCAAGCTAGCGTGAGGACGCGTATCCTTCTCGCTCCGTAAACCACCACATAAAATTACAATAAGAATTAAGATTTAAATCTGGCTACAATCTCAAAACTTGACTTACTGGTTGTCTGATTGGACCGTGGATGAATATTTAGCGTCCGGTTCGGGAAAAGGTGCACGAACGGAGGTGAAAAATCAAAAAAAGCAACCACAGGCCTCATGGGTGGAAGACACCGGGACTGTCTCTATATCGGCGGCAGAAGTCAGTACTCTGGGACGGGAAGTTACTCAGCAAGTCTTAGCGGCCCTAGAACCTAAACTGTCACACATGGCATCTAATTTCGACAAAAAGTTACAAGAGAAGGTGGATTTACATGCAGCACATACCACTCGACTCGCAGAAATGGAACAGAGAATTTTGGATGTTGAGGATGCCACTGCAGCAGTACCTGACCAGATTGTTACACTGCAAAAAGAACTGGAAGACTTCAGGGACCAATTCGACTATCAGGGAAATTATCAGAGAAGGCTGAATTTGAGAATCCGTGGGCTGCCAGAAGGGCTAGAGGGATCTAATGTTATGGACCTCTGTGCGATTACCTTGCTGGAGATCCTGGGTCTCTCCCCTAAGAATGGCTGTCTGAAACTCGAACGAGCCCACAGAGCTGTTATGCCGAGACCTTCTCCGGATCAGCCACCAAGGCAGGTAGTACTACGATTTCATAACTTCCAAGATAGGGAACTGGTCCTGAAAGCATACCGAAATAAGACTCTGTTACAATATGAAGGTCATAAGCTTTTCATCTCACAGGATTATTCTGCTCACTTATTAAAAAAACGCAGCACCTTTAATTCAGTTATGGCCCAGCTGCGTGAGGCGCAGATAGAATGCTTCATGATTTATCCTGCTATACTGAAAATCAAATGTGAAGGCACCACGTATTCATTCTGGGAGGTTTCCAAAGCAGACATTTTCGTCAAGGAGTTGAAGAAAAAAGTGGGCTGAAAAGATGCTGGGTTCAATACTATCAATCCTGAGTGGTAGAAGTTAATCTAATATGGAGCCCAAAGGACAGATTAGGTCTAGGTATGGCTAAAGTCTAAGGGACCATTTGTTTTTTGACCATATCGCTATGGGACTATTAACAGCTCAGCCTGGACCTTGGTCTATCTATTTCTCATGTGTTTCTTTGATTACTTAGCTGTGAGATTTTTAACAGCTCAGTTGGGACATTGGTCTGCTTGTTTCCCTTTCTTCTTTTTTTTAATCTTAGATACCCCTCCTGAGAGGACCAAATTTCCACTTGGAGACACCACATGGAGGTATACACATGGGAATACTTGCCTATGTTACTTTATAGAGGGGACTCGTGTCTAGAGAAAGGGATAAACCTGATATGAGAGCAATGCTGGCTGAAATCTCTTTTTTTTTGTGGTGGGGATGATATTCTCACTCAAGCCATGGGTAGGGAATGTAACATTTTTGCTAAACGCAATTCTTGTTACACTGGGAGGAGAAATTTTAATGTTTTGAGGGAAAGGGGAAGGGGGCTGTATATAGTTATTGTTTGTTGCTCTTCATGTTAAGTTTCTCATTTTACAGATCCATTTATACTACATTAGAGTTGTATATGCAGCATCTATCTGAGAGTCAAGAGTGGACCTGGGTATCTGGTGGGATGCAGGAGCGATTTGATGTCCCCTATGGCTAATACGAAACTGGTTATAGCTTCATGGAATGTGCGTGGAATTTCTACCCTTGTTAAGCGCACCATGCTGTTGACTGCCTTAAAGAGACAGCTGTGAATGTTGCATTACTGCAAGAAACACACCTTATGAAGTTAGAACATGAGAAATTGAAAAAGAAAGGGTGGGTGGGTGAGTGCATTGCGGCATCGTACAACTCTCATAAGAGGGGAGTGGCGATATTACTTCATAAGCGGTTGTAATTCACACCTGAGCGGGCTGTGGCAGACCCTGATAATGGGTGGTACATTTTTGTATCTGGCACTCTCTCGGGGGAGCAGATAACATTTGGAAGTGTTTACGCACCGGCTGTGCATGACCCAGAGTTTTACAGGTCCATTCTAACTCTTTTATTGGCAGAGCAATTTCCTGGGCTAATACTTGGTGGGGATCTGAATTGCTTGATGAATCCAAAGGTAGATCACTCAGAGGGTAAGGGGAGTACTAGAGGAGCCATCCATAGTTGGCAGGCGGGTATGGCCGACCTCGACCAGATAGACTGCTGGAGAGCGGCTAATCCCACCTCGTGGGAATACACCTTCTTCTCTCCTCCACACCAGACCTGGTCACGGCTAGATTATTTATATATCCCATGGTCCTGGTACTCTTGGATGGCCCAGGTTAAACATGGTCCTATTTGTAACTCAGACCATGCAGTGGTCCTGATGACAATGTCTCTAAAAGGAGAAAGAGGGGAACCCTGTGTATGGAAATTTCCCAATTACCTATTAGCAAATAAAGGATTTAAGGAATATCTACAGTAGCAATGGCAGCTGTTTGTACAAACTCATTTGGAGTTGGTTACCTCTAGAGCTGTCTTCTGGGATGCCGGAAAGGCAGTCATGAGAGGCTCTATTATCAGCTTTGTAGTGCACCATAAGAGAAGGATGAAAGAAAGACGGGTAAATTTAGAAACTTGACTTAAGGTCCTGGAAGGATGGGTGGCCAGGGGGAATGATGCCCCTCACCTCCTGAATGTGACTAGGGAGGCCTTGAACGCTTTATTGTTAGGGGAAGCCAGGAAAACTTGTTTATTTATGCAGAAACATTTTTATGAATGGGGGAACAAACCTAGCACTATGCTGGCCCATTTGATATGTTGGAAAAAGCGGGAGCATTTGATTTCTTCAATCAGAGGGACAGACGGATCGCTAGTTAAGGATAAGGAGCATATTAAGACTAGATTTCAGGAGTTCTACTCAGATTTATATAAAACATAGTTTGGAGATAGGGGGAGATGCTGAATTTTTTGAATGATCTGGAACTTCCTCAGCTTTCGGAGACTCAGTGAGGATGGCTGGGTTCCGAGATAACCAGGACAGAGATTGCTAGGGCTATTTCAGGGATGAAGGGAGGCAAAGCTAGTGGGCCAGATGGGGTCACAATTGAATATTATAAACTTATGCAACCCTGTATGTTGGAGCACTTGGAGGCTATATTTAGGACAACAAGAGAGGAGGAGGGGACTTTACCCAATACTTGGGGAGAGGCGCTGATTTGCTCGATACCAAAAGAGGGTAAAGACCCCCTTGAATGTGCGTCTTTTCGACCAATCTCATTACCTAATTGTGACTCTAAAATATTTGCTAAAGTTCTGGTGAACCGATTGGACAGACTGCTGCCGGACCTGGTTCACCCAGACCAAACCGGGTTCCTTCGGGATAGGTGCTCCTATTATAATATGCGAACCTTGCTGAATGTCTTATGGGAGGCCTCTAATGGCTTTGAACCTGTTAGTATATTATCTATGGATGCAGAAAAAGCCTTTGATCGTGTTGAGTGGCCATGTTTGTTGGAAGTCCTGTCCCGGTTTGGTCTGGGTGAGAAGTCTGTGGCGTGGGTCCAACTGATGTATACTAAGCCCACAGCACGTGTCATAATTAATGGAGTGCCCACTGAGACCTTCAACATGGAGAGGGGGACTCGACAGGGATGCCCCCTGTCTCCTCTCTTGTTCGCTCTGGTCTTGGAACCCCTTGCAGTGGCAATTCGGAAGCATCCTGAGATTACAAGTGTCCATGGTCAAACTGGGAAAGACCATAAATTATCTCTTTATGCTGATGACATGTTGCTGTGCATGACTGCACCTGGTCGCTCAATGCCTCCACTTCTGGACCTGGTTAACAGGTTCTCACAATTCTCAGGGTATAAATTGAATCTAAGTAAGTCAGAGGAACTTAGATTGGGGTTTTTCAGGGAGAATGAGACTGAACCTGTTCAGGACTGGGGTCTCCGTAGAGTCCAAGACCATTTTGTGTATCTAGGAATTAAAGTGGGACCTAATATTAACTCTCTATATGAGTTAAATTACATTCCCCTACTGCAGATAATTATTTCTGACTTGGGGAGATAGAGAAAATTACCGGTTACATGATTGGGGTGGATAAACCTGCTCAAGATGAATGTTTTGCCCAGGATTTTATACGTTATGCAAATGCTGCATGTGGGCTTGAAGAGAGCGGATGTCAGATGCCTAGAAAAATCCTTTTTAGACTTTTTGTGGCAAGGGAAATGCCTCCTGGTGAGTCTTTCTCGTCTGAAAACCCTCATAGAGAGAGATGGGGATTGCAGTTCCCTGATTTAAATACCTACCAATTTTAGAATTAGATGCCTGTGAGATCTCTGTACTAAAGATGACCTGATTACCTTTCAGGCCCTCCAGGCTGGGACGGGTCTAGGACATCAGCATTTTTTCAGTACCTGCAAGTTCAGGCATTTTGTAAAACCTTGGGAAAAACTTTGATGACAGACTCAGTTCTATCCCAGGTTGAACAACTGATTCAGGAAGGAGGGAAAAAGCCTAAAAGGGCGGTTCAGAAAGTGGTTAAAGTGGGTAGACAACTACTACCAGATGTCTCACAAAAGACTAGACATCTATGGGCAAGGGATATGGGGATCCCGGTTACAGAAGATGCCTGGGAAGACTATGACACACTTACACCAAGGAATCTTAAAATGTAATAAGTATAAGGAGTCATTTTATAAATTTTGTCACCAATTGTACCGTCCTCCTCTGATGGTTAGCAAATTTAACCCAGAAGTTTTCCTGATATGTCTAAGATGTAATGGAGACCTGGCGTCTTATTATCTCTACTTCTGGGCATGCCCTATACTGCAGGAGTTTTGGAGGGGAGGTGAACCAGGAAGTCCAAGTTATGCTAATAGAACTATACCCTTAGTACCAATGGTAATGTTGTTTGGAGTGGAGGACCTGGGAGTGGGAGAGTGGACCCCATTACCTCAATGGATAAGAGTCCTACTCATCATGGCTAGGCATTGCATCCTTAATACCTGGGTGTCAGCAGCCAGACACACTATTCACCAATGGAAGGTGTTGATGCTGCAAGCTCTGGCCTTGGAACGACTCATATATATTATGAGGGACAGAGGGGAGCAATTCTACAATGCTTGACAACCATATTTGGCAGCCCTCTCACCGGCTGAGGCCTTAACACTTGTGGAAGGGTGGATGGAATAGGGAAGTATTATAATGTATGAAAGGAATTAGTGTTTTTACCTGGTATATTGAATGATGCTTAATGATGGAACTGTAAATGTACATCAACTCTTTAATTGCTCCTTTCTATCACTGTTTATGAGTTGCTGTAATTAACTACTTATTTTGTACATAGGGATTGGATCTGTTTGTATATAATTTATAATTTATTGTTGTATGTTCTTGTCATGTCTGTAGTTTAACTGTTATAGTTGTAAGTCTGTATTGGAAAACTGAAATAAACATATGATGCAAAACAAATATATATACTGATATTTACACTAGATTTATACCACTTTGATAATGCATGGACTTTTAGTACCTTCCTCGGGTAGGAGGAGAAAGACTTGGGTTTTATTTGTTTCCTTTTTGGAGGGAATTATATCCATGCTGCTCTTGGACTCTTTCAACAGCTACTTTTTTGATTAAGACATTACACTTGATATATTAATTATTTTCTTCGTATGATGTATCAAATGACATAAAATGCACCTTACTGGTATATTGAGAGAAGTGGCACCTTCATTGTACCGTCAGTATGTTTCTTATATTTTGTCTGAGCATTCCATGCTTCTTCTGCTTGGAAAAGTTAATAAACATAAAGTTAAAAAAAAGACAAAGAAAAGCTGCCAGGCTGACCAATCATGAGCAGCATAGGCTCCCTAAAGGAACGTTTATCTCAATACTTGGATTAATTTTTAAAACCATATGTGGAGACTTTGCCGTCACATGTCAAAGATACTAAACGTTTAGAATTTCTGCAATAATTTGAAATTTGAGGACGATGTTATTTTGGCAACCCCGTACATTGAATTGTTATATGAATGTCCCACATGAGGGGGCTCTAGATGCTGTTGCAACTTTCTTGAATAGAAGAAATGAAAACAGCACCCCCCCACACACACACAGACTTTCTAATCAAGTTGCTGGAGTATATATTAAAATATAATATTTTCCTCTTTGACAACCAGCTGTTTTTGCAGATGAAAGGAACTGCAGTGGGGGTGACTCGTGCCCCATCAGTAGCGAATTTGTATGTGGGTACTTGCGAAAATCAATATGTTTTGGATGACAGCAACAACCCATGTTTCCACCAGACTGTATACTGGGGGAGGTATATAGATGATATACTTGTCGTCTGGAAAGGCACATAGTCAGAACTGGAAAATTTCATTGAGTACTTGCATGGGACAAATTCCAACTTTAGATTTTCATACAGTTCCCACACAGAACACAACCTGTTTTTAGATGTTATGTTACTCAAAAACCAGGAGGGTGGTGTAGACACAGATCTATATACAATGGACGTGGAGGGCAATACCCTTCGTCTTGCCTCATGTTGCCACCCATGGCACGTAACTGAAAATATTCCCAATGGGAAGTTACTGCGAATCAAAAGGAACTGCAGCACTGAGACCACTTTTGAGAGTATAGTAGCAGACCTTACAACATGTTTAGTAAACAGAGGGTATAATAGTAAGAAAACAGAAGACACACGTATGATGGCCAGTACACAGGACAGAGTAGATTTGTTGCAGAACAATAGCTATGTAAGTATAGGAGACAATAGATTTAACTTTGTGACTAATTACTCTGCACAAGCATCTGTGGTGGCTAGGATAGTCAACAAACTCTGGAGTGTTTTAGGGAGCGATGAAGGGCTTAGAGACATAGTGGCAATGCCACCCTGCATGTCTTACAGACGAGCACCCACTCTGAAGACCCTGTTAGTACACAGCCACTATACAAAGAAACATTGCACTATGTGGCTGAACCAAAACAAAGGCTGCTTTCAATGCAGAAATTGCATGTACTGTCCCCACTTTAAACGAGGAAGTTACCTTATGAACACAAATACCGACAAGGAATTCAAAATCAATACTACCTTCTCCTACCTGTCAACTAGCCCACATTACAAGGGACATGTCCTCATTTTACCACTCAGATTGCTCAATCCCACATGAAAATCATTGTAGTACTGTTCTCTTCCATATTGAGAAGATGCTTCATCGCTCTGTGAACATGAACATGAATTCAAAATGTACGATAATCTATGAAACTAAATACAAGGAAACGTACAATAAAGGTACTTGTTTACTCTGCTCTGGGCTGGTATCTCCATATTAATGTGTCTAACAGTTTGAGGACCAGTGTCCCACATTTTTAGTGTAAGTATCCCACATTTCAGAGTCTGTATAGGTTGAGTTGTGCCCCTTCCTCTTTTCCCCTTAGTAAAACGTGCTCCACCACAACCACCCTTTCCACTGCCCCAGCCAGAAAATCTGACATCTTTGGGGACACAGTTTCTGACCCATCTTCTGAGTCTTTCCCCCTACATTAATGAGGTGGGAGCATTCAGTATGCGGTCCCATGTTGCTGCTGCTGCTACTGCTACCTCCTGGTAAGCATGTACAAAAATATCTTGAGCCCAATAGTAATAGGGTAATGAGAAGTAGAGGGCAAAGAATGATGGGGGCGCACACTGCCGAATCCCCTGAGGAAGTACTTAAGATTTTTTTACTTGCCCCACTGGGAACCTACAGCACCACTGGACCACATACTGGATGCCCTCCTACTCAGGGATGCAAGAGTGGCAAAGACTGTAAGAATTCATATTTTCTGGTAATGGGCAGGAAAAGGGAGGTTAGAGTAGGGGCTGATTTCCTATGCAGGTATTTTAAAGAGGACAGGAAATTATTTCTAATTGGCAGCTGTTTATAATGTTCTCATTTACAGACATGATATCCATAAGCCTAAATAATCCATATGTAACTGCACCTGAATAAAAAGTGATGTGAAAAATTGTATTTTGCGTTGTTTTGTGTTTAAGGGCAGCATTTTGTTTCAGTTCTCTTCACAGAACCAATGATCTAGTTTTACCTATGTCATGGTTTGAGCAAATAACTCTAAGTATGGTTCCAATAGGACAATAGGTCATGTTTAGCATTCTGTAGACAAACAGTGACATACAGTAGTAAAAACTCTAAATTACTAGTTCCATGAAGAGAACACAGTAGAATGATGTCCATAAAAAGAAGACAATTGAAAACACAGTTTTTCACATTAGTGTTTATTAAAGGTACAGTAAAATATGGCTCATTTTGAGGCAACTTTCATTTTTCTTACTAAGAACATTACTAACTTCTGCCCATTAGCACACATGTCCTGTCCCCTTTAAACATATCTGAAGGAGAGGTATACAGTTGGACCATAATAGTGTCAAGCTGGTAAAAAACAGTTCTGGCCTAACCCACCAGATTGCAGAAAACCAAGCCAACCCAATTCTCTGTCCTGACCCACTGCACACATATTTTCATTGTAATGCTTTGTAGATGCAGAAAAGCTCTCTTAGGGTGCTCATCACCCTATTGCATTTGAAGTCATGGAATATTGAGCTCTGCCTTATCACCGCTCCTACCGCTCCATTCTCTTCCTGTCCTCATGGGGTTTAGGAATTCTCACCTAAATACCAACAGCCATCTACCAAAATGACGCCAGTTTAGGCTATGAATACTTCATTTCTAGGCTGACACGCTAACTGTGTCTGAATCCAAGCTCTTTTCTATGACCATCAATGCAGCCATGTCCCTGCTTGGATATAAAATCTTTTGGCTAGACAGTGACAAGAGGAGTGGTGTAGTGGCTTTGTATATCATGCTTATCCACCAGTTTTTGGTTGTATACAGTTCCTCTATTCCTTCCTTTTATGTGCACCTGTTAAACAAGCATATCATTCCATTCTGGCTACCTAATTTCATTGTTGGTGGCTACTGCTTCTTGTTGTGTACCAGATACCCTTCTTGATCTTCAGTTATCTGTCTTCTCCCTTGACTCTTCTGGTGAGCGCCCTGTGCTGGGTGACTTTAACACCAATTGTTCCTCCCTTCCTCTATAAAGCTCATGTGATATATTCAGGTTCTTCACATTACGCACCATATTTTGGAATCTACTAATCATGACATCTCTACTTCTAGCCACTCACTTATTGACTGGGACTCTCTTCTCATCCCAGTCACTGAATGGAATCAGCCATCTTTCCAGACATACTAAGTGATCATCGGATGTGTTCATAAAACCCACTGTCCAAAAACTCCACCCAAAGTAATCCAGCTCTTGCCTTTCAGGTCCCTCAACCTGCCTGTCCTGCTGGCTGACCTGTTTAATGCCAGCTGGTCCTTAACAACACTCACTGATACTGATGATCTTCTAAATAATTTTCACTCGAAATTCCCAGATGTCTGGGGTAGCCATGCCCCCAATCAGGGGACCTGTATTAAAGAATCACTTGTTATATGGTTCTCAGCTGAGTTTATAGCCTACCTCAAAGCTCATAACCCTGCTTGGTGCTTTCACAAGACCACTGGTTCTCCAGAAAAGTTGGTAAGATACAAGCCACTTAGTAATACAGTACTTACTTGCATGAAAACACTCAGGTTGGCCAAGTCTGAATACTTTACTTCCAACATCCAGAATAACCTTAACAACCCTTCCAAATTCTGGAACACCAAATACACCCTGTTGATCTTATTTTTTGTCAACCACGTCAACACCCAAACTACGTGCAGGAGGTTTAACCATTTTGACCCCTTAATTTTTGCTTCTTCCTTCAGAGTCCTTTTCTCTACCTTTGTGTTCTTGTTAATCCCCTCCTCCACCATCTTTCTCAATACCTTTCCCCTCCTCCCTCTGCTTACCACCTTGTGCACTCCTATCTCTTCTACTGCTTCTCTCTCACCTCTATTGGTCCTGAACCCTTCCAAGTGCAATAGCCCTGATGTGCTTCACTACAAAATGATCTACCTTTCTGCTTCTACGGTGTCCTTCCCCATCTTTGCTCTGCTTAACCTCTCCTTCCTTACCCTAGCGCATGGGAGAAACAAACCTTCTCCCATTCTACAAATGTGGTATCCGTCTGCTCCTGGTAATTTCTGCTCTATTTCTGTTATACCTGTTCTGATTGTGTTCACTGAAAACTGATGTGTTTCCAGATCTCCCTCTTCCTTGAGTCTTCTTTTTCTTTCCTTAGCCCCATTCACTTTGGTTGTACTAAATCCTAGTCCACTGCTTCTTCACCTCTTGCACTCATGGATATCATCATGAATGGGATAGATCAGGGATTATTACTTCTGCTGTATTTGTTTACCTTACCAAGACTTTTGGCACTATTGCCCACCCCTTCCTACTAAACAATTTTGTAAAGACTGAATTCCTGACCTCATGGTCTAGCAATTAAAAACTTACATTATAGAGAGGTTCCAAGAGGTCTTTGTAGGTGACTCCTTTTCCTACTCCCTATTCAATCAGGTCACACTGAGCTGAAAAACAGCTTGTTTCTATGAGAGCAGGATACATAATACCATTGTAATACAATTGATTACTGTGCATAGTTATAGGAATACAATGAATGATGACGTAAAATAAGTAAATGATTAAGAAATTCAAGCTGTAAGAAAAAACTCCTGTTTATTAAGCATTAAGGCTAGAACAGTGGTTGGGTTATCATCTGTTAATCTAGCCCTAGTGTGGTCATGAGATACAAGGCACAGCTGAGTGTATTATGCCCCTATGGTTAGATTAGAACAGGTAACCCAACTCCTACTCATGGATTAATGCTATTAAACTAGAAGGATTTAGTTTAGCAGTTAAAATCTTAATCATGTCATTGTATATGAAGCTTTCTGTTTTCAGCTGTTAATCCTTTTAAATTGCATTACAGTGAAGTAGGGTAGAAAATGTGAACCAACTTTTTTTTTTCATTGTAAAACATTGCAGACATGTTCTAGTTTCATTTGCTGGTAAAATGTTCTATTTCCACCTAACTTTAACAATTTTTTAAAACGTTTTAAAGTAGTTTTATAATGGTTTAAAGTAGTTTTTCTCAAGAAAAAAAGGTGCCCACCTTAATTTGCATAGAAATACCACTGTGGGCCTGACAAGGGTTACGCTTCAGAACATAAAATTATAATATACTGTACCGCTGGCTAGGATGCAATGCAATGCTGCAGCATAGCGCACTAGATTTAATGCTGAAAACAAGTCAGTTTCAATTGGCAGGTAATTCTGTTTGTCATGCAGTAACTCAAGACACTGTGTTGCATCCTGTCCAGCACCACTGTAGTTCACAGCATAGGAAGCACCTTGAAAAGCAAATTTAACAGGAACGCTAATATGTTTATTAACTGTAGCCTTTTTGGAAAACAATTTTTGTTACACTGCTGTTTTAAATAACTAAATAAATGTCTAATCAGAACGTTTCAAAATAAAAAAGTCTCTGCACAGAGGAAATGTGTACATTATTTTTAGTGAATGCATTTTCCTTTTATTTTTCAACAAACTGCATTTTTTGTCCTATTACAGATTGGAGCAAGACTCATACTTCAAAGAAACTACCCCCAGCCACCCTAGGTGTGGTGGAATCCAATTCCTCTAGCTCTTTACAGTCTAACACCAACTCTAACAATTCTTCCACACTGCTGATGAAAAGAGACTATTCAGACCAACCAAATGGTATGTACTCTCTCCCCTTTTCCTCATGCTACTGTACAGAAAGAAAGGGACACATTTTGACTGGCCCATTTTTGCATAAGATGCAACTGGGGCACATTTCAGCAGCATGAAAAGTGAGTCAACAAGATTTTTTTTCTCATCAGCCATCTGCATGTTTGTGGTCTTCTCTTGGCACATGCTCTCGCAAACAGGTCTCGCCATAACTCAAGTCATGAGTTACCTGTAGAAGATTCTTTTCACATAATCCATGCACAGGAAAAGATTAGCATGTGATGATGCATTAACACACATGAACACTGGAGTTTGTGGAACCTATTTAGTACAAATCCAGTGCAAGGTTACATGTGTTTGTTTATTTATTTATCAGGTAGTTACACTGCAATACAATTCCTTTTACAAGTGTGACCTAAGGTCTCAAAACATATATAGCACAGTACATTTTTCATTTTACATTAGACATTGCACATCACAGTAGGAATACGAATTCCATGTCATATCAATACACAATTATTCATACTAATGTATTAAAAACAATCACAGTTAAACAGTTCTTTAAAATAAGACACTAATGTGTTTGAAAAGATACTATAACTTAATAAGCACTGGATTTGTGGTAGTAATTCATTCCAAGCAATATATGCAGAGAATGCAAAAGTACATAACTCATTTGATGTATGCATCAGAGGAATATTTAAGAGGGAATGATTATCTAAAGAGTGAGCACAGTAGTTGGGTTTATAATCTCTCAATTGATTGCTCAGACTGAGTGGAGTACCCATCTCTTTAATCCTATGGATAAACCTAGACATTACTAACTTAAACAACAAAGGGACTGGTAGCCACCCCAGTTTCTTAAGAACATCACAGTGGTGCATATTGGCCACAATTCACTATGGGGTATAGGGTAGATGTGCCCCAGTC
Source organism: Neoceratodus forsteri (assembly GCA_016271365.2). Lineage (NCBI taxonomy): Eukaryota > Metazoa > Chordata > Ceratodontiformes > Ceratodontidae > Neoceratodus > Neoceratodus forsteri. Next base: position 538,732,171 of record CM057458.1, read on the forward strand.
AAGGCTGGAATGCCATGCAGCAGGGATCTGTGGACCCCCTGGTGACATTCACAAAAGGAGCGCATCCCTGTGCCTACACCAACCTCTGCCCAATCCCACAGCCATGTGCCACCAGTGGTTCAGAGCATACAGGGGGTGTGCCCATAATCCACCACATTCACATAGGTGTGGAACAGCAAGGAGTGCCTGGCTGGGGTATGCTATTTAAACCCAGCTCTACATGGGATGTGCACCTCATGCCACTGTCCAACCAGACACCAGGTGGGGCAGACAGCTGTGGGACTCCTGCATTGCAATGGCCCCTGCCCACTGGACTGCCTGGGTGTGCTGGAGGGTGATGTAATTTACAGTGGGGGCAGGGCCAGGACTCTGGGGGTGCACTCAGCATACAGGTCCAGGGCAGGTGCAGAAAATACCCTGGTGGTGCTTACACCTTCCAGGACCCACGCCATGGTGCAGGGGATCCACTGCAGGACCAAGGATGGGCATCCAATTGGATGCATGCCTGGGACCAGTGCACCAACAATGTCTGCCCTCCATATACCTACATGGTGGGGAGGCGGAACCTCAGACAGGTGGTTGGTGGGTGTGAATACTGCTGGTGCATACCAGTCTGCAGGTGTGGGGCAGTGCGGGCATTCTACCTGGTTCCCCAACAAAGGAACCACCACATAGTGAATCACAGCCAGTATTTAGAACAAGCAGTGCAAATTTTCCTATCCTTTGTATCAAAACTGATTTTTTTTTTTAGATAAAGTGCTTATTGGAGCATTATCTGTTATGACTGAAGCATAGTTTACTATTGGCAGTAAACCTTGATTGGCAACAGCCAGTCTGGTCTCTGCAGTTAAATAACTGTGTAACCTATATAATAATGCAATTTTAGTATGGATATTAGAAGTTATTGCTTGTATGTGAGGACCATAGCTCAAAGTGGGGTCAAGTATAATTCCCAAATACTTAATAGTGAAAACATTTTCATAAAGGGTTCCGTCTTGTGATGCGACCTGCAGACTAATACTTTTTTCTTTCAATCTGGCATGGGTTCCAAATACTATTGTTTTTGTTTTATTTAACTATAAGTTGTTATCCCTCAACCAATTTTGTATGGAGGACATTTCCTTTGTTAAGATCCGATTTACTGTATCTTGTGGCACAAATGTCCGCATTGTTTACATGGGCCAAACAACGCATTTTCTCACAATGGTATTTGATTGAAAAATGCGGGAGTGGGAGGGCATCCACTATTCACCTGGACCCTTGCACCCATCTCTCCAGATTACAGATCTAACATTGTGAATATGTGGGTTAAACATGGGGTATACATTATTTCTAAAATCAAAAAACTCACTGACACCCCATCTGGGGTTGGACCCTTATCTTGGATTCATTACAGCCTGGAATTTATTCCCCCCCTCCTCAATTTAGAATATGCCAGATGGGCACAACAGGGCATAACCATATTTGTCCAATTTATAGAAAATGGTAGGTGCATAACATTCCAGGGAGCTAAAGAAAATGTCAATGGCAAAACTCAGAATGTTTATGGTTTATGCAAGTGGGGCACTTTATTAACTTAATGGATAACCTTACCAAACTTACTAGACCACAAACTGCGTGGGAGGACTACCTATATGGGGTGGTGAGCATAACGGGTTCCAGGCATTACATTTCAGGAGTATAACGGTTGCTTTTAAGGATAGGAGAAGCTTCTTTGCACTTTTAAAAGCAAGCCTGGGAAATGGAGGCAGGGATAACAACTGAAGATTCAGACTGGACACAGAGATTGAAACTGGGTTGGACGGTGACCTTGGCTCCAGTGTGGAGGGAATTTATTTGGAAAGTCTTAATGAGATACTTCCATACCCCAGCAGTTACTCAATATTATAGTACAACAAATTCAGCAGCCTGCCAGAGGGGTTGTGGCTAAAGAGGCAATCATAGACATATTTTTGGGGGATGTCTGACCTTGACCACTTTTTGGACACAAATGAAAGAAATCATTCTTAGCATTACTGGGGTGTCCATCCCACTAACCTTTGAGGATTGGGTATTGGGTCTCCCTACAGTTATACACCAGAGGGGGGAGGTACATAGGGTGTTGCTAATTATGATGGCAGTGGCCCTTAAATGTATTATGGCCCATTGACTTACCCCGGAGCCCCCAACGGTGGGGAAGTGGGTAAAATGCATGAAGGAAGTACACATAATGGAAACCACAATGGCTAGACTACGACTTCAGATGGAACAACACATAGCCAGATGGCAGAGCTGGGAAACTTGGTTGTTAAAGAGGAAAGCAGAAAACTGAGGGTGTGATAGTAAGCCCTGACCCTTACAGGGTGAAAACCTGTTATACTCCAAGCCCGTACACAGGATATTTTCAGCAAATAACACAACCCTTAAATGTGGGGAAGGTCTCTGGGGCAGTGGAGGTACACAGTCTGCCAGAATGGTCTTTTGTTATCTTTTCTGGGGCTTTTCCCGCGTGATCAGAAATTTTTATCTGTTCTTTTTTCCTTTCCTTTAAAGTTTTCAGATGACCTCTGAAATTACAGTGTATTAGAGCTTATTTAAAACTGTTTTAAACTTCTAACTAGAGGCACATAGACTGAGGTACTTCTCCAGCCATTAATGGATAACTGGTGGAGACTAAATTATTTCTACGTATTGTCTCACTTCTTGATATCGTCCTTCTCTTTTTTTATGATAGTAGAGGTAAAGGGATTAACCTTCCCCCACTCCCCCCCCTTTGTTTTGGGGAGCAGGAAGTGGTATATTGCGATTAAGTTAAACATGTGACCAAGATGAACAAAAGACTCATAGTACAATAAGTTAATAATTTGACATGTTGGTTAAGTGTTATATATGGTAACTGGAGAGTCTTTTTCATTTTATGAAATGTGGAATTGATGTTGTATGTATGCCTCATGCTCTGTTTGCTTGAATAAAGCTGAGTTCAAAATAAGAAAAAAAGATCCTATTTAGATCAACAATTGACAAACCATTGGAATAAATCACTGCATCATTGGCGTACAATGTTAATTGTGTGCCTTTAATGACCATTGCTATTGGATCAAAAAATAGGGAAAATAATATGGGCTCTAATATAGAGCCTTGTGGGACTCCATAATTTACGTCAGACTTATCTGATATACAACCTCTGTGTTTAACAGCCTGATACCCTCCAGTTAAGTAATCGGTAAACCACCCCAAGACAGGTTTCCAAAGTCCTAGATATTTTAATCTATGTATTAGGAGTGCATGATCAACCAGATTGAATGCCTTGGTCAAGTCCATGAACGCGGCACCAGTCAGGCATCCCTTTTCCATACCTTCGTGGACCATGCTCATGAACTTGACCAAGGCAGTCTCCATTCCATGCTCTCTCATAAATCCATGCTGATTTTGTGACAACAGGCCATAATTTTCAAAATATTCAATAAACTGGTTGTAGACCACTTTTCTTGTATCTTCAAAAGAGCTGACAAGATGGAGATTGGTCTATAGTTGCCAAATTCACAAAGGGGACCTGACTTATGTGTACTGTAGGTATGACATAGGAATGTTTACACAAATCTGGTACTTGACCTAAAGTGAAAGATTAAGTATCACACTGATTGGATAGACTATTTTAACTGCAGCCATCCTCAGTAAATCCACTAGATTTGTCTGATTGCACTTTATTTAGCAATTTGAGTACTTCATGCCTTGTGACAGCCCTCAGGTAGAAATGTGGTCTACCCAGGGGCCTGTCAGTATTCATGTCTGGTAGACAGCCTTTCAGATTTTGGTGATAGTTATCCAGATTAGAAAATATTTTGTTAAATTCACTTACTATGTTCAAAGGACATGTTATTGTTTCATCTCCTTTCTTCATTGCCAAATTTGTTTGTGATAAAGGATTAATAAGACCATTAATTTTTATTTATTTATTTATTACAATCTTGGAAGTACCTTTGAGTCATAGACTTGTTTATGAAGGTTCCATGTCAAGTAAACAGAAGACAATACAAACATTATATTTATCCATCATTTCATATGAAGTACAATAGAAGCAGATGGAGGGTATATACAATACTCATCGGTGATCATGCAAGGTACAATACACATAGGTGACCGTGCAAGGTCAACAATTAGATTACCAAAACATAATATCTTAATAAAGTTGATAGAAGCCAGTATTTGTATCAGGGAACATAGTCCTGTTGTCAGGGTATTAAGGAATAGTGCAATAAGTGCTGTGGAGTTAGGTAGGGCCAGCAGCAAGGTAGATGTGAAGAGGGAGGACAGCAGGGTAATCGTGGGGGAAGGGGAAGGGGCAGGAAGGGGGAGGAAGGAAGAGAGGTGCTCAAGTGGGGGAAGATGGGGAAGGGGAGGTGCTCAAGAAGGGGGAGGCAGAAAAAGAGTTTGTAGGGGGAAGGAGAATGAGCAAGAGATATGAAGTAGGTTGGTGGAGGCAGAACGTGTAGGAGAGCATGTGGTGGAGAGTTGGGTTAGGTGGCATGGGTTGGCAGGGCTGGGGTGGGCAAGAGGAGAGGAGTGGGAATAAAGGAAGTGGTGACAGGTGGGGGAGTTAGAGAGAGTGGGTGGGCGTGTGGGGAAAGGTAGAGAGGAAACAGGGAGGGGTCAGTTGACAGTCCAGTAGGGTATGTGTGGGGGTGAGAAAGGCATGGGGATCAGGTGAGGGCAGTAGGGGACAGCAGGGGGAACAGGAGGGTCAGTTAGCAGTCCAGTAGAGTAGGTGTGGAGTGCGGCATAGGGATCGGGTGGGTGCAGGAGGGGGCAGTGGGGGGGCGATTGAGAAGGCAGGAGAACAGTGGGGACAGTAATGAGTAACTGAGGGAGGTGCGAGGATTAGGCAAGGTGAGAGGAAAGGTAGACCAAGGGGGTGGGTTTAGGTGTAGCAGTCACAAATACTATCCCATGTGAGTGACACTATAAGCTTAGTTTTAAAAGGGCCAAGCCTGGTTGCATTTTGCAGCTCAGCACTGAGAGAGTTTAGCCAGGTTGGTGCACTGTAGTCAAAGGACCATTGCCCTAGGGATGTCCTACGGAAGGGGAATTTTAAGGTTAGGTCATTTAGGCCTCTGGTTCGCCTAGCACAGTCGGAGCATTTGAGGAGGTTCTGAACTCCCAGGGGGGCTAGACCCAGTAAGGATTTTTTAGCAAGCAGGCAGGTTTGACAGTGAATGCGACCGTCTAGGTAAGCCAACCGCTCTGGGCGTATAGCTCGCAGGTGTGGGTTAAGCAGTGCTCCCCTAGAACAAGTCTTTATGCTATGTTTGGGGTTGTTTTAATTCTTTTGAGTGCAGTGGGAGTTGCGGCCCCATAAACCACAAGACCATAGTCAATTATCATTAGAATTGTGCTGGAGACAGCTAGTTTCAGGGCATCAGGAGTAAAACAATGCTTGTTTCTGTAGATTAGTCCTAGTTTTGCATTTGCACTCCTGGCAGCCAGGTCTATATGTGGTGTATCCAGTGGTGTTGAGTCTAGTGTTACCCCTAGGTATTTGAATTGGGTTACAGGTTCAAGGGGGGAGATTTGAGTATTTATAATGTAGGGTTGGTAGTTCCTGTGTCTGCTATGGGTCAAAGAGACGATCATAGTCTTGTTTTTTTATAGTTTAGGAGTAGCCTTGAGTCCTTGAACCAATGCTCCACTAAGGAGAAGTCGGATTGCATCTGGCGCGCCAGCTTCACAGGGTCAGAGTGGGATGAGTATAGTACTGCGTCATACATATAGAGCAAGATGTAGTCAGTGACAGTCCAGGGGAGTGAGTTTAAGAAGAGACTAAAAAGTAGATGTCCCAGGATTGAGCCTTGTGGTACTTCAGTGTTGATGCTTAGGGGGCTTGAACAGACTTCATTATTTTGTACTTTTTGTACTCTCCCTTGGAGGTAACTCCTAAACCAGGTGGTGGATTCTGGTGAGAAGCCAATACAGGACAGTTGACGTAATAGCAGCTCATGGTTTACTGTGTCAAAGGCCTTGGTGTGGTCAATATAGGTAGCCCCCACCAAGAGCCCCCGGTCAAGGGCACTGTTTATGTAGCTGGTGAATTCAAGGAGTGCAGTAGCTGTACTATGTTGTTTGAGAAACCCATGCTGCTGCTGACATTGCAGTTGGTAATCGCAGAGATATGCAGTCAATTGATCCGAGACAATACATTTGAGTGCTTTTGAGAGTGGAGGGAGAATTGAGATGGGGCAATAATTAGCGTGGTTTGTTCTTTCACCATTTTTAAAAACCAGAGTGACAACCGTTGCTTTCCAGACCATTGGAAATTTGCCTGTGATTAAGGATAGGTTTAGGATCTTGGTTAGAGGAAGAGGAGTACATCTTCAAGGATGAGCTCCAGAAGCTTGAGATCCAGTTTGTCATGATTCATCCTAGATTTGTTTAGTACCTTAATAATATATTTTTTGGCCTCTGTCTGTGAAATTATTTCAAGGTAGAAGTGGGGTGGTGGCTTTGAGGTGGATATTTCAAGGTCCAGGGCTAGGGAACATCCTGTGGAGAGCAAGATGTCGGCAGGTAGCACACTACTTAGGTCTGAGAAGGCTTGATTAAATGTTTCTGCCATGATTTTTGGGTCATAAACTAGGGTACCATTTATATTTATTTGAGATGGGGGAGCTTTGTTGGGGTTGCCGGTTAGGGTTTGGATGTTTTCTCAGAAACGCCTGCTGTTCTTCCAGGAATTTTCCATCTCCCTTTTAAAGTGAGCGCTTTTTGCTTTCCTTGTGGCCCACGTACAGTTGTTTCGGGACGTTTTATACATCTGGACATCAACGTCAGCTCCAGTGTTTTGGGACTGGACCCATATCTTGTCTCGGTGCATCATCATGTCTAGAATTGACTGTGAGATCCAGGAGTTTTGGGAGTTTCTGACTTCACGCTTAGTATGGGGGGCATATATGTCACAGGGTTCATTAAACTTAGTGACAAAGTAATCTAGAGCAGCATCCATGTCAGTAGCATCATTTAGGTAACTCCAGTCATGGCTTTTTAGGAGGGCTTTTAGTGTACCTAGCTTCCCCTTTTTAAGGAGCTTTGTTGTTATGATTTTGGGTGGGGCCTTAGTGGGTTTGTTGGACTAAGTGAGTAGGAAAGGGGTGGACAGCTAGACGAAAAATCCTGTTTGGAAAGTTGGTGATAACCCAGTCAATGAGGGTGCATGTGCCCGTATGATAGTTTATTCTAGTCGGTTTGTCCACGACTTGTGTAACGTTAAGAAAGGAGAGGGTATCTTTAAAGTGGTTGGCTTCTGGGGAGTTCCAATTTATGTTGAAATCACCCAGAATTAGTAGTTCCGTCTTGGGCCCATGTGCTGCTAGGTAGTCAGTTATAACTTTAAAACCAGAATCTTGAGTCCTGGGTGGGATGTATGCTGATGTCACAGTCAGAGTTTTCCATTAGAGCCAAGCAGAATCTTAACAACTAGAAGTTGGGCAGCCCCATTGGAGGGTTGGGTAGCCCAATGGAATGTGGTAGATGGTATTAGTTGTCCCCGGAGGTGATCCTTGAGGTAAATCACACACCCACCTCCACGCTTCCCCATTCTGTCTAGCCTGAAAGTGGTGTAGCCTGGCAATTGGAAAGCTGAGTCAGGTATCCTAGGATTGAGCCAAGTCTCCACCACTGAGATAACGTCAGGTTGGTGTTAGGCAGCCCAGGCTTGGAAGGGGTCTAGTTTTGCAAGCAAACTGCATATATTAATGGATGTGATAGCAAGGCCAGAGCGCTTATTTTGTGGGGTCGGGGTAGTTGCCAGCAGTCCAGGGTTAATAGTCTTCCAAACCTTTTTTGAATCTGTTAGGCCTTCTGTTTGCTGCTTTTTCAAATATTCTGCCTTTGCTAGTTTTATTTTGATTTTAGAATTATTTCTCAAATGTTGATAATGTTGCAGGTTTGCCAAAGAATCATTTTGCTTATAATTTAACCATGCTTTATCTCTTTCTTTCATTAATTTAAAAAGATGGGCAATTAGCCATGAAGATTTTTTACCTCTAATATACCTTTTGATGTATGGGGCATGTAAATTCAGCACTCTTGTAAACACACAAATGAAGTAAACCAGTGCACAATTTACATCTGGGATTAACTCAAAATAAAGCCAATCTATATCTTGTAAGCTCCTTCGGAATAGTGATATATCAAACCCAGAAAAATTCCTGAACAGATACCTTTGGTATAAGTTTTCTATTACTTGAGTGGTCTCATATACAAAATATTGGGCAGTGATCATACAAAGAATCTGCAATTAACCCACAGTTAAGAATATGATTGTCTATTTATCAAGAACTGTGTGTCTTGGTTTTCAAGTTTAACCTAGTAGAAAGGTTAGTTAGTTGTTTCAGATTTGCATGCGTATGAATACTGTCAAGTTTAACAATCTCAGTCCAAGACCAGTTTGAAATGAAATATCCTAACGCTATAAGCTCACCCACAGTGTTATAAGTGAGTGAATTAAATAATTCTTGTAACCCATCTTTGCTAATTTTAGGTGGAACATAGTCACAGCAAATTGTTAGTTTTTTAACACCACCCAGTTTAAGTTGCATTGCTATCAGTTCATAGAAATTTGAGGGTGGCAAGCACTAGCCCACAATTTGAGATGTTCATGTAACACCGACTTCCTTGAGCTCCACGGAATGTGGCATTCTACCAGCCAATGGGTCGAAAATGTATTTTGGTATTTTCCTGTAAATAATGCAGCATTTCAAAACTCTAAACTGTAGAGTACTTTTCCGCAGATTACATAAACCATGGATTAGATTTCGTCAGTTTGCAGAAGCCTAATCTGTGGTTTATGTAACCCATAAATTACTTATCTACAGTTTACATTCTGCTTTCAGAATTCTGCTTCTATAGGTTTCCATTAAATTTTCCAAGACTCCACAGAATTCCTTTCCATAGAAATTTTATAATTCTGCACAGCACTACCCCCTCCCTTTTCGCCAAGGGAGGGCTGTTGTTGGTAACCTCCACAGAGCCAGGGGGAGCTCTTTGAATGGATGTAGTCTAGTGGTTAATGGCCTAAGGCCTGTTGAGGGATACAGAACTAGTCGTGAGGAGCAGGAGTGTTTAAATGCCATTATGGGGAGGTGGAGGCCCAGTGGAAGTGGTCTGTGGGCTGCAGGAGTCAAAGAGGAGAACCCTGGGGGTCTATCCATAAGTGAGAGCTCCCTGGTGACTTTATAGCCTTGGTTAGGGTCCCTGAAGAGGCTCCAGTACATGAGAGACAGAATCTGAGTGTGAGTATCATGGGTTCCTTAGGAAAACAAACCAGAGCAGGAAGTAAGGAGCAACCACTCCAGTGGCAGTGGGATAAGACAGTGAAGACGTCATAGCTGTATCATAGTCCCATCAGCCTAAGGGCTGGGACCCCAGAGCAGGAAGTAAGGAGCAACCACTCCAGTGGCAGTGGGGTAAGAGAGCGAAGACGTCATAGCTGTATCATAGTCCCATCAGCCTAAGGGCTGGGACCCCAGAGCAGCCCTGTTTTGAAAGGGCATTAGGGTGCTATAGTCTTGCATCATGGGTGAGAGCCATGTGGAGGCACTGGAAGATGCATAGCCAGAACAAGTGGGCAGTGAAAATGTCAAACACTCTTCCATAGCTATTCAGGACCTCTGTAAGCAGAGATAACATCTAAGACTCTGATATACCTATATGAAGTAGTAGTAATATATTTTATTCAGGACAATGCCATGAAATGGATAAAACATCATTGAGCGAACTCATTTTCAAGGTGATCCAGTTATGTATACATACAGATCCTTACACACATTCTACATAAGTGAATAGTAATAACATGAAATACAAAAGTTACAAAAATACACGTTACATATAATGAATGAATGAATGAATGAATGAATGAATGAATGAGCAACACATCTAGAAGCTGAAATTGTCTGAGCCACACCAGTGTGGAAATGAACTGTACCTGAAGTGGAAATGCAGTAAAATTAATTGCACCTTTCGCAAGTCTGAAGTATCTTTCTTTAATGATTGTGAAAAGAGTGAATAGTGAACCTGCTGGGCTGCAGGCAGGGCCCTTTCCCCTACTTATAGTTTCCTGTGGAGCTATCATGTGAATGTGTATACAGTAGCATGGGATCACATCAGGTGGAGGCACCACACTATAGAAGTCTATCTTGGAGTACATTCATGCATCTGAACCTAAGAAAGGCCTCTTATAATATGGTGATGTGTACCCCAAGGGATCCAATATGGCACCTTTTGCCCTATCTGCTTTAATTTTTTTTCCTATCTCCCCTGGCCGGCTGCCACCCCAACTCATCTCAGATCCCTTCCCCCTAATCCCTCGCCCCTGGCTGCCCCTTTCTCTCTTTAACTTTCTGCCATCTGGCTTCTGGCTACCCTCCACTCACCGATTTATCCTGTCTCCTGCTCCCTGCTGCTCTTTTGTCTCCTGGACCCATCTGTCCCTGTCCCTCCCTGTCTTTTCCACTCCCTCTTCACCAACCACTTATTTAATTTTAATTCTCCCTTTCTCTCTTCCAGCTCAACCTTTCATCCTGACCGGGCACTCTACTGTGTGGCACGGCTACCTGAAGTTGCTGCCCGCCTCTATGCCTGCTTGCCCTGCCAGCCCTTCCAGTTACGCCTCCTGCTCCATATTTGAATTTGGTGCTTCCCACCAGCTTGCTGGTGATTAGCCCACTCCTGCTCCATGGCTTACCATTTTTTGCTTCAAATCAGACTGCCTTTTGTATCTCTGCCAACTTATTGCTTTTTTATTCAGTCTGCCCTCTGTTTTAAAACTGCAGCTTCTGTTAAAATACTTGATCTGTTGCTAAAAGTGTATTGCTGTGAGAGGATTAGTTCACTGTTGCAGTTTGTCTAATTTGGACCTGCATTAATAGCCCTGCTGTAGCTAAATTTTTTAATTGTCTCATTTGGACCTGCATCAATAGCACTGCTGTAGCCTAATTGATTGTAGAAGTGAGCAGCTGTAGCCCAATTAATTGTAGTAATGAACAGATACTCAGATTTTCTCCTGCCCCTGACACTCTTTAAATGGAATTTCTGCTTTAGGTCTCCACCCAATTGAGCTAACCGTCCAACTGGATCAACAGCATCAGAGTGTCCCCTTTAAAGTGCCTACTCCGCCTAGTTGCTGAAGTTTCTGTTACAATACTTTACCTCATTAGTTGCTGAAGTTTATGTTACTATACTTTAACTCACATCGCTACCACTAAACTACTCCTTTTAATACTTGTTAAGGAAGCTAAATCTGCCTGTCTGAGCTACAACTCCTGTTGTCCTCCCTCTGTCCCGCTGTATACCTTGATACACCAGTTTGTAGTATTAGCATTTCTCTCTTCTCTCGCTCTCTGACCTACATCTCCAGTTTCTCCCTCTGTCCCACTGTTTACCTCACTACACTAATTTGTCTTATTAGTATTCTCTCTCTCGCTCTCTCTCCTGCTTATCACCTGCTTTCCATCATGCTGCTAACTCTGTCTTGCTATATCCTATTATTCATACCTGCTGTCATCATTCCTCCCTCCTCCTATTCTCCTGTCACTCATCCACCCCTTTACTCCCTTCATACCTCTTTAGGCTATCTGTTCCCTTACTCACTCATGCTTCAACTACTGCACCTTTCCTTCTATCCTGGTCCCATTTCTCACTCTTACCCTGCTCCTCCCTCCTCCCAATGCCTAGCTCCAGTGCTTTACTTTGCCTACTCAAAAATGATGCCTTCACCCCTATCTCTCACCCTACTAAATCACGTTCCCTATCAGGCCATTCTTGGTGCAAGAGCACTAAGTTTCACCATCTGATCATTACACTTCTGCTACTAGCTTCTGGTGACATAAATCCCAACCCTGGCCCTCCTCCCTCTTCTCCCTCACCCCTCCCTCGTGGTCTTAAAATCTGCCACCTTACTATTGGAAGTCTCCTCCCAAATGCTAAAATTCCTAACTCCTCTATTGCTATTCTTGGATTCGCCCTCTCTAGACAAGACTGTGCTGGAAGAGGGGGAGGTGTGGCAATGTACATCTCCTCCTCTATCCAATATACTACTACTACATTATCAACGTCACTCCCTTCAGCTTGTGAGATGCTTATTATTAGACTCCCACTCCCTTTCTCAGTTCCCATCTTTGTAGCGGGGGTATAGTGCCGCCCTGGCCTCAGTGCTGCCACAGCCATATATCTATTAAAAACTATTGTCTCGCACACCTCATCAGGTGAACTCTATGTCCTGGGGGACTTCAATCAGAACTGGCTGCCCTCCTTTCCTAACAAAACCCAAAATGATACAGCTGCCCCGAACCTCTCCCAATTAATACAGGAGTTAACTGAGTTAAATCATAAAACCCAAAACCACTCACTTATTGACTGGGCTCTTACCTCACACTCACATAAGGTCATTAAATCTGGCCTCCTCCCAGATGCCTTAACTCCTTGTGTCCTAGCCACCACTTAGAGTCAGCAGATCACTTTCCCTCATGTGTCCAAGGACGAATACAGACGTCAGCTGTATGGTCCCTGTGTGCCCCTGCTGTGTGTGGAGTCGTCAGTACATTTTTCTGCCAGTCCTTGCCAGCCAATAGAAGTATTGCTTTTTAAAACTCTTGGGGTGATACCTCACACTGGTAGCCTTCTCTAATTGGCTGGTAAGTGTAGGGGTCCCATTGAAAAATGATAAGAAAGCGCCGTTTCAAACTGTGCATCCTCATTTCTGTATTGTGTGGAGGTCGATTACAGCACTGCTGCCTTTCGTCTCAGTTTGCCACTTGTTGCACCCACTGAGCTACCCGATATCTTTCCCTCACAAACTGCACACTTTCAGGTATTTAATTTATTGGCAACTTTTATTTAACTTCTGTGTCAATTTGACTGTTTTCAGGGTCTTTCTTTGAGTCGTCTTCAGCGAGAAGCCCTACTTCCAGTTTCTGACTCAAAGGAAAGCCCCCGAAAATACTCAAATTGGTACAGAAATGGCTATTTCTTGTTTTATTTGTTTTTTGGCATCTGCAGCTAAACTCTGTGCTCCTGCATGACATTCCGATTTCATCATCTGCCAATGAGTGTCGGCGTTGGCGCCTGGGCTTCGGGCTTCTGTCCCCTGTAACAGGTGATTATTTGCTTTGTGCAGAGTGGGACTCACGAGGCGGCGGGGCGGGAAGGCAGCGAATTCTTTACTTTCATCGGTCAAATCGTGGGTAGGGTGTCGGCGTCTCCAATCCCATGCGTTATGTGGTTGGGGGAGGGCGTTCAGGGTGGAGCGGACAGGTCGCCCTGTTTTCGTCGGTGCTCCTGTTTCGCATATTTGTCATTGCAGCTTGAGCATCGTGTGTTGGTGTTTTGCCATCTGTTCCATGTGGTGTGCGGTATGTGGTTGGGGGATGGCGTTCCGGGTGGAGGGGGCAGGTCGTCGTGTTTTCTTCTGTGCTCCAGTCCTCAGCCAGGTAAGGTACTTCTGCAAATGACCTGGATGGTGTTTGTGTTTTGGGCATTTTGGCATATGTACTGCCCTCAAGCATGCATTTACTATGCTTGCTGTGGTTGGGAGTGGCGTTCTGTGGTAACGGCCAGTAACGGTAATTTTTCCAATTCGTGGGGGGGCTACTGGGGATTGTAGGGTATTCTGTGTTTTTTTTTTTTTGTTGCTATGCTTCATGTGGTTCTGCTATGTGCTGGGTGGGATGCACAGAGGATGATGGGCCAGGGAATCCATGTTGTAGGATGGTGGTGTGTGTTTGCCAGTGGGGGGCAGGTCTCTGACAGTGTGGCAACCATTTATTGTGAGCTGGCGGCAGGTCTGGGAGGAAGGGGAGCACCCAGGCAACAGGCGTTGCTGTTTGTGGGATGGTGGCAGGTGACACAAGGCCCCGCACTGTCCAACAAAATGGTTCCCACACTGTCAGGGTCCTCCACTCCACCTCCAAACACATGAAACCATCCCACAAAATGGATTCCCCGGAGGTCCGGTTGCCTCTCACCTGCGGCTAGATGGTTACAAGACAGATGTGATATACAGAGAATGCCATTTTGTGTTGTTGCCTGCTTTCGGGGGGGTGGGGGAGGGACCATTGAACTCCATGGGGAATGCCGTCATGTTTTTTGTTGGATACCGTAGGGTGTGGAGAACACTGGCCACCAGGGAATCCATGTTGTGGGATGGTGGCATGTGTTTGCCGGTGGGGGGCAGGTCTCTGACAGCGTGGCAACCATTTTGTGTGAGCTGGCGGCAGGTCCATGGCTTGTGGTGCCACCAGCTGGCCAAACTGTTACACACCCTGAGGTTTGTCTTTTATTGTACCGGGTAACAGAGCATTGTAGGCGGAACATATGTTGGATGAAGCAAGTTTGTGTGGCTCACAGCGCAAAGATATTGCTTTATTTTTCTGTTGTACAGACTGTGCGTGAACATTCCAGAGATCGGTAGAACTGACAGAGATCGTTACAACCGCCGGAGATCGATAGAACCTCAAGATCATTATAACCTCCAGAGAGACCTTCCCGAGGCAGTCTAAGAACGTTGTGAAGAGCGCAGAGCAATCAAACTGAAGAATATGAAGAATGTCTACAAAAACAACCTGCTGTGCTTGTTTGATAGCGCTAGTGACAAAGAGGCAGAGGACTTTCCAGGTTTTGGCAGTTCTGATGATTCCGACATCCAGGTGGACTTGATGCTCATGACACCTTTGAGTACACCAGATAGTGAATTCAGTGAAGAAAATGATCTGCCCCTGTCCACATTGCGCCGGAAGAGGCACTCCTCAGAGAGTGAAGAGGATGGTGTTCCACTAGCCAAGCTACGCAGCAGAGAAACTACACAAACAGTGAAGTTGATCTCCCTTTGGCTAGACTGCAGCGTGCATGTAGCCCTGTTGAAGTGGATGCTGCTGAACAACATGAGCAACTTTCAACACATCTGGATGAGGTTCGCAATGATGGTTGGACACGTCTGCTACAGCCAGTGCATGTTGAAGACTTCAAGGAGCCTGTGGGTCTGGCCACAGTGATGGGTGCAGAGAAGACTCCCATGGATTTCATGAACCTCACATTTCCACCGATACGCTACGAACTGATAGCTGATGAGACAAACTGGTACAGTGCCCGTAAGCAGGCAGAAGCAAATAAAGTGGACCCCCAATGGACTCTGGTGACGGCGTGCGACATAAAATGTTTTTTTGGACTATGGCTGTACATGTCTATTATGAAGGTGCCACTCTACCGTATGTACTGGGTTAAGCACCGTCTCTATGGACGTTGTCCAATTTCAAAGGTAATGACCCGTGAGCGTTATGAGAAGATTACGCAGTATCTACATGCTAACGACAGCACACTGAATCCACCCAGAGGATCGGAAAATCACAACAAACTTCATCATGTGCGTCCCATCCTGGAACGTGTTCGGATGGCCTGTAAGATGGAATACCACCTACACCGAGAAGTGTCAATCGATGAGGCCATGGTAGGATTCAGAGGACGGCTGTAATTCAAGCAGTACATGCGAAGCAATCTGCAAAGGTATGGAATAAAGGTGTGGGTTCTTGCAGATCCTCACAATGGTTATGTGTCAGACTTCCAAGTCTACACAGGAAAGGTTGCTGGCACTGTGGAAGTGGGCCTTTGAGAGAGGGTGGTGACAGACCTGACTAAAGATCTGCATGGCAAAAGACACCGTGTGTATTATGATGCTTTTTTCACATCGGTTCACCTGGCAAAAGACCTTTTGAATGTTGGCTTGTATGCGTGTGGCACAATGCGTACCAACAGGGTTGGATGGCCTGCAGAACTTAACAAGGTAGCAATGAAGAAGAAAGTGCGTGGTCATAGTGAACAGCTACAGGATGGATCACTCATTGCCACAGCTTGGAAAGACAACAATCCTGTTTTCCTTCTCTCAACTCATCATGACCCGACCTTACCAGCAACATCTGTGACCAGGCGACAAAGAAATGGCACTGAAGTATCCGATCCCTGTCCTGAAGTGCTGAAGCAGTACAACATGCACATGAATGGCGTGGATGTCACTGACCAGCTTCGGGGCCAGTACCACAGTAGCAGAAAATCTAAGAAGTGGTGGATATATCTTTTCTGATTTTTGTGGGACCTGGCATTGGCAAATGCTTTCACTTTGTTTTGAGAGAGTGTCCATCATGTTCAACGATCCAAGACCAGGAGGGTGAACAAGCATAGGCAGCTGAATTTTCGCATTGCCCTCTCGGAGCATCTGCTGGAAGGGTTCACCAATAGGAGACAAAGTGCCCCAGTTGCTGTAATTGAGCAGGATCCTACTTCGGCTGGACTACACTACCCGGTGAAAGGGAAGAAGAGGAGGTGCAGAAATTGTGCACTGAAAAAGAAACATGCTGAACCATCATATACATGCCGCACATACAGTGTACACCTCTGTGTTGATTGCTTTCCAGAATATCATAACTACAGATAACGAGGCTCACACTAGCGACACAAAAGACTTGCCTGTAATAGTCCCACTGCAGTTTCTCTGAGTGTACATGATGAGGAGCTGCAGGGGAAGCAGACAGTGGTACAAGGAAGAGTTTGAGAGAGACCGGCAAGTGAGAGAGTTTGAGAGAGACTGGCGAGCGAGACAGACCGGCCAGCGAGAGTGAGAGAACAGAGCCTGAGAGTTTGAGAGAGACCAGCGAGTGAGAGTACAGAGCCTGAGAGTTTGAGAGAGACCGGCGAGTGAGGGAGACCAGCGAGCGAGAGAGACCGGCGAGCGAGAGTGAGAGAACAGAGCCTGAGAATTTGTGAGAGAACATAGAGTTTCATGTGTCATGTGACACTGAATGTCAGACATTCAGTGTCATAGGCATTAAATGGATTGCCGGGTGTTGTTGGAGAAAGTAGGTTAGGCCTCTTGGTGGAAGCGAGAAAGTTGATAAGATGGTTTTGTAGGAATGGAGGTGGGTGGCAGTGAAAACGCAGCATGTGTAATCTAAAAGTTGCTGATATAGGTATTGTTACTGATTTGTGGAATACACTCTGTGCAAAGTGCCACAGAAAGTCACAGAGATGCAGTTTCCATAGGCGGAAACGATTCGGCGCATGCTGTTGGTGACAGTAGATTAGGCCCGTTGGTGTTTCAGACGCAGTTCAGCGACATGCCAGTCATTGAATGGGTTGCACCAAATTAAAATGCAAAATACTGAGCTAAAAGAGGTCTGGTGAGTGAAAGTAAAGGGTAAAAGTGACGGAAACGTTACTGCGGAGTTGCCGGTTGGTGAGAGACAAGTGGGAGTGTTCAGAAAGAATAGCAAGTGCGGCTGCACACAGCGGATGACAGTGTTAGGCTTATTTCACTCACCAGATCAAGGGGGCCAACTGAAAGGGCTAATGGAGGGCTGAAACTTGCATTACTTTGGGAGTCAGCCGTCACCTTTTTATAACTGAAGTAGTTTCTTTTCCTTTTGGTCAGTCCGGAACTGCTGTCACCGGCCATTATGTGTGATAAGCATAGCAGCTCTCTGCCTGACTGTGGACATATCTGTAATGGTCACCCACCACATCATCTCTTAGTGTCCTGACAAGTATTTTCATTGAGCGATCGCAATGATGATGTGGTGGTGTGGTGCCATAGGGGTTGATGTATCGGTTGGCAGACTGAGGATTGTTATGACTCAAAGGATCAAAAGGAATACAAAACAAAACTTCAGAAATAAGAGTGATGAGTGAGTATGCCAGTGTGCCTGTTTGTCTCCACTACATCTTTCAGTATAATTTATGTGGAGTGGAGGTTTTAGCTCAGTATTTTTTATTTTAATTTGTCTGCCACATTGCCTGTTCTGTGTGTCGCGCTGTCCATTGTGACACCACGAGGTGTCAGTGTGGCTCAGTTGGTAGCACATACACCTGTGGACCAGAAGGTCGTGGGTTCTCGTCCCACACCGGGGATTGGACTTACACCAAAAAACAATCATTCTTCGAGTGCAGTATTGGGGGGTGGGGTGCTGGGCTGCTGAGGTGTGTCATCCTTCTGATGAGACGTTAAACCGGGGTCCCTTCTACCCATCCTGGTGGCTGTCCAGTTGGAAGTAAAAGAACACAGGGCAGTCTTCGCAAAGAGTAGGGAACATTACCGGGTGTCATGGCCAACATTCCCCTTCCCATAAAAGTGGTTCATGCAATTGTGCCGGATGTGGTAGGGTAATGTGCGATATGGCCACCACTACACATTCAGTCACTTCACTACCAGTGTAACATTGCTTGTAAAGCACTTTGGGATACGCTGTGTATGAAAAGTGCTATATAAATGCGGATTCTTCCGGCTTTGTGCGTGGCGCTGAATATTTGGTTAAAGAAAAGTCCTGCCGGGGGTGAATGAATACCGGAAAACACCAAATGGACCACGTTCCCGGTCACCAATGGCTACAGCAACTGCAATGGATGGAGTGTAGATGCACACAGAGGTGGTTGTAGGTGCATAGTGGAGCATAGTGGAGCAGGACAGGGAAACGGCGGAGGAGAAAGAGCACTTGACTGGATGGAGACCGTGGTGGAAGCAAGAAAGTTGATAAAATGGTTTTGTAGGAATGGAGGTGGGTGGTCGTGAAAACACAGCATGTGTATTCTAAAAGTTGCTGATATAGACATTATTACTGATTTGTGGAATACACTCTGTGCAAAGCGCCACAGAAAGTCACAGAGATGCAGTTTCCATAGGCGGGAAACATATTTGCATGCATTGTTGGTGAAAGTAGGTTAGGCCCGTTGGTGTTTCAGACGCAGTTCAGCGACATGCCACTCATTGAATGGGCTGTGCCAAATTAAAATGCAGTGGTGGTGTAGCGCATCGAGTGGAGAGAAATGCAGAGGTGGTGGTCCCGCATGTGACTGGAACAGAACAAGTGAACAGCAGAGGACCACAGAAGACAACAAATTTGCCACGGAGGACTAAAGGAGCACAGCTAGAGAAGTTTGGAAAGGCAAATATCTGACACAGACTACAGACAATCGGTTGGAACAAATTTTTTATTTTTTCATTACAGGACACCAAAGACAGCAGGGTAGAGGTAGGACCTTTTGTTTTCTTTTTCATGTTATAAAAATGCCACTGACAACAGTGGAGAGGATGGAAATACTTTATTTACAGAAGGATGACACAGATGAGATGATGGAACTACTTTATTTACAGAAAAATGACAGTCAATAGAGGAGAGGCTGGAACAACACCAGGTAAGGATGTTGAACTCGCTTCAGTGCAGTGACATCATCGTGGGATGCCATCTGAAAAGGTAAGAAAAATGTAATTGTGATGATTGCAATAATTTTGTGGACATCTATGACATTTGTTGGCATTCTGTTTTCAGTGTTGCGACTTGTGGGCATTGTACCGAATACCATGGCTGCCGCCGTGCACATGCTTGTATGTGTTGTGATGTCTTGAATGCTCATTCTTACATGTGGGTGTATGCAAGAGTGTGCCGCCGTGCACCTTCGGATATTTGGGACTACCCTGTGTTGAATGTCATTGCACATGTTGGTGCGATAGAAAGACGTGAAAAATTGGTCTTTTGTACCAAAGGACTAAAGGGGTACATGATGGCTAGGGGTGTGATGCAGAATATATCTGAATGATTGGCAAGTGAGCTGGTGGAATATCATGAATGAATGATGGAGCGTAGCGATGACACAAATGATGGTTGCATGAGTTGACTGAGTTCACTTGCAACGAGTTCAGATGTAGTCTGTATCATACACTTGGCCATTCCAGTGCTTTTATACAATAGGACTGTTTTGTGCTGGGTTTTGGTTGTTTGCAGTAAGCAGTAATATATGGAGAATTACAGTGTGATATGTGGAGATATCTGGAGACACTGTGACATATGGAGTTTTCATAATGCAGTGAAAATACTTGTTCTGCTCACTCCTATTGTATAATAACTGCTTTTAGTTTCAGAAAACTGAATTTGCATAGAAAGAAATTAAGAGAACAACAATTAGCTAATTTAGAAAAATTCCTTAAAGAAAAAGAAACCCAATACTATAAATTAAATAAACCCAATCATAATTCACAGCTTCATCTGGAAATTCTACAATTAATAATTAAAATTAACGAGTTGATATCCAGGAAAGCTGAACTTGCCCTTTTTAGGATTAAACACGGTTATTGGGAACAAGGGGATAAATGCGGAAAGTTGCTCTCTTACCAGCTAAAAACCTCAACAGATGCAGAGACATATAGCAGGTCTAAAAGATTCATCAGGTCAGACACACACAGACAACCTTTCAATCAATCATATTATGCAATCCTTTTACCATCAACTATACTCGCAACCTAATACTACAAATCCCAACCTAATACAACATTTTCTGGAAAAATGTAATCTACCCCACCTATCCCCTCAGGACAAAGCTATGCTTGATAAACCAATCACTTCACAGGAAATCCAAACTGCTTTATCATCATTAAAAAATGGTAAAGCAACTGGCAGTGATGGGTTCCCTATTGATTTTTATAAAACCCTATCTGACACTCTTTGTCCTGTATTAGTCAATGTATTCCAAGAAGTAACCTTAATAAAGAAACTCCCATGCACAATGACCGAAGCCATTATAACAGTCTTACCAAAAAAAGGAAAAGACCCTTTTCTTCCTTCAAACTATAGACCGATCTCATTTCTTAATACTGGCGGAAAAATCTTTGCCAAATTATTAACTCTCTGCTTAGAATCTTTAATGACTAAACTCATCCATACTTCTCAATCAGGATTTATCAAAAATAGAAACAGTTCCGATCATCTTCGGCCATTACTCAATTTAATTCACAAAGCAAAACTCTTAAAACCCTGCAGCTGCAATAGCCATTGACTTTGAGAAAGCATTTGACTCTCTCAGTTGGGAATATCTATATCAGGTGCTATCTCATTTTGGCTTTACAAATAATTTTTGTGCTTGGATTCAATTATTGTATACCTCCCCTTCAGCTCGAGTTCTCACAAACTCTATTTTGTCCCCCTCCTTTTACTTAGCAAGAGGCACCAGACAAGGATGTCCCTTATCGCCTTCATTGTTTATACTTGCCATGGAACCTCTTTCTGCATCCCTACGTCAATCCAGTAAAATTAAAGGCATTACTTTTGGTAACTCTCACTATACTTCACTCTCATATGCAGATGATCTCCTTATTTTACTTGAAAACCTCGAAAGTTCTGGGCAACCTTTAGTTTAAACTACTGAATGACTTCACCTCCCACTCTGGACTAGCTCTAAACCTTAACAAATCTGAAACGCTACCATTGAATACCCTTTGTAGTCCCCCATGAACAACTCTATTAGGCTTTCGTTGGTCCCCCAAGGTATATATTATCTTGGCATTCAGATCACCCCGACATTGAATAAATTATGGATGCTAATCTTTCCCCTGTTAACCAGTATCCAAACAACACTTGATAGATGGAAGCTACTTAAACTTTCTTTAATGGTAAAATTTCCGCCATTAAAATGTCTATAACTCCTAAAATATTATACCTATTTTCCAATATCCTTGATACTTCCTCTAGTTTCCTTACCAAAATAGACAAAATTATCGGCAGCTTCATTTGGGAAGGTAAAATACCTAGATTTAGTCATAATAAACTTAGATCCCATTGGTCAAAAGTGGCTTTGGCCTTCCTTGGTTCCAAGCCTACTTATGGGCTTTCCGTACATCTCAAACAATTAAATGGTTTAACAAACCCAACATCCAGTCTCCTTTATGGGTCAATATGGAAACATCCTTATGTCCTGGTAATGTGGTGACTTCTTTCCTTTATAACACCCTTACCTCTTCTTTAAAGTCTCACCCTACCATAGCTGCTTCTATATTCTATTGGAAAATCATTCACAAGCATATTAAATCTAACCCCAAACCCTTAGCTTACACCCCCATCTGGGGTAACCAGCATATATCTCTTGATAATCACCCCATTTTTGTCGCACCTGGAAAATAAGGGTATTCTCTTTGCAGGATATACTTGAACCCAAGTCATTAAAGTTAAAATCTTACACCGACTCACGAGGCATATGGAATCTTCCCACCAGGATTTTGGAAATATCTACAGCTTCTGCACCGCATGCAACTCTTACCTCACACCCTTCTCTATCAATTCTCTGTATGAAGCACATCTCTAAATGGATAAAAACAACATCCAATTTAAATAGTACTGTTTACAAAGATATTTGTGATATCCTTCCTGAATACTCTGTCAATGCTAAAAACAGATGGAGTACTTTGCTACAATATAATATCACCAATGCACAATGGTCCAGATGTTGGCTCTCCTGTCACAAATCTTTTAATGATAAACGCAGTTCCCTAATTCAAACCAAGATCCTTCATTTGTGGTACAGAACTCCTATTGTATTACAAAAAATGGGTTTATTGAACAGTAACATGTGCTGGCACTGCAATTCCCCCAATGGGGATTTATTGCATATCTTATGGCACTGTCCCTTCATACAAAAGATTTGGCACTGTACTCACAGATTTGCAATGAAAGTGGTAGGTCAACCTTTTACACTGGACCCTAAGCATTGCATTCTTGGTATTTTTAATCACCGTTCTTATAAAATTTCATATTCGCAGAGCAGATGGTTAAATATACTCTTCCTTCAAGTTAAACACACAATCCTCATGCATTGGAGATCCAACGTAATCCCTACCCTTCCCGGTATCATTAACCAACTATTGCAATACGCCTCTCTGGACCGTATGACATATATCTTGTCTGACCGACTCATGTTATATAACAATTGTTGGCAGGGCATTTTTAATTTTTGGAATCAACTAAATCTTCCAGCACCAATGTATGGACTTAATATATATGGATTTTCCCTTTTACTGATACATCATTGTAGTCTCGCTTTTTCCCTTTTTATAGTTTCCTCTCTCTCTTAACTTCTTATATATCTTTTCTTTCCTATACTCTGTTCTCAATCGTCTTTATTACTCCACAATCCTTTTACGTATGTACTTTTTTTCCCTTTTGCAGCATTATATATAATTATGTAACATTTTAATATAAACCGTATCTAATCATACTATCCACTTTAAGTTCACTACAAATGTCAAGTATATGCTAATTACATGACCTGTATTGTTTACTGTATTTTAAACCAAAAGCTCCTTGTATTATTGCAGCAATGTTCTTATTATATGCTGCCTCAATTTCTTAAAAAAAAAAAAATCCTCACATTGTACTGTACTGTAAGAGGTTTGTCTGTATATCTTGTGAAAAACTAATAAAAAAGCTTAACTGTAAAAAAAAAGAAAACTGAATTTGTTTTTCAGGTAGTACAAAAAAATGCTGATTATAACTGAATGCTTGGACCCGTTAGCAAGGTTATTTGTGCTGACAAACTTATCTGCTGATACTTTGTCTTTCACATATAAATTAAAAGTTATGCACATTTGTTTGCAGTGGTGTGTGTGTGTGTTTGTGTCTGACAATTGTCTGTCAAGACTCACCTAAGCAGCTTGAATAAAATGCACTTTTTTGACACTCGAGCGGGTATAAGAATAAAACCGTATAGATGACAATTGAATGCATAGCACCGTTGGAAAGGCAATTTTGTGCTAAACAAGTTTCATGCTGATACTTTGCGTGTATCATGTATACTTTAGGAGCTATTTACATTTGTTTATGGCACGGTGTGAATGGCTGACATGTTTCACATCAAGACTCACCTAAGCAGCTTGAATAAAATGCACCTTTTTGACACTTCAGCAGGTATAAAAAAAATACCGTAATGAGTACAGTTGATCACATAGCATTGTTGGAAAGGCAATTTTGTGCTGATCATCTTTCATGCTGATACTTTGTGTGTATCATGTATACTTTTGGAGTTATATGCATTTGTTTATGATATCGTGTGTGTGGTTGAGATTCACCCCTGAAATCTCACCAAAGCACCTTGACTAAAATAAGGAAAAAATATGTTTCACAGTAAAAAGATATATTTTTTTTAACAAACATAATAGTAAAATACCATCTAATGTCTGTATGCTTAATTTAGTGTTGATATTTGATATAATTTGCAATAAAAAATGGCTTATGTTACCTTTTTTTAGTGAAAGAAATTTTTTTTTTCCGGTTTCGACCAGCAGAGAAAACAACTAAATTACTTATCATTACATGCATACCACCATTGGAAAGGAAATTTTGTGCTGAATAACTCTGCCGATCATACTTTGTGTCTAGCATGTACGGTTGTTGAGCTATTAGCATTTGTTTGCGACATGCTGACTATGGCTTGATTTGCTTAGAAAGGCCCAGGATTCACTGTTAAAAAGTATACAGGAGATTCAGGACACACGTGGTGTAATCTCAGAGTGAGCCTGTGGAAGCCAAGAGTTAAGTGACCATCACATGATTTATTTAGTCTGTAAAATCCACAGAACTAAGGCCCCTCACAAAATCTTGCAAACCAGAGCCTATAAATCTCTAGACCTACCCCCCCCCCCCACTCAACCTTACTTATACTGATTGGTCACCCATTCACTCAGCTGGCTCAGTGAATAATACCCTGGTATGTTTCAGCAATAAATAGAATAATAGATTGATAA
This sequence comes from Neoceratodus forsteri, assembly GCA_016271365.2. NCBI lineage: Eukaryota > Metazoa > Chordata > Ceratodontiformes > Ceratodontidae > Neoceratodus > Neoceratodus forsteri. Next base: position 538,756,742 of record CM057458.1, read on the forward strand.
GTGTGTATTACAAGGCAGTAATACCATTGAGAGGTTTTGGGGACATGGAACCTCGAGAGCGAAGCTCGAGAAGTCCTAAAGTCCCCAAAACCTCGAGATGGTATTACTACCTTGTAAAACATTTATCTCTCTGTTATTTTTTGTAATATATGGATCCATTGATAATACTACAGTTGGAGATGACCTTTGAACTGTAGTATTATTATCAGCAAAAAACGATAGTATTATCACTTTTCAGGATAGTATTATTGAGAGTAGTGATGTGTTACTGGGAAATTTTTGTATAACTTAGTATAGTATTATTGAGGCTTATCCATATATTAAAACTTCCTTCATATCTGGAACATTCATGCCCCTATCAGACGTTCCAGGGTACATGGTAATCACCTTCCCTGGGCTCTCCAGAACTCTTGGCCTGCCAGCGTGCTTGTGATAAGGCCTGAAAGGCACATAAAGTTTCTCAGTTGCCGAGTGATCTCCAGCTGTACCATGCACTTCGTAACTCCTGCACTAAGGCTTTTAGGCTGGTAAAAGCTGAATACTTTCATTCTGCTTTCCAGGCTAACATAAGCAAACCCTTGAAATTCTGGAAAGTCGTCCATGCCTTGTTCTCCCCCCCTTCTATTCCACTCCTTAAGTCAAATAGTTCATTAATCTCAGACCCTCAGTCTGTTGCTTCTGAATTTAATGCCTACTTCACTTCCTGTGCTTCTGCCCTTCTATCCTCTCTCTCTCCTTCTCCCTCCTCCCCCTAACAGCAACACCTCTTAGTGTGACTCCTTCTCCTTCTCAATAGTCTCACCTGCTGACACCTTAGCAGCCCTCCTAGCAATCAACCCCTCTAAAGGCAGCTCACCTAATGGTCTCGATCCCAAACTATAATTCTTATCTGCTCCCGCTATCTCCTCCCTGCTAGCAGATTTACTAAATCTATCATTCTCATCTGCCACTGTACCAACTGCCTGGAAATATGCAATTGTCCTCCCTCTACCTAAGGGTGGTGACCCTACTTCTCCTGCCAACTATCGCCCTATTTCTCTTCTCCCTTTTCTGGCTAAACTACAGGAGCACATGGTCCTCTCTCATCTCACTGCCTTTCTCTCAGAATCCTCTTTCACACCTTACCAATCTGGATTCAGGAAGGATCACTGCACTACCAACTCCCTGCTTAGGCTCACTGACTCCATCTTCTCAGGGATGGACTGTGGCCTAACCACCTCCACTATCTTTTTCGACCTTGCTAAGGCCTTTGACACTGTCTCCCACTCTCTCCTTCTAAACAACCACTACTACTCATACATAACCAAAAGGGTGAGTTACTAGAACGAGTAACAAAGTTCAGATATCTAGGCATTACCTTCAATGACGTACTAACATTCTCCAGCCATATAGACTCTGTAATCAGGACTGCAAACATAAGACTTGGTGTTCTATACTGACACAGGCATTCATTGACACCTGATGCTGTCAAACTTGCCACAAGTAGTTCGATATTGACAACTATTGACTACGGGCTGCCGATCTATGGGGCTGGCACAAAAGCCACTCTTAATAGGGTTAGCATACTCCTCAATAAGGCCTGCCATCTAACTCTGGGGGTTGCTCCTGATACCCACACCTGTTTGCTCTACACCGATACTGGGTGGCTCCCACTAAATCTTAGAGTGCAACACCAAACCTGCCTACTACTAAAAAAGTGCTCCTTGGACTCACCTGCCCCTCTCTGGACAGACACTTTAAGCTGGCAATACCAACAGAATCAACTAGAAGTGCGGCTACTGACAAGATGGTGACCCCCTTCAAAAGGATGAAACTTGCCCAGAATTCTATGCTGTACCAAGGACCAAAATGGTACAATTAGCTCCCTCCTTACCTCACTGCCACGCCCAAGATCAGTACTTTTAAATCCGGGCTCAGATCCTTTCTTGGCACTAAAATTACATGTACCTGCCTACAATAATGGGCTGAGACCTCATCTTCCCACATCATACTGTTTCGCAACACATCCCCCCCCCCATCCCTCACTCACAGACGATGCCCACTTTTGGCTGACAACCCTACTCTACCGCCCATTCTCACCTTTAACGATGCCATTTCTGGCTGACCCCTAGCCATCCTAGGTTAACCCACTATATAACTAACTCCATCCTTTAGCCTTGCCAACCTTCCTTACTAGCCCTCTTTCCTGTTAAATTACTGACTATATTGTTGTATTTGTCTCAGTATTATATTACTGCCTCTGTATATGACGTATATTAGCCTTAACTATATTTTTTTACTTACGTATGTAAATGTCTCAATGTCTTTTCTATATACCTTGTTTTATTGCATTTGTATGTGCAACACTGACTTGGAACCTTTGAAAACGAGTCCTTGACTCAAAGGTGTTTAATCCCAAACAGAAATAAATTAAATAAAATAAATAACTGTGGCAGGCCTATTGAACTCTGCCATAAACTGGTTCAGTGCATTCCTCTCCAGCAGATCTCAGTCAGTCAAAATCACTGTTTCTGTTTCCCCTCCTTTCCCTATTAATACTGGTGTGCTGCAACGCTCAGTGCTAAGTCCTGTACTTTTCTCTATCTTCCTAAATGACCTTTCTAAGGTATGCACCTCATCCTCTATCCATATGTATGCCAATGACATGGTGCTGTTTACCTCAGGCCGGCCACCTGTCAATGTAGCTACCAGATTCCAAGCTGACTTTGATAAAGTTGAACACTAGCTTAGCTCACATCAGCTCTTTCTAAATGCCAAGAAGACAGTCTCCATGACCTTTGGCATTAGGCAGAGACTCTCAAGGCTCCCCTCATCACCAAGTTTCCACACCCTTGATGGGACTACACTAGAGGATTCCACCTCTTTTCATCACCTTGGTGTTTGGCTTGACCAGCACTAAATTTTTCTGTTCATGTGGACGCCATCATGAAAAAACTGCACCCCAAGCTAGGTGCCCTGTACAGGAACCATAGTTGCTTATCCCTACTGGTAAGGTGTGAACTAGTACAGAAAATTATCCCTATTTTTGACTACTACTCCTAAGACCTCCCTGTCCAGACTGGACACCCTCCTTAAACCCCTTCTGCTGCTTTGCTCTACTCTCTCCCCTCCACACTCACCACTGTGCCTTTTACCACTCCCTAGCCTTTCCCTCTCTTGACAACTGGCGCCTCTCCCACATCACCAAATTTGTGCCCAAATTCTGGCTTGGTTCTCTCCCACCCTACCTCTCCTCCTCTATTAGCATCACTTCCCACTCCTCCTACTCCCTCAGATCTCAGAACACATGTACCCTGGTTGTCCCACACCACTTAACTTCAGCAGGCCAATCAGCTTTCTCGTACCATTTCCCTAAACTCTGGCACCAACTGTCTCCTCAAATTAGGCACTCCTCCAGCCCTGCTCCCTCTCTTCCTCCCTGCATAACTTCTCGCCCAACTGTTCCTGCTTCTAATATGTTCCATCCTCCTACCCTCCTCCCACCCCCTAGTTCCATCTTACTTCGATCTGGACTCCGTCCTCTCCACTGCCTTCTAACTATGTTTTTTTACATACTGACTGCTTATCCTCTATATGCTGGCACTTCATCTTCGACAGCACTTACTACAATTTGTACTCAATGTATTTTTCAATTACTGTTGTTTGTCAGTGTACTCATATCCTAAATTTCTGCTTGTTAAATTTCATACTGTAATTTTTGTACTGCTCTATGTTGCATTTTACTGTAATTTTTTTCCACCTATCAATCATTCCCCCAGGACGCACTGGGAGATGAGCAATTATATTTGCTCAGCGTGCCTTTCCTGGTGAAACTTTTCAATGAATAAATATGTAAATAAAAACCATGGCAGCCAGGCCATTAATTACATTCAGCAGATGAGTATTTTGGCTTTCTTTTCATTTATTCTTTAATATAACTAATGCTGCAGGTAGGATATAAAGAACATGTTATGCTATAATCATAAATGATGGTATATTTAACACTGGCACTGTATTGTTGATTTCTAAAAGCCTTCTGATACAAATTTATGGATCACAAATACTCAGAGGGATATTGAATACTAAAAGAGGCAGACAGAATGAGGTATATATATATATGTGTGTGTGTGTGTGTGCTTCAGCTGGTGAGTGCAAGCAAAAGTAGATGGAACCCACCTCAAAATACTTCAGCTGTTCAGTCATATAATAGCTATTGTAATGACATGATTGTAAATTAAGGGGATATTTGTTTTATGTTAAGAAATGTTTTACAGCTGGTGTGGAGGGCTGAGGTGCTGTATGCCTTATCTCCTGCATTCTGGTGACCCAGGTTTGGGAACGGACCAGACTCGCTGCTGGGCCTGGCAAGGTGAGAGAGGACTGAGCATCCCAAGGACAGCTCTCCTCCCTTTGGGGAGGGGAGTTCCTGAGTCCTGCCTTCTGCCTGCCACCTGGAGGCAGCATGGCAGGACCAGCAGACTGGATGTAGTGTGCTGACAGAGCACACAAGTGTGTCAACATACACATGCATGTGCACATGTGTCATGCAGATTTTCAGAGGCTGAAAAAAGTGGAAAAAGCCCTGGCTCACTCAGCATTTACTGCAGGCACCGCATGACCCCATGTAACGGCCCCCCCCCCATAACTCTGTGCAAGTGGTGGTTAACCTGTAAGGCCGCAAGATGGCTCGGTGTTGAGGCTGGGGGGTGCCGCCAGGTATAGAGACCACAGGAGTGAAAACCTAAGTGAAAAAAAGAAGTGTTTTACTGCATCTGTAGTTCGGAGAAGGTTATCTAGCAAACTTTGTAAAATCTTATTGTTAAATCTACTTGGTGGTAGTAAAGTTCTGTTATTGGGGTTTATGTACATTTCATCAAAAACATTAGTGTATGGTCCTCAAGATTTTAAAACCATGTGTAATCACTTTAGATGCACTACTGATGTCATTTGGATAGAAGACTTTAATTTGGATCCACAAATATTTAAAATGGCTGACACAATTTGTGACTTGAATCCTATCGAGCTGATATCTTTGCCAGTTGGGGTAAATTATTAAGCCAGCTCTAGCACTATTGTTAACTGAATTTTGTTATCCTTTTCAGATCATAGTAAGGTTTGGGGAGTCCTTGCAGGCAGTATAAGTGACCAAAGTCCAGTATTTTGCCTGTGAGTCACACAAAAACCAAAGGCAAATCCCAAATTTGCATTTGTTCAATGTCTGTTCAGTTGCCTAGATAGCAATAGACTGGCTATTTCCAACTTATGTTTATTGAAATAGAAATGACAGGGCTTTCTGTCACCAAAGATCATAACTTTTGATTTATAATAGTTTATCATTAATTTGTGTGCCGTGCATAGTTCGTAAAAAAGATTTAGAACTTGTTGCAATCCTGTCTGAGATAATGAAAACAATATCGTGTTATCAGAATATGCAAGTGCTGGACATTGAATATTCATGATATTTGGTGAATGGAAACTTGGCAAGTCAATTTTTCGTATGATTTCATTTGCATAAATATTAAATGATACGGGCGCTAGAAGGCAACTCTGCTTTACCTCATGGTTAGAGTCAAAGTGGTGAGTATGATTATCCTGTGGATCAAATGTTATGTTAAGTCTTGTTATTAGAATGCAACTTTAAGATGAGAAGAAAAAGATTAAATGGCAGTTCAATTTTCATAGGTTTTTCCCACAGAATAGTTCCAAGGTACCAAACGCTGAGCTAAAATCTATGTAGGCAGCATACAATTTTATCTTTTCACTTATTAAATATTTTTCAACTAAATTTGCACTAGTATATACAGCACATGGGGCTAGATTTTCAAAGCCCTCCTTACACACGCAGCTGTGGGAAAAAGCTGGCACAAGTGGGTCTCCACTTGAGGAGCCACAGTTCTTTCTGCAACAACAGGATTTTCAAAAGTGGAGCTGGTTTACAACCAGCTCCACAATATACAGCAGCTTGCATCCATGTTCTCGGCACAGTTGCAGAGAAAAGTTACACCTGGTGGGAGCAGGTGTAACATCCCCTGCAGCTGTACTGACTGAAAATACCCACCTCCACAGCTGCAGTGATTTCTGACTGCAACTGCAGTTGCGGTGTGGGACTTCGTCCCACTTTGTGTTGTAAATCTGGCCAATGGTCTGCAGTGGAAAACCCATTTCTTAAATCTGCCTGTAAAGAAGATATAATTTGACTGTTGTTAGCCCATGTATGTAGCTTATTAAGCAAGATCCTAGTAAATATTATTTCCACCGTGTTGTTCAAACTAATTGGCCTGAAGTTTTTAGGTTGTTTGGGATCCCCTTTTTAGGGCTGCAATGGGTTGAGCAGACCTCTTGCTATCAGAAAATAACTCAGCACATTCCTTCTGATCAAACAACATGTTGGAGTTCCACCACAATCTCCTCCACCAGACGTGAATAACTGTGTTGTCTGTATTCATTGCAACAGTCCCACAGTGCATTATTTTTTCTGTCTGTGGAACAGACAAGATTTCCTATGTCCCTTCCTCTGTCTCTGTCTTTGTGTCTTAGATTGTTTCCTGTGAGGTGTGAGACATTTTGATTTGGAGGTGTAGAAAAAAAAAAAAAAACAAGCACAGAAACTCCATTTCATCAAAAAGTGCTCCATCAAGAGGAAAGGCTTGCGGCAAGAATTGGACTCGTGGCAGCATAAACTCATTCCCTGTGTAGGTAAGCGTCTCTTCATTTACCCCACAACCGGCTCTGCCCATCCCACGAAAGTGAAGCCCCTCCAAAAACACATTCTCACATAAACTATAAGCATGGTAAGTTGCATGCATGTACCCCATCAGTCATGGGTGCGCTGTGCGACCACGGGGTCTCATAACTCCTAGGGACTAATCTTCCAAGACTCTGCCTTCACTTGTTGTCAGTCTGTTTTTTTCTCCCACCCACCTGACTCTCCCTCTCAGCACCCACCACCCCACTCCCCCCACAGACATAACAGTGATACTGGGGTGCCCAGTCCCCAGTGTCACAATGAGGAATCCTCTCTTTTTTTTGTTTTCAGTGACCCCCCCCCCACACACACACACACACTACAACACATGTGTGGTTATTTCTTTTCTTTTTTTTTGTTAAATATATTATTTTTTCCCTCGCTCTCTCTCAGCACCACCCCCTTACCTGCTATGCCTGAGCTCCTGGTGTTCTATCGCCATTTTCTATCAGGATTCTCGCTCATGCACACTGGGGACCCTGTCCCGATATCCAGGATAAGACTTGACGCATGTGCAGTAAGGTCTACAGTGCCCCCTAGTCCTCTCACTGCATACTAATTAGATTTCATTGTTTCTCTTTCCCTTATAGGCCTCAGGTACACCCCCCCCCAAGCAGAACCACACCGCAACTCAGAACACTCCGACAGGGGCAGGGAGCACCAAAAAGTGCCTTAAGAGGTAAAGACTACCTCCTCCTGCCAGCTTATTTTCTTAGGGGTGTTAGCCCATTGACGCTGCGCATCAACTGCCCCGCCCCAGCCACCCTCCCACTCAAGCCCGACCCTCAATTTATAGGCCCTCCCCATCAGATGACTTCCTGTTGCCACTTTTTTCTAAGTCCCCACTTCTCCATTAGCAGGTTATACTTGCCTGCCACTAGAGGATACTCCTTGCACAACCTCCCTATCCCACTCTTAACCACTATACTCTTTTCTGCTCTTCTACCCCTCTACCTATGTCAGCTACTTCACTGCCCTGTCTCCCATTTCTAGTTAGCCTATTCACTGCCCTTATCCCCTCCAACTCACTGCCATCTAGCCTCTCCACCCCACTGCTGTCCACCCCCTGACCATCTTCCACTTCCCTTATGGCCACTAGGAGTCACTATTTCACCCCTCCATCCTGTGCCTGACCCAGTACACTCCAGCCTCCCAACTGCCTGGTTTACCATCTTTCCCAGGCCTTAAGAACACCTGCCCCCCAGGGTATTTGTACCTTGTACTCTGTGCACCAAAGTCCGCAGCCCTACCACTACACCACTGTGGCAGTCACACAACTGAAAGCATAGCCTAGACCCTTGTACTTCTCTGCCACTCCATTAGCAAGAGTGACAATGAGTGCCAATCCCCCAATGCTGTGCCTGGCCATCCCAGTCATCCTGGTACTGGCCTTTCTTCAACCAGACCACACCCCCTGCACTCATCTTACCACACCCCCCGACTATACCTTGGTCTCTTGACCTCCACCCACACTGGACTCAAACCCAGGGCCACAGCATCCACCTCTTAGCTACTCACCTGGTTCCTCTGCCTACCTGAGACCCCTCCTGAACCCACCTCCTTACTGCTATCCCCACCCTTCGTGCCCTACCCATTCCTTGCACCCCTGAGGTTGGACCCTCAGCCCGAAGACCAGTAAAGGATGCATGTTACCACCACCCATTGGTTAGAATTATCACTCTATTACTGCTACTGACTGAAAATGTCCACCCCAATCCAGGCCCAACTCCCACAAGCCCGCCAAAGACTTCATCCTCAGGGCTCCGCTTTGCCTCCCTGAATATCTGCAGCTTGCTGAAAAAATCTGCCACTCTCCAATGTTGGGTCATCCAACACCAACCTGACATTATTGTACTAGTGGAGACTTGGCTCTCCAAATCCACCCCTGATTCCTTCGTCTCACTCCCTGGGTACACCCTTTATCGGGAAGATCGAGTAGGCAAACGACGGGGCAGATGTGCTGTTTACTCACGTGACACTATTATTGGTCATGCGCTCCCCGCTTCTAAGCTCAACAATGGGACCCAGGCCCTCACCCTCAGAATCATCCCTGATCCTACCGGGGTCCGCTCTACATCACAGTCTCCTACGTACCTCCTAGGAACCAAAACCTGGCTATCCTGTCACTCACCGAGTATCTCTCAACACTCCCCCCCACAAAGCTGAGCAAGTCTTATTAGGGGACCTTAATGTCAATTGGCTTGCAGTGTTGGGTAAGTTACTTTTTCTACTACTTTCTATTACTTTTGAAAACTTGTTCCAGAAAGCTCTGTGCAGTCACTAGCAAGGATGGAGAAGTACTGGAAGATGTAATAAACCTTACAGTTACATTTACTTATGTCTTTTTATACAAAATAAATACATAACTGTAACTGATTACATTTATTTGAAAGTAACTAGTAACTAACCTATTACTTTCAAAAAATGTAATCTATTGTAGTTATTTATTGTTTTTGTATTAAAAGAAATAAGTAACTATAATTGTAAGGTGTATTACTCTTTCTAGTACTTCTCCATCCTTGCTAGTGACTGCACAGAGCTTCCTGGAACAAGCTTCCAAACGTAATAGAAAGTAATAGAAAAAGTAACTTACCCAACACTGTTGGCTTAGCACCTTGGCTTCACAAGCAAGGGATTCCTTTGCTGCCCTTGACATGACCCAATTAGTCTCCCAGCCCACTAGAATTCAACCCCACCAGAGGAACCAGCACCCTTCTGGATGTCATAGTCTCCAACTGCCCCCAAAAAGTGCAGGACATTAAAATCCTTTCGGACTCCTTAAGTGACCACTCCCCTATCCTCTTCCTCTGGTCCTCCATCACCCCAAAACCAGTAACTCAATCCACTCTTCATAGGTGCCTCTGCCCAGGTGGCCTTAAAAAACTCAGGCACTATCTCACCCAGATTAACTGGTCCCCCATCAATCATGCCCCTAGCATTGCCGCCACGCTTGACCTCTTCACACAGGCTTTCAACAAGGCCTGTGATCTCTATGCACCACTCACCAGGCACCGCTCAAAAAAACAAAATGCACCATGAGTCACCCCATCCCTGCTCCAAAAACTCCAGAAGTGGGATAACCTCTGGCATATTGCTGTGTAGTCAGGCAAAGTGTTGGATAGGCTAGCCTACAATGCTGCACACAATCAGTGCACATGGGCCATCCGCAAGGCTAAAGTGGATCACTACCAGGCTACCCTAACCTCCTCCTGGGGCTCAGCCCAGACCATCTGGGATAATATAAAAGAGCTGAATAGGAAAACATGTCCCCCCAACCCAGCTTTCTATTGACGGCTCTATTACCATGGACCCCCTCAACATAGCTAACTGCCTTAATATCACTGTCACTGGTCTAAGTTCTGTCCTCCCCAGTAGTTTCCTTGACCCCATGCCGGAATCTCAACCACTTGTCCTACAATGCCCTCACTTCCACCTATGCAAGATATCCACCCAAGAAGCCAGACTGTACCTGCAAAAAGCCCTGGGCAGCAATAGCCCCAGCAATGACACTCTGGACACCAGGATCCTATGCCTAGTCCTTGATGATGTCCTTGTCCTTCTGACTGACTTACTTAATCGATCCCTCTGTCTAGATCAATTCTCCAGTGTCTGGAAAATGGCTATCATCACACCCATTCACAAAAGTGGTGATAGGTCCTCCCAAAACAACTATAGGCCAATCTCCATACTCCCCCCTCTTTCTAAAGCTATTGAAAAAGTGGTGGCCACTCAGCTCATCGATTACCTGACCAAATATGACATTCTATGCCCTGAGCAGCACGATTTCCACACAGGACATAGCACCACCACAGCCTTCCTTGAATTCTCCAACTATCTGCACTCCTCCCTAAACTCTGGCAATCTTGCTTGTGTAGCATTCGTTGACCTCTCCAAGGCCCTTGACACTGTTTGCCATCCCCTCCTGCTTGACTCCCTCTACCAAATCAGTTTCTCCACTGGTCCTCTCACCTGGTGCTCTAGCTACCTCTCTGCTCATTTCCAGTGCATAAAAATCAATGGGACTTTAGCCAGCATCCGACCTGTTCACTCTGGGGTCCCCCAGGGCTCTTTTCTGGGGCCCCTATTGTTCAGTCTGTACCTCAACGTCCTACCCAGTGCCTGCTCCAGCAAAATTTTTCTATATGCAGATGATGCCATTCTCTTTACCTCTCACCATAAACCTGCCTCACTCCAGGACTCTCTCCAGCTCACCTTTAACCAAGCTGAAAAATGGTTCAAGGATCATAGACTTGTTATCAATCTAAAAGAGACCAAGTCAATGCTATTCACCCACCACCAAAACAAGTCCAGAAATGCCTCCCTCCTAATCCTCCCCAGCACACAGCACCCCTTACAGCAAGTGTCCACCTATAAATACCTAGGGATAATCTTTGACACTGCTCTCACTTTCCACCACCATATAAATGCCCTCACGGCAGCCACCAACTCTCGGTTAGGCCTTCTCTACCGGCACAAGGACTGCCTTCCTCCACATGCACTCCAGCCGACCATCACATCCTCTGTCCTGTCCCTAGTGGATTATGGCCTGCCTATATATGGTGCTGCTGATAACACTGCTATCAGTAAACTCCAGATCTCTAGAAACAAGGCCTGCAGGATCCTGACCGGGGCACCCAGACTCACCCATTCCTGCCTACTCTATTCCACCGCAAACCTCCTCAACCTTGAAGAAAGACTCCACCACCAGACCTGCCTACTATCCAAGGAAATTCTGCTCTGGCTGTCCCTCCCAGGGGTGGCTGCATCCCTTCAACTCACCACCCCAACTGTGGCCACTCGCAGCTTGGATAAGGCCACCCTACTGGTGCCCAGAACCAAGACTTCCCTAGCCCAGCGATCCTTCTGCTACTTGACTCCCTTCTAGTTCAACTCCCTTCCAGTTGACATCACCAATGCTCTCAAAATTGGTCCCTTTAAAATTGCCCTTCATGACTACCTTGTCAACACACATTGCTGTAAATGCAACAAACTAAATCCCTGCACCCTCTCCTGGAGCCTCCGAAGACTCATGCCATCTAGCACACTCCAACCTCGACAAAGTCCACTGGACTGCTCACTCCCACCCCTTCTTCCTTAGCTGCTCCTACCTGAAAATATTGTCTTTCTCTGCCCTCATTGTAACTGCATTGCAGGGGCTCATATCTCCCATTTGAATCACATGTTACCTATGTAAATTGACTGCACATAATACTCTGTATCACTGTAATAATGCTTTTATCACTGTAACCTATGTATTTTATGTATCACTGTCTGTATTTTAGAATGCTGTATTATTGTTTTGTCCTCACTGTGATGAGGTGCCTTTGTAAACAAGTCTCTGACTCAAATGTTGTAAATCCGATTGCACAAAAATAAAAATAAATAAAATAAATAGAAACATAACAGTGACACTGAGGGTGCCCAGTTCTCCAGTGTTCCGATGAGGAATCCTTGGTCCATTTTTTTTTAAACCCTGTAGAAAGAAAAACGTCCATCGATGTCTTTTGTGGCCATAACTGCCCCCCACCCAACCCTCCCACTCAGCACCCACCATCCCACACCCCAAGCCCTCACTTACCCATCGGGGGTCCAACACTGTAATCCTCTCTGGACCACAGACACATCTTCACTCTTCAAAGCCAAACCACAAACTTGAAGAAACAGGTATGCAGTTCACCGTATTACAATGGTGTTTTGAACTTAGTGGCATAACTTGGGCATTTTTGCATTTTTTTGGCCCAAATTTTCAACATGCCTTTTTGGGACACAGCTTCATGAACAATTGTACTGATATTAGGCAAATCTGTCCTGAAAGGTGATTTCATAGTCCCTGTGCGAAATCATCTTTCAGGCAGCAGTTGAACATTTTCTCAGCCCTGGTTCATGAGGTGGGGTCATAAGGTTATGTTGAAAATTTGGTGAAAAAATATTAAAAAATTACAAAGTTATAAGCCTACATTGAATTTTGAGAATGCAGGCTTTTAACTTTGGTAATTTTCAATATTTTTACCCCAAATGTACAACATAGTAATATCTTTACAGCATCTCATGAATGTGACAGCTGTCATTTTTCAAATCTTGGCCAAAATGTTTTTTTTTTTACATTACAAAAGGTGATTTCACAGTCCCTGCACAAAATCAACTTTCGGGCAGGAGTTGAAAATTTTCTCTGTCCTTGTTCATGAGGCGAGGTCGCAAGAAATCAGGCATAAAAAAATGCGCCAACAGCTCGGATGTGCAAGTAAAAATTATAACAAGTATGCAAACAGTAATTTCTGCACCGTCCACCAACACCAATAAAGGAAGTCACACACACTTATTTAGTGCACAAAGTGCATAGCAGCTATTTTATTCATCACATGAGTCCAAAACATCAAGTAAAAGCACCATACCTCTCCATGAGGACACCGGCAGACATCCCCCACACACAAAGCCTCTTACCGGTTTCACTCTAAAGCAACATCAAACTTGAAGAAACAGGTATGCGGGTCATTGTATTTCAATGGTGTTTTGAACTTAGTGGCATAACTTGGCATTTTTGCATTTTTGAAGGGCCCAAATTTTCAACATGCATTTTTGAGACCCAGCTTCATGAACAATTGCACTGACATTAGGCAAATCTGTCCCTGTGTTTACACAAGAAGTTAATGGAAATGGTCCATCACATAGCAAAAAACAACACCAAAACCAGGAGGCAGACATAACCCCCATTACAAAAGAAAGAGTCCTACAGGAACTCGAGAAATTAAGAATGGGCAAAGCCATGGGCCAAGATGGAATTCATCTATGGGTCCTAAAAGAACTCAGGGTAGAACTCACTGCTGCTCTGGCCACACTTTTCAGCAAATCACTGGAAAGTGGACAGGTACTAGATGAATAGAAGAAAGCCACTGTGGTGCCCTTACACAAGAGCGGCAGTAGGGAGGAGGCAGGGAACTACCACCCTGTCAGCCTCACCTCAATTGTGGGAGAAATCATGGAAACAATACTAAAGGAAAGGATAGTGACATCCCTGGAGGCCAGAGGACAGTTAGACTCCAAACAACATGGCTTCACTACTGGACGATCCTGCCAAACAAACATAATTTAATTTTTTGACTGGGTCACCAAAGTAGCAGACCAGAATGGAGCCATGGATATTGTATATCTAAATTTAAGCAAGGCATTTGACTCTGTCCAACATAGAAGGCTCATCAACAAACTCGAGAACCCAAGGATGGGGAGCAAGATAGTAAAGTGGGTAGAAAACTGGCTTCAGGGCAGGAATCAGAAAGTGCTAGTAAATGGTGCGCTATCAAGAGAGGGCAAGGTGACCAGTGGAGTCCCTCAGGGCTCAGTTCTGGGACCCATACTCTTGGACATATTCATCAGCAACATTGTAGATGGAGTAGGGTGGAAAAGATGCCTGTTCACAGATGACACAAAGCTCTACAACAGGGTAGACACACAGTAAGAGATTGCAAAGATGCAGTCTGACCTGAAGAAACTGGAGGAATGGTCCAGAACTTGGCAGTTGAAGTTCACTGCCAAGAAATGCAACGTCATGCTGTGGCGGAGATAGGCTACACCCTCGGCTGTGACTGATGGACCACTTTTCTATCTCCTTATTTCCTAGCTACAGTTAACGCTTTTCTTCTTTTACCCCTACCCTAGGTTGGCCACCTAGCGTAGCTCTTTACTATCCCTGCTAAACTTCCTACTAGTTCTCTCCTTTCAATCTTTTTCCATTTCCATGCATCTAGTAACTGGAATGATACCAAACACCCGGAGAGGTGTTGTGTAAAGTGCATAAGTGCATTTTGTGTACAAAAAAGCATGAAGGCTATTTGAGACAGCAGGAATGAATACAATTAATAAAACATTTTTAAAGAAAAAAGGACTCAGAAGCCATATAAAACAATAACAATTTCATGGTTAATACAGTTATAAGAAATCCTTAAGGTATTTTCACAAATTCACACTATAAACCTGTTGCTATATAAGGTTCTATATATAAAAGAGCTTAGTCACTGTGGATCAGAGATATAGAAAGTCAATATCTATGGATATATACACTGTACCTTTAACTGAACCAGGAAATCCCCTGACACAATCCCCTTCCCCCATGGTTTTGAAACATGTTCAGACATGTAAGGGCTCAGTCAGGTGACCCTACCAAAAAGATATAAAAACTTTTGCACAGAGTTTACTTCAGTTCAGTCTAGTAGAGTTCAGTCTTGAGAGTGAAGGAGAGAGGTGCTACTGCAGACAAGTTGTTGAATGCAGATGAGAAGGGTCTTAGGAGCTCTAGAATTCAGGACTGTATTGTGTGAGAAACTATTGATGTTAAGTAGTGATTTTCTTTGCAGTTTTTTTGTTTTCATTTATTATTTTTCGAGCTTTTGAAAAAAAAATATCACACCAAGGTATGTTTTAAACCTGTAAATTTGCCTTGTCTGAAGTTTATTCCTTCACACTGTGACACATGCACCTAGGAAGACGCAATCCAGGGACAAATTACTTCCTAGATGTGGTGCAACTAGCCATAACAAAGCATGAATGTGATCTTGGGGTGATCATCACGGATGATCTGAAAGTCAGCAAGCAATGCAAAAAGGCAGCACAGAAAGCCAGCAGCATCTTGGGATACATAGAAAGGGGCTGTATCAGTAGAAAGAGGGAGGTGATTATGCAACTGTATAGGTCACTGGTGAGGCCTCACCTGGAGTGCTGTGTCCAGTTCTGGAGGCCTCACCTAAAGAAAGACAAACATAGATTAAAGGCAATACAAAGAAGGGCAACAAAAATGGTGCACGGTCTGTACCATGAGCCATAGGAGGCAAGGCTAAAACACCTCAACATGTACTCCCTGGAATAAAGAAGGAATAGAGGAGATATGATAGAGACATTTAAATACCTGAAGGGGATCAACAAGGTACAGGCACAGGATCTCCTGCAGATAAACAACTGCACCCGGACCAGGGGCCACAATATGCACCTAAAGGGGGGCAGAGTCAGAAGCAACACAAGAATGTCCGTCTTTACAGAAAGGGTGGTGGAGCCTTGGAATGTCCTCCCACCACAGGTGATGGGGACAGAGATGGTCAGGGAGTTCAAACTGACTTGGGACAGGCATTATGGAGAACTTAGCACAGTGGCCTGAATGGGGAGGGGGGTAGTATACATGGGCAGACTAGATGGTCCACAGGGACCCCATCTGCTGACACATTCTATGTTTCTATGTTTAAGGTGATTTCATGGTCCCTGTGTGAAATCACCTTTCAGGCAGGAGCTGAAAATTTTCTCTGCCCTTGTTCATGAGGTGGGGTCATAAGTAGGCTATGTTGAAAATGTGGTGTAAAAATATTAAAAAACCAAAAAGTTATGAGCATACGTTGAATTTTGAGAATGCAGGCTCATAACTTTGATAATTTTCAATATTTTTTACCCAAATTTACAACATAGCCATTTCTTTACAGTACCTCATGAATGTGACAGATGTAATTTTTCAAATCCTGCTCAAAATGTATTTTTGCATCCCGAAAAGTGATTTTTGCAGTCCCTGTATGAAATCATCTTTCAGACAGAAGTTGAAAATTGTCTCTTCACTTCTTCATGAGATGGGATCATATGAAGGCAACGTTGACAATTTGTAGCAAAAATATTACAACATATCAAAGTTATAAAACTGCTTTCATATTTACACACACAAGCTCCTGACTTTGGTAAGACCTTGTGTAACCCTCAGGGGGTGCTATCCTACGGGCTACTACCGCTGCCTGCCTTAACTGTAGCAGGGTGAGGGGCCTAGATCCATTGGCAGGTGCCTCCACCCAGAGGTCGGGGTTAGAACTGTCAAGGTTGACTTGGTCACAGCCCTCTGGGTTGCTGCAACCCCTTTTCTTCCCACTAGTGGCCCACACAGTTTAGTTGCAGTATCCGTACCATAGGCATTTACCCCCCCCAGTTCAAGCCACTGAGCTCACTCCTGAGACCCCCTGAAAAGTAAGGTACAGTTACACAATATTCACTGTGCAGTATTTCACCATTGATACACAAACTAGCCAGTGTACTTTTGCAAAACAAGCAATCTGATTTATTTAAGGGGAAATAACAAGGACCTGGGGGAATCAGAGTGATTGGCTTACCACTACAATATATGAGTGTATACCTAGAGCTCTGTGCACAGGCCTAACCTATAAGTTGCTGTCTGTGGGTACCCAAGACCTAAAGGCTAACTCCTCGATGCAGCTGGTTGGGGCCCTGACACAAACAAGCGTTTAGTTCCTACAAAGATTAGCTGGAGCCAGCAGGCTCAGTTAGTGTAGTCAGCAAGCAACCTGAAGATCTTGCCCTTGCCCTTGCTAGAGACATTTAACAGGGAGCTACCCTGCTTTAGTACTCACAACTCCAGGAGAAAACTGCTCTCACACCACTCGCAGGGCTGAGCCTGAACTTCAGATACTTCTCCACACATTTATATGGAAAGCAACAGAGGGGTACCATACCAGGCAGCTGCTCCTATGGCCCGACCGAACGCACATCTAATCGGGAGTCTCTCTGCAGCTTCACTTTCCTGACGGACTGAGCACAATTCAGCAGATTCTCCAGTCCTCTACAGGGTGAGCCTGGTAGGTAGCTGTACTTTTACACAGCCTCCTCGGACCGCTGCCCCGTGGATTCAGTCTGAAACTCGCCGGCTATTCAAATGGCCGCCTCTGGCCTCTCGCGTGCTTCCTGCGCGAAAACTCAATGGCGCAGAAGCCCAGAGCTCCTTCCTCATTCACAGCCACAGCGTCTCTGCCCCTTGGCAGTGTGGGGCAATCCTCTCAACTCAGGTGCCACCCGATCCCATTGGCTGGCTACAGATGCCAGTCACTTAATCCTGTCCTCAGTGGTGCGAAAAAGGCACCATGGTCCAGCCTTCACTTCCCACAATTACTAGCTGCATCTTCATTGGTCTGCTGGCTCCCTAGAGAGCTCCAATCCTGGTTGGTCACCAGTTATTCCATTTGGGACACCCCCTATCCCTATTGCACCCTTCGGAAAGTCCTGGTCCAACATGGAGGGGCACAACACACACAGTCCCAGCTGCATAAGAAAAAAGGTTAGACAAACTGTAACCCCACCATCAGTCTACCTAATTATGCCCAAACAGGTACATCTTTCAAAAGGGGCTCCCCCTGCACATATAGCAACTGCCAAATGGGAGCGATTTCACGACAGCTCAGGCGGGATTTGAACAGGAAAACACCAGTCCCCCCCCCTACTAGCCCGCTGAAGCCTGTGAGCAGGCAGCCCTTAAAGAGACAGTACTGGAGGCTTTAAAAGCCTCACAACGCCCGTATTTTGGCGCCATAGCACCAAACACCAGTTAGGCAGGGAGCATTTTAGGCAAGCTCCAGGAATCTTTTAGGAACCCCCATTTGTAAGGGGGTTACACCCTTCCTAGCCTGGAAAGAACTTGGCGTCCGCGCCAAGTAGTTACCCTTTAAATCACTTTAAGGTAAAACAGTTTAGATTGATAGCACATTAGACCTTTTGTTACATACATTGTCACTGTACTCACAGTTTACTATTGTTTATGCAATGTTACACATTCAGACAACCTTTTCCTTTTTTCAATCAGGTCATTACTTCCTGCCCATGACACCTGGAAAGAGAGGGCCTTTCCCTATCAGCTACTTGCGGGCTAACTGGGGTAGGGGTACCATACTCAGAGGGCAATACTAACAGTCTGGAGTCATTTTGCAAAGCTAACTTGGGCAAGGAGCTTGGGGACACATACACCCCTTTATTAACTACATTCAAAGGCAGGTCCACAGGCTGACCCAGGGACTTGTAACTCAACCTTACTACAGGCCGTACTTCTTGGCCAGTTCATCTAGGGGTCTCGGAAAAACCTGCTACAGGCCCCGATTCCATTTCAGCCTCACTTAGATTAGTAGGGGGAACCTCCATAGGGGAAAGGGACCCAGGGCCCATAGTACTTTCAGGAACAGGACCCTCTATATCAGGACCCACACTGCTTCGTTCAGCTGAGGACATTTCTGGCACTACCGGGGTGCTATCAAGGCTCTCAAAGTATTCTTCAGGTTCTGGCATGTCACTAGCTTGCTCCCCCATATCAATTCCTTCTTCTGAAAAGTCAGATAACTAGGCCAGGCCAGACAGTTCAGCCAGGCTCAGGGATCCCACCTCTTCAGCTTTGCTGCTGCTCATTTCATCCTCTGGGGGCATTGGCTCTGAAGACAAAGCTGGGGGCTCAGACAGTCCAGAAAGCCCAACTTCATCCCCAGAGTTAATTAGGGGATTGCCCCTAAACAGTTGGCCCAGTTCATAAGAGGGGTAATACTCAATGTTATTCTCACTGTCTTCAGACACAGATTGGCAATCAACTTCATCAGAGGGGGTGGAGAAGGCCTCTTTAGTTTGATTTCTGAAGATTCAACCGATCTTAGTGTTTTCTTGGCAGCAGCTCTAGTTACAGGCCCCGAGGGAGGGCATTGAGAGGTTCAGCTTCTATCAAAATCTGTCCGATTGGCAGCAGATGATTTCTGTGTATAGTTTTCACATCTTTTGAATTGTTTTCAGGCCGACTTTATATACAGGTAAATCTTCCAGTTTTCCCACAACAATATGAGGGAGGTGATGCCATCTTTCAGCAATCTTATGCTTGCCATGCAGTCCCAAATTCCTCAGTAGCACTCTGTCCCCTTCTCTGTAACTCTGGGGATACATACGGCCCTCCTGAAGGGTGGGTCTCATCGGGTTCGCTAGGCTCAGGGGTTTGGCTCAGATTCACAGCCCTCACATAGGGTTCCCACCCCTCCTCATCAGTCTCTACTTCTCTAATCTCCCTCATCAATTGGCAGTATTCAGGTGGGGCAGCTCGCTGATCATGTAACTTATGTTTTAACAGTATCACACTGGAAAATCTAGCAGACTTTAAAACATGTTCCAACCTAACCTGGTTCAAGGCTGGGGAAGTGATCCCCCCCTTTTTGGTAGGCCTTCTGTAAAGCCTTTTGCATCCTAGTGACAAAGGCGGAAAGCTTCTCATTCCTCCACTACTTAGCAGACTTGAATTTCCACAATAAGTCTTCCCCAGTTTCTGTGCTCCCAAACACTCCCTCTAGAGCAGAAAGATACTCTGCGGTGGTGGCTTCTGGGCTAGTGGCCCGCAAAAACTGAATGGCTTCTAAGGCTGGACCCCGCAGGCTCTCCATCAGTCTCTTTCATTTCTTCCCCTCAGAGCATTGCCACTCCTGTACAAGGGGGGTGGTGTAGTCCATCCACACCTCCAAATTATCCTCCTCTGAAGGCACAGGCACTGTGCCAGAAAAAAGTTTTAGCCTATGGTAAGAATCCAGCTGTATAGAGGGAACCACTAGGGGTGGTGGAGCCAAGACAGAACTCTTGGGGGGCTCCGGAGAGGTACCAGGGGAAGCCTGGGGGATGGGTTCACTGGAAAGGTCCAAGGCCTGCATTAACTCTTGGGTAGTCCTCCTTTCCACAGCTAACAATTTAAGTAGCTTATCTTTGAAACTATTAGTCTGGGGAGACCCCCCGGGGGTGACTGACCCACTTCAAATGTGAATGACCCTCCACCCTGGTTGGGCACCTTCCGGGTAAATTACTGAGGTTACCCTCTCAGGGTCGATGGCTATGCTACACAAGAGTAACACCTGCAAAGTCTGATCGAGTAGGTCAGCCATACGCCCCTTCACCTCTACCTTGCCTAAACATTTAACACGCTCCACGGCAGAAATAATGTCAGCGGTCGTTGTCCCCAGAGGTACATCTAGTAATAACACAATTCTCTGAGAGTCCAGCTCTTCGGCTTCACCCCACCCCATCAGCTTATGTACCATCGTCTTAATAGGGTCCAGCTTAATCTTAGCCATGATATCCCCTTCCAGTTTTTCCTTTAATTTGTCCATAGTTATGCACTTCACCCACCCGGCCACTAGGGGGACGCAAATCCCAGCGGTGCCTCCAATTTGTAACCCTCAGGGGGTGCTATCCTAAGGGCTACTACCGCTGCCTGCCTTAACTGTAGCAGGGTGAGGGGCCTAGATCCGTTGGCGGGTGCCTCCACCCAGAGGTCGGGGTTAGAACTGTCGAGGTTGGCTTGGTCACAGCCCTCTGGGTTGCTGCAACCCCCCTTTCTTCCCACTAGTGGCCCACACAGTTTAGTTGCAGTGTCCTTACCATAGGCACTTACCCCCTGGTTCAAGCCATTCAGCTCACTCCTGGGACCCCCTGAAAAGTAAGGTACAGTTACACAATATTCACTGTGCAGTATTTCACCATTGATACACAAACTAGCCAGTGTACTTTTGCAAAACAAGCAATCTGATTTATTTAAGGGGAAATAACAAGGACCTGGGGGAATCAGAGTGATTGGCTTACCACTACAATATATGAGTATATACCTAGAGCTCTGTGCACAGGCCTAACTTATAAGTTGCTGTCTATGGGTACCCAAGCCCTAAAGGCTAGTTCTTTGATGCAGCTGATTGGGGCCCTGACACAAACAAGCGTTTAGTTCCTACAAAGATTAGCTGGAGCCAGCAGGCTCAGTTAGTGTAGTCAGCAAGCAAGCTGAAGATCTTGCCCTTGCTAGAGACATTTAACAGGGAGCAACCCTGCTTTGGTACTCACAACTCCAGGAGAAAACTGCTCTCACACCACTCGCAGGGCTGAGCCTGAACTTCAGATACTTCTCCACACATTTATATGGAAAGCAACAGAGGGGTACCATACCAGGCAGCTGCTCCTATGGCCCGACCGAACGCACAGCAAATCGGGAGTCTCTCTGCAGCTTCACTTTCCTGACAGACCGAGCACAATACAGCAGATTCTCCAGTCCTCTACAGGGTGAGCCTGGTAGGTAGCTGCGCTTTTACACAGCCTCCTTGGACCGCTGCCCCATGGATTCAGTCCAAAACTCGCCGGCTATTCAAATGGCCGCCTCTGGCCTCTCACGTGCTTCCCACGTGAAAACTCAATGGAGCAGGAGCCCAGAGCTCCTTCCTCGTTCACAGCCACAGCGTCTCTGCCCCTTGGCAGTGTGGGGCAATCCTCTCAACTCAGGCACCACCCGATCCCATTGGCTGGCTACAGATGCCAGTCACTTAATCCTGTCCTCAGTGGTGCGAAAAAGGCACCATGGTCCAGCCTTCACTTCCCACAATTACTAGCTGCAGCTTCATTGGTGCGCCGGCTCCCTAGAGAGCTCTAATCCTGGTTGGTCACCAGTTCCTCCATTTGGGACATCCCCTATCCCTATTGCACCCTTCGGAAAGTCCTGGTCCAACACAGAGGGGCACAGCACACACAGTCCCAACTGCATAAGAAAAAAGGTTAGACAAACTGTAACCCCACCATCAGTCTAACTAATTATGCCCAAACAGGTACATCTTTCAAAAGGGGCTCCCCCTGCGCATATAGCAACTGCCAAATGGGAGCGATTTCACCAAGCTCGGGCAGGATTCAAACAGGCAAACACCAGTCCCCCCCCCACCAGGCCGCTGAAGCCTGCGAGCAGGCAGCCCATAAAGAGACAGTACTGGAGGCTTTAAAAGCCTCACAACACCCGTATTTTGGCGCCATAGCGCCGAACACCAGTTAGGCAGGGAACATTTTAGGCAAGCTCTGGGGAGGCTTTTAGGAACCCCCATTTGTAAGGGGGTTACACCTGGCTGCAGCCCTATTGGCTCTGACCAGAGTTTGTTTAAAAATAGGGACTATTATATCCATCTTCCAACTGGGAGGGATGAAAGGGATTATTATATTCCTCTTCCAGCTGGGATGAACCTTTTAAGCACTTGTTATAAAGGTTTGTTAGAAGAGGGACCCATATATTAGGATGCTCTTTATAAATATCCGAAGGGACTCTGTTCATACCTGGTGCTTTATTAGATTTAGATACCAATATAGCACCTCCTATATCTGCAGATGAGAACGTCAGTGGCATAATATTTGTTTTTAAACTTCCTTCCAGCCATGGAAAACTTTTTGCACAAATATGGGTAATAAAGATTACGACTAAAATAGGTTATCCTATTGTTAGCTGGCACAATAGCTGCTGGATTAGGTGCATAGTTGTTAGTGCTTTTGGCCACCATTAGCCAGAAGGTTCTACTGTCCTTATTAACCATAACTTTATACATTTGATTCCAGGGGCTAGCTATTCAAAAGGGTACTAAAGCAGAGCACAAAGCAGTGCACTTCGCTTGCACTTGCACCTGACCTGAAGGGTGATATATTCAGCTGGACAGTGCACCAGCACTACCTGACTGAATACAGGGCCATGTTGGCACAGCACTATAGCAACCTGCACTGCCTTAACATGGACCTGGGTAGTAAGGAGCCCACAGGGATTTGCGCTCCTCCAACTGGATAGCACCAGGAGCCACAGCATGATACCAACCACAGAATGCAAATGAGCCCATGAAGCATGCAAGGTGCTAAGGGGCCATTTGCATGTCCATAATGGGCTCATTTGCATGGGAAGTGGCAGCAAGTGTGCACCTGTCCTGTGGTTACCTGCCACATCAGTCATGGTGGCAATTGGCCCCTCCAACACGATGAAAGTCTGCCCCTTGTATGCTGATGTACTCCCTGGTGTCTAATGAAACCCACCCTGTGATCCCCACCTGGTAAATGAAACATCCTCCCTGTTATCCAGTAGCATCCTCCCATACCTCCACACACCCACCTCAGTAGCAGACACTGCCTCCCTAGTGTCCAGTGGCACCCCTGCCCACCAACATCCATCCCAATGTACTTCAACTGGCCCCCCCCCACACTCTGATCACCCATCTCAGTGTGACTCAACTTGTCTCTGATGTATAGTGGCTCCTGCCACCCTCTGATCACTCATCCTGTTATGACTCAACTTGTCCCTGGTGTTTTGTGGCACCCCTCCACCCTGTGACCACCCATCCTGCTGCGTGTATGACTGTCTCTGGTGGCTAGTTGTACCCCCCATGCTCCAAACAGCCATCACCAACTTGCTGGTGTATGCCCTGGTGTCTAGTGGTCCCCCTTTGGAATGCCAGTCACCAGACAGACCATGAAACAGTGACAGTTCCATGGCACCCTGACTGCAGTTCCTGAACCCAATGCAAACCCCCCTTGGACCCCTCCCCCCACTTACTGGGCATGATCATTCCATGTGGTGCAACACACTACAGTGACTGGCACAGCCCGCTTTTCACCTCCTTGGCCGGCTGCTATATGGGCTGCAGTGAGCACACATATTGGAAGAGGCAGTACATCAGACGGTGAGAACTGGGCAGTGACTAAGTCATACCATTCATGCCACCTATACTGTACTGCACCTACAAGCTAGAACAGGGCTGAATGACTGCTGCTGCCATGTCAGGCATACAGTGCACATTCACCAGCACAGCAACAGCTTGTAGTGGCAGTACTGGGCAGTAACACACACACATGGAGGTTTCAGGACTTGCTTGGGGTAACCCAGTATTAAGTGGGCAGTGGAGGGCTGATCACCTGGAGCTGGGGGGACACACACGCCTCTCATGTAGCCAACCTCAGTGGCCCAGTGCAGCTCTGTCCCCAGTGACATCTACTGTTGCCCCAGTGTTGGTGTTAAGACACTGGTCCCCACCAACTTCAGTGTAACAGACATTTTGAGCGGTACAGTAAAACACTGTAAATGCAGGCTGCCCTGGCTGGTCACAGATTTTGTATGGACAGACACTATATGGACAGTTGTAGCTCTGATGCGCAACATCCTGGGTAACCATCCACGCTGCCTGTGTGGCAGCTAGCCACCATACACTCCTCCTAGATGACCCCCCTTGACACTTCCGCATACATGGGTGATCTGTCCGTGTCAGTCTTGAGCATGCTGGCTTCAGCGTGACATGCCATGTTAGTTCTGTAACTGCTGCAGTACTCCCTCTCCCCAAGGTCTTGGATATCATAGCAAAGATGTTCAAGATTATTTGAGGATGATGGCTCTGCCAACCCCACAAAACTCTCACAGACCTTCAAACCAGGACAGGCCACTTTGGCTGGACCACCAAGCTTTCCAGAGGGTCATGGGGCTGGCAGGCCCATCATCTCCACAGATTCCCAAACACCTCTGTTATGGTATCCCAGATCCTGGGAGAAGGAGGTACTGCAGTGGGTACAGGATGAACATGATATGTCACACTGAAGCCAACATGCTCTAGACTGACACTGTTCTGCGGTCTGTCTGGTGACTGGTATTCCAGGGGGACCACTAGACACCAGGGCATAGACCAGTAGGTCAGGAACAGACATTTGGGGGGTGGCTGGCACCACTAGCCACCAGAGACAGTCATGCAGGTACCAGGATGGGTACTCAGAGGGAAGGGGGTGCACTAGACACCAGGGACATGTTGATACACACCAGGGTGGGTGACCGGAGGATGAGGAGGTACCACTGGACACCAAGGCACCCATTGTTACACAAGAATGGATTTTGGGGGGAGGCAGCTACAGTAACACCAGACCTCCAAAAATCTTGCACTCTGTCGAAATAACTTGCACCAAATATGATATCCTTTTTTAAGTGCTTTATTGCAAAATAATATGGAGACATAGAAGTTGACGGCAGAGAAGGACCGCAATGCCCATCCAGTCTGCTCATTTACTCTACCTGTTGAATGTGCCAGTTGACTCTACTAGTCATTGGCCTTAGCTAATCTTCCCCTTCCCTATTGCTCCCTTGTGCCTATCCCAAGCCTGTTTGAAGCCTTGCACTGTGCTGTTTCTCACCACCTCTTGGGGCAGGCTGTTCCATGCACATACCCCCCTCTCTGTGAAAAAGAACTTTCTCACATTTCCCCTTAGTCAGCCTCCTTCTAATCTCATGCCGTGCCCTCTTGTCCTACTATTATTTTTATACTGAAAAATGTATATCCCTTTCACTTTATTTATGCCTTTGAGATATTTGAATGTTTCAGTCATATTGCCGCTCTCCCTCCTTTGCTCCAGGGTATACATATTGAGCTCTTGTAATATGTCCTCATATGCCTTCTGTTGGAGGCCCTGTACCATTTTGGTTGCCCTCCTCTGTACTACCTCCATCCTGTTAATGTCTTTGCACAGATGCGGTCTCCAGTACTGCACGCAATATTCCAGATGGGGCCTAACCAATGTTTTGTAGAGGGGCATCATAACCTCCCTCCCTCTTACGGCTTGTGATACCCAAACTAATACACCCCAGCATCCCTCTAGTCTTCCCTACTGCCTTTGGGGTCTGCTTGGAGGCATTCAGGTCATCTGTAATGATGACCTCCAAGTCTCTTTCCTTCCTAGTGTTTTCAGCAATCCTCCCCCCCCCAACTTATAGCTTGCCCCAGGATTCCTCTTCCCCACGTGCATGATTTTGCACTTCTTTGTGTTTAACCCCAGTTGCCAGTCTTTAGACCTTTTCTACAGTGTTTCCAGATCTTTCCTCATCCTACCCACCCCCTCTGGAGTATCTATTTTGTTGCAGATCTTGGTGTCATCTGCAAACAGGCAAACATTTCCCTCCAGCCCATTTACAATGTCACTAATGAAGATATTGAAGAGGACTGGCCCCAGAACTGATCCCTGAGGCACCCCACTGGTCACCCACATCTCTTCTAACTGGATATCGGTTACCACCACTCTCTGCTTTCTGTCTCTCAACCAGTTCCCCACCCAGTTTGCCAGCTTCTGGCCCACCGTAAGACTACTTAGCTTGTTCACCAGTCTTCTATGTGGAATGGTATCAAAGGCTTTGCTGAAATCAAGATAGGCAACATCAACTGCACCTCCTTGATGCCTTGATCACTCAGTCAAAGAAATCTAACAGATTCGTTTGACAGGACCTACCTGCTGTAAATCCATGCTGTCTTGGATCCTGTGCCCCTATGGCTTCCAAGTGTTCCACAATCCTTTCCTTAAGGAGTGTCTCCATGATCTTACCCACTATTGATGTGAGACTGACTGGCCTATAGTTTCCTGCTTCTTCCTTGCTGCCACTCTTATGAAAAGGGATCACATGAGCCCTTCTCCAGTCCTCTGGGACCACTCCTGAGCTCAGCGACTCAATACAAATTTCAGCCAGCAGCTCTGCTAGTTCCTCTCTCAGCTCCTTTAGTATTCTTAGATGTATGCCATCTGACCCCTTTGCTTTGTCAACCCTTAGTTTAATAAGCTCTTCTAGAACTCTCTCGCTCTCTCTCATTTGCAAAAGGACTGATGTTCCCCTCCCTCCCCCTTGTGAAAGGACTGGTGTTCCTCTTCCTCCCCCCTGTGTAATTAAGTCAAAAGGTGCAAATCCAGATAGAGAATCATCCACTCTGGCCCTGGCACTTTGGGTGCTCAAACCCTTCGCCAGGGGGTGTGGCTAGTCATAGGACATGTGTTCACTTTTAAATCACTCCTTCATTAATAAACATAAGTTGATTTAAATAATTAACATATACAATTCAAACCATGTATGTCTCTCCAAAATTTAAACAAAATAAATGTATGAAAAGAATGGCAGTGTTAATAGATTCATGTCATTTTGATTCACCAACCAAAATGCATCTTAAATCAATTATTTTATAACTGCTAAATGCATATAACAATATTAATTTAAGTAATGAAACCATTAAACACACACAGAGGAAAAAAAGAGAAGAGTGTTATCTGGCAGAATTTTCAAGGCAGTGACTGTGCTCAGATGTAAGATTACAGAAGGAAGCTGAAGTGAATTGCTGCAGTGTTCCAATGCATACTTCCTGTGCAAATCTTAGAAGCCAAAGACAGAGGGATTGGATGCACAAAGATCCTACAAGAAGAGAGCAGACAACCACATTAAACAAAAAGATCTGTTTCAATAGTCTATTATAGTGTATTAATACAAATCCTAAGAGAACAACAATATTTTATATATACTGTCAAAACAAACTAAATCTTATCAAATGTATCTTATTAAAGAAAAAATAGATTTAAATCTTGACATGTTTAAACTAATTTTATGGGTAACCATGCAGGACATTCATTGCCCACAAAGGGTTGTATTCATTCCAAGCCCATCATTTCTCATTTTAAAGGGGACATGAATTCATTGCTTATGTGCAGCTGTTTGAAATGTCTCTGTTTTAATAAATTATATTCATACATCTAAGGAATCCCTGTTTAACTGTGCCTGAATAAAAGCTGAAGCTGTCAGTTGTGTTTTGTATTGTTTTCTTTGTATGGACAACATTCTGTGCAGTTCCTTTCATGGAACCAAGAATTTGGAGTTTTGCCTGTGTCACTTCATGGTTTCAGAAATGTGAGCATGAGCTTATCAGGACAGTGCCCACCTGAAGTGGCAAGCATTATCTTTTGGACTTGGGAAGTGGTGAGTGCCAGGTTTTTGGTTGTATGTGGGAACCTTAGAGGTAGGAAAAGGGGGGCGGGGGGGTAAAGCCGGAGATCAAGTAGGGTCTGCGGTGTTATAGTAGGTAGGGAAAATGGGCAGACTAGGTGGGCCAAGTGGTCCTTATCTGCCATCAGTATCTAAGTTTCTGTGTTTCTGTATGGAGAAGTTTCTCTTCAAGACCTTGAGGTATTGGTAAGTAGATTTTCTTCATCTTTGCTGCTATAGTTTAGCTTCGAAATTATTTGCAGTTTTATTGTAGGATACTGTAGCTCATTATAGTTGTAACATATTAATGTATTAATACTTGAGTTCATGGTAGTAGTACAAAATTATTTGAAAATTAGTATTTACTAAGCACTGTATGAACAAACATTGCATATACAGTATAAGAAATAACACATGATAGTGTTGGTTATGCTAGGTTAGTCTACTCCTGTGGCATTGTACCAAGGGATCCACAGAATGACTGCTGCACTCGAGGCTGATAAATAAAAGGCTAAATTTTACATTGTTGCAAAAAGGCCGATTTTTTTTCCACAGTACAGTGACTGCCTTTGACATCACTACCTCGATGTGTATTTAGCCTTTTATCAATCTTGAGTGCAGCAACCATTCTGTGGAATTGTTTGTGGCTATTCCTGCCCTTCTGCTCCCACTAGCTTTTCACAGTGAGGGACTGTAGCTTTTGAGCAAGCTTTGCACCGAGGGCCTTGAGCCACCAAAGAGCAGGTGAAGCTAGCAATGAGATGCAGCTAGATACAGTATGTAATTAAGCGTTACTAGTCTCACACCTTGGGTGTGTTGATTAAAACAGTTGAGAAGTGTATTTATTGACATAATTACACATACACTGTACAACAGACCTTTAAAAACAAAAGCAGAGAAATGTGCACAGTCTTGGACAATAACAGCAGTCTGGAGAAAGAACTGTCTCCCTTAGCAAGGTCTGTGTTAAAGGCTCACATCTGCCATGGGCCTCTGCTGAGCTGAACTCTTCACCTGCCTCAAGGTTCAAGCCTATGGCAACTCTACAAGATCTCTGGCTCTTCAGTGGATTTTGCATTTTACAGGCAACTTCATAATGCTTGCACTAAGTCTGTTAGGCTGGCAAAACTGAATACTTCCCTTTCCCTTCCAACTTTCAGAACAAACTTAACCACACTTCTGTGTTCCAGAGAGTTTTCCGCTCCCTATTTTAGCTACCTGTACAGTCAGTCAATCCAGTCCTAAAAATGGATCTCTGATCCTGCTGAGATTACAGCTTGCTTTAGTAAATTATTCTCTACCTTTGCTCTTTCAGTACCTCCCCGTCCACAACTATCCCCTTCTCCACTTCCTTTTCCCCCTCACTACTCCATCCACTTCTTTTTACCCCCTCCACTACCTCCTACTGGGTAGGCCAGCATAATTTTGTATTTATTAAGCAGAACCCATTGTCTATTTAAAATAACTAAAGTATGTTTTAAGGTAGGTCTTGCAAGTGTAACCCTCCACCCCCCACCGGCCACTTGTTTAACTAGTAAGCACACCTCTCATATTTCCTGTCTAGGGGTAAGAGAGGGGTGGGGTTACAGAAACAATATTACACACAAATGACCATCACTAAACTCAGGAACTGAGGAGAGAACTTTTGCTAGGGGCTATGCTAGGTCTGAACTTCGGGAGGGGTACCCAGTAACTCCACACATGAAGCAGTAACAAGACTGTCCAGACCAGGTTGGGGTTCTAGAGTGTGGTTTTATTCCAAAGAATGGTACACAAAAGCAAAGGTGGACCCCCAAGGGTTTATACTTCATGGCACAAGGCAATGCAGAACAACAAAAAGTCTGCAGTGAACAGAAACTCTAAACTTCAAATATTGTATAGGATTTAGGACTCTCTTCAGCAGCAAAGCCTCAGCTGAAATATACAGTTCTTCTAGTGGCACTGGCCACAACTGAGAACATTTCCCATATGGCATAGAATTTAAACATTTGGAAATGTGGCAACTGGCCATGATGGAGCACACTGGTGCTCAAAATTAGCACAACCCACACCAGGGGGTAAGCATTTTCTTCAGGCATTGGACACCATGTCCTGAATAAGCAGGCGCCCTTATGGAACCTGCAGTGCTGAACTGGTCACTCCAGATGGGAGATTACCCACCTTTTGCTTCCACAGTCCATGCCCAGCCATCCTTTCTGAGTTATGCCTCAAACTTTTCATAAAACAGTAGAACTATGCATCTTGGAATGACTGTCATATTCAGCATTAGAAACACACTACTTCTGAGTATAAATTAAAGTCCTGAACAATGTGCCAAATCTCACTGGGGATTCCATGATTGTCAGCCAACTTTAAGAAAGGATGAGAACAGTCTCAAACAGAATAGAACTTGGTGCATCATTCCCTTTGTCAGAGTAAACTCCAAAAGAAAACACAGGTGCATTCCTCCTGGGAAACCCAAAGTCAAATTACTCACAGTTGTACACAAAAGAGTAGCTTCAATGTCCTGGATGTCCTGGATTTAAAATCAGGGGATTGCCCCTTGGATCCATTCTGCAGTCCTCCTCATCTCACAGGGGATGAGAAGAAAATCAGGAACTCCTGCTAGACACCACTTCTACTGGCAGGCAGATGGTTCTCAGCACTTGGGTGAGAAAAAATAGGCTCTCCTTACAGAGCCCACACTGCAGCTCTTCATTCCTCCAACTGCTCACACTGAACTCCAACCAACAACTCACTGAAAATTCTAAAGCTCCCCACTCACAGCTAGCTACCGTGGCTTATGCTCCTGTGACAGTTCTAAATGACATCACATCTCTCAACTCAGCTGAGACCAAGTAAACAGAGAGGGAGCAGGTGAAAACCATTTAACTAGTTACTCACCAGCTGCCTTCCCTACCTAGCACTGACACTGATGGGATTCTAGTAACTCCAGGGGACTGGGTGGTTACACTCACTCCTAGCTAGGTAAATGACTGTCCACAGTCATTTCTCCACCTGGCACCATGTGTTACCTACAGGGAGTGGTGATCAGGCCCTCCCCTACCATGCACCAGGCACAGGTAGGTGACACTAAAGGCACAGAGGCTGGCTGATGAGACTTCAGCCACTATCCTACGATCTGTCTATGGATATTCAGTGGCTCCAAGATGACTGCTTGAAGCATGCCCAAATAGACCAGAACTGAGGTCACTACTGCAGCTCAGAACCACAGCCTGTCTATCCCCCTAGCCCTTTAGGGAAAATCTATCTGACCAGACTGCCATCCAGGGAACCTCTCCCCAAGCTCCCAGGGTACCTGCAAACAAAAACAGCAAGGAAACAACACATTGCAATGCATTATATTTCCCACACTTTCCCCACAGCCTCACACCTGTGAAGAAGAAAAGCATGTTAACACCCTGTTAACCACAAACAATCCTAAAACTCTAAGAAAAAAAGAGAAACTCGGCTCAGCTCCCACATTCTATTCTTTTCTTCTCTTCTTCTCTTCTTCAGGCACACCTGCAAGAGAAGAAAACACAAAACACATTCTGTATACCACACGTGCCTAAACCTCCACCTGAATCCTAGAGAAACCCAAAAATATTTTCCTATAAAAGTACAAAAGTGAAAAAATGGAAAGCAGACATTTATAAAGCACATTTTAAGGGGGTGGAATGCCCTAAAATGGCCATACTAGTGACAGAATATTGTTGTCCGAAGGCAAGGTCCATAAAAGGGTCTCTCCTGGGCCAGAGCCTGCTAAAGAACAGTCCTGGAACAGGGCAGGGCCTGAAAAGCACTGCAATCCATGGGGAGAGTCTTTGAGGCCAATTCAAACAGTTTGTGGTCAATCCGCCAGTGTAAGGTGTGTTGTGCAAAGTCAGTTAGAAAATAGAAAATTTGGTCTTCCCAGTTCCTTGAAGACCAAAAACAAAGGATTACCTTATTTCTCCAAGCTGAGGGCCCTCTCCCTACAGGTGGCATCTTCGGATACACCTTGGGTGATGTCCTCTGGAAAACCAGGCGATGAAACAGGAAAACTGCTGGGTTGATGACATCTGAAAACCAAATGATTGAACAGGAAAACAGCTGGGGATTTTGTCATCTGGAAGGCCAGGCGATGAAAATGGGAAAACACTGCTGGAATGACAAATCTGGTTGTACCTGAAGAATCCTGGAATACCAGTAGAGCCTCATCTTCTTCCTTGGATACTGCTGCTGCTGGATGACAGACACCGGGCTGCCACTACTCGCTTCCCTCTAGGCATGCTGGGCATATTCACAGGGAGTGGCACCATTAAGAGTAGTACCACTCGGGGTGAGGTGCAAGAACTATGACACCATCTGAGCGTTCAGAGTTGATGTTGTGGAATGTCTCATCCCCTGCCTTGTCCACAGTTCACACAGTGTCCATAAACAGAGTTCTGCCCAATTTACAGAATTTAAGTAGATCATGTATGACTCTGTCCCTGACACATTCTGCTGCACCAGAGTACAAATTCTTGCTTTCCTCTTCCAACAACCAGGACTTCCTGTTCTGTTCAAATTTCCTCCCAGACTCTATGAGGAATGATAGAAAAGTACTTCCCATAAATGGTGTCAGCCCTCCTATGTATCAGTCTCTCCTCCTTGCTACTCTTCACAGGTGTGCAGCCCATGGCCCGGCTTGGGCTGGCCAGTCCTGGTTGAGCCAGTGCTGCATACTTAAAGAATGAAAGAACTTGTCCCTGACCATCTCTTTGGGCAGATTACTGGAGCCACCTTCTTCTCTCTATGGCCCCTCTGAGGCAAGGGCTTGAAGTGACTCACAGGAACCCTCAACACAAAGATACATATGTTCATCGTCCTCTTTCTCTCTCAGGATCTGAGCCCAGGAGCGAGCAGATGTCCTCATTCCTGAGACAGTCCATTCCTCACTGGGCATGGAGGTAGACACCTCCCAGTTCAGTGTCTCTTGCAGATCATCCTCCCCTACTAGGCTAGAACTTGGATCCTCCTTCCATGGGTCCATGGATCCTTCTGTTGCACTGTCCACCTAGGACATGGGTGTATAAACCCTTCTTTGTTGCTGCCCTTGCAGTAGACTAATGCTGCTCTCTCCTTCTATGCCATACTCTGTGGGGCTTCCCCCAACAGGTTCAACCTGATGCTGCTTGCTGCTGCTTGCAGAGTTTCCTAATCTGGACCACATGGGAGCCAAATGAATTTGTGATACCCTCTCTGGCACTGCACCCCTGCTCATACCATACTTCACAAGGCATTTCGAACAGTTGAGTATCAGAAATACATCCCTTCCAGCCCTGAGGCACATAATGCATAGTCTCACTGGATAGCTTGGGATTGCTACATCTGGAGGCAACCCTTCACCATAGAAAGTTATTTCTATTTCTCTTAGTGCTACCACCTCCACTGCGATCATAGCTCGGGCATGATCCAGGTAGCAGGGATTTCCCAAAGCCATGTCTGAAATCAAAACACATAAAAGTTAATTGTTACTGATTTGTTTGCTAGTCCCTTTACAGTCTCACAAAATGGCTCCCTGCTGCTGTGTTTACATTTGCTAACCCTGCCCTGTAATGGCTGCAGTAGCTCTCATCATGCCTCAAATCTGTTTCTGACTCAAACTGCGTTTCCAACCTTTTTTGGCTACTGATTCTTTGCCCAAAACTGTAATTGATTGTGCTGCTTGTATCTCTCAGCACATTCATATGATTTTAACTTGACTTTGCCATCAGCATCAAATCAAAGAACTATTTACACATGCTCAAAGTCACTTGTAAGCCACAGTATTTCCATCGCACAGGATTGCCTGTTTGCTGCAGCCTAATATAAAACTCACAGTCTCTCTCTCTCTCTCTC
Organism: Neoceratodus forsteri; assembly: GCA_016271365.2. NCBI lineage: Eukaryota > Metazoa > Chordata > Ceratodontiformes > Ceratodontidae > Neoceratodus > Neoceratodus forsteri. The sequence goes on from CM057458.1 coordinate 538,790,668, forward strand.
TTGCTTAGAAACAGTTTACTGTTGCTGAACCCATTATAAATGCTCACAGTCTATGCTTGGCACTTTCATTTGCTGTCCTGTTGTTACAACTCACAGTCCTTCTTTGCAAAACAATCACACTGTTTGCACACTGATTCAGCTGGCTTGAAAAAATCACAACAGTTTGATGCTCAGTAGTTGGGTTTTACTCACTGAAATCAGTAGCTGGCTTTCTCCAGTGGAAATTTTCAGCCTGGTGCTGATCCTGGAAGGTCTCTAGGGTGAAATGGGCTGGCGGCCCCACCGATCATAGCCATGTATGCCACACTCACTTTCCAGCTGGTTGGACAATGGGTTGAGCCCAAATTTACACAGCAAAAGTCTTTTTTTTACATATTAGAACGTTCACAAGCCCCTCAGTGGTTGATCCTGGTCTGACCAGCTTGCACACCACTCACTTTCTCCTCCTCAAACACTTGGCTGCACACAGAAGTTGGCTAGGGGGCAGAACTGATCGCAGTCACACCAATCACTCAATGCCATACAAATGAGCCTCTCGCTGTCTCTCTTGCTCACTCTTCCTTCACAGCGATCATCAAGCAGGAGCAGATTTAAACTGCAAACTGCACCTTCTTTCCACAGCTGTAATTTCAGTGGCCGGAGCACCGTTTTGACCATTTTCTCCTCAGATTTCGGCAATTTCTTTAGCAACTCCCCCAATTTGCATACAAAGCACATGAAACGTTCAGGGCAAATTTCTCTCTCTGTTTCCCAAAGTCCACACTACTTTTGGCATTTGAAATTTGCATATTAAAAAGTTCTGTAACTGTCCTGGGTGCAGAGACATGGACATACACTTCCTGGTTTAACTGTACATTACAAGTTGACAAAACACACTGCAGCACTCTGTTCTTTCTGTACTAGCAGGCATTCAAGCGGCACATTCAGATGGCACTTTCCTGGGCAAAATCCTTTTGTGCAAAGCTTACTTTCTTGTTTTGGGCTGCCATGCTACCAGACAAACAGTAGCCATACCCTCAGCAAAAATATCTACTTCTCTCCTCAAATTAAACAACATCCTTGGACGAGCCTCCATTTTTGTAACCTTCCACTGGTCACTTGTTTAACTAGCAAGCAACCCTCCCATATTTTTTTGTCTAGGGGTAAGGGGGGGTACAGAAGAAAAAATTACTCACCTTAGTAATGTTGTTTCTTCTAATGGAGTCTTGCTATATTATGACATATGCAGTGAGTCCCAACCTTCAAACTGCTCCAGAGGTGAAAGAGTTAACTTTCCATGCCAGGCATGGAACGCTGAGCTCGAGCTCGGTTGAAACTCTGTCTGTTGTTCTTCAAACTCAAACCATCAGATCTTTACAAGCTAAACTCACTGAGGTCCTGTGTGGAAGCTGTAAACCTACACTAGCCAACTGGCTAATAAACATAAGAACACATGTTTTGGTTCCAAAACAAAGACTCAAGTCAGGAGACCCAAAAAATGAAAAACACAACACCAAGCCACCCCAAAAAAGGAGGGGTGAAAACAACAAGGTGGGCATCTACTAAGTGCCAACACTGCACTGCCCACCCACATCCCAAAAACAGAGGTTCTGAGAGGGGCAGACGGGGAGGGAGGTCATAATATAGTAAGACTCCATTAGAAGAAACAACATTACTAAGGTGAGTAATTTTTTCTTCAAACAACATCAAGTCTTGCTATATTATGACATATGCAGACTACACTCTATGGAGGAGGGACAGAACCTACTTAGGAAATAGGCTCTGAAGCACAGCTGTGCCAAACCAAGCATCACTCCTAGCCTGGATGTTCAGGGAGTAACGCTTGGTAAAAGTGTAAACTGTTTTCCAGGTAGCTGCTTGACATATCTCTAGAATAGAGATGTTCCTGGCAGCAGCCAGGGAAGCAGCTATACCTCTGGTAGAGTGAGCCCTCAGGCCTGAGGGAGGAACTTACCCAGCTTTTCATAACAGAATTGGATACAAGAGACAATCCACCTGGCAATGGATCTTTTAGTGGCAGGTTTCCCTTTACCAACCTCACCATAAGTGAGGAACAGTTGGAGGGAGTCAAACCTGTGACCCTTGGTACGGTCTATGTAGTAACTAAGGGCTCTTTTCACATCTATGCTGTGCAGCCTCCTCTCGCCAGAGGAGTAATGGTCAGTGAAGTACACTGGAAGAGATATAGATTGATTAAGGTGGAAATCTGAAACCACCTTAGGCAAGAACTTCCTATTAGTCCTGAGGACCACCTTATCTCTATGAAAGGAGATAAAATTAGGCTCCACTGACAGAGCTTGTAATTCACTTATGCGTCTGGCAGAAATGATGGCTACCAGAAACACAGTCTTCCAAGTCAAGTACTTAAGCTCTGCTGAAGACAAGGGCTCAAAGGGGTTGCATAAGCTGGGAGCAATGCAAACATTAAGATCCCAGGCAGGGGCAGGGTCCCTGAAATGAAGGGTTGTGTGAAGCAATCCTTTAAAAACTTGGAGAATACAGGATGAGCTGAAAGAGAAGAGGGTTTACCTGCTGAAATAAAAGCAGACACAGCTGCCAAATATACTTTTAGGGTAGCTGGTCTCAGCCCCAAGGTATTTAAATGGACCATATAATCCAGGACTGTGGGTAAATCAGCAGATTCTGGGGAAATATGCTTCCCAGAGCACCATATGGAAAACCTCTTCCATTTGGAATTATAGGTAGCCCTGGTGGAAGGTTTCCTAGAAGCCTTCAGTATATCCATTACACATTGGGAGAGGTGTAGATCAGCAAACTAACTCTTCAAGAGCCAGGCCTTGAGATTGAGAGATTTGAGGTTTGGGTACCAAACCCTCCCCTGAGCACAGGTTAACAGGTTAGATTCCTGTGAAGCACAGGGGAAGATGGACTGTTAAGGACAGTAGGAGTGGATACCAGGGTTGTCTGGCCCAATCTGGAGCAATCAGGATCATCTTGCAGGACTGAGATCTGATTTTGACTAACACTTTGAACAGGAGAGGGAAGGGGGGGAAAAGCATAGAGAAACTTCCCTTGCCAATTGAGAACTAAGGCATCCAGAGGGACTGAGCCCAACACTGGGGGCCTGCAGCAAAAAAGGGGAAGTTGGTGATTGTCTGGGGCTGCAAAAGATCTATTCATGGGCGCCCATCTGGCAACATTACCTCCAGGACCAGGGGTCCAGTGACCATTCGTGATGGCCTGGGAAATCCTGCTGAGAGCATCTGCCAGGACATTGTCCTTGCCTGGGAGGTGAACTGCCATAAGGAGGTGTTCAGGGAGTAAGCCAGAGACCACAACTTCATTGCTTCAGTGCACAAGGCCATAGGAGTGCCTCCTACTGTTGATGTACCACATTGTGGTGGTGTTGTCTGTTCTGACCTGTACAACTTTGTTCTGAACAGATTTGGAAAAAACTTGAGTGCTAGAAAAATGCTCTGAGTTCCAACAGATTGATGTGAGCAGAGATTTCTGAGGGGACCACAATCTCTGGGTAGTGAGGTCGCCCATGTGAGCTCCCCAACCCAAGAGGGATGCATCTGTAGTAAGGATTAAGGAGTGGACTGAGTGACAAAGGAACCCTTGTCTCAGATTGCTCTGATCCTGCCACCACTGTAGGGCTTGGATCAGGTTCGAGTTACTGGGATCAATTTGGTTAGAGGTCTTTCCTTTGAGACCAAAAGGCTCTCAAATGGAGCTGGATGTCCCTCATCTGAAATCTTGCTCCCAGCACTACTGCTGTAGAAGCAGCCATGTGCCCCAGGAGCGGTAGAAAATGCCTTGCTGGTCGAGAGACCTGCAGGGTGAATGAGGAGGCCAGGAGACCAGGGTCCTTGCCCTGTCCAAAGGAAGGAAGGAAGGCTCTGGTTTCTCTGTGTTCAGCTCTGCCTATGAAGGTGAGGAGCTGGACAGGCTCTAGAACTGACTTTGAAAGATTCAGAAGGAAACCTAGAGAGGTGAGCAGTTGCTGAGTTATCTGTAGATGTAACTTGACTTGGTCTGGAGATTGGTCTACTATGAGCCAGTCATCCAGGTAAGGGAAGATGGCAATTTTTTGCCTTCTTAGGGAAGCAACTGCTACTACCAGGCATTTTGTGAATACCCTTGGAGCAGAGGTGAGGCCAAAGAGCATTGCTCTGAACTGGTAATGGCCTGAGGGCAGCTCGAACCTGAGGTACTTTCGATGGGCTTCTGATGAGAATATGGAAGTAGGCATCCTTGAGGTCCAGGGACGCTAGCCAGTCCCTGGCCTTAGAGAGGGTAGAATAATTCCCAGAGTCACCATTTTGAATTTTGGTTTTAAAGGTGCTTGTTTAAATATCTGAGATCCAGGATGGCCGCCATTCTCCTGTCTTTTGGGGTAAGGAAATACCTGGAGTACAATCCTTTGTCCTGGTGTAGGGGTGGAACCCTTTCCACAGCTCTGAGAGCCAGGAGGGAAGAGACCTCTGCCTCTAGGGCAAGTGCCTCTGGTGGATTTGCAGGTGGAAAGGATCTGGTTCTCATCTTTGGAAATTTTTTGAAGCTGAGAACCAGTCCCTGGCTAACTACTTCCAGGACCCACTTGTCTGATGTCAGAGACTTCCAGTCCTGGACAAAGTAAGCCAGCCTGCCCCCTATAGGTAGCTGAGAATCGGCCCTGGCAACCCCATCAGGGTGCCTGCTTGGCAGGGGCTTTGGGCTGAGGGGTGGAAGCAGGTCTGCTTGTACCCCATCTGCCTCTCCTCTAAAGAACCCCCTCTGGGCATAAGCAGAAGAGGAGGCCTGGGCTTGGTAAAAAGGCCTATGAAAAGGCCTGCCCCTGCCCCTGGAAAGCTGCCTTTGAGGAGTGGCCTGCCTTTCCTTGGCCTGTGCACTCCTATAGGTGGTCCTATACTCATACATTTTCTTCATGTAATTCTCTGTCTGCTCCCCAAACAGAGAATTACCCACAACAGGAAAATCCATGGCCTTAGTCTGGGTATCCTGTGACAGGCTAGTACATCTGAGCCAAGCCATTCTGCGAAGTGCCACAGATGTAGCCATGACTGTTGATGACACATCATTAGAGTCCACTGCAGCTTGGAATTGCACCTTGGATGCCTCAATACCATCACCTGCTCCAACTCCTTGGCAAGCTGGCCAGGGACCTGTTTTGCTAGAGCCATAACAGTATCCCATCTGGATTTCTGATATCTAGCAACATAAGCCATATAATTTGCCTGTCTGAGTCCCAAGGATGCTGCCATATACTGTTTCTTTGCCATGGCATCAATCCTCCTGGAGTCCTTGTCAGGGGGGTGTGAAGCCAAGGGAATATTTGCCTTGTCACAGGCTGCAGCCTGCACTACCCCAACATGGCTGCATTGTTGTGTAAGGAACTCTGTATCAGAGCCTGACAATGTGTACCTCTTGTCCATTCTCTTATCCACAGGAGGTATAGTCTGTTTAACTGTCTGTTTCCCAAAAGATTTATGCAAAGGAATAGACAGTCTCCTAGACTCTGGGATATCCATCATTTCCATATAGTCAGGCTCCTCTTGATCATCCACAGCTTCCTCCATAGGGAGCTGGAGGGTTTCAGCCACTTTTTTATAAAACATAAAATGAGAAGGGGACTCAGAAAGCCTAGGAGGAGACACTCCTGAAGGTCTGTCTGGGGAGATGTCCGGGTCAATGGGCACATCCAGACTTTCAAATCCACATTCACTCTCCTCATACTCTTCTTCTCCCCTCCTCCGGTTCATAATATTCCTCTAAATCATACTCTTGAACTGGTGGAACCAGCCGAACTGCATTTTACCTGATGGTGCCGTTCGTCAGAACCGGGAAAGCGACTGGACAATTTTAATCGCTTTGGCTATTTCTTCAGCGGTTGGAGAGGAAAGTTTGGCTCCACACCAGCTGATTTCCTAGTCCTTTCGCTGGAACCGACTCTCAGAGTCGGATCTCTCTTGCCCGAGAGTCGCCCTGGTCAGAGGGGCACTCCTCGGTTCGGTTGGAACCGAACCGGGCTGGCCATCCGGTTCAGCAGACTTTTTGGCCTCCCTTTCCCTGAGCCTACCAACTCTCTTTTCCAGGGTAGCTGCAGGAAAATTTTTACAAATCTGGCAGTCTGCATTGAAGTGGTCAAACCCCAGACAATAAACACAGGTGGTGTGGGGGTCAGCCTTGGCAAAGACTTCCCCACAGACACTGCAGTGTTGAAACCCAGTGGGCCCGGTTTTTCTTTTGGGTTTCTCAGACATAGTGCCAGCCTAACCAAACTTACCCGTTTATGGCAATCCGCCAGGTAAGACCCTCTTATCGGTTCCCAACCGTGTCACGGGTCATAGAAAAAAACGTAATAAAATCCGTTTTTTTTAGAACCGATAAGAACCGGCAACCACACTCTAAATGACAGATTAATAAATTTTAAACAACCTGATCGGTTCAAACCGAACCAATAAACCATTTACAAGTTCCACACAGAATTGAAATTAATGTAAAACCTATCTAGTACTCACAATACCACAGACAGAGTCTGAACCGACTGGTTGCGGTTTAAATTCGGTCGAAAACCGAGGAAAAACAATACTTTAACCGACTAAATGAACCGAGCAGAAGGAGAAATCTCCGGAGTGACTGTTCAGTGAAGCGGAGTAAAGAATCTGATGGTTTGAGTTTGAAGAACAACAGACAGAGTTTCAACCGAGCTCGAGCTCAGCGTTCCATGCCTGGCATGGAAAGTTAACTCTTTCATCTCCAGAGCAGTTCAAAGGTTGGGACTCACTGCATATGTCATAATATAGCAAGACTTCATGTTGTTTGAAACAATATTACACTCAAATTACCATCACTAAACCCCCGGTCCTGAGGAGAGAACTTTTGCTAGAGGCTATGCTAGGCCTCAGCTTCTGGAGGGGGAACCCACTAACTCCACACAGGAAGCAGTAACAAGAATGTCCAAACCAGGTTACATAGAAACATAGAAACATGGGTTTCTAGAGTGTGGCTTCATTCCAAATAATGGTACACAAAAGCAAAGGTGGACCCCCAAGGGTTTACACTTCATGGCACAAGGCAATGCAGAACAACAAAAAGTCTGTAGTAAACAGAAACTCTAAACTTCCCATATTGTATAGGATTTAGGATTCTCTTCAGCAGCAAAGCCTCAGCTGAAACACACATTTCATTGGCCACAATGGAGCACACAATTTCTTTTGGGGCACTGGCCACAACTTAGAACATTTCTCATATGGCTTAGGATTTAAACATTTAGAAATGTGGCCACTGGCCACAATGAAGCACACTGGTACTCAAAATTAGCACAACTTACACCAGGGGTGAAACTTTTTCTTGTAGCCACCATATTCCGAATAAGCAGGCACCCTTATGGAACCTGTAGTGCTGAACTGCTCACTCCAGATGGGGTTTACGCACCTTTTGCTTCCACAGTCCATACCCAGCCATTCTTTCAGAGTTACATCTCAAACTTTTAGTAAAACAGTAGAACTATGCATCTTGGAATGACTGTCACATTCAGCATTAGAAACGCACTCTTTCTGAGTTTAAATTAAAGTCCTGAACAATGTGCCAAATCTCACTGGCAATTCCACGATTGTCAGCCAACTTTAAGCCAACTTTAAGAAAAGATGAGAACAGTCTCAAACAGAACAGAACTTGGTGCATCATTCCCTTTGTCAGAGTAAACCCCAAGATAAAACACAGGTACATTCCTTCTGGGTAACCCAAAGTCAGATTACTCACAGTTGTACACAAAAGGGCAGTTTCAATGTCCTGGATATCCTGGATACAAAATCAGGGGATTGCCCTTCGGACCCATTCTGCAGTCCTCCTCATCTCACAGGGGATGAGAAGAAAATCAGGAATTCCTGCTAGACACCACTTCTACTGGCAGGCAGACGGTTCTCAGCACTTCGATGAAAAAAAATAGTCTCTCCTCATAGAGCCCAGACTGCAGCTCTTCACTCCTCCAGCTGCTCACACTGAACTCCAACCAACAACTCACTGAAAATTCTAAAGCGTCCCACTCACAGTTAGCTACCATGGCTTATGCTGCTGCGAAAGTTCTAAATGGCATCACCTCTCAAACTCAGCTGAGACCAAGTAAACAGAGAGGGAGCAGGTGAAAACCATTTAACTAGTTATTCCCTAGCTGTCTTCCCTACCTAGCACTGACATTGATGGGATTCTAGTAACCCCAGGGCACTTGGTGGTTACACAAGTCTACACCATGTGGGCAGATCAGACACTCATTGGCAGTGAGTTCAAAAAAGTGGAGCAGTGAGGCAAAATGCTCTGTTCCCTGACTGCTTGAGGCTGGAATGGGGGACCACCAGCAATCCTGCATTAGTGGAGTGGTGGAGGGAATGGGCCAGGGAGTAAGATACCAGGAGATCTTTGAAGAGGCCATAACCCAGACCATGTAAGGTCTTGAATGTCAGCAAGCAGATCTTGAAAATAATGTGCCACCAGGAGAACTAGAAGGCTCAGTGGTTGATAGCAGGCTAAGACCCTTTCATCTCTAGGTCATGGGTTCAAATCCAACACAGGTCAGTAGTAGTTGAAAGCTATTGTCACCCAAGGACTGTTCAGTGGCCTATGTGAAATTAGTTGTTGTGATCTCAGTTCAATTCCCAATGGGCAAGTGTCCACAGCAGAAAACCACCAGCACAATTCGCACCCTTGTTGTCAGTCTCACGTTAGAGACCAAGGACTGCATGGGCATGGAGTCTGAACTACCCTCTCACCTATGTGGTGGTCCCTCTATGGCAGGGTGGAGGAACACTGATGGGCAGTGCGGGGAAACTTGCACTGTAATCACCTGTGCTGTACCTGTCGTGGTGATAAATAGGAGACTTCAGGTTCTGTCAATCCAGCACCATTTATGAGCATGAAATGTTCTATGTTTAATCTTATTCAAAATGGCTGCCTGGGGCTGAGTGAGTTAATTCACAAACAGAAAGACAAAAAAAAAAAAAAGATGATGCACAACTGAATTAGCAGCCAGTGCAAAGTATGTAGGACTGGTGTGATGTGGTCACGTCAAGATGTTTCCACCACCAGTCAAGGTGCATCTACTGTACCTTGTATTCAGTGCTTTTTTCTTGTAGAAGTTGTTCTGTTTACCACTTTTACCTTTCTACACAGCCTCCCGTGCACTGGGATATGCATTATGCAGAGTTTCACTGTTCGCTTATTTTGCATGTATCGTTCCTAATGTTGCGCGTCTCACCCCTTGTATACAGGTTTTGTATTTAGACTGTACCGATTGTTTTATTTTTTTACCTTATTTTGCATCCTGTTAATTTGTATTGCTTCCTTGTTCCCTTTCCCCAGGATGAATCTGGAAACAGGTTGCTTGCAGCTCAGTATACTCTTCTGGTGAAAATCTTTAATAAGTAAATTCATAAAATAAAAATACAATGAAACAAAGTTGTTGTTTTATGAATTAGAGATATTCTGTGATAAGTAGGCATCCTGACCCATTTAATTAAAGTGTTTCAAGTATCAAAGGACAAACTGTTCTTCTAGCTCATAATAAACCTATGAACCTATGCATTATAGTGAGATAATTAATTACATGGGTTGGAATTTTCATTGGCCAAATCCATTTGTTCAGTACTGTATGTTTTTGTCATTTTATAAGCTACCCTTGTGTAATTGTTAATGTGACCACTCAGGAGGCACAACTGACCAGTTCAAATATTATAAATATGAATAATACAAATATTAATCATAATAACATGTGATTTGTTTGTAATTGCATGATAGCAGTGCAAATTTAATTTTTCATATGTGCATTATTTAGCATTATTAAATGGGAGGGAAAAATACTGCATCATGATTGGCTAGAACCTATGTGTTAAGCAAGTATAATGCACAAATAAAAAATGTTGCTTGCAGTCAGGACACGCAACACTAACAATATCAATGCCTTGTTTTAAAATTCCTCATTACCATTATAAACATGACAGCCACCTTTACTCACAAAAAAATGCCAAGGCCCTAGAAATTATGCTCTCTCAAAATAAACAGAACAGACTGAGTACATGTTCTTATCTATATTCCCCCCTTACAGACATACACAAATTAATATGGTATACTACTCACAGTTTCATTTTTTTGAAGCTTCTTTTCTGACCATGAGCCTCACCCATCCTTACATGCCTACCCCATTATGTCTTCTTGCTTGTACAATTACTGATTAAGATTGACATTAGGCAAAATAAATCAGTTACTGCCAAACTCTTTAATACATATTTGTGATTTCACAAACATATTATGGAGCTCAGCAGCCCCACAAGCTGCTCTGCCACACTTACCAAAATGTCTCTTTTCTCAAATCAGTTTCAAAACATAAAGTAATTTACATCGGTGTGTGCTAGTCACAATTTTTTAGACACCCTCACTGTGTGATACTTTTATGATTCAAGCTTCAGTACCATGGTTTATATACATTTACATACCTTGTGGTGTTAGGTCTGGCAGTATAGCCTCAAGTTTTGAGTAATGAGCTGAGAATGAGCTTGGATCATCCAGCAGACCTGGGTTTGATTCTCACAACTGCTACTTGCATACTGTGTAACTCTGAGTAAGTCACTTAATTACCATAAAGCTGCCAGGTCACCACTGAAAACAGGCACTTATACCTAATGGGTTGTACCCATTTAACAAAGAATAACAAAAAAATAATAATCTCATACCATATTAAAGTCCATTCATTATTCCATACATTTACAAAAAGTCTGTGCACTGTTAATGTACTACACCATAGAAACATAGAAACATAGAATTTGACGGCAGATAAGGACCGCTTGGCCCATCCAGTCTGCCCATTTCCCTACCTGATGGATAAGCTGCAGATCCTAGTTAACCAGCATCCTACTTCTTCCTACCCCCAACCCCTAGAATTGCCTTATGACTGTCCCATGCATGCTTGAATTCCACCACTGTTTGTGACTCTACAACCTCCTCTGAAGGCCGTTCCATACATCCACCACCCTCTCTGTGAAAAAATACTTCCTTAAATTACCTCTGAGCCCCCCCATCTTCAAATTGTGCCCCCTTGTTCTTGCACACCTCTTTTTTTGAAAGATGCTACCCTCTTGGACTTTGTTGATTCCCTTGAGGTACTTGAAAGTTTCTATCATGTCCCCCCTCTCCCTCCTTTCCTCGAGGCTCTACATATTAAGCTCCTTAAGTCTCTCTTCATATGTCTTCCGGTGCAGACCCTGCACCATTTTAGTTGCCCTCCTCTGGACAGCTTCCATCCTGTCTATGTCTTTGTGGAGATTGGGTCTCCAGAACTGCACGCAGTACTCCAGATGGGGTCTCACTAGCTGTCTGTACAGAGGGATAATAACCTCCTGTTTTCTACTGGTGATGCCTCTCCCTATGCATCCCAGTATCCCCCCAGCCCTCCTTGCTGCCCTCTCACATTGCTTGCCCACCTTTAGGTCATCTGATATGACTACCCCCAGGTCCCTTTCCATTTTTGTTGTTGTTAGTATCTCACCCCCCATTGTGTACTCTTCCCCTGGGTTTTTGTTTCCCAGGTGCATTATCTTGCACTTCTTAGCATTAAATCTAAGCTGCCATACTTTTGACCATTCCTTTAACCTTGCCAAGTCCCTTCTCATCCTTTCCACTCCACCTTGTGCATCAACTCTGTTGCAGATCTTTTGTCATCTGCAAAGAGACATACTTTTCCTTCCAGTCCCTCTGCAATGTCACTTATAAAGACATTGAAGAGGACTGGTCCTAATACTGAACCCTGCGGTACCCCACTACTAACCCCTTTTTCAGAGTGGACTCCATTTACTATTACTCTCTGTGTCCTATTCTCCAGCCAGTTCTTACCCAGGCTGTCATCTTGGGACTCACTCCCAGGCTGGCTAACTTGTATATTAATCTTTGTGTGGACTGTGTCAAATGCCTTGCTAAAGTCTAGGTAGGCCATGTACACAGCCCCTCCTGATCAACTACTTTGGTCACCCAGTCAAAGAAATCTATCAGATTTGTCTGGCATGACCTTCCCGCTGTGAATCCATGCTGCCTTGGGTCCTGTGCCCCTCTGGCCTCTAGATATTTAACAATTCTTTCCTTCAGAAGTGATTCCATCATTTTCCCTACCACTGAGGTTAAACTAACAGGTCTGTAGTTTCCTGCTTCTGCCTTGCTCCCACTTTTGTGAAGGGGAATCACATCTGCCCTCCTCCAGTCCTCGGGTACCACCCCATCCTCCCATGATTTGTTAAAGAGGGTAGTCAGTGGTGTCACTAGTTCTACCCTTAGTTCTTTTAGAATTCTGTGATGAATCCCATCAGGCCCCATTGCTTTGTCCACCTTCAGTTTTAAGAGTTCTTTCAGAACCCTTTCTTCTGTAAATGGGCTGGTATCAACTTCTGTATCCAGAGTGTTTCTACTGTTTGTTTTAGGTACCTCCCCCTTCCTTTGTAAATACTGAGCAAAATATTTGTTTAGTATCTCTGCCTTTCCACAGTCACCTCTGCCCACCCTCCTCCCTTTATTAAGCCTCACTATCCTCCCTTGGTCTTCCTTCTCCCTGATGTACCTATAAAAGGTTTTATCCCTTCTTAACTGAGTTGGCTATCTTTTCCTCGGTTTGGGCCTTTGCTGTTCTGACCGCCATATGTTACCTATACTGTAGAATAATGTGTGAAATAAGTTTTTACACACCCAAGGTGTGTTTTGCAACATAAACCATGAAAGTAAAGCTCAAAGGCAAAACATCTTGAGGGTTTGTAAAATAAAGGAGTAATCACACTCTCTCTAATAATTGGTAGGGTCTGTTATCAACCAGAACTCTATATGTTTAGAATGGGGGGGGGCCACAAAATGTACAGGAATAAATGTTTTTTTGCTTTCATTTGATGTAAAATTTTAGCTGATGAAATAGGAGATTGTCATACATTGGATTAACTGACAATAGGTTGGCATTTTCAATATGGTAAACATGACGTTTTTCATTGGGAACTGTTTTGAATGTCTAAAATCTGTGTCAAGTTTATGACTTGAGCAGGTGCTGTAGCTAAAAGCAACTGCAACAGCAAAACGTCTAAGTAAGAAAGACAGAAACTTCGACTTTTGAAAAGTATACAGGCATGAAATTGTGAAGTCAGTAAAAACAGTATGACCATGAAAAGGGAAAAAGTGTCATTCTTTTGTTTAAAACAGCATTCTCAGCCTACAGTTAGCTGTGCTTGCCTCGGATATGCAGTCAAATGCAACTTGATAGGGAGTATCTGAAAACCACATTTTTCCTTCAGGTTACTGTGATCTATTTGGGACTGAAGAAAGGTGAATTTTCTCAAAAACCAAGTGAGATTTTAGTCAGTAATTTAACATTTGCTGTGTTTTGAAATGAGTTAAATTTGGAGGTGCATAATAAACGCAGTCAGTCATTATAAATTAATGCTTTATTAATACTTAAGTAGTAACGTTTCTGTGGATATTATAATAGGGATGAGCAGTGGGGTTACGGACTCCAAGGAATGCAGCTGTGGGGAGATAACTGCATGTCTGTAGTAGCTGAAGAGTTATGGCATTATCTTTTGTTTTACAATGCTCTTTAGGTATACATAGGTCACAGTGTGATCACGTTTCTTGTTATCTTGTTATGTTATTGCTCTCTTAGAAGTGCACATTATTATGTTCCAAGTGAACAACATTTGTGTATGCATGACACTCTACAGCAGCAAAACAAGACATTTTCTCATTACCACTTAAATGATGAAAACCAGCATTATAATTAAAGGGTGCTTGCCACTGATCCCCCTGAAGGCGAAGCGGTGCATCGGTAACTCCATGCAACATCAAGTACTGATTTATTTATTTATTAGCTTTTGGTAACCGGGTACATGCGCTAGGCAAGAAGGCTGCCTATTTTCAGGCACAACCCGAGAGAGTACAGATTACAGCAAAAACAGTAAAGACAACAGTGACTAATAAGGATGTACATGGGTGAAATAACAGTAAGAATTACCTACATATAATGGGAGGGGGAATTCATTTTAAAGATAGGACCCTCATAGGCTCCACTAGCTCCTAAAGCTCATAAAGTGTAACTGTAACACTGATGTGAACAATACAAAAACAGACTATCGTACATAGTGTTGCATAATGGTGTACATTTCCCTTAAGTGCATTTGGAAGTACAAAACAAACCTGGTGGCTTTCAACCACTTCAGGTACATGCATCTCATTGCATAATGCTTATCTGTCCTCCCCCATGCAAGTAAAAAAGTACTTAGAATGGGGGGAGAGAAAAGGGTACCAGCAGTACGAGCCGTGTGACACACTGCAATGGCCCCATCTTTCAGTTGGCAGTCATATAACTCCCCTGCTGCTGATTCCATCGACAATACCTGCTGTGAGTTTTTTTGGAACCACTGCAGTGCTAAACAAACATTTTTGGCAGGTGGTTTTGCTGAATCTCCTAGTCTTAATAGATTAAGTAGGGGTAAAGTTTATTCAGAATGTTTTAGGAACTAATATTGTTTATATATTATAAGAAGTCAAAGGATATATACTATGTGGAGCTGGAATTGAGACTGATATAGAAAGCAAAAAGAGAGAAAGAAAGAAAGAAAGAAAGAAAGAAAGAAAGAAAGAAAGAAAGAAAGAAGGAAAGAGAGAAGGAAAGAGAGAAGGAAAGAATGAATGACAAATGGGGCAGATGACTTTTGTATTCTAAAACAGAAAATGTGTGGTAACTTGATAGGTGCACTAGACAAATGAATGCCTATTTGCAGGTATGACATGGGAGGGTATGAAGCACGAGACACAATAGGGTATAAAGCACAAGTACATAGAGTCGACAATATAAAAATTTAGAGAGCTTACAGTTCCAGGGTCAGGAAAAGTACAGTATGAAATACTAAAAGTTGACAAATAATTAGATAAGTAAAGTAGGTTAAGACAAATACGTTCTGAGGTGTGAGAATCAGTTAATGTACATGCGGTTGTGATGCGGGTGGTTGGAACAGGTGCAGGCCATGGATTGGGTTAGGTAGAACCTGAGGGCTGATTTGAAAGAAGATATGGCAGGAGAGCTGCAGATATTTGGGGGGAAGGGGTTCCGGTACTTGGGTTGCAAATGAAAACAAAAGGCCTATTCACCCATCATGGTTGAGCATTTAACTGTAGAAAGTGAGGTACAGTCTGAATAATTAGAATATGAATTAAAACACCACACTATTATAAATATTGTATCTGATAAGACATGCCAAATTCAAATAGAAAACATTATCTAGATGGACATAACAGTCTTTAACAAAAGTATGTTTAATCTGTAATCATTTTAAGGACAATTTACAATTCTTAAAAAGCAGGCCCTGTATTTTAAGGACAATTTACAATTCTTAAAAAGCAGGCCCTGTATTTTTTATTATTTTATGTAATACTTCTTATACTTTTTTTAAGGTAATGTGCATTCTAGAAGAAAGAAAGGATCTCACCAGCTTGAGAATGGCGATATCATCCTTGACGATATTACTATGAATAAACTCGCACAGAATGGAAACAATGAACAAGGTCACAAAAAGCCAAGTATTGCAGAAAGGACCTCACATCAAAAGAAAAGTCTTCCATTTTACTGACTGATTATAAGAGTCAGCCTCATCTGCTGGATAAAGTACATATCTGGGAGCCAGGAGACACAGGATATTCATGTTCATATCAGAGCGGATACATGTATGCCCTGCATGACACTGAGCAAGTCACTTAACCTCTCAGTTCTTAAGTTCATCAAGCTGTGAAATGACGTTAAAGCAGGACCCCACTGTAATTGAGATACTGCATCTCAGTGGAACTATCACAGAGAATAAATTATATAGAAAAAGTCTAAAGTGCTCTTTACATGTGAATTATGACAAATACAAAATTGTTTACAAAATATGAACATGGAGTTAAACTGGTTTACTAATGGCACTGAATGAGCCAGCTGCTCAAAAGTATCCTTTGTGTAATAGTTCAGTTTAGAAGAAACCTAAATGTGTTCTTGGGCAAAGTGTTGTTATAGCTTAAGTTATTTCAGATACCCTTGAGATATTGTGCAGTCCAAAAAGTAGCCAGATTAATTCCCATATTTAAAGATAAACTCAGTAGTCATGCACACTAGCCAACAACTAGTTTATCCATTTAGGAAGAGTATACCATACTTTTGTATTCTTTGTGCTTCACATACTAACATAGGAGCATGGTGAGTTAAGGTCAGAAGGGACTCTAGTTTAGGGATGATTGGAATCAGATTCATGGAATTACATACCTCAGAGTCTGTGTTTGTATTCAAAATTTGAATGTTTGGAATTGAAGGCCAAGAATTTTAATTCTGAAAAAAAAAAGTTGGATGCAGAAATGAAATTGTAATCAGATTCAGATTCCACGTCTGATTACATGTTAAACCCTCCCCCGCCTGGTACACACAGTAAAGGACATCCTGTTAGCTGAGAAAAATGACCTTCCTTCTTCCCCCACCCTTGTGTCTCCTTACCTTAGACTGTTGCTTCTGTGGTCCCTTTCATTGGGTATGGCGATGTGGGGCTGTGCTTGATGTGCTTCTGAGTCCAGAGGAGCCGGACTGGATGTGCTCAGTGCTGTTGGTGGCAGTGGCACTGCTGGACACGACTGAAGGCATGAGGTAACGGTCTCCAGTTTTAAAAAGATGTATGAGAGGTCCAGTGAAGAAAAAGCAGGTATCCACAGTCCAAAGAGGCACCGCCTCCCAAGCAACCGAACCCACCACCACTGAACATACCCCACTACCAAACTGCCCACACCCTCAACTAGTAGCTCACCTGGATGACCCAAGTCCTGACATAGACTCATTGGAACCATTTGATACTGAAGATAATAATTCCTTCCAATTAGGGTCTCTGAAATAAAACAACCCTTGGCCCAGTCATTATTGTCCTCCCTCAGTGAACTAGGATAAAAATAACAGGAGGTGGCTGACCTGAACAAAAACTCTGGGTTTCAGCTACTATGTAAGATGTTGTGAATACACCATCTGGTGGCACTAACCCAGGGTTTTGTTCTGGTAAGCCATTTTCTCAGTATTTGTTTTAGCAGGTAACTCAGAGAGGATAGTGAATGCTTAGCCAGGGTTTGTCCGAGACTCTAACTGGAAGGAATTAATGTTATCTTTGGTATCAGATGGTTACAACTGGTCTGAGTCAGGACTCAGGAGGACCAGGCTGGCTACTAGTTGGAGGGGTGCAACTTGGTGGCAGTGTATGTTCTGGTTAGTGGTGGCAGGTTTGCTTGCTTGGGAGGGGTATCTCTTTGGACCATGGATGCCTGCCTGTTCTAGACCTATGTCTTTGGAAGCTGGATACCTTTGTGACTCCATTCCAGTCCACCATTGACACTGGTACCCGTATCACATTCAGTCCAGCTCCTCTGGACTCCAAAGTACAGCAAGTACACAGTCAAAGCAGGGTCCCCCAGCAGCATGAGACACAATAAGGGAGACACAAGGGTAAGGGAAGCGGGAGGACTTTTTTTCCTCAATTAACAGGGGCCTCATTGTGCTTACTGTGAGGTACGTGTAGTACCCTGGGGGGTGGTTTAAGTGCTCAAGTCAGATGCAGAATCAGAAATTCAGAGTCTAACTGCAATACATTAACTAGCATCTGAAAAATCAGACTTAGAATCAGAATTTCTGATAATCCAGTGGATCCAAATGGAATGGAAGTAGATGATTCCGCTAACACCTGCCCTAGATCTGTCATGTCTTTCTCCTCCTCCCACTTCATTTGCAGGGATGAAGTAAGTGTGCTGTACAAACATGCATCAATTAATAGGGAGAATATTGGAAGATTCTGAACTCTGAAAAGGAAGCATTGATCTATTGTGTTTAGATTACTTAATTTCACCAGTGAATTTAAAATTTAGTCCAGCCTTAGTTTTGAGAACCCAAATATATTTATTTTTCACCTAGCAATGCGACTACTGTAGCCTATTTCCTGTTCTTGTTTCAGTTTAGAAATATACATATATACTATACCGGTGATGGTATCTTAGTAAATGTAGTTTCTCTTACATACAGTATGCAAAAACCTTCTTTGGCAATACATAATATATGCTCTATTAGTTAGGCGCCTATCAACTAGGTGAAACAGCACCTAAAGAGAACAAATATTACTTTTTAAGTTAGGAGTAGGACTACTATGGTGGTAAACACTGAGCCCAGCACAGAGTTAATTGCCAACATTTTTGCTTTAATTTAGAATTAAATAGTTTTCAGTTTTCATGCAGTTGTGGTGGTGTTAATGGCATGTTTGGATTTTCTCCTGAAACCCTTCATTTCATCATCAACTTGCAGTAATCCTGCCCAAGTCACGCTTCCATACAGTGAGTTGATTACTGGTGTTTTATTTACATTCTGCTGGCAGAATACTGTCAAAATAACAACTCCCATAAAATGTCATGACAATTTTAGATGTGTTCGCAAAATGTTGCCAAAAATGTAATGTGCAGGAGGGTCCCTGTGACTTTGAAATTACTCGGTTGAAGCAGCTCCATATTGTAACTGACAGGTTCCAAGGCCCTTCCAGAAAAGCTCCACATGCTGGCATTTAAATTTCATCTCCACGGGTTGTTGAGTCATAAGCAGCCAAATAGTTTTCAAATGTTCATGAAATTCTGCAAATAACTGAACGATGAAAATGTGAGCCCCTGTACTATTAAACAGTTCCTCACATAGTTGAGACAACTTTGAGAAAAAATAACATTCAGACATAAACGTGGCTTATATTTCAGGTTTTATTCCGTATTTCTTACCCTTATTTCCTTATTACTAAGGGCATTTGCATGAATACAGTATATCTGCCTTTTTAGCTCTGGCTGCCTGCCTATATCTGACATCATAATTCTGTTTATGACATCAAAATATGTTGCTGTGGAAATAACACAATAACTATGATGTCATAAACAGGGGATTGTGATGTCATGTGTAGAGAAGCAGCCAGAGTAGATATAGTCTAGGGGACAGGATCTTGTTTTCATACAACTGTTTTCGGTAATAAAATAAAAATGAGGGCTTAATTACTGAAAATACATGAAGTAATAAAATAGGATGGAGTTTAGTATAAATCTCACTTTTTTCAGTGTTTTTTCTAATTCTGTCAGGGGCTCCTTAAGGCAGCATTATTTGCTAGTTGGTAAAAAAAAATGTCGTCATATAGTTTTATAGCAATAATATATTTCTGACACAATTAGATTTCATATCAGTATATTTTTTCCCCCTGATTTTTTTGATTTCTCTCTGTTGTTTAACAGCTTTTATTACACATTTTATAATTAATGATTCAAGTCATTAAAGATGAATGCCACAAGCAGTTTTTCAAATTCCCTTCCCTGGAGATTAAATGGAGGGATTAACCCATGACAGGGTATGAGTTTACTGAGCATTAATCCATGCCTGGGGGGCTGGAATCACGAGGCAAAGCCGAGTGATTTCAGCCACCCAGGCATGGATTAATGCTCAGCAAACATATACTCTGGAGTGGGTTAATCTTTTTATAACATGGGCAATGTTTTGTTTGAGTTTTACGTAAAAAAACAGTGAAATAAAGCCATGTGACCATGCAACTGTTGGTATATCAGACATTAATCCATGGTCAAGTAACCTGTTTGGACCAATCAGAAGACAGTATTTTAGGAACCCATGTTATAAGTCAGCTTTAAATGTTGGGTTCATACAGTGGATATATTAGGAGGGTGTTAGTATATATTTCTGATAGTTAATGCACAGCATCATACTAAGATGTTTTATTAATTCACAGTGGGTTTAGTAAAAGTGCAATTATGTTTAAAAAATTCTATAAAAAGGAAAACTGATATATTTATGATTTTGCCAGAAATACAAAATTAATTAAAAAAAAGTATGATAAAATATAGTTCCGCTACCAAGTACTGCTATTTTAAAACTGTTCATCTAAATTTCATTATGTTGTGCACCCTCTTCAGCACCGCTACAGAGAGTATGCATACCAATACACAATAGACATTTCTAGCTCTAAGGGTGTCACAATTAAAAGCAATAAAATAGTTTTGAAATTTTCATAAAATTACTCAGATAAGTAAACTGCAAGATCTGCAGCCACTGTAATCTTAAACCACCTAACAAGTAACCCTCGTATTTGGCAGGTTGTCAGACCATGCAAAAAGGGATGTTCATGTCAATTTTTCATTTTACTTGTTTGAAAGATGATTTAGCTACCAAAAATAATAATTTACCAGAAATGTTAAAAGTGGAATTGTGCTTAAATTTTCATGAAAATCATGACATTTTGCAAAAATGTCACCAACATGGTTTCCACAAATTTTGCCTGGTACATTAGCTCAGCTAACAGTAGGCAGCCCCATTTCCTTGCAATTGTTAGTAAATGTGGCTTATTTTTGAGATGTGTGCAATCATCATGAAAATTATTGGACTGCTGCAGCACAGCACAGCACCGGATTGGAACTGTCTTATGTATTTATTAATGTGTGTGTCCTGTAGGGCTAGGGACAATTTGTTTTTTTTTTGGTTTTTTTTGCAGTTCACATTTACACGTTTCATGAAAGGAACCAATATATCCTGCCTGTTTGCCCACATTTCACAAAAGTTTTAGCAGCAGTATTTGTTAGTCAATAAAAATGTTATTGTAGTGTTCTTTTATGGTGGGGTTTAAAGAATAAGACTCACTCACTCCATATTATCAATAAAAAAAGTGTTTTTTTTATTGTTCATACTGTAGTTGTCTCGTTATAAGCATTTCAATTTTGTGCTATGATCATTTCTTCAGTATGTACAGGACTGAATGGTTCTGGACTGTAGTAGGTTAAACTTTCATTCTGGCTGGCTTCATTGTTTTTGGCTCCAGTAATGCACAGACAGTACCCTACATGCTAAAGTTAGCAGGGAAATGAACATTCAGCATAGCCAGGAACTATTCAATCCCTCCTGTATATCTTGAAGAAACATAGATGGTTGTTGCATATATGAGCAAAATAAATCTTGTTTTTAACTGATAATATCAGGTGGATAATTCGTATTCTTTAAATTCACCTATAGTATACTAGTTCTGTTTTGAGTAGAATCCTCCTTAGCCTAATTTTTTTTTTACAAGGATTGAGGCCTCACTGACAAACCTTCAGTTAAGTAATAATGACCAAAAAGCCGGTCATTTCCTGGAGATTAATGACCAGCTGGGTGGAAGGATGCGCCGAGGGCCAACCCCATCCAGCCAGTCGTTAATTGACAGGAAATAAATGTCTCTGAGGTCATTATCATGATTATAAGTCTAATCACAATAATGACACTATTTGTAAAACTTTTGGGGGTCAGCGCACACCAGCACTGGTTCCTGAGGTAACATTTGTGGCTATGCTGATGTGCTGGCGGTAGGAGAGATCATAATTTGTGGCAGGTATAAACAGGAATACATGACTGGTTCCATTTTTATTTTAGTTTTGTTTCTTAATGTACACTGACAGCAACTCTGAAAACACTTGTTTTGTTGCGCCGCTGCTGCCATCAGTGTAGAGCGCTGTGATCAGCCATGTGGCTGCTGTGCTGTACATTTCTAAGAGATTCCAGACTGGCACAGCAGCCAATCAGTGAGCTTCTTTAGCTCATGAATAAGTAATTAAACTTAAAATTGTAGTTTTTTAACAATATTGTATTTCTAACATTTGCAGGTAAAGAGGTGGCTACTAGAAAGTTCCTGGTGCCCAGACATAATCAGGAGAGACAATCTTGCTAGACATCCAGCAGCTCAGAAAGATTGACACTCAGGGCCTGATTCCAGAAGGTATGTCGCAAGTCGCCACCAAATGTGACATGCGACATATGCCGGTGCGACATGAATCCTGCGCCCAATTTCAGTATGGGCAGGGTTCCCACCACTATGTCTTGTGAGTTGCAGCACCCCTAGTGGTGCTCCACAGGAAGGGCACACCTGAACAGTGTGCCACAAGCCACAGACATGCCCACTGACAGGGCACAGCCACCACCACCCCCAGCCCCACACCCCAAAAGCAGCCTGCAAGCCCCAGTGGGCCATATGGGGGGTTGGCAGCAGTTCACCAGCCCAGGGGGGGCAAGGGGCAGCACTACACTGTATTACCAGGAATCAGGCCAGGGGACCCCAGTATTGTTGGGGTTCGGGATCGGGTGCAGGGTTCTATTATATATTTGGGGGGTCTGCAGCAGTGTGCGGGGACAGGGCTGGGTGGGGGGCATCAGGTTCCTGGGCAAGGCAGCTAGTGGAGTACGTAAACCAGCACATTGCTGGTCTGACTGTACATTGATGGAGGTCTTCCCCGGTACCTTCTGGAATTGCAATTTCAGGTTACGGCAGCCGCCTTTTCAGAATAGGGCACATATGCTGCCGTAATCCCCCTTCCACCTTGCCACTGGGCACATGGGTGGCATAGGTCTGCCTGGTCACAGGCAGCCTGGGACATGTTACAGGCAGCCACTTGGAATTCTGAATGTCAGAACCCATGCTGCAATGTACTACTTGCACCATTTATTTTTGTGCAAGACACATTGTGCCATGTGTATCTGTTTCAGAATCGCAGCCTCACTTTTTAGTTAAGTGACATTATTCATATTTTATTGTTAAAAAATCCATAATTAAATGAATAGCAGCAAGAAGGTAACCTTTGACATAGAAAACAAATTGCTCCAACAGGAAAGCAAGTGGCAGTATGTGTTAAGGGCTGGTTCAGATAGGGTTCTGAATGAGTATTTTAGTTTAGTCCCATTCCTTATCTGGGTGGCCATTTTGTGTCATATAAACAACTGATAGTTTGGACTTCATATGAAGCTATTGGAGGTAATGAGTTAAGAGAAGAAGATAGTAACTTTTTAAATGTGACATAAAGCAATATGGGAATCAGATAGTTTTTAACTATTGTGTATTTCATTTATGTGCTGTGCTATATTCATGTGTTGTTGGGTCTGAGTAGTTGCACATTCATTACATGCAATGGTGTTTTTGTATATTAATAGTGATGTCACAAATGTGGTGCAACTGATTGGTCTGTTTGAATATACCGTGTGATTTAATAAGTTACTTAAGGACTGAGATTATATGTTCAGACCGCACCTTGATAAAGCGTTGGTAAAACGTGAAACGTTGATGTTTTAATTGTGGTTATTTTTTTGCTGCTATTCATTTAATTATGGCTGTTTTTAACAATAAAATATGAATAATATCACTTAACTAAAAAGTGAGTGTCAGTCTTTCTGAGCTGCCAGACTTCTAGCAAGATTGTATTTCTAACATCCTTAGAGTAATCACTGGTGTATTGTTAATTACCACTGTCATTTTTAAAACAGATTCTACCTCTACTTCTCCAATTCATGGCTCAAGACAATACAAACTTGCAGTTTCTAAAAACCAACACCTTTGTGGTTACTTTGACTTCCAAACTACATTTATACTGTGGATTTACATGATTAGGGTGGTTATGTTGTTGTGCATATTACGGATAGAAAACAGCCCAGCACCACACCAAGATGTTTGCTGGATGGCAGGCACTGCACAAAGCCAGAAACATTTATAAACGACAACAGCTTAGTTCAGGAATAGAACTTATCAATAGGAAAATTGGTATACTGATGTTTTTGCCAGAAATGCGTAATTAAAAACGACATGATCAAATTTTTCCTTGTAAATAACAAATACTGCTGCTGTAAATTGTATTCGGTGCACTCTCTATGGGGCAGACCATATAATTTAAATTAACCTACCTGCCAGTGACCTACACAAGTAAGCATCCCCAAGCCCTGATCCTACTGGTGGCCCAAAAGCACCACCAGTCAGAGTGTGTGTGTGGGTGGGTGGGGAGGTTACTTACAGAATCTACTATTTATGCTGCTTGTGGGGGTATTATACAAACTAAGGAAATTGTCCCATTTCTGAAGGAATAGTGACAAAGGGGAAACACTGTTTTGTGTCCTTGGCTGAAAGGGGGTATAGTTTAAATTATATGCATGTTAACTTTTGCTAAAAGGCTGGGAGCACATTTGAGATGATATTTGCTGAGTCAGCAAATACAGTGATTTAACTACAGTTTGCATTAAAAAATGCACTCAGCCAGGATTTCCTTCCATGGTTCTATGTGATATAGGTGAGAGCAAAACAGCGATGGGAAAACAGCGAGGCAAACAGGAGTGACCATTGAACAACAGCGATTGTCGAAATGACAACAACACTGCTGCAGTACATTAAAGCCCTCTGCACCCCCCCTTTCTATATATAAAACAACTCCATAAGGGACGGACACAACTTGGGGAGAGGGAGAAAGCCATAGGTCACTGTTTTGGTGACTGCTGTTTTCCCTAGTCACTCTTTTCCCCTCGCCGTTTTCCAGTCGCCATTTTGACACTCACGATCTTGCACTCATGGTCTTCATGGGATACCCCTTCCATTAGCCCACTGAAGACTACCTTTATATCATGTTTTCAAAATCTTATCTGTATGGTTTGTATTTGAATTTTGGAAATTTAGTTTTCATCTGCATATGTTGCAAGCAAAATGATTTTGTTCATTTTATTTCTGGAGTGAAGTACAAAAATGCCACTGACATGATTTACACTGTTTACACTGCTTACACTGTTTCTATGTTGACATCTTATTTATTTTGTTTACTGTAAATGCTTGAATGGATGGTATGAAAATAAAAATATGCTGCATTAAGTTATATAACTGCATTTTGTGTATTTTTGTCTAAAATTATATTTCTATTAGTGTTGAAGAAATATTAGACTCCATTCACAGTTGTTGTGACCACTTAGTGACACTTCTGCTATTGTAGCCCCATCACACAGCATTTAATTAAGGTTGCAAGCAGCCCCCTTCCTGAATGCTTACAAAATGCATTGAGAGTGATCAGGAAAGAGGCAAGGCCACAATGCAAATGGCCTACAGGGCTATCTGAAAGGTATAACAGCCCTCATAGACCTGATCATATACATCTACATGCCCTACAAGTTACTTCAGCAATATCACTTAACAGAGTATGGTACAGTGCTCCTTCACTATAACAAATGAAATGGGTGCCATAACATTTGTTGTAGCTCCCAGTTCATTATTTTTTTTATTTATTTATAACAATCGGAATTACAAACCTTTGAGTCAAAGACTCCTTTGCAAAGGCTCCATGTCAGGGTACAATAGTAAATATTACAGTACAGTGGTAGACAATTACAATATGCAAAAATAGGGAGAGTCCAGAGATTACATTACAATGTATAAACTAGGAGAGTCCAGCTAACACAATCTAGGGTAGAAGTTGACCCAGTGTTTACAGAATACCTAGGATAAAAATACGAGTTCAGCGATCACATTACCAGGAGTCCAGAGATTACCTTACAGTGCATAAATTTAGGAGAGACCAGATAACACAGTCTAGGGTAGAGGTTGACCCAGCATATACAACTACAAGGAGAAGCCCATATGAGAGAGGGGTGCATTAAGGGTTGTGGTGTAGAGCAGATAATGGTCTAGGTGCAGTCACAAGCTGTGGACTCAAGGAGTAGATTCCTAAGGTTGGATTTAAAGGGGCCAAGCTTGGGTTCTAGGGCGATTGTAGCAGTGAGGTCATTTAGCCAGAGGGGGGCTCTGCGGAAGAAAGTCCTTTGGCCCAGGATGTTCTGCAGCAGGGAACTAGTAGGGAGGCCCTGGCAGCACTTCTGGAGGCCATGTGCTGAGGGGCTAGTAGGATAAGATTGTGTAGTACAGGAGGGGCTAGTCTGAGGTAGATTTTCTTAGCAAGCAAGCAGGTGTGGTACTTGAGCCTCCCCTCAAAGTTTAACCAGTTTGTGAGCCTGTACAGTACATGGGTGTGGGTCAATCTATTACACCCTATAAAAAGTCAACCAATCAATCAACCAAAATCTTTATTTATCCAGGCGAACATTGTTGAGCAAAGCTCATTTACAATATGGCCCTGATTAAGGCTGGTCAAAAATAGAATTACACACAACAGTGACAATATATCATTAAGGAAACATATAAATACAGAACTCTTTTACAGGATGGGCCTAGTTAATACCAGTATACAATATATTTATATACAACAGTGACAGTACATCATATGACACAAATAATACAGGGTAGGTCCTCAATGCAGCGGCAGAATAAAACAGAAGGGAATAATGAGGGTGGGGAGGTGGGAGGACATGGTGGGTACAGGAGCGCATAAGAGAGGGAGGTAGAGGACCTAAGCCAGAAAACAGGTAGCTAGCATGCAGTTGCAACCTAATTGGGCAAAGAGAAATTAAAGGGTTTGCTCACAGCATGAGATGGATCCATAGGGCCAGCAGTACTCTAGTCTGCACTGAAGGCAGCTGAGAGCTGGGTCCCTAGGACTCAGGATAGGGTATGGAGTGAGGGGAAACAGTTACAGTGTTCCCTCACAGTTTGGGCAAATAAGATCTTGAAGGAATCCAAGCTGATGGGTACACTCAATTTCAGATATTTTTTGCAATTTATTTCATAAGGTGGGCAGTACAAAGCTAAATGCTGTTCTACCAAAGAGTGAAGAGACCTTGGGAATACAAAGTGTGAAAAATGAGGCACTTCTTAAGGCATATGTTCCTGGCATGCTTAGTGGGAGACAGTCAAAGATATATTGGGGAAGCTTTTTTGTGACAGATCTAAGATTCCAAAACGCCACATTTCTATTTCTTCTAAACATAAGGGAGGACCATGCTACAGCAGCATACAGCAAGCAGCGGTGGGTAGAAAGAGGAAGGCCTGTTATAAATCTGATAGCTCTGTGATAAAGCGTGTCCAGTTTAGCAAGGAACGCTTTTGGGCACTGACTGTATAAGGAGTCTGCATAGTCAACCAGTGATAGGAATGTTGATTGGACCAGGCACTTTTTAGCATCTGTAGTCAAGAACCAGTTAATCCTAAAGAAGAGGCCCAGCCTCTGCCTTAGTTTCTTAAGCAAGTCCTCAATATGCTCCGAAAATGAAAGATTTTGGTCCAGCCACACTCCCAGGTATTTGAATTTCGTGACAAACTCCAGGTTTTCTCCAAGGACAGTAGTGGTGTGAGGTAACGCTCCAGTACTAACCAGGTTCACAGCATGACTGTAGGGTGAGAAAAGCATCGCTTTTGGTTTTTGGGCATTTAACAGGAGTTTTTTGAAGAGAAGCTGATTCTGAAGACAGTTGAATTCCTTCTGAAGGTCTGCACAGGCGGCTTCAGGAGTCGGGCGACTTAGGTAAAGAACCGTGTCATCTGTGAATAGGTGTATATTTGCCTTGGATATGCTATCATCAATATTATTAATATAGATAGCAAATAGTAGGGGGCCAAGTATTGACTTGTGTGGCACTCCTCTCTGGAGAGGTTTTAGTAGGGAGAGCTCACCCTCAGCCTTAATCTGCTGGAACTGTCCTGAGAGGTAATCAGTGAACCAATGCAGTGATACTGTGTCCAGACCTATGATCCTCAATGATGAGAGAAGCAGGCTGTGATCCACAGTGTCAAAAGCCTTGCTTAGGTCTAAGAATACGGCACAGATTAATTTTTTACTATCCAGATCACAGTACCAATCATTGGTCACTTTAGAAAGTGCTGAAATAGTACTATGTCTTGTTCTGAAACCAGATTGCAAGGGATTTAAGAGGTTTTTTGATTCTAAATAATTCCTGAGCTGGGTATTCACTATTTTTTTCTGTAAGTTTTGATAGAACTGGCAAGAGAAATATCGGTCTGTAATTGTTCAGATCACAAGGGTCTCCTGAACTGAATAAAGGAATGACATGCTAATTTTCCATATTGGCGGAATAAGCTCATGGTTGTAAAGATAGATTAAAAAGGTGAGTGATTGGCACAGCTAGAACATGCTGTGCAATCTTAATGAAGCAGGGATTTAGTGAATCAGCACCAGCACTTTTCTTCAAGTCCAGCTGAAGTAGGAGGTCTTCGACCTCTTTCAGAGATACAAGTTGGAAGGAGAAATCAGGAGCAGGGACATCAGAGTCATCATCTTGTACTCCTAATTGAAAGCGTGCCAGGTATGTAGGAGAGTTATCAAATGCAAGACCAGTAGTAGCAAAATGATTGTTAAAGGAGTCAAGGATCCCCTTTTTCTCATATATGGTGGTATTCCCTGAGATGATTTTTATAGGTAGGGAGTTGCCAGGTGTGTGCCCTGACATTTCCTCAATAGTACTCCAGAATTTAGAGGGGGATTTTGTGGCAGAATCCAGTTCATTACGGTAGAAAGCAGCCTTCGCTTCTCTGATCATTTTTGTACATAAGTTCCGTGCCTTCCTGAACTGGCACCAGTCTGCATCCAACTTTGTTCTGTGAGCTTTTTTCCAGAGTTTGTCTCTTGATAGCAATGAAGCCTTCAATTCAGCCGAAAACCAATGACAAGCTTTGCTCCTTATATGAATTTTTACCACTGGGGCATGTCTGTTTAGTGCCCTGACCAGAATTTCATGAAGTATATCATATGTTAAATTTACCGTGTTGGCTAAGAAGAAGTCTTGCCAGAGTAAAGAGTGTTTCAGGTCATTGATGTATGCAAACTGGTTGAAGTTCTTCTGTGACCTTTTTGTGTTAAATTTAGCTGATGGTACTGTGTTATGAACTGATCTAATACCAGCAATGAAACAATGGTTACTGACATCAGAGAAAAAAGTGCCAGAGTGAGAGCATAGATGGGGCTTATTAACTAGTATGACATCTAGAAGGGTACTATTATTCGGATTATTTTTGTTCATGCGTGTAGGCTCACTAATTGTTTGTGTCATCCCATGAGAGTCACAGAAGGTATTCAGTGGAGTCAAAATCTTAGATAGCCAGTCGAGGTTGAAGTCCCCTAAAATAATTGTTTTGAGGTTACCTTGCTCTAGTAAAGATCCAAGATAACTTAGGAGCCGCAGCCCAGCTGAAGGTGGTCTACAACTACCTATTACATGGAGCACAAGGGAATTGGTTAGCTCAGTCTTAATGGTCAAACATTCAAATTCATTTTTGACAGTAGTTGAGTGAAGGCAGGATGCAGATTATTTATCCTTGACATAGATTGCCACAACTCCTTCTCTAGTCAATCTATCTGCTCTGAAGAGAGTGTAAGAAGGGATGTTGATCTCACTATCAAGGGTAGCAGGCCTAAGTCAAGATTCAGAGACCACCAATACATTTGGCAAGATATGACTAATCCATGCTTGGATCAAGGTAAACTTTTTCATGAGGCTGCAGACATTAACATGCCAAAAACTCATTCCTTTCAACTTTGCAGTATCGGAGGGAGATGACAGGGCTGCAGGAGGACCAGGATTCAAATCAACATTACCGAATCATAGTAGAAGAAGTACGACTATCCTGGAAAGGGTAGCAATAGTTAGTCTGAGTATTTTAGCCATGGTTCACCTGTGCAGTTTGCCAATAACTGAATGCCAGATGTTTCCCTTAGGAGTGTACTGACCCAAGGCTAGGGAGACCAGTACTCTGGCAGAGAATTGCAAGGAAACACAGTGCCATGGTACTTAGGAGGGATAGCTCGAAAGGACTGTTCGATACAGGTACTGTCCCATGAAATAACCTGGTGGTGAGCTGGAAGATGAGGAAGCAGAATCACACAAAGATATCTGTAGCTAGACTTATTTAGCAGTAGGCATTCAGGAGTGAGCCCATGATCGCCAAGTTGTGTAGGGCGTTTGGCCCCTTAGAGCATCCTGGTACAAGGAAAAGGATAAACAATACGATGAGTGCAGAGATTCCCTGCATGATTAGGCTTACAGCAGCACTCAGACTCTGGGAATACCCAGGACTTTTGTTAACAAAAAGATCCTGTTAGGTAGAGACCTAAGACATTGTCAGTTATAAGCCTATGACAGGCAGAAACATAGAAACATAGAATTTGACGGCAGATAAGGACCGCTTGGCCCACCTAGTCTGCCCATTTTCCCACCTAACAGATAAGCTGCAGATCCTAATTAACCAACAGCTTACTTCCTCCTACCCCACACTAGGACTGCCTTATGTCTGTCCCATGCATTATTGAATTTCCCCACTGTTCTTGACTCCACGACCTCCTCAGGGAGGCTGTTCCATGCATCCACAACCCTCTCTGTGAAAAAATGCTTCCTCACATTACCTCTGAGCCGTCCCCCCTCTATCTTCAAATTGTGCCCCCTTGTTCTTGCCAATCTTTTTTTCTGAAAGATGCTACCCTCTTGGACTTTGTTGATTCCCTTGAGGTACTTGAAAGTTTCTATCATGTCTCCTCTCCCTCCTTTCCTCAAGGGTATACATATTAAGCTCCTTTAGTCTTTCTTCAGATGTCTTCTGGTGCAGATCCTGCACCGCTTTGGTTGCCTCTCCTCTGGACAGTCTCCACTCTGTCTATGTCTTTGCAGAGATGGGGTCTCCAGAACTGCACACAGTACTCCAGATGGGGTCTCACCAACTGTCTGTACAGAGGGATAACAACTTCCTGTTTTCTACTATTGACGCCTCTCCCTATGCATCCCAATATCCCCCCAGCCTTCCTTACTGCCTTCTCACATTGCTTGCCCATCTTTAGGTCATCTGATATAATTACTCCCAGGTCCCTTTCCGTTTTTACTGTTGTCAGTATCTCACTCCCCATTGTGTACTCTAGCCCTGGGTTTTTGTTTCCCAGGTGCATTACCTTGCACTTCTTTGCATTGAATCTGAGCTGCCATACATTTGACCATTCCTCCAACCTTGCCAAGTCCCTTCTCATCCTTTCCACTCCATCTGGTGTATCAACCCTGTTGCAGATCTTTGTGTCATCTGCAAAGAGACATATTTTCCTTCAAGTTCCTCTGCAATGTCACTTATAAAGACATTAAAAAGGACCGGTCCCAGTACTAAACCCTGCGGTAGCCCGCTAGCAACCCTTCTTTCTTCATTGTGGACTCCATTTACTACTACCCTTTGCATCCTGTTGTCTAGCTAATTTTTTATCCAGGCTACCACCTTGGGACCCACTCCAAGGCTGGCTAACTTGTGTATTAATCTTTTGTGTGGGACTGTATCAAATGCCTTGCTAAAATCTAGGTAAGCCATGTCCACAGCCCCTACCTGGTCTACTACTTTGGTCACCCAGTCAAAGAAATCTATTAGATTCATCTGACACAATGATCCCATCGTGAATCCATGCTGCCTTGGGTCCTGTGCCCCACTGGCCTCTAGGTACTCAACAGTTCTTTCCTTCAGAAGTGATTCCATCATTTTACCTACCACTGAGGTCAAACTAACTGGTCTGTAGTTTCCTGCCTCTGTCCTGCTCCCACTTTTGTGAAGAGGAATCACATCCGCCCTCCTCCAGTCCTCAGGTACCACCCCATCCTCCCATGATTTGTTAAAGAGAGTAGTCAGCGGTGTCATTAGTTCTACCATTAGTTCTTTTAGAATTCTTGGGTGACTCCCATCAGGCCCCATTGCTTTGTCCACCTTTAATTTTATTAGTTCTTTCAGAACCCTTTCTTCTGTAAATGGACTGGTATCGACCCTCATCTTCAGAGTGTTTCTCTTGTTTGGTTTAGGTACCTCCTCCTCTTCCTTTGAGAATACTGAGCAGAAATATTTGTTCAGTATCCCTGCTTTTTCATTGTCACCCTCTACCCACATTCCCTTCCCTTTATTAAGCCTCAGTATCCCTCCTTTGGTCTTTCTGTGCTCCCTAATGTACCTATAAAAGGTCTTATCCCCCTTCTTAACAGAGTTGGCTATCCTTTCCTCGGTTTGGGCTTTTGCTATTCTGACTGCCTTCCCAGCCTCTTTCTGCTTTAACTGATAAAGTTCTCTGTCTTTCTCCTTCTGTGTTTCCTTATATTTCCTGAATGCTGCCCTTTTCTCCTTAAGCTTCCCTGCCACCTCTTTTGAGAACCATAGTGTTTTTTTTCCTTTGTTGTGTTTTGTTGATTTGCTTTACACAAAGACTTGTTGCCTCTGTGATGGCTGTTTTGATTACTCTCCATTGTTCCTCCATCCCTCCTTCTTGCCTGTTTGCTAGTGCTTTTCTGAGGCACTCTCTCATTTTCCCAAAGTCAGCCCTACTAAAGTCCAATACTCTTGCTTTTGTATGGCTTGATTGTATGGCTGTGTTTATCGTGAACCACACTGTTTGGTGGTCGCTTGTTCCCAGATGGCTACCCACTTCTAAATCTGAGATTCTTTCTCCGTCCCCATTTGAGAGTACCAGTTCTAAGATTGCTCACTCCCAAGTAGGGCATCAAGAATGACCCTGCTCTTGGATGTGCCTGCAGCAAAGGTGCTCCAGTTAACATCTGGCATATTCAGGTCCCCCCATCAACAATATCTCCCCTTTTTCTGCCATTCTAAGGAAGCCTTCTATCATTTTCTTGTCTATTCCCTCCCCCTGAGAGGGGGGGTCTGTATACAACCCCCATGCGGATTGTGGTGCCATTTCCTGTCTCCAGGGTGACCCAGAGTGTCTCATCTGCTCCTGTTTACTCTTTAGTTCTGTTGCTTTGATCCCTTCCTTTACATAAAGAGCTACTCCTCCTCCTCCTCCTCTTTTACCCTCCCTGTCCCTCCTGTAGATTGTGTATCCTGGTATGTTGACATCCCAGTCATGGTTCTCTGTGTACCATGTTTCTGTGACTGTCACAGTATCCAGGCAACCCTCTTCCATCAAGGCCACTAGTTCAGGGAGCTTGTTACACAGACTACGGGCATTGGTACTCATCACCCTCCACTTTTTGATGACCTTACCCCTTTTAGCCCCATTCCTGTCCTTACTACCTTTGCCTTTTTTTACATGTACTTCTGGCCTGCTCCCTAATGACTTCTCTACCTTGGTATTTACCTCACTAATTACTGTTGTTTGTGGGGGGAGGCTGGGATTTCCCTGCTCCCTTTTCAGTGCCTTCCCCTTGGCTAGTTTAAATGCTTGCCAATTAAGCATTTAAACCTCTCACCTAGGATCCTGGTTCCCCCCCGGACAGATGCAGACCATCGCACCAGTATAGATCTGCATCCATCCAGGTGGCTCCCCAGTCCCCAATGAAGCCAAAACCCTGAGCTCCACACCAGTTTTTCAACCATTCATTGAATTCCCTGGTGAGGAGTACCCTAGCATCACCCTTGCCATAGACAGGCAGCACCTCCGAGAAGGTTACTGTGTGCGCTACCTGTCTAAGTCCCCTCCCCAACTCTACAAACTCCTCTTGCACTGCTCTGATCCCATTCCTAGCCAGATCATTTGTCCCTAGGTGGACAATAACATCCAGCTCTCTCCCTCGTGCAGCTGCTCCCATGATCCTGAGGATTCGTTTCCTGTCCCTCCAAGCTGTGGCGCCAGGCAGACACCTTACTTCCCTCTCCCCATCCTCCCCCATTTCTACCCCCTTAATGATTGCATCCCCCACCAGGAGTTGTTTCCTTCCCTTGTGGGGTCTCATGCCACCCTCCTGTGGGTCTCCTTTGTGAAGGTTCCCAGCATCCTCCTTGGTCTCCACTGCAGGTGCCTCCATAGAGGAACCAGTATCCACCAGAAGAGCGAATGAATTGTGGAGAGGTACAGCTGGAAGGATGCAACTCTGTTCCACCACCCTCTCTCTCCCTAAGCCCATCCTGGTCCAGCCTCTCCTCTTTCTTGGCAACCTCTGAGGTAGTGGCATTGGCCCTGGTGGTCCCTGGGTGGGGGAGGAGGTTTCACGAATCCTAGCCAGGTCAGCCTGGAGACAGGCAACCTCCTCCCTCAGACCAGAGAGATGCCTGCAAATAGGGCAGCATCGCAGCCTCCAGAATGTCTCCCGGAACACTGCCGCCCCACAGCCATTGCACTGCACCACTCCTATCATGTCTTATTTTGTGTCCCCTCTCCTGTTTCTCTGTATGCTTACTCTCTCCTCTCCTTACAACTCTCACCCTTCCTGTTCTGGGACAGTAACTTCCTATATTCTTCAGTAGTCTCCTCTACTCTTGCTCAGTGTCAGACCACCAGCAACTGGGGAGAGTGAGCTACTTTTTCCTTTAGGGTTGACAAAACCAATGTTTCTCTATGATCCTTCCTTCCTACTGCCAAACAGGAAGTTCCTATTGACAGTCAAATCCAGTGGCTATAAAAGTAGAACTGGCTTAGGGTGGGTGGGTTGGTGGAGGGGTGGGATGGAGGGCAATTAGTAAGAAAAAAGGCTAGCAACAGGAAGTTGTAATTTGAGTCACCTGCTTTTATAGTGTCTAAGCCACACCCCCAATTAAGCTCTCTCTCCTCCTACTGGTTTAGCAAAGTAAACTGATACAGAACCCTTCCCAGCACAGAACACACAGACTTTCTTTCTTTTCTTTCTTTTTTTTAAACCCTAAATAAGGCCCCTTCTACTTCTAATAAAGTAAATGTTTGCTTAAACTCAACAGACACTGACTCCTGCTAAGATATAAGTGTTAAATTAATAAGAAAATGTAGCTTCTTTTAGTTAGCTGCTTTCTGCTCTACAGGCAAGGCTAGCAACAGGAAGTTGTAATTTGAGTCACCTGCTTTTATAGTGTCTAAGCTACACTCCCAATTAAGCTCTCTCTCCTCCTACTGGTTTAGCAAAGTAAACTGATACAGAACCCTTCCCAGCACAGAACACACAGACTTTCTTTCTTTTCTTTCTTTTTTTTAACCCTAAATAAGGTCCCCTCTACTTCTAATAAAGTATCTGTTTGCTTAAACTCAACGGACACTTACTCCTGCTAAGATATAAGTGTTAAATTAATAAGAAAATGTAGCTTCTTTTAGTTAGCTGCTTTCTGCTCTATAAGCAAGGCTAGCAACCTGCAGAGGCAGCCCGCAAGGGGTTTCAGATTTCAGCAATAGAAGGTATCCTCTTGCTCAGAGAATGATTAGCAGTATCAGCACTTGTGGAAAACTGATATTTAGAACTAGTGGAAAAGTATTAATCAGAATTGGGGGGAGGAGCAGGGATTTGTCAGGGTAGGGTGGCAGCGAACGCAAGGGGCGTTCCTCAGAAAAAGGGCAGGATGAGTGGGTAGAATTTGCAAATGGAAAAGTAGACACTTATTCAGTGCCATTATGATACAGTGAAGGGCCGTGGGATTGGCAGAGCCATATATAACTATGCTGTAATCTACCAGGGAGAGGACTGATGATGATACGGCAAGGTGTATTGCCTTGGGGGGGAGGCAGTCTTTGTGATGGTATAGGAGTCCAAGTCAGGCATTGATGGCAGTGGATAGGAGGTAGATGTGGGCATGGTAAGAGAGGGATGAGATGAGTCAAGTTATACTCAGGTTTTGTTTTTTTTTTACAATTCTCTTTGTCGCCCCGGCACCGGAACTCTCTCAGGCCTCTCCACTGGCCGGTGTCACTCTACTGCTCACTGTGAGCCCCGTCATCCTCAAGGTTACTTACTTTCTCCCTGAGCCCCTGGGAGGGACATAGGGCCCTGAGGCGATCGAAGGGGGCAGTGGAAGGGCTCCAGTGTTAAGCGTGTGGTGGCACGGCTCTGGGAAGGCCATCGCCTATCCGGGATGGAGGTTTTTTTCTGTAATGTTTACGCCCCCGACATGGGACATGCAATGCCACCTAGCCAGCGATGTGGGTGCTCCCACCCACGTCCGAAAGGCAGCAGGCAGCTGCCCTATGTCTACCCCTTGCTTGCTTGTGAGCCCCTGTGCTTAGAGTGCCACTGGTCTCCACTAGGGGCTGCTGCTGCTGCACCAGTCTACCCCATGATCCCTCCCTGAGAGAGGAGAGCAGTCCTACAGATGCTCGATCCTCTCTCTCCCCTGCCGACCTCCGGCAGTCTGGGCTCATTCCCGATCCTGGTTCGCCAGCATGGCACGAGGTGTGGCATCCAGCACATCAACCCTCAGCACCACCGGGCTGGCCTATACCCAGGTATTTAAAGGTGGTTGCTTGTTCCAGCGGGAACCTTGGGAATTAAGGATGCTCAGTGGGAAATCCCTGTGCAGGCTCTGGTGATGAGCAAAAATCATGGTCTTAGTTTTCCTTATAGTTTAGGATTAGACGGTGGGCCGAGAACCAAGTTTTAGCCTCTGTGAAGAAACCCTGGAGGGCATGTTGGAGGGCACCAGGGTGCGGGTGGCTCCAGAAGATCACCGCATCATCTGCATAGAGTAGGAGTTTACCAGAGCAGCGATTGGACAGGGAGTTTAGAAAAAGACTAAAAATTAGAGGTCCCAGTATGGAGCCTTGGGGTACCCCACAGAGGACTGGGAGACTGGAACAGGGTGGAGTTGATCTTGACCTGCTGGGATCTGCCAGTGAGGTAGTCCTTAAATCAGGATGTGGTTTCAGGAGAGAGTCCCAAGGAAGGCAGGGAGTTGAGGAGCAAGGCGATATTGATGGTGTCAAATACCTCAGTAAGGTCAACGTAGACCTAGCCAACTATGTGACTGTCTTCGAGGGCATAGTAGATATAGGAGGGTTATTCAAGGAGAGCTGTAGTGGTGCTGTGGCCCTTCTGAAAGCTGTGCTGTTTGGGACACAACAGGCTGTGTTTTGACGGATAGTCCGTAAGCTGCTATTTTTTCACGAGCCTTGGAGATAGGGGGCAGAACAGAGATGGGGCAATAGTTATTGGGGGAGGAGCAATCATCACTTTTTAGTATGGGGGTAATTATGGCACATTTCCAGAGTGAGGGGAATTGGTCGAGGCTGAGGGACAGGTTCAAAATTTTGGCAAGAGGGGAGAGGACCTCATCAAGGGCAAGGTAGAGGAGTTTTAGGTCCATAGATTCACCGCTGTGGCAAGTCTTGCCCAGGGCTTTGGAGAGGTAGCTCTTGGCCTCACAGGCAGAGATGATATGGAGACAAAAAAAGGGGGTGTTAGCAGGGGGGCAGTGAGCAGTTTTATGGTCGGGGTGAAGAAATTGGGGAGGGTATGCTGCTGAGGTCAGAGAAGGTAGTATTCAGGATGTTGGCTATGGACAGGGGGTCCTGGATAAGGAAGCCATCAACTAAGAGTTGAGCGGGTGAGGGGGATACAACTTTTCCACTGAGCTCTTTGATATTATCCCAAAATTTACACTCAAAGCCCCATGTGGAGGAGAGAGCTTGGTGATAGCAGGCAGCTTTGGCTTGGTGGATAGCCCACATGCATTTATTTCTGGCTTCTCTGTATCATTGTCTGTCGAGGGGAAGTCGTGAGTCCAGGGCTTTGTACCAGAGATTACCCTGTAGCCGCATTTGGTCTAATAGTGTCTGTGAGATCCAAGGGGTGTCTAGGTTTTTTGTGATCTGTTTAGAGAATGGGGCAAAGATGTTGCAGGCAGTGCTGAAAGTAGAGATGAAGTGGGAGAGAGCCGCATCGATGGACTGGCTGTGTAAATGGGGTACCAGTCACAGTTAGAGAGATAGGTTTTGAACTGGAGCAGGTAGCCTTTTTTTAGTCTCCTATAGTAGGAAACTTTGGGGGATGCGATGGGGGTTTTGTTGGACCACCAGCAGGTTACAGGAGAGTGGCCACTCACTCAGGATATCAGGGAGTACTGAAACCACTGAGAGGTTCTTGGGGTGGTTTATCAGGATTAGGTCCAACAGTGCTGAGGAACCCATTTTCTCATTGTGCCTCATGGAAGACTGGACAACCTGGGTGAGATTCAAGCCAGCGATAGAGTCCTTATAAGGGGTGGAGGATGGGGATAACCAATTGACATTGAAGTCCCCCAGGACAATTAACTCACAGCTGGAGGTAAATTGGGAGATGCAGGACATGACCTCTGAGAAGGCGAGTCTTTGGTTGCGGGGTGGGATGTAGACTGCCATGACATAGAGTATTTTACCAGGATTGCCAAGGAGCAACTTGATAGTGAGAGTTTGGGCACCTGGGGGGGGGGGACACAGGCAGGGCTTGGACGGAGTCCTTTATATAGAGGGTGCAGCTGCCTCCTCTTTTACCTTGCCTGTCAGTCCATAAGATTGAGTAGCCCTTTAAGGCCATGGCTGAGTCAGGGATATTGCTGGAGAGTCAAGTTTCCTATAAGGCCAGTATGTCAGGGGAGTGCTGGGCCAGCCATCCTTGGAGCAGGGTAAACTTCTTTTGTAGACTATAGATACTGAGTGAGCCAAGCAGGAGCCCACGCACTGTAGCATGGGGGGGGAGCTCATGAGGGGTGGTCTGCTGTTTGGGTGAATATTGCCTGAGAGGAGAAGATGGAGGGTATGATGGAGGACAGCTGTCTTAGAAACATAGAAACATAGAAGTTGATGGCAGATAAGGACCGCAAGGCCCATCCAGTCTGCCCATTTCTTTTTCTACCTTATAAATGTGCCATCGGGCTTTGCTCTGTCAGTGGCCTATCTATTCATACTCATCTGTATTGCTCCCTTATGCCTATCCCATGCCTGTTTGAAGCCCTGCACTGTATTCATATCCACCACTTCCTGAGGTAGACTGTTCCATGCATCCACCACCCTTTCTGTGAAAAAGAATTTCCTCATATTCCCCCTTAATCGGCATCCCTCTAATCTCATGTTGTGTCCTCTTGTCCTGCTATTTTTCTTAGATTTAAACATGTTAGACTCTTTCACCTTGTTAATGCCCTTAAGGCGTTTGAATGTTTCGATCATTTCACCTCTCTCCCTCCTTTGCTCAAGGGTATACATATTGAGCTCCGTTAATCTGTCCTCATATGTCTTCTGATGCAGTCCCTGCACCATTTTGGTTGCCCTTCTCTGGACTGCCTCAATTTTGGTTAATGTCTTTGTGAAGGTGTGGCCTCCAGTACTGCATGCAGTACTCCAGATGGGGCCTAACCAGTGTCTTGTAAAGAGGGATTATTACCCCCTCTTACGACTTGTGATACCCCTACTAATATACCCTAACATCCCTCTAGCCTTACCTACTGCTTTAGAGGTCTGCTTGGATGATTTCAGGTCATCGGTGATGATGATGCCCAAGTCTCTGTCTTCCTTTGTGACTTCCAGCAACTCCCCTCCCAGCCTATAGGTGGCTTCAGGGTTTCTCTTCCCTATGTGCATGATCTTGCACTTCTTTGCATTAAATCCCAGTTGCCACTCTTCTGACCATTTTGCTAGTTTATCCAGATCTCTTCTCATTTTGCCCACTCCATCTGGATCATCTACTCTGTTGCAGATCTTGGTGTCATCTGCAAACAGACAAGCTTTACCCTCTAGTCCATCTGCAATGTCACTAATGAAGATATTGAAGAGGACTGGCCCCAGGACTGATCCCTGATGTACCCCACTTGTGACTTGCATCTCTTCTGACTGTATACCATTTACCACCACTCTCTGTTTTCTGCCCGTCAACCAGCTTGCCACCCAGTTGACCAACTTCTGACCCACCCCAAGCCTACCCAGCTTATTTATCAAACTTCTATGTGGAACAGAGTCGAAAGCTTTGCTGAAATCAAGGTAGATGACATCAACTGCTCCCCCTTGGTCCACCACTCTGGTTACCCAGTCAAAGAAATCTATGAGATTAGTTTGACAGGACCTTCCTTTTGTAAACCCATGCTGTTTTGGATCCTGTGCCCTTATGGATTCCAGGTGTTGCACTATCCTTTTCTTAAGGAATGCCTCCATAATATTACCCACTACTGAGGTAAGACTGACTGGTCTGTAGTTCCCTGCCTCCTCCCTGCTACCACTCTTGTGGAGCGGGATCACATGAGCCCTTCTCCAGTCTTCTGGGACTTCTCCTGTGCTCAGAGACTCACTAAACAGTTCTGATAATGGCTCTGCTAGTTCCACCCTTAGCTCCTTAAGTACCCTGGGATTCATGCCATCAGGTCCCATTGCCTTGTCCACCCTGAGCTTAGCGAGCTGTTGTAGGACCCTTTCTTTTGTGAAGGGTGTAGTGCTCACCTCCCTCCCCCTGTGTCCATGGTGCTGAGCTGTGGGCCCTGCCCTACCTTCTCTTCAATAAATGCTGAGTAAAAGTATCTATTTAGGATAGATGCTTTTACAGGGTCCTCCTTCTCACACACCCCCTTTTCTCCTCTGAGCTTAGCGATGCCCCCTCTGGACTTTCTCCTTTCACTAATGTATCTACAGAAAGTCTTGTCACCTTCTTTTACTGTTCGTGCTAGTGTTTCCTCAGTTTGGGACTGTGCCTGCCTGACTGCCTTCCCTGCTTCCCTTAGGGCAGTTTGGTATGCCTCCCTATCTTCATCCCGCTGTGTTCCCTTATATTTCTTGAAGGCCAGCCTTTTGGTTCTGACCTTTTCTGCTACTGTATTTGAGAACCAAAGTGGTTTCCTTCTTCTTTTGCACTTCCTTTTCTGTCTAACACAATGAGATGTTGCTTCAAGTATTGCATCCTTAATGCTTGCCCACTTTGCCAGTACCCCCTCACCTGTGTTTCTTTTTGCCAGGACTAGTTTAACTCTGTTGGCCATCTTATCAAAGTCAGCTCCTCTGAAGTCCCATATTTTTGCCTTGGAATGGGATGATTTAGATGTAGTGGCCAAATTGAACCATGCCACGTGATGGTCACTGGCCCCCAAGTGACCTTCTACCTGGAGATCTGTGATCCCTTCCCTGTTAGTCAGTACTAGATCTAGGATAGCTCTGTCTCTTGTGGATTGTTGTACCAGTTGTTTGAGGCCCTCCTCCTGCAGGGAATCCACCATGTGTCTAGTTCTGGCAGATGTTCCTGCTGGTATTGACCAGTCTCCAGCCGGCATGTTGAAGTCTCCCATTATCAGAACCTCCCCTTTAGCTGTCATGTTTTGTATATCTTCTAACAGTAATGTGTCTATGTCCTCCCCCTGGTCTGGAGACCTGTAGACAACCCTAGTTCTTATGACGGTCCCATTTCCTGTTTCCAGGGTGACCCACTGTTCTTCTGGCTCCTTATGTGTATTCTGAATTTCTGTAGCTATGATATTTTCATTGACATACAGGGCCACTCCACCCCCCCTTTTTGCACCTCGGTCTCTTCTGAACAGTACATAGCCAGGTACTGAAGTCTCCCAAGTGTGGTTACTGGTATACCACGTGTCACTAATTCCTATGTCCAGTTTAGCCTCTGACATTATTGCCTGCAGGTCTGGGATCTTATTTCCCAGGCTGTGAGCATTTGTGTGCACGATTTTCCATTGGCCAGATTTCGGTGTGTTAGTTGTTGGGTGAGGTTTGGCATTTCCCCTGTGTGTCATATGGGGAGACAGACCTTTTTTCTTACCTGGTGATGCAAATGAACTGCAAACATGCTGAATCCCTGTTTGACCACTAGCTGAGGGGGGAGGGGTGTTCTTCCCATTTGACATATGGGGTACTGCACCCCTCTCCCCCTTTGCTAGTTTAAATATTCTGCAAAGACGTCAAACTTCTGCCCCAATGCACTGACTCCCTCCTTAGTCAGATGCAGTCCATTAAATTTAAAGAACTTTCGCTCCCAGAACTGTTGCCAGTTCCCTACAAATCTGTGTCCTTTTTCCTGGCACCAGCCCTTGAGCCACATGTTTAGCTCCCCTATCTTCCCTTCTCTGACTTTCCGTCAATCTGCCCCCCTCTCCCAGACTGGCAGGATCTCAGAGAAGGAGATGTCAG
Organism: Neoceratodus forsteri; assembly: GCA_016271365.2. NCBI lineage: Eukaryota > Metazoa > Chordata > Ceratodontiformes > Ceratodontidae > Neoceratodus > Neoceratodus forsteri. The sequence continues at coordinate 538,832,188 of CM057458.1, forward strand.
ACGAAATGAATGATATTTTGTCACCCAGCTTGGTCAGGTGTTCCTTGGTCTCCACAACTGACCAGCTGACGAGATCATTAGTCCCTATGTGTACCAGGATATCAATGTTTTCTCCTGCTTTCTGAACAATTTTAGCAATGTGGTCAGTGTCTCTTCACGCTGACATACCTGGGAGACATCTGACCATTACCCCTGGCTGAAGATGGGTATCAACTCCCCGAATCATGGAGTCTCCTATGAACAGAAGTTTTTTGGATTTCCTTTTTGCTTTTTTGGTTTTGGTTCCTGATTTGGGTGAGTTTTGTTGTGCTAGCTCCTGTGCTGCAGTGTCCTGCTCTGCAGTGTCCTCTGCCCCTTTGTTTGATTTCGGAGATAGAGGCAGATACCTGTTTGTAGTGTTTATGTGTTTTTTGGAGGTAATATGTTGGAGAGCACAGATTGATGGGGCATCCAATTTGCCCCTCCTAACCACCTGCCAACCTCCTGGACCAACTACCCTCTGCGGTCGAGGTTCTTCTGTTGGATGTTGGGGAAATGGGGGGTGGTTCTTATAATGTATTTCCTCTTGAATATGAAATTTGAGGTGCGCAATCTTTGCCCAGAGATGACGGAGGAGAGCTGTCTTGAGGAATTTGAATTTTGAGGGAGCTTGGTGGGGGAGGGAAGAGGGTTTGGATGCAGACTTTGGGGTGGGGAGGGAGTGGACAAGCTGAGCCAGAAGGGCGGTATGTGTGGGATGGAGGTGGCAAGGGGTGAGGCCAGAGACAGTGGGTTGGGTATAGTGTGCATGAGAGGTCTAGCAGGAGGTACCATGTGACTCAAGAATTGGGAGGACAAAAGGGGCTATAGGTAATTGGGGCAGAGTGGAGTTGAGGAGGGACAGAAGGGGGTGGGAGGCACATGGAGCGTAGAAGGCACCAGAGGACGGCCATGGAGGTGGGTGGGAGCAGTCACTATTGGGATAGGTAGTTAGAAGAGATGGAGAGAGAGACAGGGATGAGCCAGCGGTATAGTGCAGCAGCAAGAGAGCCAACTCTGGGGCATTAGGTGCAGGGTTCAAGACCTGGCAGGGTGAGGGTCAGGGGGTTGCTTAAAAACTGCAGCTGTGGGTAGAAGGAGGTAGTGGAGGAGCAGGTGAGCGAGAGAAAGAGGGAGTTGTGAGGTGAATGAGGAGCAGTGAAAAACAGAGACTTTACGAGTGTACATCTGACCCGTAGTGGTCAGTTATGATAACCTGCGAATGGGGATATAGACACTTTGAAACAGAAACAGTCATGTGACCCTAAGTCACGTGACCTGATTACGTCAATAAAGGGAGGGTCGGTCTTGGGTGGGAGGTGGCATGGCTGGGGTGGGTGGGGAGGCGACGCAAAGCATTGATGGGTAAACACTCTCAAAACACTGCTGCAGTTAGATGGGGAACTAGCCTTTACCTTTGCAGGCTATCCCTCTGTCCACTCCTGATGATGCTTGCTCAGTGGTTCGCTGTGTGAGACAGGTGGTTCCAGTAGGGTGCCTAAGGTAGAGGGGAAACAAAAGGAGGGGATTAGGTTACAGGACTCTGGCGGGAAGGCAAACAAAGAGGGGCTGCCTGATACCACTGTGCATGTGCAGAGTCCAGAGAAGGCAGCGGGGAGCCACATGCTAAAAAGATGGAGACTGAGGGAGAATAGAAGAGTAGGTGAATAGAGACAAAATAACCCACAACATTCACAGTGCAGCTATACTTAGTCAAGTAACATACAGAAAATAGCCCCCTGAAATCCTACAACAGCAGTTTGCCCCCAGCAACACTGAACAGTGGAGAACCCCTAAACAACAGCCAGTTAAATAGGTATGCCAGATCCTTAAGGTAACTCTCTAAAAACAGCAAATATCAGTTCTAGATGAGCAGGAATGGTTGAATAAAATTCTATCAGTAGAACTCTGCCGATTAAGTATCTGCTACAACACTCTCAAAACACTGCTGCAGTTAGATGGGAAACTAGCCTTTACCTTTGCAGGCTATCCCTCTGTCCACTCCTGATGATGCTTGCTCAGTGGTTTGCTGTGTGAGACAGGGGGTTCCAGTAGGGTGCCTGAGGTAGAAGGGAAACAAAAGGAGGGGATTAGGTTACAGGCTCTGGGGGGAAGGAAAACAAAGAGGGGCTACCTGACACCACTGCACATGCACAGAGTCCGGGGAAGGCAGCGGGGAGCCACAGCTAAAAAGATGGAGACTGAGGGAGAGCAGAAGAGTTTATTTATTTATTTAAATTTCAGATGACACCTTTGAGAACAAGCTCATTTCATAGGTTACACGTCAGATGAACAATACATATTGGAAAAGTATGAGACGGAGAACAAGAAAAACAAGAAATTATAGAAGACATTACAAGAGTGTATAACTAGAGAAGTTCCAACACATGTGGCATTGTACAATGTATGCCATGGTACATGTTTGATTAAAACCTAGAATTCAAAGGGTCATACTAGAGGCGGTGGGGTCTTATGAAATGACCCTTTACAGGAAAATGAGAACAGACTCAGCCTAATGTCTAATAATCAACAAGGCAAGGGATGGCATCAGTCCAGGGGCCTCATCAGAGGTGAGAAGGTATGGGACAAAGCATTTTAAAGTGAGCAAGGGCACTCAAGAGATATAACGGGGGGAAGGGGGAAGAAGAAGAGTAGGTGAGTAGAGATAAAATAACCCACAAAATTCACAGTGCAGCTATACTTAGTCGAGTAACATACAGCAAATAGCCCCCTGAAATCATACAACAACAGTTTGCCCCCAGCAACACTGAACAGAACCCCTAAACAACAGCCAGTTAAATAGGTACGCCACACCATTAAGGTAACTTTCTAAAAACAGCAAAAGTCTGTTCTAGGCAAGCAGGAATGATTGAGTAAAATTCTATCAGTAGAACTCTGCCGATTCAGGATCCAGTACAACACTCTCAAAACACTTCTGCAGTTAGATGGGGAACTAGCCTTTACCTTTGCAGGCTATCCCTCTGTCCGCTACCAATGATGCTTGCTCGGTGGTTCGCTTTGTGAGCCAGTGGGTTCCAGTAGGGCACCTGAGGTGTTGATTGTGGAGGCAGGTGTGTTGGTGGGTTCTCCTTTGGGTTTACAGCTTGGAGGTGTCCAGCTAACTACCTCAGACCGGGTGCGGAACCTGGATGTTATGTATGACAACTGCCTGACCCTAAAATTGCAAATGGTGGCAGCTGTCAAAACCTCTTTTTACCATCTGAGGAATATCATCCGGGTAAAACACCTGGTTCCTCCCAATGATCTTCCAACATTGGTCCATGCTTTCATTACCTCCTGCCTTGACTACTGCAATGCCCTTTACCTAGGGCTATGGGGTTCATACCTCTCAACCTTTTGTTCCCCAAATGTGGAACACTGCCTTTCAAAATGTGGAACAAATGAGCAAAATGTGGAACACTTAATCAAATCTTTATCTAGGAGGCTCAGGACACTGTTAAAATGTTTGCATTTATGTTCAGAAAGTCTGTTATTAATTTAATAATATATTTTTGCATCATTTTGTATAGATTTTTGCTTTAAAATGTTAATACTGAATGTGGAACAAGTCCTCAAAATGTGGAACAGGGAGCTTTTGTGAAGCAAAATGAGGAACGTTCCTCATAATGTGGTACAGTTGAGAGGTGTGACGGGGTTGATATCTGCCGCTTGCAGCTAGTGCAGAATGCAGCAGCCAGGCTTTTGACTGGTACCTCTAGGACCAATCATATAATGTCTGTGCTCCGCAGACTGCACTGGCTGCTGATACAATGGTGGATCACCTTCAAGGTTGCTTTGCTAACCTACAAGGCCCTACACAATCAGGGATCCAGTTACCTGAAAGATCTCCTTCATCCCTGCTGTCCCCTCCACTCTCTCCAATCCACCGATGAGGGATTGCTAGAGATTCCCAAGGTTCATTTACAAACATCTGGAGCAAGGGCATTTAGTTTTGTGGCCCTGACCCTGTGGAATTCTTTACCTTGTCAGGTGTGAGATTGCCTGACCGTTCAAAGTTTTAAAGCTGCTCTGAAAACCTATCTTTTTAGCCTAGCATTTTCCAATTATTAATTTGTATTTATTAGTTTTAACTTTACTTGGTTATTTTAAAAATGTGTGTAGTTTTATTGTACAGGTGCCTTGGTTTTGGAAAGGCACATTTTTATAAATAAAGCATTCATTCATTCATTCGTTCATTCATTCATTCATTCACCTTTGCAGGCTATCCCTCTATTTGCTCCCAATGATGCTTGCTCGGCGGTTTGCTGTGTGAGAGACACTTAAAAATAATGCTTAGCACTGTAGTTTAAGTTCCACTCCTGCTGCACATGTTTAGCAACACAGAGCAGTTCTATTTCTCAATCAATACATTTGTTTAGTTTTCTTTATCAGATAATTTTTAAGATTTTGTCTAAATGTTTAAAAAATGAGGTACTGTGTACAGTGTGTCAGATTTCACTTCCCTCACAACCACACAACCGTATCTCCTCCTGCCCACATTCCCGACTGCTTTCAGGTTAAAAACATATTGAGTTTCCACAGTAGTTATACTCCCTCATACAGTAGTTTTGCAGTCAACATTTCTTAGCATTATTTATTTATTTATTTATTTATTTAAGAGTTTAACCAGGAGGGCATGCTGAGTGGGGTACCACTTGATTCCAGATGTGTCCTGGGGGTAAGGGGACTGGGACACAGATTATAGTACAGGTCATACAAGGCAGGAAATTACAGAACAGGCATTTGTACACAAGATTTGATTAGGCGAGGAGAGCATTATGTCAGTACATACAATTAGCATATATACATTCCAGAGACTGAGTACAATTAGTAGCTATGCTGAGAGGGATAGCGGCCATAGAAGGCAGAGCTAATCAAGTAGGGGTTAGATCGGAGCCTGAGTGACGGAAACGGAGCTGGTTGAAGTCCGCACCATGGCCCTTGATTAGGGGGTAGTCGGACAGAACCTATAAGAGCGATGACAACCAGGTCTCAATTGAGAGGCCAGGTGGTCAAAGTGTGCATGGCTCGGGTGGATCAGAAGGCTTGCAGCGCTAGGAGCATGTGCAACTGGTGCAAAAATGGGCATAAAGGAGGGAGTTGAGACACTGTGAGTTTGTGGTATGTCTAATGTCGGTAGGTAAAATGTTCCAAATTTTGGGCATCCTGTATTTGAAGGCAGCTTGGCCTTTGGAGGAGCCCATAAATGGGATGTAAAGGAGCCTGGAATCAGTGCTCCTGAGAGATTAGGCTGACAGTGGCTGTATTGAGAGGGCGGTTTCGAGGTATGGGGGAAGGGACTGAGTCCAGTATTTAGCTATGACCCTGGTGCAGTGGACCTGCCTGTGGGCCTGGAGTGAGGGTAGGGCTAGGGAGCTGTAGAGGTTGCAGTGGTGAGTCTTTGGTGGACAGTTCAGGCTGAAGCTGCAGAAGGAATGGAACAGTGTGTCCAGACTGGCTAGGAAGGAAGGGGGGGCCGAGCCGTAGACTACATCTCCATATTCAAGTACTGGAAGAATCATCTTTTGAACAATGTCCTTCCGGGCCAGAGTGGGGATGCAACCCTTGTTGTGATATAATGCGCCAAGTTTAGGGTGTAGTTTCTTGTGAATTGATTCAATGTGCATGGAGAAATCAAGGTGCTGGTTGAGCCAGACCCCTAGATACCTGAAGGAGGTGCATGCCTATGGGGGGGGCCCGTCCATGGTTTGGTAAGTGGGGCGAGCAGTAAGATGGGAGAGTCTTGCCTGCAAGCCGAATGTTAGCGAGATGGTTTTTCTTGGTGTTTAGGATCTACTGGTTGGAGCGGAACCAATGCTGAACAGAGTTGAAGTCCTGTTGAAGTGCAGTAGACACTTCAGCGGTGGAGGGACCTGTGGCATACAGCACGGTGTCGTCCGCGTACATGTGGATGGATGTTCGAGGGCAGGCCAATGGGAGATCATTTAAGAAAACAGAGAAAAGTAACAGGCCCAGGACTGAGCCTTGGGGGACTCCAGTAGAGACTGGCAGTGGGTTAGAGGTGTGTGGGCCAATTTTTACAGATTGGTATCTGCCTACCAGGTATGAATGAAACCAGCTGGTGGCAGGACCAGAGAGTCCAGCATCTTTTAGTTTGCCTAGTAGCAGGGAGTGGGAGACGGTATCGAAGACCTTGGCCCGGTCGATGAAAATGGCTGAGGTGATGTGCCCTTTATCCATCCAGGTGAGGATGGCATCTGTGATTCTTAGTAGGGAGGTGATGGTGGAGTGCAATTTGCAAAACCCAGACTGGTAGGGTGTAAAGAAGGAGGATGCATCTAGGTAAGAGGAGAGCTGGGCGAGAACAAATCATTCCTGCAGTTTGGCCAGGATTGGGAGGAGGGAGATGGGGCAGTAATTACCAGGTGAGGAGGGGTCGCCACCTTTTGGGAGGGGGATGACTATAGCCTGCTTCCAGTCTGCTGGGATTTCAGCTGTTAAAAAAGAGAGATTGAAAAAGTCGGCGAGCAGGACGGCGCTGGCGGAAGCAGACAGGTGTGGCCATTTTTACGCCCAGGCCTGTAGGGCATTTTCCTTGTTAGTTGAGAGCCCACAGTGCTGTTAACACTTTGGCCAGGGAGACTAGGTGAAAGGAGAAACTGGAGGGCTGGGGGAGACGGCATATTCGGGGAGGTATGTGACGTGGGGTGCGGGACAGTAGTTAGCATATTACTGTATTGAGTGAGCAAGGCTGAGGTTGAAGCAAGTGAGGCTGAGTGACTGAGGCAAGCAAGCAAGAGTGTATAATAGAACAGTGAGCATTTTTTTATTTACAGTTTCTTTACTTATTTCTTTTAGGACAGAGCTTTTTTTTTTAATCAGAGAGACTGGTGGTTGGAAGAATGTACTCACAGCACCACTTACGACTGGTCAGTAGATCAGTTGCTCAGACTACACACACACTTCCGAGTAGCACAGTGATGCCATGTTGTTCCGGGAGTCAAGCAAATGTGTCTGTGTCCAGTTTGGGAGGGGGTGTAGTTTAAAGGGGATTTTGGAGGCAGAAGTAAGTAAACGAAGGCATCTAATTTTAGCAGCTAGTGTGAAAAACGTGTGATTTTAGTCTTGTTTTGTGCTTACAGGAACAGCTGATTCACGTCGGGAACCGCATGGCCCATTTGTTATACCTGAGTTTCATTATAGCAGGGCTCACTATAGAGAGGGAGCACTGTTTATCATGAGATATCATCATGCCTGAGGACATTGTGAGGCACAAGGCAACACTGAGTGCCTTCAACCACCTGAAGAGTGGTGCAATGCCATGACAAACCATATGCTTGAGTGCATTACTAAAATTATAAAATGGCCCCAAAGTGTTAGGAAATTTATTTATTTGCTCTTGTTTACCAGGTAAGCACACTAGACAACCAAGTGCCTATTTTCAGGTGTGACGCAGGAGATTACAAGGTACATTCAAGAACATCAGGCAAAAAAAAAGTACAGGGTACATTCAAGAGCATCAAGCAACAAGGTCTATACAAGAACATCAGGGGTTTACATTGAAGACAAGAGGTAGATAACAGCATGGTTCAAGCATGGAAGGCAGTAATCATCATACCGGGAGACACACCCTAAGGATGAGGGTAGCAGGTAGATAGGGTAGTAACCATTGGGGATTGGGGAGACCTAGGGCAAAACATGAAGATAGAACAGTAACATGTAGATGATTAATGAGCATTTGGGCCAGAGTGGACCCAGCACAGTCAATATTTCTAAAAATCTGTGAGCTCGCTAGTGGAAAGGTGCAGAGACCCACCACCTTTGGTAGACAGTTTAGGTAATGACTCAGCCAGTCAGAGTGGCATGGTTCAAAGGGGGTTCATTAAGTGCAGAGGCAGGTAGAGGCCAATTTGAGGAAGCCCCAGAGGGAGGCTTTAAAGCATGGGTGGGAGGAGGTGGAGCGAGTGCTTGCCGGATGGGAGCTCCATAAACTGGGCGTGTACTCAGCGAAGGCCCAGTCGCCCATTTGGGTGTGAGTTTTTGGAACCAAGAGGACATGAGAGTCACTGGATCTTAAGTGGTAGGAGGGGGTAGCAGGTAAAAGGGATTCAGTGAGGGCAGAAGGGGTGGCAGTTCTGACAGCATTGTCAATGAAGTTGTCTACGACAAAGGTGCAGTGCTTTTCTGGTGGGAGCCACTCAAGCCGGGAGTAAAGCTCACAGGGGTGGGTGAGGCGAGAAGCTGAGAGTGCAATGCGAAATACGCTGTTGTACGCTGTGTCCCATGACTGATCTTGGTAGTAAGTTTTGAACAGTGATGATATGTTGAGATAACAACACAGGTTAAAGACTGCTTTAGCCAATGAGCTTCCAGAATTTCTCCTATCCATTTTATAATATTTGTTATATTCTGGTTATATCTCGGAGTGCAGCACTACAAGTTGATACACCCAAGTGACAGTTAGTACATATTCAGTGGAGATGGGGAACCACTGTACCACCAGGTAGGAGGCAAAGCTGGGGCTAGGAAGGGGCAACCATTGAAGCATCAGTGCCATGTATGACAGTGGGAGCAGACTGGTGTCCTGGGATCACAAGACAAGCAGTTGGGTCATGTTTTGGGGGGTGCATTCTAGACAACCAGGTAGAAGGTAAAGCTGGGGCTAGAGAGACAGAAACTCATGGATCACCAGGGCCATATTTGGCAATAGTGAGAGTGGGTGGGGGTTCCACTGAACTACCAAGGTATTAACATTTGAGCCACAGAGTTGTGAAATACTGGATGTAAGGGGAGCTAGAGAAGGGGGCACGTCCAACAGGAATGCACATTTACTAGGTGCTAAACAGGTTTCAGAGTCAAAAAAGGATCACACTCAAACAGGACTGTTAGTAATACATGTGTAAATCAATCACACACCATGATTTGTACTGTAGTCCCAAATGACTGTTTACTCTTCTTTTGTAAAAATACAGAATTATATCATGATACAGTGATGCATTAGAAGAGCAGTTTCACAAAATAAAAAAACTACTAATCAAACAAGGAACCTCCACCGCTGACCAGGTGCCCTGAAACTTCATTAACATAGACATTTGTCTGAGGGCTAACCATGTTTCCTCTTGTGCAATTCCATGCTACTATCTGGTCACAGGCATACACCCTGGTGTTAACAGGTATCAACATATGGACCAAGTGACCCAAAATGTGACTGTCACAAGGGGGTTCGTGCTCATGAAACATGCATCATGCTTTTTTGTTTTGCACTGTTGGTTTAAGACACACTGGTGAATCCAACAGGTACCTGCCATTTTGCACACCCAGTCAGTGACAGTGAATTGACCAATGAACATGCTATCACTCTGTCTAAACCATACATCTACTTAAAATTAAGCCAACCACAGGAGAGTCAAGTTTCTTTTGCAGTGTCTGGGCTGAAGAAAGCGTACATCTGATTCAAATTTGGGAAGAAAGTATTTTACATTCCATTATAAAGGATGTTTTTGGAAATGTTAGCACTACCACTTCAATATGTTTAGAACATCCTTATGCCTCTTCCTGCTGTTTACCTCACCATCATTCCAATACATTGCTCCTTCCCTACTTCAAGACCCTGCCTAGCAACTGGTCAAGCCACAGTCTCCTGTCTACTCCCCTCCCTCCAGTCCACATACTCACAGCTTCCCCATAAGAGGCAGGATCAGGATCTGTATAGTCATGCCTGTGTCTGCTCTTATGCCCCAGATGGCAACTGACCCCATAAGGTATAAAGTGGAATTAACACACAGAAGACTATAAATATGTAAGCACTATTTTTGAAGGACTTAGTTCAGTTTTTTTGTCTTTTTTGGTCAATTGACCATTACAAAACGTTAAAATACATACATCAGCTAACACACAGGAGAACTGTTGTAGCAAAATCAGTACATGAGGATCTATTAGGGAGACAAAAGGGAATCTGGTAAGAACAGGATATGGGGAGTGATACAATGCAGTGGTTTCAGGGCAGCCATACTCAGGTAGACCTTTTGGACTCTAAGATGCTGCCCTATCTTCACATGGCTCTCTGGATTGAGGGAGGAGGTCACCAGTCTCAGAGCTGAATTAGCCTGGGTCAGGACAGGCTTCAACCCCATTCAGGAGCCACCTACGTCAAATCCATTATCCGAGAGGATGCCAAGAAAACAGGCCACATGGATGACGGTGGGCTCAGGGAGGGTTAGGGAGGTTAACAGAAGGCACATCCCAACACCTACTCCACTACATAACACCTATGCCCCACTGGCTGAGAGGGACTGCCAATCTGAGGCATCCAAGGTAGTGGAAAGGACAGATGTGGAAGCTGACCAAGGTGGTGACCTCAGCAGGGGAGCAGGAAGCAAATCCTACTGGGGGACCCAATAGTGAAGGGAATACAGCTAGGAATGGGGGATAGGAGGGAGTCAAGGAAGTCAGGTGCCTACCAGACACCAATGCAAGGAGAGATGAGAGGAGGATCCTAGGGATCGCCAGAAGGGCAGGAAGGGAAGGGGAGCTGGACATCATTGTTCACTTAGGAACTAATGACTTTGCTGAAGAAGAATCAGAGGTGGTACAGGAAGACTTCATGAGACTGGGGAGGGGTCTGAAGCAGGTGGTTACATCTGTCACCTTCTCGGAGGTGCTACCTAATAAAGGCATGAGTGAGCACAGGAGGGTATGCACCAGGAACTTCAATGCATGGTTGAAGAATTGGTATGTAGTGGAAAGATTTGGATTCATTGGGGACTGGGGGCCCACCTGGAGGGATGTGGGACTGTTCAAGGTTGATGGACTGCATCCATCCTGGAGAGGTACTCAGATCCTCAATGAAAAGTTTAAATGCTATATTGTGAGTATTTAAACTAGCCAAGGGGGGGGCAGGCTGGTAGACAGGGAAAATAGCTGTCCACCCCCAAATGCTAGCAGGGATACCAAGGAGCAGGAAGGGGGGAAATCAAAAAAGACCCACATGCTAGGGCAACAGAAAAGAGATGGCAGAAGGGAAATTAGTAGCATCCACAGAGTGGGATATACAGACAGTAGGAAACACAGGAATAGGACACCAGGCAGAAACATCTATAAGGTGATGTCCACAAATGCCAGAAGCTTGAGGAATAAGGTAGTAGAACTTGAGGAAGTCATGGTTGAGGAGAAGATATGTATTGTGGCAGTAACAGATACCTGGTTTAATGAAAACACTGAATGGAAAGTTGCAATATCAGGGTATGCACTATTCAGGAAGGACAGAGCTAGAAAACATGGAGAGGGGTTGCATTGTATGTAAAGGACACTATTAAAGCAACAGAAATACCAACAGACAGTGGGAAGGAGGAGATGTTATGGGTAGCACTGGAGGCAAATGGAGGGGCCATAATAATGGCAGGGGTTATCTACAGAGCCCCTATGCCAGGGGAGGACATAGGTAGGGAAATGGGGAAGCTATCGGAGACATGTCCAACAGGGGGGAGGTGATACTGATGGGGGATTTCAACATGCCTGATGTGGACAGGAATATCCCAGTGGCATCATCTAATAGGTGTAGAGAGGTCCTGGAGGAGCTGCAGGGGGCACTGCTGAGACAGCTCATAGATGAACCTACACCAGAGAGGGCCACACTGGACCTGGTACTGTCAAACAGAGACAGTGTGACCAGAGTCACAATGGGGACCCCCCTTGGGGAGAGCAATCACAAAACAATACACTTTGAGTTAAGTATTGGGCAACAAGCATTCCACACCAAAACAACGGAGGATCCATCCTAAATCCCTCCTTTTGAAACTCCACATTAAAAAATCCCCCCCAAAAAATCCCGAATTAATATATGACTGAAATTACATAATCCCGAATACAGTAATCCTGAAATGTACTCACCATTCCTGATCCTGATCCCGAAATGTCCAGATTAGTTTCTGCTTCCTGTAATCCATCAGGTTTCTGCTTCCTGTAATCCATCAGGTATATTAATAAAACATGTAATCCATAACTAGCACAACCATTAAAAAATCATAACTTTATTTCAAGTGTTAAAATTCTGAAGTGCTCAGAAAAGTACTCAGATATTCAGATTGTGTGCAATTCCCCACAAAAAATCCTATGTTGAGTGCTGCTGTTTAATGCTTAGCACTGTAGCGATCTTTTCCTCCTTCTTACAGTACCTGTTCTTCACCGGTGACCCGGACAAGATTGAAAATACATGGGACGGTGTGGAATGTTCCATCCATTATCCAGAACTTCACTTGCGATAAGCGCTCAATGTTGGCCTTGGTTGTAAATAGAAGAAACCGGTCATACCCCACTGTGGAGTCCTTTAGCAACCATGGTTGCCTGTTCAGCAGGCTCAACCCCTCCAGAACACCAAGCTCTGCTATTGTTCTTGGCTCTATGGTCCAATTTGCTGTTTGTGCATGCTTGATGACCTGCAGTAGTGCCTGTTTACGTGGCATACTTTGGCACAACTCTTGAGGGACACTGGACATTGCTTCCTGCACTAATTGTGCGGGGTTATCATGGGTGTCCACTGCCCGCCACTTCAAAGTAGCCATTGCCTCTGCCATGGGTGCATTGGCAGCATCTGGTGAGTGGTTATGCGCAGCTTCACTCACCAACAGATGCTGTCCACCCTGCAGGACAGTAATCGCTCATCCATGGCAGTATTTAGACTTGCGGTATGACAGCACCAATAGTACCGCTCACTTTGGACCTTCTCAGTGACCAACAAGTAGCCACCATCGCAGAGCTTGTCACGTCCTTTCTGAGATGGGACAACATGGAAAACCATTGTTGTTGCCTCGGCCATTGTGGAAATATCAACAAGGAGAAAACTGGGTGCTGTAACCTAGTTACTTAATGTAGCCCAGATTGCATGTAGCCTGGAGACATTGCAGACAGACTGGAAGGGAAAGTATGCCTTTTTGCAGATGACACAAAGATCTGCAACAGGGTGGACACACAAGATGGAGAAGATAGGATGAGAAAGGAATTAACAAGCTGGAGGAATGGTCAAAGGTATGGCAGCTGGTGTTTAATGCTAAAAAATTTAAGGTTATGCAGATGGGGCGTAAGAACCCATGTGCAACTTACCAACTAGGAGGGGAAGAAATGGCAACAACTAACCAGGTAAGTGACCTTGAAGTCATCATAACAGAGGACCTCAAGGTGTCAAGGCAGTGTGGTAAAGCAGTGAGTGAGGCAATCAGGATGCTGGGATGCATTGAGAGAGGAATAGCAACTAGAAAGAGGGATGCAATTTTACCTCTATATACTGTAGGTCACTGGTGAGGCCATACCTCGAGTACTGTGTCCAGTTCTGGAGGCCCCCATCTCATAAAAGATATCAACCAGGTGGAGGCAGTGCAGAGAAGAGCTACCAAAATGGTCCAGGGCATGCATCAAAAAAATTATGAGGAAAGGCTCAGGGAGTTTAATATGTACTCGCTGGAGGTAGGAAGAGACGGGGGGACATAATAGAAACATTCAAGTATGTCAGATGAATAAACACGGTAGGGGAGACCAGCTATCTGCAGAAAACAATGAGCACTAGGACTAGGGGGTAACGATATGCGGCTAGAAGGGGGAAAGAGTCAGAGGCAATGTGAAGAAGTACTTCACAGAGAGGGCAGTTGAACCCTGGAACAGGCTACCAGAGGAAGTAGTAGGGGCAAAAATCATGGGGGGCATTCAAGCATGCATGGGATAGACACAGGAGACTAGGACAGAAGGGAAGCATGGAAACAGGTCCGGTAGGATCTGACGGAAGAAAGCAAGACTTTTCTTAAAGCTAAACCAGGGCAGACTGGATGGACCTGGAGGTCCTTTTCTGCTGACAACTACTATGTAACTATATAAAAAAAATAACATACAAATAACATACAAATGTAAAAATACACTGGAAACCACCCTAACATCATTATCATCTATTATGCCGTTGTTGGCATTTTACATCTTCTGCTTTTAGATACTGTACAGCAGTAAAAAAAAGTTTGCAATCTGGGGGCTACCGCTCAGAACTTATTAGATGTCTGGGTACATTCAGTTGTAGATAGATGAAGAACAATTCTCCTTAGTTGGATAGCAACTACAGGATTAAGCTGCCATCTTGCCGGCAGCTAGCCATGCCTCCCCCCACTACTATTTTCAAATGGCCTTGGTAACATGCGTTACCTGAAAATTAGAAGGCTAAATTTTCTGGTAAAGTGGAATAGAGCTAAGCAGACTAAAATTTATGAAAGTTTATATACTGTAGCAATGTCAAAAGAGACACAACTTAAAGATTTGAATGCCTAAAACTTTGTAGGGAATGAGTGGGCTATGAGGTTCACTGCTGCACCCCCACCTTCAAGGCTGGGATTTCCATTTTGTTTTTCAAGCAATTGCAGGGCAAATGTCTGCAGTAGACCATGGATATGGAGTGCCATTGGGTACTGGTCAAAATGTAGACTACTGCTACTGGTCCATTACTGTTAACCAATGCCTATTTGCACTATATGTGAATAAACTGGCTGTCTTCCATGACCCGAATCTGGCCCTTGTCAACAACTGGTACCCTACAATCTCAGTTTTAATTGCAGGGGAATTTTAACCTCACCTGGAGGCCTGCTTAGATCAATCTAACAGACATAGTGAGCTACATACCAATGCCCTGATAGCTCTCTGTCCATAGCATTCAAACAAGCCAACCAGGGGTGGACCAGGCGGCACACAAGTGACTAAACATCAGTGCTATGTTTCATTGTGTCTTAGCGTCAGCTCATCACAGTGTCTAACAAAGTCACTATAATGCTAACATCACATTCAGTTTTACATAAAGACATGGCAAATGTTCAGCTTAATAGCTGTCTACTGCCAGTGCTGTTTTTATCATTAGGCTAAGTAGGCTGCAGTCTAGGGGCACCAGCTGTTAGGGGGGGCGCCTGAGAAATTAGAAATCAAAAATTTGACTGACTGAGCTTGAGCTAACTCTTGGCATTCCTCCCATAACTCAATGTCATCTGCTGCCCCCCACTGTCTATCTCACCAGTAGCCCCCCCAGAACTTGAGTGTCTGTCTCACTCTCTCCCCCCCAGACAGAGCACAAGCACAGACTAGTCCAATCAACAGACAGTGCATGTGTTCTGATTTTTAAATCCTCCCCTCCAGAAGACCACTGCGCATGTGTGTGCACACAACTGGGTAGTGGGATACGTAAAAAAGGTGTGGTGCATGCTGGCGCCACAGCACTAGTAGTCTGCAGCAGAAGTCGGAGTCGGACTCCCGACAGGAGTCACACTGATGCAGATGGACCGTCTTCAGTCTCTCCACCCGCAGCACTGCCAAATCCAGCGATCGGAGGATCCATCAAGTCTGCAGTTAGTGTGAATCTGTTCGATCTGTTCATTCAGTTTTTTCACAGATACAGAGTGACCTGCCTGTGGCCTGCTGCCCTCATCTGCCCTGCCCAGCCAGAGACAGCCAGTGCCTGCCTCGCAGACCATGCCCCCTCGACCTCAACGGCCTCTTAGTCTGTCTGCTTGTCTTCAATCTTGCCCTCAGACCAGATGGACAGTTGGTCATAAATCACTTGGTGTGAATTGATCAAGACAAAACAACTATGAGTGATTGTGTACAACAGTGTTGTTGCTTGTGTCATAAAAGTTTTCAGTCAGCAAGCTTTGTGTTAGGCCCCAAATCCTCAGGTTGCTAGCTTGTCCTCATGGCAGCTGCCAGCTCCCATGTTTATCTTTATTTGCTTCTTACAGAAGTGAGAAGTCAATATTATTTTATGTACGGTATAATGAGAGCACTAGAGAGGGCCAGTACTGATTTCAACTTGTTTTTATTTAAACCTTCACTTCCTTCAAAGCTGTTATATCTTTTTACGCATTTATTCTTTTTTTATTAAAAATTTTCCTCACAGACAGTAATTTCAAATAGTTGTTCCTGTAGTTCAGCAGTTGATATTGGACTAGAGTCTCTCACAGACTGAAAAACGTCCAGTAGTCAGGTGGCCAGCATGTATAATCATCAGAGGCATCTAAACATTAGCAGGGTTTTTGTGTCTAGTGTGACCAGACCACTGCCCCTTCCAGACACAGACACACTAGTGTGTCCAGTGTATCCCATTTTGTCTATTGTTATTTTTTTGTTAAAATGACAATAAACAGAAAGTACAACAAAAGTCAGTATTCTGATTGTCTTATTGTTCTTGTTCTATGAATGTGTTGCTGCCATACCCTGAACTGAGCCGTGTTTCACGGAGGGGGCGCCTGAAGTTTCCAGCCTACGGGCGCCATGTAAATTAATACGGCACTGTCTACTACACACAATATGGACTACATCATACCTAGTTCAGACCATACCCCAGGTTAAAGTAGCCATGATCTCAAGAGACAAATAAAAACAACCCCATAGAAAATAATCGCAGACAAACTATACCCAACACGAAACAAATAAACAATTCACAGATAATCAAAAATAAAAAACCAAAAAATAGTGTTGCCACACCCACACCACATTTCCCTCAAATCTACAAATTTATCAACTTATAAATTTACAAATTCAAGCACCCAGTGCCCCAAGCCCATCTTTACAGATAGGATAACAGAGGATTTTCTGCCCGAATCATACAATACTTTTATTCAAATTAAATATTGAACCCTAAGCACATCATAGTGGCCTCTGTGGGTGGAAAGGAGTTGATAAAAGTACCCCAGACCCTTTCAAACATCTCCCCTCTGTCCTTTAACTCATAAATAACCCATTCTAGAGGAAGTATCTGGGTAATTAAATCTAACCACATACTCACCATGGTAGGCTGGCACAAAACCCAAGTATTCTGTATACATTTCCTAGTAAGCACCAGCAGGACTATAACAACCCTTGGCATCAATTCCCATTTCTCTCCTTCCATGCGTCTATGTTGAACAAGACAGAGAGAGAGAGAGAGAGAGAGAGAGAGAGAGAATTATCTGCCACCAGGGAGCCCAGTTTCAGCCTTGATTGTTCATGGATGTTTATCCAGAACTGTTTGGGATTCATATAGCTCCAGAAACAATGTAAATAAGTGCCTCTTACCTCCTTACACCTCACATACAATGAGGACATGCCTGGGGTGAATTTACTCACTACAACAGGTGGAAAGTAGAGGCAGTGAACAAATTTAAACTGAGCCTCTTTAAATTTATTATACCACAATAGCCCCATATGCGATTCACAAATCAGGGCCTAATTATCATCAATTATGGCCAATCCTAAATCTTGTTCCCAAAGACAGCGTGTCCCACCTGATCTATCCAAGAATACCTCACAAAGGCACAAATATATTTTTGCCATAGTACCTCTAGAGTCAGTCCTAGATTTCAGAACCACTTTCTCTAGGCCACTAAGTTTAGAGGTCCAGGGTGTCCCTCTGTTTACACTATGTAAGTGTGTCAAAACTTGTACTAGTGTTGCTTTAAATGTTGTACTGATGTTATTTGCACTAATCACTTTTGTGCTGCCTTGTCTGCCCCAGTTGGCCAGTGCAAATATTATGGAGGGGTCTGGCCCATGAAAAAGTACTTAACTAATGTGGATCGGGGGTTACACTGATAATGCTTCCTGGGAAAAGTGAAACTTTAGCGAGTGGCTTGTCCATTTTTCTCCATGTGCATTTTACACTAATAAATTGCCTGATTTTGCACTGACAGAGGACATGGTCTAACTATTAAGTGCTGGCAGATAGACAATGCAGTGGATTCTATGACCTGAGGTAAGTACTGTTTCATTGAGAGATTGAGCTGTCTCGGTACTGAGCACCCCTGGGGAAACTCATAAGGCTGCTTTTTTGTGTCCAATTGACTTTGTGACTGAGAGGTATTAGCAAAGCACAGAAGCTTAGACAGCATGGGCTATCAAGACCTTTAAGACACGTGGTAATTAGATGGCTATCAACCACTTGAGTTGTAGTAACAGTGCTACGGAGGGAGGCCACATTTTTTTCCTCCAGTCAGTTCTCCAGCACAGGGAGAATTGCAACCCTTTCCTGGTCAAAACTGGTAACCAAAGACCAGATGATAGGGGGAGCACAGTTATAGATTTTATGACTGTGCTTTTACAGATGGAGAAAATAACCCTTAAAGCCAGATGCCTGTACTGGCAGGGCATTACATTAAAGGTGTATTTGGAAAATAAAAGGAGTCCCAAGAAACCTGAGACTAAACGCCCATCATTTGGACGAGACAGAGAGAGAGAGAATTTCATTAATAAGTGGAAATCTACTTCTAGAAGTGTCAGAAAATCTTATAGAACTTATTGTTGAAAATGCAAAGGCTGTCAGGGAACAAGTCAGTAAAGAACTGAAAGCAAGAGAAAGCACAGTGGCAACATTTCACAAAAGATCAGACTATCAAGAACAAACTGATAAACCTGACAAAGGCAGTAGCAGAGTATGGTAGAAAAAAAAGAAAGTAAAGTAACTAAATTAATTTATGATGAAAACGAGTACAAAAATAATCAGATATTTGACTGAAAAAATAAATTTTGTGATACCACACTTTATTCCATTCTGAAAAGGACACATAGTGATATTAATCTGCATCAGAGCTCTGGCCCAAGTGATGTTGAAACTGTAGGCTCAAGCTCGTGTTTTTTTAGAAAAGAAGGATAACAAATGGCAGCATCAACCCCGCCCCCACACACACACACACCACTACCACCACCACCGAAGGAGCAAATACGCAACTCACTTCAGATTCCC
Source organism: Neoceratodus forsteri (assembly GCA_016271365.2). Taxonomy (NCBI): domain Eukaryota; kingdom Metazoa; phylum Chordata; order Ceratodontiformes; family Ceratodontidae; genus Neoceratodus; species Neoceratodus forsteri. The sequence continues at coordinate 538,850,897 of CM057458.1, forward strand.
ACACCAAAACAGACAAGGAGGGGAAGAGGGAAAGACAGAAGCAATTATAACCATTAAAGATTCCAGAATCCACAGGAGAGAGACCTCAGTCAAATGTTATAAACCTGTTTACGTACTGCAAAAATAAATACAGAATCCTGCACTCACCAACCCAAAAAATACAAGGACTGCCCCATATTTCTCAAAGGTGTTTCATTTTATTTGTGCCAGGTGCAAATGTCCTGACGCATTTCAGAATCTTTCCTTTATGAAAGGATCTAGTGCACAATTAAAAGAGCGCATATTTATAAAGTCAGACAGATGACATCATCACTAGGCATCAGTAAAGTGAAACAAAGTGCAAATTAGTGACAATAATACTACATAATTGATTAAAAACACATATACAACAATAAATACCTTTCATATATATAAATTAAGAAACTAATTACATTACAATACATCTAACCATAAAATAGTCACGGTTAAAGTGATAGCAGGAATCAAATGGAGGCTCTAGATAGAATCCCAGTCACTCCTATCAGTTCCACTGCTCTACATCATGTTCTGAAAAGCAAAAGTAGATATAATCATAATTATAATGTATGGTAGAATGCTGCTATCCCCCAAAAATCATCTTTTTACATTGTTGTTACACCATCAATGTGATGCCATGCTGTTGTTATACTGCTGTCGCTGTGTCACATTGATGCTGAAACAGACTAGAACCACTGTGTGGAGCTGTTGGCATGACCCCCATAGCAGCCGAACGTTCCCAAGTTTAAAGACTGAAACACAAACTGTCATTAACTAACACATAAAATAATGGCAGTAGCAATCTATTCTAAACCCAATACAAGTGACTGGCAAGCATTCATCAAGGAGCAGCGTTACAAATGACTATTGAGTAAAATTGAATCCGATGTGAAGTTGTTCAAATCATACCTCGCAGATAAGGGGGAGCAGTGTAACATCTCAGCCATCCCTGTCAAAGAGCTTGACATCCTCATCGCCTTCCTCCTGTCCAGCAAAGTAAGTGAACAATCTTTTGAAATTGAGCGGCAAAGATTTAAAAATGTATTTTTTTGTTTGTTTGTTTTGCTGATGACCATACACTATAAAAGACAATGTAGCAGGTCATCGGACATAACCATATGCTTGCTATCTGCAGTCCCCATGGCAGCACAGTTAAACCTCTCAAGCTGTGCTCTTGAGATTTGACTGAGCTGCCATGGGAACCACTCGATGGCAAGCATAGCGTGGTTATGCCCAGATGACCATATATTATCCTCTATATCCTTATAGTTTTAAATGTAATTATATCTGTATAACACAATCTTTGACCTCAAGTAGGTATCTATAGATTATCCCTTATATTGGAATTCTAGCTTTTCCTCGTCCCGGTTGGGAGGGGGGTGTTTTGCAGCTTGTTAAAACTAAAAATCTTCCCCTTATTTCTCTCCCTTTCGTGAACCCATTACTTGTTCTTCAGATATGGGATCACGTTAAATCTTTCATTCAGTCCAGGGGCTTTAAATGTCCCAAGGGTAACTATCAAAAATTCCTCTCTTTCTAAAAATAAAGTTATCATAATCCCTACCCCTTGGAATTTTAATTACTTTTTTAATTCCTTTAAAAGAGAAACTGTGCATACCCCTATTGGTAAACTCCATCACATGTAGGGCTGTAGTATAGGCTGGATCACTATTTTTAAAAGCCCTAACATGTTCACCCACCCTTTGTTTAAAATGTCTTTTCGTTTTTCTCACATAAAATGCCCCACATGTGCATGTGGCTAAATATGTAACCCCCACTTGTATCACAAGTTATCAGTCCTTTTATCTAGTAGGACTTATTTAGGTGGGGACTCGAAAATTCCTTACTTGTTGTAATATTAGGACAAAATTTACATTTCTGAAACAACCCACACCTGGTCTAAGCCATGTTTGAGAAGTAGGCAAGACTGCCTACTATGTACCAATTGGTTCTTTAGTGTTGTTACCCTCCTGTAAGACATTCTAGGAGTATTGTCATGATATAAAATCAAATTTGGGTCCCCCTTTAAAATGTTTCAATTTTTCTTAATCACTTCAGCTACTTTTGAAGCGTGTATAGAATATGTAGTAACACAATTCAGGTTTGACATATTCACCTTCTTAGTACAATTAGCAGCTAGAGTAGTTTCTCTGGGGGTATTAGCAACCTCCTGTGTGTCCCCTTAATATGATCTTTTTTATACCCCCTTTCAACAAATCTCCTCTCAAGATCTGTTGCAGCTGATTCAAAACTTGCCACATTGCTGCAGTTTCTCTTAAGTCTGAGAAACTGGCTTTTCGGTATATTTTGTATCATGTGTCTTAGATGACAACTTGAAGAATGTAACAAAGTATTTTTCTCACAGGGCTTCCTATACATATCCGGATGTATTGTACCATCACCCTTCTTACTGATAATCAAATCTAGGAAAGCAACACTCTCTCCACTTATATTATATGTGAAACAAAGATTAGGATTTGTAGAGTGAAGGTATGACACAACATTTTAAAACTCAAATATATCACTCTTCCATATTATAAATACATTGTCGATAAAACGACGATATAAGTCAATATTCCAAAAAAATGGATGGATATCTGGGTCTCTAATAAACATATTTTCCCATTTCCCCATGTATAAATAAGCAAGGCTGGGGTCAAATGTTGCCCCCATAGCTGTCCCCTTTATCTGTAAATAAAATTTATCCAAAAAGGAAAAGGCATTAACTTTCAAAACAAAATCTGAGAGTTTCAACAACATTTCTGTACATGGTTCTGCGTCAGTGCTTCTAGAGTTAAGACAGAAAGCCAGGCTGTCTAAGGCTTCTTCCTGGGGAATATTAGAATATAAAGATTCTACATCCATTGTTATCAAATATGCACTTTCTGATATCTCCACATCTTCTAATATTCTCAAAATATCCCCAGTATCTTTAATATATGATCCCAACCCAGCAACAAAAGGTCTCAGAAAATAATCTACTGTACATACTGCGAGAGTGGTTCAGTGAGAGAGCCAATCCCACTCACTATGGGTCTACTGGGGGGGTTCCATAGTCCTTATGGACGTTTGGTAACATGTACATTGTAGCTCTCACAGGAAAACTGTTAGGAACTTTTTACCATTCACATTAAACCATCCTCTTTCAAAAGCCTTTGCAATAAATTCATCAATACGATGTTTGTAAAAAGTAGTCGAATCAGCCTCCAGTTTTTTATAAATGGCAGTATTATTTTTTTTTTTTTATTTATGACTTTGTTAACCAGGTAGGTGCACTGACCAAAGGGACCATTTTCAGGCACAGCTGTCTGTTGTTTTATTACAATCTTTTGATCTTTTTTCTAATTTTCTAGAGCCTGTCTTTCCAACCTAGATAAATTATCATACGTGATGCATGGTAATCTAGAAAATAATTCCTCAAAATCATTTTCACACATGTTTTGAAAAGTAAGTGGGGGTGGCAGTGGGATGACAAATGGGAGGGGGGTTGGGCAGCTGCAAACTAGGTTGCTAGATGCACACTCGAGCAGACTTAAATAAACTGGGTGGTCTGTTTCTGCTGGCACATTCATATGTTTGTTTGTTCGTATGTAAGAATCACTGCACTTGGTGCTGGATAAAAAACTGATTTACCCCTAAAATGTCTCTATTAGGGCCCATTATTCATGATCTCTGAGAGGGTCACAGTCTCACTTTGTATCAAATCTGCTCCCTCTGGACCATCAGGTACACTGCAAGGAAGTCTGTCCTTTTGCTTCTCAAAAAAAGATTTTAAGCTTAAGTTCTTGCAAAATTTTTGAAGGTCCAGGAAAGTCCAAAATTTATCAATACCAACTGTTGGTGCAAACAACAGTCCTCTGTTCAATACCTGCTCTTCTAGCATAGTTAATAATCTACTTGACAAGTTAATTATCTACTTTGATACCTCCAAGGTCTCCTGCAAGGATTGGAATATTGTCTGTTGTCTGGTTGGTTGTGTTGTAACCGAATTTGTGCCGAGGGGTATATGTGGTTGTTGGGAGGATTGGGGTAATAGCGTTGAGAGTGGGGGTACTGTTGTGTGGTAAGAGGTGTTACATGATTCTGTTGTTGTCTCTCTTGTAGTGATTCCTGCTGTGGATGATTTCTGTCCCCCCTCTTGTCTCCTCTCCCTCTTCTCTTTCCCCACCTTGTCCTTATTTTCTTCTTCCTCTCTCCCCTCTGTTGTAGTTTCCTCTGTCAGGTCCACTCTGTTTGGGTATCTGAAAACCCTGGTATTGATAATTTCTGTTACTCCTCCTATTACATTTAAAACTGTAAGAATAATTATGATTACATCTACTTTTGCTTTGCAGACCATGATGTAGAACAGTGGAACCGATAGGAGTGACTGGGATTCTATCTAGAGCCTCCATTTGATTCCTGCTATCACTTTAACCATGACTATTTTATGGTTAGATTTATTGTAATGTAAATAGTTTCTGAATTTATATACATCAAATGTATTTATTGTTGTATGTAAGTGTTTTTAATTAATTATGTAGTTTTATTGTCATTAATTTGCACTTTGTTTCACTTTACTGATGCCATCTGTCTGACTATATAAATATGCACTCTTTTAGTTGTGCACTAGCTCCTTTGATAAGGAAAGATTCTGAAACGTGTTAGGACATATGCACCTGGCACAAATAAAATGAAGCACCTTTGAGAAATATGGAACAGTCCTTGTATTTTTTGGGTTGGTGAGTGCAGGATTCTTTATTTATTTTTGCTGATGTTTTGTCCTTGCACCCGATCCATGTGCAACCTCTTATAAAAGTTTTTTTCAGTCTGTTTACATACTGTATACCCTAAGACAGAATGACAACTCTGTACTGGAATGTGGTCTCTCATTCATGACTACCTCTAGACTCAGAAAATTTGCTACAGTGATTGACTCAGACAAATTTTGTAGACATTTAAGTCTGAGATAATTTTATGGGACTCCACTGGTCAACAAATCTATGAGAAATTAAACTTCTGCCTCAGAACAACAGGTAGCAGACTCAAGTGTATCAGAAGGAACTAATCCCAATGCCAGCACACCAGCACCCCCCCCACACACACATACACACTTTTTGCCCACTACCATCAAAAACAATTGAAGTATTTCACAAGAAGTGTAATCCTCCCCTAAGCATAGTGATGTCAGCTAGTGGAAGGATCAGAAGAGAGGTGCAGCTACACACTGTGCGCTCTGAGGAGAAGAGACTCGCAGCAGGGTTCTGAAAAGCGATATCACTATCAACAATTGGTAAACCACTGTTGCCTCATTATTGTTTCAGCATCTGTTTTCTTGTCCATTTTTGCCAAAGTTACAGAATGTTTTGAGTCAAAATGTATGAGAAATGTATGAGTGTGCCTTTGGCAAATTAATGGTAGCAGACGTTTAGTGAATTAAGGACCTTTCCAGACCTACTTGTGCAGCAGTTCTTGCTCCATGGTCTTCTGTGTGTCCTGTGTTCCCCACCCCTCTCCCCACCCCAGGATTCAGGAGTCCATGGTGAAGGAGCCTGCATGGAGGGAGAAACTCGGGGGAAACTCCTTGGGGAGCCATCTGCAGAAAGTTGGTGGGGAAACCTGATGATGCCTTACACAGATCTAAAGTGCTATTTCCATGCAGAGGGGAGCTGTTTGCGAACTTACTTATTCATCTTATTAAGACTCATTGGGCCAGATATTCAAAACTTTGCCCCGGGGCTCAATTAGCACTGCCCGGTGGGCAAACTGTGCCCAGAGCAAAAACATAGCTATATTTAAAATGAATAGCCCGGTGCAAAACCAGCTGAATGTAGCAAGCGAAGGAAGCCGGGCAAACAGGCCCAGGAGTGCAGGGCAAACATTGCTCAGGATTAAGACAGCACTGAATATAGCAGAGAAGACAGCACTGAATACAGCAATCAGACAGAGGCAGTGCAAACACCCACAGAAACAAAGTGTCAGAGGTGTAAGCAGCTGTCCAGGAACACAGGAAAGCAAAACAGCCCAGCCAGACACAACTGCAGTACTAGTGAAAGGAATGGAATAACTTGGAACCACAAGTGAAATCAGAATACCACAGAATACTGTCAAATCCCAAGTCCACCCCAAAAAGACACAGGACACAGGAATGTCAAGCATAATAAACTATAATGCAAAACGTGAACATCTAAGGCACAAAGCCAATATGGACATATATACAGCAAAAATAACCAAAACAGAGCAGAACACTGTTCATAAAAATGGGGTGCAAGAAAAACATAATGAAAGGGAAAAGGGCTGGCGTAACAAAGGGACTGAAAACAATGGGGAAAACAACAGTAACATTGCAGACAGGCAAAACTTAAATATAGCAACAGAACAATGGGGTAAGAAAGTGGATGGAAGAGGGCTGTGGAAATAGGAAGCAATGGAGGGGAACAGAATGGCAGATACAGGGCTAGGAACAGTGGGCCAGGGACAGGAAGCAGGCTAGTGGAAAAAGTAAGCAGGGTTTAGGTGCGGGCAGGTGCTGGCAGACGTTCCTCCAGGATGGCCGCAACACGCCGTGTCTCAGCAATCATAACTGCCTGCTGCTCAATTAGGGTACGCTGTTGCTGCACCAGCCTCTGCAACAGCTCCTCTGTGCCTTCACCCTCTTCTGGATGGGTGGCCCACAGTGACAACCAACGTGGGCCTACAGGAGAAAGGGGGGACCATATCAGGGCATGACAATGACACAAAGGCACCATGTACCACCACACGGTGGACAGCATGCCCCAACAACCATGCCCATGTGCTAGTATGGAACAAACCACAACACACACTAACATGTGCCTGCAGGACAAGGCAGTACATAACAGGCAGCATGCAACACCCCAATGTACATGGATATGCATGGATGTATGCTGAGAAACCCAACAACGTAGAGGCCAGCCAGCACAGTGGCGTGCAGACTGTAACAGTGCAAACAGACAGCCACCCCCCAGAGATGTGAACAACAAGTGGACACTGAATGATATGCACATGGGATGACATGTGGTGGGATATGCTGCCCACGGTCACACAGCTATGATACACAATACAGATGACACCAACTGGAGAAGGTGCCACAGCCCCAACCATGTGTGTAACCACACATGCCTGTCTTATACACCCCCAACAGTGGCCCACCCTCACTGCTGCCCTACACAAGAACTGTAGAGACCCAGCCAAACTGCCACCCATGATGCCATAACACAGCAGCTGTACAAATGATGACAGGAAACCCTGAACAGGTGGGTGACTGACATAAGTGTGCAACAGTGGCAAGTGACACAGATAGAGAATCAAAAATGGACCACAGAGACCCAATTACCACAGAGGACAACAACACTGGCAACAGAACAGTAGGGACTGCAGGACAGGTAACCAAGCAGTACACAACCAGGGGAAGTGCCAATGCCCACCCACACCACTTGCTGCAACAGAAGGGTGAGGGGCCCACAGTGGTGAAGAGAATGGCACAGTGCTGTGCCACCACCCATAGTGGCAGCACCGTGAAGGCGCACATGCAAGAAGACACACACATGTGAAACACAGACACGGCATGGTCCACCAGTGGCACTGCAGCGGTAGGCCAAAGGCATGCACAGGACAGTGTCACCCTGGTGGTCAAGGCATGGTGAGGCACACACACACACACCTGTGGGAGCAGCATCTGCCATAGGGGCTGACAACCAGCACACCATGCTACCACAGAACAACTCCTGCAGCACACCTGCATAACATGTGCACAAACACCATGCACTACAGGGACAGAGGGACAGCACCATCTTGGGGACAATGGTCCCCACATCAGAGCATGAGCCCACAGGTAGGGGTGTAGCCAGAGAGGCCACAACTGCACACCATGTGGACACACTGACACCCCCTCCCCACTGTTAGGGTGGGTTACCCCAACCCGGAGTGTAGCCTGACAAAATACCAACGTACACTATGACTGTGTCAGTTGCCGCCAGTGGCCTTCAAGATACAATGTATGAAACCCATGACAATGGGCGCTGCCCTGCATGTGTAAATACTAAGCCATGCATTGCTCCCCAAGACACCCACATACAAGCCCACAACCTGTACAGTTGTAATGGCCATGGGATACACAGACAGTCATAGTGACCAGTCCCCCTAGCATGCACCACAATGAATTAAACACAGAAAGGTACAAATTTGCCATTGTTAGGCATCATACATTAAGTAAGCAGTTCATTGCCCATTGGCCAACTCCCCACCAGAAATCAAACTGCCCACCATTGAGTGCTTGGAGGATGCCTGTCAACACACACATGCTGCAACAGGCACACATGCAATATATAGCCACACAAACCCATGTGGCACCACAGTCCCAAAGGACCCCTCCCACACAGCCCCGTGCATGTCCGCCACAGAGGTCGGACAAGGACACACAATAACATACCCGTGTCCATGCCACCATGACAGTACACTGACATGGAAATGCTTGCACCACATGACACAGTGTCCCCCCACATGCCATGAGGTGCATGGCCCTGGAATGCGCTCACAACATGTCCTGCACAGATACTGACATGTTATACATGGTACTGTAAATGACACATGCCATGAGAGGTGGAGTACACTGTTGCCATGGCAGACAGGACAACAGCAGCAGCAGTAACAGGCGGCATGACAGGCCGACCCCAGTGATCCCCCACCCCCAGGCATGATGACTGGCCCATAGCCATGCAGAGACATGCATCATCCCTCCACAATGGTGGCCATAACAGCAACATGATGCACATGGCAGTACAAGGCAGATATCAGTACACATGGTAGCAATGGCAACAATACTTAAGACACACAGCAAGCTATGTCTCAGGCCTCGCAGCAGCAGGAAAGGCAATGGAGGCAAGGGGGACAACAGAAATGCATGCAGCCATCTCACATCTGGCCTGGATTACCTAGCCAACTGGGCCACAACACCTGACACAGCACTGTAGTGCAGGGGTGTAGCCAGACATTCACATGTTCTACGCACAATCCCCAACAGCCACACTCCCCTTACAAATGATGTACTCAGCAACTCCAAATGGTACACCCCATCCAAAAGGGTATGATGTCTGTCAGATGATTCCCCTTCTCTCTAATGAGGTTATACACGTATCTGTCTCCTACACAACAGCAATTCAAACAGGGCCACACCCCAGTGGCCTACAGTGACCCTAAATGTCTGGTGTTCCTAGTAACTGTTGACAGAGAGGCAAATAGATTTGGACATGCACTACACAAAACTGTACACAAATGTGTACAGTGCGTATGCCTGGCTACACCTGTGCTCTACTGCCTGCCCTGTAAAGTCAGACACATAGTAGAAAAGCATAACATCACACAGTACTAATGCAAAACACCCCTGTCACTGCTCTCCGCTGTGTGCTGTGCCATCAGAGGCACCCTGCACCTGTCGGTGGACAGCCCCTGTCCGGCCTGCGTCTCGTCTCTCCTGTCTCTGGTGTGTCCTCGTCGCTCTGCAGTGGGAAGAGGGTACATCAGCATTACTACAATATCAGCCACTACGGTACGCTAAAGACCACCCTGTACCCCAGTGGTGTAGCACAACACATGCAACAGTGGCACACGGGTGTAGTGCACCACCAAAGCCATGCCAAGCATGGCACGGGTCAGTGCACACCGTCTACCCCTGTCCCACACAGTACACACTGAATGGATGGGTGGACCCCTTGGCACATGAGCAACATGTCCAGCGCAGCAACACACATGCACACAAGCACACCACGGAACACACAGCCCCACCACCCATGCCAGCAGCGCCACGACAGTCATCACTTACCTGGCACAGGCACAGTCCCCTCACGAACCATGGCCCTGCAGCGTTCGAGCAGTGGTCACTGCCTGTGCCTGATGTCAACGTAGCGATGGCAGCACTTCTCACCATCATGGGGAATACCCGTGATGGCAGTTAGTTGACGGGCAATGGAAGCCCAGACCTGTCTATGGGGCAGGTCGCCCTCCCCCACAGGTCCAAATAGGCACCGATGGTGCCTCTCCGTCAACTGCACCAGGTTGGCCATCTCAGCCTGATCCCATCTCCTGTCACGGCCCACCACTGCCCTTTGCCTACGTCTCACAGACATTGGTGCTGTAGAAGGGGGCAAATAACCAAGTTAAACAGTGAAACAATGACTGTCCACACACCCTGATTCCCCCTAGAACTGAAATCTAGCACCGTGCTGACGTATGCCGTAGTGCCACACTAACAGGAAGTGTTTGCAATGCGCATGCGTGACCTCTACCATGACCCTGGGGCGATGTACTGTGCATGCGTGTAGCGCCGCGCTAAAGCTGGTTAGCGCAGCACTACATTGCGCTGTGACAGGGTGATAGCGTGGACAAGGTGCCCCATGCGCATGCATACTGCACATAGTGCAGCGCTAGGTGGCTAGGGCGGTGCTGACCCTCAAATAGCCCTGTGATGGCCTTTGCCCAGTGCTGCTGTGCTAGCGCGGGGCTATTCAGAGCCATATTCAACAGGTGTATGCAAATGGGGGTACTTGTGTATGCATGGGGCAAACCGTGTGATTAGCATATCATTATGCGCTCATTTACATGACTAACAGGCATGATTGCCTGGGTGGGCTATAAAAGGACAAGCAGTGCACCACCAGTGTTGTGTTGTGGAACTGCGGCGGGAATACAGCAGTGTACAATATGGAAAGAGATATGCAACAGGGGGATGAGCAGCGAGAGGCAGGTATGTATGACCACTGTGGGACCACTAAAGTCCACTGCATTGTGTACATTCCCCTGCAGTTAACTGTGCCATGTGCCAATGCATGCACATTGTGTCTGCCAGCCAGGTGCACTGGTGCTCTACCGTGATAGGGCACCGTCTTGTCTCCCTGGATGTGTGGCGTGATGGCCTGTGCCCCCCCCGCAGGACGTACACAGTGTACCAGCAATGTACGCTCCCATGCAGTATGGTGCCCTGACATTGCTAGCACACTTGTCCTCGCAAACTCTGTGATGCTCAAATGGGCCACAACACAGTCATGGGGGTTCATGGCAGACACAGGCCACAGCAGTGCAAATGTGTGTACACCACTCGCTGTCCAGACATGGGACAGACAGTGGCAATGTGGGCGTGTACATCGTACAGGCACATGCAGCGATCTGATATGTCCATGTGGCCTGTGGCACTGTAGGGGATGATATCCTGATGTCCACTGTGTGATGCAGTGCAGCACTGACACAGCCACTGACACCTGTCCCCTCTTGATTATCCCATAGGTGTGCAGACCCGACAGGAGAGCATCTGTGCACATAAATTCTCTCAAGATGAGCTGAACACCCTTGTGCATGAGGTGAAGGAAAGAGAACACGTGTTACGCACACACAGGGCCACCGATGCTGTTGTGCGGCAGGCTTGGGAGGAGGTGGCTGCAGCTGTGAATGTGGTCGGGGCCGTGGGTGATCAACTGAAGCAGTTTGGAAATGATGGAATGACCTCCTGCGATGTGCAAAGGAGGAGGAGGCACACCGACACAGGGACAGGACCAGGACTGGTGGTGGTCCGCCTGAACACCAGCAGCATGTGGAGGAGCCACACATGGCAGTGGTGGCATCAACACTGGGGATGGTGGCAGTGACAGGCATGCCGGGTGGTGGTTGTGAGACGACCCTCACACTTCCAAGGCCAGGTCTGTATTCACATGTGTAACCCCTGTATGTGGTCCAGGCAAGGGTGCATGGTCCTGCTGTTGGTGTCCTGCACAGGGTGCACTGTATCCTGCCAAACCGATGCCTGGCATAGCCAAGGTCACTGTGGTGTGGGTGGGTGCATGTTGTCACAGGCTTGTGTGAAGTGGGTACCTGTCCTGAGGGCTGCATGGTGTGGTGGTGGTAGTGGTGGTGGTGTTTTGCCACAGTGTCCATGGATGGGTGACTGACCCTGTCCCTATTCTCTCCACAGTGCTCTCAGACAGGCCTGCACCACCACGGCATGTTCCATGGATATCCAGCCAGGTTCCCGAGGTTGTGGAGGAGTTTGATGACGAACGTCCATCAACATCTGTACTGTGTCAAGATCAGGGCCGCATGGATCCAATGCATGTCTGGCATTCCCGTGGACAGGGTGTGCAACTGCCTGGGGAGGGGGGTCACACCTCACTAGGGGTGTTAGGGTACAGTGGGCACCTGGATGTTGCACAAACTGAGGATGATGGGGTGGGAGAGGTACTGCTGGTCACTGTCACCAGTGCAGATGACACTGATGTCTCTGAATATTCACAGCAGCTGGCCATTCCTGTGCCAGGGGATGCAGGGGTGGGGCTTGTTGAAGGCCATGGAACAGGTCAGGGTGGTTCCGTAGGTGTCAGCAGTGTGGCTGTGGCTGAACACATGGTGGTGGGTGGTGTGGGTGGTGTTGCAGGACAGCAGGGTGTGCAGTGTCAGACACATGCTGGGGTTACGGTCCCGATGGTGCCACAGACCACTGGCAGTTGTAGTCAGCAGCCGGATGTAGCAGTTGATCCATTGCCACAGGCACCACTGCTAGCTGCTGCTGGGGGTCCTGTGCCTCTGGTGCATGAAGGCCATGGTGCTTGGCCACTCCTGCAGGCTGCTGTCACCTCACAGCAGGAGGCCCGTCTGGACCTGCATGCCATGTGGCGTGAGCTGCAACATGAGCTGGGTCAGATACTGGAGGCAATATCAGTGGGCTTTGCACATGCTGAGCAGCAAGCAGAGGACAGGTTGGGCCACCTGGTGGGTGCCATAGACCGTGGATTCTCTGGCTTAACTGCTGCAGTGGTGGACATTGGTAATGTCATGCGTGGTGTGCCTGTTGGTCGCCAGCATGGGTTGGTTGGCCATGGTGCAGATGGCAGAGGGGCACACAGGCAGGCACACTGTGGGTGCAGGGCTGCCACTGGTACCAGCTCTGCTGCATCACGCACTCCGCCTGCAACCCAGCGGCGCCGTGGTCGTCCATCCACCCTGTCAGTCTCCACCATCCCCCGGGGGCACAGGAGGTCAACACTGCCTGCCTCACCTTCCACTTCAGCTGTGTCCTCTGCACAGAGCACCCCAGGGTCCATATCCCATGGTACGGGTGCACAGCGCTTGTGTGGATGTCGTCATCGGTGATGCCCACAGGCTGTCTGCTGTACTCTGCATGCATCTCCCTCATGCATGAGCAGACATGAGCACACACACACACAATCGTACACACACACACACTCCCACCAACACAGTTGCCCCCTTACCCTCACGACACACATCACACCTCCCCACCAAGATTACACCATTTGTGTGTGTCCCCCCCCACATATGTGCTGCACAATCATGCACTCACACCACATGCACACACTATTTGTCTATTACACTGGGTTTGTTTGCTGATGTGATTGTTGTTTTCACTGTTATCTTAGTCTGTGCACATTAAAATGATAATCACTTGTACTCTTTCAGGTTGTTGTGCAGTCTGTACTTACCCTCTGGTCTGTTGCAGTGTCCTGATGATGTTGTCCCGGTGCTGTATGGCCCTGCGTGCCATGCGAGGGTCCCTCCTCTCGAGTTGCTCCACTATCCCCCTGACCACTGGCTCTGGCTCACTGTCAGACTGTCCCTCAGGTTCACGTGCCTGTATCCCATGGTTCATTGCCATGTAGTGCAGCATACAACAGGCTAGGAAGATACGGCATACCTTCTGAGGTGTATACTGTAGGGTACCGCCTGATGTGTCCAGGCATCTGAATCGCATCTTCAGGATGCCAGACACCCTCTCTATGATGTTCCTTGTTCTGGCATGTGCCTCATTGTACAGCTTCTTGGCCACTGTGGCCGGTCGGAGTACTGGTGTGAGCAGCCAGGGTCGCAGGGGATAGGCACTGTCCCCTGTCAAAACATATATACCTGTTAGTGCTGTACTGTGATCTGTCAGCTGCTGTCCTGCACCTCTCTGTGGCCCTCCCACACCCCTTCCCTGGCCTGCAATGCCTGCCCCCATCCATGCTGTTGTGTGTTTGCCTTGTCTGCTACAACTCACCAACTAGTTGTCCACTGGGTATCCTGCCCTCCTCAAAGGCCTGGCACAGCTGGGACTGGTGCCAGATGAAGGCATCGTGGGCACTGCCAGGGTACTGTGCATAGACATTGCTGATGCACCCTACCACATTGCACACCTCCTGGCAGTTGATGGAGTGGTACCCCTTCCTGTTGACGTACACGTCACTGCCATCACCAGGTGGTGCACGGATGGGGACATGGGTGCAGTCAATGGCACCCAGTACAGATGGTAGGTGTGCAACTCGATGGAACTGCTGCATTGTTTCTCTGCACCCTGCTGCCATGCTGGGGAATACTATGAATTCCCCAGCATGTGGCAGGAGAGCCTCTAGGAACTGGGTCAGGAGGCGTGCGGTGGCAGACTGCGTTAGCCCAATGGTGTCCCCCGTTGGTCATTGGAACATCCCTGTGGCAAGGAAGCACATCGCTGCTGTCACCTTCTCCTCCACTGTCATGCCATGACTACGTCTGGTGTTTGGGTGCAGCTGCTCATGCAGGAGTTCACAGAGCTGCCTCAACATTCCCCTGTTCATCCGGTACCGGCCAATGATGTGGTCATCAGGCAGGGTCTCAGAGGAGACCCTGGGCCAGTACAGCCTGTTTGCAGCATACCGTCTCTTGGCTCTGCTAGGCCCATGTTGTGCCTGCTCCTCTCCTCCTCCTCCACTACAGCTGCCATCAATGGCAGCATCACTGCTATTGGCACTGCACACATTCCACTTCCTGTGCTGGTCCCTCCTCCTCTGTGTTTTGCCCTGTGTTTAGACCAGCCTTTATAGGCGGTAACTAGCGCTATGCCGGTGTGCCGCTGGGCCATGTATCCTAGCTGGCGCTGGCCCTTTGAATATCCCCTGTGCATCTCTTGGCCCTCCTTCCTTTGCCCCTTGCATACATTACTGGTTTGCCCTGCGCTAATGCTGTTAGCGCACGCTAACTGGTCCTTTGAATATGGCGGGTCCGCGCTATTCCGACGCTATTGCTGTGCTAATGGTTTGTGCGCCATGCTATGGTTTAAATATCTGGTCCATACTGAGTTCTTTTGCCTATCTTAGCATTTTGTATTTACTTTAGTACTTACTTTTCCCAATATAGGATTCGGAGCAATTGTGTTGAAACTGGTGTCTTCTGTTGCAAAATTTTTCTTTTTCTTCTCTCCCTCTTTAGTCTGAGTGTCGTTCTGTTATATGAATTTACCTACTTGGAATTTTATATTAAAATATATAATTTAAAATTGTCTAAAGTTTTTCTTAGATTAAAGTTTTACTCAATTGGTGAACAGAGTCACGTTATTCTGGCCCTTAAAGCACATGCGTAGCGTTCATTGGTCAGATTTGCCATTTTGCCCGTAGCTTTAGTTGGAGGTGACCTGCTGTGAGCTGCATTTCGGTTCTTTTTTTCTGGGGGGATCCTGATTCCTGCATGATATTAATCAGGATGTGCTTCAAAGAGCAGTAAGTTTATTGTTTTACTCTGTGCATTTGTCAATTTGTATGGTACAGACAACACCCCATACTAGGACTGGGGAAATTTTACAAGTTCAGTAGCTGTAGCGGCTCTAGAAGTTTAGTAGCTGTTTGAAGGCATCTGCTAAGTGTATTTATTATTATTTATTAGAAAATGGGCTCAGAAAATAAATGAATCTCACTGGCTGAAACACCGAATAGAAATTCATTTATTTTCCAATAGAGCCTGCATCAAAACTAGAGCCTCCACGGGGTGCCCCATTACTCAGTGAATGCTTGGGCACCCCAAAAGTTCAGAAGAGCCAGCCACAAGCTGGCCCATTGGTGCAGTGGTTGGATTTCTGCTTGCAATGCCGGTGACCCGGCTTTGGGAACGAACCTGGGTCACTGGAGGGCCGGCCAGGGGAGAAGGATAGCACATCCTATGGACTGCTCTCCTTCTCTGGGGGGAGGATGAGGAAGTGCCCAGTGCGAGACAGACCCCTGGTGGAGCCAAGGAGTCATGCAGCTACCAGTGCTAGCATGTAATGGAGGTGGGGCAGATGCTGGACGTCATTGCACATCCCCGCCTCCCCTAGAAAAAAACTGAAAAAAGGAGGGGTGTTTCCTCCATCTACATGAAGCCCTCCCCGGGCTTCAATTAGCCACCATCGCCAACACTCCCAACTAGTTACTGGTTCCGTGGCACTGGAATTGGGGAATTAGTGCCGTAGCCCCACCCTCCAGAGGGGCAAGCCGGTGGTGACCGGGAGATGCAGGCAATTGACAGTTGGTGGAAGCCTGGGGGCCATGACCAGGGCAGAGCTTGATGGAGGGCCTGCCAGAAAAAGGGGAAAAAAAAAAAGAAGAGCCAGCCACCATTTCTTCCCCACTCCCCAAGCTACCCATAAAAATAGTGGGGCCGCTCTCCTCCTCCTATCCAAAGCAACCACAAAAAAGCTATTTAATTAAAATGAATGATAGCCAATAGGTTAGAATGCATTTTGGTTCTCAAATGGGCACACTGTGTTTAGTGAGAAAGAGCTGTGTCTCTGACACCGCTACGGAGCATGAGAGCGGCGTGACTTTCTTAGTTTTCTATACCACTGATTGACGTCCATCTGCAGTACAGAAAACCAAGAAATACCACTCTTCTCCTGCACATCAGCAGTACTGGAGATACCGCTCTCTCTCAGCAAAGCAGTAAAAAGAGTCTGAACTGGAATGGCTGTAAACAACAACAGATGGTATTTAAAACAAAAGATAAAGCCCCACAATAAATGAGCATGTGTTCCCCTGTTACCGGACACTTTGGAACAAAATCAAACCACTTATCATTTTTTTTTCCATAGCAGAAGAACTTTCCAGTCTCACCAGCAGCCTGAAAACTGCTTCCTTTTGACCCTGCTCACCCTCCCAAATGCTGATGTCAGTTCAGACTGCAACAGCTCCTTGCCCCACTATTTTGGTAACAACAGCCAGTGGTTGAAAAATAAACAAACGTCTGCTGTCACAGGAGGTGTAAATAAATGAAAATTAAAAACCAACTACATGACGATGGGATGTGGCGGGAATATAAACAGAGGGCTATTGAGGTATGTAACTGCATGCAACCATTTTTTTTTTTACTTCAAACTAGGGAGTCTCCAGAGGTACTAAATTCCATAGCTCATGCAGGCGGAGGAACTATTTTATTACAAAACTCATACAAAACTGATATTAAACTAATTTTTTTTTTACAGTGCCCATTTTCTAAGCACAATAATACACTCCTGGGTGGGCATTATTTGGAAATACCAAACCCTTCAGGGGCCTTAAGGCCCTCCGCCTATGGCGTTGGGCCTCATTACACCCCTGGGCAGTCCAGTATTTCCAAATAATGCCCATCCTGTTGGGTATTATTGCATACATAACACATTCTGTGTAGGTTATGATGTTAAGATGCTGAAGAAATCTTTTGCCTGTCATTGGGCTATATGTTTAAAGTTATGGTACATACTTTAAGATAAATTACCTTGCTAACCCTTGTTAGCTCTGTAGCCCTAATATATAAGACAAGGTCATATATTTTATTTTCATACATCTCTTTGGGGTTCTAGATAAATGTATACACTCTTTTCTTGATAATTTCACCAGTATATACTTCATTTGGTTGGCTGATTAGTTCCCAGAAGATCCTTACTCATGTGGCCCTAAAATAGTATTTTAATCTGATGGATTGGAGATACTAAACTGGTGACTCTGCTTTTGCTCCATTGACAAGCCACCACATGAGTCTGAGTCCTAAACTATTGGAAATTTTTTCATGTGTCCATTTACCAGCATTATAAATGAAAGAGAAAGAAGACCGGAATTGATAAATTGTGTCTAGGAACAATAGTCTCATACGGCCATGGAAAAACATCATTTAAAAAGGAAAAAAACAAAGGGGCCAAAAATGGAACTGCTACTAATCTTTTTTTTTTTTTTTGAGATTGCAATCCCAGAGTCCTATGGGCCTAAGGGGCGTAAGAACTAATAACAAAACTTAGGGTAAACATTTTCAAATCTCCCCATGGACATATGAACATTTTATTTTTGGACTTTGTTCTATAGAGATAGTATTATAACTATTTATCTTATATTTGTTTCTGTGCTCTATTACAGTGGTATAATCAAGTTTTTTGTGTTTTAACTGAAAATGGTCTGTACTAGGCAACAAAGGTTGCTAGATAGTAATATCTCTCCCCTAAAGGACTTAACATCTGGCGTGGTAAGGAAGAAATTATCTAAAACTATAAAGGCAAACTTAAGTATAAACATAGAGACATAGAAACATAGACTTTGACGGCAGATAAGGACCGCTAGGCCCATCTAGTCTGCCCATTTCCCTACCTACAGGATAGGCCGCTGATCCTAGTTAACCAACAGCCTATTTCTTCCTACCCCCCACAAGAATTGCCTTATGTCTGTCCCATGCATTCTTGAATTCTCCCACAGTTTTAGACCCCACAACCTCCTCAGGAAGGCTGTTCCATGCATCCACTACCCTCTCTGTGAAATAATACTTCCTCACATTGCCCCTGAACCACCCTCCTTCTATCTTTACATTGTGTCCCCTTGTTTTTGCAAGTCTCTTTTTCTGAAAGATGCTACCCTCTTGGACTTTGTTGATTCCACTGAGGTACTTAAAAGTTTCTATCATGTCCCCCCTCTCCCTTCTTTCCTCAAGGGTATACATATTATAAGCATAAATAAAAATAAGTAGGGGAAATGTAAGCAGACAAAAATCACAGATCATTTGAAACCCTGTAGTAATTCAATGACAGATATGACCTCTACACCTATTACAAGATTAAGTTCCTAATTACCCAATTTACAAAGACTGGAAAATGAACTCAGTAGTTTAGAAAAATCTCCTAACATATTGATTAGTACTGATGAGACAGAGGATGGGAAAATGAATTTCTGAATATTCCCTATACCCTATCTAGAGAGAGAGAGAACAGTTATTTAAGTTTGCCCAGTGAAAACACAATGAAAACTATTAAATATACTAAATATACCAAAAACACCAATATTAATATAATTTCAAGTAATGCTGTGCAAACTACTGATAAAATATTTATTGCAGAATCAGAATGGCAGCTTGTAACTTCTGAGTTGCAGTATACAATCAAAGGAGTTAAAATAATTGATGCTCAGTCCAGGTTAAAACTTTGAGAAATGGACAACTCTCAATTTAGCATGGATGTGGAGAGTTCTGAAAATAATCTCAGCCACAACAAACAATACACCCTTTACAGTTTAAGTGAAGATTTGATCTTAGCTCTTAAAGATCAGTATACAGCCAATTTATTGTTAATGGAGGAACTAGTAGTTCTTAAAAATGAATCGGAGATGGCCAGACAAGATATTGCCATAAATGGCACCAGGCTTGATGATGTAATTAGGAAATTAGATCATATTAATCCACCTAAACAATCAGACTGTGTAATCCGGGACCCAGCACAGGAAACCCATGAGAATGGAAGACCAGATTTTAGCTTGATTGTTATTCCAGATTCCCCTAATCTAATGCAGAAAAGGAAAAATAGTAAAGGGAAAAATAAAAGTAGGGAAAAATGGAAAAAGATGGTACCGACTGTTCTGGTTTCCAGCTCTAGTAAAACTGAAACAAGTGTAGATAATATAGATACAGAACATGAGAGACAAGAGGAAAACGTACTAGTAATTGCTACTCTAATTTCATTTCTACTATGGAAGATGGCCGAGTAAATAAAGAGGCTACCGATGAGATTAAAAACATGGAGGCTCAGTTTGGTGTTTTGGAAAGAGAAATTAAACTGCTGCAGACAGACCTGGGAATGGTCAAAGGAAGTTCAATGCTAACTGTGAAGAAGGTAAAGGACAATATACATAATTGGATAGAGCATAAAAATCAGGAAGAGGCTTAAGTACAAGACAGGATAACACCTAGAGGGAAATTGTGTAATGAAATTAAACAACCAGATAATTCATCCTTCAGGCAGTCTCCCTTATTGAGAATAACAGCAATGGAAGCTTGGCCACAATTGAGTGGAGAGCAACTAAAAATCTTTCTACTTAATATGTTTATGAACAAATTAGACATTGAACTGAATGAAGAGAGTGTTACTGAATAAAAAAAAACTCAGGATGGACAGCAAAATACCATTGTAGCTCTTTTTAAGTTACCCAGAGTAGCCAATGATGTCTGGTATAATGGTGAGCCATTAGAAAAAAAAATATTATATAACTTTCCCAAACAGGCAAGAGTTTATTCCAAAGTTAAAAAGTACTCCCAATAGCACTGAACTGCCTACAGTGCTGAACTTATTTGGTCTAAATTACAGTCCTTCCCATGGGAAAACAATAGGAATCTGCTTGAGTCCATCTGCAATTTATTTGGTAATTTTCTTCAAATCAACTTAGGAAGGATTGGTGTTTCTAGAGTAGAAAGAAGGCCTGACTCTTCTCAGGTTGACATTTTGAATAGAAGCAAAGAGGTAGCCCAGCAACTGTTGGACAAAAGCTTAATGCTGGATGCTCAGGAACAGAATCTAGTTGATCCAAAAGAAATTTTACGGACTAGGGTCCCAGGGAGAATACCTCAAATTTACACATCTCACAATTTTAAAATGCAAAATGTGTCTACTACAAATCCTTATGAATTACTAGTAAACTGAAATAATTGACTCAGTAACCCCCAAAATGGAAAATTACAGTTATTGCTGAAGGAGAATACTGTGAATAATCTTAAAATTGTGACAATTCAGGGTGAATTTCCCTCTTTGTTTAGATTTGGAAAGTCTTACAAATACTCCAGCAACACTGGAAATGGTCTTGCTACCAGACTCAGAAGACAAGTTTGTGTTTATCACATGGAATGTGTCAAGGCTAGAACATAAAATTGTGGATAGTGAATGGAAAGAATTCATGACACAAATGGATGTGATTTGCTTTCAGGAATCGTGGCATGCAAAAGGGAATACAATATCTCTTAATGGATATGAAGCTTTCCAATCTCCAGAAGAGAAATTAGGCAGATTTGGTAGAAGAGCTGGAGGTTTCATTTCTTACATTAAGGTTGGCTCTTTTAGTTTGCTTGATTTGGTTTGCTTAACAAATATTTTGTATGCCTTAAAATTGTATATAAGGTGTACAAGTTTTTTATAATCAATTGTCATATTCCTCCAACTACTTCTAGGTTTTATAATACGGGTATTTTGAATGATCTTCATATCCTTTAGTCTAATTATTTTACTGACTTTCTGGATTATGATATTTTACTCATAGGGGATTTTAACTCAAGAATTGCAGATTTCAATGGTTTTGGTGACAATTCTGCATTTGACTATGATGTTTTACCTGACATTGTAACAAGGAAAACAAAGGATAAAGTGTTAAATATCAGTGGTACTAAGCTGATTAATATTTTTAGAGAAGTAAACATGTACCCCCTGAATGGGTGACTCAAGGAGGGGTTTGAAGCAGAGTTCACTCATAAAAATGCTATGGATACCTCCATAATAGATTTTGTATCTTGGTCTGGTCATCTCTCAGCTTGGGATAACTTACACATTTTAGTAATATCAGTAAGTGATCATTTTCCATTAGTATTAATAGGATTATGTAAGGGTAATTCTACTATTAAAAACTCTCTAGTCCCCATTGTGGAAACTATTCAGAACAAAAGGTAAATTGGTCAATTACTTTAGAAAATGATATAAAAGATATAATTCAAGTATTTTTTTTGTAAGTTTATTGGTCAACTTTGTTGTATTTAGCAATCAAAGATTTTACAAAAAGAAATATCATACACAATAAATATAACATAAATAACATCATATATAGTCTTAAAAAGGTGCTCTGTTAAATTCAGAAAATAATCCTGCCTAGAAGATAAACATTTTCATAAAGTGCATTTTTCTTAAGTTTAACATGATTTAGTCTAAAACCATCAGAATTCTAACATGATTTTCTTTGTCCATAATACTAATTTCAAGAATTTACATATCCATGGGCCTATAGTCAGATTAATAACAAATAGCAAGTCAAATTTCTGATCGTGAATAGTTTTACCATTACATATCAACTTTTCAACCAATCTATTTTCCATACAAGGAATAGAAAAACTCAGTTATAAGGCTTAAGGAATCAGGTAACCTTAGATCTGGCATATTTCTTTTTTATCTTAATCACAGATGCAAAAAATGTAGATATCATTAATGTATCTTCAACAGTGATAGGATGTAATAAAATAAAAATAGGATCATAATCAGTACTATTACATATTCTCAAAACATTTCCAAGCAGTCTATTTCTAGTACCAGAATAAAGTGGACAGAATCTAATTATATGACTTAAAGATTCATTTTGAGCTAAAATACATCTACAAAGATTGGATGTATTAACAGGGTCCTTGTTGATCTATAGCCCTTTATTAAAATATGTATAACTTGAATTGATTAATCCAGCACGGGCCCACGTAATCAATTTCCTATCTGAGGATGAAATACAGAGAGTTAAATAATTTTATAGACAATAATCAATTTTATTGTCTCGAAACCAAACGTTAAGTTTCAACTCTCCCACTTTTAACATTTCTTATTGTTTTGTAAAGGAAAATAATTTACTTTTTATCCATTTTCTAAAACTTAAATCAATGTTTATACTCTTTTTATAGTCATTTAAAAGATGCATCATATTTAATTGTGTCAGCTAATTTTCTAATGTTTTAAGCCAACAAGAAGTATGACCAACCTTCACCCACTTAATTTTCTCCTTAAAGCATTTGTGTGGAAGTATATTAAGTTTATTATTTATTAATTTTAACCAGTAAATCAATAACTTCAAAATAGCAAGTATACTAGATGGGATTTTCCCAAGCTCTGATCTTATTAACACATTGGGAGTGGGAATTGGCATACCCAAGAGGGATTTATAATAATAAGATAGAGCTTTATCAGCATCTTTAGTAATATTGGAGCCCCAGATTTCAGCCGCATATGTTGTTACTGAGTTAATCTTTGCATCACCTGCTGTAAGAGCAGGCAGGATGGTATTACCGCTATAGGTTATATTGAACCTTAGTAGACCTTTGGCTATTCCTTTAGCTTTTAAATATTGTTCTTTTTGATGAACTGACCAATTGAATGTGTTTGTTAAATTGACCCCCAAATATTGGTAATTATTCACTATTTCAATCTTTTTTTTTTTTTAGTGAGAAAAAGATTAAACTTAATATTTCTTCTTCAATGCTGGTTAAAAATCATTACTTTAGTTTTATTGAAATTTATAGATAGTTCCAGAATCTCACATTTGTTTTGGAAAATACTTTTTTTTTCTGAAGACCCTTAACTGATAAAGCAAATAATGCCATATCATCAGCATAGGCTAATGCATGTAATAGTAGACCATTAATATTAGGGGCATCAAGTGTGTTATCTTTTTTAAATATAAGTAAATCATTAACAGACTGTATATATTAAAGAGAAGTGGAGCAAGTAAACATCCTTGTTTTACCCCCTTCTGAGTTGAGAAATAATCTGTTAAACTGCCATTATTATCATATGTAACAGAGGATACTGTGCCATGGTGTAGTAAATATATCATTATTAACAATGTATTGTTCAATTTTAGAGTAAAGAGTTGGCCATAGTTTACATCGATTTAAAGAATCAAAAGCAGAGGTGAAATCAATAAAAATTACATATAAATTCGTTTTCCTCCATTTGACATATTTCTCAATTAAGTGTGAAAACACAAATAAATTATCAATTATAGAGAAACCTTTACAACGATTCAAGTATGTCTTTCTACATGTAACTTAAATTTTAAAACAGTAACTGCAACAGTGTTATGGGAATATATCTCACTGCTTTTTGAACATCTAAAACAGGAATTATATAAGGACACCAAATTAGTTATACAACATGATCAGGGTGGTTGGTTTGATAATGACTATAAAGTCTTTAAAGCCCATTCACGTGCTTGGATAAGACAAGTTAAAAAAAAACAAATGACAGGGCTTTAATTAAGAGTTTTAATCAAGAACTCAAACAGCATAAAAAATTTCTGAATGAGAAAAAAGATGAATACTATAAAAAAATGGGAAAAAATGTTGCAGGTAATTGAAACACAAGATAAAAAATTCTGGATTCATTATCAATAAATGGACCAGTACATATAAAACCCTACCAGATATGTACATATCTGAAGACAAATGGTTAAATTATTTCTCTAATATTTTTGACAATAATTTACATAATAATAACAACTCTTTTTTTATGTAACATAGATTACAATGATCTAGTTATAACTAGACAAGAAATATATATGTCAATCAAATCTTTAAAATTAAATAAAGCCCCTGGGCTGGATCATATTCCTTCTGAGGTTTACACATCTAACACAGTAAAATGGTGTGAACTACTTTTATGTACATACAGTAAGAGTATTCAAGAAAGCTTTTATCCAGAAACCTGGAAGGGTGCTCTAATAGTGCCCATCCATAAAAGGGAAATATGAATGACCCAAAAATGTATAGATTAATTAGTTTGTTAGATGTGAATTGAAAATAAATTTTTAAGATTATCTTAGAAAAATTAAATTTTCAGGTAAGGCAGACAGATAGCATTTCACAATTTTAAGCATGCTTTAGAAATAACTATTTAATGATAGATGATTGCTTCATTTTACTACACCTGATAGAAAAATGTTTTTTTACTTAGGAAGCAAAAACTATACTAAGCATTTGTTGACTTTTCGTCCGCATTTGATATGCTAGACAGAACCACACTTTGGGCATTAATGCAGGAGAAAGGCATTGATGAACTTCTTATTGGTGTCATCTGCCATCTTTGTAGTGATAACTGGGCCAAAGTTATAATTAGTACGAATGGGGAGGATTTGAAAAAGTTTTCTATTAATAGGGGAGTACATCAAGGCTGTGTCTTGGTGCCTACCTTATTCTCATTGTACATTGATGGCTTCTTAAGGAAAATTGAACACCTCAGTATTGATGCTCCAAAACTTCTTAACGATCCATATCCAGTATTGGCATATGCTGACGATATTGTTTTAATATCTTTTTCCAAAAAAGGCCTCCAAAAACAATTAGACTTATTACATAAGGAGGCTAATGAAAATTTAAAATTAAGAATTAATGTACAGAAAACAGATCATGATAATAGGTAAAAAAAACTGTGGCTCTTGGTTTTTAGGGGAACATAAATTACCTAATACAGAAAGTTATACTTATTTAGGATTACACTTTACTGCTAATTTTACTTGGTCTTCTCACATGAAACATCTTATAGAACAAGCCCACAAGGCAACTAAAGGTCTCAATAAATTTAATATAATCTATGGTGGTAATACTGTTAGACCCCTTTTAACTGCTATGAAACTAAATTATTTTCACAGCTCTTATATGAAGCTGAAATATGGGAATCTAATAACTTAGGTAAACTGAGAACTCCTATTTATAAAATTCTAGAGCAACTCTAGGCTTAAGGCATTCTTGTCCACAAACATATGTAAGATGTGAACTGTGTTTTGTTGATCTACTAGCCATGATGAATACAAGAAAGACTAATCATTGGTTGAAAGTAATAAGAATGACATCCAATAGGTTGCCATATAAGTGCTTAAGTGAAAAGAAGATATAACGTGAAGAAAAATATATCAGTTCTTGGTATAACAAAATCCTATATGCTTTAAAAACATGATCTCCTGAAACTTAAAGGGTATCCTGATAAAAACATGATGTTGAGTTGGAAATACAAAATATACATTAAGAAAAAAAACATTTAATTCCTGGATAAAAAATGACTTAGAAGACATTGGTAAGTCAAGGTATTCGCCATGGTTTGTGAGTTTACAAGGAGCTCACAGTTTCAAGTATTATCTGGACAGTCTTACTGAGTCTGTTCTTAGAAAGATATATACCAGATATATGTTTGAGTGCTTTGATAAGTATGTTTTCATTGCAAGATTTAAAAAACTGTCCAGCCCAGTGGTGCTGAGGGTTGAGGTGCTGGACACCACACCTTGCACCACGCTGGTGACCTGGGTTTGGGAATGGAATCAGGTTGTCGGGGTTCAGCAGGGGCAAGAGAGGATTGAGCATCTGGAAGACAGGTCTCCTCTCCTGGGGAGGGTGGGTTGCAACTCCCACTGCACTTGTGGTTCCCAGTGGAAGCTGTAAGCAGCGCAACAGTGGGAGTCTCACTGAGGGGATTGAGGCAGCAGCGGACATCCTGCGGGTGGGTGTGGGAGCATGCCCACTGCATGCTGGATGTCATTGCACATCCAAGCCTCCAGGAAATAAGGAAAATGGACCATCACCTTAATAGGTGAAGGTAGGTCCGTCTCCAACTGGTTACTGTGTGTCTCCTCCACTCCTCAGCCACCCTTCTAGATTCTAGATAAGCACCAGAGGAGTTAGGACAGTCCCACTCGGAGGGGCTCAGAGCCAGGGGCAGAGTGGTAGGTGGCAGTGGTATGAGGCACTCCCAGAAGCAGCAACAAGACAGGGGAGGGTCTCAGGCCAGGCAGGATACAATGTACCAAGAGACCTCACTAGACAGAGGTCTATGGGGCCAGTGAAGGAGCACAAATAGAGTTAAAAAAAATGATTAAAAAACTTCCAGAATATGCTCAAAAATGTTATTGTACTGTAGGAGAAAAAGAAGACCTTTTTCATGTTATGTGGTACTGTAGCTGGTACAACAAGCATTTGTCAAGTGCCGAATGTTGCTTGCTTCTATGTGTCGTTTAGGTATTTGGAAGTCATTGGAGCGCAAATATTGAAAATTTGCGAACTTACGAGCGTGCGTAGGAACTGCGCAACACGCACGCTCGTAAAACAGTCATTGTTAGGAAATTTTTCATGAAATGTTCAACATAGCCATTTTAAGACCTCTGGTCATGAACAGTGTCAGTGTGATTTTGTTAATGTGTCCCATACATTGAGTTTGCACACCTACTGCGCCATTGTGCACTACATGGGTGGAAACACGTTTTGGGCAGGATGTGAAAAATGACAGCTGTACTGCTTATAAGGAGGTGTGGTAAAATGGCAATGTTGAAAATCGAGTGGAAATATTGAAAATTCGCAAACCTACGAGCGTGTGTGGGAACTGCGCAGCACACTTGTAAAACAGTAATTTTGGAATTCTTTCACCAAATTTTCAACATAGCCATTTTAAGACCTCTGCTCATGAACAGTGTCACTGTGATTTTCTTAATGTGTCCCATACACTGAGTTCACACACTGACTGCGCCATTGTCGCTACATGGGTGGAAACATGTTTTGAGCAGGATGTGAAAATGACAGCTATACTACTCATAAGAAGGTGTGGTAAAATGGCAATGTTGAAAATCTGGAGTGAAAATATTGAAATTTATGAACTTATGAGCCTGCGTAGGAACTGCATAGCATTGATAAATAAAACAGTCATTTTGGAATTTTTGGACCAAATTTTCAACATGGGGTTTTGGGACCCCTTCTCACGAATGATGTCACTGTCCTTGGTGGTATTCAGGCCTGAAGGGTGTTGTGATCCTCGCGGCCGTCGCCAGTTCGCTCTGCCATGACAGTAACATCATTCATGAAGGAATCGAACACCGTATTGGAAAATGCAAAACCAAAAATACCTGAGATATGCAATAAAGTTGACCCCTCCTCTCTAGCCCATTATACACACGGCATTTCCTCAGTTAGCGGTCGGCTTTGAAGAGTGCAGACGTGTTCCCAGTCCACGAAGATCGGCGCGACAGAGCCGGAGGTAAGTATGGGGTGAGGTGTGTGGGGAGGCTAGGAGTCGCAGTGGTGGGTGCGGGTTGTGGGAGGGGTTAGAGGCAGCCACGGGCCGTTTTTATTTTACAGGTTTAAAACAAAAAGCAGTGGGACCATTTGCCATGCTGGGGTGGGCTCCCAGCATGGCACAAAGAACGGGGAGCCGTTCAGCGGCACGGGGGATTGGGCACCCATCGGGCAAGAACTGTTGCCACACTGGGGTGGGCTCTAGCGTGGCACCAGCTATCAGGGGGGGACGACAGCAAGCTCAGCGGTGAGGATTGGGCACCCGTCGGCTACCTAGGACGTGCAGGAAGCGCGCCTCGCATCATGGAGGGGAGCTACGCTTTATCGGTGTTCACCGCGCGCAGCACCCCTTTCAACTGGGGATGGCTACTGCATTTTGGGAGCGTGTCATAGACAGCTCCAAAATGCATTGGCTTACAGGAGCCGCGCCTGCCAGCTCACTGACTGAACTGGAGGAGGAGGTGACACACCTCCGAAATCTCCGATGATGGCACTATGTTTCTTGCACATGCGTGCAAGCAACATAAAAATGTAAGATTACTAGGCTAGGTCCTTTAATCGAGGACTAGAATAACTTGGATAAAAACTTTATGATAATCATTCTCATGAGTACAGAAGACGACTATACTATCAACAGGTTGGCTAAATTTTTCCATCAAGCTATAGTAGTAAAATTAGAGCTCATAAAATGAAAGGTATCAACACTACTACAATTTAATACTTTCATGGTGCTTTTCTCTGTCTGTAATTTCATGACTTTTATAAGTCCCATAATCAGGAATTTTATCTGTACCATCTTATGCACTTTGGGGGGGGGGGGTTCTACTGTGTTGGTGTTTTTTGGTTTTTTTTGCACATATGTATGTTTTCTTAATTTTTAAACAGTTTTTAAAATGTTAGATTTTATTTGTTAAATTGTGAAGACTTTTTAGACATACAATAAAGATTACTACTACTAAAAAAAGAAGTGTAATCAAGATATCCAAATCTTGGTTGATTCCAAGAAGGTAAAGGACTTCTGCAATATTTCAAAATCAGAAAGGGAGGCCCTTAACAAACATGAAAAGAATGTCAAAATAATGATCAAGCCCACCAATAAAGGTGGTAGTATCGTTATTGTGAATACAGTGGATTATGACAGGAAGTGCATAGCCAGCTGTCCAATACTGAGTACTATTGCAAACTGGACATGGACATGGAAATGGTACCAGTATTTAAAAGCAGGACTGATGAAATAATAATGGAAGCCTGGGAAAGGGGACACTTAGATGACAAAACTAGGGAATTCTTAATTACAAGATTCCCAATTATGCCTGTCATCTATGTGCTCCCCAAAGTCCATAAGTCCCTGATCGACCACCTGGGCAGGCCAGTAATTAGTAGGATCAGCAGTGTAACTGAGTCATTGTTAAAGTATATAGACAGCTTTTTAAGGGATCGTGATCTAAAGTTACCGGGGTACACCAGAGACTCGTCGGGCATTTTACAAGTGATTGACAACATTGAATTCAATGATGGTTCATGACTGGCTGCACTGGACATAGGATCACTTTATTTATATATTCCCCATCAAAAGCAAACCAAGGAATTTAAATTCTACTTGAGTCAGAGACCAGTTGAGGAGACTCCTCTCATTGAAACATAGAAATATAGATTTTATCAGCAGAAAATGACCTTTAGGCCCATCCAGTCTGCCCCTTGTCCCTGCCTATTCTGTCACCACTGATCCTAGTTGGTCATAGGTGTCACTCCCTTCCCCCATTCCTATACCTAATATGCCTCTGTGTCTATCCCACATATGCATGAAGCTCCCCAAAGTCTTTTCCACCACTACCTCCTCTGGTAGGCTGTTCCAGTCATATACCACCCTTTCAATGAAGACGTATTTCCATACATCTCTCCTAAATGTTTTCCCCCTTAATTTCATTGCATGCCCCCTTGTTCTGGTGCCTTCCCTACTCTGAAATAGAGCTTCCACTTGCACCTTGTTCACTCCTGTGAGGTACTTGTGGGTTGCAATCATGTTTCCTCTCATTCTCCTCTCTACCAGAGAGTACATGTTGAGTTCCTGTAGCCTTTCCTCATATGGCTTCTTGTGCAACCCCCTCACCAGTTTGGTTGCACTTCTCTGTACTGCCACCACCATTTCAATGCCTTTACAGAGATGCAACCTCCAGAACTGGAGACAGTGCTCCTGGTGGGGCCTCACCAGTGAAAGATACGACAGCAGCACTACCTCCCTCTTCATGCTAGAAATCCCTCTCCCAGTGCACTCCAGCATCCTGCTAGCCTGTCCTACTGGTTTGTTACACTCCCCAGATACCTTGCGATCATCATATATAATGACCCATAGGTCTCTCTCTTGCTTGGTAACAGTAAGCTCCACTCCCCCAACCTATAAACAGCCCCTGGGTTATGCAATCCTAAATGCCTAACCTTGCACTTTTTGGCATGGAAACCCTGCAGCCACACCTTAGACTGTTCCTCTAGTTTCTTCAGATCCCTTTGCATTCTCTCCACCCCTTCTTGAGTGTCAACCCTGTTTCAGATTTTTGTATCACCTGCAAAGAGACATGCCTTCCCCCCAAGCTCTCCACCTCACAATGTCACTTATGAAGCCATTGAAGAGGATCGGTCTCAGCACCAAACCCTGTGGCATCCCACAAGTCACTCTCCTGTTCCCTGAGTGGCTACCATTTACCACCACCCTTTGCATCCTATCCCTTAACCAGCTTGATACCCAGCTTGTGACTTTCTCCCTCACCCCCAGGCTGCTTAGTTTCTTAACTAGATTCCTGTGCAGCACAGTGTTGTAAGCCTTACTGAAGTCCAGATAGGTTATGTCCACTGCTCTCCCATGATCCACTTCCCTGGTAACCCATTTAAAGAAATCTGAGATTAGTTTAACATGACCTCCCCCTTGTAAAACTGTGCTGCTGGTGGTCCTTCAGCCCTTTTGCCCCCAGGTGTTCCATGAGCCTCTCCTTCCATAGTGTCTCCATTAAATTCCCTAACACTGATGTGAGATTGACTGGCCTGTAGTTGCTAACATCATCCCTACTGCCATTTTTGTGCAGAGGGTCCACATCAACCTTCCTCCAGTGCTCTGAAACTTCCCCCATCTCCACTGAGGTGCTCAAAAGTGCTGCCAGTGGGGCAGCCAACACCGTGCTCAGTTCCATTCGAACCCTTGGATGAATCCCATCTGCCCCATCAAATTATTCTCCTTTAATGCTTCCAATCCCTTCCAGAATCTCTCTCCATCGAGAATGGACTCGTGTCCACTCCCCCCCGGTGCTTACTGCAGAATGCTGGTCCATCCCCCCACCTTTTACTATGAAGAATAAGCAGAAGTAATCTATCAGAAATTCCGCTTTCTCTTGATCTTCATCTGTACAGTCCCCTTACCTCTACTTATTCCCCTTCCCTGACCTCCTGAGGCTCAGTGTCCCTCCCTTTGTCTTCCTCTTTTCCCCCACATACCTGAAGGTCTTATCTCCCTTTTTGACATCCTTAGCTAGCCTCTCCTTAATTAATGCTTTAGCTCCCTCACCTCCTTCCTTCCTGCCTTTGTTTTGCCAGATTTGCCTCCCTGTCTTCATCTTTCTGAGTCTCCTTGTACTTTCTAAATGCTGTTTTCTTCTCCTTCACTGCCTTTGCCACTTTCTTAGAAAATCATAGTGGCCTATTCCTGCCCTTTACCTTGTTCGCTTCCTTCGAATAGCATGACATTGCCTGGGCTACACCCTCCCTGATCTTTCTCTATTGAACCTACACTCCCTTTTTGCCTTCTCCCTCTTCAAGGCATTCTGACTGCCTATTAGAGCTTTCTGAGCTGGTATTAAAATGTAACTGTTTTGCATAGAAAAATCTGAGATACTTACAAAGTAAGGGTACCGTGAAGAAGGCCACCTTTTTGCCCAGTTTCACAAATCTTTCTTTGCAGTACTGGGAGTGAATGATGGTCCTCAAGAAGCAGAAAAATTGATTTTGGTCAAACTGGTCCTCTGGGGTTGATACGTTGATGGTCTGTTAGTCATGTAGTGGTGGGGGGGGCGCAAGAGAAACTTGTGGCATTTTTTAAATTTCTGCATGACAGTGTTAATTTGAAATTCACTCTCAATTCAAGCCAAGAGAATGTAGATTTATTGGACATTAGGATTGTCAACAATGTGACAGGTGGACTTAGTAGCAACCTGTACAAAAACCTGACAGAGAGGAATACATTCCAAATAGCATCCAGTAGCTATGACTGCCATACAATTGACAACATCCCTACGGGGCAATTCATTAGGGTACATAGGAATTGCTCTGAACCTGCTTTTTTAGGAGCAATGGGGTGATCTTGCAAACAGATTTTGAGAATGGAATACAGAGCAGGGATAATTCAGACCAAAATCTTCAAGTGACTACTGTGGCAGGACAAGCAATAATTTATGGGAGAGGAGTTAGTTTGAAGGATAGGTTACTCCACAGTTGTCAGCCTGTCACTGGTGGACAGACTTTTTTAAGGGAGGCCTAGGGAGGATGTTACCCCTGTAGGCACTGCAAGTCATATGTGGTTGTTGTGAGGAGTAAGGATTTCCCCAATCTATAGATAAGTACAAATATCCAGATTAAGAGTTTTATGTGATATGTATGAAGTGGTATATGTGGCCACATGTAATATGTGGTGCTTACTACATAGGCAAGACAAGTAAGCAACTGAGGGTCAGAATAGGAGAATGTGTTAGGGTAATCTGCAACAAAAATGAAATGTATGCAACAGCACAGCATTGTAAAACACCAGGGTACCATGGATATAAATTCATGGGTCTGAAGAAGGTTGCCCTGGACAGCAGAGGTGGCAATTTTGATAATAAGCTCCTCAAAAGGGAAAGCTTTTGGACCTCTATGCTGGAAGGAGGCAGTGGCCAGGCTTGAACAGGGAACTAGATTTGGTCTCATTCTTGAAATATAAATGGAAATGTGTGCTCTGCAAAATGGCACTTGTTCAGTTTTGTTTGACCCTAATGCTTTTTTCCCATCCTAACATCCCCCCTTCCCACTTTCCCTTATCATATGTTGTTTTGAAGTGTTGTTTTTATATCTATTATATCAGATAGAAAGTGTAGTTGATTCTACAAGCTGGGGTAAATGCTTACCTCCTTTACTCACCGAAAAACTTCAACAAGGACCTAGAAAGTAAAATACCCTTACTTTTGAAAAAAATAAGTAAATAGTTGAACATTCTGTTCTCTCAGAGTCATAATTCACTCCTTACACACATAAACACATTTAAAAAATAAAGAAATATTCCCAGTTTTAATTCCTGGTACTGTATGAATGACCATGAGAAATCCCACTCCTATCCTTGCCAACTATTCAGGGCAATCTCTGCTGCTTACTTTGCCACAGATAAACCCAAGACCTTGGCTCCAAATGAGGCCTTATGCTGTCTAAATTTGTCTGATTACTTTTTTTTCCTCTTCCCCAGACAGTCCTCTTTCACAGGAGTGCCCCAACCTTGTCACCCTGAAGTCCGTCGGGACTTAGCTTTTTCCTGCTGTCTTCTCCTGGTGCTTAACCCCCCCAGTGGGGTTCCCCCAAGCCCCAGTAAAGCACGGATCCAGTTCAGGTCGGCATGCCCAGCTGATCGAGTGCAGGGCCTGTGGCGCTCTTCTTTATCTGGCTATAGGACATTTTCTGGTTTTCTTCCCATGGGGTATATAGCGTGCGCTGACGTCAAGGCTCACATGCCAATGTCTACCACCTATCCCCACCTCTTTCAGCTCAGGGTGCCTTTCCCCTGGCTTTCACCAGGGGCCAGTCAAGCACCAAACTCTTCCCCCCCCCCCCAAGGAGGAGAGCAGTCCCAGGGACATTCAGTCCTCCTCCCCTCAGCCAACCCTCAGACACCTCGGGCTCACTTCTGAACCTGAGTCATCAGTGTTGCAAGCAGTAGTACTACTGCTGTGTGGGAAGGATGGCTATAGCTGGTTGATGTGTTAAAAAAAAAACACTTGGTGAAGGACAGCCCTATGACCACTCATCACAGTATTTTTTTTTTTTGTGTGTGTGTGTGATATTTGTTGACCAGGAAAGGCACACTAAGTAGTGACAGCTTGTTTCCAGGTGTATCCTGGGGAGGTGGATTTATGAACTTGTTTCTATTCATGAGGGAGTGTTTGGCTATGATACCAGGGAAATTCCCATACTCTTGTTCGATAAGTACCAAGGGATTTTTTACTTGGACATTGACCAGAGATGGACAGAAGGGTCCTCAGTTTAACATCTCATCAAAAGGACAGCACTGCAACAGTACACCACCTGCTCATCCTGCACTACTGGGTCAGTTTTGGGTATCATCCCAAGTATCATGTGTAGGACTAGAACCTATGACCATCTGATCTTCCATCCCCAGAGGCAAGCATTCTACCTACTGAGCCACTAATACTGCTGTGTGCCACAGGGCACAGAACCACAAGTTCAATCGTTAACTGGCAGACTGAATAGGGAGATGAAAAGAGTGACTGCTTTCAACAGGACAGCACTATAAGTGAGCACCACTGCAATAGTGTTACTATGTGCTACAACACACAGAACTGCAGGCACCACCCTGAATTATTTTCTAGTATGTTGGGTGTCTGTGGTATTTAAAAGTCTCCATCATATACCTCCCGTTGCTAGCTCTCAGCTGCTAGTTTTGCCATGATATAAGATTAACTAGCTGGGACAGACTGAACTAGACTGAGAAGTCTGGGAAGAGGTGTGTCCTAAGACCTCGCTCAGATTGTTTTAATTTGTCCCAAATACTGGGGGAGAGCAGCCCATACCAATCGCCTGCCTATAGGAGCCGACTAACAAGATTTCAGAGCTGTCCCTAGGATGCTTGATTCTTTCTCCTCTTGCTGACCCGTAACTGAACCCAGTCCACTCCCAAACTTGGATCACCAGTACAGGTGATGGTGCTACTGCCATGCTACCTGTTTGACTTCTTACATATCTTTTAAATCTCTCTTTCTCAGCTTGCACCAGTGCACTCTGTTCTACTGTATTTTAGAAGACTCTGTTAAACAAGCTAACCGTTCCGTGAAACCCTATACGACTTTTAATTTTATTGTCTCTCAGTCAGCCTACTGGTACAGAGAGAACAACCCCAGGTGCTGTGCTGTCTCCTAATGCTATGTACTGTCTCTAGTCCCCAGTCATCTTTGAATAACTATGCTGCATTTTTTACAGCTGTCTTAAATCTTTTTGCGAAATGTTGTCCACAGCTGCATGCAATATTCCAGGTAAAGTCTAACCAGTGCCTTATACAGCGGCATGATCACATCTTTTCCCTACTTTTGGCCCTATATTCAGCCAACAGTGCCTGCACTGCACTGGCAAGGTGCTTGAGCTGGCACCAGTACACTGCTACCAGGATATTCAGACAAATTGCCTGGCGCTAACACCTTTTAATACTGGGCTTCAGCGCAGTCAAGTGCTGGTGCAGCCAAGGCACTCGTGCAACCCTGAGCATAGTGCTGTACACAGGTGCAGTGCCGGGGGCTGTGGGTGTGAGAGGAGGGCACCAATGAAAGACACACAACACAGCAGCAAAGGTACAAAAAAAGTTGAATCCAAAAAACTGGTCTACAACACTAATAACAACAACAAAATAAAAACCTGTGGCACCTACCCGGTAACACAAAATAAAAAAAAAAATTGGCACTCACCACTCAATACCAACAAATAAAACAGAGAACCCACTTGTTAATACAAAAAAAAGGGCATCTGTCCGTGTACTATAAAAGGAAAGCTTTGGGCACCCTCCCGGTAATACATAGAAAGAAAAAGGGCACCCACCCGGGAGTGAAAATTAAAAAGCAAATGGCACCCATCTGGTCATACATAACAAAAAAAGGACACCCATCTGGTATTCATTACAATACTAATGTCCATTCCCAATCAAGGGGCGGCAGGAGGTGGTGGTGGCTACTGGCATAGCTCTCTTGCTATGGCCGCTGGCAGGTCCTCAACCACGTGGATACATTCTGGACCTGGTGTCTTAAGAGGTTGCCCCGTCCCTACATCAGTGTGATATCCTAATGACCTCCTTCAGTCTCCTGCATTCCTCTGGCACTGAAAAGAAAGAAATACACTGAACTCAGTCAGCTGTGCACACAAGACAAGGGACACAGAAATGGCATAATGTGCATAACAGAAGTACAACTGGACGACACATAGACCACAACACCACACATAGGTGGAAGGAGTCAAAATAGCCCTACTGGAATGTATGTAGAATACCAGAGATAGAACTGTGGGTCCAAACAGTAGAGGACTGCACATACAATCAGTGTACGATGATGCAACAGAACATGACTGAGCCATGCAAGGGATACACAACACTGGAAGGCATGCAATATGTGGAAATGCAGCACATTCAGCAGCTCCAAGCCAGGGCGCAGTAGGGAGTATAATAGCCCAGGTGGCTTGGAGTTGCACCAACACACCCTGCGCCCTGCAGATCAGGCATCCAGAACACAAGCCAACACAGGTGTACAGGACAACAGACATCCATCAGCCACCCTGGTCAGCGGTAGGGGCAGGCCCAGGCACACACACACACACACACATATGGTGCACACAGCACCGCTGTATACAGACAGAGCCATCATGCAGCACTGTGTGCAGCAGGCAGGGTAACGTGAGTGCAGTGGTGTTGTGCTTTGGTGGGAACCTGGCACTGGTTACCACAAAACAGATGCAGAGTCGTTGAGGCACATTCAGTCCCAGCAGATGTTGGTTCCAAACTAAGTAGAGGGTTTGCCTTCATACAGTGTAACTGCAGGACATTGGCTCTGAGAAGACACAGTTCTGTTGCAAACTTGCAAGGAATGTCTCTGTCCGTGTACTGTGGAATGATCACACTCTGGACATCACTATGTTGGTTAGATACTACTGACTATGCATCACAATGTTGATCACACATTTTAAGTTACATTCATTGCCCATCAAGACTTCCATACCGTTGACCTCATGCCACATAAGGCTAGCTCTGTGAGATGCAATGACATGTCACACAGTGCATACAGCACTGGAGACTGCACTAATGCAGGCAGACTAACATGGATGCTGTATACTGCACATGGCATTTCACAGGGGTGTACTGGAACAACAGTGGCCCTTGCCTGCTTCCACCAGACAGATACACATACCTAGTTCTGACCATGTGGCACAACAGTCCTAACTGACAATGATAGGCATACCACCTGGGGCTGTAAACAGTACTGCCAATGCCCTGGTGTACCAGGTCTATGGCACAGAGGACATGCCACAGCATGGTGTAATGCATGCCAAAACATAGTAAACACAAACACATAGCAGCATGCCTGCTGCAGTGATGGGTGAAACAGTAGACTGTACAGCCCCTGAGACACCACAGTGTCAGTGGTGGGACAATGCCCTAAGAACCAGGTGAGTGTCCCCAACCACCACTGCATAGGTGCTGTCCCAACAGGCATGTGGGCAACCTCGCAGGACACACACATTATGTATTGATTGAGTTTGTTAGTTAGTTAGGTATTTTTTGACAGGATAGAACTGTTAGGACATTTCACAGCCCTGTTTACAAAGTTTTCCTGCATTTAGATTTAGGTTACACAATTATATGAAGCATACATCAGCCATGGCTGTTATCTTTACATGCTTGTTATAAACAAGTTCACCTGCTGCTCGCATCGTGAGGCTACACAGTTAGATGAAGCATACATCATGCATTGTAGGTATCTTTACATGCATGTTATAAACATATTCCATCACATCATCCTCTAACAGCAGAAGCATGCAGCATAGTGTAGGCATGCAACCGAGACTGAAAAATACACAATGCAGGGTACTTATGTGGACAGGTGTCCATCGAATGTCCTGCTCCCTGGCCATGCCAGGCCTCATCCCTCCCAGTCATCCCCTCTCACTGCCACTGGTCCTGGTGGCTCGCTTTTGCTGTCTGGCTCTGGCTTGGCCCTGCTGGGTCCTGGTGTCTGTGGAGAAGAACAAAGGAGACGTGTAATCAACAGGCATGCAGTGGAACACGTAGAACATTACCATAAACCCTAAACAGTACACACACCTATGTACTGGTATTGTGCTACAGCAGCCTCATGTGCATGGGGGGATGGAGAGGACTGTGCAGGGCCATGTCTTACAGCTGTGGACAGCTATGGCATGCCACACTGATAGGTGCACCATGGCCCAGGCCCACCCACAATGCTACTTAGCAGTGTTGTAGCCATGGCCCTAACACTGTGCAAAAAAAGTAGTAGGTGGCCACCAGACAGAACACCAAGCTCCAGACGTATCATCTCACCATTCACTCCAAAGAAAGGCCATGCTAAAGCTGCCACAGATATTTGAAACCACTTGCTTGGTTGTCTGATGCAAGATGTACTTTTATTAAATTACAAATAAAACCCTGTTAAAAGAGAAAGCGGTAACCGAGGGCATGATTCACTAGCAACATCCACTCACACAAAGCTCTTTACAATTTATTCTAAACACCAAACCAAGCTGGGATGGGGGGGAAGAGATGGGGGGATTGTGAGAAAGGGGTTGTAGGAAATAAAACATGATTAGCCTGACATAATGCAATTTTTAAAAACATTTCCTTGCCCTGCCCTGTAATTGGAAAAAAGTGTGAAATGTGTTAAATGTGTTAATGACATCATGAAAGGTGTACAGTGTAAATCACATACAAGTATGAATCACAGGTAAAGAACATGTAAGCTCAAAAATGTTTGGCATGTACCACGGGTCACTGGTACTAGTTTTTTACACAGTGCTAAGCCATGGCAGCAACACTGGTATGTAGTGTTGTGGGTGGGGGCCATGGTGCACCTGTCAGTGTGGCGTATATGAAAGTGATGTATTGTGTTTTCTTGTAGATGTAGGTGTGTTTTGACTCTGTATTGTAAGTATATGGTTTTCCTATATGTATTTATCTTTTTCTTTGTTGTCCTCAGCATTGTTCTTGTTGTACTTATGCATTTTGCTGTGTTAACGCTTGTTTGGTTGTATGTTTAAAATTTCAATTAAAAGTTAAAAAAACCCTCTGAACTTGCCCAACAGGTACAAGGTGGAAGACTGTGATGCCAGTGGTGTCCCCCAACTGGTATCTATAATGTTCCTCTGGCCAGGAAACACAGTGCTGCTGTCACCTTGATGGGCATGGGCTTGTTGAGTTGGTACAGACCCAAGATTTGTTTGTCACTGAGATCTTTGAATGTGACTCATAGACAGTACTGTCTGTTTGCAGCATATCACCTCTGGGGCCTGTGCTGGTGCTTGGTGGTGATCATTGACCTGCTCCTCATCCGCCATGACTGCCTGTGTCATCAGGTACACAATGTGTGCCATTTTGGTTTCGGGTATATGTGTTCTGCAGTGCTTCTCTGCATCTCTGAGGTTTGCCAAAGGTTAGGACCTGCTTTTTATAATCCTTATTTTGCACTGCACTCAGTTGCGCTAAGTGCCAGTAGTACAGTGCCAAACCATGGAATATAGGACTGTGCCAAATATGTGTATCACAGTCCCCTTTTCCAGTGCTGCATTCATTAATTTTGCAGTCAGGCAGTAGCACTCCTAACAGGGGCAGCGCAAATGGCTGAATATAGCAATCTGGTGCAAAATTAAGATAGCAACAATGCAATCCATTCACACAAGTCATAAACCTTTTGAACATAGGGCCCTTTTTATGCCGTTGTTATATTCTTTTACCCTCCTAATTCTTTGTAAAAGAGCAGTTAGTAGATATTTCACAGCATGGGTTTACAAGAGGAAGGTCTTGCCTGACCAACTTGATAACATTCTTTGAGCCAGTAAGTGCAGCCCTAGAAAAGGGAATACCTGTTGATGTAATATAACTAGATTTTGCTAAAGCTTTTGATACAGTATCACATACAAGATTAATAGAACAACTTTATCAAATTAACTTAGAGATTAATATAATAGAATGGATAACATCTTGGCTGAAGGACAGGAAGCAGCGAGTGATAGTAAAGGGGTATCAATCCGAATGGGAGGAAGTTACTATTGGGGTTCCCCAGGGATCTGTCGTGGGGCCCACATTGTTTAATATACTAGTCAATACACTCAAAACATCAGGTACCGCACGGATAAGTAAATAAGCAGATGATTGTAAACTGGGGGGTTTGGTGCTGAATCATTCGGATGGCCAAAAACTTCAAGACAACTTAGATGAACTCCTAGAATGGACAAAAACCAATAAAATGATGTTCAACATATCTAAATGTAAAGTAATGCACTTTGCTCCCAAGAATCCGAATGTCACATAAATATTAAATAATTAAATATTAGAAACCACTACAGAAGAAAGGGATTTAGGTATATGTAACCCCCACCCCCCTGCCTTTTTGCAAAACGACAGGTGGTATGCTGTTTGAATCTGACAGCAGTACCAGGTGGGGACTGGGTTTGGGGAGGAATAGGTTACTTGGCACAAGGGCTAGGTTTGGCTACTCTGCACAGGGGCCCCCAAGTAATTCTGAACACAGGAAGCAATAACTGTAATGTCCAATACCAGGAATGGGATTCTAAAGTGTGGCTTTATCCACATCCAAGCAGAACAAACAAAGCATAGACGGACCTCCACGGGGCTACACTTCTGGTAATGCAGATTAAAAAGAATCAGAAACACTTCTTTAACACTCCAGCCCTCAGGCTCTGAACCCACCAGGTACACAGCCCGGACTTGCACACTGCTTTGGGTACACAGCCCGAACTTGTACACTGTTTGGGATTCCCAGGCTCGGCTCCCTTGCCGGCCACTCGGACACCTTCCATTTGTCAGGGAAACATTTGTTGGTGGCTCCCTAAACCACCTAAGAGCACCTCAGCTCTATAAGGGAAACTTCCTTTTAATCCCATGTCTGGGTACTTTTCTCAGGCGCTGGCCAAGTACCTGAGAGAAAGTAAAGGTGCCACAGAGCAAATCCGTAGAGGTGAATTTGGTTACTACTGATAGGGGGTCTCCCACCTCTCACTTCCACAATTCATACCCGGCCATTTCTCTGGACATTAAACATCTCTTTCTGTAAAGCTTGGCAATGTAGATTAAAGGGTAAATGTATGTCACATTTCCTCTACTTGTCTTGCTTTCCCATTGTGCTGGACTTGAACATACTTTTACTTGGCTTATCCCATTGCTTTAGGCCTCCCACTGATTTAGCAGTCCAATCCCCACTTTACTTTACTCTTTGTGCTGGACTTGAACATACTTTCACTTGGCTTAGCCCATTGCTATAGGCCTCCCACTGATTTAGTAGTCCAATCCCCACTTTACTTTACTCTTTGTGCTGGACTTGAACCTACTTGAATTAACCGGCAATGTCTATTACACTAGACCTCCTACAAATTAAGTAGTCCAATCCCCATGTTCCAACAGTTCAGGTGAAAACATAGGCCCTCTGTCAGAGCGAACTCACCCTTTGGTTGCAGTTGCCCCACAGGCGATTCCTCACTGGAATTTCTCTCCCATAGCTTCTGCACTAGCAGCACAACTTGAAATAAGGCAGCTTCTTCCTTAGCTGGAACCAGGAGGGTTGCCCCTGGAAGACAGGCAAACCTTTCTACCCCATCCCCTCAGGGATGGGATACATGGACCAGTAACAGCGGTCTCCACCACTTCACAATCAGCTTACTGTGTTCCTCTTTCAGTGGAAACACACACCTCCCTTACAGTAGCTCTAAAACAGAGCTTAAGGCTCTGAGAGCCTGCCCACAGACTGCTGTGCTACTCCTCTCTTCAAGACTGCACACAGACTCTGTTCAAAAATCCACAACATTCTATCCTAACTTCCAGCTGCAGCACTCCAGTGTGGCTCATGCAGCTGCAAGAGTTCTATGGTGATGTCATCCCTCAGTCTCAGTTGAGACTGAGAACAGAGTGAGACAGTGTGAAATCCATTTAACTATAGTTTCACAAGCTGCCTTCCCTGCCTACCACTAAGGTCTTACTGGGATTCTAGTAACCCCGGGTAACAGGGGGGTTACACTCACCCTGGGCCAGGAAAATGACTGTCTGCAGTCATTATTTACCCGGCTTAGGCCAT
Organism: Neoceratodus forsteri; assembly: GCA_016271365.2. Classification (NCBI taxonomy): domain Eukaryota; kingdom Metazoa; phylum Chordata; order Ceratodontiformes; family Ceratodontidae; genus Neoceratodus; species Neoceratodus forsteri. The sequence goes on from CM057458.1 coordinate 538,892,833, forward strand.
CTCACCCTATGTGCTACCTGTGGAGGGTGGTGATCAGGCCCCTTCCTACCATGTGCTAGCACAGGCAGGCAACGCTAAGTGCCTAGAGGCCTTTGGCTGACATATCAGCTTCTACTCTACCCACTAACTATGGGTATCTAGTGGCTCTGGTAGAACTGTCCAGAGCATAGCCCTAATAGATCAGCACTGCAGTCCCTACAGCCGTTCAGGACCACAGCATGTCTATCCCCCCTTGCCCTCTAGGGAAAATCTGTCTGCCTCTAACTCAAATCCCAAAACAAAACAAACAGGGGACCTCCCCAACCTTGGGCACCATGCAACCACACACCAGGAGCTAATACCAACCATTACATTACTCCCTCACTCCCCCACAATCATACCTGTGGAAGCAAAGGGTTACTACACAGTAACAACAACAGCAACAACAGTACTTTAAATACTACACACTAAAGTACTAGAGAGGAACTCCGATGAGTCCCTCCTCCTCTTCTTGTCTTGTCTTTTGTCTTCTTCAGGAACACCTGCAAGAAAAAGAAAGACAACACACACTCCTAATCTGCATACACAGTCTATCTAAACCCCTACCATCAAAACACTGGAGAATCCCCAAAAGATTTTTTTTTTCTTAGAAAAGGTAGAAAAACAGTATAAACATTAGAAAACAGTGAAAAAACAATGACATTAATTACAATACACCATTTGCGGGATGGAGTGCCCTTAAAGTCCCATCTAGTGACCACAGTGCCCAATGACTAGTCCATTAAAGAGTCTCTCCTGGGCTGGAGCCCGTTGAAGCACAGTTCTAGCAGGCCAAAGTCCCGAAGGGGAGAGTCTTTGAGGACAGTTCACACATCTGGAGTCTGCTAGTGTAGGGTGTGTACTGCAATGTCATAAGAATAGAAAAGTTTGGACTTACCAGTCCCTTGTAGAATGAACAGAACACCAACCTGCTCCTCGGCCGAAGACTCTCCCTGGCAGCACTCTTCCGATACAGCTGGGTGGACATCTTCCGGGAACGACAGGAAGACACATCTGGAAACTGCTGGGGTAATGTCATCTCTGGAGACAGAACCTTGGAACAGGAACAAAAAGGAAAACAGCTGATCTGACATCATCCAATTACCAGGCGATGAATCAGGATACAGCTGGGCTGGTGTCCTCTCTGGATCTGAAGTCATCTGGTGGGCCAGTCGATAGATTCTGGAAAGTCAGTACACTGTAGAACTGATGAATGTGGGGCACCTGAGTCCTGGATGTCCATACTGGTGGAAAAACAAAGGCACTGCAATGGCTGGAGTGGCAGCACTGGCTACCACTGCTCTGCTTTCCAGTTGGTAGGCATGGGAACATTTGCAGGGAGGTCTTTGCATTGAGGCCAATAGTACAACGGGTCAGGAGCTTGAATTATTACCCTGTCTGGGTGTACATAATTCACACTGTGAAAGGTTTCACGTCCCTCTCCATCCACTATTCAAACAGTGTCCCTTAACAGTGTCCTGCCTTTTTTCCACTGGCTGTATTTTTCATGAAACATTCTGTTCCTGACATGCTTGTTTGCACCAGGATGCACACATTTCATTGCTTCAGCCCAAATCCAGGATTTCCTGCTGTTCTTAATCTCCTCCCAGACTCTCCGAGGAAAGGTAGGAAAGGACATCCCATAGATTTCATTCACCTTCCTACGAACCAGTCTCTCCTCTTTACTAGCTTTGGTCAACCTGAGACCACTGGCCTGGCTTGGGGGTGGCCAGTCCTGGTTCTGCCAGCTACGCATTCTCAACGAGACAAAAAATGGATCCCTGGCTTCTTCTTCTTGCACAGCCAGGGCAGTGACATCACCACTCTCTTCCATGCATTCCTCTGAGGCAAGAGCTTGAGGCTGTGTACCCGTTCCTTTTTCACAAGGCCACATAGGATTCCCCTCTTCTTCTTCCTCACTGAGAATCTGTACCCAGGAGTGAGCAGTCGTCCTCACTCCTGAGACTATCCATTCTTCGCTGGGCATGGAGGTCGATACCTCCCATTCAAAGGCCTCCCTCATCTCATCTTCTCCTATGAGACTTGGGCTGAGCCCCCTCTCAAGGGTCTACTGATGCTCTGCCTGAATTGTCTCTCTCTGCGATCCAGCATCCGAAACATCAGCATATTGTTCTGTCTGCAAATCTGCACCCTCTAGCTTTGTGCCACACTCCCCTGAGGGGCCTTCTCCAACAGGCTCCGCCTGGTGCTGTGTGCTGCCAACTGCAGATTCTTGAACTTTTGTCCATGTGGGAGCCAAACGAATCATGGGCGCTTTAAATAAACCGTATTTTTCTAGGCACCCAGAACAATGAGGTACCATGAAGACGTCCCTTCCAGCATTTAAACATATTAAGCACACTTGCACTGGGTATCCAGGAATCGCCACATGAGGAGGCAGTTGTCCTCCATAATAACACCTCTCAATGTCCCTTAATTTGTTTACTTCTGCTGCTACCACAGCCCGGGCATGATCCGGGTAGCAGACTGGTCCTGAGGCCATGACTGCAGAGAAAAACAAACAAACGCTCACTGTTATTGAAAGTCCCACATCACTGGACACTTTCTTTCACTTTCAAAATGGCTCCTCTGCTGCTGTGTTTACATTACTACCCCACCCTGTAATGGTGGCAGCAGCACTCCTTTGCATCAACATTCTGAAATTAGCTCAAGCCACTGCGCGTCCGATTTTCACACTCTACTGATAACTTTGCTCAAACTGCACAAACTTGCACTGTTCTTTTCCTAGCATATTTACAGGTATATGATTTGCCACGGACTTTTCACTTGCTGAAAACATTGCTCTAGCTCACAGTCTCTTAAAGCCTCAGTATTTCAAGCACAGGATTGCCTGTATACAACTCACAGTCTTTCTCATGGCTTTGAAACTTTATTCTGATGCTGAACCCATAACTATGCTCACAGTTGATGGCTTAATGGGCTTGCTTTTGCTGGTAAAAACTTGACACAGTCTTTGTTTGCAAAACGACTACACTGCTGCACACAGATTCAGCTGGCTTTTGGCAAAAATCACTGGTTTGAGCAATTATTTCTGTTGGTACTCACTGTTATCAGTAGCTGTTTGCTGCAATGGAAAATGGCCTGCAGCCAGTCTTGGAGGCCTCTGGACAGAAGCAGGTTGGCAGTCCTACCAATCATCCCTCTGAACACCACACTCACAATCCAGTCGATCGAGATGCGGGTTGAGCCCGAATTTAGACGGAAAAGTCCATGTTTTTAAACTTTTACAGCGCTTTCAGTCACCACGATGCTCCTCCGATAAGCCAGTACACGCACTCCACTCACAATCCCTCTCGAATGCTGGGCAGTCGCTGTAAAGCTGGCTTGGGGGTGGGACTGATTGCAGTCTCACCAATCACACGACGCCATGCAAATGAGCCTCTTTCCCTTGCGAGTGCTCTTCTCCTCATGGTGATCGTCGAGCAGGCAAATTTAAACCGCAAAACCACTTTTTTTTTTTCTCTGACTCCATGGCAGGAGCCCATTTCAACCATTTGTCATGGCCATTAACACAGCAAGTCTCTCCATTCACTAGAAAGCATTTCCAACGTCCAGGGCACAATTTTCTTGTTGCTACCCCTAGTCTTCCACACTTTTCTTTGTCACACAGTTTTTTTTTTTAAAAGCTGGCAAAACGCTGTAATTTTTGATGCAGGACAAGGGCATACTCTCTCAGGCTTTACTGCTCCTTGGTAAACAGTTGGCATTTAACAGCAGCATATGGACAACAGCACACAGCGACATACTAGTTAACCTTGCTTCAGCTTTTTGGGCTACCCTCTGCCAGATAACCAAAACACTAGCCTTCTGCCTGAGCACCTTTCCTCCCTAATTTAAAATCCAAAGTGGTGCCTCCATTTTGTAACCCCCAACCCCCTGCCTTTTTGCAAAATGACAGGTGGTATGCTGTTTGAATCTGACAGCAGTACCAGGTGGGGACTGGGTTCGGGGAGGAATAGGTTACTCAGCACAAGGGCTAGGTTTGGCTACTCTGCACATGGGCTCCCAAGTAATTCCGAACACAGGAAGCAATAACTGTAATGTCCAATACCAGGAATGGGATTCTAAAGTGTGGCTTTGTTCACATCCAAGCAGAACAAACAAAGCATAGACGGACCCCCAGGTGGCTACACTTCTGGTAATGCAGATTAAAAAGAATCAGAAACACTTCTTCAACACTCCAGCCCTCAGGCTCTAAACCCACCAGGCACACAGCCCGGACTTGCATGCTGCTTTGGGTACACAGCCCGAACTTGTACGCTGTTTGGGATTCCCAGGCTCGGCTCCCTTGCTGTCCACTCAGACACCTTCCATTTGTCATGGAAACATCTGTTGGTGGCTCCCTAAACCACCTAAGAGCACCTCAGCTCTATAAGGGAAACTTCCTTTTAATCCCACGACTGGGTACTTTCCTCAGGCACTGGCCAAGTACCTGAGAGAAAGTAAAGGTGCCACAGAGCAAATCTGTAGAGGTGAATTTGGTAACTACTGATGGGGGGGTCTCCCACCTCTCACTTCCACAATTAATACCCAGCCATTTCTCTGAACATTAAATATCTCTTTCTGTAAAGCTTGGCAATGTAGATTAAAGGGTAAATGTATGTCACATTTCCTCTACTTGTCTTGCTTTCCCATTGTGCTGGACTTGAACATACTTTTACTTGGCTTATCCCATTGCTTTAGGCCTCCCACTGATTTAGCAGTCCAATCCCCACTTTACTTTACTCTTTGTGCTGGACTTGAACATACTTTTACTTGGCTTAGCCCATTGCTATAGGCCTCCCACTGATTTAGTAGTCCAATCCCCACTTTACTTTACTCTTTGTGCTGGACTTGAACCTACTTGAATTAACCGGCAATGTCTATTACACTAGACCTCCTACAAAATAAGTAGTCCAATCCCCACGTTCCAACAGTTCAGGTGAAAACATAGGCCCTCTGTCAGAGCGAACTCACCCTCTGGTTGCAGTTGCCCCACAGGCGATTCCTCACTGGAATTTCTCCCCCATAGCTTCTGCACCAGCAGCACAACTTGAAATAAGGCAGCTTCTTCCTTAGCTGGAACCAGGAGGGTTGCCCCTGGAAGACAGGCAAACCTTTCCACCCCATCCCCTCAGGGATGGGGTACATGGACTAGTAACAGCGGTCTCCACCACTTCACAATCAGCTTACTGTTTTCCTCTTTCCGTGGAAACACACATCTCCCTTACAGTAGCTCTAAAACAGAGCTTAAGGCTCTGAGAGCCTACCCACAGACTGCTGTGCTCCTCCTCTCTTCAAGACTGCACACAGACTCTGTTCAAAAATCCACAACATTCTATCCTAACTTCCAACTGCAGCACTCCAGTGTGGCTCATGCAGCTGCGAGAGTTCTATGGTGATGTCATCCCTCAGTCTCAGCTGAGACTGAGAACAGACAGAGACAGTGTGAAATCCATTTAACTGGAGTTTCACAAGCTGCCTTCCCTGCCTACCACTAGGTCTTACTGGGATTCTAGTAACCCCGGGTAGCAGGGGGTTACATATAGTTATAACCAATACATTAAAAACAGATGTGCATACAAAGAAAATGGTTAAAAAAGGTCAGAAGATATTGGGATGAATCTTGGCAAATATAAAGAGTCGAGATCAAGAGGTGATTATCCTTCTTTACACAAGTCTCGTAAGACCACATATGGAATATTGCTCCCAGTTCTCAGCGACAACAACTGTAGGCAGCCAGAAACTGAAGGAAGGTGTGCAAAGAATAACAACAAAAAAAGTGAGGGGATTATCCCACTTGACAAATGGAGATAGATTGCAAAAACTTGGATTATATTCCACTAAATATAGACAACTACGAGGGGATCTATGTTTAGTCTTCAGCGCTACTAAAGATCAACCACTGATGGAAAATATTGGAATCGGGAGATGTGAGAAACAAAACAAGAAAACTAGATCACATAATTATAGGTTAAAAGGTGAAATGAATACGAACAAGAAACATTGTGAATTTTTCATACAAAGAGTAATAAAAAAACAGAACGAATTACCAAAACCTATAGTGGAGAGTAATAAAATAGAAAGTTTTAAATATGAACTTGATCAATACATGGGAGACAAAATATTTATGTGTCACCAATAAGTGTAAGAAGGTGGTAAGTTTATTAAGGACAAATTGTCTACAGAACTCGAAATTCACTATGAACCTATGAGCCTATGCCATGACTTCAGGCTTTTTCAAGGAGTTCCTCACTTCCGCTAGGCTCACCACCCACTCCTGGGATTTAGTACCATGCTCCATTATCCATGTTGCTGCTCCTCACCATGTTCCCACTCAGCCCATTCAGGTGTGACAGTCAATGAGCCTTTTTTCCTAGTTCTGGAACCCACCTACCTCCTCGCCTGTGCACATCCACTGTGATACCTGGGGTGTGAGTGGGGATTTAGCAGTGTATGGTCATCCCACCTGCTAAATACTTCACTGCCAAGCTTCCACTTGAAGACACCATAGGTGTGGTACGGAGCAACCCTTCTCCATGCCTGATGCTTCAGGATCTGGGAGCAAAGATCACCAGCATCCATGGGTGGTTGGTATCTGGTTAGAATAGCATAACCTTAACAGCACATGCAAAAAGTGAGCTGTAAAAAGAACAAAATACAGGGGTACAACCATGAACGGCAATTACCATATCCCCTGTAGCTGAGACCTCAGTGGGAGGGACTGAAGGGAGGGAGGAAAGAAGGCTGAAAAAAAAGTGGGGACTGGCTGAGCTGTTCCCATGGCAGAGAGTGGTAAGGGAATGAGCAGCTCAGCAGCATACTACTGGAGACCAGGGTTTTAGTCCTGGTCTCTGATTTTTATTCCTTAAGATGGGTTTGTGATATTTTACAAGTCCTGTCTCACGGTCCCCCTCCCCCCACCAAGTAGCACTTTTCCCAATAATCCAGCTCTGACTCAGAGTTGATAATTTAAGTAATGGGGGTGTGGGTGGTGGAGCCCCCCACAAAATCATACATTTTAAATTTTGTGTGTAGTTCATGGTAGTGGTCCTCCGTGTGTGTGTGTTGGGACCGCTACCGTGCATCTATATGGCAAGCGCTGTTATTACTGTGCTGTTTTGGCAACTGCTGTTGTTGCAGTCACTCTTCTGACCTAGTGCTGGGTGGTTCAGTACTATGGAGGCATCCCTAGTTATGTCTTTTAATGCAATATAGAATCTGTTGACCCTATTGTCTGCTGCCAGGTTTTGCCTGAACAGCACAAAGGATGGATACATAGCAAAACCTACAAGGTTTTAATAGATTAAATAGCCTTTATGGGGATTTTCTATTAAAGATCCAACTGCAGTGATAAAGGCAAAACTTCAATTCCAGGCACTATAAGGTGCAGAAATTCAGCCTTATGTTCAGGACAATTAGAAAAAATTGCTGATCTAGTCTTAAAAAAACATAACTCTATCCCAAGTTCAGTTCCTGCTACACTGGTGAGAGATGAATTGGGTGAATGTAATTTAAAATCTCTAATGTTAGGTTGAACTTTCAATTCCTGGTCAATGCTTTTAGACTTACCATGCAATACAGTATCCAGAATGACTTACTGGGAAATGTTGGAATAAAAGCATATGGACTGCATAGTACCTTGGCTTATTACTTTATTAAAGATATTAGATGTGGCAGGGCAATCATACATTTGGGATTTACTTAATGAGGGACTAAAGATCACGTGAAAACTAAGCTTATTGAATTTGATAAATAACAAGACTTGGAATGGATTAAAAAATTGAAACTTAGTCGTTAGTACTGTATTTAGGGGCCCCATACTACACGTGATTTTGAGCCTTAGCTACAAATTTTGCAAGACTCCAACCAGAGAAAAGTAGTTATAAGATTTAGGTTCCGATATAACCTGTATAAATTACCTATTTCCAGATATAATAGCATAAAAGATTAAGCTAACTACTCTACTGTATTGGAGAAGAAGAAAGAGCATTATATATGATTTTGATATATCCATTTTATGTTCCGCGGAGAGAAATGTTTATTGGTAAATTATTAAAAGATTTTCCCCCAAACTTTTCTGTTTTATAAAGATTGTCTGGCTTTCTTATTGCACTCTTGTCATGATCACATTATATTGTATACAATAACAACATTTCTGCATGCCTTGAATGCAAAAAAGGGAACAGTTGCCCTTTTAGACCATGAAGGTGGTTTGCGTTTTTGAACTTGTATATTATTATCACGATAAATCCTTTTTGGATGAAATAATAGGAGAATGCATAGTTTGTATAATTACTATATTGTTATTATGATTCCCTAATAGAGATGGGATGGTGATCTAATAATGTAACAACTTGCAACAGTACTGTACTTGTTCTTTTCTTGATATGGTCTTGTCTATTGTAAGCTGACGATGTCTGTAATTGCCTTTTTTAAGCTTTGCAATGGCTTTAATAGCCAAACAAATAAAGAATTACTTATTTATTTATTTATTAATTTGAATTTTGATGTTCAGGTAGGCCCACTGAAAGTTATCTCTTTTTCAGGGGGTGACCCGGGGAACATAACATTCCATAAATATTACATTACATTACAGAGGTAATTACAGATGAAATTTCTTTGAGCATAGCTAAGGCATGCATAAGTAGATATCAAATCAGGTGTTAGCAAAATCATAATCTACATATGTCATTGCATTGCAGAAATAAGAGAGGAAGTAGGAACATATTACAGTCCTTTAAGGGGGGGGGGGACGTATATACATATCTACAGGCTGGCACACGAAATGAAGTCATAAGCGTGAAGCTTTAGAGAGCGGTAAGGAGTAGTAGCTAATTAATCCAAGAAGAAGGAAAGGTACCCATTAGTCCAGGGAGAAAGGTAGGTCAGGGAAAGAAGAAGAAGAAGAACATAGTTACGATAAAATATGCTTTTTGCACTTACAGGTGGGCGGGGGAAAGAATGTCTCTTTATAAAGTTATTTTTTAAATTGATGAAGACACTTGCAGGAGATTAGGCCATGTGGAAGGCTATTCCATTTTTGGGGGGCTGCAAAAGAGAAGGCTCTAAATCCTGACTCTGTAATAACCCCCATGACCCTCTCCTTCTCTGTTGACATCTACTTCCCTACAGCTGTGTTTTGCTTGTAAGCCCAATTTTGGTGCCTGACCTCTAGGTGCATTACCTTGCACTTTCTGATACTGAAACATATCTGCAATCTGTCAGACCAACAATCCACTATATCCATGTCCTGCTGTATGATTTCTCACAGTTCAAACAATCACTCCTGTAACATCATTTACCCTTACAACAAATCATATGAAGTCTCTAGGAATACTAATAAGTGTATTAATGTTTTCAATTTAGTTGCCCAGGATTAGGCATAAATAAATGAATAAATAAACACGGATATGTTAGTGCATAGTTACTTATCAGTGACCTGTACAGCAACCTCTCTTATGACTTGAATGGAAGCCACCTCTGCACACAGGAAACTTCCCTTGTGGGCACTGCAAACACTTAGAAACAGAGAATCTTTCAGCAGACAAGAACCATTTGGCCCACCTAGTTTGCCCATTTCCCTACCTAATGGATAAGCTGCAGATCCTAGTTAACAAACAGCCTACTTCCTCTTACCTCCCACTAGAATTGCCTTATGCCTGTCTCATACATTCTTGAATTCCCCCACTGTTTTTGACTTCACAACCTCCTCAGGAAGGCCATTCCATGCATCCACAACCCTCTCCGTGAAAAAATACTTCCTCACATTACCTCAGAGTTATCCCCCCATCTTTAAATTGTGCCCTCTTGTTCTTGCATATCTCTTTTTCTGAAAGGTGCTACCCTCTTGGACTTTGTTGATTCCCTTGAGGTATTTGTTCACAGGTGGTTTCCTCTGCTACTCACAAATATGGACACTCTCTAGACTTAATCTTCCTCCTAGGCATCGAAACATCTGACTTGGGGGTGGAACCAGTTGGGTGGTCTGATCATTACACCGTGGGGTTTAGTTTTAGCACACACCCCCTTGAAGGCCTACCCTGTGGAGATGGTCAGGTACCACCCTTTACGGGATACAAGTTCTCATGGCCTTGAGGCGGTCCTTGACCTCTCGTCCCCCACATTGGCAGACAATGATCCACAGACCCTCATGTCGGCTTACAATACAGCCATTTCAGTGGCTCTGGATTCTACTGCTCGAGTCCGTGTTCACCCTCTCTTCCTTCGCCCCAGGTCCCCTTGTTTTGATGGGACTTTGAGGGAGATGCGGAGACAAGGTGAAGGTTAGAGCATTGCTGGTCAAGTCCGCTCTTGATGCCAACCACTTTAGATTGTTGGACCATTATTTAGTCTATCAATCTGCAATCACCCATAAGAAGGCAGAATTCCTGTCCAGGGAGATTGCTGCTGCTCAGAATTGACCAGCTCAGCTATTTCGAACTGTGGACAGACTGTGCAACCCAGCCTGTCTGCATGTTCGGAAAGCTTTTTCGCAATTAAAGTGCGACGAGCTTGCTCGATTCTTTGCAAATAAGGTGGCTGATATCAGGGCAGTACTGCAGCCAGCACACCCTATGGGGGATGTCTGTGATCAGTATGAGGTCACTGTGCCTCAGTTTTCCTGGAGTACCTTCAGTCGACCGGAGTTCATGAATGTCATGAGGATTATCCAGAGTGTGCGCCCTACGTGCTGTAGTTTGGACCCTGGACCAACTTCCCTAATCTTGGATTGTATTGACATCATTGGTCCAGTCTCTGTGTGAATAGTCTGGTGCTCCTTGGAATCAGGAGAGTTGCCCAGCTCCCTGAAAGAGGCGGTGGAGACACCCCCCTTGAAGAAAGCTACCTTGGATCCAGACTGTTTCGCAAACTACAGACCTATATCTAACCTTCCCTTTGTTGGGAGGGTGACTGAGAAAGTAGTGGCAGCACAACTGGAAGATCATTTTACCATCCATGACATCTATGAACCACTCCAGTCCAGTTTTCGTAAGAGACATAGTACCGAGACAGCGCTGGTTTGGGTGCTCAATGATCTTCTGATGGTGAGAGATCAGAAGAGCTGTTCCATCTTGGTTCTTCTGGATCTTTCTTCAGCTTTTGACACTGTGGACCACATGGTGTTGATAGGACACCTGAGGCATATCTGTGGAATGTCGGGGACAGTCCTCAGATGGTTTACATCGTTCCTCACTGGTAGAACACAAAGAGTTGTGTCTGGGGTTTTTTCTTCAGGCCCAACTGCTTTGTCTTGTGAGGTGCCTCAGGGTTCTGTGTTGTCACCCATGTTGTTTGCGGTGTATATGCTACCCCTTGGAGACATTGTAAGAAAGTATGGGCTGAGGTTTCACTGTTACACAGATGATACCCAGCTCTACCTTTCTTTTGTACCCGATAAGGATGGAGCTCTCTTGGTCTTTAACAACTGTCTGAAAGAAATCCAGGAGTGGATGGATTCCAGTTGGCTGAAGTTGAACTCAGAAAAGACTGAGGTACTGGTTGAGGACCCAGGTCATCAGATAGGGGGGTCGGGTGTTGGTGCGTCCTTTGGAATTTTTCTTGGTGGCATCTCTCTCCCGACCTCTGAATGGGTACGTAACCTGGGGATAGTTTTTGATGATGGACTGACCCTACATTCTCAGGTGTCAGCTGTCGTCGAAATTTCCTTTTATCATCTTAGGAATATCGCCAGGGTTAGGCATCTGGTTCCGTGTGACGACCTTCCCACCTTGGTCCACGCCTTTGTGTCCTCGCACTTGGATTACTGCAACTCCCTGTATCTAGGGCTTCCTGGGGTTGAAATCCATCGCCTGCAGCTGGTGCAGATTGCGGCAGCCCGGCTTTTGATAGGTTCTACTCAATCCTGCCATATTACTCCGGTGCTGCGCAAACTGCACTGGCTGCCAATACGGTGGTAGATCACCTTTAAAGTTGATTTACTGAATTTTAAAGCCCTGCATGGACAGGGCCTGAACTATCTGAAAGAGCTCCTGGTTCCTTACTGCCCTGGTTGATCACTCCACTCGGCCAATGAAGGGTTGTTAGAGATTCCAAGGTTGAATTTGAAGTCATCTGGTTCAAGAGCTTTTGCTTATGCAACCCCATCTTTTGGAACTCTCTACCCCATCGGTTATGGGAGTGTATATCTGTGGAGGAATTTAATAAGGGCTTAAAAACCTATCTGTGGCAAAAAAATTTTTAGATAATTGAAGTGTTTATCACTGTATTAGCATTTGATTTTAATCTGCATTGTTCCGTCATTGGATGGCATATGATTTGTTTTGATATTGTTATGCACCTTGGCAATGGAAAGGCGTCATACAAATAAAATTATTATTATCAATTATTATTACTTGAAAGTTTCTATCATGTCCCCCCTCTCCCTCCTTTCTTCCAGGGTATACATATTAAGCTCCTTTAGTCTCTCTTCATATGACTTCTGATGCAGACCCTGCACCATTTTAGTTGCCCTCCTCTGGACTGCCTCCATCCTGTCTATGTCCTTGTGGAGATGGGGTCTCCAGAACTGCATGCAGTACTCCAGATGGTGTCTCACCAGCTGTCTGTACAGAGGGATAACAACTTCCTGTTTTACTGGGGATGCCTCCCATGCATCCCAGTATCCCCAACCTCCTTACTGCCTTCTCACATTGCTTGCCCACCTTTAGGTCATCTGATATGACTACCCCAGGTCCCTTTCCATTTTTGTTGTTGTTAGTATCTCACCCCCCATTGTGTACTCTTTCCCTGGGTTTTTGCTTCCCAGGTGCATTACTTTGCACTTCTTTGTGTTAAATCTAAGCTGCCATACATTTGACCATTCCTCCAACCTTGCCAAGTTCCTTCTCATCCTTTCCACCCCACCTTGTGTATCAACCCTATTGTAGATGTTTGTGTCATCTGCAAAGAGACATACTTTTCCTTCCAGTCCCTCCGCAATGTCACTTATAAAGACATTAAAGAGGACCGGTCCCAGTACTGAACCCTGTGGTACCCCGCTAGTAACCCCCCTTTCTTCAGAGTGGACTCAGTTTACTATTACCCTCTGTGTACTGTAAGGTGATGCTGGAAAAAGAAAACTATAAAAATGAGATTTCTGGGAACTCTATTAGAGTGAAGGACTTTTTCAACTACAATACAGTAAATGGTATGCATTTGCCATCTGGCTATCTGCTCCTGTCATAACTTCTATATTGGAAAAACACAACATACAGAAAGTTAAAAATCAGAGTGGGCAAGCACCTTAGTGCTATTGCCAGGGTGGTCTAGAAATTGTCCTGGCTGCACATAAGCTTAAGAATTGAGTTAATCATATTTTTTTTCTTTTGCAGGAATTGAGAAAGTTAGCTAAGGACCATGGAGAGGGGACTTGGGTAATTGGACTCTCCAGAGGGAATCATTTTGGATTTTTCAAATTGGAGCAACAAATGGCAAGGGTTGAACAAAAGACTTAATTTGGACCATTCCTGCATTAATTGGTTGTTTCCCTAGTCACCAGTCTTTTGTTTTCTGCAGATTCTCTCACAATGTTCAAGCTGCTGAAATTGTAATTAGTCACTTCAAGCTACTGTGACGCTCAACAAGAATTACAATGATCTTGCTTGTTTTTAAACCTGATCTAACAGATTGTTATGAAATATTCTGCAATAACAGTAACAAATTAATAATAGTTTGAGCTAATTGTTTTTAACCGTGTTTGTTTGTCATTTTAGATAATTGCCGAATGTGTTGAGATTTTTAATTACTTGTGATTTCACTGTGTCACATTTGCATGGTTATTTTGTATTAAGTATGGTTTTAAAACTGTACCAGTAGATGGTAGTATTCACTCTTGTAAAAGCACTATGCACGTGAAACATTGAGTGTTCTCTGTCCTACTGCTATCTGCCTTATTTTAACTATCACAAATGTTAGTTAACAAAATAAGAAGTCACTTTTTTTTATATCATTGGCTTTCTGGGGCTGGTGTTGTGCTGTTTTATTTGTTTTGCCGGAGTTGTGATTTTACCTGAGCAGTACCTAGCTTGGGACAGATTGTGTGTTTGGGATTTGCCCAGGACAACCAAATTAAATACATCTGCTGCACTACTATCATTCTGCTTCTAAGTTCAATTTCTTTGCATACTGCACCTTATTACAGGCTTGAAATGGTCAAATGGATCCAGGAAGCTTGCGGCCAGGCCTGGTATTTCAGTAAACTGCAGAGAACACAGTAACATAAGACAGGGTTCAGGGGTGCGTGGCTAACCACGAACATGATGGCAGCTTAGATTTGCAGCAGCTGCTTATGCCAAGAAAAAAATGTGACCATCCCCCTTTTGTAGAAAAGATACACTGGCCAAATAGGTAGCTGGTGAGAACCCTTGTTCTGCTGACTGGTCAGGTGGGGATCCATTCAGATTAAGACAAGTTACTCATCTTTTATTTTTGCACTTGGGGCTGCATGTTTGGTGTGAGTCTGAAAGTGAAAGTCTCCTCCTGCCAGGCAATGGCTATCTAGATGACTCGGCCTAGCACCTAGATGATTCTCTTGCTACAATGGCATTCCTCTGCGGTGACCCCCCACAGAAATTAACCAAATTACTTATTGCTCAAAATAATGCAGACAGACACAGTGGATCTCAAGCAGGCAGCATCCCAAACAAACACAGACTTACAGCAGTTGGGGACCTGGATGGAAAAGACTGAAACCCATTTGACTGTCATGAAAAGTCAGGCACATAAGCCCAGCTTTGAGAGCAGAACAAATCTATCTGGTAACTGCTCTCAAGGGTGGATGATCTAAAGAATTGAACCAAAAAGAATAATCTGCAGCTGCTGGGTTTGCCTGAAGAGGCTGAGGGACTGGACCTAATCCCCTTCCTACAAGGACTAGTCCTTGCACTGCTGAATGTGCCTGACTGCCCACCATTACAGATTGTGAGGGTACATAACACCCTCGCTCCCCACTTGAAGCTGGGGAGAGATGAAGACCTATTCCCATCAGGCTGCTGACGTACGCAGTCAAGGAGAACATTTTGCATCTGGCTAGGGAGTAACAGCCATTCCACTGTGAAGGGTATCACATCTTCCTGTTCCAAGATTTTTCCATGGAGCCATCTAATCGCAAGAGGGCATATGTACAAGTTAAGTGGAAGCTGCATAATCTGAGCATTAGAATGACTCCTTGCCCTGCACAACTCCGGGTGACAGTGAATGGGGCCTACTATCAATCTGAGTCTCCGGAGGCCATAGACAAATTCATTTCCAGGCAATGGCCAGACTACAGGTTTCCAGCTGCCCCATATGACTCTCCCTCTAATCGCAATGTCTCTGCATCTATGGACACCTCAGAGTCACAGATGGATACGGCTGATTGAGGCTCCCCCACCACCCATGATGAGGATGGCACCTGGGTACAGCAAAAATGTGGTAGGGGTAGCAAACTATATAAAGTTGAGAGCCACATTGCAAAGGGGCTGAGAGGTCCACCATTTCTGGAGTTGCTCCTGAGAATCTCCCTCTTATGGATCCTCCTTCAGCTCCTCGGTGCTAAGTGCCGTACCAACAGAGAACCATTAGAAGCATCTGTGACCTGCAGTGCCACCAGATCCACCACTCTAGCGTCTTGCCCCAACTGGCAATGCTCATCCCCTGATTGCTTTCTCTATGAACCAGTTTTATAATCTCTCCTAAATAAATCCTTCTATAATTTTACTCAGCACTGATGTTAAGCTGACCAGCCTATAGTTTTCAACATTAGAGCGTACTCCCATTTTATGCACTGGGGTCACTAGTACCTCTCTCCAGTCACTAGATACCCTAACATCAGTCACTGAAGTGTTAGAGAAAAGAGATTTGACCAGCCATTTCAACTGACAAACGTGACTTGGACATGGTCATACCAGGCTACACAATGTTCAGAAGGGACAGGGTAGGTAGAAAGGGAGGAGGAGTTGTGCTTCATGTGAAGAAAAGCATAAAAGCAACAGAAATACTTGGAATTTGCGGGTGTAGAGGTGTTGTGGGTCACCCTTGAGTCAAGGAATGGAACCACTATTTGAACAGGTGTGCTCTACAGGCCTCAGCACAAGGGGAGGACTTAGATGGGAAAAATATTAGAGACAACTGGAAAAATGGCTGAAAAAGGGGAGGTGTTTCTGGTGGGAAACTTCAGTCTGCCAGATGTAGAATGGAGACTCCCTGCTGTGGCTTCGGCTGGGAGCAGGGACATCCTGGACTCCCTGCAGGGGGTGTTCCTCAGGCAGCTAGTCAGTGAACCCACCCATGATGGGGCAATACTGGACCTTGTACTTACTAATAGGGACAATATTGGAGACATCAAGGTGGGATGCCACCTGGGGGCCAGTGATCATTGTACAGCGTGGTTCAACATAAGAACAGCTGCAGAATCCAACCACACAATGGAGAGGGTCTTAGACTTCAGAAGGGCTGATTTTACAATGATGGGTAGATGCCTCAGGAATGACCTGGCAGGGGGAGAGAACCTTGGAGATGGAGGAAAAGTGGACCAAACTAAACGAGAGCATAGTGATGGCAACAAATCTCTGTGTCAAGCAGGTAAGAGGATATGGAAGTGTATCATGGAAAACAGATGGAGGTAGGCAAAGCAGTAAGGAGCACAAAAATGCAAACTGAGCAAAGAATAGCTCAGGGTGTATCAAAAAGGGATAAGACATTGTTTAGGTATGTTAGTGAGAAAAGGAAGACAAAGGGAGGGATTGTATGGTTAAAAGGGAGTGGGTGATTGTGCAGAGATGGATCAAGAAAAGGCAAACATCTTGAACAAATACTTCTGCTCAGTGCTCACAGTACAAGGGGAGGGACCACAAAAAGGTGACAGGAGCCTTGATGCGAGGGAAACAGATACAATTCCATTTTCTGAAGAGAGAGTCTGGAAAGCACTCGCTGATGCAGTAGACTAGGAGAACTCAATGAACTTCTGACCCTTATTAAATAAGAACCAGAACACGGTGAAGTTCTGATTTGTTCTGATTCATTGACAAATATTTGAAAACCAATGCAAAAAATATGCATAAAAGTGGCCAAAGTCAGTCACGTTTGACACAGAGGCCCAAAGGAAATAATTTAATGGATTATTTGTATAAACATTAATGTAAAACTGCTACATAAAAATGCAATCACTCACTACTAGCCCCTTCATGGCTGGCCTGTAATGGTGGCATATCCTGTTCAGGTCTGTGACATGAGTGTGCTGGGAGAGACAGAGAGAGAAAGATAGAGAGATAGAGAGAGAGAGAGTGACAGACAGACAGACAGATGCAAATACCTACTGTATATCATTCATATTTTATCCTGTAAAAACTAAGATCCTGCCAACTAACGTGATGTCCTTCTGATGACTCCTACCCACACCCACAGGCCAGGGACAAATTTACTGTTGTGTGTAGACAGGTGTGGGATGGATAACACAGACACAATTGTTTAAGTTTTAAAACACTCCTCAGTGTGATATTTATTCAAACTTAAAGATAGGCAAACAAAAACATAAATCAAAATAAAAAGCAAAAATTCACTACATCCAGTAGTTTGCACAGTTCTCACCTGTCAAGACAGGTATATTACCTCTGTGTCTGTATCTGGATACTTCCCTTAGGTAGCTCTTTCTATTACCATTACCAAGGATCCACTGAAGAAATCTCCTCAAGGAGGAGTATTTATAGTGAACACTGGGGTCACCTGACCTGGTCTTTAAGCCAAACATACAAATCTCTCAAATCTCTACCTTTATGGTTTAACAATCAGGCAGAATGACCCTGGTATGAATACAATGTAATCAGCAGAAACATGTAAGCTAACTTTAACATGTAGATTTTATGCAGGAGGCCTATTTTGTACTGTGTATGTTTAATTACACCACAATGAGCTTTAGGCTCCTCCCATTTCTCTTGGAGTGACAGCTCTACTTAATATAAAAACAGCCAGGTTAGGGCGTTGTTTTCCCTATACTGAAGGGTGTTCAGCTCTCCTAGATGTAGGTAAGTCTGACCTAAGGCTTTTGGTAGAGCATGGAATAATGGATATTTGGCTAACATGCTTGCTGCAGAGAAAAAAGTTCAAACACCAGTTTAAATATATAGTTTAGTAGTCTATGTGTTTGTGGTACATATGGTAATGTTACAGTTTAGCCTGTATTCTGTCTGACAATTTGATATTTAACAAAATGAGCAGCTGCTAAAAACTGTAAAAGAGTAGCCTGTCTGCCGCTTGTTATTTTGGCGCGCTTGCGCAGCCAACATCTTGGGACAGTGCAACTTTGGAGGCGCGGTTGCTGCTGGGCGAATGCAGGGCACGCACCAGTAGGTGCATCCCTCATTCCCCAATCAGCCTGCATGCAGGTGCCACACCATGCATACATAATGTGGTGAGCACATCTAAGAAAAGGTCTGCTGTAATCCGAGTAAAGCTTGTCAGATGCAGTAGACCCTTCCTATGTGCTCGCCGACATTATCAGCATGGTGAGCAGGCAGCCGCCCAACTGCCGACTTCAGAGTTGCCCAATCCCCTGTCAGTTTACCCCCCCTCTTTCTTTGTGTGCTTGATGGGAGCCCACTCCCCATTAGCATAACCCCCCCATTGTTAAATGCTGAGGGGTGCCCCAATCCTCGGCTCGCCCCCTCTTTCTTTGTGCCGACAGGGTGCCCAATCCCGGCCAGCTACAGACCCCCAAAATATTTAGGCGTACGCTGGGAGCCCACCCCAGCGTACAAATCCTCGAAATACAAAACTGTCCCGCAATGTTTTGGTTTTTTTTCCACCTGTAAAACGAAAACAGTCCCTTGTAGTCTCACTGGCCCCCACCCGCATCCACCCTCTGCGCAGCCTGCCTCCCCACACCCCACTCACTTCATACTTACCTCCAGAGTCCGGCGCAACGATCATCGGTGGACCGGGAACACGTATGCACTCTTCAAAGCCAACCGCAAACTGAGGAAATGCCAGTAAGCTGTATAATGGAATAAATAGGGTTTTTTCAACTTTGCTGCATATCTCAGGCATTTTGGGGAATTTTGGCCCCACATTTTCAACATGGAGTTTTTGGGACCCCTCCTAATGAATTGTTGCACTGTCATGGCGTTATTCGGTCCCGAAAGGTGATTTCGCAGTCACTGCGAGGAATCACCTTTCGAGGTGAGTAATGAAATGACAGTGCCACTGTTCATGAGGGGGGCTCTCAAAAAGCCTATGTTGCAAATTTGGTGGGAAAAATAAAAAAAATGACTGTTTTACAAACGTGCATTGCACAGTTGCTACGCACGCTCGTAAGTTAGCGAATTCACAATATTTTCACGCCAGATTCGCAACATCAGCATTTTATCACACCTTCTTGTGAACTGTTCAGCTGTCATTTTTCACATCCTGGCTGAAATGTGTTTTTGCACTTCTGGCGCAGAATAGCGTGGTTGCTGTGCAAAATCACTGTTCGGGACACATTACGAAAATGACAGTGACACTGTTCATGAGCAGAGGTCCTAAAATGCCTGTGTTGAAAATTTGGTGGCAATACTCCATAAAATGACTGTAGTACGAACATGTGTTGCGCAGTTTGCACGCACGCTCGTAAGTTTGCAAACTTATAATATTTTCACTCCAGATTTTTAACAGTGCCATTGTTCTACACCTCCTAATGAACAGTGCAGCTGTCAGTTTTCACATCCTGACCAAAATCTGTTTTTGCAGTTCCAGCGAACAATAGCGCAGTTACTGTGGAAAGCCCGTGTTCAAGACATATTATGAAAATGGCAGTAACACTGTTCATTAGCAGATGTCCTAAAATGCCTATGTTGAAAATTTGGGGATGAAAGTCAATAAAATTAGTGTTTCTGACATGCGTTGCGCAGTTTGCATGCACGCTCGTGACTTTCTGAATCTGTAATACTTTCACTCCAGCTGTTCATCATTGGCATTTTTCCATACCTCCTTATGAACAGTACAGCTGGCTGAAATGTGTTTTTCATGTCCAGTGCAGAATTGCACGGTCACTGTGCGAAATCACTTTTCGGGACAGTTTGAGGAAATGACGGTGACACTATTCATCAGCAGAGGTCCTAAAATGCCTATGTCTGGAAAATTTGCGCCGAAAGTCCATACGACGACTGTGTTGTTGCAGTATTACAGTTTCACGCTAATTCTTGTAACTTTGTCAATCTGCAATATTTTCATGCCACATTTTCACCACTGGCATTTCTGCACACCTCATTATCAACAGTCCAGCTGCCATTTTCCACAGCCTGCCCAAAACGCGTTTCCGCAGCTCTGCCGCACAATGGTGTACTCGCTGTGCAAAATCACCTTTTGGGACACATTAACAAAATCACAGCACTATGCGTCTCCACCTCCACCACTGCCAATGCCAGTGTGACAACATTCGGCATTGACAAATGCTTGTTTTATATTTATTAACACAGTAGATATTGTTAGCAGGAGCAAGGAACTTTTGTGCTAGTTTCTTCTTTTGGCTCCCGCTCGTGTTATTTCTTATTATGCAGGTTTATTTATTTAGGAAACAAAAAAAAATAAAGTTATATGATGCATATTTAATATTATCCAGTTTGTCGTTTCCTGCTATCCAGGAAATGCTTTGGAAAATTATTCTATTTTCCTATTTAACAAGGAGAATATTCCAATACAATCTGCTAATATTGGGTCATTATTATTTTAAAACCCACGCTAGACTGCTATGCATTTTCTTTCATTTTAAGGCATCACATCCCTCCTTTATTTTCAAACAGGACAGACCTTCAATATTTTATGTTTCAAAGAACCATGGCTATAGCCTAATCACTTTAGGCACCATTATTTCTTTTATTCATTTCTGAGTGCACTCCTTATATACTGTATATGCCATTCTTACCTACTTTGGCATACCTTTAGTGCCTTATTCCTTTGTTTGGGCACATTCTCTCTGGGGTCCCCCATGAAGGAAACTGGAAATGAGAAGGATAATAAAAGCAGTGTAGGAATAAGTATAGAAGATTATAGGACAGGGTTACAGTAGGTGGCCAACCCACCATAACCTGAAACAAGAATAAAGAAAAAGATATACTACTGCACAGTATGTTTTTAAGGAAGAAAAATATAAAAGAACAGAGAAAGAGTTCCTGGGGCCCTACATTTCTGACTCGGGTGGAGCACAAGTCCGCCACACCTCTCCCTCCTTAAGAGGAAACCAACTTTTAAGAAAACTGCTGGTTTTCATATCCGCAAACCCCCTTTGTTTACCCTCACTAGGTAGGAGGGGTGTGGTTGGAGCTTCTGCCCATCCTCACTTGGAAGCGCCTCCCAAGGGTCCCTTAAGTACATAATAAACAACAAGATGTATATTCAATATCCATATACATTATACATACATACATCTTTACCCTGGGGCTTAGTTTAGTATGACACCTCTCTGCTTACATCTGTATCACAGGAATCATACTTTTCAACACATATTTACATATTTACAATTCAGGCTTTCATGGCACCATGTCTCAACAGGAAGTCTGCATTCTGATGCATGGTACCAGCATGGTGTTTCACAGTGAAGCTGTATGGCTGCAGGGCCATGTACCTGTAAAGGTGTGGGAAATACAGATAGACACAAACACATATAGAATAATGGATAGGGAACTGTGCACAACAAGGCTGTGTTCCCATCGAGGGTTTTGATGGCATCATAGACCTCGAGAGCAAAGCTCGAGAGGTCCCTATGATGTCATCAAACACCTGAGATGGAAACACGGCCTTGACATGCACACTTCCCTATCTGTTATTTTGTATAGTATATGGTTCCCCACAAACTGTGCCACATTAATTTCACAAGGATTTGTTAGTTTCTGTACCTTGTCCAGACACTGCCATTTTCTCCTGGTCCTCGCTGAAGTTCTGCTCCGCTGCTGACCCCAAAGGTACCATTGCTCTCTGTCATCCGGCTTAGCTTTGTACGGAGTGACCACTGTTTTATTTAAAAAAAAAAAACTGCTGACAAACTGATAGTTTGGAAACAGGGTGCCGACTATGGCAGTCCGTGTCCAAACTACCTGAAAAGCTTGTGCTCAACTGCTCGCTTACCAGCACCGCCATGCTGTACAGTATTTTTTGAAAAGCCAATGTTTCAGCCAATCAGGAAACAGTTGAAGGTTAAGTAGTTGTTGTACTATCGTTGTGACGTCAGAACGATAGTACAACTTTTTTTGCCTTTGAACTGTCCTACAACAGGATTTGGAAAACCATTGTTTTCCATCCACAATAAACCCTAACCATATACTATAAGATTTTTGGTGCAACCCACTTTTTCTAAGTGGGATGTTTATTTTGTAATCATTAACAACAACAAGTTTTGCACCACATAAAGTAAAAATAAAACAAAACAATTCAAAAGAAAAGATTTGTAAATACTTTTCACAATTTACTCCTTAGTACAGCACAGGCTCTCTTAGTCCTTCACCTACACTCAGTCAGAAGACACTGACCCTATCTAACATCTGTTTGCTCAGGCAGTACTACTTATACCGGCCCACCTGGGTCAGGTGACCAAGCATCATCATCATGGCCCTTCATTTAATTAAATAACAGGCTAAAAGGACTTAGTTACCCTTCTATAATGAGAAGCATCTTTAGACAATAAAAGGGACTTTTCCAGAAGGATTTTCCCCTTTTGGGAAGTGGAAAACTTTCCACTGAAACTTGAGTGACAGATAGCTTACTATAAAATTGCACCACAAGGGGCTGTTGTTCCCCTATACACGATACTTCATTCTTTCCCTTGCTTCAGGTAATGATAGACTTAATTAATTCCTTCTCCTTCAAGAAGTACAGAGGGTTTAAAGCATATTGTTTTTTTTTTTGATATTCAACTTTATTGAGTTTTCTCCAATAAAGACATACAGAAATTAAAAGTACAAGACTCCGAAATAACATAGCACCACTACAATAAACAGACATGACATACCAAATTCAAAACAAAAACCTCCCCCCCCCTTCCCCAAGCATCACCCTCATCTATGTTCTCTGGAGTGTGGGATTTCAAAGGGAGAATAGAGAATACATTGACTCCCACCTATTTTTATAATGAGTCGTGCAATTGTGTAGACTCACAACCATTTTCTCTACTCTCATATTAGATAACAGTTCTTGTTGCCATTCTGTATAAGAGATTACATGGGAGTCCTTCCAGTGGCAGAGTATCAAAGCCTTAAGGAAAAGTTCTATCATTGACATGTAGAACCTACGTTCTTTAACATTAACCCCGGTGAAGTCACCCAGAAAGCAAATTTCAGGTGAAAATAAATTCTCTAATCCCAGTAGGGGATCTGCCTTCTGTCTGATGGTCTCCCAGAGTGCGGCAATGGGGAGACATTCTCAGAAAATATGGTATGAACTACCTTCTGCTTGGTTGCAATGACCACAAATTGGGGAAGGGAGCTTACCCATTCTGTGTAGTATTCGTGGCGTCATATACATGTTGTGTAAAATTGAGAATTGCATAATTCTCAGTCTGTCTTGCGTGATATACTGTATGCATGACACAATTTCCATAATTTGACCCAAATAAAGGTTCTATGGGGGAACCTATCTGCGCAGTAAGGGGAAGACCCATCCATGTGAGGAAAGACCAAAGTGTACAGTGAGGCTTATATTATGGAGACAGAATGAGGTTGCTGGGCGGGGGGTAACTAAAGGCAATATAAGTCCTTCCTTCCCTCTATTTGCTCCAGGTGATACCTGTTTCATTATGAAGAGATGTCAGAGTTGATAAATTTTGAAAATGCTTCCTGTGCCCAATGGAATTTTTACCATCATGTCCTTAACTGATAGGTAGGAGTCTCCACTTGCTAAATCTTGAGGGGTCCAGTCTGTAAGCGTGGGAAGCCAGTTCTCTGTCAGCAGGGCACCCCGATTCGAAAATTGGGATTACAGAGAAAACATATTATTGTGTTGCCAGAAGAAGGTCTGTGTTTACTTTACCCCTTTTTAGTACTCTAGTCTGTAGGTTTTCACCAGCTATCGTTATGCCAGGTTTACTAGTATGCTAGAATTTCCCCATGCTGTAATCTTTATTATGCAGTACAATATCCCTTAGCCTTTCATACTTATCCTAGGGTAGCAAGAAAACCCTTTATCTACATCTCTTGCTCATGTAGCACAAAACTAGCCATGTGTTTCAGGGCATTTGGGCAAGACAATGTACTTTTGGCTGAAATGTCAAGCCGATGGCTGACACATTCACTTTCCTCCACGTAGGCTTCTACGCGTTGCTGTATAGCTCTCTCTCTCTCTCTCTCTCTTAGACAGCATGCCTAAAACTCGCTCTACACCCTTTTTGTTTATCTCTGATGCAGTTAAGTAAAGTGCTTTGCTAAGTAAAGGGTGATCGCTGCTTCTTACAATTAGGCTCTGGAACCTAATCTGGCATAACTACAACAGGGTTTCTTCTAATTTCTACCTATGCAACTGCAGTTTAACAGCAACATAATGCATCCAATAGATAAACTGCAGCATTTAGTACAGGTTCTAACATTTCCATAGCAGCAACAGGGTTACAGAAAATAAAAAGGAAAAGGGGTTTGCCGCTTTGCAATAAATACTAATGTGCAGGCTAGTCATGTAGGTCTTTCTCTGCCTGCATGTTAAATAGCCACTGT